>OY979702.1:58478447-60878447 GCA_963855925.1 Inga laurina | reverse complement strand
CCAATTTCATAAAAAAACCTCTTTCATGGTAGCAAAGGAGGCATTATTCTTTGGGAAAATGAGGCAGAGGTCCCAAGGATCAAACAAAACCATAATAAAATCCTTTTGAAAAGTTCAATATCAGAAAAGTCCTTAAGGACTTTTTTGTAATTACTTTTCAAAGTCAAATGATAAAGTTATCCTTAGTTCACATCTTTAAATTTAACATTGCAAGTTGTTCAATTTATAACTTCTAATGTGTTTTTTTACAATATCTTTAATCATTTTACCAACTTCTTTCTCATGTCTGAATGAAACAATCTTTTTTCACATAAACTTTAACTCTACAAATTGCTTAGTTTACAACTTCTTAAGCGTATTTTTATAATACGTTGAGTCATTTTTACAACTTCTTTCTCGTGTTTAAATGAAACTACCTTTATTCACATCTCCAAGTTTAATACTGTAAGTTTCTTAGTTTACAACTGCTTAAGCATGTTTTCACAATATATTAAATGATTTCTACAACTTTTTTGTGCAAGAATGAAATAACCTTTGTTCATATCTCCAACTCGAACACTGCAAATTCCTTAGTTTACAACTTCTTTTACATGTCTGTCATAACAGTTGAATTGGTTTATTACAACTTCTTCTACCTTTTTTTTCAACTTCATGAGTCATATTGACAATAGTGTAAGTTATTTTTGGAGGGGTGAATAACTCCCACGTCAGAATAGCCAATTTGATTTTTAATAACTTTTTATGCCTATTTTATCAAGTTCATTAGTCATTTTTACAAATGAATTGTAATTCTTCCAAGAGTTTATAAATTGCACAACTTCCCACTGTTACAATCTGTAACATGAACTTTGTATTAATAACTGCCACAACAATATTAACAATTATAAATGCACATATTAACAACACTTTTTATTTAATATCATATCAGCATTTTGTAATCAAAGAAACCACAATCACATTCAATCAGTCCCACTTAACATAAAGCCAACCCTTTGTTAGCTTGCCCAAAAACAGAGCACGGGTTCTGTATTAACAACTATAACAGACATATTAACAGCTACAACTGCACGAATTAAGCACTTTTTTTTCATATCAACATTTTTATAGCAAACAATCACCATCACATTCAATAATTTCCACTTAAACAGAGCACTCCCTCTATAACCTTCCGCAAAAAGAGAGCACTCTAACACTCACACAACCCAACTACAGTGAAACCCCAACTTCAATTGTCAAGATTATATCTTTAGCAAAATTTTAACATTACTTATCTACCTTCTATTATTTAGTCCACTATTGAGTTCAAGCTCCAACCTTTGACCAACCCCTCAATTTCAATTCAACCAACGTACACAGAGAAAAAAAATTTCAGTTTGCTGTTCTACCTTTGCTACATCACAACGGAGGCTTGGGCAACAGAGGAGTGAAGGACGAACGCACAGACACTGGGACTCGAAGGAGCAACGTTTGACCACTCGAATGGATGCAAGGAAAACACAAAAGTAGAGAAGAACAAAGAAGACCCACTTTTTTTAACACAGAGTGTTTTAAATTCCTTGGGGGTAATTTTGTCATTTCAACACTGTTTAGAGAACCGAACTGGACGGTCGGATCGTCGACCAGTCACGGAGACGGGCCGGATATATGCTTTGGACGGTTTTTCTAAGGGAGCTGTTTTGTGCTGTCATTTATCCATTTTTGAGCTGGAAACCATTGTTAGGTTGGAAACTGGACCGGCTGTTCAAAAATCGTGCGCCCTAATAAAAATGCGAAGATTTTTTTTTTTGCTACAATTTTTTTTAGATTTGATGCTGCAAAAAAAATTAGAAAAATAGCATATAAATTTTAGATATTGTACTTTATTTTATTTACATCATATGTTACTAATTTTAATAATTTGGTTTATTGCAAACTATTTTATAAAGATATTTTTGAAAAGAAAAAAAAAATCAATGAGGTACATCCTCAAGTTAAGGATAAAATTGGAATTATTGAAATTGGAGTTGAAGGTCTTGATTTTAGGTTATTTCCTCAAGAAGATAATGACATTTACCATTCTAGTCATATTTATAAGTCCATTTTAACTAAATCTCACATACCAAGGAAAGGTAGTTAATTCAATGATTATGGAGTAAATTTACAACTATGCCCTCATTTATGAATACGTATTTTTCAATTCTTTATTCTTTATCTATCTTTAAATTATTTCTTCATTTGTAGAATACATAGGGGTAAAATTGTCACAATTTCATTTATTACCCTGAAATTAGACTTATAAATAAGACCAATTTTTTTGTCAAAAAAGACTTATAAATAAGGCCAGAATAGTATGGTCCAAATGCCTTTCAAGAGCCACCAATATTTGATAAGTTATGAAATCATTATTGTTAATGCATTTTGTTAGGTTGATGATTGACTTAATGTTCTTCCTTAAATGGTATTTTGTAACTTTATTAACTTCTTATAAAATTACACAACAGACTAATTGTAATATATATATATATATAATATTTGTAAATTTAATTATCACATCACTAGTTCAACCGAACGAGTCTACCGTTCTAACCTTTTGAACCATGACCAGCTGATCTTTCAGGCTCGACGTCCGGTCTGATTTTTAAAATATTAAATTCAACTTAGAAAATAATCACAAAAAGATATTGACTTTTTTAAAGAGACTTTACGCTCGTTTGGATTAGCGATTTGAATGCTTAAAAACAGCTTTTTAATCGTGATTTACGGTATACGAGGTAAGTATGTGAGAGGGGTTGTGTCTCGATTTACATTAAAAATAGCTTATAAGCAATCTGATTATTAAAACAAATAATTGTGAACAATTTCACCCTTATTGTGGTTTGATTTGGTTCTTATAAAATCTACCTCATTTTCCCTTATTCTTAACCTTTCTCAATTGTGGACAATTTCAACTTTTTACATTAAAAAATAAATAAAAGTCAGAGTTAGCGAGACCATGTGATGGGGAGAGACTTTCTTTTTTCTTTTTTTGACCTGGGTGATGGGGAGAGAATTGAAAAATGAACGAACTCAGCTCGTTCTTAGTAAAAACAAATTCTTCGTTAATTAAACGTTCTCACCGTGAACAATGTCAGGTGTAGTACATCTTGGTAAGTTCTTTCCACCACACACGATCTCAATAATTTATTATAAATTTTATAATACATTGATAAACTTGCCAAGGGGAGAGAGTCGGGAGTAATAATAATATAGGAGTATACTTCTTCATTTTTAGATTTAAAATAGAGTTGACATTATTTTTAAAAAGATTAAGAAAATAAAATAAATTATTTAATCATATTATATATTATATATCATTTTATTATATATCATTTTATAAGTTAGGTAGAATAGTTTGGAGAGAAAATAAAAAATAGAAATATTTCAATGTAATTTAATTAACTTTTTTAATATCTAAAAAAAATCAACTCTATCTTATATTTAAAATAAGAGGAAGTATTTTTTTTTTCCCTAAAAAAAAGATGCCAAAGTAGCTAGGAGGAGGGAGCTATTATGGAACGTGAATACAGCGTCAGGGGCTTACATGTAATGAATGACGTAAGCATGTGTTTGGTACTCTCTCCTTCCGGTCTTAATTATAAGATAAAGTTAACTTTTTTGGAGAAATAAAGGAAGCCAATTAAATCACTTTAGAGTATTTATATTTTTAGTATCTTTAGATTATATATCATTTTATTAATCAAATTAATTAGTTTGAAGAAAAAAATAAAAATATAAATATTCTAAAGTGATTTAGTTGACTTCCTTAATTTCTCCAAAAAAATCAATTTTGTCTTATAATTAGGACTGGAGGGAGTATCACTTATTTTTAGACAATAAGTCCTTATTACGCAAATCGAGATAAAACTCCTCTCATATATTTACCTCGTATACTGTGAATCACGATTTATAAGCACTTATTATCTAAAAATAAGCTATTCCAAACTAACATGCAGCGGTTGCAGCCGTCCAGGAATGAGGAGAGGAACTTGCGTCTCTCAAATTCAGAAACGTGATTTGGGAATGCCTTCATTTCATTGACTATATAACTCTGTCCGTCATCCTTTCCACTTGTCTTCACGTCATTCCAAACAATCATTTCTCCAAATTGCCTCTCCTCTTCAATCCATAATTTCCATCTCTTTCCGTTTACTCTGCGGCCATCTCTGCAACTTAAATTGAATGAATATGGAAAAAGCAGCTCAACAACAGGACCAAGTTCTGTTGCATCACTCCGATGCCGGCTTCAAGCCCCCTCTTTCTTCTTTGTCCATCCATATTGACGTTGTCCGCGTCTCCCCCCACGACGGCGGCGATGACCACCACCACCACCACCAAACTCTCATAAAAGATTCATGGCTCCCCATTACCCAGTCAACTCATGGTAATTCCTTCTTTGCTGCCTTTCACATCCTCAGTTCCAACCTCACTTTCCAAGCTCTCATGCTTCCCTTCGCCTTCACCACTCTTGGCTGGTGCGTTCCTTTAATTTCTTCCTTCACACTTCGTTTTTCCTCATTCATACATAATTATGTATGTCCGCTTCATTTTGTTGTTAAAGGCCCAGAGTCGTCGTTCTTCTATATAGTTGCCGATGAACAAGTTTAACGGTAGGGTTTAATTTGCAGGGCATGGGGTAGCGTGTGCTTGTATGTGGCATTTGTTTGGCAGCTCTACACCACATTCCTCCTCCTGCTACTCCACGAATCCGTCCTCGGAGTTCGCTACAGCAGATTCCTTGTCCTCGCCATGGCTGCCTTCGGTAACAAAATTATTCATGTCCCTTTCTGGAACTCATGGTTGTTGAAAAATAAAAAGGGGATATTCTCATAGTCATTGTCATGCAGGTCAAAGGCTAGGTAAGTTGGCAGCACTATTCCCGGTGATGTATCTATCAGGAGGAAGTTGCGTGATGCTTATCATCACCGGAGGTACGACCATGCGGCTACTTTTCAATACCATTTGTCCTGAAGGCTCATGCCAAGCGCCCCCATTGAGTGAAATCCTGTGCTTCTTGGTTTTCACATCCATAGCTATCCTCATCGCACAATTAACTCCCACCATGAACTCCGTCGCCGTCGTCTCTGTCGTCGGAGCCATCACCGCCGTCACTTACTGCACCTTGTTCTGGGTTCTCTCCCTCTCCAAAGGCAGGCCCGCCTCCGTTTCATACACTTTCTCTCCCTCCCAGCCTGGACACGATCACTCCCCTGTTTATAAATTGTTTACGATTATCAAATCCATCGGCACCATCGTACTGTCATTCAGAGGCCATAATGTTATGCTTGAGATCCAGGCGACGCTACCTTCAAGCCCAGAGAAACCATCCAAGGACTTGATGCGCAAAGGAGTGATCATGTCGTATGCAGTGATAGCCATGTGCGTGTTTCCTCTGGCAATTGCAGGATTCTGGGCATATGGAAACCAGGTAAGAGGGCTCATCGTGATGAGGACCAAGAACTCATTGCTGCAGTGGAATCCACACTTTTAAAATAGAATTTCAAAGATCAAAATTTAATACTTTCAAATAATGATTATTCATTTTTTTAAAAAATTGATAGTTAAGAAATTATTTTTATTTTAAATACTGTAGATATTAAAATAATTTTTTTTGGAAAAATCATTTTTCTATTTGGCCTTTGGATGAAAAAAGAGAGCTCCTCTCATCTAGATCGTGATTTGGAAGGTCAATATTTAATTTTTTTTACTTCTTACTTTTCAAAAAAAAAATATTTTAATAAGTAGAGAATCTAAAATTAAAAATAATTTTTTAATTAACATTATTTTAAAAAATAATTTTTTTAATCTAAAAATTATCAATTGAAAAAAATTAAATCTGAATCATCTATATGATGAGATCTGAACGGTTTAGATGAGAGGACTTCTCCATACTCATCCAGACTACTCCCCCAAAGCTGGTTCCAACCAACCTTGTGTAAAGTTCCATCAACTCAGTGGTTTCCTCTGTTAATAAAGGAGAGGTTTTTAATTTATTTCAATTTGCAGATTCCGGCCAACGGAGGAATGATGAGCGCGTTTCAACAATTGCAAAGACATCAAGTGAAGAAGTTCACGATGGGGTTGTTGTACCTGCTCATAACAATACATTGTTTGAGCAGTTTCCAAGTCTATGCCATGCCTGTATTCGACAACCTGGAGCTGAAATACATAAAGGCCAAGAAGAAGAGATGCTCCAGATCAGTAAGGAGCATCTTGAGACTAATGTTCGGAGCGTTAACGTTGTTTATAGCAGTGACATTTCCATTCTTGCCAAAGCTGGCTGCTTTGCTGGGAGGGATGACTTTAGTGCCCGTTACGTACGCGTACCCATGTTTCATGTGGGTCGCCATCAAGAAGCCTCCAAAAGGAGGCACTGTGTGGTGCTTTAATGTCGTTCTGGGTTGCTTAGGATTGCTTCTCTCTGTTCTTCTGGTGGCTTCCTCTGTTTGGACTCTTGCCCGCTATGGCCTACACGCTACTTTCTTCAAGCCATGACCCATTCATTAACCAACATGTGTTCTAATAACAAAAATATCATTAGAATCCCCGAATTGACTAACCCCGTTCATTATAAAACCTTTCATCGTTGAGTATCTTGACTTCGTCCTAAGCATGAAAATAAACAGAGTTAGGTCAGGCTTTGGCTAAATATGCCTGAGTCTATAATGAAAATAAAAGGTTTGAGTTTGAAAGCGTATAGGCTTTTTTTAAGATTCAGGTCTAGGTTTTTATAAGGCTTGATTGAGCCTAAAGCATTTTTACAGTCTTACTTAACATATAGGTCTTTAAAAAGGCCTCATATTACAGGTCTTAGAGATTATAAATAGACTTTGAGATTACCAAAACCTACATATTTACAAATTGTATCATTTAAATAGGCGTTTAGCTTACATATAATTAAAATACTATCTTATTATTATTATTGAAAATATTCCATCAAAATTCAAGCCTAACAATATAATCATCCAAAATAAAATCGTATGATCATTAAAGAGAATGGTAAGGATGCAGCCATAAATACGTCCTAACAAAAATTTCCCGCACGATTTCTTAGCATTTTCTTATAGACAAGTATAAGCATGCCAATATTTATCACAAGAAGGAATTTCTAAGATGTTATTCGTCCTTGTGTAGACATATTCAAAGAGAAAAGAAGTACATAATTGCTCTGCGCTGTCTAAGAAATTTCCCACATGTACCATGTGAAAAACTGAAGCATCAAGGAATGAAATATTGTGTTATTTGTAACTTGAAATTAAAATATAAGAATAAAAAAATGATAAATATTGTGTTATTTATATTATATAAATATAATTATATTTTTTTAATGTATAAAAAGGCCATGCCTGAAGGCTTGCAAGCCAGACTTTAATAAAATAGGCCTGACTTATTTACATATGTAAGTCTTTAAATAGATCTTCGCCTAACCTTTTTAACAAACAGGCCAGGCCATATCAAGCCAGGCCGTAAACCGCCTAATTGGGATCTTACTTATTCCCACCCCTACATCATCCTAAATTTTTTCCAACAAACTAAGGGCGTCTTAATCAAGGTGGGTCATAGAACACTGTTTAGTTTGTTTTTGGTCTATATGTACAATTTATTAGCCACTAATTTCTTTAGAAGTCATGGCGTAGATAAAATTTGTACCAGGTATTGATGTATAATTGCGTTACTTTAATGATTATTTTGAACCTTCTGAATACTGATTATTGGACTTGCTTATTTCATATGTCCATAAAAAAATTGTGTATCTTAGTATGAATATTCTCTTTTTGCAACCCAAACAAATATGTTGGTTTTATTTCTGAAATACTAGAATTTACACCTTCACGGGGATATCAAGTCTTTGTTTGATTCAAGGGGAGTGAAGGGAAGGGAAGGAAATGGGAAAGAAGATTTTTTTTTTTTTTTTTGTACATTAGGAGAGAAGATTTTGATGAGTGGTCTAATTTTTTTTTTTTTTAAAAATTGACATGTGAAATTATAAAATTTTAATGAATTGAAAATGTAAAATATGCAAATGTAATAAATTCGATATTTCAAATTTCAAAGAAAATGTGGTATATATAAAAGAGTTGTACTTTAAAATATAAAGGAGACGTAAATTTTGAAATAAGTTATATTTATTACTACATATCCTTAATATAAAACCCAGCTCTTTTTTTTTTTGGAAAAATTAAGAAATATAAATAAACTACTTAATCATAACATATGTTATATATTATTAAATTATATATTTATTCATAAGTCAGATAAACTAGTTTGGAGGAAATTCATTAATATAATTACTTTAAAATAGTTTAATTAGCTTCCTTAATATTTTTAAAAATTTCAGTTGGATTTTATATTACGGATTAGAAGGAGTATAATATATGAGTGACATTTGTTTATAATTAAATTATTATACTCACTCAAGTTCTAAATATAAGATCTAATTGACTTTTTTAGAGAGATTAAGGAAACTAAATAAGTTACTTGATCATGTTATATGTTATGTATCATTAAATTATATATCAGTTTATAAGTTAAACAAATGAATTTGAAAAAAAAATGAAAATATAAATATTTTAAAATAATTTAACCAGTTTCTTTAATTCTAAAAAAAATTAGCTGAGTCTTATATTTAACACAAGAGATAATATTATTTTTGTTTGAACTATCCTTATCTCGTATGATTTTGAAAGATGAATTGCATTGGTCACCTTTTATAAATAACATACTTTTTGAAAAGTGCATTTCCTTTCAGATGACAAGAAGCATATTTTATCTTGTGAATTGCATCAAATGACCCATTTTTATAGCACGAATTTCTTGGAGTCACCAAGCATCAGTTATTTCTGGTCAAAAAGCCAAACATTTGGTATTACCCTCAAAATTGATTATAAGATAAAATTAATTTTTATGAAAAAATTAAAAAAACTAATTAAATTATTTTAGAGTATTTATATTTATATTTTTTCTTCAAATTAATTAATTTAACTAATAAATTAATATATAATCTAAGGATATATAACATATGATATGATTAAGTAACTTATTTAACTTCCTTAATTTCTCCAAAAAAAGTTAAATTTGTCTTATAATTAGGATCGGGGGTTCTATATTTTTTTTTTTGGCCCTTGGTTTCAAGGGACCCGGCTCCCATCCTTTTCTTCAAAAGAAAAGGATCGGATCAAGATCTCAACGGTTCAGATTTAATATATTATTAAAATATTATTTTTATAATAATATTTTAAAAATAATATTTTAATAATATATTAAATCTGGACCGTTGAGATGTTGATCCGACGGTCCCGAAAAAGGAAAGGACCATCCTTTTCTTTTGAAGAAAAGGATGGCAGCCACTTCCGGTTTCAAGAAGGTTGTTATATAGAGACTTATGCAAAGAACTTAGTTTGAGCTGTTGCTTAAGGGCCTGTTTGGTTGGAGGGGAGGGGATGGGAGGGGATGAAAAATGACCCCCTCCCCTTGTTTGGTATGAAAAATAGGAGGGGAGGGGCCCCAAAAAAGGGGCTCCAAATCCCTCCCACTCCCTCAAATTGATTCCCTCTAATTTGGGGGGTTTTGGAGGGAGCCCAAAATTTGGAACTATTTTATCCCCATAGTCTTTTCATATTTATAATTATATCCTATGAGTTATCAATAAAAATATAACTTTTTCCTCAGTAGCGGAAATATACATACTTAGATTTTCCTGGTGATAGGTGATTTATCTGCTGCAGAAAAAATATTTTTTCTCTCTTGGGCTATTATGTTGTTTTAGAGTATTTATTCTTGTTTAGTGCAGGGTAGAGACTATTGCTCATTTTTTTCGTTGTCATTTTACACCTAATTAAACATTGCCACTTAGAAACAGTTTTTTTTTTTAAAAAAAGTTTTTCTACCATTTTTTTTGAAGTCCTCTACATTTTTTTTTCAATAGAAGGAATTTTCCATTTAATTTGACATGATAATTGATGACATATTCATATAACGAGAAATTAAGTTGGGGGGAATTGAAAACTATTTCCATTTTATATCTTCATATTTTTTTTATAATTTATATAATTTATATCGAGGTGTAAATTAATTTAAATCATTTATAATAAAGAACAATATATAAAATAAGTATAAGGATAAAATGATAAATTAGATATTATCTCCCCTCCCCTCCCCCCTTAAACCAAACAAATGATCATTAAAAAACATTTCCCTTCCTCCCCCTCCAACCAAACCAAACAAGGTGATCCTCCATCTTCCCCTTCCATCCCCTCCCATTCCATCCCCTCCCTTTAAACCAAACAGGCCCCAAGAGGAACACTCAAGCATGTTTGGAATCATAATTGAGGATCCCAAAAGTGCTTCTACACTTGAGTTAAGACAACACTTATCTTACATACTTATCTCATATACCGTAAATTAGGATTGAAAAACTATTTTTAAAGATTCCAATCGGTATTCCAAACAAGCACTCTACGGTGCAACCTATCATTTGTCCATATTCAACAATTTCTCAGTTATCTGGTGGAGATTGATATATGCACTACTACAAAAAACACAAACTATGGCGCTTAATTTAAAGAATACTATGGTGTTTAGGAAGTGACATAGCTTCTAGTGCCGTTAAAACAAGTTACAGCACTTCTCCAGGGAAGTGCCATAGGAAGTCTTTTATTTAAAAAAAAAACAATTTTTCATAATTATTTTTTTTTATGAAAACCTCCATTTACAATCCAAAATCCACAGCAATTTACAATACAATCCACAATAAAATGAAATAACGTAGCACGTATCTTTTGCAAAATTGCGTCTCAATGTATCAAGCATAAAAGAACTTTAGCATTTAAGTTGCCGAACTTTAACTATACATGTTACTTTTACGGAGGATTAAACTAAGTATTATTATATTTATAAGCTCAAAATTAAAAACTTATAATGTATAAAAAGTTAAGGAAAATAGAGTTGATACTTCAAATAAATACCTGAAAAAAATTATGAGCACACATATAAGATTCATGACAGATTTCAACTAAAAGAAAACGTGAACCAAATGTTGAAAAAAGAAAAACACTTACAAGCTAGGGAGCTTCTGAAGGAAGTCAAGACAAGAAAAAAAACACATGGGGGAGAAAGCTTTCTACATCAATGGAGTTCTGGGAAATGTGGGAGCTAGAGAGAAAGCGGGAAGATGAAGACGAAAACGGCGGGTTATGGAAATTAAATCATAAGGTAAGAGAAGCTACGACGCTTTTTGTTAAAACGCCAAAGCTTCTCAATTTAAAAAAAAAATTATGGCCATTTTTTTTAAAAAAAAAAGACAGAAGCTATGATGTTTTTTTTTTCAAAGTGCCAAAGCTTCTCAATTTAAAAAAAAAAATGATGGCCAATTTTTTTTTAAAAAAAATCTTAGATAACGCTTAATTATCAAGTGTCGTCCAAAATTAAGTCTTAAATAGCACTTAATTTCCAAATTTTATCCAAAGCCCTAAAATATCAAGATACCACAGGTATTCAAGTCCCCTGTGGTGCCTTGAACTTTAAATTTTCAAGGAACCATCAAGTGCCTGCCTTGAAGGCACTTGATGGTGCTTTGAAAGCGCCTTGCATGGCGCTTCATAGTAAAGCACCATCCAAGGCCAAATTCAAGGCAACTTGGAGGGTGCTTCACTATAAAGAGTCATCCAATACCTTATATTTGGGCCACACTTCACTATGAAGCATTGTCTAAGGCTCACTTTTATTAAAAAAGAAAAAAATTGAATTTTAAATTTATTTTTAAATTTAATTTTTGTTTCTTAGTATATAAAAACTTTCTCAAGAAATCATCTTATCGTTGTAATGGAGCTTTGACACTTACGAAATTTCTATTATTTTAAGTTGTTGCACGTTTTTTTTAATAGTAGTAAAGGAATCAATTTTGTTTAAAAAAATAACCTTTTGTATAGTGCTTTCTCAGGTAAGCGTCACACAATGTATTAAGTACATACGATGCTTTCCTATTCAAGTGCCGTAATTGTCATATGTATTTTTTTTAAAGAATAAGAAGTCTCCTCTGGTATTTGTTTGAAGAAGTGTCATGAAACTAGCGCCGTTGAAACCATATTTTATAGTAGTAATGTCACGTTCCCGGAGAGCACAACAATCTGGCCGATTCACTAGCTGTTGGACTTTGGGTCCAAGTCCGCCCTTGATGGGCCGGACTATTTGATTAGGAAATAAGTAGCCTAATCAAATAAGAATAAAATCAGCATAAGATGCAGATTTGAGAATATTTAGCAATAATTATGGATTTGTTAAAAGAGGAACAAATCACCATAATTAGGGAATTAATTGAGAGACAATTAATTCCTGTCTTGGAGGGCAAGAAGGAGTGCACGCGTTTCCTAATTAGTGGCCTCCATAAACCACTATAAATAGGGTGTGCCTCCTCAATTGCAACTCACCCCGCCATTGAGTTTTCTGGCAATTCCCTTCTCTCCTACCATCTTTCTGGTTCTGGTGATCTGCTGTGCAAATCACAATTAGGCTCTAGTAGTCTAATAATTGTGTGGGCACAAGTATGGAGTATTGAAGCTTTGACCCGGATCCGAACATGGATTCGTCCAGGTACGCCTAATCTCCCCTTTTAGTTAAAATTTATATTTTTTCCTTCACTAGCAAAGCATGGATTGTCAAGTGTCAACTGCTGTTCTATTCAGAGTTGTCATGATTTTCTGAGCACCTTGGTTACAAATGATTGTATGGGATCTAGTTCCGCAGTAGCTTAATTTATTAGTGTGTGTTTGTTTGGGCGTTGGAGGCCCTTTAAGTCCGATTGAAGCCTTATAAATCAGATGTTGACTTTAAAAAAAAAAAAGATGATGCGTTTGTTTTAGCGTTGGAGCAATTGATTTCAATTCAAAATAAGTACCTTTTGAATAAGCTCCGCTGGGTTACTTATTTCTCATAGCTGGGTTACTTATGTGTGTGTGTAATAATAATAATAATATTGGTAGGGGTATTTTCGTATCTTTAGGGATCAAAATGAGGTACTCAAAATTACTTCTAGTCACAAAACTTCTTTTATGAATAATGTTCTAAATAATTTTCTCTTTCTTTAGATAACAATCTTCTGTTAATTAGAGAATACTTTGGGATAAGGGTTTAGGCAAATTTTGAGTTTTGTCAATATATGACCGTAGAAATGTAGATAATAATTAATAATTAATTTTAATCAGTTTAGATTTATTATTTAGTTGTTTTATGATTTTATAATCAATTTTTTTTATAAATATGTCATAAATTAGTTTCTATATGGTGTTTTTACCGATTAAATTTAGTTCAAATAATGTATTTGGATTATTGGAGGTAATATTGAGGTTTTAATTGGTTTATTTTGTTAGATTTTGAACTATGTGAAAATATAAGTTAGGATTTAATATTTAAATTAGAGTTTAATATAATTTATAAAATTTAAGCTTGAGGTGCATAATAGAAATGACTTTTGGAGTACGTGCCTTGTGGTAACACTGTCGCCTTGTGGATGGTTTGGATCAATTTATCACCAAGAATGCCACTTTAACAAATGAGAAGGAGGTAGAAATGGTTGTCTTCATATGTGTCTTTTGTATTGCTTGTCATGATAGTCATAAGTCTTAAGTATTTTATTTAAAATTGTATCATTGCCAAATTTTCAAAGTTGATTTTTGGGAAAATTGTGAAAAAATATCTTCGTGTGCAGATATCTTCCCAGATTCCATTTGGCAATTAAGTTGTCAATGAGGTCTTTTTTCACAACTATCCCATCATTTTTTCATTGTATATAATTTTTACAATTTTTTTTCTTTAATAACACAAAAACCACTTATGCAAAAACCAAACCAAATATCTTTCACTTTTATATAAGTCATTTATCCAATCGCCAATTCAAACACTGATCATTTTATCCAATCTTACTTTTTTCCAATTTTAAGATTCCACAAGTCTAAATAAAAATAAGTCACTTATCCAATCGCTATTCCAAATATATCTATAGTCTACATGCTATAAGCCTTCATATGTACCCAAAAAAACCACAAGTTTCAGAAGAATCGATATACTCATATACATCACCCATAGTGACAGGCCGAGGCCTTCTTAGCTTTTTTTTTTTTTTTTTGTCAAAGGCCTTCTTAACCGTCATCGATCATCAATAAACAATGGACTGGATCAGGCCCAAAAAAGCACGCATCAGATTTTTACCATTTTTTTTATTTGATTATTCAGATATCTTTATAATTTTTCGGGCATCATTCCACAATAATCATATCCTGCCAACTCTATTCAAGGTCAGAATGAAAATTTTGTCCTCAAGTTTCTCATTTAAAACAAATTTTCCATTAAGAAACATTACATTCTGTCCTTAATTTAAGATCACTTCGTAGTTTAATTTATTCGTTAAAGGGCATCCCATATCAATAACAGGAGAAAGTACCAGAAATGCATCCATAAGTATATCGAAAGACTAATATTCAAGAAGAAATCACCAAAATTAAGGAAAGTTGTATTACTAAAACAAACAATAGATGCTAGTGAAGTATGTAGTGAATCCCAGGATGGATAACGAAGACAAGCAGGAATGGAAATGCACAAAGAAGTTTGTGGGAATGGGATGATGAGAAGAGGAGATTAAGCTGGGAAACCGTACCAGTTTAGTAAGCATAAAGCAAAAGGAGTAAGCGAACCAATGAACCAAGGATGTGAGCCCTTGACTTCACAACAAAAGTGAGATTGAGCGACAACTCCGCGTTCTTCTTTTGGTGCCTGGCGGAGGCGAGTGCCGACACTCCTCCATACAGCGGCACTTGGTTTCCCACCACCACCACCACCTTCCTCTCCTTCTTCCTCTTCACATAGAACTTCTTCATCTGCTTTCACATTCAAATCCCTCTCTTTCATTGCACACTCAACATGCCATATAACCATAACACCCACAGTCAACCGGGATTGTTTACAATTCAAACTCAAATAATTTTTGACATGAGGGCCACTTTGAAAACTGCTGTTCATGGGTGTGTTTGGAATAATGGTGAGAAAAATGGTTTATTTTTAATTTGACTTATGAAATCTTAAGATTGGGAAAAAATAAAATTAGGTAAAATGATTAATGTTTGGATTAATGATTGGAGAAGTGTTTTTATGAAAGTGAAATGTGTTTGGTTTAACTATTGTATAAGTGGCTTTTGTGATATTTAAGAGAATTTTTTTTATAAAGAGCATTAAAATTATAATAAAAATGTGTATAAATTAGAAACTATACAAACTTAAAGTTTTTGATAAAGTAAAATATAACCGATAATATGGTTCTTGATCTTGACTATTATCTATATCAATTATAATCTCATTTTCTACTTCTCTAAAGTTCACATCAGTTTGAAAATTTCTCATAATAAAATTATATAAGTCCAATGGATGAGGATGATGTGGTGTTCTAATCAGAAAATACGCTGGAACTATGAAGAAAAAGCTCATCGAAAAATAAATAAAAACTCTGGTCTGTGTTGCAAGCGTCCAACTCCCTCATTTCAGTCGCGTGTCTCCTTCTCGTGTCTCAATTCCCTCTTTATCTCATTTTTATGCTATGCCTCTCTCAACTTCAATGGTCGCCGGAAGTGGGGTTCAGAGTTCTCGGTAGTGTTACGGTCAAGTACGGTCGGGGGAGTGTCGTTTGGGTTGGCAGCAAGGTGAGAAGGAAATGACGTTAGAAGCTCCTGTCGGTGCTCTCTCTCTCGGTCTAACAGTGCTTCTCCGAGACTGAAAGCCATCGGAAATGGAAGTGCGGTGTTGGTGAAGACAGTGGAAGGTGGTGGTGCTTGAAAGAGACAGTGGTGTGGAAGAACGACGGTGGGCAGTCGACGTCCTCCCTCTCCTTTCAAACTCTCTCTCTGGTTTTCGCCCTTCAATGCCCAACTCCAAGCTCTCAATCTCTTTCAAGCTTTCTTTGCTGTGGTGAGCGAAAATGGAGATTATTCATAAGCTACAAGCTCCAGCTTGATGCTTATCTCAATCGCACAAAAAGTCTCATTTGAACCACAAGCTAATCGTCCATCCAAACATCTCATTTTGGACCAAACGCTGTGGACCTGCGATTGGGCTGGTTAATTGTATGATTGGGCTGTGAATCGTCCATCCAAACATGCTGCATGGTCTAACAATTGATTAAAACAAAACTGAGATTGAGCGACAATGCCACGTTCTTCTTTTGCGGCCTGGCGGCGGTGAGTAATAAGCAAGGTATTAAAACCCGGATCGGGCATTGAACCGGTCGGGGTACTGGGTTAAGGGTCAGTGGGTCAAACCGGTACCAAACCGGTGAGAAATTGAAAATTTTAGACTTATAGTATGAAATTCTAAAGGAAAAAGTAAAATTTTTTTTTTTTTTTTTATAAGTGACCCGGACCGGTTTCCCGGCCGGTTCGCCGGGTCCCGGGCCGGTCCGGCCGGTCCGGTCCGGGTCTCACAACACTGGTAATAAGACTAAGGGTTTTTCTAAAAATAAAATGAAATTTTCATCCTTATATAAAATTACTTGCTTATGTCGAATGCAATGTAGAATACCATATAGGATATGGGATTGTTTTCTATTAATCTGATGCGGTAAATTTTGTAAAAAAAGTAATGTTGATTTAACAACAGGGGGTTCAAAATAATAAAATGTTAAGGGGTTAAATTTAGATTTCAAAATGTTGAGTGTAATTATATGTAATTACCTCAAAATTTAGGGGAGTTTTATATAATTTAACTTTAAACAAAATAGAAGTAAGAGTTAGTGGGATGATGTGATATGGAGGAGAATTGAAAAATAGGAAAACTCATGCATTCCAACCGTGACCGATTTTAAGTGTAGTATCTAGGTAATTTCTCCCTCGTTATACAGTAGCATATTGATAAATTTGCCTAACGATGGGAGGTAGTAGTAATAATAATAATTTTTTGAGCAAGGGGATCGCAAACTAGTTAGGGGGAGGGAGTTGTTGGATGGGACGTGAATACAACGTCAGGGAGTGACATCTAATAATGACGTAGGGTGTGTTTGGAACAGCGGTTGAAAAAATAGAGTTTGTCCATTTAACTTTTGATAATCTTGTTTTTGGTAAAAACCCGATTGTGTAATGTGATTTATGTTTGGATTGGCGATTGAAAAAATGGAGTTTGTCAATTTAGCTTTTGCAACCTTGTTTGGATTGGCTAAGCATAAGTGATTTTAGAGAGAATAGTAAGAAAGAAATTAAATTTGAAATTAAAAAAAAAATTTATAAAAGTTAAAGTTGGGAAAATTAGAATTTAAAATTAACTTTCAACTCAACAAGCATTTTCATTCTAAGTTATATGTTAACAAAAATGTCTAATTTGCAAACATATTGAACAAAAGAAAACGGATGGAAAAAAGCTCACCCAACGGGATGGAAAAAAGCTCCAATTGTGAGCTTAAGGTAAACGCTCAACTTTCAATCCCAACCTCAATCAGCAATTGAGCCCATCAAACACATATTTTTTTTTCTCAATTGGCTATCAGCTTTTAGCTGAGCTACTGAGCTTATGGGGGCCCAACCGCCCCCACCAAATACACACGTAATGTGTAGGGTTTTTTGGGTTTGTAGACAGTGATTGAATTAGATTTTGGAGAATAACTTATGAAAAAAATGAAGAATAGCTTTGAGAGTATAAATTATGAGCAAAATAAATTATAAAAAAAAATAATTTTAATAAAATAAGAGTATTTGGATATTGTGATCAGAATAACTTTTTTTCATGGTTAAATTGTTAAAAAAGGCATTAACTTTTGTAATAATTATATATAAAGAATAAGATAATATTTTACGTATTATTTAATGGTTAATGTCCAACATTATTATATATAAAGAATAAGATTATATTTTATGTATTATTTAATGGTTAATGTCCAACTTTAACAATCAAGTTTTTTTTGAGAGGTGTTTAGTACAAATGAGTTTTGAAAGATGAAAAAATAAAAATGACCAATTAAAAAGGGTGTAAGTTTAACAAAACTTTTAAATTTGACATAACGGCGTTAAATTATAAAAGAAGAAAGTCCTTAACAGTGTTAGGTCAAATTTAAAGATTTTGTTAAATTTACACAATTTTTAATTGTTCGATATTATTTTTACACATTCCAAAATTTATTTAAATCAGACGTCCTTCAGAAAAAACTCTATAGTTAAATTTACACTTTAACCTATTATTTAATATTTTAAATTTCATAACATTAAAAACAAAAAAACAACAACTGATACAATAAGAAAATTTTGAAATTCCAAAAACAAAATAGAGGGCATATGAGAGAGAAAATGCATGGGCCCACAGTCTGAAAAGGAAAAAGGGAGAGAAATATAACGTGTGGGGCTCACTAAAATGAGAGGATGTGGGACCCACCAACCTAAAACAACAATAAAAAATAGATTTTTTTAAGGGAGAATTACATTTAGGTCTCATAGAAGAGGAAAAAAAATGAAAAAATGGTCCAATTAACAACTTTATGAGCATGTATTGACAACTCATTAACAATTCTAGGAGCTTGTATTAACAGCTCTATGGGACCATTTTTTCATTTTACAATCTATAGAGATCATTTCTTCATTTTTCATCTTCCTTAGGACCTGAATATAATTATCCTTTTTTAAAACCATGATTTTAAAAGTCAAATCTATGGTTTTGTTCAGAAACAGAGTTATCCTGATTTTTGTTTTGGATGAAATTTTTTAAAGCCATGGTTTTCACAAAAAAGCACCTTTTTTTATCTTCATACTAACACACGTAGTCGTATATATAGGAATAAGAGGAGGCACTTGCTTCTCTGAGTTCAATTCAGACTCCGAATCAAAGGAGATTTGGGAATGCATGCCTTCATTTCATTAACTATACAATGATTTCCTCCAAATTGCCTCCTCTTCAATCCATAATTTCCACCTCTTTCCCGTTTACGCTTCGGCCATCTCTGCAACTTAAATTGAATGAATATGGAAAAAGCAGCTCAACAACAGGACCAAGTTCCGTTGCACCACTCCGATTCCGGCTTCAAGCCCGCTCTTTCTTCTTTCTCCATCCATATTGACGTCGTCGGCGATGACCACCAGCACCACAACCAAACTCTCATCATAGATTCATGGCTCCCCATTACCCAGTCAACTTGTGGTGATTCCTTCTTTGCTGCTTATCACATCCTCAGTTCCAACCTTACTTTCCAAGCTCTCATGCTTCCCTTCGCCTTCGCCACTCTTGGCTGGTGCGTTCCTTTAATTTCTTCCTTCACACTTCGCTTTTCCTCATTCATGCATAATTATGTATGTCCGGTTCATTTTGTTGTTAAAAGCCCAGAGTCGTCGTTCTTCTATATAGTTGCGATGAACAAGTTTAACGATAGGGTTTAATTTGCAGGGCATGGGGTAGTGTGTGCTTGTCTGTGGAATTTGTTTGGCAGCTCTACACTACATTGCTCCTCCTGCTACTGCACGAATCCGTCCCCGGCGTTCGCTACAGCAGATTCCTTGTCCTGGCCGGCATGGCTGCCTTCGGTAACAAAATTATCCATTTCCCTTTCTGGTGCTCATGGTTGTTGACAAATAAAAGGGGATATTCTCATATTCATTGTCATGCAGGTCAAAGGCTAGGTAAGTTGGCAGCACTATTCCCGGTGATGTATCTATCAGGAGGAAGCTACGTGATGCTTATCATCACTGGAGGTACAATCATGCAGCTAGTTTTCAATACCATTTGTCCCGAAGACTCGTGCAGCGCTCACCGATTCAGCGGACTCCTTTGGTTCTTGGTGTTCACATCCATCGCAATCCTCATCTCACAATTAACGCCCACTCTGTACTCCGTCGCCCCCGTGTCTCTCGTCGGGGCCACCACTGCCGTAACCTTGTTCTGGGTTCTCTCCCTCTCCAAAGGCAGGCCCGCCTCCGTTTCATACACTCCCTCCCTCTCCAAGCCTGGACACGATCACTCCACCGTTGCTCAATTCCACACGATCATCAACTCCATCGGCATCATCGTACTTTCATTCAGAGGCCATAGGCTTGAGATCCAGGCGAGTTTTATTACTTTCTTCTTTCTTTACTTCAGAGGGAATTAGTCTCGTGTTTAAGGTTCCTTCATTGACATATTTCTTACGCGCTTTAATAATTTACAGGGGACGCTACCTTTTAGCCCAGAGAAACCATCCAAGGAATTGATGCGCAAAGGAGTGATCATGTCGTATGTAGGGATAGCCATGTGTGTGTTTCCTCTGGCAATTGCAGGCTTCTGGGCATATGGAAACCAGGTAAGCAATCATAGTGCAACCTCAAACTAGTGTTAGTGCTCATCGTAGTGATGAGCACTTAGAACTCATTGCTTTCGCGGTGAGATCTGCAATTTTAAGAAAAGATTTTAAAGGTTCATATTTATTACTTTCAAATAATACTTTTTAAATGAAAAATTTTAAAAAAACTGATAATTAAGAGATTATTTTTATTTTAAATTCTGTACACATTAAAATA
Organism: Inga laurina; assembly: GCA_963855925.1. Classification (NCBI taxonomy): domain Eukaryota; kingdom Viridiplantae; phylum Streptophyta; class Magnoliopsida; order Fabales; family Fabaceae; genus Inga; species Inga laurina. The sequence goes on along the minus strand of OY979702.1, from coordinate 60,857,931 downwards.
ATTACAAAAATTCCAAGAAAATACAATTAAAAATGAAAAAAGGCATATTAGTACTGCGAATTTATTAAATCTTAAGTCAGAATTGAAGTAGAAGTTTGAGATTTTCAATTCTGACCAAATGATAAAAATGTCCTAAATTGAGGGTACAAGTTTCATGGGTCAATAACAACATTTGTATCTATATTAACAACATTATATTTTAAATTAACGATTTTATTTTTATGTTTTACAACTTCATATTCCACAAACCAAGAATAATTTTGAGTGCATAAGTTTCAAGGGTCAATAACAATATCTATATATATTTTAACATCAGATTTTACATTAACGATTTCATTTTTATGTTTCATAACTTAACTCAAGGTAATTTGGTTAGAATTAGAAATCTTACATTCCTATTTCAATTCTGACATGAGATTTTATAAATTGGTAGCACCAATTTATTTTTTCCTATTTTTAATTGTATTTTTCTGAAACTTTTTCAAAATAATTTCTTTTTGAAACAAATTAAAGTAAAACAAATATACAATCTGAACTATCGATCTAAACCGTTTGCAGTGGAGATGAGTTCTTTGTGATCATCATTACTATGAGCATTAAAATTGCTTCCGCCCAGCCTTATGCAAGGTTCCATTGACTCAGTGGTTTCCTCTGTTTAAAAAGGAGAGGTATTTAATTTAATTTGCAGATTCCGGCCAACGGAGGAATGATGAGCGCGTTTCAACAATTCCACAGACATCAAGTGAAGAAGTTCACGATGGGGTTGTTGTACCTGCTCATAACAATACATTGTTTGAGCAGTTTCCTAGTCTATGCCATGCCTGTATTCGACAACCTGGAGCTGAAATACATAAAGGCCAAGAAGAAGAGATGCTCCAGATCAGTAAGGAGCATCTTGAGACTAATGTTCGGAGCGTTAACGTTGTTTATAGCAGTGACATTTCCATTCTTGCCAAAGCTGGCTGCTTTGCTGGGAGGGATGACTTTAGTGCCCGTTACGTACGCGTACCCATGTTTCATGTGGGTCGCCATCAAGAAGCCTCCAAAAGGAGGCACTGTGTGGTGCTTTAATGTCGTTCTGGGTTGCTTAGGATTGCTTCTCTCTGTTCTTCTGGTGGCTTCCTCTGTTTGGACTCTTGGTCGCTATGGCCTACACGCTACTTTCTTCAAGCCATGACCCGAGTGGGAGTGAGAGAAGAAATAAAAAGAAGAAAGAGTTGACTCGGACGAGAGAGATAATGGGAACTGAAGCTTTCTAATGGTTGACACCTAAACATGAATGCTACCGGCAAGAAAAAGCAACGAACATTTTGAACTGTTAACAGAAATGATAATTTTACACTGTTTTAAAAAGTTTATGTATATTTTTAGGTCGACATAAAATTTAGGGAGAATTATCAATAAATATCTTTTTGGTAAATTAATTGCTAAATGTTACCATGGAAGATCTGTTACATATAACGGAATATATTTTGCACACAACGGGAGATTGTTTGCACATTTATATGTAATATTTTTACACACACGAAAGATGGTTTGCACAAAACGGAAGATCGGTTGCATGCTTGGTTGCAATCAACAATTAATTTACTTCCAAGATATTTTTGAACAATTCTCCCTGAAATTTATGATATTGGATGCTATTTTGTAAAAAATTCATGGGTATTTTACATCTTAACCCTTAAATATAATAGTATTAGAGTTCCTCTTTGACTAACCCCATTCATTAGCCCGGGCAACCTTTCGTCATTGAGTCGTCTTATATTTTTCACAACAAACTTTTAATAAATTTGATATCTCAATTTTGAATTAAAATGAGGGTATTTATAAAAAGGAGTTAATACTTTAGAATTTCATTTCAAGGAAACGTAGAATATAATATATGAATCACATGTTTTTATTTAACTTATTACAGTATTCTTGTTTGAACTATCAACTATATGTAAGCCGTATGATCTTGAATGATAAATTGCATTAGCCACCTTTTATAAATATTATATTTTTTTGTAACCAAAAAAAAAAATATTATATTTTTTGAGAAGTGCATTTCCTTTCAGATGACAACAAGCTGATTTTATCATTTGAATTGCATCAAACGACCATTTTTATAGCACGAATTTCTTGGAGTCACCAAGCATTAGTTATTTCTGGTCAAAAAATCAAACATTACTTATTTGTTACTTGGACCGACTTCAAGCACCAAATTTCAGAAGAATCAATATACATGACCAATCGTGTAGTGACAAGCGCAGACCTCGTTACCGTTAATCTTTTATCAATAAATAACGTACTGAAGAATATCTTTTTTTATTTTTTTTTTTTTTTTTTTTTTTTTTTTTTCAATCTTATTCCTTTGTAAAGTACTAAAAGGAGAAAGAACTTTGATGAACAAAAGAAGGAGAGAGAAATTTTGAGAGAAACAGAGCATGGTGGGCGAGCACGATGGTGGGCGAGACGGCGGGGAGAGTAGGAGTGAGGGTGATGGCGACGAAGGCGAGGATCGTGGAGGCGGTGGAGAGCGTGATCGAGTGCTTCCGATGGGGCAGGGGTTTGTGTTCGGTCAAGGGTCTGCAAGTAAGGGCAAGACGACGGAGCACAGGGGTGAGAACGGAGGACAAGGGAGAAGACGTGGAGTACCAAGCTCTTACCGTGACAAACTTTTGTCACCAGGGGTTGCGGGGTTCTTGGTTCGGCATGAGGAGGAAGAAGATATTGTTAATGGGTGGAAGACATACTTCACAAAAAAGAACATGGAAGATGAAGGGAAAAAAGATGTCGAAGGTTCTGATGAAGAAGAGCTGTTCGAGAGGGTGTCAGAGAGTAAGAATCACACACTGAAGGTAACAGCTGAAGAGTATGTAGAGTGGTGCCGCCCATGGTTGAACTCTTTGATCATTAAGGTCTTGGGTGCGGAATTTCCTAAATACACTATTAATGATCGGATTCATCGCATGTGGCGACCAAGAGACCCGATGAAACTTATTCCTCTTAGTAATGGATATTATATAGTTTCCTTCACAACAAGAGAGGATCGTGACTATGCTTATCAGGAGGGGCCATGGATGATTGATGATTATTACCTAATTGTGCAAAGATGGCGTCCTAATTTTAACCCTTGGAAGGCTGACCTTCAGAGACGTATCGCAGCATGGGTTAGATTACCGGATTTGCCTATGGAGTTTTATAATGTGGAATCACTGAGACGAGTTGGGAATATGATTGGAAAGACGCTGAGGATTGATCGTTCCACATCAATATATGATAAAGGAGGGTTTGCCCGTATATGTGTTGAACTGGATCTGCAGCAACCATTGTTACCGACCTTTGACGCGTTTGGGGAGGATCGTCCTATTATCTATGAAGGGCTTCATATGGTGTGTTTCCAGTGTGGTCGCTATGGTCACCAGAAGGAGCACTGCCCGCAAGTAGTTCAGGAACGAGAGAAGGCTACGGTGCAGTCAAGCATACCGGTTATGTCGGGGGTGAACGGTAATGATTCAGGGATTGGGGCTTCGAAGAATGATCATGGCAAAGAGAAGGTGCACCCAGGCTTCAACTCCGATCAAGATTCGACGGCTGTGGCGAGCGCCGGCACAAGTAATGACGTTCCGGCGGAGAGCATGTATGGGAAGATCCGGTTACTAAGGCGAGATTTTCGGGATAGGAAGACAATCACGGCAGTTGTGGGAATGGATAAATCAGAGGCTATGATATCGGGGGTTGCAAAAAATAAGGATTATGCAGGGCGTGGATCACGGGCAACAGTTTCTAAAATGACTCAGGAAGGAAAGATTTTAAAAGAAGGAAATTCAATTATTAATAAAGGAGGGAAGAAAGAGAACTTTAAGAAGTCAACGGAATGGGTCCCAGTTGGAAGAAAAAGGAAGAGTGAAGTTAGAATTCAATCACGTGGCAAGGCAAATAAACCTCCTGCACGAGAAAGAATTAAAAAGAAGGACCTAATGGTTAGTGGGGAAAAGCCCATTGGTGTGAGTAATCCCTTCTCAGCACTTCAGGAGCATGCAGCACCGAATGATGGGGCCCACACTCAACATAATGAAACTATTTCTGCACATGGTACTTGTTTGTCATCAAGTGAAGGGAATACGAGGCCCCACGTGCATGGCTTGAGTAATAATGCTCAAACTGGTCATAATGTTGCTTTTACTGAGAATAGGCAGCGTGGCGAACTCGTCAGGTCTGGCACCGACAACACTGTGATTTTAGAAGATGAAGAGATGGTTGTGGATGATAGGGGGTGCGAGGTCTCAACCCCACAAATTCAAGGTATTGTTTCCCAATGAATTGGATGATTTGGAATGCTAGAGGGACTGGGGCTCGTAGCTTTCCGGCTCTGGTTCGAGACTTAAAAAAGCATTACCAATTGGGTTTTTTAGCATTACTTGAGACTCGTTGCTCACGGGACGTGACGGAGAACCGCATAAAGCAGTTGGGATTTAGTAATTCTGCTATTATAGACTCAGAAGGCTATAGTGGGGGGATTTGGTGCTTGTGGGAGTCGAGCGTAGGCAGTATTGAGGTGCTGGAGAGACATACTCAATTTATTCATCTTTTGGTTACGGTTGCTCCTAATAAGTATTGGTACGTTACAATCATTTATGCCAGCCCTCATCTAGTGTGCCGACGGCTTCTGTGGACTGAACTTACAAGATTGGAGTCAAGGATTGATGGACCGTGGGTCTTGGGAGGAGATTTAAATGCCACCCTTCTGGATCAGGAACGCCGATCACTGGCTTTGGGTCGGCTATCATATGACCGTGAGTTCACTGAGTGGGTTGATGGATCTAGCGTTTTTGACTTGGGTTTTGTGGGACCCATCTTCACTTGGAAACGAGGCACCACAGAAGCAAGGCTGGACCGTCTGTTGGCAAACTCATCATGGGTGGACTTGTTTCCAGACGCTTCAGTGGCCCATCTTCCTATGTTTAAGTCGGATCATCGCCCCTTATTACTAAGGCTTCATGAAGCAACCCATGTCAGACATTGTAATCGACCTTTTCGGTTCATTGCATCTTGGATCTTGCATGAGAATTTTGAAGAATTTGTAAAACGAGAATGGAAGGAGTCAATGCATTGGAACGATAATATCTCAAAGTTCACTGATGCTTGTTGCATTTGGAACAAAGAGGTGTTTGGTCATACAGAAGCACGAAAGAGAAAAATTCTAAGGCGCCTAGATGGTATTAATAATGCTCTTGCTCACCATGGAAGAGACTCTCGGCTTGAGGAAGTCCAATTTAGCCTCTGGAAGGAGCTAGAAGATGTTTTACTCCAGGACTCACTCTTGTGGGCCCAAAAAGCTCGCTTAGAATGGACTGTCCATGGGGACAAGAACTCAAGGTATTTTCATGCCAGAGCCAATAACAGGAAGAAGTCGAATCGGGTGGAAGCATTACAAAATGGTGATGGGGAGTGGGTGTATGATAATGAAGAAATTAAGAATATGGCCACTGTGTATTTTAGCAGTTTATTTGAGGAAGAACAACCATGGCGACCCCCCCTGAATTGTAGTATCTCCTACCCTCCCATAGATGAAGGCCAACTCCGATGTTGTGGAAAGGATGTATCCCCGGAGGAGATCAAGGAGGCTTTGTTTGGCATGGGGGCGTTGAAGTCGCCAGGGCCTGACGGATTCAATGCTCTATTTTATCAGAATCAATGGAATACGGTACGTAAGTCTATAGTGAATTTTGTTTCCTTCATCTTCTCTAATCCTCAAGCCATTAGTGGAATTAATGGGACGTTAATTGTTCTCATTCCGAAAAAAGAACCACCTGAGTCATTACGGGATTTGAGGCCCATTAGTTTATGCAACGTGATATATAAGGTGGTCACGAAGGTATTGGTGAATAGATTGAAATCAATCATGCCACACATAATTGCTCCAAATCAGTGCAGTTTTGTACCGGGGCGACATAGCAGTGAGAATATTATAGTGGCACAGGAAGTTGTTCATTCTATGCGTACCATGAAGGGTAAGAAGGGATATATGGCGATTAAAATTGATCTCGAGAAGGCATATGATCGAATTAATTGGAACTTTCTTCTTGGTTGCTTAACGGAGTTACAGCTACCTCAGGGAGTCCGTGATATGATTTATAATTGTATCTCAACATCACATATGCAGTTGTTGTGGAATAGAGAAAAAGCAGAGACTTTTAGCCCCTCTCGGGGTGTACGGCAAGGGGATCCTCTCTCGCCATATCTATTTGTGATATGTATAGAAAAGTTAGCCCACATGATCCAATTGAGGATGTCAAATAGGGACTGGCGACCGATCAAACTGACCAAGAATGGCCCACCAATCTCTCACCTATTTTTTGCAGATGATATTATCCTATTTGCTGAAGCATCAATCCCGCAGGCGGAGGTGATTCATAGTTGTCTAACAGAATTCTGCATAAGCTCAGGCATGAAAATAAATGCAGCAAAGACTCGGATGTTCTTCTCGCAAAATGTCAATCATCTAAGAAGTAATGAAATAAGCTCTATGTTGGGGTTTTCAGTGACCAGAGACCTGGGTAAGTACCTCGGAGTCAAACTTCACCACCAGCGAGTTACCCAACTGTCTTTTGTTGAGGTTATCGACAAAGTTAAGACGCGAATGGCGAAATGGAAGGCTGAGTCGATCTCTTTAGCGGGTCGGCGTACACTTATCTCTTCGGTGTCATCTGCAATACCAGGTTACACCATGCAGACGTCTTCATTGCCCCTGACCACATGCCAAACCTTGGATAAATGTAACAAGAACTTTTTATGGGGAAGTTCCGGGGAAAAAAAGAAAATTCATTTAGTTGCCTGGGATGAAGTGTGTAAGCCTAAGCATAGGGGAGGATTGGGGCTTCGTCATGCACAACTTCAAAACCAAGCTTTCATGATGAAGTTAGGATGGCAACTTGTCAAGCGTCGTGATGATTTCTGGGTCCAGGTCATTCGTGACAAGTACCGCTGTGGATCCGATCTTCTACCAAAAATTGAAGCGAAGAGGATGGGGTCTAATGTTTGGTCTGGGATTAAAGGTGCATGGCATAAAGTAGAGAAGGAACTAGAGGTGTATGGCGATGCTCAGGTTCGGTGGAAGGGGACGAAGAATGGGATTTTCTCTGTTAAGTCTGCCTATGAGACACTTTTAAAGGACGAGACGCCAGTAGACCAGTTTTGGCACAAGCTGTGGAAGCTGAAAGTTCCAGAACGGTGCAAACTGTTCATTTGGCAGACTGCTCGCAAACGACTGCTAACGAATGCATCCAGACGTAAACGGGGCCTATGCATGGAGGATGGTTGTCTCATGTGCGGTAAAGGAACTGAAGATCTTCTTCACGTTTTACGTGACTGCGAGCATACTAAGCTCTTATGGCGAGAACTAGTGCACCCCACGGCTTGGCGTCGCTTTAGCCTCTTGGAGTTTAATGAGTGGTTTCGGTGGAACCTCCTCATGTCTGGAAGTGTAGAGAAGGAGGAATGGCGAGTCATGTTCGCATTAACCTGCTGGTGGATATGGCGACGTCGCAATCTATGGGTGTTTGAGAAGCGTAAGATTTCGAACAGTACAGTCATTTCTAGTGTTAGAGCAATGATGTGTAGCCTCAATGAAGCATTTAGTAAGTTCCACAATGACAATACTAACAGGACGACCACAAGTGGAGTGGTGGATCGGTGGACCCTACCAGAACATGGGTGGACAAAACTGAATGTGGATGGTGCTTTCTCTTATAGCACGAACAGTAGTGCTTGCGGAGGAGTTTTGCGAGACGATAAAGGAAGTTTCCTCCGGGGATTTATTGTCAGATTGGAGGAGGGAGATGTTCTGTCTGCGGAACTGTGGGGTTGCATTCATGGGTTGAAAGTTGCTTGGGACATGGGAGTCAGGAAGGTTATCCTTGAGTCGGACTCAATGGAGGCGATATCACTATTGTTGGGGGAAGCGAATACTGCTCATGCAGATTATGGTGTTGTTGCTGCAGCGAAGAGCTTAATGAATCAAGACTGGACGGTAAGCATCACGCACATTAGCCGACGGCAAAATGAGGCAGCTGACCATCTTGCTAAAGAAGGGCTTGCAGCAATGCCGGGTTTTCATCTAGTTGGCCATGCTACCACTGAACTCGATCAGGTCCTGAGGAAGGACATGGATATGTAATGGATACCAGTAGTTATCAAAAAAAAAGAATATTCACGCTGTTTGATCAAAAAAAAAAGAATATTCACGCTGAGCTTCTCCGCCCCACCATACCATGCTGGATCTCTATGGGAAAAAAAGGCCTCCATCGTTCCTGCTTCAAACGAAGAGGACGATTTGCTTGCTGCAAAGAAAATCAACGATTTGTCAGCCCAGCCCGCGCCGTTGCGGGCTGATCTGTTTTCCCAGCTGCACTGCCGAGTGATAAAGATTTTATGGGATTAAATCCCCACCATGTCTAGCCTATTATTTGGGAGATTACCCTTGTCTATTGCCAATAAATAAATAAATAAAATGAATAATGGACTGGGCTAGGCCCAAAAAGTTCTCATATGATTTTCGTCGTTCTTTCAATTTGATTATTCAGATATCTTTATAATTTTCCAAGCAACATTTGACAATAATCATATCCTACCAACTCTATATTAGAATACAAAAAGAATAGTCCTACATTGATTACATAAATATTTGAGTGAATGTATATAATTTAATGGAAAGTCCTATCAAATTGACTTAAGTCATTTTGATAGAAAGACCAACTTAATATAAATTTCTCACTAAAATCTAATACTCTATTCTAGGTCAGAATGAAAATTTTGTCCTCAAGTTTCTCATTTAAAACAAATTTTCCATTAATAAATACTACCTCAAATCCTTGATTTAAGATCCACTTGGTAGTCTAATTTATTCGTTAAAATAAATCTTATATTCAAGGACTGAAGGGAGTAGCATAAGTGCATCCATAAGTGTATGAACGAATAATATTCCACGAAAAATTATGAAGTAAAGAAAAGGTGTATTTACTAAGTAATGGAACAACCTTATAGGCTAAAATAGATACTAGTGAATTATGTAGTGAATGCCAGCATGGGTAACGAAAACAAACAGGAATTGAAAATGCACATAGAAGTGTGTGGGAATGGGATGATGAGAATAAGAGACTAGGCTGCCAGTTTAGTAAGCATAAAGCAAGAGGAGTAAAATATTGACATCAATTGTAGAGACAAGAATGGGTCAAGTTGGTAAGTTTTCCGAGCTTGTTGCCGTGGACGGTGACAGAACATCGGATTCTTCGATAGAATTTAGAGCGAACCAATGATCCGAGGATGTGAGCCCTTGACCTCACAACAAAAGTGAGATTGAGCGGCAACGCCACGTTCTTTTTCTGCTGCCTGGCGGCGGCGAGTGCTGACACTCCTCCATACAGCGGCACTTGGCGCCCTGATACCACCACCACCACCTTCCTCTCCTTCTTCCTCTTCACATAGAACTTTTTCATCTGCTTTCACATTCAAATCCCTCTCTTTCATTACACACCCAGCATGCCACATAAGCATAACACACTCAACCAAAACATTGTTCACAATTCAAACTTAAATAATTTTGGACATGAGGACCACTTTAGTTGAGACTCTGCTCTGTCACTATAAAGACTAGACATCATTATACCCTTGTTATTGCGACACACACAAAAATTATGTAGCCAAAAGAATTCTGTGTCTAAAGATCCGCAGCACTCAATCCCAACACATCTAATGTTGGGTTATTTTATATGAACTTCGGATAAGTACGCTACAAACAGGAAATCAAGTTTGCATAACAAACTAATAGTATTAGTAATACTGTCTGACGGGGAAGACGAAGATCCTGTCATGTGAAGATGGACTGGGGTTGATGGGAATCGAGTAGTGCGGAGTGTTTCTAATAAATACTAGTATAGTTTAATGCTTGAAAAGAATAGATATTTAAAAGAAAGACATGGATTTATGGATATATGGGTATTGGTGGAATAAATGGAGTGGGGCACACTTGCCAAGGAGAGCTGAGAAAAAATTGATGAAGGAGAGCAGAGATGGAAGCAGGACAAGCAGCTTTATAACAGACACAACCAATCAAATTCAACAGATTCTGTATCTTTGTAGTCCCCGATGCGGCATTGACCCCACCAGCCCCAGCCCCAGCCCCAGCCCCAATCAACCAATATGTCATTCCACCACCCTTTCCTTAACTTTACCCATTGTAATTTTCACTTTCCACAGAACTCTTAGTCTCTAATCATCAAACGGAGGGAACAATGAAATGAGTTTGATTACTTATTTAATTACTGCCGTGTGTCTCTAAAACATCAAAAGCTACTTTAATTTTACCTGGCCGGACGCCAGGTTGAGTTGGTAGTAGTGAAGTTCAAGAGGGGTGGCGGTGACGTGGACGCCGAAGAACGTGGCTGGATTTCTGTAGATGATCCTCACCGTTGAGTTCAACGACAGCATATCTGTGGGTACTCCTGTGGCATCATTCCCAGCTTGGATATTCAAGTTCTCGAACACTATGCTCTGCCCTCCCCGGCAGGCCATTTCAGACATAAAAAAAAAGATAAATAACTAACGTCAGGAGCCGGTACTTAACAATCAAATTAAGACTTGTTCAAAACCTAACCCCAAATCCAACAACAAAGTGGAAATTAAGAATTTGATCTGACCTTTACCAAAACTTTAGGGCCATAACTCTTGCTGGCTCCCCAGAGAATGAGAGAAAAGGCCGCGAAGAGGAGCACGAAGAGCAAGAAGAAGCACAAGTACAAGCGGATGTTGCTGCCGGAGCCTTGATCGGCGTCATCGTCGTCGTCGTCGTCGTCGGAGTGTTGGGACTGGTGAAGTTTCTTCCAGGAGGAGAGGTTTCTGGGGTTTTTGAGGGAGACGGAGAAGCGAGAGGTGGAGGATTCGCGAGAGTGATGAATGGGGGAAGAATGGTAGTAATGGTGAGGGGAGGCAAGAGGACTGGAGCCGTAAGACATTTTCTCGACATCCGGGTTGGATGGGCTCTGAACGTAGTAGAGCGGTCTACGAGGGGATCGCGCCGGCCATGACTGGTCCACGCTCGTCCCTTCCGAGTCTGACTTGGCGTGCATTGTGGCTTCTCCTGCCATGGAAGGAAGACGGTGTCAATATTCACGAAACAAATTACAAATCTAGTTTAACATTTTAAAATTTAAAAAAAAAAAAAAAAACAGAGAGGAAGACGATTTTGATCACGTTAAGGTTTACTGTGGAAAAAGATATGGAAAGGGAAGAAAAATTTTGAAAAGGGAAGGAAGCAGGACTCAGGAGTAATACCCAGAAGAGGTGAAGTGGCAGAGAGTGTGGTGCGGGCTCTGCTCTCTACTGTAACGCACACGCTAACTACGGAGAAGAGAATATTTGTTTTGAAACGCCAACACGCCCCTTGACCTTTTGCATCTTTTCGTTTTTACCATAAACTTTGTTAAATTCCTGGGTTTAACCTCGTGATAAGAATTTATTTTTAGGGAGATTTACACTTAGGTCCCATGTAAGGAAAAAAATGAAAAAAATGGTCCCTATAGATTGCAAAATGAAAAAATGGTCTCATGGAGTTGTCAATACAGGTTCCTGGAGTTGTTAATGACAACGCCAGGAGGCTGTATTGACAATTCCATAGGACCATTTTTTCATTTTGCAATCTATAGGGACCATTTCTTCATTTCTCCTCTTTTTTAGGACTTCACTGTCATTCTCCCTTATTTTTATTAGTAAATATGTGTTAAAAATTAAAAGTATATAAATAAATAATAAAAATATAATAATTTGATTTAAATATAAATTATTGAAGTTGAATTAAACAACATTCCTACTTTGCCTAAGAAATTTTGATTAAGAAACTTGTGCGAGTTTAATAGTAAGTTAATGTGATTTTTTAGGTAGAAACTCGTGAGTTAGCCAAATTTATAGTGACTATATGCTTCTTTGAATTAGTGAGAGAAATTACTTTTTCAATTTGATTTATGATGTATAAATTAAGTATGTAAGAGAAATTTTGTCTTAACTCGCATGAACAACGTTCTTTTCCAATACTAATTCAAACATATCTTATAAGTTTAAGAGTAAGTTAACACAATTTTAAAAATTAAAAATGTAAAAACTCTAAAATTGGAGAGTTAACTTTAAGTTTGACAACAATATTCCTTAAAAGAGATATAAATATCATATAAACATGAAATTCGTAACAAATTTCTTTGGACAAATTTTTGTAATACACAATGCTCATCTAATTTGACACAAGTATAATCATCATGTAATTTGTTTTTGAGAGAAGGTTAATTTTATAAGTAACTACTTATATGAAAATCAAAGTTTAGTTTGTAGAGGGGAATAGGGTAATTAATTACAAAAGACGCGTGTGACAGTGGCACAACACTCTGGCTGAAATGCCAGTCAGGAATGACTGGGATTAAACGGTGAGCTTCACTCTCGGTACGCAAACAATGGGAGAGGTGCCGCTGTTACATGAATCTATAAAATATCGCCCATTGGCCAAAGCCTAAATGCACTTTAAGTCTTTAACCCCTATTTTGCTCCCGAAAACAGCACGTCTTTTTTTTATTTTAAAAAAATAAGTGCGTGTAGAAATCACGAGCGTTTGTGATTGGGACCCCGAAGTGGCGGCCTTCCTACGATAATTAAATCAATTAAATAGAACTTAATGAATTCACATTACTCCCACACCCCAATTCAACGTTGTTGTGACGTGGGAACACGTTGCTTGACTCACAAGTCACGGGCAAGCTTTACATCCCAAAACAAAATCGTTTAGGTTAGTTTGGTTTGAATATAAAGGCATGTGGGCCCACGGCTTTCCTTTCTCAGCTTTCCCTCTACTTTTACGAGGACCCTTTCTATTTTTTACCAACTTTACAAGGATTCATATCGAATGGGTATAATTAAATACATGAATTCAATCACATAGGCTTTTCCAATGGGTTCTTGTTCTCATCACCCCAAAAAAGGAAAACACACTGGATGCATCTCATCCCCAACGGTACAACTCAACTCACCCAATCTCACCTCAACCACTTTTACACAACTAGAATCAAGTAATTGAGTTGGAATTAAATTAGATTACCAAGCGTCATTGTGGGCTGGTGTTTTGGGCCTCTTCAAATTCCTGTATAAGCTGTGGATCCACGTTGTCTTTGGGCTCCCACGTGGGCTGCTCCGTGTCGGCCCATTTAACCAGATACTCCGGTTTCCCATCGTCCCCATCTCTTCTTCCCATAACTCTCTCCGCCACCGCATACTCCAGTCCGGCTTCGTAGTCTCTCACCACATCCTCTCCGATGAACTTGGCCTTCACCCACTCATTCTCTCCGCCGTCTTTCCACTTCACCAAATACTCCAAGTTCTCTCCCTTCCCTCTCTTCTCCAATATCCCCTCCACCTCCGCGTACTCGTATATCGCCCCCTCCAGAGATCGCACCACACTCTCTAATCCAATCCTTCTCCCAAACTGCATCGGATTCCCTTTCGGTGTTGCGTTCAGAATTTCCTTCGCTAATTCTAACGGCGTCCGTCCCCTGTCGTCTTCCGCCTCCACGTCCGCCTCCAGATCTACCAGAAGTTTCACCACGCCGGGCCTCACGTACCCAGCCGCCATGTGAAGCGCCGTTAGCCCCCCCGAGTTATCTCGATGATCCAGATTTGCGCCCGCTTCGGCTAGAGCCTTTACGCACGGCTCTGATCCCAGACCTGATACGAACAGGAGCGCGGTTCGTCCGTCGCCGTCAACGGCGTCGATGTCCCTGCCGTCGTCGGCGTCAATGAACTGCTTGAGAGCGGATTCGTCGGCTTTCTTGGCCGCGGTCCACCATGGGGTCTCGTACTCGGCCACCACGTCTTTGGCGATGAAATCGGAGGGCACCCAGGAGGGTTCATGGCCATCTTTCCATTCGATCAAATACTCCATGCCTTTGCCGCCTTCAAGGGCTCTGCTTCCGATAATACCTTTAACTTCGCCGTAGGATTCATCTTCGTTGTAGACGGTAGCAGGCGTGTCCTGGAAAATTTGCTGCCCCTGATTTTGAATGGCGCGGAAGGTGAATGAGGTGGTGTTGGCTGGTTGGAGGCGAAGAGATTGTGTGGGAAAAGTGAAAAGAGGTGAAGAATGTTTATGCTTGGAAGAAAACTTGAAGTGGGGAGCAGGTTTACTAAGAAGCAGAGCCTCCATTTGCGAGTTTGGGGGTAATGGCTGATGATGACTGATTAAATGACTCTGGGGAGAAGAATGAAATTAAAGTGTTCGTTTGGAGATAAGGAATCACATCCACTTCGCGGTTGCAATGGACTGGATTTGGATAATAGGAAAAAAAACAAAACAAAACACATCTTATTACGGGAGTGTCACAGTCAGGTCGCGGGGATCATAAAAAATTATAAAAAAATCTTATAGCAAATTCTTCTAACAAAAAGAGGTCCTTAATGATTTTATTGTAATTAATTGTGAATATGAAATTATTGTGAATCATGTGCCTATTTTTAAAGTTTTTGTGTTAATTTTGACAACTATGTTTGTCTATTTTAATAAGTTTATCTGCCTACTTAACAAGTTCATTTTTCTATTTCGACGAGTTATAAAATGGCAAGTTAATGTGACTATTTTCACAAGCTTCTGTGCTAATTTTGATAACTTCGTCTGCCTATTTTGACAAGTTCATATGTTTATTTTGACAAGTTCATTTTTTCACTTCGACAAGTTATAAAATGACAAGTTAATATACTTATTTTCACAAGCCTCTGTACCAATTTTGACAATTTTGTTTTCCTATTTTGACAAGTTTATATGCCTACTTTGACAAGTTCATTTTTTCACTTCGAAAATTTATAAAATGACAAGTTAATATGTCTATTTTTAAAAGCCTCTGCGCCAATTTTAATAACTTCGTCTGCTTGTTTTGACAAGTGCATCCACTACTTTGACAAGTTCATTTTTCCACTTTGACAAGTTATGAAATGGTAAGTTAACAAGGGCAACAAAGTAATTTCACATTTAGAACTAATCACATTATGTTTATATGTTTATTTTGACAAGTTCATTTTTTCACTTCGACAAGT
This sequence comes from Inga laurina, assembly GCA_963855925.1. Classification (NCBI taxonomy): domain Eukaryota; kingdom Viridiplantae; phylum Streptophyta; class Magnoliopsida; order Fabales; family Fabaceae; genus Inga; species Inga laurina. Next base: position 60,842,829 of record OY979702.1, on the reverse strand, counting down.
TATAAAATGACAAGTTAATGTACCTATTTTCACAAGCCTTTGTACCAATTTTGACAATTTTGTTTTCCTATTTTGACAAGTTTATATGCCTACTTCGACAAGTTCATTTTTTCACTTCGACAATTTATAAAATGACAAGTTAATATGTCTATTTTTACAAGCCTCTGCGCCAATTTTGATAACTTTGTCTGCTTGTTTTGACAAGTGCATCCGCTACTTTAACAAGTTATGAAATGGTAAGTTAATAAGGGCAACAAAGTAATTTCACATTTAGAACTAATCACAATATGTTTATATGTTTATTTTGACAAGTTCATTTTTTTACTTCGACAAGTTATAAAATGACAAGTTAATGTACCAATTTTCACAAGCTTCTGTACCAATTTTGACAATTTTGTTTTCCTATTTTGACAAGTTTATATGCCTACTTTGACAAGTTCATTTTTTCACTTCAACAATTTATAAAATGACAAGTTAATATGTCTATTTTTACAAGCATCTGCGCCAATTTTGATAACTTTGTCTGCTTGTTTTGACAAGTGCATCCGCTACTTTGACAAGTTCATTTTTCCACTTTTACAAGTTATGAAATGGTAAGTTAACAAGGGCAACAAAATAATTTCATATTTAGAATTAATCACAATACAATCCCTAAGAATCTTTTTGTTGGGGAAATTTGTTATGTTACTTTTTTGTAATTTTTTATTATCCGTGGAATCTCACTGTGATTTTCCCTTTTATTACTGCTACTGTTGGCCAACACTTGGCGTAACTTCGGCCTACGGATCTCTAGACCTCATCGCACGTATAAGGCACGGTCACAGAATATGGCAAACTCTCTAAATAAAATGTGGAAATAAATCCTCCCTATCCAGTTATTTCCTCCAATCTTTCATGTTAGACTTAATTAACCAATCTGAATAGATTAAGAATGTCAGTTAAGTTAGTTAATACTCCTTCCGATTCTAAATATAAGATAGAGTTGACTTTTTTAGAGATATTAAGGAAGCTAATTACATTATTTTAAAATATATATATTTGTCGTTTTTTCTCCAAACTATTTTGTCTAACTTATAAACTGATATATAATCTAAGGATATACAACATATAATATGATTAAGTAACTTATTTAACTTTCTAAATCTTTCCAAAAATAGTCAACTTTATCTTATATTTAGTGCCGAAGGTAGTATATCCTAAACACCTTCCTTAATTCCCTCCTTTACGTCTTCTATTTTATTATTGTTAAGAGAATATTAATCGGATTAATTTAAAAAAAAACAGATTAAAATGTGAAAGCGGTCTTAGATAGGAGGGTTGATCATGGACCGGATCAGACCGGACCGGGTTTGACCCCAACCTGAGGTCTGGTCTGAAAATGACCTCGGGTTGAACAAGACAGCCTAAGGTCCAGTCGGGTCTAGCACCAGCCCGAGCTCAGACTAGACCAGAGCAGGTCCAGCGGACTACCTGGACTAGTCCAGGCAGTTCAGGACCTTCTGTTTTTTTTTTACTTTCTCATCTTTGAAAGGCAATACTTAAACCTATGAAAACCATAATAACTCATACAATCATATAAAACTCATCACAAAACATTAAAGGCTGTGTTTGGAAACACGTTTTGGGGGCAAATAAGTCCTTATTACGCAAGCCGAGATAAAACTCCTCTCACATACTTACCTCGTATACCGTGAATCACGATTTATAAGCACTTATTACCTAAAAATAAGCTATTCCAAACTAGCACAAAACCCAATCATAAATCTATAATAATCTTCAACAACATTCAAAAAAAAATAAAAAGCAATAACATTCTACAGTGGTTTTAATACAATCCATGACAATCAATTAAACATAACAAGTAACAACAAGTCTATCATATTACACATAAGTGGAAAACAAATGATTAAAATCTAATTTGTTTTTCTTGTGCATCCATTGTTACTCTTTTGTCTCCGTGACCTTCAATAATACTTGATCCATCTAAAAAAACAATTTGTATGTATTAAAAAATTAGTAATAATGATGCGTTATGATGTGTCTAGTTTATGTGTGAAATATTGAAATGAACTGGGTTAGAAATGATGGACAGATTCCAATCCTCGTCAAAATTTATATTTTACAATATATAAGTGCATGAATGTTATAAGAACCAGTCGAAATCCGTGGCAAATAATTCACAACATAGATCTACTATGACAACTTAAATGTTTCTTGGAAGTTGTCATATTCACAATATATGACAGCAGGTAGCAAAAAAAAACCAGTAGGCAGTATGACAACAAAATAACCATAAAGAAGACTTAGTGTGTGTTTGAAACAGCGATAGGAATGCTTAAAAATAGCTTTTCAATCATGATTTACGGTATGCGAGATAAGAATGTGAGAGGAGTTTTATTTCGATTTACATGAAAAGCAACTTAAACGCCATTAGAGTCGGGAATTCGGGCCGAGCCCGAGCCCTTCAAAGGCCAGGCTTATGATTTAGAGGCCAAAACAAAAAGCAGGCCTAAAAGGGTCGGCCCTATAGGGATGTAGGGCATGCGGCTTTGTAGGTAGGGGTGTTCATCAATTTCCCGTCTCGATCCCGAGCAAATCGGGACGGGAAAATCCCGTCCCTAAAATTTCTGGATCAGGATCGGGAATGGAACTTCCTGATCCCGAAAATATATATATATATATATATAAATGTATATTTTTTTAAAATATTTAAGAAAATAAGACCAAATGTAAAATAAAACATGAAAATCCCTAACACCCTTAATATAATATCTATTTTTTTAGTTTATTTAGTTAATTTCATTTATTATTTATTAAATAACTCTAATTTTTTGTTTTTGTCTTTGTTCTTTTTACAGCTGAATCGACAACTTTAAGCATGTATTGGACTAATTATATATTTATATTAGACTTATTTGGTACAATATGATATTAGACAAATTATATATTTATACTAGACTAAAGGAAACACAACAAAAAATTCAATATAAAGATTTTTTTTTAAAAAAAAGCAAATCCGGGATCGGGAAATTCCCGATCCCGATCCTGAAATTTCCCGATTTTCGGGATCAGGAATGAAAATCATTCCCTAACCCTTCTTGGGATTAGGATCGGGAATGACATTTCCCGATCCTGTCCCAATCCCGAACACCCTTACCTGTAGGGCCGGCCCTTTTAGGCCCATTTAATATTTTTTAAAAATAAATTAATATATATAATATCATTATATTAAATTATCAATATGAGAGACACCTGAGTATCTAATAAAGTATTAATAACAGATAAACACTTATTAAATGGTTTGATTTATTTTATTTTCTTCAATGGTTTATTCATTTAAACTTTAAAAAATAGGTTAATTTGGACTTTAGATGGTTATTTTAACTAAAAATTTATGAGTTTTAAAAATAATGTATCTCAATTTAAAATAAAATAATAAGTAAATTATAAAATTTGAATTTTTTTTAATTAAAATGAGTTCAAGCCCTAGCCCATAAAGGGCCAGCCCTGTAGGACCGTGGGCTTTAAAAATTGGGGGTTTTTTAGGAAGCATGCCTAAACGGGTCAGCCTATTTAGGCCCAAGCCCGTGAAGGGTCACCCCGTATTCCCGACTCTAACGCCATATATTCACCCATCCAAACACTCACTTATATCTAATTAAAGCATCCATGGATTATAGTTCAGCAGCCAACAAAACAGCAACATAACTAGCAGTGAAAACGAATCCTCATCGGTATAAATGAATGCTCACCAGGACGAAAAATATGATGTATTGCACAGTAAGTTTCTTACCTTTAAGGCGCTGACGGACTGAGACACTGAGTGACCAGTGAGCGAAGGAGAGCCGGTGGTAGAGCCGAAGAGGACGATTGCAACGCACTAACACCTTTGAGCCATCGCGAAATCAAAATTGAGACTGAAACACTGAGACGGGGATAGGAGATGTCGAGATTCGAGACGTGCGAGACTCGAGAGGGAGATGAGGTCTGAACTCAAGTCTCACGTCTCAAGTTTCTAACCTAGGGTTCCACCGAGTGAAGCGAATTGCAATATGAAGTTTTGATTTCTAAACTCTGATTTTTTAAAGCTAAAGTGAACTCCTCAATCCAAAATACAAGAAAAAAAAGCTAAAGTGAGGTGTGAAGTCCCGTGACTTGGTGAGGTGTGGGCGCGTGGTGTGCCTGGTGTTTTAAGTTGTAAGTGGGGGAATAAAAACAATAATAATAAGTATACAACTCGGGCAAGACCGGACCGGACTATGGGGTCTGAGGCCTTGAACCGAAGTCCAGTCCAACCCAAGAAGACTAGTCCTGTTTGGTCTATCAGAAGAAGCTTCAGGCCAAATCTTTTTTATCAGACCGGGTAAGGTTAGACCAGGCCAGGTCAGACTATCTGGACCATCGAGTTTTTTGCTCATCCCTTATAGGATCAATACCAACTCACTAAGCTTGTTTGGATGAACTTTTAAAATACTTATAAGTATTTATATACGTAAATGGAAACAACACTCCTCTCACATACTTACCTCATATATCGTAAATCATGATTGAAAAACTACTTTTAAAGATTTCAATCGCTATTCTAAATAAGCACTTAAGCAGACCATAGTTAAACTGGAGGGAGTATTTAAAAAGGATAATTTATTTATTTTTGGTTTCACGTAGATTCCACTTTCCTCCACGCAATCTGACCTTTTCTGTGGACTGAGCACGCAACCAGGCTATTCCTTTGCATGGGTGTCTTCTTCGCTCTTATTCATGTCCTTCACTTCCTAGTACTTCAAATTCCGAATTCTTCGGTTCTCAGCAGCTTTTACCGCCATTCTAATACCCAATTCTTGGGAAACAATCCTTGAAAAGGTTGTTTCAATACAAAATTCACAACAGCGATCTGTTTGGTTAAGCTTAAGGATCTTGTTGCTGCTCATGACATGGTGATGAGATTAATGCGAGAGCTAGGAAAACTAATTGATCGGAATGCTGAACGAGGGGGTGCCTGCTTTTCCCACTTCTCACTGGTTTCCTGGTGCTGGCCCCTACAATGAAATCTGGTCCTAATGAAATCTGGTTTCCTTGAACTATCTTTTTTTTTTTTTGGTATTGAAGTGTTACTTCATGTGAATTGATAGACTGACTCGTGGTTTTGCAGTTAGGTAATTTGAATAAACATGTTATTTTTGAGTTTAGGCTATTACTAAGATCAATGACTTTCTCCTTTAAACGTGCTCTCTCCGCAGAAACTTGTGTGTCTAATCCAGAAAAGGCTTATGGTTGTTCGGCTTGTAATGCTTTTTACTCTCTCCATTTCTTGTCATATTCATCCATGCTGGTATATCTCTTTTTGAGGCATGCTGAACAATTTTATAATCATCCAAGTAGAGCTTCACCTCGAAGATGGTCAAATTTGTCTATTATTGACTAACAATCTGACAAGCAAAAAAGGTTCACTCTTTATCTAGGTCTTCATTTATCTGTTAAGCACATTAGTGAAAGAAATGAAGTGTTAGTCTCTTAAACAAAATCATATCACTTGTTTAGTGTAAACTATTCAAACATACAGAAGTTATGTTTTAACTAAGGTGCATGCGACATTTAGGACTTGGGAGTAACTTAGAATTTGTGCATTATAGTAACTCATATTTATATGTTCTCCCGTGATGTCATTTTAATGGTTTTAACCGTTTGAAAGTGGCAGTGCCTAGTTATGATTGTTGTTGAAAGAAGCATAAAGAACTGGAAGGGAAAAATAACGCAGGGGTTGGCAGAGGGATAATCAAGGGAAGGAACCAGTATGGAAAAGTTCATGAGCAGGAGCGTGTATACATTGTAGCTTTCATCTGTAATGTTTTGGTGATAAGGGGTTACAATACCATTACCAGCTTTATCCAAAAAAGGAAAAAAAAAACTTTTCAAGCGCTATGAAACGTTATTAGAATATGTCCCACGTTAAATAGTTATACATTTAATTAAAGGTATATAAAAGGTGAGATATGCTTATGAATTAGCTTAAATCATTTGATAGAAAAGTAACCTCTACCGACACATATATCTAAAACTCAAAAAACATGAGCGTCTTGAGCAAAGAAGAAACTATGAACTTCTTAAGAAAAATAAAAGTGAACTAAGCAGCAAACAAATAAATGTGAATGTGAATGTCCCAAAAACCACAGTATGCGATTGAAACTGAGAAAGTGGCAAGGGATATCAGTGCAACAAAATTACCCCCACACAAATAATTGCAAGCTCAGTGCATCCAAACAGTCAGTTCGTGTTGTGTTTGGTTGTAAATGGAAAGAGCGTATGATGCATGTGCACTTGTTGCTCTTTTGGGGAAAAAATTAAGGAAGAAACGTAAGAACACAATTAGGATGGGTTAGGATGGTAGGCTTAGTGCTTGTTTAGGAATGCATTTTTAGGATAGCAGTTTGCTTTAAAAGAGGCCCAAAACAGTTTGACAGGATAGTGAAAATGGCAGTTTAAGAAGGGATAGTGAGAGTGCACAGCGAAGGGGTGTATGGAAGCCCATTAAGATGGCAGGCTACGATTTGTGCTTTGAATGTGAAATGTTGGTGAGGTAGTGACGAGGCAGGAATCAACCATGTTGGGTTTAACAAAATGGGTTAGTCTTTCGCAACATGATAAATTAAAATTTGAATCCTTATTAAGAGATGTATCCAAATTTAGTATCCAACAGTATCTTAAACAAGATTGACTTCAAACGTAGGAGATCATGTGCACATCATCATTGGGTGTCGCCTTCCGCGTTGTGTCTCCACCGCAAAGGAATTCGGTGCTATTATTATATATATTTCCACATTAAAAGTTAGTTGACACAGCCGCTATGTGTTTTGACCTTTCTTGTCATTTAAACTTAAATATTCAGATCCACCTTCCATTCTTCCCAACAAATTGGGCACCTTAATTAGTTTCTTTTTACATATCTGCACTATTTCACAAACCATACGGCTTCCCCATTTGAAAGCACACGTAAGGGGTCCAACAACTCAGTCGTCGCCGCTATTCAATACCCAGCTCATCAATTACTCTTATTAATCAGCTCCGCCATTTTGTTCATTTGTTTTTTAAATTTAATTCCGGGGTTTGTGCAGTTAACTGAGGGCAACTCCCTACACCGGTCAATGAAATCAGCACCGCTCGTTTACAATAAATCACAAGCAGCACAGAACTTCACAAATGACCGCAATGAATTTAATTCAATGGAATAGTCGGTATCTTTTATAGCGTGATCATGAAACTAAGTTAAAAACTCCAAAATTTGGGAATACATAGAGTATTAAAGATTGAGACCCTTGATTTATTTTGAACAAATTCTAAAAGGAAAAATGTTGTTTAAAACATAAAATAAATTCAATAACACAATGTGGCCTCATCCGAACAACCAAAATAATTAAAGAAGAAGGAATGTCACAAAGCTGATAATAATAAAAAAAGACCAATGTGGTTGAAGTTAACGCGTATAGTAGGCCAAGCTATTGATGGAAGAGGAATAAAATAATGACACCCGCCAAAGAAAAAGGTGGGCACAGCACATGAACATACCGCGTGATGCTGCTGCGTCTTCCATACGAAAATATTGCTGCCACATTACTAGATTTTGCCTGCTATGTTCCAGCCCATACTTACACGCTTCTATACATTATATCACTTTGTATGTTCTCCTCCGCCAATCATCAAATCTCATCATTACCATAATGAAAACACTAATACGATTTTATTTTTTTAAAATATTATAATAATTAGCTCCCCTGATGCATCCCATCCAATTATTCTTTTTCACTAAATCGCGTTCCCTTGTACAACCAACGCGTTATCCTCGCCTCTTCCTTAAATATATCTCCACCTTCGCCATTCACTTGTCACCAACAAAAGTCTATTCCTACTTAGTTCTCTGTTTGCCTTCGTCTTCACTCTAACACCAATACACTATAATGATTCGCTTTTGCTTCCTATTGCTGCCGCTGCTGCTTCCTCTGGTTGCTGCCGAGGACCCTTATAGATTCTTCACCTGGAACATCTCCTACGGCGATATCTACCCCCTTGGTTTTAAACAACAGGTCCTTTTCCTTCTCCTCCTTCTTGTTTCTTATCAATATACATACATATATATATATATATATATATATATATATATATATATATATATATGTCTCCCTCTTTTTGAGTTACTCCTCAGCTGATATTCATTTTGTTCGTTGCTCATGATGATGCAGGGCATTCTCATCAATGGTCAATTCCCTGGACCCGATATCTACTCTGTTACCAATGACAACCTCATCATTAATGTCTTCAATAACCTGCCTGAACCCTTCCTCCTATCCTGGTCTTTACTCTCTCTCTCTCTCTCTTAATCTTTTTACCCTGCAGAAAAAACACTCATGATTATAATATATATATATATATATGCTGCTGATATACTGCTTCATATTGCTTGACTTGCCTTCCATTGCCTCTGTCAGTATAATTGAGCCATGTTAATGCACTATTTTTTATTGTATGGCAGAATACTTGACACACACACATTCATGAAGCAATAACACCTCGCTTTAACAACCATTTTTGCACCTCCTTTCTTAGATAATAGTTCTTCTCTCTTGTAGTTATATTCATAATACATTCCAACATGAGTGTGATCTAAGAAATGCATCGTCATCTAGAAATTACAAGTGTGAAACTGATCTGAGGTTGAGTGATAAATGAGACGTTTCGTTTCTTTTGATGATCTAGAAGCCGCACTTTAGAGGCACGCCTTTATAATGCTAGCCTGCACTTTTGTTTCTTTATTGTTTTGGGAAAAATGTTGGTCGAATCTGAATTGAAGTGCGAATTGCCATCTTTCTTTTCTTCTTCTTTCGCTGGTCATTGGCATGACAGTCTGACGTTATTGAATTTGATCACAATAGAAAGGATGGGTTTAACTTTTATGCACCGAAACAGAAAAAAGGGGACAAAACATAAACATGAATGGATTTAATTAATAAAAGTTGGTTCCACCGTCACCAACGAAATAAATCCACCCAACAGGCCAACACCACCAAACCACCTCACATGCTAACCTCATCAATTACTGTTGCATCATTTTCTCACGACTTTAATATACTGATTGAACAGGAATGGTGTTCAGCAAAGAAGAAACTCTTATCAAGATGGAGTCCAGGGAACCACATGCCCCATCCCTCCTGGAAAGAATTTCACCTACATACTTCAAGTCAAAGATCAGATCGGAAGTTACTTCTATTTCCCTTCTCTTGGCTTTCAGAAAGCCGCCGGTGCCTTTGGTGCTATCAAAATCCTCAGCAGACCAAAAATTCCTGTCCCTTTCCCTGACCCTGCTGGTGATTTCTCTCTTCTCGTCGGAGATTGGTACTCCCTCCCTCATCAGGTGTGTGTATACAAATATATCTTTCCTTTCCTTTTTCCATTTCTTCCACCCTCTGATCTCGTACTTGTTCATTCTTTGGTCTATGTAACTAATTAATATCATGTGACATATGATTTCAGAGATTGAAGGCTGTTTTAGATGGTGGTCACAGGCTTCCTTTCCCTCAAGCTTTACTAATGAATGGCCGTGCAAATGGAACTAGTTTCACTGTTGAGCAAGGTAGGCATTTTATTTCCATATTCCCCTGGCCTTAGATTCTCAAGTTACATATATACAAACAGATATTTGACATGTGAGTGGCATTATAAACAGGGAAAACGTATAGGCTTAGAATATCAAATGTGGGACTTCAGAACACACTCAACTTCAGGATTCAAGGCCACGACTTGAAATTGGTGGAAGTTGAAGGAACTCACACTGTACAGACCACATATTCCTCATTGGATGTTCATGTGGGACAATCTTATTCTGTGCTCATCACAACTGACCAGACACCAAAAGATTACTACATTGTAGTCTCCACTCGCTTCACCAGCAAGGTACTCACTAGCACTGCCACTCTTCATTACAGCAACTCTCAGCAACCAGTCTCCGGTCCTATTCCGGCAGGACCAACCACCCAGATCGATTGGTCTATTCGACAAGCTCGTTCCATCAGGTGAGTCACCCTCCTTTACATCTCACTCATCGATTTTCCTAATCAAATGTGCATTGATTAAACCTATTTCTTCATATTATTGTTATTGCAGGACTAACCTTACTGCGAGTGGGCCGAGGCCAAATCCTCAGGGTTCTTACCACTATGGTCTGGTAAATGTGAGCAGAACAATCATAGTGAAGAGCTCGGCAGCTCAAGTTCAGGGCAAGCAGAGATATGCAGTGAATAGTGTATCCTTCATTCCAGCTGACACCCCGTTGAAACTAGCAGATTACTTCAAGATTGATGGTGTTTTTAAGGTGGGAAGCATCCCAGATAGGCCTTCGGGGAAACCAATGTATCTTGATACTTCGGTCATGGGAGCCGATTTCCGAGCCTTTGTTGAGATCGTGTTCCAGAATCATGAGAACATTGTCCAAAGTTGGCACCTTGACGGATACTCATTCTGGGTCGTCGGGTAAGAGAAGTTCTCTCGCATCATATATCAAAATTATAGCTTACCTCAAAAATCTTACCTTCAGAATGAATGTTGTTCTAACATGGCATTATCTAATGCAGTATGGATGGAGGTGTGTGGACGCCAGCAAGCCGTAACGAGTACAACCTCAGAGATGCAGTTTCCAGGTGCACAACACAGGTAGGTTTTTGTTTTGTTGTGTGACACAGAGTTTGCAGTTTCCCTTTGATCATTAGTAGCAGAAATTCAAGTTTTTTGTTGTTGTTATTGTTGGAATTTTGTGTGGCAGGTATATCCTAAGTCATGGACAGCAATTTACATAGCACTGGATAACGTGGGAATGTGGAATGTTAGAAGTGAATTCTGGGCAAGACAGTACCTTGGCCAACAATTCTACCTGCGAGTGTATTCACCAGCGGGATCCATCAGGGATGAATATCCAATTCCAAAGAATGCTCTTCTCTGTGGCAGGGCTGCTGGCAGAACTCCGCCATTATGATGATGAAATTGCTGAAGAATGTACACGTTAACATCAATTGATCCATTCTTTGAAAAGCACACAATACCATTACGCCTTGATAATAAATGATTCACAACTATTTATTTGTTTCATTGTGCCATATATTACTTCCCTTCATTCATAGAAATTATTCATACTATTTTAATCTCTCTGTAATCGTGAGCTATTTTACTCATTCTAGATAGATGTTGTGTTTGAGGCTTGGAATTGTAAGTTTTGTCAGATTCAGTTATGACGTTTCCTTGAAACAACAGTTCAAGAACCAGAGCCAAAGTTTTGGACCTGAACTGATGTTTGAATACCAATTGATTGGACCAAATCCAATGCGAATCGTAAACCTTTATGTCGCCAACTGTTTGTCAATATATTATAGCCTCTTCAATGACTTCTCATTTTCCCCTACAGCCCCTAAAATATAATTCAACACCACGTAAATAAATCATAAATATACTAACACAAATTCAATCAATTAATCAGAGGGAAAATATATTACCAAAAAAAAAAAAAAATCAAAAAATATACCGGACTTATTTTAGTCACTAGTTCACTCCTACATAATTCTATTGGCCAACCTTCCTTTTTTTTTTTTTTTTTTTTTTTTTTTTTTTTTTTTGTGATTAGCACACCACTAGGTGCGGGCTGGGATCGATCCCTGATGAGAAGGTACAAAGGCCTTACATCATGCCAAATGCGTCATTTAATTTTTTTAAAGAGTTTTATTCAAGGTAATTAAATCCGGACTGATTAATGAACCGGTCGGGATACTGGGTCAAGGGTTAGTGGGTCAGACCGGGATCAAACCGGAGCTAAACTATGACCAAACTGGTGAGAAATGAAATATTTTAGGCTTATAGTATGAAATTCTAAAGGAAAATTTTTTTAAAAAACTATTTTAAAAAAAAAATTAAAAAAATTTGACTCGGACCGAGTAACCAAACCAGATCGGTTTAGTGCTTGGGTTGCCGGTTTCCAGTTCGGTTTGGCCGGGTAAGTCCGGGTCAGATAGCCCTGATTTTATTACATTTCATTTATTTTGGCCAAAAATTTTTAAATAAATTAATATTTCGAAAGAATATATCTTGTGATTTGTGAGTATAGCGCCCAAATTAGGTTTATATTGTATGTAGCATTTTTATTAAACCCGGACCGGACCGTCCCGTCCAACCCGAAAACCAACGACTCGGTCAAAGAACTGAATCGGACCGGTTTAGTAATTTTATTTTTAAAAAAAAAAACTCCTATTTTTTTTAAAATTTCTTTATAATTTCATATTAATAAGCTTGAAATTTTCATTCTTTCATCAGTTTGGTCCTGGATTAGTTTCGATTTGACTCCGATATGATCCACTAACCTTAACCTAATATTCTTACCGTCTCAGTGACGATCCGATCTAATAACCGTATACGATAGGCCTCACCTTTGCATTGTTCCTTTTGGTCAAAAAAAAAATAAAAAGGCTTGGCATTGTTCCTGAGTTCTGGTCCCGTTCATTCTGATTCTCCCAAAAAAGGAAAAAAGAAGGAAAGAACGAAAAAGAAGGATAAAAAAGAAGGAAAGAACAGAAAAAGAGGACGACGAGAAGAATCCTGTACTCCAAGATTTCCATAGAGAGGAAGGCATGATAGACTGGTCTAACCTCCCCGAGGAACTCCTCCAATTGATAGCTGAACGCCTCCGGTTTACGTTCTACCTTCTCCGTTTTCGTTCCGTTTGCTCCTCATGGCGATCCTCCGTTTCCGTCCACCCTAACCCTTTACCCGCCAGATTCCCTGTTTTCTCCAATGTTGGCACTTCCCGTGATGGCACTTTCTGCCTTTCCAAGCGTACTCTCTTCCTCGTTTATCCACCTCCCTCTCTCTCCATCTCCAATTCCGATCCTCATCCCTGGTTGATCAAAATCGAAGATCTTCGTGGTCAATGGGGCCTCCGCGACCCCCTTTCTAGGTATCCTGTCAAACCCCTCCCTGGCGATTTCCCCATGGTGTTGGATTTGTATAACCTTCCAGTCGTCGAATTAGGTCAAGAATATGTTCTGAACGACGTCGATTTCAGCCCTCTTAATTCATTCGAAGATGCGAGTAGCTTGTATTTAGAAAAGGTTGTATTCATGTGGTTGAATTCCAAGAGCCAAGAATTTGCTTTACTCACCATTCATGTTTCTGGTAAGTTGGCTTTGTTTAAATCTGGCGATAAGGAGTGGACTATAATCCCGGAAATGCCCACACCCTACGATGATGTGTGTGTTTTTCAAGGCGAGCTTTATGCTGTTGATAGCACGGGAAGGACGGTAGTGGTTGGATTGGATTCAAGTGTCCGCTTGGTTGCTGAACCTGTGTTTGGCGGTGACAAGAAATTCTTGGTCGAATCCGATGGTCAACTATTGTTGGTTGATAAATACTTATCCTTCGACTATCAATGCCTGGGAGCCTATGATGGATTTGACGATGATGTTTGTTTTGGCTGCGAGCAAGCAGTTAAATTCGAGGTTTTCAAGTTGAATGAAGCAGGCAAAGAATGGGTTGAGCTGAAAAGTTTGGGGGATCGTGTTGTGTTCCTTGGTGATGATTGCGCCTTTTCTTCATCAGCATCAGATTTATTCATCAGTGAAGGGAATCGCATAATTTTTAGAGATGATTATTTCAACGATACTGCCAAAGAAAATGGTCTGGGCGTTTTTGAATTAAATGACGATCGAATTTCACCTATGTCAGATTATCCCGGATATTGCAAGTTGTTCTGGCCGCCTCCAGATTGGCTCAGATTGCCGAGACTTAGAGTGAGCGTTTCATTTTATTTTCCGATGTTTTCCTGCAAAATTATGCAATAGATTCTCTCACCTAGATGCTTTATTTGGTATCTGTCTTTCTGCTGATCTCAAAATCGTTAACTACTTTATAAAATATGCACATACGTATAATAATATGCATACTTATGGATAACATGTTTTACTTTTTTTCCTTATTGTTGACGTTACACAGTGAGGTACCTTGAAGTAGTTCATTGATTAGAACTTAGAAGAGACGCAGGAGCTAAATTTGAAATATGATGGCCTTGGTTAGCTTGGTATAATCACATTGGAAAAGGATAATGACATGATGAAGGGGTATGTTATTGGCAGCATAATGCCTCCTTTCAAATGAAAGGCAGTATGTTATTAAGGTTCAAGAAATTACTTTTTTTTGGGCTCATATATCGTAGCTGATATTTCAGTTTTGATTTTATAGTCATTTGGTCCCACAATAGCTGAACTTGTTGGTTGGTTATTCTCGGTCACAACTTAAATGCCGTGAAGGTCCTTGAGAAGCATTTGAATGTGGAATTGGGTTTTGCATCTTGTTCACATTCAGATCATAGAGAGACTGGAATCGTAAATGCCCCCCAAATTGAAAATTAAGCACGCCTTCTTTTAGCAACTGTGGATCTTCTTAGCGGTTAGCTTCTTGTGGTCCATCCACATATCATGATTTCTTCGATTATGCGATAATAGTGATGCTGGAAATACTGGGCAAATATTGCAAATTGTGTCTCCTATATTCCTTGGCGCATGGTGTCAAACTGTCAATGTTTCTGTAATTTACTTGTATTACAATAATTCCTTTGCCAGTAGCCTGGTATGTGCTGTGTATGTTATCAATTGCTGAATGGTTGGCTGGGTAGATAATTATCTTTTGTATAAATAATCCTGGTTGCCAGTCTCAAGAGTATAATGCTGATATTGCATGTGCGACAAATGCAGGATCAGTTGGAAGAACTGGCCATGTAAAGATCATGCTCTTGAAAATCTAAGCCGTAGGCATGGATGCTCAGTGGAAGCTGAATAAAGAGCTAGCATGCTAGGTAGGGGTCAAAACTCAAAAGAGAGCCAGCATCCTTCAACCTCTCTTTTCATCAAATTTCACAGAATAACACTTCGATTGTGCCACAACCTAAAGGCAAGTTTTAGAAAAGGAGAATGCTGATGATCAGAGTTACTGTTTTTATCATCTTTGGCTTTCTGATCAAACTGGTATTGGCCAAAAGACTATTTTCTTCCCGTATTTTTTGCTGTGTTGAGATTCATCACCGTACCTACTAAATGTAATTTCAAGATATTCTAGCTCTAATGTACATAGAGAAGCTTGTCTAGCCGAGATTGTTATCTTTGCGCATCGCTCTTGATTGTTTGTCATTTACTCATTTTCAATCTCTTTCTTGACAAAATTGGTGATTTGCCATATGTTTTCCCGGTTGGGCCTAATTCGAAGAATATGTTAAATTTTATTTTGATCGGCAAATATGTTAGATAAATAACTGTTACATAATAATAGTTAATATTTTAAATTATAAGGTTAAAATGGGGCATGTGAATTGATAATGATAACAAATAAATGTAAAGACATTGAACACTGTTGTTAGCTAGTTCATATTTTCAGTATACCCGATGCATGTTTAAATTGGCGTTATGTAAACTTGGTTTAGCAACAGCAATATTTTACTTCTATTTAGGAAAAGATCTAATGAACAAACTTCAATTAAGCAAAAATAGCCAAGCAATTTTGAAATCAGATTTTGGGACGTTATGGTCAGTCGCTCTCGTGGGTTTTCTTTCCCTATCTGGGGGCCTTTTTGTTGCGCCATCAAGATGGGCTCCCTTTATTCTTGGGTGGTCGATTCTTCCCTTCTGGTGGAGATTTCCATAGAGATCTTTGGTAGCTTCCCTGTGCCATGGCCTTCTACTGATCTAGGGGCGAGGTCGTGCTTTGTCGAAGGCAAGAAGGGAGACCGCGAGGATCAATGCTGGAGGCTTGGAATTCTCAAAACGGTGTGACGGCCTCCGATAGTGGCGATGGGTGCCTCTAGGGTTCTAGGTGGTCATAGATGGATTGTGGAGGGGATGTTTTGGTCTCACAGTCAATATGAGGGTTTTGGTAGAGGAATTGATAGGTAAGATTCGGGGGTTTGTCGTTGAGTTGGGCAAATCAAAGGTAAAGGAGCAGAGGAGTTCAAGAATGCTAATACGATGAGCCGTGAACTATGAGGTTAGTGATTTATTCTAGATTCAACAGACAACACCTATATGCTGATATTGTTTTGAGATTGAGTTCTGAGATAGGTAAGATAGTTCCTCTTGAAGTTGGCGTCATTATATTGAGTGATGTCGTTTGTTTAGAAGGGTTGAAATGAGATATTGTTGGGTTAATTTGGCATTATTGGGTAGCTTTTTGTGCTTATGATCGGATCCGTGCATACTATAAGCTAATTCTTTCTCAACTATATGTCGTTGCCATGCTTGAATTGGGGCGGAGGGTTTTTAAGTGGGGGAAGAGTTGGAATGGATGGCTATAGTGCTATAAACAGGGCCCCTAAATACTTTTCTAAGAATAGTAATGATTGGTTTGGGATATCCCTATATGGGAGGGAGGTTTGTTTGTTTGTCGCTCAAAGTTGTAAGGCATGGTTAATTGTTATTCAATTTAGAATCATCAACTCGTTCTTGTCAATATTGTTCATCTTCGGGTTAGACACGAGCCAATTCAGTATGTATGGCCTTATTATTTATCTTTAGGCTGGAGTTGTGATTCTCTTATTTATAATTATACTGACTGTGCTTTCTCTGTTATAATGATGAATGTTGTTATCCTTGAAACTACTCTAGGCTCAAGGAACTTGAATAGGAAGCAAGAATCTTCCTTATATATGTGTTCTCATGGAAAGAGATATGATAGTCAGATAGATTATCAAAGCTTCATTGAAAGTATCTCACCCTCTGAATTATATACATCAACCTCTATCACAATTGCTGACCTTGTTAGCATTTCATTCCCTTTA
This sequence comes from Inga laurina, assembly GCA_963855925.1. NCBI lineage: Eukaryota > Viridiplantae > Streptophyta > Magnoliopsida > Fabales > Fabaceae > Inga > Inga laurina. Next base: position 60,825,986 of record OY979702.1, on the reverse strand, counting down.
TTTGGACTTAAGTTCTTGCTGGATCACAATGTTTGTGTCTTCCAATTTGTTCGCTACTTTTCTGGAGTTTCGCTTGTCTGTTGTTTATTTAGTTGTTTTTTGTTTCTACTTCTGATACATTGTATCTTTATTGTAATCATATCTTTGTTGGAAAAAAAAATAGCCAAACAATTATTTAAAAGAACTAAAATAGCTTTGCTGGTTTTTTTTTTAATGGAATGAAACGGCAAACTTAAAGTTTGATGATATTACACATGAGCAAACTTCGAAGAGTGTAAACTATCCCCTATATCCTGCTCCGAAAGGGCATAGCACGCTGGCTGAGGTTCTTGCATTAGAATCATGTCTGCACAAGTATGATGTGCCTCCTTTCTTTGGTTGTTTTATTACGCTTAGTATGAAGTTTTTCATTATTGATAATTTTTAACATTTTGTTAAAAACTATAGAGAATAAATACATTACGCCATTTTAAAATATATAATTGAATGGAGCAAAAAAATAAAAAATAAAAAAGGTGATTTTTAATATATTAAATATTTTTTGTGTTTCCATATAAAAAATAATGGTAAAATTATTATTGAATAATAATAATTAGGATATAATGATGACTTCATTGGTTAGTATGATGATGGCTAATAAATCTATATTTATATGTAATAATAGACAAGTTTTGGGGCCAAAAAAAAAAAGGCAAGTTTTATAATTATAAGTGTACAATATTCTAAATACTTTTTTGTTTTACCTTAATTACATGAACACCCCCTCTTGAAAAAATCATATTATCCTCATTTGAAATTAAAATATATGTTACACAAACCTCCCTTATATTATTAAGATTCCTTTTTATCCACCCAACCGTTAGCGAACCGTTAAGTTTGATTCTCAAACTTTTTTTTTTATCAAAATACCTCTCTGCAACATAAGAATTATTTAAACATTTGTATTTGTCAAAAAAAAAATTGTGCAACCAAAAACTAATTCTAATATATATTTTCAAATTTACTAATATGTTATAAAATTTATTAATTTTGATTATATTATAAAATTTTATAATTTAATTTCTCATCATATTTATTAAAATGTGTTTATTTCGGATTTTTTTTGAACGGATAGAAACATATTTCAAACACATATTTTGGTTATCATATAATATAAATAATATAAGTTCAAGATGTATAATAATTTATCCCCGTGACCATTGATTTTTTTACCGAAGTTCGCAAAGTTCATAAATAAATTAGAGATTTGATTTGATAAAGGGTAAAGTAGTAAATAAAATTTATTTTAATTAAAGAATCTTTTCTAAAATATTCTTAACGAAGTTAAAATTTGACCCTAAATTCATGTTTTTAAAATATTAGGAATATCCGTATAATTAAATCAAAACAGAAAAGCAGTCAGGGCATTTTACTCTGACTATAATTTACAATATGGAGCTTCCGTCTAGGAGTCTGGCATAAAATGCGGATTAGAAAAACATAGACCTGCGGTCCTATTCCGTTCCATCGGATCTGCACCGCGCGGAGACGGTTTCGTTACCCAATCAAATCCTGCAAAGGGATGGAAATGGCGAAAGTGGAGGGCCGGGAATTGACTCTGGATCAGCTTCCTTCTGCTCTTCTTGCCACTATCCTCATCAAGCTCGACATCTCTTCCGTCTGTTCTGTCGCCTCCACCTGCTCCGCCTTCAAGTCCTGCGCTTCTCACATCCTCTCCTTCCTTCCCAATTTCCACCTCCTTGTACGTAATCTCTTCTCTATCCCATCCCTACTTTACATCCTTCCAAACTCTATTTCTTTTGATCTCCGATCGTTTCCGTTATTAGTAAAAACCCTTTGTCTCTGCATGGAACGCTTTAAATTTTGTCATCTTGTTTTCCTTTCGTGGACTTGTTACTTGTTGTGAACTCAAATCATGAGATCCGGAAATGGTGATTTGGGTTTATTCTTTCTTGTGAAATGTTGCTGTCAACCGTAGCGGATTTGGTTCCTTGATGAAATCTCAAGTTTGGGTGTCCCTTCTCTTATTGAAAATTCCGAGAAATCTAATTTTTCTAGTATTGGAATATGTAAATTTACAGGACATTGCCCCAACTGTGGATTTGGTGAGGCCGTTGCTGCCTCCGAATCCCTATCTTAGGAGCCTTAAGGTTGATTGTGGTCGGCTTGATGATTCAGCCATACCGCTTCTGGTTAAACCATCGTTGCAGGAGCTTTGTCTGCATAACTGTTCTGATTTTAGTGGGAAACTGCTTTCTGACATTGGGAACCGATGCAGGGACCTAAGGTTTGCCGTCAATTTCATGTGAAGCTAAATAACCTGGCAGATTGCATGTTTGATCATGATAAAGTTTGGTCTTTGATTATCCCCTGCAAAGTTTGTAAATTTTATACAATCTATGGTGCTGCTGTTATGAGTTCTGCCTGTTTGCTTTCGTCAGGTCTCTCTACTTGGGTTCAGTGGCAGAAAAAAGAGGGAGATCAATTCATATTTCTGATCTGGATGAGTTGCTTAGCGGCTGCTCTCACTTGGAAGTAAGCAATAATTTCAAAAGAAGTTTAGGAGGTTAAAAGCTACATATTATTAAAATTCTTAAAGAAATTTGAAGTTGCCTGTATGCATTCCTGTGCGTCATCTACTGCCTATCTCCTGATTCTGAATTTTAATTGGAATGGTTACTGAATCTAAAACAACGTCTTCTAACCCTGGAGATTCTATTATCATATACCATCCCCTTCTTGCATGTTATGTGAAAAGGCCGCTAATTTCTCGAGTTTTACTGACCATATGTTGATAAGGCATTCTAGAGAATCCCAATTTTCATTAGTTTCCTCTATGTAATTTTTATCTATGACAACATTATCTGCCAATAGTTAGCTTTTTATTTTTGGTAGACATGAACCCATTGTTTTCCCACGTTCTTGTAACTTGATAAGTAATTTAACCGCTTACAAATGTTTTGATTAGTCAATACTTTCTGAAGTCGGAAATCTGAATCCAGTATATCCTTTGTTTTTTAATTTCCAGTGAAACATTCTGACATATGCATCTATCACTTGTATTTTTTCTTTATGTTCATGTAAGTGGAAAAATAAGATTACAAAACTTTGACTTTATGAACATTATATGTTTGGATTCATTGAACTGAACCTTTCTTTTGATGATCATGACTTATCATAATAGTGTTCTTCAGTATTATCAGAGATCAGAAGAATTTATTGTCAATGCTAATATTATCTTGTGATTTCATGCAGTCATTTTTGTAAATAAGCCTCAGACATGACAAATTCTTTAGGATATATTCTGTTTGGCATTTGTGGCCTATGTAATTGTAATGTTTGGACTTGATGTTCAGTTAAGTAATAGCTTTGTATGTGATAACTAGTGCTCGTCCTTGGAATGTTTTAGATAATTTTGTATGCATTTATCTTTGTTGACTCAATGGACTCTCTTCATTGTGTTTCCTAGGATTATTATTTCTCTATGGATCTATTCAAAATTATTACTTGAATCTTCATATTTACCTGGAATAAGGGGACATTCGATGAGTTAGGAAATTATAAAATCAGTCTATGCTATAATTATTAAGATATCAAATGGACGATTTCGTTATAATAGTTCATTCATAAAAATACTTATTGCTAATACTTTTAGAAGCTCTTACCCCCTATGGTAGAATATGGAAGTCATTTTGTTGATCGTTTGTTCAATCATATCTGATGTGCAATCTGATTTTTTTGGCAGGCACTGACTCTGATGTTTGATGTATCTCTCTTCCTGCGTCATAATTTTGCCCGGGTTTGGGCCATGGCTTCAGAGAAAATCACATCTCTTGAGATCGGCTACATATCTTCAGTAACAGTGACTGAACTGCTTAGCCCAAATTTAGGATCCCATCAATCCTTAAATCCTGTCCAATCATGCGTATTGCCAAGCATTCAGAAGCTATGCCTTTCAGTTGACTATATAACTGATGCGATGGTTGGTACATTATCCAAAGGTCTTGTCTTTTTGACCCATCTGGACCTTCGAGATGCCCCCCTCATTGAACCAAGAATCACCTTTGACCTAACCAATGCTGGCCTCCAACAAATTAATCAACATGGAAGGTTGAAACATCTGTCTCTTGTCCGGAGCCAGGAGTACCTAATTACTTCCTTTCGCAGAGTGAATGATCTGGGTTTACTTTTAATGGCAGACAAGTGTGCAAATATGGAAAGCATATGCCTGGGTGGCTTTTGCCGCGTCACAGACACAGGTTTCAAAACTATCCTGCATTCTTGCTCTCACTTATACAAGCTTAAGGTCTCTCATGGGACTCAGTTAACTGATCTAGTATTTCATGATATTTCTGCAACGTCCCTTTCCTTAACTCATGTGAGCCTAAGATGGTGTAACCTACTAACCAATCATGCTGTTTGGAGTTTGGCATCAAACAAGGATCTTAAAATTCTGGACTTGAGGGACTGTAGGAGCCTCGGGGATGAAGGCCTCCGGGCCATTGGCATTCTTACCAGACTGAAAATCCTACTATTGGATGGCTCTGATATAACGGACATGGGACTTTCATTCTTAAGGCCACGGGTTATACGTTCACTTAATGCATTGTCTCTTAGAGGGTGCAGAAGACTTACAGATAAATGCATCTCAACTCTCTTTGATTGCTCAGGTCCGTCAGAATTGCGAGAACTGGACCTGTCCAATCTTCCTAACCTGTCTGATAATGGAATTCTGATGCTGGCAAGAATTCAAATTCCAATATCTGAACTGCGGATGCGACAATGCCCTCAAATTGGGGACACATCAGTGATGGCATTAGCGTCGATGCTGGTCGATGAGTCCAGGTGGCATGGAAGCAGTTTGCGATTGCTGGATCTGTACAACTGCGGGGGAATTACACAGCTGTCATTCAGATGGTTAAAAAAGCCATACTTCCCCAGGTTAAGATGGTTGGGAGTGACAGGATGTGTTAATAGGGATATGGTGGATGCCTTGGCCAGAAGCAGACCTCTGCTGCATGTGGTATGCCATGGAGAGGAACTCGGGCCCGAGCCCTATGATAGCTCTGATGGTTTATACATGCATGACTATGGGGAGGTTGATGAATTTGAGCACTGGCTCCTCGAAAGCGACGTTGATAGTGACGATGAAGAGATGGGTGACCCCGAAAACAACGAACTGGTTCTCTAGTCTGATAATTGATGTATTTATGTGTGTAGTTTGTACTCCCGTGTAACTTGTCTTTGTTATTAGCATCTAGACTCTAGAGACGCCCCTTTGTTATGTTATAAAGGAAATGCTGTGTATGATAATTTCGTGATGTTTGGAAGTTTGAACTAATTCAAATCTAATAAGCTTATCAGATATTCCCCTACCATTCTTTTCGAACCTTTTATTTTTCAGAAAGATATCTTTATAATATCGTTAAATTGAATTTGAGTTATACGTGTGTCATAAAATGGTGTTTAGTGTTGGACTCTTGTGCTTGAGCCTTGTTCTTATACCAAAAATAGTATCGGACAGATTATTATTACTGGGAGGGATCTGATCTGTCTCCCTGATTGATAAAAGAAAGGATGGGAAGACAGAACTAGAATAGTTCAAGAAGAAGGGAATGCGGAATTTAGAAATATGAACTCAGTATCTAAAGATTCAGTTTTTTTTTTTTTTAATTTGGTTCGGTGTTAGCGAGTATAAACTAAGCTTGAAGTTTTTAAATTTGTTTGAATTAGCTTTTGAGAATAATTTTTATGATTTACGAGATAAATATGAAAGGAGTTTTGTCTCAGCTTCTGGTAAAGAGCTTATGAAATTACGGTTTTGTGATTTGAAAAACATGCACTTAATACTCTTCTAATCATTAACATAAAATATAATTAAGTAATATGAGTAGATTAAGGATGTTAATTAAGTTGGTTAATATGATATATTTTTTCTAAAGCATCCTCTCTCGAATCATTTTCTTCCCTATCCTACTTATTGTCAATGGAAGATCAATGAGGTTCCTTAAAAAAAAAAAAAAAAAAAACTGATGAACATGTGAAATATGTTTTATATTTAGGATCAATAACAATTCTACAATTAAATCATATCTTCACTATGATGATGAGCTTCCCAACATGCTGACTAATCTCAATGCGATGCAATATATGATTTCAATATCTCAATTTGGGTAAATCATACTCCCAACCTCATTGATTTCTACCCTCAAGGATGATTGATTCCCCCATCTATCATTATCAAGGGTTTTAAGGGTGTGTTTGGTTAGGGGGGAGTGAAGGGGATATATTACCTTATTTGTTTTGTTAGAAGGGCGGGGAGGGAATCTTTTAAAATGAGAGGCAAAAATAAAGAGAGGGAAAGGAATGAAAGTCAAAATTTTGGCTTCTCTCCCACTCAAAAATTCAAACCAAATGAGAGAATAAGGACCCTTATCCTCTAAGGTATTAAAACCCGGACCGGGTATTGAATCGGTCGGGGTATTAGGTTAAGGGTCAGTGGGTCAAACCGGGGCCAAACCAGTGAGCAATTGAAGATTTTAGGCTTATAGTATGAAATTCTCAAGAAAAAAGTTAAATTTTTTTTTTTTGAAAATTGGGACCCGGACCGGACCGGTCTACTGACCAGTTCGGCGGGTTCTGGGCCAAAACGGCCGGTCTGGTCCGGGTCTGAGAACCCTGTTATCCTCCCCTCAACTCAAACCAAACACACTTAAAAAAAAAAAGTCCATATAAGATAAGATCTCGTTGAAACTCAGAGTGGTGTTATTCGCTATACATTTCTTACGCGCGCACAATAGTCATGCCTTGGCCACAAATTTTAGGAAAAATCACAGTGAGGAGATCCCAAGAACCATAAAAAATTATAAAAAAGTTTCATATCAAATTCTCCTATTAAAAAGATTCTTAAGAACTGCATTGTGATTAATTATGAATGTGAAGTTACTAGATTGTCCTAACTAATTCAAAACACACTATGTCAATTTTGACAACATCATATGACTGTTTTGACAAGTATATCTACCTACTTTGACAAGTTTATTTTTCTAGTTGGACAAATTACAAAATGGTAAGTTAATGTGTTATTTGGACAAGTTAATGCTGATATGATATTCGTTTGTCAAAGTAGGTAGATAAAGTTGTTAAAATAAATAGTCAAAATTATACATGTCTTTTGAAAATAAACACATTAATTTGTCATTTTATAACTTGTCCAAGTAGGAAAATGAACTTGCCAAAGTAGGCATATGCAATTATCAAAATAGATAGAAGAACTTGTCAAAATTGACACAGATGCTTGTAAAAATAAGCACATTAACTTGTCATTTTATAACTTATCCAACTAGAAAAATGGACTTGTCAAATGAAGCATATGCACTTGTCAAAATAGTCATACGAATTTGTTAAAATTGTCACAGTTTGTTTTGTATTAATACAAGTAATCCGATAACTTCACATTTAGAATTAATCACAATGTAATCCCTATAAACCTTTTTGATAAAGAAATTTGGTATGAAATCTTTTTATAATTTTTTATGATCCTTATAACGTTACTGTGATGTTCCCCAAATTTTATGGGAACAGGCAAAATCAATGGTACTTGAAAGAAGGAATAAAAGAAATAGGGAAGGCGAGTCAAGTATCCCCTTTGCTTCAAAAGCGTTGAACCTGTAAGGCTACCAGTACTACGCTGTAGCCAATGACTTTGCTCATTCTAGATTTCCACCCTTGAGATCTTGTCATCAGACAACAAAATTCAGACCGGACCGGCCGGTGCCACCAGTTGAACTGAGAACCGATCCATAGTTTGGTCTGGTTTGATCATTAAATCGTCAGACCGGTTGGATTAGTTAGAATCAGTAAAATCGGGGGTTCAATTGGTTGAACTGGTTTCAGTTTTTTTTTAATTTTTATTTTGTGCTTTTTTAGGGAAAAATGAAAGGTTGGACTTGAAGATCAAAATGAAGAGAAAAGTAGGTAAAGAAAGAACAAATCTAAAAAAAATAAAGAAGATAATGAAAAAAATTATTTAAAAAGATATAATAATTATAGAAAAAGAGATATCATTGCATAAGTATAGATATTATAACTAATACTAATATATTTTAAGCATTTTTTTTCTAAAAATCTTCATTTTTATCTATAGAAGTTTAAAAATATATTAATATATATTACCACTAATAAATTATAATATTTTAATATGATCGGTTCAACTACCGGTTAAACCTCAGTTGACCCATTAACCCTTGAATCTGTGTAGTGACCGGTGGATTGCCCGATCCAGTTTTTCGTTCCTTGCCTGTCACCATTCAGGCCACCAAAAAAAAACCAACTACCATATTTTATTTTTATAGCACATTATGGATAGGAATAGGCCTATTCGGGATTGGGATCGAGATCAAGATTGGGAAATCCTATTCCCATTACCGATCCCGATCCCGAGAATTTCCCTTCCTGACAGGACGGGAAATCCGAAAATCGGAATCGGGAATTTCCTAAATTTCCAGAGGTGGAAATGTTTCGGGAAAATGCTTCACACCTGATTGAAAGATACATCTATTATCTGCTTGCTGCTAACTAATAATAGATATAAAAACAAACATCACCAAATATATTCTTTGGACATCAAATCAACTAATCATCAGTTTAACCAAATAAATATATGACTAGTTCAAGAAATATCAGTTTCATGATCAAATTAGTTCATTTGTAAATGTATATGGATTAAGAACTGGCAAGCATATATACATATTTGTATAAAGCAAATCTTATTTTTAATTGAACACGACAGAAGACGGAAAAGTAAATCAACAAACAGACGTACTGAAACATAAGAAGAGGGAATATCTGGCTAGCAAGTGTAGAGATTCCTAAATGACAGTGACCAAAGATGACTTGCATACGAACTACCAAAGTTTGAAGCCTAAAGTTTTGGTTGTTATTGTAGATTTTTATATCATACTACTAAAAATCCCAAATAATTTCTTTAATCCATATTGCTGTCTGAACTTTCTGAGAAATGAGTCTCCAACACATAGCTATTGTCATATTCACTAATTTATCCCAAATAGCAAGAAAATCAATATACTGAACCTCTAACAATACAATTAACTCAATTCAACATCCACAAAGTCATAGAAATCAAATATATAATGAAATTTATCCAAAACTTCTTTTGCATGAGTGTAGCAGAAAATACAACAGGACTGCTAAGAGTCCAATAGATCACCAATCACTTCCAAAAATGGTGGGGCAGAATGCAATTCATATAGCCAGAAGGCAGGAACTCAAAACCAGCAAGTAGCAACTGCTAAGAAATGCAAAGGAAGAAGCCATCAACAAAACTGTCGATAGGCAAGAAATTCCAGCAACCATAGATAGGCAAAATGCCATATTCCATTTCCCTAATTTTCAGACAACTATTAAGATTAAATTAAACTAAATGAAATAACAAGAAAACTAACCGTTGATTAGTTGTCTAGTGCTTCCTCTGAATGTGATATGCTTGAAGTTGCCGATTCAGCTGCGAAAAGCACAAGCAAAAGAAACAAAAATTACAAATAATTAATAAATAATAAATGAAATGAACTAAACAAATCAAAAGAATAGATATTACCTTGTTCTACAACAATAGTGTCATTGAAGTTATCAATTTAAAGTTCTTTTAGTTGATCACACAAAGCAGAAGTAGATGAAGATAACCAATTTTGCGTACAAATGAGCGCCTCAACTGTCTTTAGTGAGAGAGAACTTCTGTATTCAGAAATGACACGACCTCCAGTACTAAATGTAGATTCAGAAGAGACGGTGGATACAAGTATGGCCAGCACATCACGTGCAATCAATAAAAGGACTCTGTATTTAGAACCATTTTCTTTCCACCAGGCCAAAACATCAAACTCTTCATCTTTTAACGTAGTCAACTCAAATTTAAGATACTTATCCACTTCTCCATACTTATCTAGCTAATTATTAGCCTCAGATCGATCCATAAACCGCCTCATTATAGGCATTCTTTGACGTAATGAAGATATGTGAGACTGAGTAAAAGTACTTCTAGTAGTACCTTGACTTTGACTCGATGCTTGTGACTGAGGTTGGTTTACAATATGAGATTGAGATGTGTCTGGCTCAACTATAAAGAAAAATTTTCAGTGTGACTATGGAAACCAAACAGTGGATTAAACTATGATCACATAATCATTATGTTAATAGAATAAGGGCATTACAAGCTCAAGGGTTTTAGTTAAAAAACCATTTTACAGCTATTTAAACAATTAGCCAAATGGATTTCAAAAATCTAGACAAAAGAATTCTATATTAATTCTACAAAAGATCAAATTCACATTGAGATTAGATGGAGGCACCATGACTTTCATAGGTGGTTCTACAAAATGACCTAACAAGCTCTGTTACCATGGCAATGGCATTGAAATATTTTGCCCATGGACCTACAAATGTCAAGCACTAATAGAAACAAACAAGAAAAAGGCCGAAAGGGAAGAATCCAATTCAATTACTACCAGCTAATTTTTTATGAGAAATTTATCATACATCCGCATCTTTAAATTCAATAGTACCACCTGACATATAAAATCTACAACTACAAGTAGGAGGACCAAAGAAGAAAAAGTGAATTCAAATGAACAATTAGTCAATTACCACTTGCGGAGTTGCAGATCTTTTGATATGGAGATTGGGGATTTGGAGAATAAATTCAGAGAGGGATGCGCGCCAGGAGCATTGTCAAATGCGACGTCCGTTGCACAGGGAGGGGATGAGAGACCGAGATTAGGGTCCTCAGGCAGAGTCACCAACGCCGACGCCTAGAGATTGCGTCTTCCGTCGCACAGGGAGGGGATGAGAGACCTAGATCAGGCGTCCTCGGGCAGATTTGCTGTCACCGACGCCGAAAGAAGCTGGGAACTGGCGAACTGGGAAATTAATTATTAGGGCTCGAAACTTTGAACCAGAAGGCAACAGAACTGCAGAAGCCTTTAGAGTTCAAATGAGATGAGATGGGTCATGGGTCTGTGTCGAGTTCGACTGTTTGAGACTTCGAGTGGTCGACTAAGCCTGAGACTGAGTGTGGTGTGAGTGAGTTAGATAATAGATATTAGATAAATTTTAAAATATATATATATATAGCAATAATTTCAGGATTGGGAAATACCGATCCCAATCCCGAACTGAAATATCCCGATCTCGATTTTTTCCTGCCCCGATTTGCTTGGGAGCGGGACGGGAAGACCGAGACGGGAAAAGAATGCATACCCCTAGATGGGAATACGATTAAATATTAAATTAATATATCTTCAATACTGATTCAATCGCGAGAGATATTATTAACACAATAATGTGATTATTTAATTTAAACAGTATGCTCAATAATTCTGATTTCTTAGCTTTATTAAAACATCGTTGACTCAACTCTTCCTTATATTATGCAATTATAACTAAAATAAGTATTGGTGTCGGTGTGTTGCACAAGAAATTCATATTTATATGATGCCTCAATTAGGGTATATGAAGTTGGCTATAGATATATGCACTTGTATATGCCTTTTTTTTATTTTATTCACTCATATATTTCCAAAAGTATATAACGTTAAGAGAAAAGAGAATTTCGTAAAGACTTTGAAATTATTTAAATTTAAATTAATATTTTTGCACTCAAACCCAAACACCTATAATAAATCACAATGGAAAAACATAATTCAAATAAATTAGAACCAAATTAGAAATATAAAAAATAAATTAAAATATAATCATCAATAAATTATATTTATTGATTAATGGGTTCAAACTAAATCCTTTGTGTTTATTACCAAACTAAATCCTCTAGTATTTGGTATGTGTTTTTGAAAAAAAAAGTAGAAAATAATAATAAATCATTTTTATTGATTAATATGGAGATAAAAAAATTGATTATAAATTTTTTTAAAATATATATATGTGTTTAAATAAATATATTAATTATAAATTTTACTCTATTTATTTCATATATAAAGTTTTTCTTGGAAAGTTCTCTGTTTCAATAAGAATTTTATGAAATTTTAAGTGCATTTAATATTTTAATCTAAAATATCATTAGAAGTACATTAAAGTTTAACGTCTTTCTAATAGAAACAAATAATTAATATTAATAATTTATATTAAAGAATGGAAAATTTAAAAAAGTGAAATCTTAAATAAATTATTTTATAAAAAACTTCTATTTATACATTAGGAAAAATTATTTAGAGTTTGTTTAGATTAATGTTGATAAAATAGCTTTTATTTCAATTGATTTTTGCAAACCAAAATTTGGCAAGTGTTATCCTTTCCCTTTTCTTTTGTTTCACTTGCTAAAAATAACTACATTATTTTTTTTAAGAAAACTCAAATTTTTTAAATATATTTTTGTATCTTTAATATCAATTGAATGATTTTTAGTTGAAAAAATCAAAATTTTTTTAATATCAATTAAATGATTTTTAGTTGGTATGTATCATGGTTCCATTTTTTTGCTTGAATTATTTTTCATGATCCTTTTAGAACATAAAAAAAAATCCTTTGATTTAGAGAAATTATATTTTATTTGATTATATATTAATGTTGCTATATATAGAGCAATAAAGCTATATAGCAATAAAACTCTTTTAAGAATAAGAGAAGAAAGGGGAGGGCATTAAAGTTATTTTACCCATATTTTAAAATTTCAAATTGGATTAATGACTCAATTAAGGATTTGGGTAATTTACCAACCTAGTTAAGAATTTTCCTATTTTAGATAGCCTTATATGGGATTTTCCCTATAGAATATATAGATTAGTCAGAGGGGCAACATGGAATTAATTAAAGATAAAAAATATATTGTATGGAATCAATCAATCATCATTATATCAGCTGGCCTACTTAAGAATTGAGATTACATATTTTATTTATCTACGGTAGTTTTTTAATTGTTGAAGGTGGGGCGATAATCGAACTTAAATCCTTTAGGGTCTGAAAACTCAAGTCATGAGGAGGACCACGGTATCTTAATTTTTTATTATTTTATTATTAAGCATAGTTTGTTTTGCTAGTAGGTTTCACATTTGTTAGACTACACAAATTAGCATCCAAAGAACACTTGCACAACACCCGAGTTAACTACTTAGAATTCATCAATATTTCCCGCACCATTTATCAGTGTAATCTAGTCGTACTTTATAATCATATTTGATGGTTAGGACCTAAATTATAAATACATACTCATGTAAGCTTAATTTGAATCGTATCAAATGGATTAAGGTATATTGATGTTATGGACAATCCTCAAGCATCAGAGCCACAAGTCTAAAACAAAATAAAGGAAAAAAGTGAAGACGATAGTTTTTACAAATTTTAACTAGCCAACTTGGTGTTTTTTCTTTTTCCGGCCTTCAGCTACCCGACTTTGTTACAACATGTTTCTTGGTATATTTAGCTTGTCACAAGTGAATATTATTTTTTAAGAAAATTTATGGGAGAATTGTTAAAAAAGACGTTATGGACAATTTATTTGTTAAATGGGACTTGGTAAGATATCTTACACATGAAGGGAAGATATCTGCACACGGAGGGAAGATTTCTGCACATGTATAGGGAAGAATTTTACATATATGGAAGATCATCTGCACACCAGGGAAGATATTCTGTACACGTGGAAGATAATCTGCATGCGAAGGTCTCATTTAACAAATAAGTTGCTAATGAGAGATTTTTTCACAATTTTCCCAAAATTTATTTAGCATAAGCTTGTTGTAATTTGCTAGTCCACAGTAAAAGAGATATTCATGGCATGGTGCATATGTAGGGTCAAGTCAAGGGATTGCAAGGACGAAATCGGTAAGGGACTATTGGGGGAATATTAATAAATATATTTCTTAGTTTGGCTTGTCATGTGTGAATACTATTATATATATATATATATATATTAATTTTTTTCCTTATTTGATTGCAAAGAAACACCGACCAAAAGCTTTCAAACCACTGTATTGAAGTGTTATGAGAATTCTCTGTTTTTTTTTTTTTTTTTGCCCCAGTGTTATGAGAATTCAAGTATCAGATACGAATTGGACAATAAATATTTTTCAATTTCCTAATTAATTAAAAGAAGTATCAGTAGTGTGTGTGGGAAATGGGATATGCACGGAATATACAATACTGCATGTTTAGCAAGTTGAACTATATTCTATATATGGATGCTTCATGAAATTTGCTTCCTAATTAATTCGTAATAATTGTACCAATGGAGGCAGACGACATGATTATGTTGAGAATCTTATCAACACGATATTGCGCAATTTAATTAATTAATACCAATAATGTCCCTTCTCTAATATATTTATGAAAACGATTTCATATCGATCCGTTCAACTTTTTATTTCTCACGTTCATATTACAGTTCATATTTTAATAATAATAAAAAAGGAAAGAAAGATTATTGTCAATTCCTCTTTCTTTTTCTTTTTCTTTTTTTGTTTGTCCCGAAAAGAGTATCGTTAATTCAAAGTTTCAAACAACACATCCTCGCTATGCATTATATTGTTGAAATCTAAATTGATGGTTTTATATGTAGTTTGTACTCCCGTGTAACTTGTCTTTGTTGTTAGCATCTAGACCCTAGAGACGCCTCTATGTTATGTTATATAAAGGAAATGCTGTGCATAATAATTTCGTGATCTTTGGAAGTTTGAACTAATCCAAATCTAATAAGCTTATCAGATACTCCCCTACCATTCTTTTCGAACCTTTTATTTTTTAGAAAGATATCTTTATAAGATCGTTAAATTGAGTTGAGTTATACGTGTGTCATAAAATGGTGTTTGGTGTTGAACTCTTGTGCCTGAGGCTTGTTCTTGTACCAAAAATATTATCAGAAAGATTATTATTGCTGGGAGGGATCTGATCTGTCTCACACTGATTGATATATGGGAAGACAGAACTAGAATAGTTCAAGAAAAAGGGAATGCGGAATTTAGAAATATGAGCTCTGTATCTAATTAAAGATTCAGTTTTTTTTTTTTTTTATTTGGTTCGGTTTAAGCGAGCATAAACTAAGCTTGAAGTTTTTAAATCTGTTTAGACTAGCTTTGAGAATATTTTTTAAGATTTATAAGGTAAGTATATAAGAGAAGTTTTGTCTCGACTTCTGAAAAAGGGTTTCTGAAACCATGGTTTAATGTAGGGCTGAGTAATGGGCGGGCTGGGCTGACCCGAAGGTCAACCCATTACCTGCCCGTTTATATCTCAATGGGTACGGGCTAGCCCGTACCCGTTAAGTACTTGAGATAGCCCGGTAATAAACGGGTTAGACATACCCGTCTAAATTTGGGCGGGTAATGGACAGCCCATTTAGCATATGATATTAAAAAAATTCCTGTTATTGCAAAGTGTAAAACAATTCATTGTAATACTTTAAGTCCTACAGTACTGCGCTTTTGCATTTAACAAGCACATAATACTCATATAACTGTCTACAATGTACCTTTTAATTTAAATTAAAACATCACACAGTAACATTCACAATCAGAATTTAAACCTTAAATCACAACTAAAAAGAGTATTCAAACTTTGAATCTAAAGGAATAAAACTGTTAACAAAAGTCATTCAATAAAAGCATTGGCATCTTTCCATAATCAGTCTTCTTAACATGCATCATCTTTGTATTTCTATTGAATCTTCAATAAAACCAATAAATAAAAAAAATAAATAGGCGGGTATGGGCAGCCCGAAGAGGTACCCATAGCTCGCCCGTTTAATGCTTAAATGGGCAGGTAATTTGCTCGCCCGTTACGGGCCTGTTTTGGGCGGGCCCAAAATGGGTAAATTTATTACGGGTGTGGGCGGGTTTATCGGGTTGCGGGCTCCTTGCTCAGGCCTAGTTTAATGGTTGACAAACATGCATTTGATACTCCTCTGATCCTCAACATTAGACATAATTATGTAATTTGAGTAGATTAAGGATGTTGATTAAGTTGGTTAATATAATATATTTTTTCTAAAACACCATATTTAATCATTTTCCTTAATTTTCTTCCTCCCTATCCCACTTATTGTCGATGAAAGAACAATAGGGTTAATTTAGGGGAAAAATCAAGGAACGAAAAATTGGATTGGACAATGAACCAGTCACAATACAGGTTCAAAGGTTAATGGGTCAATCAGAGTCTAACCGGTAGTTGAACCAGTCATATTAAAATATTATAATTCATTAGTGGCAATATATATTAATATATTTTTAAACTTCTATAGATAAAAATGAAGATTTTTAGAAAGAAAAATGCTCAAAATCTATTAGTATTAATTATATTGCCTATACTTATGCAATGATATCTCATTTTCTATAATTATTATATCTTTTTAAATAATTTTTTTCATTATCTTCTTCATTTTTTTTTATATTTGTTCTTTTTTTACCTACTTTTCTCTTTATTTTGGTTTTCAACATTCTATTTTCCCTTAAAAAAGCACAAAATTTAAAAAAAATAAAAATAAAACCAATCCAACCAGTTGAACTACCTATTTTAATCGATTCATACCGGTCCAACCAGATTCACGGTTTAATAATTAAACCGGACTAGTGACCGTTCCCAGTTCAACCGGTCGAATCGGTCAGCCCAGTCCGATTTTTTGTTCTCTAGGAAAAATTGATGAACATATGAAATATGTCTTTTATTTAGAACCAATAACAATTCTCCGATTAGATCATATCTTCACTATGATGATAAGCTTCCCCAGCATGTTGACTAATCTCATGCGATGCAATATATGACTTCAATATCTCAATATGAGTAAATCATACTCCTAACCTCATATTCCTTCCCTCAAGGATGATTGATTCCCCCATCTATCATTATCAAGAGTTTAAAAAAAAAAAAAGTCCGTTTCTCACGCACACACAATAGTAATGCACAAATGATATGGGAATAGGCCAAATCAATGGTACTTGGAAAAGGAATAATAGAAATAGTGAAGGTGTGAGTCAAGTCTCCTCACGTGGTAAGTAAAAGCATAGTCCATTTCATCCCCCAAATCACGTTACTCTCCTTTTAACTCTTTGCTTCAAAAGCGTTGAACCTGTAAGGCTACCCAGTACTACTTCGCTGTAGCCAATGACTTTGCTCATTCAAGCTTTCCAACCTTGAGATCCTCATCTTGTCACCATTCAGGCCACCAAAAAAAATTAAAAAAAAAAAAATCAACTACCATATTTTATAGCACATTATGGATCGGAATACGATTAAATAATTAAATTAATATATCTTCAATACGGATTCAATCACGAGAGATATTATTAACACAATAATGTGAATATTTAATTTAAACAATATACTCAATAATTCTGATTTCTTAGCTTTATTAAAACATTGTTGCCTCTACTCTTCCTTATATTATGCAATTATTATAACTAAAACAAGTACTGGTGACCATTGCACAAAGAAGTTCATATCCATATGATGTATCAATTAGGGTATATGAAATCAGTTATAGATATGAACACTTGTATATGCCTTATTTTATTTTGCTCACTCATATTTTTCTAAGAGCATACAATGTTAAGAGAGAAATAGAATTTCATAAAGACTTTGAAATTATTTAAATTTAAATTAATATTTTTGCACTTAAACTCAAACGCCTACAACGAATCACAACAAAAATATAATCCAAACAAATTGGAACCAAATTATAAATATAAAAATAAATTAGAAAATAATCGTTAATAAATTATATTTATTGATTAATGAGTTCAAATTAAATCCCCGGTATTTATTATCAAACTAAATCTCCTAGTATTTGTTATGTATTTTTGAAAAAAAAAATAGAAAATAGTCATCAACAAATCATTTTTATTGATTAATATGGAGATAAAAAATTCAATTATAAGGGAATATAAAAAAATAAATTAGAAAATAATAATCAATAAATTATATTTATTGATTAACGGATCCAAACTAAATCTCCTGGTATTTATTATTTTTTTTGGTAAAAAAAAATATTTTTAAATTTGATAACTCCTTGATTTATGGAGATAAAACAAAATTTTATTAGAAAAGAATATAAAAACAAAATAATGTTACTTAACGAAATTAACGGTGTTAGTTAAAAACAAAATAGAATTTAACAATGTTACTGCAAGTATAAATTAACAGTGTTAGTTAAAAACAAAATAGAATTTAACGGTGTTACTACAAATATTATGGAACATATAAATTAGTCGGGGGGGCCATTACTTAGAAGCATATAGTCCATCCATGTGCTTAATTTTACGACAAAAAATATATTTATGATAACTTCATTGAAAATGATATATTTGAATTCCTACTAATTTGACAAAATGGAATTAATTAAAGATAAAAAATATATTGTATAGAATCAATCAATCATCATTATATAAATTTTTCAGCTAACTAGCAACATTTATAGATAATGATAGACTTTATATATAAGGCCTATTTGAGAATTGAGATTATGCATTTTATTTATCTGCAGTAGTTTTTTAATTGTTGGAGGTGGTACCGGTAGTCAAACTTAAATCCTTAGGGTCTAAAAACTCAAGTCATGAGGAGGACCACGGTATTTTAATTTTTTATTATTTTATTGTTAAGCATAGTTTGTTTTGCTAGTAGGTTTCAAATTTGTTAGACTACACAAATTAGCATCCAAAGAACACTTGCACAACACCCAAGTTAACTACTTAGAATTCATCAATATTTCCCGCACCATTCATCAGTGTAATCTAGTTGTACTCTATAATCATATTTGATGGTTAGGACCTAAATTACAAATATATACTCATATAAGCTTAATTTGAATCGTATCAAATGGATTAAGGTGTGTTGATGTTATGGACAATCCTCAAGCATCAGAGCCACAAGTCTAGAACACAACAGAGGGAAAAAGTGAAGACGATAGGTTTTACAAATTTTAACTAGCCAACTTGGTGTTTTTTCTTTTTCCAGCCTTCAGCTAACCGACTTTGTTACAACATGTTTCTTAGTATATTTAGCTTGTTACATGTGATTATTATTTTTTAAGAAAATTTATTTAGCATAAGCTTCTTGTAATTTGCTAGTCCACAGTAAAAGAGATATCCATGGCATGGGGCATATGTAGGGTCAAGTCAGGGGATTGCAAGGACGAAATCGGTAAGGGACTATTGGGGGAATATGTAAGGTTCTGAAATCAGGACCGGTCACTAGATCGATCGGAGTATTGGGTCAAAGGTCAGTGGGTCAGATCGGAGTCAAACCGGAGCTAAACCAGAAGTAAACCGGCGAGAAATTGAATATTTTATATTTATTAATATGAAATTATAAAAAAATATTAAAAAATCAATTTAAAAAAAATGGTGAACCGGTTCGGTCACCAGACCGGACTGGTTTATGGTCCGGTTCACCGGTTTCCGGGCCAGACCGGCCGGTCCGGGTTAAAAAACAGTATGTGAATATATATATATATATATATATATATATATATATATATATATATATATATTTATTTATTAATTTTTTCCTTATTTGATCGCAAAAGAAACACTGACCAAAAGCTCTCAAACCACTGTATTGAAGTGTTATGAGAATTCTTTTTTTTTTTTGCCCCAGTGTCATGAGAATTCAAGTATCAGATGCGAATTGGAAAATAAATAATTTTCAATTTTCTAATTAATTAAAAGAAGTATCAGTAGTGTGTGTGGGAAATGGGATATGCACGGAATATACAATACTGCATGTTTAGCAAGTTGAACTATATATATTCTATATATGGATGCTTCATGAAATTTGCTTCCTAATTAATTCTTAATAATTGTACCAATGGTGGCAGACGACATGATTATGTTGAGAATCTTATCAACAAGATATTCAACAATTTAATTAATTAATACCAATAATGTCCCTTCTCCAATATATTTATGAAAACGATTTCATATCGATCCGGTCAACTTTTTATTTGTCACGTTCATATTACCATTCATATTTTATTAATAAAAAAAGAAGAAGGAAAGAAAGATTATTGTCAATTCCTTTTTCCTTTTTTCCCGAAAAGAGTATTGTTAATTCAAACAACACATCCTCGCTATGCATTATTGATGGTTTTATATGGAGTTCATTTAACAAAACAGAGTATTTTAAAATGATGGCTTTTAACCATAATAGAGTGGTACCAAAAATTATTGAATAATTGTTGTAGCATGAATAATTGAATATGAACGCGATGCGAATATATAATATAATTTAATTTATAACTATATATCAATAATCAAAAAGACTAAAACAATAACATTCATCAAACTCTGAAAGCGGTACATCCATCACCTTCCAACAATTGCCCATCTAATTAAATAGAAACATTTTTCACGTATATTTTGTTCTTTTCTTTAATAAACTAATTACTTTTCATAGAATACCATACTATTTCTCTGACTTCTTTTTCTTGCCAAAAAAAAAATTCTGACCTGGCGTGCTTTATTTTGCCTCTGATAACGGACGTAATATTAAAAAATTAATATTAAAAAAATTAATGCACAGAGTTATGCGATTTGCTGATTTTGATTTCTGACGCGTCTTAAGTTATACACTTAGCATATTCCACTCCTTCGTTACTTCGTGTTTTAATTAAAAAGAAGTCAAAAACCACCCCAACCCAGCTTGCTTCTGCCATCTATACACACACTAGACACTACCCTTCAATTTTAAATATAAGCTCCTTTTGACTAATTTGTGAAATATAAAAAAGGCTGGTTATTAGTTTGTTGTTTGAAATTAATGTGTAAAATTTTTGACATTTTTTTTTTTAAAATACCCCTATCATTCAATTATTAACATTCAATGCACAAAAACAAAATTCTCCTATAAAAGGAAAATAAAAATTCAACATATATAGAATAAAATGAGACCTTAATTACATTTTGGACCAAACCAAAACCCTTAAATATAGGAGGGGTATAAAAAGTGTTTTATTTTTTTTTTTAAAAAAAAAATTGATATCTAATTGAAAATATTAGGTGTGATTTCGGTATCTATTTTTTTTATAAAATAGTTTATATAATAAATAACTAATGGAGTATATACTTCATGATTCATGAAAATAATATTATTTTTTTGTCCAACGTACACTTCATCGTTGTAATGTGAGAGAGTTGTCCAGATTCGATGAATGTCTCTAGCTAGTCCATCATCGGTCATAAATGTGAATTACTGATTTGCTATCCACGCACAATCATATTCATGATCAGCTGTTTCAAAAAAATTGCATGGAGTTAATTATGGGATTTGTTGATTTTAATTGGGAGAATGATTAAAAAATACCATTTGAACTTTAAAATTTTGCTGATAAGAAGAATAATAGGATTAAAATAATAATAATGTGATTGACAATGTAAACCTTTATCAAAAGATTAATTTAAGATTTTAAAGTTCAAGTGGTATTTTTCTATTATTCTTTTATTTTAATTTCTGACGCATTCTAAGTTATACTTGGCATATTCCACTCGTTTATTATCCTTTACTTGGTGTTTTAAAATGATGTCAGAAGCCACCTAACCCATCTTGCTAATTAATTTGTCATCTAAGTGTTCGTTTGAGGTAATTTATTTTTGGACAATAAGTGCTTATAAATCGTAATTTACGGTATACGAGGTACGTATGTGAGACGAATTTTATCTCGATTTACGTAATAAATGCTTATTGACCCTAATAAACAATACCAAACACACACTAATTATACCCTTCCTATGCGATATATCCTGAACAGGTCATCTTGATTAATTGGGTGAATCTCAATCGGTGAATGGATTATTTGTAATTATTGTGTAGATAATTTTTTATACTTTTTCAAAAATATCCTACCATACCTTTTAGAAATCTTGGTTGAAAATCAATGATAAGGGGCCACATTTGTAGGAAGGAGAACACATTCGAATATCAATAAGAATATTTATTAGGAAAGATAAAAACACTTTATGCTCTAAACCTAAAAAAAGAAAACCCTTAATCAAATAAAATATATATATCCTGCCATGGTTAAAATTTAAGGAGTAAATATAAAAATGACCCAATATATGTGCCTGTTTGGGAAACCCTCATAAATCGTAAAAATATTTTTAAAAAGGCTAAAATAAACAGGCACGATGAGGATATCAAGGTGCTGGCCAAAAGTATAACGATATTAAGGAAAAATAAAAATGTCATATGAGACAAAAGAAGGAATGAGTATAGTGAAATTGTACGTGTACGTGTGGTTCATTTGCAGGACTAGGTATCTCCAGAGAACAGCTGATATACATACATAAATATATAATAATTTAAGACTTTTAAAATCATATATGATGATACTGCGGAGAAAATATATATTAGGAGGACTATGTATGAGTTTAGTAGTTTCTGATTAACAAAGTGTTTTATTTTTGACAAATTTTGTTATCTGATTAAATCAACAATATCTATTTTGTGATAAAATCTCACACACACACACACAACAAAGTGTCCATATTCGACGAATGTCTCTAGGCCATCCCTGGTTATAAATGTGTGAATTAGTGGTTTTCTAGGTATGAAAATTTATTTATTTTACATATATAAATATTTTCTGTCGAATAATTCTTTGTCTTGAGTTAGGAATATAGAGTAAATAATAACATGTATGTTTAAATGCACGATAATCTCGTATAATTCAGAGTGAATTTTTTCTATCAAACTTACATATCTTATAAATAGTAAGTTTTATGACATTTAAAATGAGTTATAATTGTATAATAATAAATCATAAGATTTCTGTGTGGAAAAATTGGAAAAATATGATTATAATATGAATGAGAAAATGAAATTCATTTTATGCTTCACAAGGCCCCCCCCCCTTCGACTTTTTAGGCATTGTGGGCTGAGATTCCCCCCCCCCCCAAATTTCCTGGGGTCATGCGGCCGTGCACATGTAGTTTTCTGCTTTTCCAGCTGCTGTATTGTTTATTTGTTTATCTGTACACAAAAATGACAAAATCATTAAATTTATAAGAGAATTATAATAAATAAGCAAGAAAATAAAATTCCGTAAAATGAGGTTTCTTAAAATTTGTTGTCTAAGTATGAATAAAGCATGTTTACATGTGAGAATTGCTTAAGGGTTAAGGTGCAATTTGTTTTGAAAGTTTTCGCTAAGAAATAATGTTATCTTGAAAGTTTTTTCAAATTTAATATTATTTCAAAAATATTAAAATGGAGCAATATTGCCTTTTACTGTTAAAAAATTAACATTCAATGTCAATTTTTTTAACGATCATCATTAGTTTTTTAAACATATAAGGCAATATTGCTACGTTTTAAATTTTGAGATAACATCAAACCTAGAAAAACTTCTAAAGTAAATTTGTAGATTAACCCATACTAAAAATTGAAAACCTGTTCATAAGTACTTCGTCTCATCCTGTTTTGTAAGTTTCAATTTTACCAACAAAGTTTGGTTCTGATAAAAGAGTTGACTTATAATTATAAGGTTGTATGTTCAAATCTTATCAATGTGAGGATATTATTGGTGAGCGATCTATAAATACATCTGTAGTACTCTTTGAGCTAGAAGCATGTCATAGCCATACTGAGACTCCGAGACTCAACTTATATAAATTTTATGTTAAAAAAAATTCAATTTTTTTTTAAATGAGTTTAAATGGCCCTTTTTATAAGTTATTCTTTTGATATGTATGAATATTTAATACATTTTTTTTTCATTATTACTCTGTAATTAATTATATGTTTCTTTTATATCTTTTTTTTTTTTTTACTTATTCTCTCTCTCATTTGCTTTCTCCGTAAATAAAAGTGTTTTGATAAATCAATTAATGATGGATTGAGATGGAAAGTGATGTTGCTCTCTATAAGGATGAGAATGTAAATTTGACTTCCGGAGGGCGCACTTGTTAAAAGAAGAAATAATCTATTAAATGACTCACTATCAATTGCTAGGGTACGTGCCTAGTTGAGAAGGTTAGAGTTTAGGAAAGGTGCCAGATACAAGGTGGTGGGACCAATTTAATTAATTCTTTTGGAATGAAATAAGCACATTGGAGCTTTATAAAAAGCACCTTGAAATGTGGCGGGTGTTGAATGTGAAATGATTAAATGAAGCGTGTTGATTGTGGAGTGAAAGAAGGATTGATTGCGGGGCGTCCCTTGATGAGGTCGAAGGGTCGGTTTAATCAATAGGTCATCGACTGACATGTTTCCACGTCAGCTTCCACTAACTGCCCAGGCAGCGGATTATTCCGCCCAGGTTCCCGCCCCCGATTCTCCTCTTCTCACTTCGCAGTTGTCACCCACCCTCCCATTAATATTAATATTATTAAATAACAGTCTGAAGATAATATAATTATATATAGCGCGCCAACTAGCCTTGATTGGTCGAACTTGGCTTCCTCCTTTTTTACTTATACGATTATTATTCAACTTGATTATTATTCCCTCCGCTACTAATTATAAGATAAAGTTAATTTTTTTTAGAGAAATTAAGGAAATCAATTAAATCATTTTAGAATATTTATATTTATATTTTTTTCTTCAAACTAAGTAATTTGATTAATAAACTAATATATAATCCAAAGATACTACAAATATAAATACTCTTAAGTGATTTAATTGACTTCCTTAATTTCTCCAAAAAAATCAAATTTGTCTTATAATTAGGACCGGAGGAGTACTTAACTAATTCTGACTCACTGGATTTTGGTTTTGGCAGATGACAACAACATGATCGGCCTGCTGATGCATGCTTCTAGTTAGTTATCTTCTTTCTTAATATAATTAAGTCAATCTCTTCTTCTTCCTCTCTGACCATGAACGCCCATTTCGGATCACCGTGCTCTCCTAATTTCATGACCTTTTTCCCTCTTTGACCCTGAGGGAAAAGATAAATTATTAATAACTTAATATCCTGATATGTAATAGGATAGGACAGTGAATCAGCAATACCCAGAATATGCCTCATTTTTTCTTTACACATATCAGTCTGTAGTTATCGTCAACTATATTTTTAATTCCCCTTAAGCCTTAACGTGTGATATTTAAACTGCAGAGGCTTGATTGAATTGGTCTCATACCCTCCCAGGAACGTAGGACCATGCCATCTAATTTACGGGATAAGATTAAGATTTTATTAATTGGTGCCTGTTTGAGAAATAAAAGAATAATTTTTTTTAAATTTTTTTTTTTTTTTTTTTTGTGTTTTGTTAGATAGAACTTTTCTTATACATTTACCTTGTACGTAAAATCACATAGAATTAATTAAATCAAACACCCTAAAGTGTCGAGGTAGATTAATTATTTGATCCTTCTTTCCATTACGGGTTACATGATAGGCGTCTCCGAGTCAGCGCCACGCTGTTCATTCATCCCCCCACGGCCCACCCTCTTCCCAAATAGGCAAATTCACTGTGTGTTTCACATTTTTCGCTCCTAAAACTTCATTCCCATGTTTATTTTGATTTGGGTTACGTTCATCCACGTTCATTCAATTAATGCTTCTTACTCCTTCCGTCCTTTATTATAAAATCCAAAACCAAACTACCTACGTATATGTTAAAATTAGTTTAAAATAAAAAATACGCAGAAAATATATTTTTCCAAACATGCATGTCTTTGTTTATAAGTGGGTAGGTGAGTGAAAAAAAGATGAAGAAGGTATGCGGAAAAAATGGAATAGAGTATATTAATTATAAGTAAAATTGATAAAGATACATTTAATATTAAGACAAAAACTAAAGTTAATCTTAGGAGCACAGAAATTTAAAAAATTTAAATCTTTTGACAATGGAGAGAGGGTGTACTATTTTAAATAACAAACTTTAATATATATATATATATATAATATGATATTTTGATTTAATAAATTTATTGTTCCTGATAATATAAGCCCCGGGTGATAAACAGCGCATAGAAACCAAAATGCTTACTCCTCCGATCCTAAATATAAGATATAGTTGATTTTTTTTTGGAGACATTAAAAAAACTAATTAAATTATTTTAAAATATTTATATTTATCTTTTTTTTTCTTCAAACTATTTTCCTAACATATAAACTAAGCATAATCTAATGATACACAACATTTGATGTGATTAAATAACTTATTTAGGTTCTTTAATCTCTCTAAAAAAAAAAGTCAACTCTGTTTTATATTTAGGACATGAGGGAGTATTATCTTTAATGTAAGGCCTATTTATTTAATTTTTGAAGATTAAAAAAATTGAATAAATTACTTATTACTTAATTATAACATAACATATGTGACACGATCTCATTAAAATGTTTCTGTAATATTATATTATAACATAATATTAGATTATATATTAGTCTATAAATTAAATAAATTAATTTTACAAAAATTATAAATATGCGATATAAAATGATAAAAAAAAAAAAACCGGACAACTTGAGCCAAAATTCATCCTTGCCTTAAGCACAGGAAGAAGAGTCCCATTTTAACTTTTAACCGGAAAGGAAAAGCAAAAAAGCGTTCTGTTGAGTTTATGCGTCCCGGCAGCATCAACGCAGCCCCGTGAAGAGCAAGTTTTTTCTTATTTATGTGCTCCGTCTTATCACGATCGAGCCATTTTCACTATTGCATGTAGAGGCGCCATAGATCACCACACCAATCTCCGTTCCTGCTATTTTCTTTTGTGCCTCCGCTTTCCTTTTTGTTTGAATTCATCCTATTCTTTCCGTGTTCCATGGTGATGGATCAGGCTGACCAGGACAGTGCCGGTACAGTGCCTGCTACGTCTTCAATGCCTCAGAGTCGGCAACAGAGTCAGAAGCTCCGAGTTTACCACGAGGTTCTTCGTCGCCTCAAGAATTCCAACCACGACGAGGCTATGCAGCCTGACTTCGACCATCAACTTTGGGGTCACTTCAACCGCCTCCCAACACGGTACCTACATTTAGCCTACCCACCTCCCTCTTGCTGATTTTTTTCTTTGTGCGCTCGTAATTTTTGCTGCTAGCTGATGCTTTCGCATTTATGCAAATTATTTGAACCTGTTTCTTAATCTCATATATTTCTTATTTAATTTTCCTTTCATTTTCGAATATATAGTTTGCTTTCTTTTCTTTTCTTTTCATTTAGTTCTCCATCTGAAGATATTGGAAGTAGATTGGTTTCACCTCAAGTGCAAACAACGACCAGTTGCCTTTCCCCCTCTTATTGTTCTCACTTCACTTTCTTCAATGAGATTCGATGGTTGAATTTGTGTCTTCTTGTTTTTGGTTCTCTCAGTTCACAGCCTGATTGTTGTGATTCATTTTCATTGCTGTGACAACATTGATTAGGTTTATGTCATGTTATTTTTTTCTGGTCGTGCATTGCAGATATGCGTTGGATGTTAATGTTGAAAGGGCGGCGGATGTTCTCACGCATAAGAGATTACTGCATTTGGCCCGTGACCCTGCTAATAGGCCTGCAATTGAAGTTCGCCTAGTCCAGGTGGGTTGGTTCGGTTGATTTGGTTGACCCGGCTATGTATGCAGATCCTTGCACTTCTTAGTTGAGTAATTCTTAATATGAATTATAAATCATCATAGTTGTTTTCTTTTTCATCTGTGTGGAGTGAGCCATTTTTTGCCACAAGCTATTTTCTATATAACTGTGAAAGCAATTTACTTTACAGAATTCACAATCTTGTTGAGCTGCCATCATTTCTCACTTGCTGAGGTATAGTGGGACATCTAGTTGTCAAAGGTTTGCTTGTACTTGAAGCAGCGACTAATTGGAATTTAAATTTCTTAGTTGTTACTTGTAATAGTAAACAAAATCTCATTACAATTACTTAGGCATGACCGTGGCATTAGCGTGGCCATGATATTCACTACATCACTGACTGAAGAAATTAAATGTCTTGTTTGAATTTTATGTTGTCTTCATACAGAATTAAGTACTGTGCATCCGAACTATATATTTAGATTTGCACTGACATAAGTGCAAACATCTCTCATTTGCACGAGTCATGTTTATGTTTTGTCCAAAGGGAGCAAAAGTTAATCTGCATTTGTTCAGTTGAATTGCTGCAGAATTGGCTCTTCTGTTATGTCATCAAAATTCTGAATTAATAAAGAATTTGGCTTTTCCTGTAAAAGAAGTTATTCTTAGGTTCTATCAGAAAAAGAGTTATTCTTAGATTCAATTTCCATACTGTGAACTTATATATTTTTCCACATTTCATGCGGGCAATAACATTTTTGGATTGGACCCATCATACAGATTTATCCCATATCTGATGGAAATTCATCTGCCTCCGTCCATTCAGATGTACCTAGGGAAGAAGCTTGTCAAACCTCTCCAAAGTACTCAGGGAGACTGAGGTATTAGTTTCTTCTTCTCTTTCTTCCTCAGCTTCCTGAATCTCTAGTGAAATTCCCCCCCCCCTAAAACTCCAGTTATTCTCATTAAGCACTAATTGTTTTCTCTTTAGTGTTTGTTTGATGGTTGTAATTAGAATTTATATATTTATTGATTATTGATTCCAGTATCCATCCTCCTCCTGCTTTTGGCTCTTCCCCTAATCTTGAAGCCCTGGCACTTGAAGCTAATTCTGAAGACGAGGAACAAACTGTGCATGGGAGTGCTAAATATTCTCAGTAATGCTCTGCCCTTTACATTGTCATGTTTCTGGAGATGTAACCCTTTAGCTATGTGGTAACCTTCATATATATTATATTGTCGCACACTCGCACAAGCACACACACTGTTTTGAGTTCTATGATAAGCTTTGATGTACTTGAGGTGCTGAAGATTATCAATTATCTGCGGGTCCAGTAAGGAAAATTTCAATTTTTTGAAGGGCAAAGTACGGAATAGAACAAAATTTTAGAACTTCTTCTAAATATGCCTGATTAACCTCGTATTAATGTTTGAACTTTTTTAGTAACATTTCTGTTATAGATTTGTGATACAATTTAACTATACTTTGTACTTGATTAAAATATAAACATCTATCAATGACAATGATGTAGGCCCATGCATGAAATCACCTTTTCTACAGATGACAAGCCAAAGCTTCTCAGTCAGGTATATTATATGTTTTCTAATAAAAATAACATCTATACAAGAGCATATGCAACTTGTGGTTGATGGTTGCCTAAGGCATGAGTTCAATGGAACAGGCACTTAAAGAAGCTTATATTGTTAGATTTGCAGCCTATTTATTTAAACTTGGATGGGACTAATTTTCAAACCTTAGTAATCAATGAGACTACATATTTTGTACTAAAATTTCATGGTTTTCGTTCCATCCTGCAGTTAACTTCTTTGCTTGCTGAAATTGGTTTAAACATTAGAGAGGCACATGTCTTTTCCACTACTGATGGCTACTCATTAGACGTGTTTGTTGTTGACGGATGGCCCAACGAGGTATGTTGGTAATCATTTATAAACTAGAATCAGGTGATATTGATGCATGACATCAATCAAAATGATCAGTTTTGTCCAAAGTTTATGTACCATACTTATATGTTGAATGGATAATTTCTGAAAAGTATCATTGTAAATTCCAGAGCTAGCTAATTCTAAACTACGTCATGAAAAATTTTTGGGTTTACAAGAACCAGCCTAGCAAGCTTTGTCCTGTTCTGCTTATGTTACTGTTTCCTTCACTTTCACTAGTACTTAAAGGGACTAACAGTTCAATTTATGGGGCTCTAATTGGCAGACTTGATGTTGAAACAGGAAACACAGCAGCTTAAAGCAGCTTTGGAGAAAGAAGTATCATTGATTGAGGTAAGTCAGGCACTTCATTGTGTTCATAGATGACTACTTGACTAATATCTAGCATGTGAAATCTGTAGTTTCTGTCAAATGACATTGATAGTGACCCTCGCTATCGCCTTATTTACTCCAAGAGAGAAAAGCACGCAAGAGAAGAGTAAAAATTAGTTTCCCTGGTTATCAATTATTTTTATTAAATAAATGGAATATTCCATCAGTCAAGTTAGTTGCTAGATCTTAGGGCTGTTAGTCAGTTCTAGATTTCAGGGTTGTTAGTATCTTTTTGAATTTTGTATTTCAGATTTCATAATTCTGTTATTATCCTTCTGTATTCAGCCATTATAAATTGGCATTTTATGTTATCAATAAATCATCGAATTTCAGAAAATGCCTTGGATTAGGAGATTCTCCTAGGACTGCTTTAGAGAGGTTGTGAGATCCTTACTTCCTCTTTAATGCAGATTTTTCTCTAATCTTACTCTTTCATTCATTTATTCTTAACCAAATCGGTATCTATCAGACATACAGATATTTTATCCCTCTTGGATTTCAGTATTCCTTGTTTTCTATAATATATGCTTGAGTTATGTCTGACTTGGGTTTGTTTTCAGAGGCATGCACTTTATACTCAGCAATCAGAATTTTATGCTGGTAAGACTGATCAAGTGGAGATGAAAGGTGAAGAAAGTCATTTGGTGATACCCAATGATGGGTCAGATGTTTGGGAAATAGAGCCTAAACATTTGAAGTATGGAAGTAAAGTTGGATCTGGATCATTTGGTGAACTGTGAGTAATCTAGATATATTTGTCTTCCTTTATGACAGTTTAATTGATTTTTTTTTTTCACATCATTGTCAGATATTGTTTTATTCTTCAAGTAACCAACTCTTCCATTTAAAACAGGTTTAGAGGCACATATTGTAGTCAGGACGTGGCCATTAAAGTTCTCAAGGCTGAGAATGTAAGTTCAGATTGGAAGAAAGAGTTTTCCCAGGAAGTCTATATCATGAGGTTAGTTGTATTAGGTTTTTTACTTGATTATTTAGATCTTTTTACCAGTTTACGGAGCTCAAGCAAATTTTGCAATTGATTGAGAAAGCCATTGCGTGTTGATTTGTCATCATCTTCTCATAACATTTATCGAAAATATCAGTGTGCCTCAGGCTACATAATTTCAGAACCATGAGGGTGGGGATTCTATATAAACAAAGAATAGATTGTATACTCGTTGCTTGTTGATTGCCTGTTGATTTGTATTATCCTGTTCTTTTCGTCATGATATAGAGAGTTTCAAAATAGTAATATCCATACTAAGATAATATATATTTGGACTTCTTTGCTTCTTTCCCGTAGGTTTCTTTCTCAATTTGAAATAATATATTAAGAAACTAATTCAACTAACCCCACTAAGAATCTCTGCATGCTAAGAGCCTGCACGGAATCCTGTAGATCACTATTCTATTATCGGGACATTGAGGAATGTACAGTACAGAACTGATTGTTGTTTCCTTTTTTCTTGTTTTACACTTATACCTTATTAAGACTTGGTGCTTAAACTTGCAGAAAGGTTAGGCACAAGAATGTTGTGCAATTTATTGGAGCATGTACCAAGCCACCACACTTCTGCATAATAACAGGTGAAATTTAGTCACATACAAGATTTAGAATTAAATAACTCAATTGAACTTTGTATGTTTAGTGATTTCTTTTCTTATTTTGGATGTCAGAATTTATGAGTGGTGGAAGTGTGTATGACTTTTTGCATAAACAGAAGGGTGTTTTTAAATTTCCGTCCCTACTCAGAGTAGCAATTGATGTTTCCAAGGGAATGAATTACTTGCACCAAAATAATATTATCCATAGAGATTTGAAGGCTGCTAATCTTTTGATGGATGAAAATCACGTACGTATGAGGCTTATTAACTTGTTCTTTTCTTTTCTCTCTCTCATATCCTTTTATGTTTGGCAAACTACAATCAATAACATGATAACATGGAGAAGTCTAAAGTTCTGTTTTACCTTGCAGGTTGTCAAGGTTGCTGATTTTGGTGTTGCTAGAGTGAAAGATCAATCCGGAGTCATGACAGCAGAAACTGGTACATACCGATGGATGGCACCAGAGGTATAATATATTCTCATTTTTCTTTCAAACCGCACTGAGTATAATTTTTCATCTACATAATGCAAGCATCAAACACTAGCTCAGATTGCTGGACATTCTCTTGTCCATTAGAAAATATATAAATTTCATGTTTTTCTTTATGGAAACTTACTACTTAGGCCATACAATGTTGAGGAAAGTAGTGAAGTAATGCCTGGAACAAAGCACTATATAACCAACTTGATAATTACATTTTTATTAAGAAAAAATTTTGGGCAACGTTGTGGGCCTTTTTCTATTTTTTTCTTTCTCAAATTTACCAACTCAATGATTCCCAAATGCTGCATGATCAATATTTTCAAATTTTGGTAAAAGAAAATTCAAAGCTCAAGAAATGATCATTTAGTTGAGTCTTTGGTTGCAAATACAAGCAGCAGAAGGATTCCTGCTGTACTGTATATTTAAGAATAACCATGGTGGTTTGAAGTTGGAGGAGAAATTGGTAGACAATGTGCACCTTCCAACGGGGTAGTTTTAGGGGTTCCTGCATTATTTTTCCGGTGGCAAAATAAGTCTTTCAGATGGAAGGTTGCTAATCGCGAGGTCTTTTCTAACCCCGGTTTATTTGCCTTGAAGGTTATAGAACACAAAAGATATGATCAAAAGGCTGACGTGTTTAGTTTTGGAGTTGTTTTATGGGAATTGCTCACTGGAAAGGTATTTCTTACTACAAGATTTTCAAAATATTGTTTCCTCTCTTTTATTTATTGATTTATTGATTTTGTTTTTTTTCCTTGGAAGCTTCCATATGAATATCTGACCCCACTACAGGCAGCAATAGGAGTAGTTCAAAAGGTAATTCTCGTTGTTGATAGAATTAACTGCGAGATGATGTTTTCTTTTGCTACTACATACTACATTTCTGGAAACGTTAACTAAATTGGTGCGCACAAATGACGGGAATATATAATTATGAACGGTGACTATTTGTTACCTCCTCTTTACGTGTATTTCAGGGCCTACGACCCACGATCCCTAAGAACACACATCCAAAATTTGTTGAGCTTCTTGAGAGGTGTTGGCAGCAAGATCCAACATTAAGACCTGATTTCTCTGAAATTATTGAGATCCTGCAGCAATTAGCTAACGAGGTATAAGATGGCTACGTTCTTATATTATCCTTATTTAGTTTTTGGTTCCACTTATTCCTTTGTCAGCAAGGATTAAGACTGCATTTTTTTTGGTGATATTATAGTATAACACGTGAAAATCTGTAAATATTGGAGCAGGTTGGGAATGAAGGAGAGGAGAAGCGAAGGGAGAAATCTGGAGGATTTTTTTCTGCCCTCAGACGAGGTCATCACTAAAAAGTAGAATTGATGATGTCCGGAAATTTATTCACTCTTTACATTAAGCTGTACAGTCTCTTCAGGTCCAACTTAATTTTTACTTTTTCACTAGATTTCCCCACTTTTTGGCATTTTCAAAAAGGAGGCAGCAACTGTTTGGCCCAAAAAAATAGGGACACACCAATTCCTGCTAGCACTGACATTCAATGAATGTAGTCAAAAGCAACAGTGAATATATTTCTGTAAATTTCAGTTCCATAATTGAAGCAGACAAAGCTGATATACATCTTGTACATATATATTGAAGCATGCATGACTCACTTGTGGTACGTACACGTGTGGTTTCTGGGATAAACTGCAACGGCCTTATCTGTGTATAAAGAGGGATGATAGTAACTAAATAAGCATAGTACGTTTAGCAACTGGCCTGTGGTGTTACAGATAGAGGAGTCTGTGTGTCGATTGTCGAACCTGAGATGAGATATGTTAGCGACCCCCCACAGTCATTTCATTACTACCTTTTCTTTTCACAGATATCAATCCTAGTTGAACTGCTCCTTAATTAAGCTGCATTAATAGCAAATTACAATGCTCTATTATTTCTTATCAGAAGTGTTGGGTTCAAATATTTTCTTCACCATGCTCTATTATTATTCTATAGAACCCTTTTCTAAATTGACCGAACAGAATACAGGGAGGATTCACTTGTATACAATATACTCTGACTTATTAGTTAGAAAGCAACACCCTAACTTTCACGTCTGTCTCATCTCTACAACTTTTTGAAAGAAAACACAACGCAAGTGACTGAGTGAGACGGGCTTCCCGTGATAGGGCATTTATCATTTACAGTTGGTAAGCAGATAAGGTTAATTATCAGTTATATATATATAATGCATATACATAGATACATATACGTGTGTGTATGGACTTTATAAGCAACACAGGTTTCCAAGATTCTTATTACATCTGTGTTTAATATATTTCAAGCATTTGTTTCAATGAAATGCTACGTGTTCAATAACATGCATGACTACGTACTGCGAATAATTCATAAAGTAGTGCAGATACTGATGAATATTCCACCACCCTTTCTTGGACAATGACCTTTTAGGTGGGAAATCTGTCCTTTGTTGCTTTTTCCGTGCCATCATAAATACACACATGTCCACATAATGCAACCATCATTACTGAAACAGCAAAGACTAGGTACTTATATTAGGACTCTATTGGCTGTGGCTTGCGTATTTCGATCAATAATTTTGTCTTTTTTTAGTCCTTGATTGCATAACTGATTATGAGATGCACGCTTGCATTAAAACTCTTTTTATATAGTTATCTTACACATTATAAATCATAATTGAAGAGTTGATTTTAAAGACTCTAAAGATCATTCCAAACACACAATTATATGGTTGATAAAAAATAAAAAAAGGAATAATAAGCATACCATAATGTTTTAAAAGCTGGATCGAACGCCTAACAGGAAAGGTCAGCGGGTCATGGTTGGAACAATTGGGCCGTCCGGTCGAGTCAGTGACATAATAATTGATTAAAATTTTAATAAAAATAATTATTTGTTTATATAATAATATATTACAAGTACTAGTACAAGTTTAGCTTTAAATTAATTATTGTAGGTACTTCTTCCGGTCTTTAATATAATACATATTGTGGGAGTTAATCTTATTTCTAAATATGAGATATTTTTTTATATTTATAAATTTTTTTTAATTTATCCCTATTAATGCTCTCTCAATAATAATCAAATAGGTGAGAGAATAAAACAATGAAGATAGTTAGGATATTTACAAAATATACATATAATCTTAACTAATTTCTTTAATCTAACTAAATTAAATAAATATATCTTATATTAAAAAAAATAAAAACAAAAACAAGATAACATGTTAAAGGGGAAAAAAACCGAAAAGGCATAAAAGATACAAGGGATAGAGTATGATAAGAGATGTTTGAAATGTTTTCCACCGTTCTACTCAAAATGTGGTTTTTTCAACCTTGTAGGTTAAGTTTTGAAAAACGTGATCACATCTTTTTATCTTCCACACTCTAATGATGGCAAAAAAAAAAAAAAAAAAAAAAAAAATCTTCCACATTCTAAACTTTTCTACATTAGGCAGAGCAACATTTTTCTCCCTCATTTCAAATTGCCCTCGTTTGACTTGTTTCTTTAATTTCCAAGTAAAATGATCAGAGTGTCAGACACAAATAAATGATGCTAGAGGGCAGTCCTTATCGCCTTCTTCACTGGGTCGACCTGAAGAAAGGAGAAAAGGGTTGAAAGTCTCAAGCTTGCTTCTTTTTAGTTTTTACAGTCTAATCCTCCATCCGTCTCAACCCTCAACATCGACTATCAGGTAGATGAGAATATGAGGTATATGGTTTTTTC
Organism: Inga laurina; assembly: GCA_963855925.1. Taxonomy (NCBI): domain Eukaryota; kingdom Viridiplantae; phylum Streptophyta; class Magnoliopsida; order Fabales; family Fabaceae; genus Inga; species Inga laurina. Next base: position 60,790,378 of record OY979702.1, on the reverse strand, counting down.
CCATTAGTTTCTTTTGGTTTTTTTACCATTCTTCTCCTTCCTTTTTTTTTTTTTTTAATCACCATAACTCCAAGCCAGACGGTTTTCTAAAACCGGCTCTGGCTCGTGCCTTAACTCCGGTTTCGGCTCAAAAGCCGGTTCTGAACGGCTTAACACAGCTCAACTCTTAAAGCGGCCTAAATGGAAAACCGAGCCATTGTATATGCCGGTTATGGGTAGGACTGGTTTGACCGTCCGGTCCAGTCCGGCTTTAAAACCATTGGCATGTAATGACGAGTAGAATACTAATAAACTTAGTTTTTCCCCATTTAAATTATCCAAAATGTAACATTCCAAATTTTATATTCACCTAAAATATAATGTAATTAATTGAGAAATTCAATGAAATGGTGAATATTTAAGGCTAAAAGAGTTAAATATTGAAAGTTGAATAGTATTTTCAGTGAAATCGCCTGCGAGGCAGTGAGTTTGTCATATGATTTTGGAAGACAAAATGATGAGAAAAAATTATGAAATTTTATAAGATGAAAGTATATATCATAAGCTTTAATTTGATAGGTTATACGAATCAATAGAAGCTATGAACAAAAAGATATGAATTTTTGAAGTTAGCCCAGAAAATCTGAAAAGTTTTTGGAGTAGCGGTTAAAGATTGAAAATCTGGGAATAATATGATCCAGCTAGTAAAATTCCATTTTTTTTTTCTTGAAACTAGACTCAATAAGGGTTTCATATCCTTTGGAATCACTCCAAAACGGTATCTACAAAATTAGTTATGATTTTTCATAGTTAGAACAAAAAATCTACCAAAATTGGCATTATTCCGAAAATTTAAAATAAAATGTGTTAGAAATTGATTAATGGAATTAAAAAGCCAAATGTCATGAAAAGGGTAGTGATGACAATGGTAAGGTGTATATTACATGAAGGTATGGTGAAGTGTATGATGGTAAGCTAGGGTGAAGGAATGGGTGAACTTGATTGCTTGGTGGAGTAGAAAGTTGGACTTAGTTGGAAAAACACTTGTTGGTTGGAAAAGAGAGGGAGCACGTTTTTTTAAGCTAACCAAGAGAAGAAAATCTAGTCTAATTCCAATTGAAGTCAATGATGAAGGAGGTATGGCATAAAGTGGAGAGGTATGGTGAAAGCATGGAGGGAGGTATAGTGCAAGACAAGTGTTGCCATCTCAATCTTAGATGAGATCAATGGTTTGGAATCAAGGGAGCATTTTTATGAAGGCTTTCTCTTCCCTTCCCTTCATGCATTTTTGTTCAACATAGAGAGAGAGAGAGAGAGAGAGAGAGAGTTTGGAGAAACTTTGAAGAGTTAGAGAGAAGAGGAAGAAAAAATCTTAAGGTAAGAGCTGATTCTTAAGCTTTTCTTGTAACATTTCCTTAGATCCTTCTCTAAACCCTATTGCTTCATGAATCTATAATCTTGAAGACTCATTCTTAGTTCAAGGAGAAGAGAGAGAGAGAGGGTGCATATAGAGAGAGAAACCAAAAAGCTTAAGAGGTAACTATACCAAACTCAAATCTATACTTGTATGAAGTTGGTTTTGAGGTTTGTTGTTAGTTTGGTGATTTTTGGTTGATTTGAAAAATAGGAAAAGTTATAACCCTAAGGGGTTATGCTGCCCAAATTTCTTTGAATCATGGTTAAAAAGTATTTGAATGAATTAATAAGGGATTAAAAGTGAAAAAGTACAAGTTTTGAAAGCTAAAACACTAAACTACATTTTTCCATTTTCTTGAAATACTTCGGTCAGCACTGTTTTAAGGAGTAGGAGTTGGATTTTCATGAAATAAATGGTTTCATTGGATTCAGTAGGCAAAAATAGATGAGGTTAAAGTTGGGCACTTTTTCGGTAGAGGCCGAAAAAACATAATTACGAAAACGCCACTGAAATCCCTAAATAGGTGTTGTTAAGGGTATTTTTATAATTTGACGGTGAATTTGGTGATTTCGAGCCCGGAAATGGATTTTTTAGGTGAAAATATGTCAGAATAATCTTAGTCAAAATTTTGAGAAAACGTGTCATCGAGCCGGGTAAGGCGGGGCCAGGCCAGTGTTTCGGGGGCATTTTAGTAAAATTTCACCATAGACTAATATAACCACAAGAAACACTATAAAAGAGTCTAAAATGATACTTGGATAGGTTATGACTTATTTCTGATACATTTCATATCATAGGATCGAGTCGGACCTCGGAAACTACACATTTTTCGAGGCACACTAAAAAAGGGGTTTAACAAACTTCAAGGTATGAACTACCATCTTTCATACACTATGTGAATAATTATATCCATTTGTTACTGTATTTCGTGATATGATTGCGTGCTAGAGGCATAATACCTAGTTGTGGTTCGCTATTCAACAACGGTATATCGGAAAATCCTAGTTGTGGTTGATGACTCAATTAAGGGATATTATCGGAAATCCTAGCTGTAGTCGGTGAATCGGCTGAGGTAAATCTATATGAATCGAATCAAACTTTCATTTTTGCTTAATATAGTGCATTGCATATTTTATTTTCACATTTTATATGTTGATCGTATGTCTCTATGGGGATCTTCGGATTCTCACCCATTTTAAAAACAAATATCTCAGCTAGTGCCAGTGGATTGAAGGGCAAAGGCGTGGACGCCGAGAAGTAATCAGCTCGTGTCTTGAGGCAAGGGCAATATAGTGGTTATAATTAGTTTATGCCTTAGATATTTTGGAAAATCATGTATATATTAAGTTTCCGCTGTATTTTCTATATTTCGTTGACGAATGACGTGAGATTGTAAACGAATATTTTTATCAGTATAATTGTACTTTTTTGTTTACCCATTAAATTTCATTTTTATTACTCTTTGATTATCGAAATAGACACGGATGTTGACACAAAAACTTTTCCAATCAACATAATAATGAGCTGGCAATTGCATGCATGGTTGCATTATATATATGTGACTTATATGTGACCCTGAAATTACATATATTAATTACATCGTATACTCACATAATTAAGTGGCGTGATGCTTAGTAATGACAAAATGGATCCGGTTCCCTGTGAGTTGTGAGGATCCAAAACGAAACGGAATCCCAACAGTAATAACACTAATCGCCCACAATATTTTCCTTCTTACTTTGGTTTTGATTCTCCACAGCAAGAATGCCAAAAAGATTCTCTACAGATTAAAGCTGTTGGTTGATGTAGCGACATCACCAATACAAAAAAAAAATACAAATTTAAAATCTGAGAAGCGAATCACCAATAAAAAAAAAGAATACAAATTTAAAATTTGAAAAACGAATTTATTGAGAGAGGTAAAAATCTTTTACACTCTAAATCTTAAAATAAATTATATATACTCTTGACTAAATAAAAAAAAAAAACACAAAATTTTCATGAATAAAACGGAAAACGGGCCAGTAAAAGATGACGGCTGGCTGGGCATGGATCGTATATTGTATTTACAAGTGGTGATAAAGGAATGCTAGTCGGTTTGCCGCGTAATCTTCAAAGACATGGCACATATTCCATCCCATAAGGCCCCACTTTCTCTGCCCAAATCTAATCTTACCCCTCCACGTACGCCATTCATATGTAATTAACTACATGCCCGGCTTCTGATTCGCTCATCACCCTCATATTTATCATTTTTAATATTAATTTAATATTGATTAGCGATTAGTTAGAGTTATGAATTTAGATTTGGTTTGTTTGGTTTGTCATGTTAATTTTTTATTATTATTTTTAGGCTTAACTTCTTTTATTGTATTAGACATACTTTTGCAGTATTAATAGAGTACCTTTTTAACAAAAATAAAAAGAGTCATGACATACTTATACCTATTATGATATTTTTATAGTATTTAGTAACTAATAGGAAAAATTAGAATCAACGACTTGGAGAAAAAGATATTTATTGAGAATGACTATAAAAATTAAAACTTTTTTTATGAAGGACCAAATACAAAAAACAAAATCTTCTGCACTCCCTCTTACATTCTCTTACATGTTCTATTTTTAAGACTAATACAAAATTATAAATTTCACTAAATTAAACAAAAATTTTCTCAAATTTCATTTTTCACAACTTGCGTACATATCTAAAGGAAAAAATTACACATTCTTCGATTGTTTCAAAATTATAAGTTTTCAAAATCAACAAAATTTTTAATTTAAAATAAAATTATATAATTTAATAAAACTCAAGATCTTTTATAATTTATTATGTGCGTTAAAGCAAGAAAGTTTATATAATTTATTTTTATTTTAGAAAAAACTTATGTGGGTCAGAAAATTCATTTACTGTTAATAAAATTTAAAAAATATAAATAATATATTATATCAATGAAAAATATGAAATGGGTTTAGCTTTTATTTTTATAAAAATATTTAATTAATATTAAAATTGATACTTAATTAGTTTTCTTTTTAAATTATGAATAAGAGATAGGAGTATAATATAAGAGGTTTGGTTATGAACAATTTAATAATTTTAAATTTATATTATTATGTTTGGTTTTTTTAAGTAATCACAATTTTTATGATCTTTTATAATAAATATTATATTTTTTAGGTTCTTTATTTTAATTTTCCCTAAATAATTAATACCCCACCTATAATTCCGACTATATACAAGTTTTTTTTTTTTTTTTGGTAGTTGGCACTCATGTAATTGTCCTACGACACGAGCCCGACTTTTGTATTTCCATTATCAATAATTACCATAATTTTTTTCCTTTCTTGGCCAGCAATCCATATCAGAAAATATTCCCATAATTAGTTTCCGGTTTCCTGCGCAGGTCGCCCTGGCCTGGGGGTGTTCATGTTTCCGTCCGCCACTCTGCATGATTTAATCCAATTCATGTCGGATTCCGACCACACCTCCCAACGTATTATTTCCACTTCTCTCTCTCTCTCAAACCATAATTGTTAATTTGTTTATCCATCTAATCTGTACGTGCAACAACAAAACTAACTTCCTTCTTTCCTACAAAATCATGCAAACCTTCTCAATCACGTAATACTTATATTCTCGTGGATCTCCGATGGCATCAAATCCGTAATTTAAGATTCTTTTTCTTTTTTCTTTTTATGGATTTTTCCCTCAGGAAATCCTTCAAGTCCTATGGTCCCTACAAGCGTTCCTCAGGAGACAGCGCTGAGACCAGGCACGAAGAAGTCCCCATTCTCTACGAACAAGATCAATCTTCCGAAAATCATCTTCTTCAACTCCACGCCGCCGCCGCCACTCCTTCTTCCTCCATGTACTCCTCCGGCAGCCCCACCTACAGCGGAGAGGTGATCGTCAAGATCGACGACGGCAACTCCAAATCCTCCCAGCAGGGCGAGGCCAAGCTTAGGCGGGACCCCGACTTCTGGAAAGAAGGTGATATGACCGCCACCAAGCATGAACAGAGTTTCGATTTCCAGCGACCTGATCCCAAACCCGACGACCCTCCCTCCAAGCTCATTGGTAATTTCTTGCACAGACAGCAGCTCTCCGGCGATATGTCCCTCGATATGGATTTGGAAATGGATGAGCTTCAACATGATCCTTACAAGACGTGTTTGCCTCCCCTCGATGAGAATGCGACGGTGAGTTTCTCCAAGGAGCTCAAAGTCTCCTTCGAAGAACGGGGTCCTAATTCCGCCGAGGAACCTGCAGGTGATTCCGTTCGAAGAAGGTACAAGGATACACCAAACATGGAGGAATTCCCGAAACCACCACAACCGCCGCAGTCAGACCGTCGCGGAGGTTTAAGTCAGAATATTTATCCGGCAAACGGCGGAGACAGCGAGGTTGTGAGATGCACCTCAAACGCGTCTTTCGAGAGGAACCTTTCGTTGCAGAGGAAGTCGGGTTTGCTAAGAGCGAAAACCAAATCAAGACTCATTGACCCTCCCGATGAACCCGAACGGAAATCGGGCCGGATTCAGAAATCGGGGCAGATTCAGAAATCAGGGCAGATTATGTCGGGTTTGCAGTCCGGGAATAATAAGAAAGGGGAGGAGGATGAGGAAGACCCATTTTTGGAAGAGGATCTTCCAGACGATTTCAAAAAAACCAAATTCAGCATCTGGGTCCTACTAGAATGGCTGAGTTTGATCTTAATTGTAGCGGCATTGGTAACCACTCTCTGCATCCCATTCTTAAGGAGAAAAAATCTATGGAAGCTCAAGTTATGGAAATGGGAGGTGATGGTCTTGGTTCTGATCTGTGGCAGGTTAGTTTCAGATTGGGTGATTCGAATTGCGGTGTACTTCATCGAAAGAAATTTCCTTCTACGTAAGAGGGTGCTCTACTTTGTATATGGTGTGAAGAAGGCAGTTCAAAATTGCCTCTGGTTGGGGTTTGTTTTAATTGCATGGCACTCTCTGTTCGACAAAAAAGTGGAAAGGGAGACAAAAAACGACTTCCTAGAATATGTGACCAAGGTTTTGATCTGCTTCTTGGTGGGAACTATAGTGTGGCTGGTGAAAACTCTGATGGTGAAGGTTCTGGCATCTTCGTTCCACGTCAGCACCTACTTCGACAGGATTCAGGAATCTCTGTTCAACCAGTTTGTGATCGAAACCCTGTCGGGGCCGCCGTTGGTGGAGATGCAGCGGCAGGAGGAGGAGGAGGAGAAGCTGGCGGAGGAGGTGATGAAGCTTCAGAATGCAGGAATTACTATACCGCCTGATCTGAGGGCATCAGCGTTCTCTTCTTTTAAGAGCCCGAAGGTGAATGGGAGTGGGGTGCTAAAGAGTCCTCATTTGAAAAGTGGATTTTCTCGACCGCTTTCGAAGAAGTCAGATGATGGTGGGATACCTATTGATTACTTACATAAGTTGAATCCTAGGAATGTGTCTGCATGGAATATGAAGAGGCTCATGAACATTGTGCGACATGGTGCTCTTTCTACTCTTGACGAGCAGATACAAGGTTCAACCTATGAAGATGAACATACCACGCAAATCCGTAGTGAGAATGAGGCCAAAGCTGCTGCCAAAAAGATATTTCAGAATGTTACCAGGCGTGGACACAGGTTCCTCTCTAATCCTTTCATTCCAAATTCTTTCTTCTACATCATTTCGCCATCTTTGTGCTCTTATTAGTTGCTTTGTCACTTCACATCCAAGTGGATGCTCATATGTATGTATCAAATTTTACAACAAATAACCACTATAGAATTTCTTAATATATATATACAAATTTGATAACGATTAACTTTTAGAACATGAAATTGAAGCATATAAATTTAATACTGAACTTAAATTTTAAAGTATCTTTTAATCTAATTTTTATATTAAAGAAATATGAATCCTTGATAATATATAAACACGTATTCTATGATAAATCTACTTTTCCTTATTCATGTGGCTTTAAAACATTTGTTATTTAAATGCTTAAGGTAGTGCGATGGGAAGAATATATATCCCGAATAATCACTTCGGCTTGGCATGTTAACATTGGTGTGTTAATTAATTATCGTGTGGGCTTTTTGAAGGTTCATATACCTAGAGAACTTGTTGCGCTTTATGAGAGATGAAGAAGCTGTTAAAACCTTTAGTCTATTCGAAGGAGCACCTGATACCGGCAAAATCAGTAAATCGGCCTTGAAGAACTGGGTGGTAAGAACCCACACACTGCACACACACGTGTGCTTGACTTATCGATATTGCTAACTTGTAAGAAGTTAAGTTATGACAAGTAAACTCTAAATATCTATCTTCTGGGAACTATTTTAAAAATGCAGGTGAACGCGTTCAGAGAAAGGAGAGCACTTGCCTTAACGTTGAACGACACCAAAACGGCAGTAAACAAACTTCACCGGATGCTCAATTTCCTAGTGGCAATTATCATTCTCATCATTTGGCTCTTAATGCTAGAAATTGCCACCAGCAAGTTTCTTGTCGTGGTGAGCTCCCAGCTCGTTCTGGCCGCATTCATATTCGGAAATACCTGCAAGACCATATTTGAAGCCATCATTTTCTTATTTGTCATGCACCCTTTTGATGTGGGAGATAGATGTGAAATTGATAACGTTCAGGTAACGTAACGTAACCTTATATGCCTCTTTTAAAAGTTGATATATTTTACTGAGATATCAACTAATAATCATGTGTGTATGTATATATGTTGGATCAAATTTCAGATGGTTGTGGAAGAAATGAACATATTGACAACCGTATTTCTGAGATACGACAATTTGAAAGTAACGATCCCTAACAGTGTTCTTGCTACCAAGCCTATATATAATTTCTACCGAAGTCCCGATATGGGAGAAGCTGCGGAGTTCTTGGTACATTTTTCTACCCCACCCGAAAAGATCACACTCATCATAAACAGAATACACAGGTATGTATACATACGTACATATTGCCTGCTTGTTCTAGAAAACCTTGATGATGTCTGTATCTGATTCAATAATATATGATAATAATATTGCATGCAGTTACATCGAAAGCAAGAAGGAGTTCTGGTATCCCTCACCTATGATAGTGTACAAGGACGTGGATACACTAAACGCGATAAAAATAGCAGTGTGGCCAAGTCACAGAATGAACCACCAAGACATGGGCGAAAGGTTTGTTAGAAGATCCCTTCTGATTGAAGAGTTGGTCAAGATCTTCCGGGAGGTCGACATCCAGTTCCGGCTCCTTCCTCTCGACGTCAGCATTCGAAGCACGCCCACCACCTCCGATCGCCTTCCTCCCAGTTGGGTCACCGCCACAAATCACACTTGAACCAATTAATTACCACATCCATCATCGTCCACCACCTTTTTCAATTTATTGACTATTCTATTTGATCACCCACTAACCCTGCGGCTCTAGCTGCTGCAAAGTGTCTTAATTAGTTTCCACTTTCAGCAGGGTAGGATTCTCTATAGAGTGTATGTTTGGATCATAACGTAACATATATATTTTTATATTGTAGATTAGTTTTAATTTATCATCACTTCTAAGCTGTTGAATTTTTTTTTAACATTGCAATCACATGATTGAAAGATTACAATGTGTTTCACCAAAGTAATTGGAATCCATTCATGATGGTTAGTATTTTGCTACCAATTGCTATCTCTTTATTTACCTTTCGGTATACAACTAAACAAGATATATATATATATATATAATTGTGAAGATTGAGAAGCATGCAGTAGTACAAAATGTGCAGGGATTGGGTAGGAAACATTGCTATGGTATCCTGACCTACACACCACAACAATTTCTGCAGGAATTGCTTAACTTGAGTCATTATTCAGCCTTCGTTGCCCAAAAAATGGAATTCAAAAGTTGTCTATCCCAGAATTGCAAAAATAATGCTTAAATATATTACCCAAAAAAAAAAAAAAAACTCGTGCTTAATAAATGATATTAGATATGGTGCATGCATCTAAGCCAGTCTCTTATTTGTAGCTTTCTATGTATATCTCGCGGCCTTCTCCTCTATGCTTATTCTCAAGAGTTTTTCAATAATAATGCCTCAGAAAAAACACGTCAAATCAATTAAATAAGCACATATATTTATACATTTATTAATTATACCATCAAAATTATTTATTACTTACAGCAGCAAAAATTTTACTAGGTTCTGTCGTTGGATTTGATCATTCCAATCTATCAAAATCTTCATAATGTGATCAGATAATCAGTCATTAATCAAATATCCCTCATTCATATATTGAATCCTATATTTGGAATAGCGATTGGAGTCTTCAAAAACAGCTTTTAAATCATAATTTACAGTATATAAGATAACTATGTGAGAGGGGTTTGGTCTTGATTGACGTGCATAAACACTTATAAACTTTTCAAAAACTCATCCAAACAAACTTATACAAAGCTTTCATGTTTTTTTTTTTACTGCCTTTTCAATTTACGAAACAACATTATTATCAACATCTGAATCATCACTGCGTTTATGCAATCAACCCTATCTTTTCTGTTTTTTGGGGGTAGGGTTTTTCAGTTCGTGAGACCATAAAGAGGTGGTTTATAAAACCCAATTGTTGTTGTCTCTCAAGGCCCATTTCCTGGGTTCTTTGGATTCGCAGAAGGCAACATTGTCCAGCTATTGGGACCACAGTGGCAGACTGGCAGGGGAAAATTCGGTATGCCCACCTTCTCTTGGTTTCCTGTTTATGTTGGGCTAATTCCCTCTTTTTGTACCAAAAACAAAAAAAATAGAACAGGAACATTTTTGCCTGAGTTTATTTCACAATATTAAAATCTTACTTGAGTTCGCCAAACCAATGAATGAATCAGTCCCCTGGTTAATTCCGACTAGAGTTTTGAACAATCTAACTAAGAAAGGTTAAATTTGCTGTTACCTCATCATTTGCTGCATCTTTGAGCCACAGCACAATTGTCACCTATAAGGAGAATTTGCTTCATGGTTTTCTTGTCCACTGATCCGAATCCAAAGGCACCTTGAAAAAGGACACACACACACATATAATTGCTATTTCAATCCTTTTCCAGTCATTCTCTTTATATAACTAATGCATTTATGATTCCCATTCCCTAGTCCCTAGTCCAACTTTATTTGTATAATTTCTCATTTTATATAACTGATCATTTTATCAAAAAATAAAAACTTAGGTTATCTAACCATATGAAATTCAAGTATTATCAAGCTTAATTAAAGATATCTCTCCTTGAGACCTTTTTTCTTGTATATACACGGATTTGAACTTGAGGCCTCGTTCTAAGGTAGTCAAAACCCTATCCACTAAGACTAACATATCTTAATATTAGGGGGTGGAAGTAAGTTGATTAGATCAGGATAGGCTTGACCAAATAGACATAAACTAAGGCTTAAACTTGAATACACGCTTTTTTAGGCTCATATCTAAACCTATAAAAGGCTTGACAAAGCCTAAACCTTTTCAAAAAGCCTTTTTAAAATCATTTTAAAAAGGCCTCATATGTTATGCTTTAAAGGCCATAAATAGGTTTTGAATCCATTAAAGTATAGGGTTGTACCATGGACTAGATAGGTTGCCCGATTGTCAGCTTGTAGCCCATCCATTTATTTCTTTCATTAAAAAATCATGACAAATGAGTTGGGTTAAACTTGTGTGGGTTGTGAGATATAATATGGACTTCTTTACTTTAATATTATATATATATATATATATATATAACATACACAAGCATGTATGGGCGAGCACAGGCAATTCGAGGGTGTGCCTAAACCCTAGAGCCGGGAAAACAGGCCGAGGCCGTCGGGCCGGCCCTTCAAAGGTCAGACTTGCAAATTGTAGCCTTAAAAGGAAGTCGGGCCTAAAAAAGCCGGCCCTGTAAGGCCTCGGGCTTAAAAGAGCCGGCCCTTTAAGGCCGTTTATTTTTTATTTTGTTTGTTTGGAAAGTGTGGAGGAAATTGAGCTGAATACTTTTCTATATTATTCCTCTGATGATGCGTTTATATACACAAGTATAGTATCTCATGGAATTAACTAGATCCCAAGAAATCAGGGACATGAATCAATTATCCTAATTCCTAATAACTACACGGATCTGATCATATCAGATCACATATAATATATAATAACTCCCTAATATTACATATTTACTACACTCCCCCTCAAGTTGGATCATAGATGCTAATCATATCCAACTTGCTGATGAATCTTGTGAAGATTTCTTCTGGAAGTCCCTTAGTAAGAATGTCTGCCAATTGTTGTTTCGTGGGAACATAGGATAAGCACACACTGCCATCTTCCACTTTTTCTCGAATGAAGTGTCTGTCAACTTCGACATGTTTGGTTCTGCTGTGTTGAACAGGATTTAGGGCCATGCTTAGAGCAGCCTTGTTGTCGCAAAATAATTTTATAGGATCTTCTATTTGAACGTGGGCTTCTCCAGTTACTCGTTTTAGCCATAATCCTTCCATAACACCTTGTGATAGAGCTCGTAATTCTGATTCTGCACTACTTTTGGAGACTACCCTTTGCTTCTGACTCTGCCAAGTAACCAAGTTTCCCCATACAAAAGTACAATAGCCAGATGTCGACCTGCTGTCTTCCTTAGATCCGGCCCAATCTGCATCTGTGTAGATTTCTATTGTTCGACTACTGGTTTTCTTGAACAGAAGGCCTCTACCAGGTGTGCCTTTTAAGTACTTCAGGATTTTATATGCTGCATCCATATGCTTCTTTCTAGGTGACTGCATATGTTGGCTTGCGACACTTACAGCAAAAGCAATATCGGGTCTGGTATGTGAGAGATAAATTAGTCTTCCGACTAGCCTTTGATATTGACCCGTGTCTGCCGGTTCTTCTCCCTTTTTTCGCTTCTCTTCCTTGGCCTTGTCTTTCTCGGTCATCACTTTTTGCCCTCCCTTCTTTGTTGTATTTTCCTTGGTCTTAATTGGTGTCTTGCTAGGTTTGCATCCAAGCATACCGGTTTCCTTGAGTAAATCGAGAACATATTTTCTTTGTGAGACATATATGCCTTCTTTGGACCTTGCAACCTCCATACCAAGGAAGTATCTTAGCTGGCCTAAGTCTTTTACCTCAAACTCCAGATTTAGGGCTGCCTTGATCCGCTCCACTTCTTGATCATCATTACCTGTGATAATAATGTCATCTACGTAGACAATAATGATGGTGGTCCTTTCTTCATTGTGTCTAACAAACATGGTGTGATCGGATAGCCCCTGCCTGTAACCCTCTTCTCGGAGTACTTTAGAAAATCTGTCAAACCAGGCCCTTGGGGATTGTTTTAAGCCATATAGAGACTTCTTTAGTCTACACACTTGGTTTTCATTGTTGCCTTGGAATCCTGGAGGAAGGGACATGTACACTTCTTCCTTTAGTTCTCCATTCAGAAAGGCATTCTTGATGTCCAATTGGTGTAAGGACCAATCCAGATTAGCAGCTATGGATAGCAAGACTCTGATGGTATTGAGTTTTGCCACAGGTGCAAATGTTTCATTGTAGTCAATTCCATAGGTTTGGGTAAACCCTTTAGCTACCAATCGTGCTTTGTATTTATCAAGTGCGCCATCAGGATTATATTTTGGGGTAAACACCCACTTACATCCTACAAGCTTCTTCCCTTTAGGTCGTTTGACAACATCCCACGTACCATTTTTCTCCAAAGCCCTCATCTCATCAAGTACTGCATCTCTCCATTCAGGAATCTCAAGTGCTTCATGTACATTATTAGGTACTCGGACTTTATCAAGATTAGAGACAAAGGTACAATAATTCTGAGAGAGATTAGCATAAGATACATACTTTTGAATTGGATGCATTGTACATGACCGAGCCTTCTTTCTCAAGGCAATAGGCAGATTTATCTCTTCATCTGAATGAGCAGGACCAGGGTTCTCACTGTCTCTTTCAGGATCTGTTCCCGGTGCAGACTCTGGTGCAGCTGGGAGTATGGATGCCTCTGTTACCCTCTTCTTTCGTCGTGAGTACGTCTTGTATTCACTAGGGTGAGTTTTGTCCCCTTCTGGTTTAGATGTTTGGTTATAAATTGGCACCTGGGGATCCATGGCTTCGATTTGCCCTAGAGGAGTAGTGTGGGGAACATGGTCAACTATGAGCTGGGGGGGTATAGGTTGAGGAACCGAGGAATGAATAGGTTGAGGAACCGAGGAATGAAATTCATCTAGACGCTCCCCCTGAATGAAGGACTCGGGATAGTATGGTGTATTCTCAGAGAAGGTGACATCGCGGCTTACATAGAGGCGTTTGGTGACGGGATTAAAGCACCTGTAGCCTTTTTGGGTGGAGGAATACCCAAGAAATATGCATTTAATAGCACGAGTGTCAAATTTTGATGGTGGATGGTGTTCATGAACAAAAACCGAACAACCGAAGACACGAAGGGGAAGAGGGTGCTCAAGATGGATGATGGAGTGAGTTTCACGGAGTTTATCAAGTGGGGATAGGCCAGAAAGGACACGGCTAGGCATTCGATTAATGAGATAGGTAGCGGTCAAAACCGCGTCCCCCCAGTAAAACTTGGGAACGTTGCAAGTCATAAGAAGAGCCCGCGCAACATCAAGTAAGTGTCTATTTTTCCGTTCAGCAATCCCATTTTGTTGGGGACTATGGGGACATGTACTGTGATGAACTATACCATGGGTGTTAAGAAAGGTGTGGAGGGAATGATTAAAGTATTCAGTACCATTATCGGTATATAACACTTGGATGGTGGTGTCAAATTGATTAGTGATGAGTTGAAAAAATTCAATAAAGGTAGCGGAAACGTCAGATTTGTCTTTGAGTAAGTAAACCCAACACATTCGAGTATGATCATCAATAAAAGTGACAAACCATTTAGCATGATTACGATTTGGAATGCGAGACGGTCCCCACACATCACTATGGATAATAGAAAATGGACGAGTGGATTTATAAGATGATGGAGGGAAAACAGTACGACGATGCTTAGCAAACTCACACACATCACAATGAAGGTTCTTATTCAGAGAAAGGTTGGGTAACAATTGTTGCAAATATGAGAAACCTGGATGACCCATCCGTTTATGCCATAACAAAACATCATTATGATCAGAGATGGAACTAAGCCCACTCACAAATTGTGAACACAAAGCACTCACAGTCGAAGTATCAAGGTAATAGAGGCCATCATACTCCTTAGCACCACCAATCATCTTCCCGGAGGACAGATCCTGGAAAACACAATAAGAAGGGAAGAAATGAGCAGAGCAATTGGCTTGCTTGGTGAGCTTGCTAATAGACATAAGATTGCATGCTAAGTGAGGAACATGCAAGACAGATTCAAGTTGCAGTGAATTAGACAATTTTACTCTGCCCGTTCCTGCTATGGTAGAGGAGGTGCCATTAGCAGTACGAATTTTCTCATTGCCGGCACTAGGGAGATAAGACACAAACATCTGGGCATTGGAGGTCATATGGTCGGATGCACCTGTATCCACAATCCACTTGGATGGTAAAAAAGAAGTGTGGAGAGCTAGAGAACTACTACCTTTGTGTGCAACAGACGCAGTGGCAGCTGGTTTCTGGGAGGTCTGAAGTGCTTTGACCATGTCTAATAATTGATCAAATTTATCTTTAGGTACTGAACAGCTGGCATCATGCGAGATCTCCTGTGTAGTATGATAACCCCGAGGACCCTTCCCTTTGCGTGGCTTCCAGTCGGGTGGCTTCCCATGAAGATCCCAGCACTGTTCTTTCGTGTGTCCAGTCTTCTTGCAGTGGTCACACGTGATTTTTCCCTTAGAATGTGATGGCTGAGATTCTGAGACAGTACCCTTACTTGCAAGGGCCGACGCATCTACAAGAGGAGGGGCAGAGTCCACGTTAATAGGCATGACTCTTCGGCGTGACTCCTCCCGTCGGACCTCAGAGAAAGTTTCGAGGGTAGAGGGGACAGAGGTGCGACTCAGAATGCGACTTCGAACGTCGTCATAGATATGATCGAGTCCGGCGAGAAACTGGAAGAGGCGCTCCTTCTCAAGGCTTCGTTTCTTCCGAGCAGCTTCGGCCGGCGACCCCACTTCTTCTTCGGTGTGCAAGTCGACCTCTTGCCAGAGGGCGACGAGTTCAAGCCAGTAGTCAGTGACATTCCGGGTGCCCTGTTTCAGTTGCCATATCTTCGTTTTCAATCCATATAGCTGAGACAAGTCTTCACCATCTGAATAGGAGACGCGCAGAGCTTCCCAGATTTCACTCGCTGAGGGGAGATACATGAAGCTACGTCGGAGGTGTGGTGCCATGGCATTGATCAACCATGAAGAAACCATGGAATTATCAACCTCCCATTGCTGCATCTCTGGCGAGGAAGGATCGGCTGGTGCTTTAGAGTCACCGGTCAGGAATCCCTTTTTGCCTCTGCCTCCAATGGAGAGTTTAACCGCCTGGGCCCAATCACGATAATTTTCTCCCGTGAGTTTCTCGGTGACAATCGGTCCAGAGAGAACATCAAGACCCGAACCTGCTGAGGCTCCGCCATTCGGACGCGGTAGTGGGGTGGTAGACCCATCATTCGACGCGGCCATCTGAGTCGGAGGAGGCGACGTGGGTCTGTGACGAGTCTGGGATGCGTCGGTCGAGACGTTGCTGGGAGAGGACGCACGATGATCGGTCTCAGCGTCAGAATCCTCCGCGTGCTCTGATACCATGTGGAGGAAATTGAGCTGAATACTTTTCTATATTATTCCTCTGATGATGCGTTTATATACACAAGTATAGTATCTCATGGAATTAACTAGATCCCAAGAAATCAGGGACATGAATCAATTATCCTAATTCCTAATAACTACACGGATCTGATCATATCAGATCACATATAATATATAATAACTCCCTAATATTACATATTTACTACAGAAAGGGAACCATGTTACATTTTTGAATTGCCTTATTGAATCTATATGTCACTCTATCCTCATATTATATAAAGTATGATTCTTGAGTATATTATTTTTGTTTAATTGAATTATATTGTGATTTTTTAGTATGATTTTTGAATATATTGTTAGAATAAAATCATATTATATATTGTTCTGCCTGATAGAGTATGCTTTTTAATGGAGGTTGTAATTATATTGACTACTTGAACCTACTACTCAAAGTGAAATACAATCGAATGTCCTTGAAATTGATGATAGTGGCGAAGAAGGTGAAAATGATAGTCGTCATACTCATGTTGCTTAGAGATTAGAGTATTTAGCTTCTTGCCTTCTTATACTTTGGCCTTTGTGTGAGTTATTTATGGACATGATCTTATCTTTAATTATACATTAGTAACTGTGTTTGTTTGTTGCAAGAGACGTGTTATTTAAACCTTAATGTTGATAATATTTATGTATTAAATTAGAACTTTAATTGTTATTATTTACTAATTATATCTCTCTGGGGAAAATACGCAGGAAAAATAGTTAAATATTGTGAAAATGACTTCTTGGCCTTGCGGGCCGGCCCTGGCCCTAATGCTCTTGGGCCGGGCTTTGAAAAACTGCAATTTTCTTGACCCCAAGCCCTTTAGGGCCGGCGCTGATTCCCAACTCTACTAAACCCCATCCCATTTAGTGCACAAGCTCGTTCATTACAAGCCCTTTTTGGATGAGCAAAAATGGGCAATTTTACACCGTGTTTGGGCACGCTCACTGTGGGTGACTTGCTTTGCCTGATTAAGTGAGTGTTTGGGAAACCATAAAATTGTGGTTTTAGAAGCCATGTTCCACAAGTCGAGATAAAACTCCTTTCACATGGTTACTTCGTAAATCGTAAAAGTTATTCTCCAAAAACTAATCTAAACGCACACTAACACTAATTGCAATGACTGGGCCGATTTTGTTCGCTGTTTTAGTGTGTGTGTAGGTAAGCCTCAAATCATGGTTCCAAAAGCTCTCTTTCAGACATCGAAACAAAACCCTTCTCACATATTTACCTCATAAATCGTAAAAGTTATTCTCCAACGACTAATACAAACATACCGTGAGAATTATATTTAGGCGCCACGTCTCCACGGATGATTTCCTGCGGTCTCTACACTGAACCCGGGCATTCTTCCGTGATGACAGAATGAAATAGAAAGCAATGATGGTCCCTGAGATAACGCACGAAGCATAGTTTTTTCTTACTTTACAGATAGAGAGATAAACCATCCCATAAGCATAAAGTCGCTGCTGCGTTGTTGGCGCTGCTGTCTGCAATTCAACTCTGCTTTGAAACTGATCCGTCTTGGGGAGATCTGGAGGTAATTCGGTTTTAGCGCCTTAATATCTCTCTACAATCCCTTCTGCCTGATTGACCGGCTCCGCTATCCAGGGTGTTGCCTTATCTTTACCGTCTCAATTTACCCTTCGATTTTTCTTTCTTTTTTGTTATAATTTGATCATTACATGATCGCTTACTTCATTATTAACAATCTATCCTTCCCCAACTTGTCTTCTGCCGCAGACGATGAACAAGAGGCAAAGGACGAGCATCGACAACGCAGTAGTCGATGTCTGGCAGCGAGAGGTTGGCCATCTATCTGGCAGGAATTTCGCTCATCGCCTCGGCGGTTCTGAGGTCTGATCATCCAGAACTCTCTTCTGTTGTTGCCCTTTGATAATTTAGCTCCCATTGTCTTTCCTTGTCAGTTACTATACTTGTTGAAGCATGTGTTAATTAGAGGAGATATGTACTCCATTGGTGGAGATGCAATGTTTTAGACTTGGATATCTTTTCTGTTGTTAGGTTGAAGCTGTTCAACGCTTCTTCTTTTCCCCCTGGTGCTATTTATTGACTGTTGATTTTCCTTTTTCTGATTGGTAACTTCTGTTTGATGACCGGGGAAAATATAAGGTTAACTTTCAAATGGACAGCTTAGAAGATGCTTGGAAATTGAAATGGTAACCCTGTTCTCTTGACGATTGTTGGATGCAGATTAATCTAGTGGTTTATGAAGATAATTAGGTTTATTTCTGTATCACCGTATGAACTTTAGTTTTTGGCAGACAGATTCAAATACGGGACATCTCTTGAAGTGAAGTAAATGGAACTCAAGGCTGTATATATATATATATATATATATTAATCCATGTAATTTGCACTATGCTCTTGCAAGTATATTGTTCGCTTTTATGCTATTCACAAAAGTATGCTGCTGGCTGTTTCCAGGCCCTGTTTTACAAATTTCGATGAAAAGTGAACCAGATTTAGCACTGGCTTTACATGTTTCATTGAGTAATATCCCAGCAGCATTAATGTGTATAAGATTGTATTTTGTCTGGTGTACTGCCATCTAGTAGCATCTGTTAGGTATCGGTATTACAGGTTAATTTCTTTTCTTCATCACTGGTAAAATATCTCACCAAAAGAAAAAATATTTAGCTTTTGGAGATATTATAGATCGCTGCTCTCATCTCATAAGGTGGGTGACCTTGGATTAGAAATTGAGATTTCTTGAATGACTTATTTGGAAATTGCATCACAATAGACATGTCAATTTCAATGACAGGTTTTTCTCCTTTTTTCACACATTTCAATCTGACAGTAAACTCTTTCAATGTTGTTACCATCCGAAATTTACATTTTTAATTCTAATCACAGATCTTCTTTCCTTTTTTGATTCATTTGAAACTCCTTTGATGTTACTACCATTTGAAATTCAAGAAAATAAAATCTATGCTATCATAAAGTTCTTTCTACTTTTATGTTGATGCTGAAATTTATCATCCTACCCTGGCTTTCAAATAAGAGTTTTTGTTTCTTTTCCTGTGTGCGTCCCCACTCCAAACAATAAAAAAGAAAAACAACATGCTTCTGATATCAGAAACTCAAAGTTTTAAACTAATCAATGTCATATGTTTTAGGATCTTGTCCTTCGACTTGAATTACACAGGAAGCTGGAAAAGCACAGAGGTTGTGTAAACACTGTAGGCTTCAATGGAGATGGTGACATTTTGGTGTCAGGATCTGATGACAGGAGGGTCATCCTCTGGGACTGGGAGAGTGGACACACGAAGTTGTCCTTTCATTCTGGTCATGTTAACAATGTTTTCCAAGCAAAATTTATGCCCCACTCAGATGATCGAAGCATTGTGACTTGTGCTGCTGATGGACAGGTACTCCCTTTCATGCCTGTCACATTGTGAAAAGATTGACATCCATTTTTATTGGGCCAACATTTCCGTTCTATCCTCTGTCATATCTGTCACGTTGTGATTAGGGCACTCTGTTACCATTTGAATTGTCTATCTCAAGAACTCGTAGTATTGAATGATTAGCAATTATCCCTAACTTATGTAGGAACTTCTATGAAGAAAAATGTAATATGGATACAGCCTTATGGGGATGGTATTTTTTACCTGATTTTTTATATACTTTAACATCATGATAAATATTATGGTCTAAGTCATTATTAATATATATATATATATATAAACCTGTACATGTTATTTATTTGGAAAGGTTGATTCCTTATGAGCGTATACTCTCAATTTTAGGTGAGACATGCACAAATTCTGGAACGTGGAGGAGTCAAAACTAAGATACTAGCCAGGCATCAAGGACGTGCTCACAAGTTGGCCATTGAGCCTGGTAGCCCTCATATATTCTATACTTGTGGTGAAGATGGATTGGTACAGCATGTGAGCAATTGATCTCCTTTGCCTTTTCTTTTCTTTCTTCCTCCTCTCTTTTTTTTTTTTAGGATTTGTCATGTCTTAATCTACTTTCACTGTGGGCTACAATTGGTTGAGCCCTAGCACTGATAACTTTTCTCTCTTGGGGGCAGGGGGCATTTGAGATAGTACCAATCTGATGGGCTGTAAACAGGCTTATGGTTTCCATATATTAAGTTATGCTTTATTTGTGCCAAAACCTTTTGTATGACTTCAGCTGTTTAGCTTAAAATTCTAAATCAAATGACTAGTTGACTCTTATCTGTGAGATGCATAGAATGTTTAAATGGAAAATTCACTGTTGGTGCCCTATATCTTTCTTTGGGTAGGCCTTTTGAAATTTTAATTTTAGAACTGAATTTATATTGTCAAGTGACATTGAGCATCATTACAGTTTGATCTGAGAACTGGGGCTGCAACAGAACTTTTTACTTGCCAGCCAATCAATGATATGAGTTACCTGCCAGTTATCCATCTAAATGCAATTGCAATTGATCCAAGGAACCCGAATCTCTTTGCGGTTGCTGGATCAGACGAGTACACTCGACTTTATGATATTCGCAAGTATAAATGGGATGGATCTGCTGATTTTGGTCAACCTTCTAACTTCTTTTGCCCTCCACACTTGATTGGTGATGAACAAGTTGGAATAACAGGCTTGGCCTTTTCTGAACAGAGTGAGCTGCTAGTGTCCTACAATGACGAGTTCATATATCTTTTTACACACAATATGGGCTTGGGACCCAACCCACTTCCTGGGTCTCCAGTTTCTACGAACAGTGATGCAAGTGAAAAGGGAGGTGATCATGGCTCTGCAGCATCTCTATCAAACATGGATATGGATGAGAAAATGACTCCTCAAGTTTACAAGGGCCACAGAAATTGTGAGACAGTGAAGGGTGTTAATTTTTTTGGGCCTAAATCTGAGTATGTGGTGAGTGGGTCAGACTGTGGCCGGATTTTCATCTGGAGAAAGAAGGATGGAAAGCTTATTCGTGTCATGGATGCTGATAAGCATGTGGTGAATTGCATTGAATCTCATCCTCATACAATGGTTCTTGCAAGCAGTGGAATTGATAATGACATTAAGATATGGACTCCAAAGGCCTTAGAGAAAGCTACTTTACCCAAAAACATTGAGCAGGTATGAAATATGTTCTTGAGCTAATTCTTTCCTTCCTTCTTTTTTGGTTGGTTTGTTGCCTGGAGCTAATTATTTCCAGTTAAGCACACCAAGATATTATTTTATGTCGAATGATACCTGTTATGTGTTTGAAACACTATTGTTTTTGAAAAAAAAAAAATGTCTATGTAAATACTTAATTTATTGTTGAGACCATTTTGAGAGAAACATTTTTCTGGACATAAGATCCAACTTTTTTATGATGGAAACCAGAGTTCTCTCTTAGAAAATGCAGTAAATATAGTCACTGCACAGGAAGAAATAGAAAAGAAAACAAGAAAAACTCTAGCTCTTTGTGGAGCTAGACCTCCCATAAAACTAACCACACTCCCATGATTACTTCTGGTTTTCAAACAAATTCTGCCTGCTGTAAGCTCTTTGTAGTTTTTTTCCCATTTCCTATCAACTTCCCCTAGAAGCTTCTCTAAAACGCTTCTGCACGTCCCCACCCATATCATGACTTTACCCCTAGTAATTATTTAGCTATGCCAGATTGTTCTTTTAATGGTTCTACAATTCTTTTTGGATGTCTGGTGTCTTTTAGTTTGAGGAAATGCATCAACTTGTTCTGGGCGTGATATGAAGCTATAAGAATTAATTATGTGTGACTTTGGTTCATGATTTTGGATGTAGAAATAATGTCAAAATGTTTTTTCCTGAGCTCTTCGTGTTGAGAAATTGATTTGGAGATTCGTCTTGAGATCGAATGGCAACATTTCGTTCTTATTTTGATAATATGAAAATGAAAAAACTCCTGAACTTATGTTTGGGGAAAAATTTGAATTTAACAAACCGATGTTATGACATTAATTGTGGGTACAAGAAGGATAGGTTATTATGTTCTATGAATTGCTTGGGCAGCAGAGGACTGATTTCTCTGCTGTTATTCCTCTGAAGAAGGTTCCCATTTTTGATCAAATTCATTGGTTTACAATTGGTGTTGGTGTTGACGACGACGATGACGACGAATATGATGATTTCTATGATGACGATGATGGCGATTTTTATGACGATGACGGTGATGGGGGTAACTCTGATGATGAGGACAACGATGATATTGTGGATGATATTGATTATGATGATGGCAATGGTGATTGTGATGATGACATCTGTTAGGAAACATATCCCCTTAATTAGGGATATGTAAGGAAGCACTATCCCACATTATTAGGGATTATGATTAGTATAATGAGCCATTTTGTATATAAATACCTAATGCATATATGAATGAAATAACTTCTTCTTATACTCAAATTACATGGTACCAGAGCCTAGAAGTTCTCTGTATTTCGTTTTTCCTTTTTTTCCGGCGCTGTTCTGTTCTCTGGTTCTTCTCTGTCAGTCACTGTTCACTGTCAAGGGGTTCCGGTGGTCGGGGGCGTTTGTGGACACGCGCCTCACAGCAAGCTGCGCCGTCGTCTGATAGGCCATTCCCCGGAGGATCGCCTCCGTCTGACCTGCGCGTGGCCCTCACGCGCCACCTTCCACCTCGCCGGAGTTCCACGCGCCGGCGCGTGACGGCAGTTCCCGGCGTCGTTTCTGCCGGCGGTTGCTGCGTCAGCGTCGACTCGTCCCTGCCGTTCCTTTTCTGGTGGTTTTGTACCGTGGGTATCCCCTTTTGCAGTGTGGTGGTTGTTTTTCCCTCTCTTTGCTACTGTCACCAACGTCATTTCCTCTGTTTCTGGTGTGTTTCTGTCTTCTTTGGCTCTTTTAGCTTATTTGAAAGCTTATTCGGTTATTGTTTCTGCCTTGTTCGGTGTTTCTCATATTTTGGGGGTTGTTTGGTTATTGTGGTTGTGAGACCATTCTTTGGTTGGTTGCTTCATTGGTGTGTGCACTTATTTGGGGCTCATATTTTTTGGTTTGGTGCTATCTACTTGCATTAATGGCTGATTCCAAAACTAGTGTCACTACTGAAATTGTTCCTGTGACTAACAAAGTCACTGAACACAAATTGACCTGGACAAACTATATGGATTGGAGCAAAACCGTCCGCATGTACCTACTCAGTATTGAGAAGGAGGGCCATTTGACTGATACGCCTCCTACGGATGATCCTAAGATGGCTTGGGCCCGAGCTGATGCCCGGTTGTTCTTGCAAATCCAGAACTCTATTGACAGCGAAATCCTTCCCTCGGTTAGTCACTGTAATACTGTTAAGGAACTTATGAGTTGCTTGGAATTTTTGTACTCTGGAAAAGGAAATATTACTCGCATTCATGATGTCTGCAAGGGATTCTATCGTGCTGAACAACAGGGCCGTTCTTTGAAGACTTTTTATGTGGAGTTTAAGAAGATGTATGAAGAATTGAAGATGTTAATGCCACCTACCCCTGACCTTCGGGTCCAGACTGATAATATGGAGAAACTGGCGATTCTCAGCTTTCTTACTGCTCTTGATCCGGTCTATGAGACAGTTCGTTCCCAGGTTCTGTCTAGTTCTGAACTTCCTTCACTTCAGGATGTGTACTCTCGTGTGCTCCGTGCAGATAGTCTCTTACATCCAGCTTCTGCTCCTAATGCTAGTGCATTAGCTGGCCGTGGTCCCATTGATTACCGCCACCAGGGCTTCTTGCCGTCTGGAAATAGTACATCATCCTCGACCTCTGCCAATTCACGAAACCAAGGTCCTCCTCGCTCAGGCAACATCCTGACCTCTAGTCCTATTGTTTGCTTCTATTGTAAAGAACCTGGACATACCAAACGTTACTGTCGCAAGTTGCAAAACAAGCTGCAACGTACTGGAGCTGCTCATATAACACAATCCTCAGATCAGTCGGCCAATGTTCCATCCACTCCTAGTGCACTTGTTACAGGTAACGATGACTTATGCCTTGCTACTTCTTCCTCGAAGTGGATCATAGATTCCGGTGCCACTGACCACATGACAGGTAACCATCATTTGTTCTCTACGTATGCACCTTATGCCAACCCTTCCTCCATCACTATTGCCAATGGTTCTGTTTCTCGTGTCCTTGGATCTGGCACTGTTACACCTACATCCTCTGTTTCTTTATCGTCTGTCCTTAATGTTCCTGACCTTGCTTTTAACCTTTTGTCTCCTAGCAAGCTTACTCGTCAGTTAAACTGTTTTATCTCACTTTTTCCTGACCATTGTGTGATTCAGGATCTTACGACGAAGCGGATTATTGGTAGGGGATATGAATCTGGTGGTCATTACTTTCTTGAAGATCGGGTGCCGCGTTCAGTTGCTTGCTCTGGTGGTTCCTCTTTGTTTGACATTCACTGTCGTTTAGGTCATCTGTCATTATCATCCTTGAAGAGGTTACATCCTCAGTTTCATCATTTGTCGTCCTTAGAGTGTGAGTCGTGTCAGTTTGCCAAACACCACCGTATCCACCTGGCACCTCGCGTCAATAAACGGGCTGCGTCCCCCTTTGACTTGGTTCATTCTGATGTTTGGGGTCCTTGTCCTATTGTGTCCATGTCTGGTTTTAAGTACTTTGTTACTTTCGTTGATGATTTTTCTCGAACCACCTGGCTTTATTTAATGAAAAATCGTTCTGAGCTATTTTCTCACTTTTGCAATTTTTGTGCTGAGATCAAAACTCAGTTTGGTGTCTCTATGAAAACCTTACGAAGTGATAATGCTAAAGAGTATTTCTCTACACAATTTCATGACTATATGCTTACACATGGCATACTTCATCAGTCTTCCTGTTCAGATACACCTGCTCAAAATGGTGTAGCTGAAAGAAAAAACCGGCACTTATTAGAAGTCGCCCGCGCTCTAATGTTTCAAATGCATGTTCCTAAATCCTTTTGGGCTGATGCAGTATCCACCGCCTGCTTCCTTATTAATCGTATGCCATCTCCTGTTCTCAGTGGTGACATTCCATATACAACTTTGTGTCCTTCCAAACCCTTGTTTCCTATTGATCCAAAAATCTTTGGTTGTGTCTGTTTTGTCCGCGATATTCGTCCCTGTGTCACTAAGCTTGATCCAAAATCTCTCAAGTGTGTCTTCCTTGGCTATTCTAGGGTTCAAAAGGGTTATCGGTGTTATTCTAACGATCTTCGACGCTATCTTGTGTCTACAGACGTTACTTTCCATGAGTCCACTTCTTTCTTCCATGTTCCTGCTAAACCTCCATCTTCTACCCTTGACCCCGATCTTAACCATCTATTAGTGTATGAGGTTCATTCCCCACCAGTGCAAGAGTCTGTGCCGGCACATGCTCCACCTCCGATCCACCATGTTTATCAGAGACGTCTTAAGGAAAGTAATGCCGCTGCTCATCTTTCTGATCTACCAATACCTGCCTCGGCGCCTAATCCGCACTTAGCCCCTTCGTCTTCTCCTGTCTCTGACTCTTCTCCTGTCTCTGACCCTATATCAGTGCCTGATACTCTAGATCCTACTGCTTCTTCTGATGACCTACCTATTGCCCTTCGTAAAGGTAAACGCACTTGTATGTACCCGATTTCCTCGTTTGTTTCCTATAATCACCTGACACCCACATCTTGTTCCTTCATAGCATCCTTAGACTCTCTTGCCATTCCCACCAATCTTTCCCAAGCCTTGGCACATCCTGGTTGGCGTGCTGCGATGGAAGAGGAAATGACGGCCCTTGATAAGGCCGGTACCTGGACTCTTGTTGATTTACCTCTTGGAAAGAAGGCTATTGGGTGTAAATGGGTGTTTGCCGTCAAAACGAAAGCCGATGGCACCTTGGAACGATTGAAAGCTAGATTGGTTGCTAAGGGTTATGCTCAAACGTATGGTGTTGACTACTCCGAGACTTTCTCCCCTGTGGCCAAGTTGTCCTCTGTTCGTCTGTTTATCTCTATGTCAGCTACCCATGGATGGGATCTTCATCAACTAGATGTTAAGAATGCCTTTTTAAATGGTGATCTTCTTGAGGAAGTATACATGGAGCAACCGCCTGGCTATGTTGCTCAGGGGGAGCATGGCAAGGTATGCCACCTTCAGAAATCTTTATATGGTTTGAAACAGAGCCCTCGTGCTTGGTTTGACAGATTTAGTTCTGTGGTTAAGAAGTTTGGTCTGAGCCAAAGTAAATGTGATCATTCTGTGTTTTATCAACGAACGGATGCTGGCATGATTCTCCTAGTGGTCTATGTCGATGACATTGTTATTACAGGTAGTGATACGTCAGGGATCTCATCACTCAAGGCCTTTCTTAATTCTCATTTTCAAACAAAAGATTTGGGTCCGTTAAAGTACTTTCTTGGGATCGAAGTTATGAGGAGCAAGAAAGGCATTCTCCTAACCCAGCGGAAGTATGTCCTTGATCTACTGAAAGAAACTGGGAAAATTGGGGCAATACCCAGTAGCTGTCCCATGATTCCTAATCCTTTTTTGGACATTGATGATAGTGTGCCATTTGATGAACTACCAGAGGATGTGAGAAAAAGGATTGATCCTGAGAAGATTAAACCGTTTGCCTACCCTGAGCGGTACCGAAGGCTGATTGGAAAATTAAACTATCTCACGGTAACTCGCCCTGATGTAACCTTTCCTGTCAGTAGACTTAGCCAGTTCATGGTAGCACCGACCGTTGCTCAGTGGGAAGCTTTGGAACATGTCCTGCACTATTTGAAGGGGTCTCCTGGTCGTGGTATACTCTATACGAATCATGGTCATACAAAGATTGAGTGTTTCTGTGATGCAGATCATGCAGGGTCAAAGACGACTAGGAGGTCCACTACAGGCTATTGCGTTCTTGTTGGTGGAAACTTGGTATCTTGGAGGAGCAAGAAGCAGGACGTAGTGGCCAAGTCTAGTGCAGAGGCCGAGTATCGAGCCATGTCTCAGTCAGTACAGGAGGTTGTGTGGATTCACCAGTTAATAAAGGAGGTTGGTCTTACCACGTCATTACCTGCGAAATTGTAGTGTGATAATAAAGCTGCCTTACATATAGCCTCCAACTCTGTGTTCCATGAACGTACGAAACACATTGAGATTGATTGTCATTTTGTACGTGATAAGATCAAAGAGAACTTTATCTCTACAGGACATGTTCCGTCTAGTGAACAGTTGGGTGATTTTTTGACTAAGGCTTTGGATGGCACACGGGTTGACTATCTTTGTAACAAGTTGGGCTTGATTAACATCTATGCTCCAACTTGAGGGGGAGTGTTAGGAAACATATCCCCTTAATTTGGGATATGTTAGGAAGCACTATCCCACATTATTAGGGATTATGATTAGTATAATGAGCCATTTTGTATATAAATACCTAATGCATATATGAATGAAATAACTTCTTCTTATACTCAAATTACAACATCAACAACGGTGATGGAAGTGGTGATAATTACAATGATGATGCTGGTGGTGTTATTTGTGACAATGGCAACAATGATAATTTTGCTGGTGATTGTAATGATGCTATTGATGATAATTTTGTGTGTCCAACAGAAACCGAAGGCAAGGGGCTGGATGTACCAGATAGGGCCTCCTCAAGATCTGATGTTGCAACTACTTTCACTTCCAAGGCAGAGGACTAGCACAGAGCAGGATAGAGAAAACTCAGCCGCGGGTCGACAGCTTCTAGAGTTGATACTGACATTTAATGCTAACAGTGATGGTTCTGACAATGAAGATGGTGGCGACACTGCCAGCCATGAGGACTTGTTCAGTTGAGTCACAGCTCACGGGTTCAAAACTTCGCCCTCTCAAAATAATGGATGCATTTGTATATAACATAGGATTAACATGAAAAATTTGGAGTGGAATCTTGCACATTTATGTCAAAGCATAATATTGCATGCAAGTGTTAACATTTATTCTAGATCTTTTTAATTTTGTTCACGATTTCCGATATTTGTCCATACATGTTCGTTTATTTATTCTCTGGCCCGAGTAAGGAACTATCCGTAAATTAGAAGTTGAGGGGATTTACTGAAAATATATGCAACGCCTACTTGAATTGAGGATCGATGATAACCTTTGCGCGTGTCTGCTTTCCATATGTTTATATTTCCCGCATTCCTAGATGTCTTGACCAGGTTGCAGTGAAAATTTGAAATAACCAGCGTGTATCATATTTTACTGACGTATCATTGTATTTTAATTATTTGTGTGGGGAGGTGATTTGAATTTGACTTTTTTGAAGTTGAATTTCAACTATTGAATGAGGTGGGATCTTTTGATTAACAAGACATCCAAATATTTAGTTATTTATAGAGTATAATAATATTGTATGATTCATAAAACACATCCAACGGATCCAATCTACTAGTAGAACAAAGCGTCTTATTGTTGTTGAAGTTAAATTTTGATTGGATGGTAAAGTTAATTCTATAACTGTATTACTGTATCATAGTTTTTGCATCATAACGTATGCTGATTGCTGAGCAAGGCACGGATCTGTGTTTCTAGTGTTTCCCCGACTCTAAATGCTCTTATAAGTAAGGGCCTCACCCTGACAAGCTATTTTAAAACATTTTTTGGGACCTGAAAGAAATTTAACTTTATTGAAACGGAATTGGACACTCTTGTTGGAACCCATTATTTTATGTTGGAAATAAATGGGTTAGTGCAGGAATTGGAGGACAACTAAACTACTCAATATACGTTCAAACATGAGCGCTATTTTCCCCCCAATAGCACAATCATGAACTCTATGGCTCTGACTCTAAAGCTAACGATTTAAAAATTGACATGCAATATATATATTTTTTTCCGATAGCACAATCAGGAACTATATGACCCTAAATATAAAGAGCAACATGTCAATATTCAAGTGTCATGTTGGCTACGAAGAAGAGAGTCTTTCCACATGTCACATGTTGGAATGGACAAACACAAAGAGCGACATGCCAGGAATTTATTTTACTGGGTCAAGAATTGAAGTTTTCACTCCTATTTCTTGGACATCAGTAAGTTCTCTCTCGCTAACTTCTGAACTGGGCCAGAAATTAGACAACATTTTCAATATTCGCTGGTCCAATCCAGAAAACAATTTGGGCCGAAACACCCGTAAAACGATGCAAGGCTCCTGTTTGATATAAGAATGTGGTTGACGATTTTTTTCCGCGAAGCAAGCAAAGCACAGTATAAGTATTACATTACCACAGAAACATCGACCCACCGTTTATGGAAACCATGGCGAGCTCTTCCTCTGCAACTATTGCGTCTTCCTCTTCTCCTTTCTCCATTTTGCCTCCAAGAAGTTGCCTTACCCCCAGGACCCTCCAGTGTCGTGCTTCCTCCAAGCGTATTCATCCTCCCCACTTTTCTATATTTTGATCTATTACTAAGGAACATAGCTCATATTCCCCCTTACCATGTTCTGATCATGTTTTCAGGTGATGATAATGATTCGAGCTCTCAATTTGATTCGAAGAAGATCGATAATCTTCCGGTTCTTAGCGATCGTCGGCTCTCCCTTTCCCCTCTTTCAAAGGTGTGTTATTCCTTTCTTAAAATTTCAACTTAATCGCAGTTCCTTCTGAAATTTGTAATCCTTCGTTCTTTGGGAAATTAAACGCAAAGGAGAATATTCGTATTGTTTGTCATACAGATATTGACTTGTGATCAAAATTTGTGGGTTAGGACGCTGCGATGGGATTGGTGCTGAGTGCTGCGGCGGGAAGAGGGTGGACAACCGATTCAGGTATGGAAGGACCTTCTGTTCCGGCTGGTGGGAAGGATAATAAATCTGGCAATGGAGACATATCCACTTTCCCTTGGTCTCTTTTCACGAAATCGCCTCGTCGAAGGAAGCTTGTAGCTTTTACTTGTACCATCTGTGGACAGAGAACTACGCGGGCTATTAATCCTCATGCTTATACTGATGGTACTGTTTTTGTTCAGGTAAGCTTTTGGTTAGTCCAGTATTCTCCCATAGAATCTAGCAAGTATTGTGAATTATGAAATAATGGATCAAATTTTTTTGTTCTAGTGAATGTTGAAACTGCTTCTATGTAGTCTAGGGTTAGTTTCTCGTTGGAAAAGGTTGATTGGACAATGAAAGAATAATAGGGGTGTTACTTGTTGATATTGATCTCAGGTGTGGCAAACTTTGCTACCAGCTGATATGCACTTAGTAGATTATTCTGTTAACTACCTAGATTTTTTCGATCTTTTATCTGTGATTAATGATGCTGAACGTGAAAATAAGTTGACATGGTTGCATCTATATGAAAGTTCAGATGCCAATGGGGAGAAAATTAACCACTTTGTTTTATTCATTTTTGGCAGTGTTGCGAATGCAATGCGTATCATAAGCTTGTGGACAACTTAAACTTGTTTCAGGAGACTAATTGCTATCTGAATTCAAGTTTTAAATTTAAAGAACATGGAGGGGGTGATACGAAACTTAGGTATCTGGACATGGATGACAACGGTGATGACATATTTCCAATTGAGTGAGGTGAATTGTCTGCCCATGAAGCATATATTTTCATCCTGATAATATAGAATTCAGTTTACTTGCCTTGTATATGGTCTTGATTTTATAGCTGATGATGTCTCAACTTTCTTCTGCTGGGGGGCTGAAACTTATTTGTAATAATATGTTTAGTGGCTGGTAGATAATTAAACCTTGTGATCATCAATTGTTTGATGTACAATAAAAATAGTTAAATAATCATCTGCTTTACCACGTAATGTCAGTACAATAAACTTTGTCCGAGGGTCCTAATATTTTTGCTTCTTCCTTCCCTACTCGTCGTATAGTTCTTTTCCTTTCCAGCCCCTTGTTTATTAACTTCCATGGCTTTCAGTGACAAAGTCCACTAGATATTATTCTTTGTTCTTGGTTGTTGAATAAATTAAGATAATGATAATTCATGCCACGAAAGTTTACCGGCTAGTTATTTCATGTTTGACGTAACTTCACTTCCATGTTCCCTAAATCCCTGATTTCTTTGTGCTTCCCTAATCTTATGCTTGCAGCAATCTGTAACTGGTTGAAAAATTATGTTCAAGGTTTAAAATAAGAGCTAATTCAGATATTGATGCCCAAGTGTTGTGTGGACTTAGTTGATTTCTAGTCTAAATTTGTAATTGGAAAAAAATGGAGTTTTAGAAAACATGGCAATGAAATTCTCAGATGTTTGATGTGTTATAATCATCCGGTATCATCAGTTTTGTTAGTTGTGGTTCCAGCTCAAATTATAGTCTTATCCATTTTATGGAATTTGCAATGTAAGTTGTCTTGATCTCGACTTGATAAGCATATACTCCCTCTAGCCCCTAATAAAAGAGCTAGACAAGGGGTTTACTTTGTTTTGAATATAAGACATCAATCCATTTTGTCTTCCAAATTTGTAATTGTTGTCCCAAAGTATCCCCTATTGATTACATATAGCAAGGGGCTTTTCATACTAGGGTAGTTCCAATACACATGATTAAACAAGGTATTTTAGGGAAAGCAAAACTTATTTATTACAGATTACTAACTTGACTAATTTTCTTAATAACCACAAGTTAGTTATCTAACTCATATTAAATAAAATAGGAGGTAGTATAATCTAGTCTCAAGTTTTTGTTAGTACGCTTTCTGTTTTTTTTTTTTTAAAAAAGAAGGCGGAAGAGCCTACAACAAAGCATAAATAAATTTGCATGTCCATTACATTGCTACAAAATTTCAAAACACACAGTGAAATACAAACAAAATACTTCAAACTATAATATTATTTACAAGCCAAATTAGTCAAATAGGCTTCCTATAAAAATTTTCCTATGGTAGGTAGATTATCCTTGAACAAGTATCTTGTGGTAGCAACATGAACCTCGTATCCAAAACCCATCCCCCTCTCAGACTAAGGTATCCCTGCAACCTTTGCCGCCAACATCTGATGGGACAACTCGGATCATTATACTTTGTATGAAAGCAATCATCTGCAATCCCATTGTGTAGTTTTATTATGTTAGTTACAAGACCAAGAAAATCCGATGAACTATTGGTTTGATGATGAAAAACTTAAACATTCAAGCAGATGAGCCCTGTGAAAGATCTATGATCATCAGACTCAATTCTTGTTATTCCACACAAAATCTAATGCTACTATGGTAGACCCACAGTTTCATAAAAATCCTTATCGGTAGATATATT
Source organism: Inga laurina (assembly GCA_963855925.1). Lineage (NCBI taxonomy): Eukaryota > Viridiplantae > Streptophyta > Magnoliopsida > Fabales > Fabaceae > Inga > Inga laurina. The sequence goes on along the minus strand of OY979702.1, from coordinate 60,758,039 downwards.
TCAGAATAATTGGGGAACCTTCAGGTGGTTTGATGATCTTACCATTGCCAGAGAAGCGCACATAATACTAAAGCCGGGAAAATAAAACGGTGCTTTTTCCGACAGGAACAGGGCTGCAAACATTACACAAAGTTATCAGTTTCTTGTACCTTTTTCAAGAACTATGCATGTCCTGAGATTGAGCACCTCGTACCTGTCAGTGGACTGAAAATAAATGGAGAAATAATGTTGGCGAAGGAAGTAATTCCTGAAAGAGATCCTTGAACCATTCCCTGTATCAGTGTGGATTGTGATTGATCATTTGTAGATTCAAAAGCAATTTATATATGAACAGAATATAGATAAGACGGTTGAGAAGCCGTACCTGTTCCCTGGGTCCAACTTGTTTGGACGCAATGCTACATATCTGTTCAGTGCGAGTGATCACGGATCAGAATGCTAACTTCCAGGACTAAACCATGTGTGTGTGTGTGTATTAACAAGCCATTTTCCAATGGGTGTGGCCAAATTCAAGTTAAGAAACTTACACTTGGGCGAACAAAAACTCCAAAAACAGAGCTCGCTGCTATGGCATAAGGAACCTGCAAAGTTTACAACTTTCTTGAAGGATTCCTTTGAGGGTATGTACGCAAATATTGAAGTGTTTGAAGAAAACTTACCCATGGCGCCCACGATACGCTGTAAACCAAGATCTGCATAGTACCATATTTTGTGAACACTCAGTAACATATTTTGTTCATGGTATTGATCATAAGGTATACGAACTAGCATTTCCTTAGATGAAACTTCTAAGAAGAGAGAGATCAGAGCATACACTTAAGCAACCGACAAACAGCCCCGTCGAAAGCAGCTTCTCCTCTCCTAGAACAGGCACTAGTATGGGCATGAGAAGCAGCTGAAGCATTCAAACCCGTTACCAAACAGAACAATGGAAATCGGTGACTAGAATATATTATTCCCTTATAATATTATCAAGTATAGACCGTGGAACAAGAGAATATGATGGGACGAGTTGGGAGTTACTTGTACAAGAGTTGCTCCAATGCCACTAATTAGCATCAAATCAGCAAATTGGGTCTTATCAAATTGGAAACGAGCCTTTAAGTAGTACTGCAATTGCATTGGAAAATGTTATATGAAGTAACAACATGCAATAATTGATCTGGGATTAGTCTGCTTTCCCCTACATAAGTATGATCTCATATAGCATTCATAAAGCCATACCCCTATCGATACTTTTATCTTGGACAAAGTAAGAAAAGAACAATTTACCAGAATCGAAGTCTGCAATCCCCCATCTGCAAGGCTATTGAAGAAAGTAACAAAAGCTGCTTGGGAAAATGTGGGGCTGCAAAACAAGGCTTTTAAAATTAATAACCAAAAAATAATGCCCTCACTTCCCCTACATATGAATGTGTATTGTTCTCACCAAACTACCTCACGTAACGTACCTACGCTTGAATAAGTGAATGGCTTCCCTCACAGAGGGAAGGCTCTTGAATATTCCACTTGTTTTTTGTGCTGAATCACCGATCTCACACTCTTCCTTCACATGTGGCTCCTCGCTCTCTTCCAACATAGGCTGTCTCAGGCCTCTAGCACCAACGTGCACACTTTCCTTTAGAAAAATCCTCATGTACGCCACCGCAATCATCGATAAGACCGCAGAAACCTGAACAACTAAACCGATCAGATATAGGGACTGTAGCCAGAACAATGTGGCACTCAAAAATGAACTGAGACTGGAAAACCTGAGATGATAATGAAGTGATAATTAACCTGAAATGTTAAAGCAGTGGAAAGGAAACGTGAGGCCAAGGTTCCACATACGAATGCTGCTGAGCCTACACCACCAAGAATTCCAAATGCAGATGCCCTTTTTTCCTCTTCAATCTTGTCTGCCTAATTAGTTATTAATAATATCATAGTTTAAATTAAACACAATCTGAATATCTCGGAAAAGCACAAGTATAAACATGTTTGGGAACATTTATTTTTTGAATAAAGTGCTTATTACGTAAGTCGAGATAAAACTTTTCTCACATGCTTAGCTCGTATATCGTGAATTACGATTTATAAGCACTTATTGCCCAAAAATAAACCATTCCAAACAAGCACATAACTGCCAAAGTCCAAACACAAGGATCTGGGAAGTACGTACGTACCACATAAGCCATAGTGAGGCAGTGGACGCTGCCTTCGCCAACCATGGAAGCTACAGTTTTGACCGCATAGTATGCGTAGAAGTAGTTGGTCTCCCTGCTGCATGCCAATATCACTGCCAAGTATACATGACATTACTTTTACTATATATATATATATATATCACATTCACCAACCTCCAGTTAAATTTTTGAGAGAATCATTATAATCTCTCAAGAGGGAATATAATCACAAAAAATTTCATTAATAAGTCAGCAACATGGATTTATTGTCATTTTTTGAATTAGAACTTGTCATCTAATGTTGTTCATTGGTGATATTTTTAGTGATTGTATATTTTTTTAGAACATCACACCGATTCTCCCTTTCATTTTTAGCATATGTCTTTCATTCACACCATGTTTTTCTTTTTTTTGGAAATTTTCTAGTTGTGATAAGGAGAGAGTAAGTTTTGACGCATTAGTAGGTTGATTGATGTTATGTGACGTAGAGGTTACAAGTTTAAATTCTAAAAACAGTCTTTCCACTTGTTGAGATAATGTTAAGTATATCTATCTTTCTCTGAACTCCATCTGGTGGGACTTTGTCCTTTTTCTAGTTCTAATAAATAATGGGATCAAAGAGAATTGTCCAATGTAAAATTGGATTTGGATGTGGAGCTAGAGCACTACGCACATCATGAAGCTTCTTTTGTTTTCTCCATTTAAATAAAAACGGAAGGCCGTGCAAACCGTTCAACGCCAAACATTGAATGAACCGAAAGGTGCTCATACAGAGTCTATTTCAGAAGGCAAAGTAAAGAAGAGCATCTTCTTCTTCTTCTTCTTTTATAAAACTTTATTTTTGGTAAAAATTGGAGTGAGTAATCAATATTTGGAACATCGATAGGAAAAATGGAGTTTCTCAATTTAACTTTTGGTAATTTTATTTTTGGTAAAAATCCGATTGTGTAATGTGATTTATGTTTGGAACAGCGATTGTATAAATGACTTTTGCAGAAGTAAAACTTATTTGGATTGACTTAAATACAAGTGACATTTGTGATAATAGTAAGAGAAAATGGGTGAAAAAATATTTTAAAGGGTTAAAAACACCAAAAAATAGTTTAAAATAATTTTTGGAACTGAAAAAGTATATTAAAAATAAAATTGCAATCAGTCTTATAACACACTGGGTATAGTTGAAAAAATATTTTAAGGGTTAAAAGCACGAAATAATAGTTGAAATTAATTTTTGTAGCAAAAAAAGTACATTAAGGGTAAAATTGCAATAAGTATGAAAGTACACTGGACACAACTAAAAAAATATTTTAACCATTCTCACTCTCCCCAAAAGCTAAATCAGTAAAAGCTGAGAAATAGAGCTTATGACAAAAGTTATTAAGATAGAATTAAGCTCAATTACTCACTTTAAAAAACAAACACTCAAATTTTTTTTTTAAAATTACTCATTAAACTTATTTACTCAATTGAACGTTTGAGGGTTCAAACGCTGCCCCCAAACACACACATAATAATCGCTGGACAAAAGGAAAGGGTCAAATCTTGCCTTGAAAGTATAAAAGAGACATCCAAGTATCCAAATGACGCCACAACTTCACTATTTGGATGAGTGAGAAATAAAGCAAAAGGCAAAAGGCAAAAGGAGAGGTAGCAGCAACAACAAACGCTGAAATTGAATTAGCGTTGGCCTTTCGTTTTTCTATTAATTTTATGAAAACGACATATTTGGATGAGTCCTCAAGAAGGGCTTTCACAAATGCGGCCCACTCTTTCTATCTATGAGGAATACGACGCACGGCGTCCCGTATAAAATCCTGTAACCGGACAATAGAATATCGTTGAATTGGCCCACCTGTCCCCAAACAATAGGGAACGACGTGTTTTGCTTATATATCAATAATAACAATTATATTGTTGGAAAAAAAAAACAACTATATTAGTATATTTTAAAGATTTAAAATATTTAAAAGATAGAATATGTGTCAGAAAATAATATTAGTGATAAATTTTTTGTGATTATTAAAAATTTTAACTTTTAAGCTGGAATTCAATTAAATAATAAATGTAGGAAAATACTTATGTAAATTACGAGTTTTTGAATGCCACCATCAATATTGAACATATTTGATGTGAAAATGAAACATAAAGCCTGTTTAAATGAGAACACACACACACTCACACACATATAAGTTAAATTAAACGCGATATAATATATTATAATAGCCGACAAAATGGGGGAAAATATCTTTAGAAGAAAGGATTACCTAGAGGAATGATTGACACCGTTAGAGGAACCGTGAGCAAGGCTCTTCTCCCATAGTGGTCCGATAAATTCCCTATTAACGGAGTCATCACCACTGCTCCAACTGCCGTCACCTGCGCCCCCACACACACACACACCCTCTTCATTGATATATTCCATATTTGTTTGGCCAAAATATATTTACATTTATCAAAGACGTCAATTGCAAAGCTTTGCAAAATGCATGGCGGCAACATCTATACAGAATATCTTTTAAAAGATAGTACTGTTTTCACTTCTATTAGTCTTTTCGAAAGTTCAAATAATCTATAGTTTGTATTTAAAAAAAAAAAGACAATATTACTAATTATTAAAATGAATATAAGGACATACTATCATAAATTTTGAAAAAGAGAAAGCTGATAGGTCAGTTATTCTTTAGTCAATAAAATGAGAGATGCCTTAAAACTGAATACAGAGAATGTATATATTTATCAATTCTAATGACGATTCAACTTCCATCAACATCAAAATGTCACGTAATTGATAAATGAGGTCGCTGGCCAGTAATATATGGGTGACGGCACCTAAACTCAGACTATGTTTCAAGGGAAACTGTCATACTCCTGTTAACTAACTGACTTAACTAAAGGAATCAAAGAATAAACTATGGTTGAGTTTGTAGCAAAAAATATCTGTTAGGTTTTGAAGTTTAGGTTTGGGATGGATATTTTTCCCCAACGGACACCATTTTCAAACTGAACAGTCAACCACGCCTCTCTTCACACCTTCCCTCATTATTAATAGATAATCCTTCATATATACTTATTCATAAGTTTCCAACATTACCATTAGTATGTAAGCGTGTTGTGTTAAATAAGAAGGATTAATGGCAGAGAGAGATCAACAGTCATCATGCATGAGAGGTGGTTAATTATTAATGAATGAATGAATTAATTAATCTACACACAGAAGAGAGAGTTAGTAGAGAGAGAGAGAGAGATGGGGAGAGAGGGAGACTTACGGCTTGCTGGAAGCCGGAGAGGAAAATGGCGAGAGAGCAGTTGGGTTGAGAAGGGCAGAGGGCGGCGATGGTGACGTCGGTGATTGCCGGAATGACTATGAAACTGGCAAGTCCGGTGAGGAACATCGTCACTAACAGATGCTTCAGCTCCTTTATGATCTCCATCCCCATTATTATTATTCACAACTTCCACTATAATCACTACCAGTAGTACTGGATAGCATGATATATATAGGGTAGGCCAGGTCTTGGTCTTATTATATATATAACTCCAATTTATAATGGATTGCATTATATTTATCAATTATTGCATGGGTGGCCCTTCCTTTTGCTTTTATAACATTTAAGTCCAATATTGCAACCGAGAGTGAGTGATATCGAAGAAACAAGATTCCATTCCACGTGTCTTTTTCCAGGATATTATCCAGAAACTCTTTAAACTCCAAAAGCAAAGGCAAATAATATAATGCAGACCTGCCATTCTTTGCTTCCAAGTTGCTCTTCTTTTCCATGACTCCTTCAACTTGGCCTCCCAATATAATATACCACCTCATATCCTTAATAAAATATCCAATTGATTTTTTTAGAGAAATTAAGGAAGTTAAATATATTATTTTGAAGTATTTATATTTATCTCTTTTATATTAAACTAATTTGTTTGATTTATAAACTCATATATATAATCAAATGATATATGGCATAGGTTATTATTACGTAACTTATTTAATCTTTTTAATCTCTCTTAAAATAATCAACTGAATCTTATATTAAGGATCCAATGGAGTATCATTTTCAAAGTCCTGAACTCTTACTAAACTAATTTTGTCACACGAAGCTTTTGAGAATAAAAAATAAAAATCAGTGTACTCAAATTTATTTTGAATATTATTATATAATCTCGAAAAGCTTACCATATAATTTTATAAAAACTATTGGTCAAAGTAATTTTTAAAACATGATTATAAAAATAAATTGCTATGCCTGATATTTTTAATTTAAATTTTATCATCATGTTTAAATCTGTAAATATAATTCCTCTTAAGATATGGTAGCATATATGGATGTGGACTGTGGAGTGACGGAGAAGCATATTATGGACAGCAATATGTGGGTCATGTCAAATCAAAGGACGCGTGCACCCTTTAACCCAGAATTGTCCCGTTGTGGGGAACGAGCTTCCCTACTCGTATTTTGGATTTGCAGGGAGAGCTCATCTAGATCTAAATGGTTTAATTTTTTTTTAAAAAATTATTTTAATAAACATAAAATCTAAAATAAAGATAATCTTTTAATTAATATTTTTTAAAAAAATAATTTTTTATTAAAAAAAAATCAATTTAAAAAAATTAAATATGTGCCTATTCCACCAAAACGGGTTCCCCAATTCTGGTGTACATCTCACGTGTGTATCCCATGGTGGTGCCCTCCTTTTCAATAATCTAGATTTTTTAATTAGATACTATTGTTTTGATAAACATTAATCATGCAAATATCCGTTTATGTAATAAGTAATACTTAACTTAGAAAACTAAAAGAATCTTAAAAATTATATCGGATTGACTATATATATCGTTTGGATATTAGAGATGAAACATATGTGTATATTATGTTGGTGATGATTTCATTAATTTGACACATGTCCCCGTAAGAGTATGAAATATATATATATATATATGCGTTTTGAATTGGAGACTTGTGTTGATCTTAATAAATTTCTTGAAATTGAGTTTACCTAATTTTTTAATTCTTAAAAAATCCCAATTCTAATTATATAAAATGTTTCCAACTATACTTCATGCTTATATATATTAATTGTCAACACCCGTTTTCATTTTGATAATTGAAGAGTAATAAAGACGGAATTTCATATGTATATAGAAAATACAATTATATTGATAAAAATATTTGTTTACAATCCCAACGTCATTCGTCACAAAATACAGAAAATACAGCGGAAACTTTAATATTTACAGGATTCCCCAAAATATCTAAACATAAACTAATTGTAACCACGATCATGTCCTTGCCTCGAGACATGTGCCAATCACTTCCCGGCGTCTACGCCTTTGTCTTTGGATCCACTGATATCCGCTAAGATGTTTATTTTTTAAAAAGGGTGAGATTCTGAAGAATCTCAGTAGAAACATGCTATCGTTCATAGAAAATGCAAAAAGTAAATATGACATACGCCAAGGTTTGCACCAATTAATGAACAATATAAATATATCATTGTCATGTATACATGAGTAGGATCCAGCCCCACAATCTACACCAGTTGGACTTCCGCCAACTCCCAATGTAAGTGCACCCCGGCACTAAATGCCCCTCTCCAGGCAAACCATGTTGATTAATAAAGCGCATTTACAAACATTGGCATCCACACAAGCATATAACTATGACATGATGTATAAAGGATAATATTCCTACCTCAAAGTGTTATAAACCTCTTTTTAGATGTGCCTCATAAAACGTGTCGTATTCAACCTCCGACTCAGTCCTAAAATATTTAATGTACAAGAAATAGGTCATAACCTATTCAAGTATCATTTTAGACTCTTTCATAGTATATCTTGTGGTTATATTAGTTTATAATAAAAATTTACCAAAATACCCCTAGGACCCCAACCCACCCCTGTCGTACCCGGTCCGATGGCACGTTTTCCTAAAATTTTGACTAGGGCTACTCTGACATATGTTTGCCCAAGGAATCCATTTCCGGACTCAAAATCACCAAATTCAACGTCAAATTATGAAAATACCCTTGACATGGCCGATTTAAGATTTTAGGGACATTTTCGTAATTATGTTTTTTCGGCCTTTTCCGTAAAAGTGATCAACTGTAACCCCAACTATTTTTGCCCAATGAATCCAATGGAACCATTTATTTCATGAAAATCCAGCTCCTACCCCATGAAACAGTGATGGCCGAAAGTTTCAAGAAAAAATGGAAAAATTGAGTTTTGTGTTTTAGCTTTCAAAACTTGTACTTTTTTACTTCTAATCCTTTATTAACTTATTTAAACACATCTTAACCATGATTCAAAGAAATTTGGGCAACATAACCTCTTAGGGCTATGGCTTTTCCAATTTTACAACAACCAAAAATCACCAAACTAATAACAAACTTCAAAACCAACTTCATACAATATAAATTTGAGTTTGGTGTAATTACCTCTTAGGCTTCTTGATTCCTCTCTCCCTATGCGTTCTCTTTCTCTTCTCCTTGAGCTAACAATGTGTCTTCAAGATCATGGATTTATGAAGAAACAAGGTTTAGAGAAGGATTTTATGACAAAATCACAAGAAAAGCTTAAAAGATTAGCTTCTTATCTTAAGTTCCTTCTTCTTCATCTTCCCTCTAGCTCTCAAGAGTTCTCCAAGCTCTCTCTCTCTCTCTCTCTCTCTATATATATATATGTGTGTGTGTGTGTGTGTTGGACGAAATACACAAAGGAAGAGGAAAGGAAATGGCTTCATAAATTTTGCTCCCTTCATCCTACACCATTAATTTCATCAAGGGGTGTCATGGTGACACTTGTCACCACCATACTTCCATCCATACCTTCTTCACTTTATGACTTACTTGCTTCATTAGGTTTCATATGGCATCGGACTAATTTCTTCCCTTGGTTTGCCTTACAAAAACTGTCCCCCTCTCTCATGATTTAGTGTGTGTTTGGGATAGCGGTAGGAAAAATGACTTATTATGATTCCGACTTATTAAAAATGACTTAATAGAAAAGTCAGCTTTTGTAATGTGATTTATGTTTGGACGAACGATTTATTTTTGGACAATAAGTGCTTATAAATTGCGATTTACGGTATACGAAGTAAGTATGTGAAAGGAGTTTTATCTCGACTTACGTAATAAGTAACTTAATAAAAAGTTGTCGCTCGTTTGTGATATCTTATTTTTGACTTATAAGTGCTTATAATTCATGATTTACGGTATACGAGGTAAGTATGTGAGAAGAGTTTTGTCTCAATTTACGTAATAAGCACTTATTTCCTAAAAATAAGTTATTCCAAAATAGCAGTGAGGAACTTATTTAATAAGTAACTTATTCTACCCGTGATGCAATTAAAATAAACTGAACGGGCTTATTTCTATCCAATAAGTTGAACCAAACACACTCTTAACCAAACCAATTTCTCTTCCAACTAACCAAACTAGCACTCGACTTCACCCCTTCCTTCACTTAAGCTACTCCCTTACCATCACCCATCATGATCACCATGTTCATACCTTCATGTAATGCACCTTACCATTGTCATCATTACTCTCTTCATATAGATATAGCATTTTGATATGTGCTCTTGGAATTCAATTTCCCCCTCATTTTCATATGTTGGACGAAAATATGGAAGAGAAGGGAAAGAAAAATGTGTTTCACTAATTCCATAATTTAATTAAATAAATTATGTATAATTCCCTCTAATTTCACAATCATTGATTTATTCTATCAAGAATAATCTAATTATACATTTTTCTTTATTTTCCTTTATTAATTAAAATTAACTTCAATTAATGGGAAAATAATTAATCTTTGGCTAAATTGACAAAATTTTGATTTTCCTATCACCTTTGTAATTTAATTCATTTCTTGAATTAATTTTGCCCATTTCCTCATGAACATGAATATTTCAAAATTCATAAGATCCAAATTTCATGAATATTCACCATTGTATTGAATTTCTCAATTAATTATAATATATTTTTTATGAATATAAAATTTGGGGTGTTACATTAATTATGAACCAAAAAGTTAGTACCCACACCAATTTGGGATGCTCATCTTATGCATCCGCCGTAATGTCTTCAGGGGCACCATGTTAATCGCATGTTTAATTAGTTCATATGTCATTAATTCTTTCGTAATAATTTTTTTTAATGCCCTTCGTAGTAGAACTTTGGATTAATTTATCCGTATAGTACCTACAATTTGTTTGCGGCCTTTGTCTTGTCAAATTTTCCTAACTCTACATCTTGATATCTATTTAAAAATAAAATAACACTAGTAATATTTTTTTCACTTATAAATACTAATAATAGTCCTTTCTGTCCTTAATATAAGATATATTTAGAAAGTTGATCTTTATCCTAAATATAAGATATAATATTCATATTTGTAAATCTTTTCCTAATTTATCCCCTATTTTTCCTTAGCAATAATCAATGAGGTGAGTGAATGGAAGAATTAAAGAAAATGACTATAGTATTTTAGAAAAAAAGTCATATTAACTAAATTCTTACTTTAATCAAATTAGACAAATATATATGTCTTATAAATTATATTAGGGATAAGAGGAAGTAATATATATATTTATATATAATATAGTTGTAGCACCTTCCCCCTTCAGTTGGGAAGGGGTGGAAAGTGATAAATTATTCAGTGAGTGAAGTGACAGGGGCAGTTTCCGGATGGACAAGGAAAAGCAAAGTAACGTAAATGTAAAGAGAACGATGCTTCTTGACGACGGGTTTTGTCTTTTGCAGAATTATATAAACTTCCTCTTGTGCGCAATAATGACGCATGGAATCGATATGTATTATATAAAACAAAAATATGTTATGATTGTTTCTTAACAGATCAGATGAATTACCACTATTATTTTGTTTCAAAATTAAATACCTGAGCAAATAGGAGTTTATAGCTGATTAATACTAGTATCTACAAACATCATTTAAATAACCAAGATCTGTCTGACACGTATATGACATGCATAGCACTGAATTTTAGATCTCGAAGCTTGTTAATTTCAATACAATGTCGAAGATTTTGGTCAAAAGGAAAAAAAAAAAAACAACGTAAAATTTCTCTGTAAAAGCAGATACTAAAGCTCATATTATACCATTTATTTGCCAAAGTCCTAAAGAGAAAGAGTAGTAGTATCAAGTATGGGTATGCAACTTTGCTTTTCTTTCCCCTTTGTTTCTCAATGGGTTTTCTTTTGCCCTTTTTCTTGTTTCTTTTTCGCCGTTTATTTGGGGTCATAGGCTGAATTATTGTATTAGTTTTTTTTTTTGGGGGAATCGGCAGTGCAGGAATGAATTTCCCGTAGGAGAAAATGTAAAATATTTAAAGGCATAGACAGTGCCCTTAGTACTCAATTGATATCTTGATCTGAGGCACATCCATGGTTTAACCTTTAACAAAGACAGTGCGTGGATGTCCTATTTTGTCAGGAATTTTCAATAAAAAATACTACCTCTTGTCCTGAATTTGAAATCCACTTTGTAATTCAATTTCTTCATCAAAGTGAATATATTAAGGACAAGATGATGTAATAAAAAGTAGTAGCAATAATAATAATAATAATAATATATTAAAGTAAAAAATATATAAACATGACTGTTGTGTTTTTTTTTTCTAGGCATAATTATCCTTTTATCTAAGGCAATCTTATCCAAGATACTAACAGGCACTAATTGTGGGCAACTCTCATAATTTTTTTTTTTTGGTTACAAACTCCAATAAATTGAATGAAAAATATAAAAAGATCTTTAAATTGTTGTGATTTTGACAATTACCAATTCCTTTGGCCCAAAAAAAGTAAGGGGCAATTACCAGATCCAACTGTATGGGAAGATTCGAAATTGTTTTGGGCCTTTGGGCCTGCTTGGTGGAAGAGACACTTATCCAGTTCCACCATGGCACCATGCAAGAGGTCACCATCAGCATCACAAGAGTCCGCTTCTTGAATTATATATTGTATGTATTAAGATTTCCATTCTCATTGAAGGTAAGTTTTTCTTCTTCATCTTTTACTTCGCAAAAGGAACTTATACATCCATAACACTGAAACGGTAAATTTCTTTTCGACATTTTGTGTTCATTATACATTATACTTTGCATTCTTACTCCTGTTTTTATATAACTCATTATCCTCCCAAATTCGGTTAAGAAAAATCTGAAATTCATACAGGAGTCTGTTGAATTAAATGCAACATTCCAAGAAGAGAACAGAACAGAACAGAAACGCCTTTAGGCTGTAGTGTCATACTCACACCTGTGCCTTGTTAAGGTTTCCGAAAAATGGATTCTCAACCTTACTTTGGAGCTGCTAGAGTATGACGCGTGTTGCCTTACTCAGACCTTCACTTATTCACATTTTGACACCTCATTACTTAGCACCGTTTCTCGTTCTCTATTATTTCTTCCTTAACCACCTTCTATTTGCTCCTCTCTGCTGCTATACTTGGCCACTAATAAATAAACCCTCAAACCAGTTGCAATATGTGTTTCTCATGCTTCGTTTTTCCTCAGACGACCCACTTTGAGAAGCTTTGAGCTTATGTTCTTTCTCATGCTTCATTTTTCCTTATACTTCTCATTGCCGTTTCTATTAAGACTCTGCATTATTAAACTTCAAAATGTGCTATACCAATTTGAAGTTTCATTGCAGAAACTGAAATACGAGCCACTCAATGGAGTCCAATGTTCCAGAATACGAAGTTTTGAGTGGAGAAGGTTCCACTCCGGAGCTAGACAAGTTCCAGAAGCTTCCAATCATACCTCTGATATTCCTGATCTTTTATTAGGTTTCAGGAGGCCCATTTGGAATAGAAGACAGCGTGAGTGCAGTTGGTCCACTTCTTGCTCTTCTTGGATTCTTAATATTCCCATTCATATAGAGCATTCCAGAAGCACTCATCACTGCAGAAATGAGCACCATGTTCCCTGAAAATGGAGGCTACGTGGTTTGGGTTTCCTCTGTATTAGGTCCTTATTGGGGTTTCCAAGAAGGTTGGGTCAAATGGCTAAGTGGGGTCATCGATAACGCCTTATACCCAATCTTATTCTTAGATTACCTCAAGTCATCTATCCCTGCTTTATCAAACGGATTTCCAAGATCAATATCGATTCTGGTTTAACCCTAGCTCTCACTTACACTAACTACAGGGGTTTAACCATAGTTTGTTGGATTGCTATACTACTAGGAATCTTCTCGTTACTTCCTTTCCTCGTTATGGGATTCATTGCAATTCCCAGACTCAAACCATGTAGATGGATCATGGTGGACTTGAAACATGTGAATTGGGGTTTGTACTTGAACACTCTGTTCTGAAATCTGAACTACTGGGACTCAATAAGTACATTTTCTGGAGAAGTAGATGATCCTGATAAAACCCTTCCAAGAGCACTTTTTTATGCACTAACTCTAGTTGTGTTTGGGTATTTTTTCCCTCTCTGAGCAAGCACAGGGGCGATTCCAGTTGATCGTAAGCTTTGGTCTGATGGGTACTTCTCACAAGTGTGTAGAATCTTGGGAGGTGTGTGGTTAAGATCATGGGTTCAAATAGCTTCTGCTGTATCAAATATGGGAATGTTTGTGGCTGAGATGAGTAGTGACTCGTTTCAACTTCTGGGTATGACAGAGAGAGGCATGCTTCCTGATTCGTTTGCAAAGAGGTCTCGTTATGGGACACCTGTTATGGGAATTTTGTTCTCTGTTTCTGGGGTGGTTTTGCTTTCGTGGTTGAGCTTCCAAGAGATAGTTGCTGCTGAAAATTTCTTGTACTGTTTTGGGATGATCATGGAGTTCATAGCTTTTGTGAGATTAAGGATGAAGTACCCACATCTTCCTCGGCCTTTTAAGGTTCCTGTCGGCAAAATTGGGGGAGTCTTGATGTGTATTCCTCCAACTCTGCTCGTTTTTGTTACTTTGTTTTTCGCGTCTTCCAAAGTGTTAGTTACTAGCATCTCGGCTGTTGTGGTAGGCCTTGTCTGAAGTTCATGGAGAAGAAGAGGTGGCTCGGATTCACTGTCAATTCTGACCTTCCAAATATACATGATACCCCATAGATATATATACAACACAAAGTTCATTTTGTCGTGTCATGAGTTATCTTGTCCCTTAACGTTGTGATATTTTCTAATGAATGAGTTCGTTCAAAGTCGTGTCCTAGTTTTTCACGAACACTTGTAAGCGTTCAGTGTCTGCGAATGAGGGTAAACCATATGTATCTTATAGATTCCACGAAGAAGCCTTCTGAATAATTAGTTTCTTACATAGAAATAGCGACTAATGATAATTTGGATATACGGCCATTTTATCTGAGAATGGCGGCTTCATCGTTAGTATCAATTACGTTTTTGTTATTTTCGACGAATGTTGCATGCTTTCAAACAAAGCTTAGTTTGTGTCGTGCTCGGGCACCTTTAGCTTCTGCCAAGATATTGGCCGTCTCGGAAAATGTCAAAACTGTGAAAAGTTTAATATACCAGGCATTCAAAAGCATCAATTTAATTCGGACAATACATGCAACTTAGAACAAGAGAACTGGTTTAGGAACCAATCTCAAAACATTTATTCAATACTTAGATCATTTTATAATGAAATTTGGTACCTATTTATACTACTAAATTGCTTATTAAAATAATAGTAAAGTCAACAACGATGTGCCTCTCTTCCCACCTACTCCCTCATCCACCAACCCCCTGCCGTCATTCCCTATTTCATTTGTCACTGCATGTGTCATTGTTGCTCTGTTTTATTTTTGTTTCATTCCCCTGAGGTTGGACAGGACTCGTCATTGAGTCAGAAACAACATCATCATCAATAAACGAAGATAAATCTGAAACTTTATGCTTGAGTAAAAACGACTTGGACTTATTTTTGATTTTGATGTGTTTATCGAGTGGCAAAGGTTCGAGTTGAATCTTCACGTCATCCTCATGGAAGGAATATGTGTTTGCATGACCGTCGTATAGAACGCGTCAATCATATTGTCAAGGTCTTCCCAGAAGAAGATGACAAGCGTTCATCGTAACAACATCACACCAAACTTCATCGTGATAACCTTTACCAAAAGAAAAAGTAACAAGGTATTCTTTTGACACTTTTACCGTGCTTCCTTTGTTAAACCATTGGAGCTTGTATGGGTATGGATGGTTGTGAGTTGGTAATTGTAACTTTTCTACCATGTAGTTAGAGACTACATTTTCATAGCTTCCGTTGTCAATAATGACGTCACAAACTTTACCTTGAGTAGTGCAGTGAGTATGAAAAATATTGTGACGTAGCCAAAGCTCTTCTTTCACCGTGGTTGTGTGCAAGCTACGTCTAATCACAAGTGTTTCACCATGATCAGGAGGAATGACTTTTGCATCAAAAACTGGTTTATCATCGAACACTGGTTCTTTGTTAGGCATAAGCTTCTCTTCTTCAAATACTGCAGAAGTTTTCCCTTCAATAATAGTCACAACTCTACGAGTAGGACATTTTGAAGCGATATGACCGAACCCTTGGCATTTGAAGCACTTATGTGCTTTGGAGCTAAATTCCTTAGCAACCTTTGGTGGAGGCTTGCTTGAAGAGTTAGGCTGATATACTTGTGTAGGTTTGCTTGAAGAATTATGCTGATGCATTTGTGCTTCATGTCCATCAAAAGGAATTTCGGTGGAGGAAAACGGTTGAAACGGAAACCTTTTGGGCAACTGTTTCTCAATACGGATGGCTAGACGAATGACGTCGTCTAGAGTCTATTATTGTTGGAGCTGCACTGGATGGGCAACATTGGTATTTAACCCTCTGATATAACGAGCTATTGTTTGCTCTTCCTTCTTTTGGATATCACACTTCATCATGAGTTTCTTAAATTCCTTGGTATATTCTTTCACTTACATAGCCTTTTGGTAGAGATTATGTAATTGAAGGAAATTATCTTGATGATAATTTTCAGGAAGAAACTTGCGTAAGAGCTCACGTCACATCTTGTTCCACGTTCGGATCTTACTTTTTCCTTCCCTTTCACTCCTTTTGTTGAGATTCTCCCACCATATGGAGGCATGTTTCCTCAGTTTGATGGCGACAATTTTGACCTTTTGCTCATCAGGAATTTCTTTATATTCAAAAAATCGTTCAACAGTTTGAAGCCAATCAACAAATTCATCCGGTTAGAGTCTTCCCTCAAATTTAGGTATGTCTACTCTAATGTCATTAGGACGGAATAGCTGTTGTTGAGGACGGCGGCGGTTGTAAGTGGATGATGAACTGTTGCTATCCAAATCATCCTCTGGATATTCACTGCAAGATTCTAACAAGGCTTGCTACGATTCTACAGTGGTCTCCAGCTCCTGTATCTGATGTCTCATTTCCTCCATCTCAATTTCGTACTTGTTTCCGTGTCTTGGAGGTATTTTGGAGTTGTTCTTGTGAAGTTATGACTTAAATAACACAGGTATTAGATATAAGGTATGATTGGTGTTTATGGAGAAAAAGGGGTCAAATTGGAGTTTTTTTGGACACTTAGGGGTAAATATGCAATTTTGGCATCTTTTAGGGGTTGAAAAGTAATTTGAAAAAGTTAAGGGAGCTAAAATGTAATTTTGGCAAAAATCTGAGGTCAAAATATAATTTCATAAAGTTTTGAGGCTAAAATGTAATTTTTTAAGCAGAAATCTTGGGTCATAATATGATTTTGAAAATTTTTGGGCATAAAATGCAATTTTGGTAGAATTTTGTAGAAAGTTTTTGGGGACTAAAATGTAATTTGTGCAAAATCCTGGGTTCAAAATGCAATTTTATAAAATTGTTTTGACCGTTTATGCTGACGTGGCAGACAACGATTGGATGACTTGACGCTGACGCAGCAGGTTAGGTTGACGTGGCAAGTGACGTCACCGTCGTCAACCTCTGTTCAGCGTGTGAGTGACGTTGACGGTGCGTGGGGTTCCAGCAGTGGCATGTGAGAGTGCGTGATAGTGTTTCACGATGGCTTCCAAATCGTACCCTAAGTTTTTCGGTCTTCTGAACACGATGGAGGGGTCGGTTTATCCAAAAAGTGCCCCGAGAGTGAAATCTGACACCCTCTGTTCCTCAACGTTTTTTATTTCTCACCCACTCCTCACTCTTTCGCTTTCTGGCCCTGTGGAACTTAGCTCTGATACCAAAAATGGTTCAGGAACTAATCTCAAAATGTTTATTCAATACTCAGATCATTTTACAATGAAATTTGGCACCTATGTATACTACTAAATTGCTTATTAAGATAATGGCAAATTCAACAACAGTGTGCCTCTCCACCCACCTAGCCACCAACCCCGTCGTCATTCTCTATTTCATCTGTCACTGCCTGCGTCATTGTTGCTCTATTTCGTTTCTATTTCAAGAACAATGGAGGGTTCGTTGGGAATTATCTGAAACTTAAAAAAGATTTAGATAAAGTTGACATCTTTCCGTGGTTTCATCACATAACAAGGTCAATCTTTTGTCGTAAGCATAATCTTCCAACATTTCTTTTGAAGGTCCACAATTATTTCATCCGGCGTTAGAGCCTTAACTGAAAATCACATGTGATCCAATAGTTTACTCAAACTAAACTTCTTTTTGTTAGTGCCAGCTCAATTCAATAATTTGGTTGTGGATTGGAACGTGGAATGAGATGCGATTAAAAAAAACTAGATTAAGCGGGGATAAAATATTACGTGGCAAATAAACAGCAGAAGAATACCAAAATCTTATATACATGGTTCAATCCGTCGTCGGACACTTCGAGGCCTTCTTTTGCATGTAACATCGCTGTGTTGCTCAAAGAACCCGAACAAGGCACACAAGTTGGAAGAAGCTATATAGATATAACCACAAAGACACAAATCAAAGACTTGTGCGTAAACTTAACCTACATCTGGAGGAGGAGGAGAGAAGATCAGAAGAAGAATCAGAAAACATGGGCAGCCTCAAAACATCAGCCTCCCTTCAGAACCTATTCGAGCAAGACAACGTTGTCGTCTTCCCCGACAATAATAATGGCTTCTTCACTACGCCTTCTCCAATTTCAGGAAACGAAGAAATGCTCTCTCTCATCTCCTCCTGCAACTTGGTCTTCACCTTCACCGACCCCTCAGAGACCCCTTCACGGCAAGACTTGAAGGGCGTTCATCTCACGCGCCTCCTCACCCTCCTCAAGTCCTCCAGGAAGCCCCTCCCTGAGACATTCCTTTCGCCTCTTATTTCCATGGTGGCTCTGAATCTCTTCCGTCCACTTCCCAATTCTTTCGCCTCAGACTTCCCTGAAGAAGATGACCCCATCTCTGCTTTTTCACCCGCATGGTCACACCTCCAAATTGTATACGAAATCCTTCTAAGACTCGTTATTACCACAGAACCAGGAATTCTAAAAAATCATATAGATCACTCTTTTCTTCTTAAGCTATTGACACTGTTCCAATCTGAAGACAGAAGAGAACGTGAAAGCTTGAAGAATGTGTACCACAAGATATATACAAAATTCACAGGGGAACGCTCGTTTATGAGGAAATCGATGAATGATGCGTTGTTGCACTATGTGTTTGAGACGCATCAGAAGAATTGTGGGATTGGAGAGTTGCTTGAGATACGGGGAACTATAATTAATGGGTTTACTGTGCCATTGAAGGAAGAGCACAAGTTGTTTCTGATGAGAGTGTTGATTCCTCTGCACAAGCCAAAGGGTGTTCAGATGTATCACAGGCAATTGGCTTACTGTATGGTGCAGTTTGTGCAGAAGGAGCCTATGCTTGGAGGGGTTGTGCTTAGAGGGCTCTTGAAATATTGGCCCGTTACTAATTGCCAGAAAGAGCTTTTGCTCATAGGAGAATTGGAAGATCTGGTGGAGAATTTGGATCCAGATCAGTATAGAAGGTTGGCCTTGCCCTTGTGTACACAGGTCATTAAATGCATTAACAGTTGGAATTCTCAGGTAATATTCTCCAGTTTGATTATTTTCCTTTTGCCGGAAGTAACTAGTGTCAAAATATATCCAGTTCTATTTAATCAAAACTTTAATTTAGTAGACAGGAGAGAAGTACTTGTTTACTTGTTATGCTTTTGGTAAGCTAAGCTTCCATTTCCATGCCTTATAAGGGCAAAATGTTTCCTTGCATGACCCAGCATTAGTCTTAACAGAAGGGATTTTGCCTGCTTAAACATGTCTCAAGTTAGAATTCATACAAATGCGAAAAAAAAAAAAGGTTTTTGTAAGAGCTACCTAGTCTGATAATGATTGAATTTGACCTAGTCAAATAATTATACATTAAAAAAAGGATCATATTTACATCAAGTTTCTTATATCTATTATGCCAAGTTCACCAATCACATAAGGTCATGTGTCCTATTTTTTTTTCATGTGAGTTTATAGTTAAGTGATAATAATTCAAGAATATGACATACGGTCACAAGTAATTGGAGAACTGGATGAAATGGATATAAAGAACTTGATATAAGTATTTTCTTTTAAAAAAATCTTCTTACATGATTTTTTCCTGAAAGCTCACAGTTTGCTTTTCCTTCAAGTTATTTACTTTATATTTTAATGGATTTGTTTCTATTTTTTATCATGAGACAATGGCATTGAACTAAGAATTAGTATATGTAAGATAATGGGCCTGCCAACTTATCAAGTAACCTAAAAAAGCCATTATATGATAAAGGTCCAACAGTAGTATACAAGGAAGTAAAAGCACGGTTTTACAGACCGCAAAAACTAAAATCGTGTGAATCTTGTTTTAGGCTAGAACTCTAGCCAACAATTATGAGACAAGCCAAAACATGCATACCTCTCTATACCAAGCATTCCACCTCCATGCATAACTTCTCTACAAGCTCCAACACATTTGGAAAATCATCCTACAAATATACTATTGTAGACAAGTTTCCAAAGAATAACGTCACTACAAGGCAACGTGCACCCCAAATTTTAAGAACGGAGTCTTAAGTTTGAGCCCGTGTAAATGTAGAAAACCCATGTGTGGTATTGAATCCCAATTGGGCCTCACGATACTTGAATATGGCCTAATCAAATAATTATATAAAATAAAAAGTCTCCTTGCATGAATTTTTCCTCAAAGGTCTTATGTTTCACTGGATTTCTTAGTATAGGACCAGCTTATCATATATGATAAACGAAACGGAATTACTGGGATATTTATTAAACAAATATGGGTGTGTATTTTTAGGTGGCAGAACGAGCGCTGTATGCATGGAACAATGAGCGGTTCGTGAGAATGGTGTCAACGGCGATGGTGGAAGTGTTTCCGGTGATAGTAGAAGGGATGGAAAAGAACCTAAAGTGGCATTGGAGCAAACACGTTCGACAATTAACAGAAAGTGTAAAGGTAATGCTTGAAGAAATGGATCCTGTTCTTTATTCCAGGACTCTCCAAGACCTGAAAGCTAAAGAATTAGCTGCCCATCAAGAAGATATCAAGAGAAAGCAGAGATGGGAAAAAATTGAATTTCTAGCAACCCAGAATCAATTTGTTAGCTCCCGACCTTGTATAAGTGTCTCCAGTTGAACCCCTTTTCCTTAAATCAATTAATCATTATATATTAGCTGCTAAAAAAATTGTCTTCATTTATAAACGTGTGTTAGTGGTAAGTGCGTCATGTAAATTATAGTTGGACAAGAATGTTTTGCGCTTTCTTGTGGTGATCTTTTCTGGAAGACTGTTAGAAGATGTATTTGGTAAAAAATGCAAACGAAGCGGTTAAAACTATAATTTGATTAACAAAAGTATTCCCCAGATTAAGCTTATTTCCCTCTCTTCCTTTCTACAAGAGACCATTTTTTAATATGACATGTTCCTGTTTATAAGAGACATTTAGAAATTGTCTCAAACTTTTATTGTTAAGTTTTCATTTTGCCTCTCATCTAAGTATTCATATTATTATATTAATATTATTGCATTTGTTGCATTCATTCACACTCTCCCCACCATACCTCTTTTTCTACTTTTCTTATTCTCTAGTGTTGTTTCCCCCCATAATAAAGGGTTAATTTAAAAGAAGTTATATTTTTTTTATGTATTTATTGCTCTTAACTAATTTTGATAAACTTTTAATCAACATAATATAGTTAATTATCTCTTTGGAAAAAAAAGGTGAGTACGTTATTAGTAGGCCTCTTTATTGCTACTAGATAAAACAGTAAATACACAAGCTCTAGAGATTAAGGCCGAAGGCAACAACCCCAGAGAAAGAGAAACTAGGAATGATATGAAGAGCGGAGTAGGTTATGATTTAAGAAGATGAGCACATGTCCAATTGCATTAAAATAATGTTACATGAACATAGCAATCATGATTGATGATGGTAAGGATTATCTTGAGTGTAAGGGTGGAATTTGTTTGAGTGTAAGGTTGGACTAACTTGAGTGTATGGTTGAGTGCATAGTGTTTTAATTGGAAGAAAACTCATTTGGTTAGAAGAGCAAGAGGGAGGCGGTTCTTGATGCTAACTAGAAGAGGAAGAAGTTAGAACACACCCAAAAACAAACATTCCTAAAACTAAAGGGACTGCTCAAGAAAGTAGACAAAATAGCCAATGGGTTTATAGCTGTGTCATGTAAGTTCCTTCGTAGGTAGGAAGTTGCAGGTTCGATTCTGTTTGTAAGCCCAAGCTATTAAAAAAAGAAAATCTCCATCCGGAATAATAATGAATGAATGAATATCAAGAGACCACAACCACAGTAAGAAATATAAATGGCTAAAATATTGGAAAATGTATTGATGTACAAGGGGCTCGAATAAAAATCTAGGGCTCGAGATGTAAGGACAACAAAGAATGAAGGACCTGAAACTCTTAAATGTCTTTCCCCTGTGCAATAGTTCACATTACAAGTACAAGCCAACCCTGAACTGAAGACTTTCTGATGGGAAAGACCATCGCCTGAGATCTTCAAGGCTCGAGGAACTCTGCATGTAACCATCAAGACCAAATGAATAGTAGGATGAGTATTGATGACGAATTTCAACGAAAACCTGGACCAACCCTTGGCCCCGCCTAGAATAAGCCACGACTCCAATTTTGCTGGAAAATGCACAAAATGACCAAACAAAGGCCGATCCTCACAAGGCTCACAAGCTGTGCAAACTGGGGTTATTCTGGGGCACTGCATACAATAGAGTTTGTCTTATACTTGATATTTTGAAAGCGCTTCTTTTACTGTGGGTTCCAAAGCAGACATGCACTGGTCCCAAGCTCCATTGCCTAGCATCTACCATACATGAAGGATATAGAGCTTCCTAGTTAGTTCCCATCATAAAGATTATCGGGAATAAGAAAGAGTATGCATTGTTAACAGCAATGTTATACTATAATAAAAAACCACTTGAAAGTGATACTCTCTCTTTTTTTTCTAATTCATGGTAAAAATTGGCAGCTATAAGCTAAATGGCATAATTTCTCAAGTTAGATGTGTCAGAGAAGCAATATTTACCTGCTTATATCCTTGTAAGATCTGGCCGACTTCAATGCATAAATCTTCACTTTGTATTTCCTATAGATAGAAAGTAAACGAACTCTTTATTAAAGAAACCTCAAAGCACTGAAATTTTAAGATGAAGGTCAAGGCGCACATACATGCCAACTTGCAATAGCTTTGCACATATAATCAAATGAACTTAGAGCTCCAGAAGGATTGGTTCTGACCTGAAAACAAATGACATGAAACAATTACATAAGTTAGGCAGCCTGAATATAACATTTGAAAAGGTAAAAAGGTGCATACCATAGCGCATAGCCCTCTAAAAGCATCCTCTTTCTCTATATCATCACGTATCCTGCCACAAAATAATTTAAGAGAAATCAATACTTGGCAAAGCAATCGAAAACATCTAAGGTCATCCTCAATTCATAAAGCGAAGACATGTCAAGAGAAATATTATCCTCATCAATATATTCCTGCAAGAGAGTTTCAAATGTACATACAACTAGCCCTGTTGTCTGTGGTGGATGGTGCCCACAGCTGCACCCTTCCAAGTTTCAGTTAGTGTGCCATAGCGGTGACCTCTGTATGGGCCAAATACCACACCCAGAGCACGCTATTTAAAAGGAAGCCTATTTTAAACTCATGAAGACTTAGTCCCTTTCTATCGGCCTCTTGAATGAAAAATACAAGTCCGAAAAGATGATGATAAGAGATAACCATAAGATCCATGACAATACAGACTTCAACAATAATTAGCATGAACTATTTACAAAATATTCGCCATGCATCACAGACTTCAATAATCGTTAGCGTGAATTATTCAGTTGAATGTGCAATAGTCATTAACTTACATTGACAAAGCTTTGCACCAAGATTGCATGAAGTGCTCCATATGCGGTGATAGCAGCTCTGGGCAGACCCATGAAAGCCTTCCCAGCGTTATTGCACTGTTTTCTACAAGTGACTTGTGTAATCCCTGATGAAACAGCTTGACAATCAGAAACAATACATGGCAAAATCATAATTATGTAAGTGATAAGACAGTAACCTCCGCATGCTGAAGAATCGGGAGCAAGCATGAACTAATAGTCATAACAAAGGGAGATATTTCTTGGCGAACCTGAAATTCATAATAACATTAACATATTATTCATATGGTATAGCTAAATCCTGCAGCCAATTGCACTTGATATTGATACATCAGAAACAAGAATAACAAACACATCAAATTAAAAAGGGAAAATGAAACTTTAAAACCTATATAAATATAAAGCATTGAACCATTCCCCCATGCTTAAGCCATCAGCAGGAGACTAGGCTTAACTGGTGATTTCAAATTCTAAGCTGCAAGCCCGTTTTAAATGAATGAACTACGACGTTATGATGTGGAGCAAAATTTGATATGCAAGGACATCAAAGACTTGAATCAGGGAGATGATATCAGATGACATGCCCTTTAGATATGATGCTCAAGATCACACAGAAACATTCTTAAATGAAACCAATGAGATAATTAGCAATAGATTTACACAATACAATGTAAAGCATATTTGAACCCAGCGTCCAGCAATGCCAACCAGATTCCAGTTGCCGTAGAGTTCTATCTACTTGGATCAGAATGCAGCATTTGGCATTAACTCACCTTAACTGCTAATTCTCCAATTGCCCAGCATGCGTTATTTGCTACTGAAATAGCTTCCTTTATCTTAGAAGTTTCCTATACAGCATGCACCTTGTGTCAGCAAATTGGCTACATAAACAAAACGCTGAGCCTAAAACTTCTACCTGAGACACATACCAGTTGCTTCATTGCAGCCTCAATGAACTGAGACAAATGAGGGCGCAAATAAACTGAACACACCTAGTCGAATTAAAAAAGAGGAAGTAAGAATACACTGGGCCATCATGATTCCACTGTTGATACTTTTGTAGACGATGTAAATGCTTAATATTATGAATGCAGCCCCTTTGCCATGATGGCATAGAGAGATGGGGGAGGGGTTTAGAATACCTTCAAACAGATTTTAGAATACCAACCACCACCCCCCAAAAAAAAGTAATTTCATTGCATTTTATTGATATGGCCATCTGCTATAGAGTACAACTAAAAGTCCATGGATTGAGATCCTGATTGTCGCTGCTTGAGTGAGAATTCCCCAAGCATGAAATAAGTGCGTATGCATTCAACTTACTCTCGCAAGGTCTCCAAGTAAAGCAAAAGCACTTTGTCGTATATCAGGCGCATCATCCACACAACAATGCAGAAGAAGGTCCTTCAAAGAACTTTGTGAGACCTGTGGAATAAATATGCAGGCAATGTCAAGCACGAATGCAAGTGCTGGTTTAATTGTTCACATGAGGTTTCATTTTTATGATACAAATGCATGAGAGGAAAAAGATGTTCAATGATATGAATGCATAATCTCATATCTTGAAAATAAAATTTTGGAGTACCAAACTCTCTATTCCAATGCCAAGACCCTCTGCTAGTCCAGAAAGCAGATCAAGAGAGCATACAATAAATTCCTTGTCATACAGAGCTGCAGCTTTAACTGGATCAACCTGAAATGAATAGACATGCGCACACATGCACCAGTTCGCTTATTGAAATGCAAAATAAAATCTTAAGTTCAATTCCAACTGCTAACAAAATAGTAGTTCAGAATTTTCTTAAAGCAAGCTGCAACTGAGAAGGGGATAAATGATTTCTTTTTTGAGTAAAAAGGGAAATGAAAATTTGGCTTCACACATGAATATTTCAAAATAAGAATATATAAAATAACAAAAACAAAGGCGCGCACAGACATAAAGAATAAGCTTTTTAATAATACAAAAATTATTGAGGCTTCATAAATTTCAGATTCAGATGTAGTCCTGACAGATTACTTAAAACATAAACATTTGTGATAATTGAACATCTGGCATTACAAAGCTGTTTGATTCACCACAACAAGCCCTTTTGATAAACAGTAAACATGCTACAAAATAACAGTAGACTGTAATTTGAAGCTAGGTGTGCCAAGTATATCATTTTAGGCATTTTCAGCATCAGTTTTCAGTTTGAGCTATGTCACCCTTTCCCAATCATACATCATAAGAAAGTATTAAAGTAGCGATCTGGGGGGGTACCAAAAGCAAGTAAATTACTCTGGTTACCAACATATGCGACATTGGAACTTGGCAGAGAAACTATAGAAAACATACGGCAGTGGCAATAGCAGTGAATTAAATAGAACTACAAGCAACAGGAAGTAGAAACGAGTAATGACAAAATTGTAAAAGTGAAGTTTCAAAAGAGGGCATAAAATGAAAAATTCATTGTAAACATCAAATCAGTCAATGTTGCCAGAACCTTTGCAAATTGTTGGGTCTGGATTATGTTTATGCACCTCCTAAATACAGGTTCAGCAAATGGAGAGAATCCCGTACCCAATGCCTGAAACAGATAACATATAAGAATTGTATACCAGGTCAAACATAATGTTGGTGACTACTCAAAGCAATTAAAGACTTGGATGTGCTACAGAAAATCCACATGAAGTCTTGGGCGATAGGAACATTCTGCACAGCCCCAATACTTGAAAAGGGGGAAGTGGGGGCATAATGCGTTTGTATTCCAGTTCAACAATCTAATTTCATCCAAGCTGTGATCAAATCATTGATGCTTATAAGAAATGGGAATCTACTGATTGCAGAGAACCTCTGGAAATTACATGTTTAACAGGGAATTGAAACGAGTACAGGTACAGTATCTGCTTTAAGAGTTTTGAGAAAATGGTGAGATGCATACATGTGCTATAGATGTGAAGCATTCGAACAAAGGAAAGAGATCTTTGTCTGCATCAGAAAGCTGCTGCCACTTCTCAATTAATGGTGGCATCAGAATATCAAGATAAACCGGCTGCAGAATAAGAGATCCATTTATTAAAGAGTCATCTAAATAACGAATGGAAAGATTGATAATAAACTCCAACAAATAACTTGGGAGGAAAAGGATCAGGTTCAGCAGGGGAAGGGGGTTGATCTACATCAGATCATTATCAGCAACAGAAATACCTTATTCATCTGTCGTCCAACAGCTTCAGCTAGAGTTCCAATAGCATCATACAAAATTCTGAGATTTCGTCTCTAGTGTTTGAATCAAGAAATTACAATCAGAGATATAGGTGTGACTAATTTGGGAAACAAGACACAGTATGATAACAAATTAACAATTAAGAATTAGCACTCATCCAGATACGGCACATTCTATAAGAAACGTCTACACAAATTCTGTATTGTAATTAAGTGATAGGGGTCATAAATGACCTGATATTTCCCAAAGGCGGTCATCAGATGCTTTAATATAATTTCCAAGTGCGGAGCCAACTCTTCTGCAGCCTCCTGTTGTCCATAAACTTTTATTTGAAATATGTATATACTAATATTTAATTGAAAAAGGAAATTAAAGCAAGAACCTCTTCCAGTGTTGCAAAAGCTGAGCAAGCTGCCTCTTGCACCCGCTTATTGTCGTCCAAAATTCTTCGTAAAAGGCCAGTAAGAACGTTATCAAATTGCTGATAGCCCTTTTGATCCCCAATACTCTAACATAGAGACAAAATAAATAAATAAAAAAGATTCAACTGACAAAACAAGATCATTAACAGCTAGATTTGATGAGAAAAAAAGCCACTTTTGCTCCTGTCTTTTTTCTATAGCCAGGACAAAGACACTAATATAATGTTTGCTTGCATCAACTGACATTTGTATACAAATTGTATAGTCTCGTATAAAAACATCTAATACATGAGTATATAGAACTCAGCCAAGCTGTTAGCTTTACTGAACTTTACCAGGGTGTATAAGCTATAAAAGCTTCAATGGACCAGTATCACTATCAAGAAATAACTAGAATTGAATAAGCCCCCATCCAGAGTCTGGGCATTTAAATTTTTGGAATGAAAAAAAAAAAAGATGTTAAAAATAGACAAAAAGATATAAGAAAGTTGCAAAACTCACTGACACATGATAAAGAAACAAGAAAACGATTCAAGTTTTATAATATATATTGATTGAGCAATTAAAGGTGATGGAACAAAATTACAAACCTGAACAATAAATTTGCTGAAACGAGAAAGCGTCCAGCATGAAATGCTTCTTATTAGAGGAAACTTATCATCAAGAAGAGGAATAAGAAAAGCAACAATCTACAATGTAGAAGAAGAACCATTTAATATTCACAGAATTAGAGAAAGAGAAATAAAGGAAGCTAAGAGACTAATTCCCCGGGGAAAGAAAACGCTGACAAGCTTATAAGACATATAATGAATCATAAAACCAGGCTCCTCATACTGTAAAGAATAAAAATAAGGACGCTATTGAGAGAAAAAACATAAGGATATAACAGCATTTCCTTTAGGACATCTGTGAAATTGCAACTTACACAGAAAAATAGAAAACTAACATTGGGATATAGCAGCAATTGAATAAATTTCATTTGATACTTAGTATACGCATATATTTTACTATTTGGAAAAGAAAGTTTAGTATACGCATGCTTTTACTATGAATAATAGAATGCATGCATGGATAACTTCAAGAAAGAAATGAACAACAATTGCATAAAGCATTTTTACAATGGGATAGGGATAGGGATAGCAGTTTTTGGAACAAGAACAACAACACTTGAAGGGATAGTTCTAACAACAATGATAAGATCAGCAAGAAACTGTTTCATAAAGAAACGTATAAGAAACATGATTAGTAGTATAACTGAGCATTAAAATCACAAAAATGTAAACAAACTACAGCATAACTTGATTAAAGCCAAAAAAAAAAAAAAAAAATCACCTTTTTAATAGACTAGATTTTTTTCCAAGCAATGCAAGAGATAGATAGTAACATAAGAATGTGACCTATTTAAAAGAAAATTTGAAAATTGAAAATTTATGAAAGATAAACATGATTAAAAAATTACCATCTTGGTGTTTTATGAAAAGTAAGGAAGGGAATCGTTTAACAAAAGTAAATGAGAAAAGACATAGGCTTGGAGTCCAAGGGAAACCAAATGAGCACTACTCATAAGTATTTAGCCTTTTAAAGATTTACAATGTGTTTGGACCCATGATTGCATGTGCTTAATCTGTTAAAACGTGGTTTTGAGAAAATTTGAGATGTTTGGATCAGTTTTTAGCCCATTTGACTTATGAGCCAAAAGCTACTTAAAATCTTAAGCTGAGATGGAGGTGCTTATATGGTCAGCTTCTTTGCTTATTACCGTTAGGGCATTTAATATTGATTTAAAGTCTTTTATTAATCCTGATTTGCCCTTGATCTTTCTTCTCTCATAAGCGCCTTTAATGCTGATTTAAAATTTTTTATTAACCTTGATTTAAAATTTTACATTGGTATGATTTCTAGTTTATATGAATTTTTATCCACCAAATATATTTAATTAAGCATTTTAGTATTTTCAAACTTTTCACCACAAATCCAAACATAAATCACATTGCACAATCTAACTTTTACCCTATCTTATGTTTGCAAACATCTTATTGAAAAAAAGCCACTTTTATTACCACTAATCCAAACACACTTTATTAGATACAAAAATACGTCATCGTGTTAAGGTAACAAGAACAAGAAAATAAATAATACCTCAGGTAAATAAGGATATAGTCCATTAATGCAACCCTCGCCTATGGCACCAAAAGCCAAGACGGCAGCTTCCCTTTCTTTCCAAGCATTATCACCACTGGTTGACAGCCCGGCCTGTAGAAAATGTAAATAAAATTATCTAATTAAAAAGGTGATGATAACTTGGGGGGTGTACTTGTTATCATATGGCTGTGTATATCTAGATTCTAGGGGAAACTTTATTGCAAAGCAAAGAGTTATATAGTCAATGCACTCTCAGGTCAGCCTACAAGACAAAAGTTATGATTATTGACATCACTACCCAAACGGTCTGCTTTGTTAATTTGTAGAGCACTTCACCAGTAACTGATTCTTTAGGTGTTACGACGGCTCAGACACTAGATCATGAGTATCAATAGTATTTTCAATGAACCATTTCGCCCCTAAACATAGACAGTAACATAAGGCTCAAAGTTGGCCTTGTTAAGATAACATACCCTCTCACACAAAAGCCCTTAGGGCTTGAAGTTCAGACAAACTGATAAAGCACAAATCCTCTGTCCAATGTCTACTTTTACCACATGCCAAGATTTAATTTAAAGTAAAACGCACCAACCTCCCTTGCATTATATAAAAATATACTTTAGTCCATCTCCTCAACACTGTTAAGAATGTTCTTAAAAGATTCTAACCTTAATTAATGATAATATTAAAATTATTCCTACTTACCATTTTATCCCTCATGATGTCCAACCCCTAATTCTCATCCCAATTTTAACGTTTTCCTTTTGCTCACACAAACACCCATCGGCATCCCATGACTCGCTCAAACACTCTCATCCCTTCGCAATGACCTTGGCAACACAAGATTGCTCTTACAAAAGCAACTGATAAGAGTAGTTGTGAATATTCTACTTCTATCATGACCCATCAAATTTGGGTTTATTAAGTATCTTAATCGCAGGTGCTATATGTGTTGGGTGTCTATCCTTTTTGCAAATGCGCAATCTCTAAAACCTTACCAGCCCATGAATTAGAGCTGGTTAAGGACATGACAGTGAGGAGGCAAAGAAGTGTGAATTCAGACGGGGTTTGATGTGTTGAGCGGAATGTTGACCCTGATATTCTAAGACATATATGTGGTAATTATATACATATACATTTGTTTTGGCTACAATGTTACTAATTATAAAGGCTTCAAAACATACTTCATGGCTCTCAATCTTACTATAATTTTGGCATATTAACAGCTTATTAATAGTTGTGGATGGAGATGACATCTTGAAAATGTAACTTAACTTTTAGTCTTAGGGGAGGCTTGTGTAAATGTAATTACTGGTTTTCAAATAGAAAGGAGGTATCCATAATTAAAGTAAAATAGAAGGGAGGTCAATGTGTTTTACTCATCAATTTAATTATGAATGATAGGACCATGGCTGGATCAAATTCATGACTACTCGGTTGAAAAGGCGTCCATACCATGTCAAGAACCAAAAGTTGAAGCTATTAGGAGAAAGCCCAATATTGGTTTTAATATTCGTAACACACCTGAACAATAGGCATCAAAGTTGGAAGAATCTCATCTCCAAACACATTTGAGAGAATATCTAAAGCAGCAGCACTACATTTCCGTAAGTTCCATGTGTTGACAACGTCATCATCCTGTAATTGTTGGGGGGGAAAGAGAGAGACGATGACAATAACAATGATGAAAATGATAATTTAGACTAGGAAAGCTTTTTCTCCCATATAACCTCATCTTTCAAAAGCTATGAAAATTTTAACCACAAGCAATTACATTAATCAAATAATTTGAAAAGGAAAACACATGTGCAACTACAAAATGACATACATCATCTTCAATGTCCTCTGAACCATGAAATCTTGATACATGGAATCGAGGCTTAAGATCCTGTAAAGCAGAATATAAAAATTAAACAAAAAGAAAGAGAAGAAAAGATGTTCTCAGGCCCAGCATTCCAAACAACTCAACCAGTAATTCAAACCTGATCTCGATCAGGCAGGGAACCCTCTTCCTGAAAGAAATAATGCAAAACAAATGAAACAAATGAAGCTGCATGAACTAAAATAACCAGAGTTAATTGAAAATAAAATACAAATACAGAATAATCAAGAAGAAAACCTCCGCCTCGACAAGTGATTCATCATCATCTGCATAAACCATATTTGATAACAACACCTACAGAGATCCAACAGAAAGCTTAAAATTATAAATATCCTAAAGCATAACAATTATAAACAAAAATGAGTGTAATTAGATTAACAGGAATTAGACGAGGCAAGAATTCTCTCAAGCTTTCAGGAGGCAGTTGAGCATCACAATAAGCAGTCCTGCAATCATATCATAATTATTTTATATAAAAAATTTAAGAAAAAAGGTATAAAATCCAAGAGCTCATAGAGTTCACAAAGGGGAAAAGAGAAAAGGCAGAAGTCTCAGAGATGTCCAAAATCTTATAAATACACCCCAAAATAAATTTATCACCCAGAGATTCCATACAATGGGAACATCAAACCCCTAGTCATATAATCCTTGTGTTTCAGAAACAAGAAATTCATCATTGATACATGAATCCAATTTCTGAAGGGAGATCAACCTCACATAGAATTGTGAATGGAAGTATACCAAGTAGGACTATCATATCTCTTTAATTGTTATGGGAGTATCTTGCATTGGACAGGCTTAAAAAATCCATCATAATAGCTACTGCGGCAGATTAGTGATGGAAATTATTTGAAATTAGAACTTGATCACATTTTATAAATTAACAATGAAATTGATACAAGTAGTGATTAAAGGTTAAACACATGAGCTATCACCTTCCAGGCGATTTACACTACTCTCTGCTAGAGATAACTGCAATTTGTACAACATATTTCTGGTACTACATAACGCCAATCACACCGCAAAGAAAATGTTACCAAAATTCACAGGCTTCAAGAGCCACTTCATCATCTGTGTCCTTGCTGACTTGTAACATGTATTCTATCACATTTCTTAGATGAGGCTGCAGCACAAATTCCAATTAAAAATTGTTTTAGACAAGAGGGGGTCATGAAAGGAAAGGTTACCATTAAAGAAGATCATGTTGACACAAGACAGATAAAGATTAATGCGATGGAAGGATAGAAGAGACTTCACTGATTATATAGAAAGTAAAACCAAAAAGAAAATAGGGTAGAATCATTTTAATACATAAAAACTGTAAAGCTTTATGAACTTGAACAAGATGCATACCTCTAAAAAAGATGGATGGACCTCAATTAGTTGAACAAATGCTGCACAAACCTGATCATGGGTGGAAACAACATATGATAATTCTTCACAAAATATCATAATATCATCCCATAGTCTAACATAATAAATCGACTAGTGCTAAAAATTAGAGAGATTGCAGCCTTCAAATAATAATGCAGCGTCTCAAGCAAGGAAGCAATAATTCAATGGAACAGATAACACCAAATCAAATTTATAATTATGATAAGCTCTTCATGAGCATACTCAACAATCAACATGCAATGTTGACAGAGCCTAATACTTTCTTTGTTCATGAAATAACATATATCTATATATAAGAATGAAGTATCCTAGAAACAATAATGAGACCAAACTTCAATGACCAGCAATTGACATCAGTTAAGACTGATTCAGAATGGATACAATTAAAAGAAAAAAGAAAAAGTCATCCTAGAATTGCAGCAGATGTTTGTTTACAAACAATAGGCAATAGGAACTCACCAATTTCCGCACTTCTGCAGAAGGGTCATTTGCAAGAATAAATAAACCTTGAAGAAATTGGTCCATGGATACATACAAGGCCTACAAAATAAAAACGGAGAAAATTAGTATTCTACTACCAATGCCAAACATCAGTATTATATTTATAGAATGGAGCTGATAAGTTCTCTTAATATACTTACAGAGGGCATCAACATAATGTACTGATTCACAGAACCCACTGAAAGCTTTCGTAATGACGCATGAGGAGACTGGAAAAACTGCACGACAAATTAAAAGAAAAAAGGTACCGAAACTAAATAAAAAAACACATCAAGAAAGAATTGAATGATACACTTACACAAGGAGATGCAGCACAATAGATATGAAATTAAAAAGCTTAGTTACCCTAAATAATCTGGGAAGAAATATGTTGATAGGGCGTTCAGCTAACCCGGGTATGTCTGAATCAAGTACTTGAGGAATATCCTCACATATCTGCATTGCCCAGAAATACTACAATTGTTAAAAAGTGTCCGTGTGTGTGTGTGTGTCTGTAAAATAAAACTAAAAAAAAAATGTCTGTTGGCGGGAGTTGGATTTGGAACATCTTCAACCTGCTACTAAAAAATTTGGACAAGCAAATGATTTACTAGCTGCCAAGTTTCCAACAAATTTCTTAAATCAACACTACTCATAGAGGGGAGGGAGTGGAAGGTGGTGATCATTGAAAGAAGGAGCAGGAAATGCATGTCACTTTTTGTTTCTCAGAAGTCAACACCCTAGATGTTGGCACCTTCATAGTCCCACTCTCCCACCTGACCCAAAATAGAATTTGAAGAACACCTAAATCACAGAAATATAAAAGTACCAAACAAAAGAGTGTCTGACTTACTAGTAGATGAAAAACAAAGTGCTCCATTATTAATTGATACAAATTATGGCAGGGATTTTTTATAGATAAAATAAGTAACTTTGGTGCTTAATTACATCAAATTGTACTTCTCATCAAATCGAAAAAGAAATTGCTGATCCATGGTATGTTTTTACAAATTTACATGCTCCCAGAAGTCTGCAACACTTTATTATTTATTAGCAATTATTCAACATGCCTAAGGACATACGGCAAGAATCTTCAATTTCTTGAAGATGCGATTTGAGTTCAGAATCTTTATTTGAACTCCACAATGTACCATTTACCTTGGATAAAGCATCCATAGCACCTTCCATGTGATTTAAATCATTACTGTCCAAGCAATTTAGTAGGGCTTGCAATAGCTCAGGCCAACCCAAAACTCCCTCAAGTTGAACAACAACACTAATAATGGTTCCTACTGTGGACCTGACATTCCTGTCTGCTGCTCCAAGACAAGGCAGCAACTCTGATTTCACATATTGCTGATAAACAGGAAGCATGGATTTATATGTGGTCCTAAGGTTATTCTTTAGATATAGACCTGCAGCCTGTCGAACCTCCACTGGCTTTACCTGTTCAAAAAGCCAAATTTTCATAGAAGAATAATTATTGACACAATCTGGATTTCCATGAACCAATGAATAATACTACACACCATGCACCATGCAATTGTGCAACAGCTATCTCTCTTAGGAACCAAATGATGCTCTAAATTTACACAGATAAAAGGTCTCACAAGCAATGACTGACAGATTAAACTATATTGTTTTCTTTTTTTTTTTTTAGCTCCATTTGAACAGTTTTACAACACTTGATCTTCAAATTTCTATTTTCATATGATCCCAAAAACAGTTTTCCGCCCAACAAATTATGATGCAGCCCTACCTGATGGCTTATCTCCAGTAGTGAACTGATGTAGATACGAATTAAACGCTTCTTTCATTCCAAAATGAATTTTTCAAACATTTTACATATAAGGTTACCTCTACCTACACCATTTATTGGTCTGAATTTTATTTAGGACATACCAAACTCATACCCTATTTCATCAACTCTACTGCATAATCAGAAACGGAATGCAGAAAAAGTTCTGAATTCCACCGAGCTAAGCCTTCCAAAATCAACCTCAAGAATAAAAAACATAAGGTGATCTTCTTTAATTGCACTCCCCCCCGGGGGGCGCGCCAAAAAAAAGTCATCAAAGGCAAGGCATACATTAAGACCACTGTACTTTAAACAAGACTAGGAATTAACAAAACAATAAACCCCCTTTTTTCCAAAAGAAGAAAGCATCCTCAAAGAACCGGAACCGCCCAGGCACATCCTTGCTATTAAAATA
Source organism: Inga laurina (assembly GCA_963855925.1). NCBI lineage: Eukaryota > Viridiplantae > Streptophyta > Magnoliopsida > Fabales > Fabaceae > Inga > Inga laurina. Next base: position 60,722,808 of record OY979702.1, on the reverse strand, counting down.
TTCTCTAACTCTATTCAGAAGCACTCCAGGAAACAAGAACTCTTGCTCTAAGACGGTTAAATGGAAATTGTCTGGTACCTCAGCACGTGCAAGAATGAAAACGAGATAATTGTTAAAGTCGGGGAGCTGAGAGTAGTGCTGGAGTTGCTGCCAAATCTGAGACTTGTCAGCAGAAGAAGAATGAGAAATCTGCTTCCCCAGTAAGGCACAAATCTCCTTGAAGCCTTCTTCCTGGGGACTCCATGGAGCATTGGCTGCCATATTCAGCGAATTTTGACAACAGGCGTATTATTTGGCTTCCGCTAAATTCGAAGAGTGCCGCAAGTTTTGAAGATTCTTGACAGGGAAATAAGCTTGGAAGTTGGAACGAGTTGCAGACTTACAGAGGCTTTATGGGCAGAGTAGAGGTGACGACAGACGAAGGACGAGCCCTTTTCAATAATACAAGGATACAACCAATTTTTGCGTGAAAATGAAGAAGGGCCACTGACATAATTGGGTTTTCATGTAGCTGGGTTGGTGCACTTTACTTTGAACTCCTATGAAATATGGCTTGGACCTCAAATTCATCGGGAATTCTTAAAAATTGAAGGAGGAAGAACGAAGAAAGCCCATGTCCATTAACTTTTACAATTGGCTCCATTGATCATCGGTTAAATTTCTTGACTGGAAAAATTAAAATTGATCTTCACAAGAAACATGTTTTTATCTAATTAATGTCTATGTTCAATTTCACATGAAATAAATTTAAAAGATTAAAAAAACAGTATTTTCTACACACAAAAACAGAGTGAAAAACGAGTATTATGTTTTTTAAAAAAGAAAAGAGACTTATATTTAGATGATGAAAAAGGCTTTTTACCAGAAAAATGAAAAAGCTAAAAAGTAAAGCAGAAAAAGCTTATGTGTTATGTTAGCATACAAATAGGCTGAGAATCAAATTCAATTATTACTATATATATATATATATATATATTTTTTTTTTTTTTTGGACTGAACAATTATTACTATATTTGATAGTTTGGGGTGTGTGCCCTTTCTTGTGAAAAGAAAAAAATCGTTATTCATTGGAGGAGTAGCTAACCGAAAAAGGTATGGAGATGGAAAGTAAAAAAAAAAAAAAAAATTGAATGGTTACTTAATTAGTTAAGATGCTAGTTTAAGATTTAAAGATTAGACCATAATTAAAATATAGATGAATTTTCATAAATAAATTAATACATTTTGAATAATGTATATTTAAAATAAAAAATAACCATCCCCAATAATAAAAATAAATATTAACACAACTATTCATAAAAAATTATAAAAATAATTTCATGAATACTTTACTGTTTTCATTCAAAATATATGAACAATCATGAATTGTACTACCACCAGTCTTAAATATAAGAGCCGGTTAAATTTTCTAGGTAAACTAAAAAAGCTAATTAAATTATTTTTAAAGTATTTATATTTGTTGTCTTTTTCTCTAAACTAAATTATCTGACTTATAAACTAATATATAATTTAATTATACACAACATATTATATATTAAGTAATATATTTAGCTTCATTAACCTCTCCAAATAAAAAGTCAACTAGATTTTATCTGTAGGACGGTAATAATTTTAAACTTTGGATTTAGATAAGAGTTGGTTCTTGAGGAAGAAGTAATCCAAGGTAATCCCTCACAACATAGTGGACCCATGTTTAAATTTCCACTAAGAGGAAACTTAGATTTATAGGCCCACAATGTCTCGAACAGGATTGACTCCAATAAAAAAAAATACACATGCCTATAAAAATATAACCCATTTAATTAGTCCAATTAATTATACTATTAGTTTTAACCGATTTAAGGCATTCAAGCAGTAGCTTGTTCTTTTTTTATATATTATCACCTGGTGTCCAATACAGGGTTTGTGATTGCCTCTCCTAACACAAGACTCAAATTCAAGATCTAAAAAAATCTAATGGAGTTTTATTCCGTTAAACCAACTCTGTATTGGACTTTCAAACAGTTCTCTAACCCACTGTTTTTGCCGCATCCTCCGCTAGACCACTAGACCAATAGACCAATTTTCCATCAAGGTAATTAAACCGTTCCAATTTTCCAAAAGGAACAAGCTAAAAACACAAACAGCATAGGAAAAGGGGAGAAAAAATATCAATAACTTCCGTACATGAAAATTTATATCTCATTCTCTCTTGAGAAATCTAGGCGAAAGCCATCATAATTTGCTTTTTTCCATTGAAAGCACAAGTTTGTTCAGCCAACGGCAAAATCTCATTAATACACGATAACTCCAATATCATCATAACATCAATCATGCAAGTCATCTCCAATACGGAAACCAAAAAGAATATTCAAAATAACTTCCATCAATTTATTTAACGTTGGCAATAAAATATTATGAGAATAGAACGATAAATAATTGCTTTGAATCAACCCACCTCTAAAAGACAAATTATCGAGAGAATGTCAAGTGAAATGAATTTCCTAAGCTCTGATGAAAATTGATTTCTTAGGATCCCAGTTTCCAGCGAATCAAATGGAAAATGAGGCTTCCTTTTTCTATTTCCATTTATTGGCACAATTTTCCAGCGAGCCAAGCAGAGTCTAAAAATGTCGGGGGGGAAAGGAAAAAATTTGTGATAACATAACCCAAATGTATCATGTAATTCAGAAGGATGCATATGCAACTTGCTTGATACAAAGAACATCACAAGAAACTTTTCTCTTTTCATTCTCTCTTTATTTTCGGACAGGATTTGACATCAATAGTGAACCTCAAATCTAACTCTCATCTAAGCTTTTTATCCCAAAAATGGCTATAAACAAGATTTTCCACAAAAATAGGGGTAGCTTATCACATCTCTTTCAACAAGGGAATGGTAAAGAAATATTTTCATTGAGGGTTTACATCTGAGTGGTCCATTCACATCTTGTTGTACAAACAACTGCAGAGTGAGCTCATGGCTGAGAAGCCAACAACAAGCGACTCTGCTGGTGTTTTACCATCATTTCACTGTTCTGAGCTTGCCTTCTCAGTAACCATTGGCAAGCGCTTGTTCATGTTGACCACAACGAACAAATACACCTGAGTCATTAACAATACGACTGCCTCAAACAATACGCCTCCATAGTTCACCTTAGGTTGCAGACTCCTGGGATTCAATCAATTAGAGAATATCAGTTTACCACAACGTAAATCTGTGGTTAAAACTTTCTTTTCTTCTCTATTTCTTTTAGCACAAGATTTGACATGCCCGACAAGGCACACATCAGAATGAAACACGACCAATTTAAGGAACAAAGGAGGTGATCGATGGAAGTTACAAGCATAAATCACATGGTCTGACCCACCTCCATAATTAAAAAGGTAAAAAGAATTTGCAAGTTTCATGGTGCTTTCCATCCAAACATGCACTTGTTCTTTGCTTCTCAGGCAATCCAAAAAAAAACACTAATTCAGCCATGACGTTGTAACGAGTTGAATCAATAATACGTCCAATTATATAGCAAATAGTATACCCTTACATAAAACATAATAATTACATAAACTGCTCACAACCAGAGAATAAATATTATAAAATAGACAAATAACCCTTCTTACTTGCAGCCTACGTTAAGTGCACCATTCTGTTTAAGCGAGCATCAGCTACAAACTCTAACAGGGCCATACAAATAATGGTTTTGTCAGCTGAAAGACATCTCCAAAGTCCCTTTAAGCTCATATCAAGTATGCTAGGGTCATGCTGTAAATAAATGAATATATAACCAGGGCACAGAAATAAATTACAGCTAAATTAGAGTAAGATTAGTAAAAAGTGCTTCAAAGTTGTGTTACTGCTCCTCAATCAGTACATCAGAAGACAGACACAGGTTGTCAGGGTAGAAAAGTAAGACACTGGAGTTGATGCTTGTATTCTGTGGTACCTAAAGAATTGGGGTGGATCATCCAAATAGGGCAATCTTATGCTTCATTTATAAATGGTCACCTTCGCTTCTGTGAAGCCTGCAAACAAATACAAGTCAACAATTCAGGTAAGAAATATAGTAACAGATGTCATTAAAACAACTGAGATTAAGGAGCACAAATATCATGAGAATTCACATGAACTCAAGGAACTTGTTAAAATCAAACCAAACATATCAACACTTGAAAATTTTTTGTAAAAGATATCCATTTACTGAACAACTACCATTTTTGTCATAAAGGATCAATATATATAATCTGAATCAAAAACACTAGCTCTAACTGTTGGGATTAATGTATAAAGAACAACCCAATCCCCTGTACAGCAGATAAACATGCACGTTCAGAAAACCTGAGCTAAAATCTGAAAACCGCATACTAACAGCTCATCCATTGGAAGGAGATTTCAATCTTCCAAGACCACCAACTAACAATTTCTAGCTCAATAATCAGAAAGGAATATTATGCCTGATGATTATCTCCTCAAACAGACCCCAAAGAACATTCCTATTGTAAAATGTGACTGAAACCAATAGTAGAATTACACTAACAGCTCAGATGGAGGGCTTGGATGGGAATTTAAAGGAGAGCAACTGAAGAGACATCTTAATCCCATCATCCCGTGGTTGGATGCATTATATTTTTAAGAAAGCCATGGGACAAAGATGCTCCCACAAAACAAAGTTTTCCTTCATTTCAGCTACCTCCCAAAATGTACAGAAAACGCAGGATTTAAATGGTATCTCATCAAATTCTAGATTCAAAAGTTATTCACCAAGCACTGGACACAAAAAGAAAGCAAATGAAAAAAACAAAATGGATCTACTATTTATAAATACTTTGCTCCCTCAATCCCACTGCATTCCCAAGCATACGCGTCAATTCTTTTCCTTTCCTCAAGGTAAGTTATGCAACCTAAACTAGAGAATGGACTTTCCATTCTGCTCCATTCCTCAATGAGTCCATTGACTCCATTCTATTTCGTTCTGCTCTAAAGTCCAAATATCCAAAAGAAACAAAATTTTACTTTAAAATCCAAGAAACTGGGGGCCACAGTATACCACAAAGAAGAATGATACATCCACTTTACATGGAAATAAAATGTTTTAATCACTAATATCAAATTGCTACTAGGCACAGATGATAGGAGAGGGATATCAATTATCAAGATCCATAGAAGAATTTTGCATAAAGACCATACGTTTAACAAGAGGATGTGTTAGCCAGATGTAATAAAATAACAAAACGGCTAAAATTAAAATGCTACAAAGTATAGAGTGTCAAAAGAAAATGGCAGACCTTTTGCAGCTTCTCCAAAACAGAATTCTCAAAAGCTTGATACCCAGCACCAACCAGGTTACTTATCTTATCAGGTACCACGGGTTTCTCGGCACTTGAAAACTGTGTTGCCACAGCAGGCTGAAGAGGTATAACCAGTAGCGGGTTAGAAAGATGACCACAAATAGTCCCTGTGGCAGCAACCTAGACAAAACAACACCCAATATAAGTAATTACTAAATACCAATAAGAAAATTCAAGTTAAAAGAACAAATCTTGAGCTGAATAAGAAAAATCTTACAGCTCCTTCCTTTGTGGCCATTACAACAAGTGCAGAACCCTTCTTCTTACCGCCCTTGATGACTACATCTTCCACTTCACCAAACTTGGAAAACAGTTCTCTCAATTTCTCTGCCGAATAATCTTCACCTACCTTCTCCCACGAAACTTTGAGGACCTTTTCTTTATCCAGCCCAGAGCCACCAGTAGCCATGCTTTCTTTCCTAACTCCCGTAGACTTGTTTTTCAAATCAGGCTCGGTAGGAACTCCTTTATTGGCGTGCATAGCCCGAATCCTAGCAATCTCTTCCTTCAGCTGCCTAGCAATCCTCTCCTCTTCTTCTCGCGCTTTAACAGATGGGTCAGTAGCAAAAGCAGCCCGCTCCCTTTCTTCGAGATCAGAAACCATCTTACGTCGCTTGCCATCGCGCTCTGACAGTCGGCGTTGCAGCTCACGCTTAACTCGCAGCAGGTCATCGAACAATTTTCGAGCCTTCTCATCCTTGAGAATCTCATATGAAGTCTTGAGCTTTTGAAAGTTGGAATGGGCATTTGGATCATCTGGTCTCTTGTCTGGGTGCAACTCCAAAGCCTTCAATTTATAAGCCTTCGATATCTCCTTCTCGGTAAGTTTAGCCCCTTCCTCGCCGGATGGTAAACCTAAAACCAGATAGTGATCGACCGCCTCATCCATTTTCTTACACGACAGTAGTTCTCCTCGGTGTTGCAGGGAGAGACGGCGGTCGCGACGTCGGGTTGATTTGTTGATGCCGAAGGGTAAAGGACTCGGGGAAAATTATGCTAAATGTCCCCAAAAATTCTAATTATTTATAAGTACCTAAAGAAGGTAAATTTTGTCCCAAAGAAATTAAACTTGTAAAGACCATAATACCCTTGAAGTACCCAACAACCGACATCGGCAATCACCCATTCAATTTATCGACGCCGGTCGTGACTCGTGATGGGTTTTTTTTTTGTTGGAATAAATTTATCAATAAAGTTTAAATGAAGAATATCTAATATAATTATATTTTAAATGAGATAAAAATATATATAAAAAATTAAAAGTGGAATATTCAGCATAAAATCGTTAAATTTGATCTAACATCGTTAGGAATTTTCTTCTCTTATAATTTAACGATGTTAAGTCAAATTTATCGGTTTTGTGTTAGATGCTCCATTTTTAATTCATTATATATATTTTTACCCCATTTAAAATATAACTATGTCAAATACTCCCTCCTTAAAACCTTGTTGGTAAATTTGGCCCTTAACCATTTGTTCTTCCTTTTTATTTCTTCAAATTCTCTTGTGATATTGATATATGGACAAAAATACCCTCAAGTAGTTGCTAAAATAATTTAATAATAAATTTCAAAATCTTTGTTGTTATAAATGCAAAAATTGTGATATCCTTAATATAAGACATATTTACCTAATTTGATTAGATTAAGAAAGTTGGCTAAATTAATAAATATAACATGCATTTTCTAAAACACCCTAGTCATTTTCCTTAATTTTTTCCTTCTCTCTCCTTCTTGATTATTGTTGAGGGAGCATCAATAGGAATAAATTAGAAAAAAATAGACAAATACAAAAACTTTGTCTTATATTTAGGATTAAGATTAATTCCCTAAATATATTTTGTATTAAGAACTGGAGGGGTATAAATTGTGAAAGTTTTATCATTTAAAAAATTGATTGTGTGTTGTAAAAAAACTAATTGTAAAATTAGAAGATTCAATTATAAAAATTAAGTGGCAAAAAATTATAAAAAATTAAAAATTAATTAGCCAATTTATCATGTGCTCTAGGTTTTTTAGGAGCAATGTTGAATAAAAATATGATCCTTGATTGCTAATCCTCACCCCCACCCAGATTAACGAATCCTTGCGAAAGCATAGAGAAAAGGAGAGATGAGGGTTTTTTTTTTTTTATTTGCAATCAAAGAAACTAATTATATTAAAATCAACAGAAATTACAATGTCTTAGAAGGAAAAAAAAAAACACAACCAATAAATTGAAAGTACTGAATAAACTCCACATATAATAATTAGAGATAGAATCACGAACTAGTAAAAAGTTTTAGCAAGAATATAACACATCATAAAAAATAAAAAAAAAAACATCTTGAACGCCTGACAACGACGAGGCTTACAGCTGCGAAGGTCGAGAAACTCAATCAAGAGGGTAAGACCATCCAATAAAGCTTTGGCAATCCATTCGACTACCAAATTTGTTTCGATGGGAATCCATATGCAAGAATGGTTCCTGATTAAATTCATTGGGACAATAGAATTCTCAAGGAGAGCAACAAACATATTAAACACAAAGAAAACACTATCAATGCGACAATCAAATAAATCACAATTCCAACCCAATGATGAACAATGTTACCTTACCCACTGAATAGGTACATGTCCAGTCCAAAAAATGATCAATGTTAACAATCACACTGAATAGGCACATGTCTAGCCAATAAAAAAAACAGCATGTATAAACTCACTGAACAAACTTAAGTTGATGATTCTAAAATAATAATCTAATAACCATGCATTACAGTTCAAACCAACACAATAACAAGCTCCCCCCCACATACATCAAACCAATCATCACTATTTTTAGAAAGGGACCCAACAGCCCAATTTTGAACACTTTGATCATTCATTCATTCTCTTCTCCACCTACTAACCTTTTTTGCCAATTCAATTGAGACAATGACAACTTTGTTGAAATTTATTAGCTTATAATTTGTTCTGTCCAGAAGATAAATATAGATAGCCTCCTAATATTGCCAGATTAACCAAGCCCCAACTTATACCAAATCTTCTAGACAATCATCAATACTCAACATATCAAAGCCAACAACAAAGCGAGCCATACTATCATTCTCAAAGCACAATCCCAAGACAACATCAATATAGAAGCTTTGAAATTTGAATAACCCACTAACTTCAAAATCCATTGATCTTAGAATAGCAAAAGATTTAGCATAAATCCCAATGACACTTATAGATCTTTTGAGATGAATACATGAATGTTTGAGCTTGTACTTCTTAAACTTGGAACAAGGAATATGCCTATGGTTCAAAAAGCTAATAAGAAAAGGTATGAACAAATTCGGTGGGTAAACCTTCGATTTTCTTGCATCAATTGAAAAACCCCAACTCCTACCCATCAGCTTACATGGCAATGTCTTCCATCCCACTGAGAGTTTGCAAAACCCCCACCTCAACCCATATGGCACCGTAGAGAGCCTTGGAGGCACCCACCAAAATCAAAATCAGAGATCGCCCATAAGAATCTCTTAGCACACCATAAACCACTCTGGAACTTGTAAGGACTTTTCCAATCAGTAGACAATCCTCCTCCTCTCTATCAGCTTTATGTTTCCATTGAAGTTGGATGTTGAGCCATCTCCTCTCCATTAAGAATCCGTTCCTCCCAGCTTCTCACCTGATTATTCGTTACCTCAGCACATCAGCCGACATCACCACCACATAGGTGAAAGAGAAGGGATGAAACCTTACACTCTCTCACTAGAAACTAAAAGGAGAGATGAGGTTACCTCAACATAATGGACTCCTATGCATCATAAATGATGAGATGTCATTGTGGGATGTTTGACTAATTAAATAATCAAACTAAACAACAATATTGCTACATTTTGTAAACTTCCCAAACAACATTGCTCTTAAACAAACTTCCAGATATCTCCTACTCCTCATCAAAACCTTTAGGACAAAATTGTAACTTAACCCTTTATAATTGTATTTTGGGAAAATTCATGTTTTTATGTCCTTTTTTCCCTTCCCCGGTCCGCCGCGTCATTCTCGTCTGTATTCATACCCTTGGGTTACCGTTGTTAGAGCGTATAAGGCTATAATCTCTCTAATTCAATCCACAATCCTCGAGCCTTCACTCGCCACACACGTCCCTAGACACGTCCCTCAGGGTCAGGAGTAGGTGTGGATCTCTGGGTTGTTAAGATAGATTTGATTTCATCAAAAAAGTAAATAAAATGCTTAAAATAACTAATGGCAGCAAATTGGACTGGTGAGATGTGCACCATCTCATCTGGATTGATCAGGTGAAATTTGGGTGGTTCAGAACTTTTTTCTTAAACTGACAGGAAATGTTTAAAAAAAAACTGGTTTCACTTATTAATAGCCAAATGCAGATAAACCCATCAAGGAATCGTCCAACTGATAATAAAGTTCCTAACTTTAACTACAAAACAAATAATATTATGAAACAAGCAACATACATGGAAAGGCTTCGCGATCCAACCAATCCTAACTGCAGCGAAAATCCCAGAATCCACCAACTTGGTAATACAACACAACTAAAACTTCCTCCCCAAAAGAAATATGGCACTTGAATCGCAAGATCCACGTGGTTTTACATCTGACTGAGGATGTTGAAATATGATGCACTAAACCAGGCACGAACCTTTATTATTTTTGTTCTTGTCACTTTTGGCGAGAAAGCAGAGGAATAAATTAATTCCCAAGGTCATGGGGAACTAAATGCTTGAGCTAAGTACAATCCATTAATTACTGGCGTCTCGGCTATAATATTGGTCAAGAGTCTTTGCTGGTATACGATGAAGCAGCTCACGGGGGAAAATCCGAAGCAAAGTCCATGCAAGGTCTAGTGACTGGAAGATGTTGCGGGTGTCATAAGCTCCCTGGGTAACAAACTTCCTCTCGAACTTGTCCAAAAATTCCAGATACAGCTGTTAGAAAACGAAAACTCATCAATACCACTTCATAAACAAACTAACTTCATCAAATGAAAAGAATGAGACAAATATTAGAGACCAGATCCTCAGATGAAAGTGCTTCTTCTCCAACCACGGCTTTCATTGCCTGGACATCCTTTCCAATGGCATAATTTGCATAAAGCTGAAAACAAACAAAATATAACACTGGTTAGATGGATAAAAATTTGCAATAAAAAAAATAAATAGATACTGAAGCACAATTGGACCAACCTGATTCGAAACATCAGAATGATCCCTTCGAGTCATTCCCTCACCAATGGCACTCTGCAAAGGTCAGCAGTAATGCATCATGAGTGCATAACACCATAAACAGCACAATTAATTATTTTGATCATGAAACAACATAAACTAGTCGCCTGACAGCATCTTGACATCAAAGAAACAAAGAAGATTATCCTTACCTTCATCAACCGAGATAGTGATGGAAGGACATTGATTGGCGGGTATATCTACACAATAAAATTTGAATGTCTATGTCAATAGATATAATAAAGCCTAAATAAGTAAACAATATAAAGTGAAAACAATTCACTAGGTTGCTGGTGCAAATTAGACAACTACTTCAATAATCATGACAGAGAAAAACTGGTTCCATTTATGTAAAAGGATAATTCATAGCAAATTTCCCAAGATCAGAAGAGAATTATAAGTCACAGCATTCCACCTTGACATGTTATGTGAAACAAGATCAAATCAATGTTCACAAAGCAATAATATATGGAGAATACTATAATTCTGTACAAGCCAACAATCTTGCAGTAAATTTCCATGTTAAATGTCGGAATACTTTCTAAACCAAATTCTCTTCAGCAGTGAAGTCCACTGTCTAGTCTAGCAACTTGTGTTCAGTAGGACCAAAGCTTCGATCTATCATCCTACCTGTCTGTTATACAGCTGCCTATCTATGTATATCTGCCCCTCAGTAATGTATCCCGTAAGATCAGGAGTTGGATGGGTGATGTCTGTACAAAATTTTAAGAAACATGATATCAACATCAAAAGCTTGTTACGCAATGTAGCTAATGCAGATAGATTTATTTAGGTTCCTAACCATCGTTTGGCATGGTCAGAATTGGAATTTGAGTAATAGAGCCTTTTCGCCCCTCAATTCTTCCAGCACGTTCATAGATTGTTGCAAGATCTGTATACATGTAACCTGGATAACCACGCCTTCCAGGCACTTCTTCACGAGCAGCAGATACCTATAGGAAACAGTGCAAGTAGCAACTTGTGTCATGCAAATTGCTCACAATATTTATGACTTCTCAGCCTTTCAGAGTAAGAAAAAATGGTAAACAATATTGCTTAAAATTACTCTTTTGGAAACCTCTATAAAACATTCATAACTTGCTTCTCAGCTTTCAAGACTAAGAGAGAAAGCAGTATTCAATGTCGATTTAAATTAAACATATCCAAAGAAATCACAATTGCCTGACGACCAAGGCATTAATAGGCAAGGGCAAAGGCCGTAAGAAAATTCTCAATATTATTTTCTTTCCTTTAGCTGCCTCATTTTCTAATAAATTAAACTTTAAGGTACATTACCTCACGAAGAGCATCAGCATAAGAACTCATATCTGTAAGTATCACAAGAACATGCTTCCCACATTCATAAGCCAAATATTCAGCAGTTGTTAGAGCAATACGAGGAGTGATAATGCGCTCAATTGTTGGATCATTTGCCTGTAGTTGATAGCAGCAGCCAATGGACAGACAATATAAGGATTAGCCCCTTTGTCCAAGTTATGAAATTGGAATTTTAAAATTAGAACCACTGCCTCAATTAGATGTCCTACTCAACGAACAACTTTATGTTCCTCAAAGTACAATAAGGCATATTTTACAAATCTTTATTAGATCATAAATTTAAAAAGAAAAATCTGCACTGATCAGTTCTAAAAAACTAAAAGAAAAAATGTACACCTGTTTCTAATATTTAGATGTATACTTCTTTCAGCTTAACAAGGAAAAATGTTAGCTCCAAATGCAATGCTAGTGCAAGATTATTCATGTATAGTCTGTTTTCTAATATTTGACTTGGAAAATAGCAATAGCATCATTAAAACCCAAAGGGGGGAAATGTTATTTTCTAGTCACAAGCATTTAACAGGATACCTTTGACACAGGACAATATTTCCAAGCTTGTAAACTACTCAGACATAATTTCTGAAAAAGAATTTGAAAATTTAAAAGTAAAAAATAGAACAAGTACATTCTAATTAAAAAGTTTACCAGATTAAGAAAAAGAGTCACCCTCTCCATCGAGCCATTCTCCTCAAAGTCACGTTTAAAAAATTGAGCAGTCTCCATGTTAACTCCCATAGCTGCAAACACGATGGCAAAATTGTCTTCTTCCCCACCCTATATTATAATGATAAAATGTGTTACGGTAAAACCAACTTCTCAATCTTACAAAATGTAGATGAGTCATGAGTTTTACAAAATGAGCAAGCTATAAAGAGGTTCATTAATTTCAAGGACATTTAAATAAATGTGTGCGTGAGCAAGAAGGAGGGAGGGAGAGTAAGGGCAATATGCCCCTCCCCCTGCATTAAAACATGGCCAGGGTTGGGTGCACACAAGTATCAAACAATCATTTAGAACAGTTCAATTTCAGCTGACCAAATTTGTTCAGAAAATAATCAAGAATAAGAAGCAATTTAACAAATAAGAGTGACATACAAAAGTATCATAATAGAAGCCCTAAAAGTTTTGATGGTATGAGAGGTATAGAGTATGGGCAGAGGTCCAAGGTTCAAGGCCCCCTTATGTAATAAAAAGAAAGGCCTAAAACTTTCATCTAGATGCTAATTCACCAGCAATAAATGCCATGTAAGTGTAATTTGAGCATAACCAAGAAGTACAAGCAAACCAAATAGCCAAAAGTTTTCCTTCAAGTACTTAAAACAGCAAGCGCCCAAATTGGCTTATCCAGGAAAGTGTTAGTACAGTAAACCAGGAAGACCTAAATAAAATACAAGGCATATAAAGCAAGAGAAAGACTTCAAAATATTAGAGTAAATGCACTTTAATACATCTTCTGTACCTCAAGAAGATTATCAGACTTCTCCAGTCGCTTGACTAAGCCAGCCTGGCGACATATCTGAGCAGCAATTTCATTATGGGGAAGACCAGCAGCTGAGAAAAGAGGAATCTTCTGACCTCTAGCAATGGAATTCATGACATCAATTGTAGATATTCCTGTCTGTATCATCTCCTCTGGATAGGTTCTCTCACTGGGGTTGATAGAACTTCCTACATTAGAGGGAGATATTAAGGGAAAAAACAACTTTGTAAAGCGACCATGAAGAAATTAAGCTAAATAATCCCAAAAGCAACTCGGTTACCTGATATATCCAAGTAAGCCTCAGGCAATATGGGTGGACCATTATCAATAGGTTTTCCAGAACCATTAAATATGCGTCCAAGCATGTCCAGTGAGACAGGAGTTTTCAACACCTACAAACATGAATGAGGGGGGAAAGCCGGGGGTCAAAAGTGGAACTATTTCAATTTTATACAGGTTAAATAAAAAACAAAGTGAGTCAATAGTTAAAAAGACAAATCTCGTGAAAAGTATTGGAAGACCTACTTTAACCACAGGAAGTAGTATTAGGAAGTTAAATACATTTTATTTGAATACACTTAGTTGTCAGGTTAATTATCGTTTTGTTATTTTTTAGTTTAATATCTTTTGTTAGTTTCTCTTTATCTCTTGGGCTCTAATATTGAATAAATCTCATATATTCTCCTGCCTTTTTATCTTCTCTCCTCCCTTCCCTCTCTAGATCTCCTTCGTTCTCTCTCACCCTTCCATTTCTTGTTCTTGTCACTGCTTCTATACCAGTCTCATTTCCCATAATAAATTGATAGGAGGAGACAAACTAATCATTTAAAGTAAATTACATTGGAAAGGATCAAACTTCAGAAATCAACCCCCTACAACAAATTGAAAACAAGAGTATGTTCACCAGAAAAAAAAAAATGAATACAAGCATAGTAAAGTATAGCAACCAGAAGCACGACATAATATATGTGGACCACATTTTTTCCTCTACGCTTCAAAAGTTAGTCTTCTTTTGCCTGAATATTTTTCCCAACAGATATGTAGATTTAAGTCTCCTTTAAATATATCAAGCACCATGACAACAGTGCCAATATGAATTCTCCATTACTTATATTAAAGTATAAATGATGAGTCAAGCAATTTATGATGATACTACAAGAAACAGTCTGCACTCTTTTGCCCTGCAGTTATGATATACTTATGGAATGATTATAGTAAACACTCCCCCCCCCCCCCACTTTCTTGAAGATAATAATTCAAAACACACATATTTGTAGACCAGCCATCGATTGGCCCGATTTGATAAACAGAAAATCTTTACATTTAAATATAACTCCCAAGATATCAGCAAACAAATTGTTTAGGTCCTGCAGATCTAAGTGAAGCAAATTAACGGAGCAGATAATTCCATGGAAAATCTCATAATATAAGATGCATTGAAGCACATCACTATGTTATGCACTTTTTGATAAGATATAGTATAATTTGTACCTCTCCAGTAAACTGCACAGTTGTAAATTTATTGTCAATCCCGGATGTACCTTCAAAAACCTGGCCAATGGTTACAAAAAAATCGAATATTAATAATTCCAGCAGCAGATTGCAAAATTAAACAGTTACAAGGCCATTTCCTATTATCAATGGAACTACAAGAGTAACAAGCTATCTTAGTACCTTCCAGTTATAGAAAAATACAATACTTTATTACTACATCAATCAACCCAAATACATAGGGACACATATCCCCTCATTTTATCTGAAGTTATCCTTCCTATTGAAGCAAAATGGACAACAAAAATGCCCTCGGCAATCACCTGAACAACAGCCTTTTCACCATCGACTTCTAGAACTTGCCCACGTCGGGTAGTTCCATCTCCTAAACGAATATTAACGATCTCTTGAAATTTGGGTCCCTGTTGTAGTTGATCAATGCAAAACTCAGTAGTCATGGCAAACAGAAACAGAGGAGCTCTTATTGATAAAGCCCAGCAATTAAATGTACAATTAGGATAGAAGAGAGTACAGACATTACCTTAACTTTGTCCAGAATGACTAATGGTCCAGCAACACCAGATACAGTTCTGTATTCTGAAACATAAAAGAAAATATAACAGTGTAGGGGAAAAGGGATATAAAGCCACAGCTTATCAATGTTGATTCTTCAAACCAAACGTTTTTACATCTTTTTCAATAAAGAAAAATAGTTCAGTATTAAGAGGTGCTTGAGACAAAGGCCTTAACATTAAATTTTTTAAGAAGAATAATTTCAATAAAGAAAAATAGTCAAATATTATGAAGGGATTAATGGACCAAGAGGCTTTAACAATAAAATTAAAACAAGAAGATAACTGACATGATACATACCCATTCCTATCTCCAAAGTTCCCTCCTCCAAATCAAGATTGTTTTGAGCGACACCCATGTTTGAACTTGAAACCATGAGACAACAGAGAAATGATGTGAAAATCAATTCATGCCAATTTTTTAAGGGTGATAAAAACCCAAGCCAGATCATAAATACACGCAAAAGCCAATATTAATAGGACACTGATTCAGTAACTATTTATGTCTAAAGAAAGATGAAAATCACAATATGAAAACAAGTAAAAGAACTAGTTCTGAGCAATGAACACAATTCGTATGCAATGTTGAGTCCAATAGTACAAAACTTTTCAATTTATTACATTTTTATTAGTTATGAAAGTGAAGTACGTAGTAAGGATTTCAAAAGCTTTTTCCTTAAGTCAATCATTAATCATCTAAGCGGCTGAACTAATCAGAACCTCCCCACATTACCAAGCAAAAGTACATCAAATCTTCAATCTCCATTAACATCCTCTTTACTTCATCACACTATTTAAGTGACCAAACCTGATATGGACCAAGAAAAAGAAAACTACTTGCTCCATGATGGAGGCGTGTTCAAACCTCGAAAAACAGATAAATGATACTAGAACCTCTGAGAATCCCCGAACTAATAAGATCAGCAAAAATTAAAATCGACAAGAATTCCACAGACAAACGCATATACATCCGATCGAACTGAAAATGATAAATTCTGAGCGATCAACCGTTTAAGGCTTTCTGAATATCATCATCGAAGATACGCAAGACTACCTGGAAAAAAATTGGATCCGGAGTGGGAGAAGCGTACCTGTTTTCTTTTTCCTCTGATCTCAACCGCGAGAGAGGTATTGACACAGAGCAGGGATGGACTGAGATCTAATGATGAACCTCAATAACAAACGAGCCTATTTTGTCATGTACAAATAATTTCCTGTTCCCTACTAAAATTTATATTTTATATTAAGTTGCATGTATACGAAATCTGGGGCATAGCCAGAAGAATCTTCGGTGAAAATTAAAATAATCTACTTTTTCACCAAAAGCAAAAAATATATATACTTGAAGTTCATAAAACTTATTTCGACCAAAAAAAATAGTTCATAAACTTTATTTATTGTTTTAAAATTAATTTGTTCTCTGAATAGCATCCGGATTAAAGAAATATAAGGAACTCAATATTTTTAAAAGGAATATTCAATTCAAGTATTATGGATTAAAAATCTCATGTTATAATTTGAATTCAAATTAACTGATGCTACCATTTGATATGTTTGTTTTTCATAGAAGAGCGAGTAATTATTTTATCGATTAAAGTATAGTTTTAGTCATTTAAGTTTATATCAGGTTTTCATTTAGTCCTTTAAATTTAAAAGAAGTGTTTTTAATCTTTTTATATTGACACTGTTAATTCGAGGGGTGTTCAAAACCGGGACCGGGATCCACCACTCCCGGTCCCGGTCCCGGTCCCGGTAATCCCGGGCGGGACCGGGATCAAACCGGGAAATCCCGGTTTTTAAAAAAAAAAATTAAATTTAAAAAATATTATTATTTTAGTTAAATTTTCTATAATCTAGTGTTTAAAGTAATTATTTAACATCTAATAAGGCCATAATAATCACACAAATTGATCTAGAATTAAAGAATAACATTTTATTATTATTATTATGACCACCTTTATCATTTTTGTTATTATTTTTATACACTATATAGTAGGATTAGTATCACAATATATATAGTTTAACTCCAACTAAATATGTGATACACATTTTATCAAATGATAATTTAAATTATGGGATAAAAAATACAAAAATAAAACAATAACTTAGTTTTTAAGAAAAAATTTAAAAAAAAAATAAAAAAACCGGGACTGGGACTGGGATCGGGACCGGGATCACAAGGTATGTGACCGGTCCCGGGTCCCTTAGATCCCGGTCCTGGTCCTGGCCGGGACGGGAAATTCCCGGGATCAAAATTCCGGGACCGGGACCGGGATACTTTGGACACCCCTAGTTAATTCTCACTAATGGAAAACTCTAACTCAGCAATTAAGGGCTGACAAAGCATATTTAAGTTTTAATTATTTAATATTATGTCCTTTATATTTCAAAATTAAAATTAAACAAAAAAATGCCAAATTCAACTCACCAGCGTTGCAGCTCGTCGATGAAAGATTTGGGCAACACCCCAGCCTCCTTGACAACTAGTTATCATTGGAACTGCCCCCCAATTACATAGAATTTCTTGTCTGTGTAACAACTTGAGCAAATCTTCCAATTCATCCTAGGTCGAGAGATTCCCAAGACTTCCTCTTTGAATTGTATTTCTTAGCAGAGTCCAATACTTGATACTCCCTCCAGTCCTAATTATAAGATAAAGTTGATTTTTTTGGAAAAATTAAGGAAGCCAATTAAATCACTTTAGAGTATTTATATTTTTAGTATCTTTGGATTATATATTAGTTTATTAATCAAATTACTTAGTTTGAAGAAAAAAATATAAATATAAATATTCTAAAGTGATTTAATTGGCTTCCTTAATTTCTCCAAAAAAATCAACTTTATCTTATAATTAGGATCGGAGGGAGTAATAAGTTTTGGTGCCTTGACCACCTGCGACGAAAGCATATTTACCAGAGGTGGCTGATGCGAACAAACACAGATAGAATAATGGAGAGAGCCTTGAACCATTGTTTTGTGGCTACATGGTATTTTCAAACAACAGTTTCATCGAACTCCCAATCTAATAAAACAAACGAGAGCATGGACAGAATGATTCCTTATCTTTGGCCATAATAAATATATAGGATTTTACTCAATTTTGCATAGCCACTGGCCATTGATTTGAACCACTAAGAGGCCTTTTGCTGAAAGCGGATATGAAGCCTGAAGATTAGATGGAGGAGACGCCGTTGTTGATTATAGTGTGGAAGACAAGTTGTTTTGTTTTGTTTTAATTTTAAAATTAAAAATAATTATATTAAATAATTAAAATTTAAACATGCTTTGTTAACCCTCAATTGCTAAGTGAGTGTTTTCCATTAGTGAGAATTAACGGTGTTAACATAAAATGACTAAAAACACGCTTTTTAAACTTAAGGAACTAAATGGAAACCTAATGTAAACTTAAAAGATCAAAACGATACTTTAGCCTTATTTTATCTGATGCTTGGTCTCAATCTTAATATAAGAGTCAACTGATTTTTTTAGAGATGTTAAAGAAAATAAATAAGTTACTTAATCAATAATCATAGCATATATTATGTATTACTAGTGTTATATTATATATCAATAAATATACTCCTCGGTCCACAATATAAGTCATTTTAAATAATTTATCAGAACTACAAAATGACAATTAACTTATTAAATTTTTCCTAAATTGAAAGACGTTTCCAAATTTACCTATATTAAATGAGGAATTAAAGGAGAGAGAAAAGTATAAGGAGTCATATTTGAACATTAATTATAAGGGCAAAATTGATAAATAAATATTAATTGTTCTTCAAGTTACTTATACTCCCTCCGTTCCTTTTTATAAGAGCTTGATAACCGAATTACGTGGTT
This sequence comes from Inga laurina, assembly GCA_963855925.1. Taxonomy (NCBI): domain Eukaryota; kingdom Viridiplantae; phylum Streptophyta; class Magnoliopsida; order Fabales; family Fabaceae; genus Inga; species Inga laurina. Next base: position 60,703,526 of record OY979702.1, on the reverse strand, counting down.
TAAGAAAGTGGTTAAAATTAGTTGCAAATAATAAGTGTATCTGAAATTAACTTTTTTTTTTTTCAAGCATGCCTTTATTTATAAGGGGAAAATAAGGGAGAGAAATAGATAAATATAAGCATCACCAACATTTTAATTAATAAAATTCATATAATTAATGAAGGGCAAAAAAGAAAAAACTCATGAAATGTTTAGACAAGTATTGTCAAGCTCTTATAAAAATGATCAAGACAATTCAAATTTTGAGCTCTTATAAAAAGGATCGAAAAGAGTATTATAGACCAAACTATTCTTCTAGAAATAACTTATATTGTGGACCGAAGGGAGAAAATACTTTAATATAATTTATTTCACTTCCTTCATCTATTGAAAAAGTTATTGAACTCTTAGTGTCTGTTTGGATTAGCGATGGAAGCTGTTTTTTCGGTGTGATTTATGGAATACGAGGTAAATACATGAAAGGAGTTTTATCTCTTGACTTACATGAATGTGTTTTTTTTTTAAATTATAAATTGGAGTCATACATTACCTAAAACAGAAACAGGCGAAACAAATGAACCAAAGCTACAAAACAACTACTACTAGGTTCCCTCATCAGCCCTCCCGACACCTAAACCATTAGGTGGCTGATCGAAAACACAAAAGGTTTGATTCTGAGTGAAAGAAAATTTTGCCATATAATCGGCCAAAGCAAGATCTTCCCTATATTTATGACTAACATGAACTTGCCAATCCCTGTAAACACATGCACTCACATCCTCCACTATGTCAATAAAAGGGTGTGACCTTGTGCATCCTCGTAAGATCAAATTGATTGCTTCTATGGAATCAGTGTGCAAGCGTATCCTTTTGTAGTTTTTCTACCAACATATGTTGAGTCCTTATATGATCGCAATGAGCTCGGCTATGGTCGTAGGCACATTGTTTAGCTTACTGCTAAACCCACATAACCATTTACTATCAGTGTTCCATATCACACCGCCACAACCACTCCTGCCATCTTGAAGCACCGTTCCATCTACCTCTAGCGTGATGAGTTCTTCCGTTTGGTTTGTATTCTGTTCTCTGCTTGCTTGGGTTCCTGTATAGAAAGCGCAGTTTTCCAAGAGATCTCTATATAAGCATACTTTAAACAAACTATTTGTTGCCTTGGTTATATTAGTATCTTCCGAAAAACCAAACAATTGGTTACATCGAGATACCCATATATCCCAACATATATATCCAAAAAGCATTGCCCATGGTACTTTCCTTGTGTGATATTGGCCAGCTTCCTGCTGTAGATTCCATCTTACCCATTCCTCTCCCTAGAGATTGAAGAAGGTATTCCGTGAATTGGGTGACACCACTTCTCTCCATCTTTCCTTCGCATTTGGACAGTCTCTCATCATGTGCATTGGGTCTTCATTGCATATATAGCCAAAAGGGCATCCAGCTGTGGCTATGAGGCCACGACTCGTCCTGAGAGCTGAGGTGTGAACTCTCCTATGTGCAAACAGCCACAAAAAGGATTTGATATTCTCTGGAATCCTCCATCTCCATAGCATCTTCCATATTGTGTCCGCTTGTTGATGTGTACCTGAACAAATAGAAATATATGCAGATTTTATAGTGAAGGAACCTTCAGTGGATGGTTTTCAATAAAATTTATCCTCTCTTCTCTTCTCACAAGGAGGGTGAACACAAGTGAGTCTTTCGATAGTTGAGTGAAGCAACCAGTTCTGGAGTTTCTGAACATTCCATTCCCCACAGGGGCAACATAATCCACTACCTTCTGCTCTCTAATAATGAGGTCTTCATATCCCGGGATCAAATCAATAATCGGCTTATTCCATTGTAACCAATTTTCAAACCAAAAGGAAGTACTTCTGTCATTTCCAATTTTCTTCCCAATTGGCGAGAATAGAAGGAATTCCATACAGTGCAAATGCTTCTCCAAGTGAGGGAAGAATTATGTTTCTTCAGGTATTTCCCTATCACCACATTGGTATTTAGCTCGTAAAGTTTGAACCCAAAGTGCTTCCCTATTAGCAACCAAGTTCCAACACAATTTCATGATGAAGGCTTCATTCTGTTTTCTCGTATTCTTAATCCCCAATCCTTCTTCCTTCTTATCAGTAGTAATAGTATCCCAAACCACAAGATGGAGTTTCCTAGCATCATCACTTTCACCCCACAAGAAGCTCCGACTTGCCTTTTCAATATTTTTCATTAGTTGTTTTGGTAGACAGAAGCATGGCCTGCATGTGATATAATGGTAAAGCTGTTAGAACCGACTTGATCAAAGTAGCCCTACCCGCTAGATTGAGATAACCTCTTTTCCAACCCGAGAGCCTCATCTTAACCTTTTCCAAGATTGGGACAAAAAGGCAATACAATGACCTCTTGTGAATAAGTGGAATCCCCAAATATTTTCGTGAAAATGCTTTTCAAACGCCAACTCAAATATACTCTTATATTGATATGTTGTTGTTAATATACATCTCTCTCTCTCTCTCTCTCTCTTTTTGTGCAAATTAATCTACATATCTTTTTTTTCCAAGATTAATCTACATATCTATTTGCTTATATATGAATATATGATACTATATTATATATGAGCATAAATTATAGATGATACTAAATTAATTTATCTTACTTATAAATTGATATATAATTTATTTAACTTCATTAATTTTACAGAAAAAATCAACTATATTTTGTATTAAACAAGGTTATTAAACCGGGACAGGTCACCAGTTGGGGTACTGGGTCAGGAGTCAGTGGATCAAACCGGAGCTAACCCGGGACAAAACCGGTGAAAGAGTGAAGATTTCAAGCTTATTAATATAAAATTATAAAGAAATTTCAAAAATATCGATTTTTTTTTTAAATAATGAACTGGTCTGATTCACGAACCAGACCAGCTTCCTTGCCCGTCCATTGGTTCCCAGGCCGGACCAGTTTTCGGTCTGGTCCGGGTTTAATAACAATGACATTAAAGATAGGAAGGGTCGGAAGTCGGAACTCATAATATTTAGAGAGAAAAAAAATCGTAATTTCGTAGGGGAGAGAAACGTATACGTAACAACTAATGGCAGAGGCGGGCAACTAATGGCGCGGTAGCAAAAAACGGTGGACCCGGCGATGCAAGGTATCTCGCCCTTCGGGATGCCGATGTCGCCGCCGTTATTTATTTACTATATTGGCGAGAAATGCTTGAGCCGCTCCGTAACAGCCCCACATGAGTGGAGTCGAGGAGCACGTGTCATATTTTTTTTTTTAATTTTTTTTTCACCGCACAAAACAAAACAAACAAAATGAATGTGAGGAGAAATAAGGTCCCCTCCAATGGAGAAAGGGGAAATGAATTTTTTTTTTTTTTATGCTTATCATATTCTGATGATAGGATTATTGCTCAGTAACTTCATTTTATTTTTTATTTTTGAGTCAAAATTTAAAAATTTATTTATTTTTTATTCCTAAATATATTCTTGAGTATAGACATTTCAAATTATTTTATTTAATTATTGGATTTGATTTAATTATTCAATATTTATTATATCATAGAATTGAAAATGGATATTATATTTTAGTATTCTATCTTAGATAGATAATTTGATATGATTTAATTAGATTATATTAGATTTTAGTGTTAGTTTATTTTTATCTATATAAAGGCCTATATCTACTCAGTTCTTATTTTCTCTCTACATCAATATAATGGTCTTATCTCTCAAATAGCAACGACCATTGTGACCATTGATTCCAATATTCAATAAAGATAAATATGAGTTTTAGTCAATCAGAATGAAGACCCTCTTTCCATCTCAAGAACTATGAGATTTGATTGAGGACGGTTTTGTAGACCCAAATACAGACCAGAAGAAGGAAAATAGAAAGTGAGATATAAAGGCTTTATTATTTTCCTACAAGGTAAGCACAACAACAACCTTTTCTCTAGAATCGCATTTGTAATAACTTCTAAAGAGGCATGATAGATTTTAAATATTGAGTTTCATGGCTTAAACAAGGTAATCTATATAAAACTCCAATCACTACATCGTGAATTTAAGAATCTTTATATGTAGAAGAGTGAGTCCATACAATATTACTTATCTAGATATAGTTCTGTGGATAATAAAATGAGCTCCTATGAGAAAATTATTGATGAAACAACTTTCTCAAAATTCTGTCTTCCTCGATTTAACTTTGTTGGTGCAATTGAGGAGGTTCATGGTATGTCTAAATATTCTTTCGGAGAATTATGAGTTCATTACAAACTTATGAGGATAGGATGAATTAATTTGAAGAAAAAAGTGAAGAGCAGGCCTTTCATGTGAAAGTAGAGTCGTGGTAATGGCAAAGGCTGCATTCGATTCAATGAAAAATCAGCAGCTTCATATAGAAGCTCCATTCGATGCCACTGGCCCAAAAAATTTGGACATAAGGAAGCAAATTTTAGATTATTCTAGCACTTCCTCCTAAAGCTAATCCTAAAATCTAATTTAATTTAATCAAATCAAAATATCTAAGATATAATCCTAAGATATAAAATCCATATCTAATCTTATGATATAATAAATATTAAATAATAAACATCAAATCTAATAATAAAATAATAATTAACTAAATAATCTGAAATATTAAATGAGGAGCACGTTCATGAGTATGGAAGCATTACCCAACACCCCGCTTGCTTTCACATTTTTTGCACCTATGGCATTGAATAGAGCTTCTATATGAATCTCCTAATTGTTCGTTAAATTGAATGTGGCCTCTGTCATTACCACGGCCTCTTTTTGTAGGCTCCCCCTTCACCTTTCACCTGAAATGCCTGCTCTTTACTTTTTTCTTTTTTTCAAATTGATTTATCTTGTCCTCATGAGCTTGCAATGAACTCATTAATTCATCCGAAGAATATTTAGACATATCATAAGCCTCCTCAATGCAACAACAACAAAGTGAAATCGAGAAGCAAGGGTTCTTAGAATTTTTGAGACAACTATTTCATCAATAATTTCCTCCTCATAGGACCTCATTTTATTAACCACAGAATTAGCACTAAACAAGTAATATTGTACAAACTCATTCTTCTACATATGAAAATTCTTAAATTCATGACGTAATGATTGAAATTTTACGGAGATTACTTTGTCTGAGCCTTAAAACTCAATCTTCAAAATCTATCATGCTTCTCTAAAAGTCATTGTAGATGCAATTCTAGAGAAGAGATTGTCATGATGAACGGCTTGTTGGAGGAAAAATAAAGCTTTTACATCTCGCTTTCTATTTTCCTTTAAGCATTGTTGGTCCATATTTGGACCTACTAAATCGTCCTTAATCAAATCCCATAGTGCTTGAGATCAAAAAAAGGATCTTCATTTTGATAGACCAAAACTCACATTATCTCTGCTGTGTACAAGAGTCAACGGTGAAGTAACTCCACTGTTGTTTGTTGTCATCATTTGTGGTAATGGTGAACAGAGTTGCACAAGCGGAAAACTCCCATACTTTACAACAAAGCTCTAACTAGAAAGTGAGAAGGAAAGAAAAAGTAGTGATGCTGCGGTGGTTGTTATTTGAGAAAGAAGACCATGCAGCGCGATATCGTGCATAGGGACACTGCGGATGCAGTGCTTTCACTCACTGTCGCGCTAATTAATATAGCTCACTCCTCACTCTTAACTCTAATATCATGTTGGATTTTAAGATTAGATATAGATATTATATCTTAAGATTATATCTTAAATATTTTGATTTTATTTAATTAGATTCTAGGGTTAGCGTGTTTTTGCCTATATAAAAGGCTTATTTGCACTCTTTTATTTAATGATTAATAATTATATTTGAGAGGTTCTTATTTTCTCTCAGTATCAATATAATCCTTCAAATTCTACGTACTTTCGTATATACCATGACAAATATATCCTTGAGTATCATAATATTAACCGTCATATCATTTCAACTTCATATTGTAGTACATCGTAATTCTGACACTGGCAAAAAAAAAAAATCGTAATTCTGACAAATAACCATGACCCAGATCATGCATGTTTAAAAATTCAAAAGCATTCTGCATCTCTTCTTCCTTTCCAATTCAAAAGCATTCTAAACATGAATACTTGTACTTTTATTCCTTTAAGAATAAAACAAATAGATACACCCAGCAGAAAAAAGGATAATATTCTGGCAATACGTAATAATAAACTGTTATGGGACGCACTCGCGTGAGATTCACCAAAACATGGCTCAGTTTTATCTTTCTCACTTTCTTGATCTCTCAAAATTTCAAAGGATCAGTTCACTGAAGGCAATAATTGAGTAATGGACAAGGAAAGCTGGGCCCTGAGGTCGTTAAGGCTTTTATTGGCGTCACGAAGAGTCTGAATATGTGGTTCAGCTTCTTGTACAGGGAGTATCCTAGCAAAGCTTCCCTCTTCGAGATAGTCCACCACTCGATTGGCAGCTTCTAGACCCGTCACATAAGATTTTTCCTGTCAAGATACAATCCTATATTACTTACAGCCACGAAGCTTCCTGCCTTGTAATTAATGCAACCTACAAAAAAGGAAGATATCAAAGTTCAACCTGTGCCCATGAGCCGTGTCGGTTAACTATCCAATCACCTGCCATGAACAAGTTTGGGAAAGACGTGGACGCACGCATCGCGTTCTTGTATGAACCTATGAAAGAAATAGAAACCAGCAGTAGGTGTTATTTAGATCCCATTCACATAGGAGGGGAAAATTAGGGGTCTGTTTGACATAGCGGTGTTGGGGGGGGGGGGATAACGAACCGTAGAGATGAAAACATAGGGTGAGAGAAAATATGCATGTTTGAGAAGGCGTCAGTGTAATCTTACTTTTGTGGGCAAGGTAAGCTTCTGAAACTCGGACCAACCACTGAATCGATAAGGTCAGTAGGTCAGACCGAAATTAAACCGAAGCTAACCCGGGGCTAAATTGATGAGAAATTGAAGATTTTAGGGTTATTAATATGAAATTCTAAAGAAAAAAAATCGATTTAAAAAAAATACCGAACTGGTTTGATGCCCAAACCGGTCCGGTTCGCCAGTTTATGGTCCAATTCGGGTTTCAAAACCCTGCTTTTGGGTCAAATTGCCGATATTAGCAAGGCAGATTAATGCTGCTTCTCACCAAAAAAAAAAAAAAAGCCACAGCGTGGCAGTAGAGTGGGAAGAGAAGCATGGGAAAAAACAAAGAAAGGGTACCTTACCACTTGCTTAAAAAAAAGATAAAATTATTGTAAAATACCCAAAATTTTGTTGTTTGTAAAAATACCCTAAAAATAATAAAATTTAATTATGAGTCCACTCCAAGCCCAATTTATCTCCATCATTAATATTTAATTAATCTCTAAAAATCTAAAGAAGTAAAATAATATTCAATAGGCATGTGTACCAAAATCACATTAAATATATTTAATTAGGTGTTTTTTTAGTATTTACAATTTTTCTATTAATACTGCTCTTAGAAAACACAAATAAAATTAATTAGGAAAAAATCCTATATATATTATTTATTAAGATTCATGTCATTTTTATCTAAACTTGCTTTTCAAATAATTTTCTAAACAAGTTTCAATTTGAAAAAAAAGCTACTTTTGCCACGTTAATCTGAACATAAATCACATTGCACCATCCAACTTCTATCCTAACTTAAATTTCCAAAAGTCAAATTGAAAAAAGAAGCTATTTTTGCCACTGCCAATCCAAACAAGCATAAATCCATGACTTGTAATGTATCTACTATAATAATTGAAAATATGGGTTTAATGTATATTAAGGAATTAGATACATTGATACATTAATGACGTTGTACCTGGGAAGAAGTGGGTCATAGATTTGGGATATCTACCAATCTCTTTATCAACCACGCCCGCATTCTCAAACTCTTTAATATACTTGGAGAGGTAAGACTTCAATTTCACAACCATCTGCTCATCCTTAAGCGGCAACAACTCATTTGCATAATACTACCACAATCAATCATGGCATGCAATTAGATCCGCAGTAGAACATCCACACACAGGAGTTAATCATTGTGCCTGAAGTAGAACCAGTAAGTGAGATAACATCAGATGTGAATCAGAAACTGAACACTTACAAAGTCAGCTTGCAAAACTGTCATAGAATCGCTTAGATGCTCGTCTTGAATGGCATTCAAGTCAAAGAATGTCCACGCAAATGAGTTGTCAAAGCCAGAGCAAGCATTGCTAGCAGCTGGAATCTTCACCTGGTAAACAAGGATTTGACACAATTCAGAAGACCTGCCAGAAGCCAAAGCAACAACACAAATGCAGGGTACACCATCATTTATTTTGAGCTGCGCACCAGTTTTGACCATGTTGAGAAAAAAATGAGGGAAATACATGCCTGGTTCCTCTAGGAAAGATCGACATTTGACAGTGTTTTGAGACATATTCTAATTAGTGCGTGATATAAAAGTAGTAAAAATGAAAAGATTTTGTTTTCCCAAACCTTCTGGTCAAGCCATAGTTTAACGGTGAGAACATCAATGCTTCCCAAGTTCAGAACCTTCAGAAAGTCCTCCCTTGAACACAATGTTGGGCTAAAGAAAAAGTAGTGGCCCAATTAAGAAGGGCAGGAAGAAAATCAGTAAGTGGGTTTGCTTCTATGAAATGCTAAAAAACACACAGGAAAAAATTAAATCCACTTTTTTAAGTTCATCTAACTGGGTGTATACACGTAGCAGTAAAAAACAAGCATGGATTCAAAGCCTTCATAACATTATGTTAACACACTAAAAATTGCCAAATAAAATAAAAAGCTTGAAACTCATTTGCCAGATTAGTTTACAAGTATCAATAAAATGATTAGAAGCTACCAAATTGAGAACAGCATACCTGCTCTTTATGATCTCTTGTAGAGTAGAAATTGCCACTGCCATAATCACTGCATCAGCTTTGTAGGTCACCCTGCCACAAACTAACTCTGAAACACAACCTGTTTCCTCATTGAAGATTAAATCTGTCAATCTCCTATCTTCCTCAAATTTACAGCCCTTCGCTCTTAGGGAATCCATCCACGGCTCAAAAATTTTCTCTTTTCCAGCTCCACGAGGCCATGCCATATCAAAATCTTTCTGGACCAACAAAGCAAATGAACTTATTCAGGCATTCTTAGAAAGTAAATGTGAGGGTAGATAATACGTAAAACAAGTGCAATGGTAATGTGCACCCCATAACAAATGATTTTGAAACAATAGAAATTGAATATATTATGTTTAAAATGTACTCATTGCCTCGTCCAATTACAAGTGTGCTCTCTTGGTGCAATTTTACGTTAATAGTTACTCGAAGGCTCCTCAAACAAAAGGTTCATTATAAATATTATTTTATATGAACCATGTTTCAAAACTAGCCTCAAAAGTTATGAAAGATACAACGGAAAACATATGCTATCTCTTCACATTTCTTTTTAGTTGCTCTCTATTCTGTTTCCGTACTACTACTTTTTTAAATAATTTTCTAACTTTTTCTGGATGTCTTTGTTGCTCAAATCTCTTACTGACTAAGAGAGTAGGATTTATCAAATTTCATGATATATTGATTGGGAAAAACCTAAGCATCAAACTGCAACTACGAACCTGGTGAGCAAGGATAATATAATTTAGCAGTCCCAGTGTTGCAGCAGCACTACACTGCTCTGCTGGGGCAAAAAGACCCACATGAACCAACGGGCCTAGTACATCCTGATAAAGCCTTTCTGAGCAGCCAAACTGCTTGAAAAGCCCCCTTGCAGTAACTACCAAATGAACATCCAAATGAGTCACTTGACAAGTTAGATCATTATTTTGAATTCGAAAAAGGCTTACTTGAATCATAATTCCTCCAAGCTGTGTCGGTGTTGTCAAAGTCAATCACTGGAATAAGGATGCTTTGTCAGTGAATTTTCAAGAATAATGAAGTGGAAATATGTATTGGATAAAGCAATTCCGTTCTGTTTACTGACAAAAACAATTATGAGTCGGGAGGTAGATTGAACATAAACATATGCATATTAAGGAAAGGGTGCACATCCATGCATACAAAATGATTCCTACGATGAAACCTCTGGGGTTATTATTAACTAACAAGAAGAAATAGGCCTTATATACTGTAGAAAGTTTCATTGATTTTACATAGGAATTAGGTATTTGTAGTTATTAATTTTTCATAAAATGTATACGGAAAAAAGTCAAGGCATCCCCTTTGAGCATTGAACATACCAACAGACAATACTTATCCGGTCCTTAATATAAGTTTCATTTATCTAATTTGATGACATTAAAGAAGTTAATTAAGTTAGTTAATATGATATGTATTTTCTAAAACACCCTAGTTATCTTCCCTAATTCTCTCATCTCCTCTCCTCCTTAATTATTGTTGAGAGAGCAACAATATGGGTACATTAGGAAAAAATTGACAAATATAAAAATTATATTTTATATTTAGGACTAAGATTAACTCCCCAAATATGTCGTACAATAAGGACAGGAGGATATAAAATATATAAGAAGCTATATTATACTACCCATTCCTCAAACTCAAGGCAATGCGCAAGTAGCCACATCTAATTTGCAGGAAAGATGGTGATAACCAAATAGTCTAACATGCTAGGCTATTTGATCACAATTCTACAAAATGAGGACTTGTTGCCAATATGATAGTAACATGGAAAATGAATGGCTGAGGTGATTATAGGCTTTTAGCAGTGTAAAACGATACTTTCATAGGTACATAATTACCCAAATATGCAGATTCCTAGCCATTTCACTTTTCTTTTCCAAATTCCAATAGTGCAGGTCAAAGGAAAAGACACTTCAACGATAATATACCTGCAGCCATTAAGGGTAGCAATGTCAACCTATCCAACAACGGAAGCCGGAAAAACTGCAAACAAAATAATGCACATGAGGATTGCAACTCTAAGAAAATGAGACGTGAGGCTGAAAAGAAGCTTCATACTTGGCTGTAGTATAAGGTTCCCAATGGAGCAGGCAATTGAGGCAAATCCTGAAATATTGGAAACTCTATCTGCAAGTAGATACTGTTTCTCAAGTTATACGAGAGGGTATTTATCCAACAGAAACAGAAAGGAGGCACTAAAGTGGACAGTTCCGTTTTTAAGCCTATTAAAGTTACCTCCAGTCCCCCTTCAGAGTATTGTGCAGATTTTGTCCAAGTTGTGAAGGGCTTAATGCCCAACTCATCGACAAGGCTAAATATGTTTTGAAAGGCGCGATAGTAACCTAGGAGAAAATAAATAAGTAAATAAATTGCAGTAACTATCTAAGTCGTGGCAACCACAATCAAAAGTGAAACAACTCCAAAATAAACCTTGATCAATGGTCTTGGAACATGAGGGTTCAGGCGTTAAATACAGAGGAAGAAATTTACTGTCCTCTGTTCTATAATGAACACTCATTTTCAACTTAATCGCATCCTTTCCAAAATGTAGATAGCAAGTAATTCGCGGAGTATAAGTAAAACACTAAAACCGCTATAAACTGCACCACCAATTTTGTACAAGAAGATGCCTAAAGAACTTCAAATTTGGTCTTCTGCTGGTTTTTCTTCTATAACATGAAAGAAAAAGAATTACCCCGGATTGCTGTAGTGTCAGGATATCCAAAACCCTTGTCGCCTTCAAGAACAGTAACGTCGAAACCCTGAAACAGAATCCAATACAACGATTAAAGAAACCGAAAAGCAACTTCAAGTACGTCGTGAAAGCAGGGAAAATGAAAGAGAATAAAAGACCTGATTACAGAGGTGATGAGCTGCTCCAAGGCCAGCCCAGCCAGAGCCGACGATTACTACTTTTTTCGGGCCACTGTCTCTTCCATGGGAAGAGCCTTGTTGAGGTTCAGCTCCGCAACGAAGCACTCTTGGGTTCCTCCTAGCGTTTGGTAAGCACGGTGGAAATGCGATCCTTCCGCAAGCAAGCATGATTCGACTACTATGGGCAACGACTTTCAACGACCGATAATGATAAGCCAGGAATACAGAAAATTAAAAAGGTAATCAGCAGCTATAATGATAGCAATCTATGGTTATTACCAATGGATGCTATTACCAGCGCACTAGTATACCATAGAATTCGTCCATAAATAGATTTTTTTTCCTTGGCAGGCGATTTTCCTGTTGGCTTGTCCACCGCCATTCATCACATTGGTTAGTTTCGTCTTGTAGTCACTAAATATTTATCCTGTCCTTTCTCCAGCTCTTGAGGGAGAGTGTCAGTAGTATAGATGTGGTTGTCGCAATATTTCAAATAGTGTCGTTTCTGGCTCGATTGCTGTAATCAAATTTACAACTTGAGTTGCCAATAAGTATTAATCTAATCGATTAATCGAACATGGGAAGTATTTAAAAAAAATAAAATAAAAGGAGGAAAAGTTGAGAATGACCTTTGTCCTAGATATTTTTTGCGTCGTCGGACCTGATCAGGTGAGAAGTTACTAATCTACTTTCACGCCCAATGGTTAGATACGGTTTTCAATTCACGCCAAAATATGGCGCTGGATGTTGTTACTTACCGTTAAAATTACTCGTTTCCCTCTTTCGCTCCGGTTCGTTGTTTTTCTCTCAGAGATGGCTGCCACCCTTTCCGTTCACCCCGACTGTCTCTCCCCCGGTTCAGCCTTCACTAGACCGCCGGTTCGAGCCCTCAATGCAGCTCCGATTGGAAAGTATATCGTGAAGGAACGCAGGCGCGGCGCGCTGTTACACTCTAGGCGAACGTTATCGAGAACTATCTCGCGGGTTCAAGCCGGCTCGGGAACCGACGACGACCACCCGGCGCCGTTGGAGATGTCCGTAGAAAACGCACTGAAGCTTCTCGGAGTTTCAGAGGGAGCTTCCTTCGACGACATACTCCGCGCCAAGAAATCCATCCTCGCCACTTGCAAGGACGACAAGGAAGCGGTTGCACAGGTAGGTTTGCTTATCCTACTCTTTCCACTCCTCTCTTTCTTTAATTTCAGAGAATTTGAACGTAATCTGGATTCCATTCACGTTGCTATTAATTGATGGCCCCTCATCTGCATTCAGACGTTCGCCGGCAGATTAATTAAAGTACTTTCAAGATTAATAGTCTAAAAAGAGAGCTTGCATTGAGGTGTACCTGTACAGAACAATGAGATTTTTGTTTTTGGGTCTTGATTTAAGCTGAACTTGCTTCTCAGTAAATCCTGATTAGGAGCTTCAAATTGAATTTTGGTTCTGAGATGGGTTAGAGGTCAGTCATTCTAGTTAATTTTGAGCTCTCTGATTCTGGATAGGAGGGAATTGGTAGTGTTGGTGCTCCATGCTGACTTATCTTTATAAGTGATCGTGTTGCTGTGTTTGGAAACACTTATTTTTGGACAAGTCCTTATTATGCAAGTCGAGATAAAACTCCTCTCACATACTTAAATATACCGTGAATCATGATTTATAAACATTTATTGTCCAAAAATAAGTTATTCCAAACGAGCCCGTATGCTTCAAAGTTCAAATTGTACTGGACAGTGGACATTGCCTATTCTGTTATCTAACTTGTGTTTCCGTATTCGTGTCATGTCGAGTTATGACTTGTATGGTGACCGCATCTGTACTTCTTATTAGGCTTGATACTCCTTTTTTCTGTGTGATGTTTAATGTTTGGATTACATTGGAAACTGAAGAATAACCATTCTACGCGTTCATGATATATGCATTGTTCTTATGATCATCCGCTCCGCATTTATTGTTGTTAAATATCACTAATAACATTTTCAGAATGATTGATTTTTAATTATGGAAATACATAGGGTATTTGACTAATCAAGCTGGTCAACAGTGTCATGCATTAATATTTGCTATACTACTTTTGAATTATAGATAAACTCAGTTCCCTTGTTAATGGGTGCGATTGCTTAAATTTCTTCTAGGTCGAGGCTGCATATGACATGTTACTTATGCAGAGCCTAACTCAGCGGCGAGCAGGAAAAGTAGCGGATAGTAAAATTCGTTATGCTGATATCAAACCTGTGAAGCCCTCTGGTGTGGGGTCAATGCCTCAATGGTTCCAAAATGCAATAAAGAATTCACCAGTTTCAATAGAGACTCCCTCAACTAGTGCTTTAGGGATACAAGCTGGAGTGTATGGTGCTCTGATGGGTTTAACCTATATTAATGATGCTGCAGCCGATATTTCTGGACTCATTTTGGCTGGCAGCTTTGGAGCTTCCTTGTACTTTATGACCAAAAAGAATGTTAAGTTGGGTAAGAAGCCTTCTCGTGCATATTGTACTCTTGTTCTGGGTTCACGTGAATCAATATGTTTAATATTAAATAGGTCATGTTACTAACTCAGATCTTACCTGATATACTTATACTAAAGCAAATAGAAGTCTCTTAATCAGCTAAGTTGAATAGATTGTTTAATGTTCTATGCTCTCATGAAGTTTAAAAGCAAAATCTTATAAGGGTTTTGTGCTGGTCACTCATGCAGGGAAGGCCACTGTTATAACCATAGGAGGGCTCATAGCAGGTGCAGCAGTAGGGTCAGCTGTAGAGAGCTGGTTGCATGTAGATGTTGTCCCATTTCTAGGCATACACTCCCCTGCTACTGTTGTAAGTGAAATCATAATCATATCTCAATTCTTGGTTTCCCTGTACCTAAGGTAGTCAAGGAGAACACGATGTTCATTTATTGAAATGTGATCCCGTCATTCAAAGGCATTATTAATCATTTCATGTTCACTTTCGCTGACGAAACATCATGTAATTACTGCTCTCCAAGGTCTTCAACCAAGCCAAGAATTTGATGCTGCCATGATATAGATATATGTATACACACACTTCGATATCTGACTTCCCTTTATATTAATAACTCTTGTCACCCGTTTCCTCGGCCTTCTGTTTGGGTTCTGCCATGATTTTTTGTTTTTTGGGGATAACCTGGTTTGCAGGGAGTACCTTGTGCATGGATCTTGGGCTTCTATAGTTAGCGTGCCTATAAGTTTGTGGGTTAAATTTATCTACCACTTACATGACCAAATTGGTGTGAAGTATGCTAGCTCGAGTGTGTTTTGTTTTAATAGAAACTACTGAAATCAGGATTTTCAATGTGGAATCAAACAAACATTTTGTTTTCACTTAACTTTTGACAATTAGAGAACTGCGTTTAAAAATTTTTAATTAGTTTTTTGTACTCTTTTATCGTATATCTTCTTTTTATTAAAATTTTATAATCCAACTTCTCTAATTTTTTGAATCTAACTCTTAAAAAATTTATTCCCACCCCCCACCACCAAAATCCCTTGTACAAACAACCCTCATAGCAGTTTCTTGTGCTTTGCATCCCCATTGTGCACCGTTGGCATGGAACCAGATTAAGATCTAGAATTTTTGTTCACACCTATCAAATAAAAAACTATTTAAGAATTACGTCGATTTTATTAGCATTCCAAACATGTTTTTGAAACATAATCATACTCCCATTTCTCTTACTCAAACGAGGGCATTAAAATCAAGTCCTTTGCCACAAAGCACCGTATAAGCTTCTTCAACAATGGTTAAGTGTGTGTGTGTATGTATGACTGACAATAGCTCAAATGAAGGGAAATCATGAAGAGAGTACCCTTGGCTAAAACGCAACTTACATCGTGGTCATGGGAAGATCCCATTGTTCTTTCAGTTTGTCGTAACATAAGTATTACTATTCTAAAAAGTTACAATTTCACAGTTATCCTTGACTTGAATGGAAAGAAAATTGAAAAGAAAAGAATACTAGGAGGAAATCTCCCAAAAATAGTAAATCGTTTTAGTATTTTTGGAAGTTTTTCCTTGTAATATTCTCTCCTCCCTATATTCCTCCCATTTTTCTCCCTATCCAAGCCAAGCCGTAAATCTCTCATTGCTATTTGAAGGCACCTGATATTCACACAGGAGAATGATACAACAAAGAAACATAAAGTTACAGCTTAAATCAGGTACCACCAGCCTCTGCTGACGTCGTCCAAGGTGCCAGTGTGTTATGAGGCAGGTTGATGCCACCACCTCTAAGAGATATACCATTGAACTTCACAGAGCTAGCCCTACTCACGAGATTCGAGTCCAGGAACACAACAACCACAGTTATATCATCATGGAAATGTCGACGAACCCCACGATCAATCTTCTTTAAGTCTGAATATCTCATTTCTCTCTTCTTTGCTGCTCCTTGAAGGGCAGCTTTCACCAGCCTCCTTGCACTTCCCTGAAAGAGAGAGAGCAGATTAAGCATTAACCCATTTTGTGTCATGTTTTCTGCCTCACATGCATCAGCAGCTCATATCAACCAAACAAATAATGTAAGATTCAAAAACATAAATAAAAGGATTGTCAGTCAGATTAGAAATCACTTAACATCAACATATCAGTAGCGCCCGATGTCAAATACCAGTAACTAATTATTTTTTCCGCTAGAGCTAGCCAGGTAAGACTTTATATTAGAGTAGACTCAATAGGATTTCTTCATGAAGGTGATTGGACACAACTTTTCCGGTAGAATCAGCCTACATATAGCTAGACCTTAAAATCTCAAAAGAGATTTTCATCTTCATCTGCCAAAATGAACTCCCCTTCACTATGCCATTTGTCATCCACAATCATTCTCTACATTAAGAGACATTGTCTAAGTATTTGCTTAATGGGATACATTGGGTATGAGTCCACTACTTAAAAAATGTAAAGGGCACAACAAAAATATTTCTTGACAAGTAAAGGGCATGACCATTCGATTTCCATCCCTAAAGACTGGAAACTTCATGGTAAATATGCATGTGCCCTCATCTCATTGGATATTTCACATTATAGACAAATGAAAACAAAAAGTATATCCTTTATCTTCTATATGGGCTCTAAGTTGCAACATCAATGGTTTATACTAAAATAATATCCCCCACAAATTCTTCCCATAGGCAAAATACAAGCTGTGAAACATGCAACAGATCACAATAAATTTCTCTATTTGATCTTCCTCAGATTGAAATGTGATTCTTACACTATGAGGATTATTTTGAACTATATCAACTGCATCTTGATTGCTAAGGTGTTCCCAGAGCCCATCAGAAGCAAATATAATAAACTGATCCTGCGGCTGCAATTGGCACACTGATATTGATGGTTCTGAACTTAGTATTGGCCTACTGAATGGCTCCCGAAGTCGAAACTTAGCATATAGTGGTTCTCTATTGAACTCAGCCTTTTTCAAATAAACGTCACCAATAGATCTTGAAACCTGCAAGGTTTAGACTTTAGATCATCTTTAAGGACCATGACAAGGATTGGACGTGATCTAAGTCCAGGTTCAATTTTCAGGAAAAAAAAGCAGATAATTAATTAGCTCTAGACATAATAAAACTATTATAATGAGCTACAAATGAATTACCTGTATAAGGCCCTTTACACGCCACACATTATGTTTCAAAACAACGATTTGTGAGTCATCAGGGTGCAAAGAATGCATCTCTTGTCTTACGGACTCTATCCCCACATTGTGCTCTGTTGACAATTGCACTGCTAGTACGTCCCCAGTTGCCTTGACCACTCTTCCCAAAACAGCCCTAGAATCACCAAGATTAGCTATATAAAGGGTTCCATTACAAATAACACCAACAAGACAGCATGATCCAACAGCAGCGATTTGTGGTTGTATTGGCCACTGTCTGGCAACAAGAGACATAAATCCCTCTTCTGTTGCTTGAAGTGCCTTGCGAATTACATCAACTGACATTGATTGCTGCTCTGCAGCAAACCCTGCAATTAAAATTTGAGCAAGATAATTTTTCATCAACAAACATATGGAAGAACAGCCAAAATTAGCCCAATCCACAAATCACTGCCGTGTAAACTAAAACGGACTAGATGATTGCTTTTCTTCCCCTGGACACATCATATGTATCAGACGGTAACTATTCCTCCCCATGTACTTTGTCAAGTCAAAAGCAATAACAGATTTTAGTAACGAATATTTGAAAAGGAAGGCAGCAGGAAATGCAATAAAGCCACAATTGTAGACCATAACAAAAATAAAAGCTTTCAGAATTCAGTCCTCTAAATGTCACTTACTCTTAAGATGGTTAAAGAGGTTACAATTAATAAACCGTGATGTCTCAGGGCCTCCATGCCCATCATAAACACCAACAAAGGTACCATAAGGACCAGATTCACTGGTGCTCAAACTGCCCGATTCAATCTGGCTCTGATCCTCCAGCAAGTTATTGGCTTGGATCACAGCCATTGAAAAGTCACCACTCAAGTGTTGCCCTGAGTCTTTGTACCACAACAATCCATCTTGTCGACCTCCAGCATCTGAACCCGCACGTGAATTTTGATGGGAACTTGGCCACAAGCAGGCCCGCAGAAAGTTCATTAACTGAGATAACATCCCTCATCTCACCAAACAACCGTCCAGAATTTCCTCATCTATCAACGGCCCCACAACTTCCTCACCCCCAGAATTCTCAGTCACGATTATAAAAGTCCTGAACTACTCACCACAGGAACGATTCACTGTCAACAACGAATTAAGAGGAAAAGATCAATTATGATTCACACACACAGACATGAAGCAGAAAAGCCCTTAATAAGGGCTTGTTAGGATTTAATGCAATAAATCACACCCGGAAGCAGATAATAGCATCCCTGAACCCATAAATACTCAATCCCTTTCGTGTTAGAACAAAAATTATGAGCATGAGGCAAACCCTAAGGACGAGCAATCAACACAGGAAGGAATTAATTAAGGGAGAAAAATCATCGCAAAAGAAGAGGTCAAACCCGCTTGTTCTCAGAGTCAGCTTTTTTTTTTTTTTTTTTTGGGGTTTAGGGGGACTCAGAGTTAGCTTTATAAACATGAGTATTCACATTCACATTGGAAAACAGAACCCCCAAGTTCCACTAATCACAACAAGAGCCAATAATTGACGACAATTACTACTTTGGTCGAGCAAACATTAAAAATTATGGAGAGAGATCTTACCAAAACCAAACAAATTGACTATAGGTGGTGAGATATCGAATAGCCCAGTTGAAGAAGAAAATTGAAATGTAAAGGTGGAGGAAATCAGGATTCAGGAGTGCATGAAAGCATTAGATCTGGGATCCATCAACATAGAACAGGAAAGAATAGAAGTGGGTTTATACTTTATAGTTAATTTCGTCCTCTCTCTATCTGAGCTAGTATTGAAGAAATAGAGGGTGCATGGACGCATTTAAGGGGGAAAACTGTTGGGAAGGATTTAGCCGAGTGAAAAAATTCGCTTTTTCCCCTCTCTCTCTCTCTCTTCTCAACGAACAAAGGCCCATAAAAGGGCGAGGAGGGGGAGGTTGAGGACAGCAAAGCAGAGGTTCAGCACTGGGCTCCACACCACCTCGCTAAAGAGAGGGACGAGAAATGAGAGTCAATCAACTTCGACGATCAGGGGTTCCGTAATATCATGGGCTTTGCTTTCCGTGAAATGGGGTTCACATGAGAACACGTGGAATTTATGGTTTTACTACAAAAATATAAAGTGACGGACTTTTTTTTTAAAAAAAATATTACAATAATTTCCGCAAGCTATATTAGGAAATATTGTTGAAAAAATTCTCTAAACAGTACGGTAAATTTGTTTAAGATCTAAATTTAATACTACCTCCGGTCCTAATTAGAAGACAAAGTTGATTTTTTTGGAGAAATTAAGGAAGCCAATTAAATCACTTTAGAATATTTATATTTATATTTTTTTCTTCAAACTAATTAATTTGACTAATAAAATGATATATAATCTAAAGATACTAAAAATATAAATACTCTAAAGTGATTTAATTGGCTTCCTTAATTTCTTCAAAAAAAATCAATTTTATCTTATAATTAAAATCGGAGGGAGTATATTTTTAGCTGGAGTGATTTTTCTCCAGTTATATATAACATATCTCTAATTACGTGTAAAATTAAAGATATTTGCATTTAGTTGGAAATATCTACTTAACTGACGAAAACTTGTATCCACAAAAAATAAGTTGCGCTTGTTCATAAATTTATTGTATGTTTGAATTAGCTTTTGAAAATAGTTTTTATAATTTATGAAGTAAGTGTGTGAGAAAATTTTATCTCAATTTACATAAATCTATATTTGAAATCTAAATTTGGGAAATATCCAAACACTCACTTAGACCCTTAAATGCTCTTGAATAATCAATTTTGTAATAGGAAATTTTTCATCAGTTGTATTGAATAATATTCCAACTCATGCCGAGGACCTATTGTTGACCGGGAAAAAAGGCTAGGACCAAATTTCATTGGCTTATTTGTTTGTCTTGACAAAATGTAGATTCTCTATATTAATTGGATAACCAAGATATTTTAAATTGAAAATCCAAATTTGGATACTGTGTCTGAAAAGTATTACATAAGAGAGCGCCCGCATTCCCCCGCTCTTCACGGTGAGGATGAGAAAAAAAATTCTCATCTCCAGAGGCAGTTTTGATTTAAAAGAGAGATCAGAGTTGTTGATGTAGAAATAATTAAGGCCGTTTGTGACTATCTCATATTTTAAAATATTTTTTAAGTCTCTCTTCTTATTTTAGAATAATTTTTACTACTTTTAACCTCTTAAAATATTTTTTACTTATGCTCAATATACTAGTAGACTGATTGTAATTTTACCCTTAATATATTTTTTCAACTCCAAAAATTATTTTAAAATATTTTTTTGTTCTTTTAACCCTTTAAAATATTTTTTCAGTTGAACCTATTATTTTAGAAGATTGACTTCAATTTTACAGTTAATGTATTTTTCTTAGTAGTAACAAGTACTCAAAACTTATAATACTGATTTATTAATTTTCACCCACTCTAAAATATTTTTCAGTAGCATCTAATATTTTAAAGTAACTTTTGGAGCTGAAAAAATATATTAAAGGTAAAATTGTAATCAGTCTGCTAATACACGTGGTATGACTGAAAAAAATATTTTAAGGGATTAAAAGCACTATAAATTATTTTAGGATATTACATGTCACTTAAAAAAAATTTAAGATACTAGATACGTTACAAACATCTTTGATTATTTCTATATCAACAACTCAGATCTCTCTTTTAAATCAAAACTACGTGGTTTGGTGATGAGAATTTTTTTTCTCATCACCCTGATGAGTCGGGAATGCGGACGCTGGGCTGCACCATCTCGAATATTCAGCAGTCAATAAAATGCTAACTAAATTTTATCTTCAAAAAAGAAAGACAAGGAGAAAAAAGCAGGGATGATCCTATCTAAATGTAACTATTTAGAGTTATTTTTTTCACACTATTGGAGCAAGAACACGTGTTGTAGGTAATGTTGTTTGTTGCCAAATACTTCCGGTCCTGGAGAGATTAAGAAAGCTAATTAAATTATTTCAAAGTGTTTATTTTTTTATTTTTTTCTCTAAATTAATTAGTTTGACTAATAAACTGATATATAATATAAGGATACATAACATATGATTCGATTAAGTAACTTATTTGACTTCTTTAATCTCTCCAAAAAAAAGTCAACTTTGTTTTATATTTAGGACCGGAGGGAGTAAAACCTTGAAGAAAGAACCGAAATCGCGTGCATATCTCTCTCTGGCAAACCCGTTGATAATATACTACCACCGGTCCTAAATATAAGATAAAATTGATTTTTTTGGAAAGATTAAATAAGCTAATTAAATTAGTTTAGAGTATTTTTATTTTTTTTCTCTAAACTAATTTATTTGACTAATAAACTGATATATAATTTAAGGATACATAGCATATAATATAATTAAGTCACTTATTTAACTTCTTTAATCTCTCCAAAAAAAAATCAACTATATCTTATATTTATGACCGAAAAAGAAGCAATAATACTCTAAATGACAAAATATACAGGCGGTTCATCGATAGGAATCAAACATATCACATGCCCCTATCTTATTAACTGAATTTGGCAATAAATAACCAAACAAATCTATGACAGTTCTGATATGTATTTCCCCCCACCTGAGGAACAGGGAATTTAGTTTGTGCCTGTGTACGATAAACTATTATCAGATTTTAGATGTTCCCATTCTTGGTTTTAGCAGGAGATAGACAATGCAACCACGTTCATTGCACTTTGACAACATTCACGCCTAAGCTTATACTACTATACTGGAGTACTACCCCGAGTGCTTAGTACAAAATCTCATTCGTCAACAATGATATCTTATATATTAAAGATTGGAGGTAGTATAGTGGAACACAACTTTCTGAATATTAATCTTCGACAAAATTAAAACTAATTTTATTTTGTAAAATTGATTGTTCAAACAGGTTAAGTGTTTGTTTGTTTAAATGTTTTAAAAGTGTTTTTATTGTATTTGAGATAGATATGCGAGTGGAGCTTTATCCCGTAAAAAGTGTTTAAAAAGCACTTTCTTAAGGTTGCCAAACGAGTATCAAGCTCGTCTCTTCATAACTTCATATTTCTCCGGTTACAATTGACTTTTTTTTTTCCCAAAGCTATATATACAATCATTTACACTCTTTAATTAAAAAAATTAAGAGCGAAAGTCTCTCAATTTATATGGTAATTCCAGATTAGGTTGATTGTGGATCTTTTCTTTCAGATCATCACCACAAGAATTTGTCAATTTGGCTTGCTCACTACTACAGAATTGTCAATATATGACGGTTGTTATTAGCCATAAATTATTGTTTCAAATTGTCATATATGTAGGTGTTATATATACTCAGTTTCAAACTATAATATATGTTAAGGGCATATATAGTTGTTATTTGTTAATAATCGTAATGTATTGATTTTATTTTTTTATTATTTATGGTTATTATTTATTTATTTTTATTTTTAATATTTATTATATAAAGCACAATATAATCATTGATAATAATAAAATAATAATATTAAATAAAAAATTTTATTTATAGTATTCAGAATTCAATACATTATAGATGAACATAATATAATTTAAAGAAATTAATCACTTAAACACTCTAGATGATTATCTTATAATTTTTTGAATTTTAAAAGAAAATATATTAAAAAATTTGTATAATATTCTCCAATGTGTTTGTTGTAGATTGTCAACCATGTATCAGTACTTCATAGTTCTCATAGCTGCAAAAGTTTAATATAAATATGAAATTCAGAATATATATAGTAAAATTGGAAAATACTAAAAATTAAGTAAATCTTGGATCTGATTCAACAAATCTGATTTCAACAAACCTGTTAAAGTTTAGGAATGTGAGAGGGTGAAAGTTTAAGTAAATCGTAATTCAACAAGTTGCTAGAAATTAGGAGAAAAATTATATTCATTTTAGTCAATATAATCTAGTGTAATAAGAATTATTTTCATGGCAATAAAACAATAATAAAAAATTCAGCATTTTACCTCATCATTTTTGTGTGCTCTCTAGTTTTCTCTATTTTTATCCTGAAACCGACAACTATTTTCAAAAATTAGATATCGCTTTTTGTTTGCGATTCTTCTTCATTGATAATCCGGTGACTTCGAGCCTCAAATAATGAGCTCTCATTGCAAAAAAAAAAAAAAAAAGAAATGAAACTAAAAAAATTAATTGAAAAAAAATGAAAGCTTACCTGAGGAATAATCACAAGAGGAAGGAGTTATAAAGTGAGGATCTATGTTAGTGATGGAGGACGGAACTTGTAGCGTTAGAGCAAAACCCATTGAAATAAGAGTATGAAATTCACTAGGGAAGCTAAAAAAAGTATAAGAAATAATTGGAAGAGTTGCGTTAAATAAATTTTTTTCAGAATCCCGCCTCCTTATCTTTGTTATTTTCATAATTCTGCCTTCTTAGATAAAAAAAATACTTAATTGTTCTTTGTGAAGAACCATAACCATAATGTATTGTCCATAATATTAATATATATATATATATATATATATATTATTAGATTACTTAACGATTCTTTATGAAGAATAGTAATATATTGTCAAATATTTTTTTATATTACAGGATACTTAACGATTCTTTATAAAGAATCGCAATATATTGTCAACTAATTCTTTTTTATTTAGAATCCCGCCTTTTTATATTAAATCACATTGAACGGTTTTTTCATGAAGAACAATGATGTATTGTCCAATAAATTTTTTATAAACTCTCACCTCTTTATATTTGATATTTTTTAGAATCTCAACTTTTTATATATGATGGTTATTATTTTTAATTGTTAAGTAATCTTAAAGAATATATAATGGTTCTTTGTGAAGAACTGTCAAATATTGTAAAATAAATTTTTTAAGAATATCACCTTCTTATATACTACTCTGATCCTATTTATAAATCATTTTTTACCAAAATATTTGGTTCCATTTATAAGTCCAGTTTTAGTGTAGTAAATGAAATTATGACAATTTAGCCCCTATTTATTGTACCAATGAAGAAATAATTTAAAGATAGATAGAGAAGAAAAAGTTGAAAAGTACTCATTCATAGGGCATAGTTGGAAATTTATCTCATAATAATTAAGTTAACTACCTCTCATTGGTATATAAAATTTAATTAAAAGAGATTTATAAATAGGACCAGAGTGGTATAACGGCTTTCATTGATAACTGTTAAATATTCTTAAAGAATAAATAACAATTATTTATGAAGAATTGTCAAATAAATTTTTTTTAGAATTCCGCCCCTTTCCTACCTCCTTAAGATATTAATATATAATATATATTAAATTAATATCTTAACATATTATATTTATCTTAAAAGTATAAATCTGAAATAATTATATCTTAACATACTGTATTTATTTTAAAAGTATAAATCTAAGATATTATTAAATATTATATAATATCTCATATTTATAATCATACTTTATGGTTAATTATTATAACCGTTATGTATTTGCTTTACTGGTATAATGTTAGAAGATGAATTATTTATAAGTGTTACATGACAGTTGTTTCGTAAGAACCGTCATATTTGTCACTAAATAAATGACGGTTTTATTAACTACAATCGTTATTTTTGTGTTTTCGCGAATTCCGCCTCTTAATACATGATGGTACACATATTTAACTATTATATTTCAGCGTTATATATTCTTGCATGACTTCCGCTCGACATACATGGCGTTTATATATTAATTGTAACCATTATTTACTAAACGTTATTTATACCCGAATTGTAGTAGTGGCACTGCCTCAGACATGTTATAATTTTTTTTATATGAGAGCCATATTATTATTTAATCCATCTGATGGGTAACTTAATATACAATCAATCAATAGTTAGAAAAAATTAATATCAGTCACTATAATTTCACCTCATTCATAATCAGGTCCTTGTAGCTTTTCTCAATTTCACTGGTACTTATATATAGTTTTCTTGATTATATATATAATTATACTATTAACTTGTTGATTTGTAAGAAAACAATGTTCCTAGCTGGTGATCCCACTTAGCACACACCTAGATTAATTTTATAAAATTAAAATCAACTAGATTACAAAATATATAGATGTAAGGAGACGATTATGGGCATATTAATCTGTTATTTATGCTGATAATAAATAATTTTTTTTTTAAATATCTTTTTTATTTTGTATTTTTTTACAATTGTTTATCATTTAGTGTTTACTTGGAGCAGGTTATTATAAATATATTCATACAAACCGAGACAAAATTCATTTCGCACTTATCTCATATTTTGTAAATGGCTGTTAAAAAGTTACTTTTCAAAAGATCTAATTACCATTCTAGACAGGCCATTAGTCTGTTTTTTTTTTTTTTTTACACCAAACAAACAAGCCCTTAGTTTACATCTATATTTCAATGATAGTTGATAGATTAATGCATGCAACTAAATGATAGGAACTACAGGATAAAAGACTACAAAAGTCTTATAATAAATCATGTGAATATGTGTGTGTATAAGTAAGATTTTCGCCCTTCAACTTGCCAATCGTATTAGTTGATTTTGTTGTTGGATATTATCCAAAAAAAAAAATATGTGGTAAGGAGTGACGAATTAATTCTCGTTATTGTTATAATATCCACACGATAGATTCCCAATTTTCACCCAAGCAGGTAATTCCGAATCTCCAAATTCCAATCATGGTCTTCGGTCCATTTAGGGAGGCAATTTCATTGAGCCCCTGTCACTTCAATACCGAACGACCACACTACTTCATATACTTTATATTTATATATATAGTCAAACACACAGATATATATCGAATATAATAAGATATATAGGATGGAGGAGTGTTAATTCGATCAACCCAGGATTATACCGTCCCCGGATGAGGCATTTCTTGGTTGGTAATGTAGTTAATTGATTTGTGTTAATATCAACTGTAAATGTAATTACGTTTGGCCAGGTCAATTCAAAGTAAGCTTTGGCTATATATGTCTGTCGTGGTCAAACGTAACAAATACTCCCTCCGGTCCTAATTATAAGATAAAGTTGACTTTTTTGGAGAAATTAAGGAAGTCAATTAAATCACTTTAGAGTATTAATATTTTTAGTATCTTTTGATTATATATCAGTTTATTAGTTAAATTAATTAGTTTGAAGAAAAAATATAAATATAAATATTATAAAGTGATTTAACTGGTTTCTTTAATTTCTCTAAAAAAAGTTAACTTTATCTTATAATTAGGATCGAAAGGAATATTAGTAAAAGGATCAATGAATGTTCTTTCCCTTTTTTATTTGGGCAAAATAGCTTCTGGATGTTCAGCAATCTGCGCTCCAAGTCTCTTATCATCACATTTTCAAAGAGAGACGAGAAAGCCTTCCCCAGAAGAAGCATGTCCCCTTGATGAACAATATATTATATTCCTCTGGTTCTAATTACTTCCTCCGGTCCTAATTATAAGATAAAGTTGATTTTTTTGGAGAAATTAAGAAAGCTAAGTAAATTACTTTAGAGTGTTTATATTTTTAATTTTTTCTTCAAACTAATTAGTTTAATTAATAAACTAATATATAATCTAAAGATACATAACATATGATATGATTAAGTAACTTATTTAGCTTCCTTAATTTCTCCAAAAAAAGTCAATTTTGTCTTATAATTAGGACCGGAGGTAGTATAAAATAAAGTTGACTTTTTTGAAGAAATTAAGAAAGATAATTAAATTACTTTAGAGAATTTAATTTTTTGTTTTTTCTAAATTAATTAGTTTGACTAATAAACTAATATATAATCTAAGAATACATACCATATGATATGATTAAATAATTTATTTAGTTTCCTTAATCTCTTAAAAAAAATCAATTTGATCTTATATTTAGAATCGAATGTAGTATTTAAATTTAATAATTCGGTCCATCTTTACGTGTGGGGTTATTATTATTATTATTAATCAATATTGGAGTGGGAATGCATGAGAAGTTAGCGATGATGGGGAAAGGTATGATGGCAGAATGCAGTAGCAGCAGATAATGGACATGCCCCTTTACCCAATTATAATAAATACATTATTAATTATCTGTACTTATCATCGGAGAATAAAATCCTTCCCCCTCAAACGGTCAAACCCCTCACAGCAATAAACACAGTCCACGAATCAAAGTTCATGCAGTCTCAACTTTCAAGCTTCTGAAAAATACATACTCATATATTCCTTTCAGTCCTAATTATAGGATAAAATTGATTTTTTTTGGAGAAATTAAGGAAACCAATTAAATTACTTTAGAGTGTTTATATGTTTAGTATTCTTAGATTATATATTAGTTTATTAGTCAAATTAATTAGTTTTGAGAAAAAATAAAAATATAAATACTCTAAGATAATTTAATCGGCTTCCTTAATTTCTCCAAAAAAGTCAACTTTATCTTATAATTAGGACCGGAGGGAGTATAATGGAATCATGATCGATTATTTAAATTTAAGTAAAAAGAAAGATATGAAAGGCATAGTCTCGCATATAATTATATTGTGAGTTAATACCATTGTTATTTCTTAAGGGTTAGTTTTGGTCCAATAGTTTTCTAAGTATTTGATTTGAGTTTAATGAATGATATGTCCCTATACTTTTAATAAATTTTAGTTTTGGTCTCCTTACTTAATTAACCTCAAGTCAAATCCTTATGGGAGCAAAACCCACAAATTTAAAGTATAAGATCAAAACCAAAATCCGATTAAATTGTAAGGATCGGGCCAACAATTATATCAACTCATTTATATTTTTTATGTTTCATTATATGAATGTAAATTAAAGAAGATGCCATTAAATATAAACTCAAGCATTATGAAAAGAGAGAAAATGTGTGAGAATATTATTCGCACCTATCTCTTTCAATATAACATAATCCTCTTGGCGGTTGGCAGAGAGTACGCTCCCTTACAAAGAAATACTTATATATTTAAGCGGTGTCACGTCATTTGAATTCCGTCTTATGAAACCACAACAACTTAAATCATTTTGATCCTAGTTGTAGCTGACTTATGAAAAAATCATGTTTTAATTTGTTTTTAAGAAAAATAAACATATTAATTTGAAAAAAAAAAACAAAAACAAAATGATTAACCAATATTTTTCTTAAAAACAAAACAAAATTTTACCTTTTTCATATGAGTCATTAGCCAATTAAGATTAAAATGATATGAGTTGTTACTCCTAAAGTATGTAATGGCCCTTTTGGTATGATGTAATTGATTTTGATGAAAATGGATATAGAAATAGAGATGAAGTCTAAAAGTGTGTTTGATATATCATCGAGGCATTGTCGTTGCTTGCCACTGTTGTTACCCACGGTGTGGCGAGACGAAGTGAGCATGTGAGTTGCCAGTGGTTGAGCATGGCGGGTGAAAGGCAAAGAGGATAATGTGGGAAATGGGGACATGAAATTACAAATCTTAGCTTTTTTGATGGAATTCATTTTGATGGAATTGACCCTAGTTAACTTCCACATGAAATTTAATTCCATGGCCGTTTCTTTATACCAAACATGCAATCAGCATAGAGTCCAATTCCAATTCCAATTCCATCATATCAAACGTGGCATAAATTAAACCTGCTCACACTAGGGTATGTTTGGCATGAGGAAAATGAAGGAGGAGGGAGGTGATGGAGAATTTTTATGAGTTGCATTTAAGAAAATTGGAGAAATTGAGTTATGAAATTTTAATAAAAATAAGATATAAAATAAAAGAGTAAGAAAAATTAATCAAAAACTTTGAACCCCACTCCTCTAATTTTTTTTTAAATTAGATTCATAAAATTTTTTCCTCCCCCCTCTCCCTTTCAAATCTCTCATATCAAACAACCCCTTGAAGAGGGGACTCTTTGCCCCATTTCTCCTTGTGTGTTATGAAATTGCTACGTTTATGAGAAATAAATTTTCTATTTAAAGTGTACTCCTATCCCAAAAACTATATATGCGAATCTTAAAGAAAATTATGGAGTAGTATATATGGCATATAATATTTTCAAAATTGGCGCAATTACTCGTTTTTAAGAGTTCATATTATAAGTTAGCCATTGATGTGATACAATAGACTCTTTTTTTGACTTAATATCGAGTTAAACAACACACAAATTTTAAAAAATTACGTGTTGTATTACTTTACAATATTCTTGAGGGTGTTAGTGGCTTAGTGCCTATAGTTTTTTAAAAAAAATATTTTTTTAGAAAAAAATGCTTTCCAATTCCCAACCCTTAATTTTATGCATTAAACATCTTGTTGAAACTTAGAACACAAAACTATAACTTGTGCCCTAGTAGACCTGCCACTATTATTAAGCATTGATTTCCTTTACATCATGCGAGATTAAAAAGAATAATTAAGTTTGACGGGTTTTCAATATTGGAACGATCTAAGCTAAAATAAAAACAATGATTTTTCTTAAAATTCTGCGTTGACGATTTCAAGGTCCCAAACCGTTGGTGGATGTATAATATAATATAGTATATGGGAGTTATTACTTGTCTGGGCTTCAGAGCAGCTGCAGTGCGTGCTTGACCACAACATTGGAATTTTTTTATTGTCTTTCAAATGCCCCCTCGGAAGCTAAGTTGTGGACCAGAAACCATGTGATTACCAAAGGACTCCAATATACTATAATATATATGACGGGGCTCCAAATTAAATTGAGATATTACAGGTTACATGCAAGGAAGTCTTTTTTTTTTTTTTTTTTTTTGGCCAGCACATGCTAGGAAGCCTTAAACTCTATATATCCACAATTTTAATATATTTTTGTGTATGGGAGGTTTATTCAATTAAGAATAAAAAAATTAGCAAGTGTATTTGGACGGGTGGTTTGACTGGTTTCCATATTCATCTAGCATGGAACCTAGTGATACTATCAACATAGAGTTAGTTTAGTAGTGTAAGGCCCCATTAAATCTTTTTGGGGCTTGAGTTCGAATCTTAAATGAGACATTTGTGTTAGGAGAGGCAACCACAAACCATGAACCGGATACCAGATAATGTTATCAACACTAGGTTTATCTTCTCTATTAAGTACTCCTTCCGGTCCTATATATAAGGCAGAGTTGACTTTTTTTGGAAATATTAAGGAAGTTAATTAAATTACGTTAAAATATTTATATTTGTCATTTTTTCTCCAAATTATTTTGATTAACTTATAAACTGATATATAATTTAAAGTTGCATAGCATATGATAAGATTAAGTAACTTATTTAGTTTCCTTAATCTCTGCAAGAAAAAAAACAACTATATTTTATATTAGAGGCAACAATTCGGGCTCACCCGCAGGTTGCGAGCCGGCTAGCCTCACCTACGGGCTAAGTGGGACGAGCTTGCCAACCCGAGCTGGCCTATGAGAGGTGGTGGGCTGGCCTGCCAATTAACTTTTTTAAAAAATAATTAATATACTGATTGGTCTTTATAGTAGGGGTGAGCATCGGTTTTCAGTAAAAACCGAAAAAACCGAACTACCGAAATAAAGGAAATTCTCAAACCGAACTGAAACCGAATAATCAAAATAATCGAACCGAAATAACTAAAATTATTCGGTTCGGTTTCGGTTTTGTAAGAAAAAACCGAAATTTTTTTAACCTTCATTTTTTACTTCAAATATTTGAATATTCAACCAGCAAAAATTAATACAAATTATAAAATTAAATAATCTCATCAAGATCCAAAGAAAGATGATATAAAACAAAGTATAAACAACATATTACATATATGATCAATGTAGTTTGGAGCACCCAATATTCCAATAATGGAACCAAAAATAGGAAGGTTTTTTAGAGATGCAGAATAATTGTATTCAACATTACTTAATCCAAAGAAAGCATAACAAAAATTCAAAAAGATGAATATCCAATGATATATCATTCTTTGTCTTGCATCCGGTTTTTCGTTGGTGTCATACTCTTTTAACATTTTCGGTTTAAACCGAATTTTTTTTTTGAAAAAACCGAACCGAAAAACCGAACATGCACCGAACACCAAAAAAGCCGAACCGAAAAGACCGAAATTGATTCGATTCGATTCGGTCTTTGGTTTCGGTTCGGTTTTGCTCACCCCTACTTTATAGTTTGTACTCATTTTAGTTTTAACTAGCATTAAATCCCCCACGCGTTGCGTGGGGAGCATTGGATTTCAAGCATAAATAACACATTTAAAAATAATAATTTAACAATCCACTCATTACTTTCATTAGATCATTGATGCATGAATCACATCCACACTTATAAATTCAAATATGTAAGGAGCAACATAAAGTTTAGTAATCAAGTACAATAGCTTTAAATCAGCAACTCAAACCCCTAAATACCTCATTGTAGACAACATTTTTTGTTGTAGAGTTTGTGCTAAGTGCTAAAGGAAGCAACACAGTGATTATTCAAAAGGCTAGAAAAGTGGATTCATCAGAAGAACCAGTGGTTTGCAATAGTTTTGAGATTGGGGAGCCTGGCAAAGTGGTTCTCACCATTTACAATCCAAACTCCAAGAAGAAGATGCTCTTGTACCGCTTGAAAATCAAGTCTTCTGCTTAAATATTGAATTTTGACGAGCTTCAGAAATTGTAATGGGGTATTTATTATATGGGATCAAGATCATATGAACATATATCCATATATATGTATACTCTCGTTTTTTTTTTTTATTAGTATTGTTTTTGTTATTGTTGTCAAATATCAAAGTTCATTTTTCATATTAGAGGTGGAGGAGGCTGGCTATCTTTTTGATATGTGATTTTTTTTTCATTTATAAAAGGAAAGAAATTTGTGGTGGGTCTTTTTCTACATGTCTGTTTGTCGCATTCTTTGTATTTTTCAGGCATCATGTGCTTAATTTGTCATCATGCTTGTTTCTTTCACAAATAAAAGCGAGGGAAATATCCATGATTGGTAGGAAAATGATGTGCTATACATAGACTTAGTTTTAAAAGAAGATGGGAGCAGGGAAATATCATGATTGGTAGCAATATGATGTGCGATACACATGGACTTAGTTTTAAAAGAAGATTGGTATAGTTAGCATCAAAATATGCAATATTTTCAAATTGAACTGTGAACATCATCACTAACACTGTAACAACCAACAAATCCTAGAAGCCAAGTCAAAATCATGGGTTTGAATAAACAAAAACTTTTGAGCAAAAAAAATAAAATAAACAAAAACAAAGCTTTGGCATAGAATGCACTCTTGATAAAACAAAAACAACATATTTGGTGGCAAATGCATTCTTATGGGTGGCGACTTCCGTCAAATTCTTCCAGTGTTGCCCAAAGGTTCTAGAGCCATTATTGTTAATGCATGCATAAGCTCCTCTCCTTTATGGGACCATTGCACCATCTTCCACCTAACAAAAAACATGAGGTTGAAGCAAGGCCAAATAAAGATGAATTGCTTTTCCATGTGAAAGCCAGAAAGGTTGTCCGTAAACCGTAATGGGGCCTACGTCTAAAATATGATTCAGTGTGCAGATCACATGGCTTGGTAGGGTCACCATTGTTCTTTTCAGACTGCTTTAGTTCTGAATGCTCCACAGGAATGTCGAGAAATTATTGTCACAGGTATGCAAGTTCATTCGTAGAGATGTATTTTCACGGATTGTTTTTGCTTTGTATCTAACTTACTGATTTAGGGGTCCTCCCCATCTGACACGTACACGCTACGGCTTATTGCTTCTTCTATTCCAAAAAAAAAAAAAAAAGATGATGTTGGTGGTTCATACCAGTTGCTCCGTTACTTCGCTTCAACTTAGAGTGATATATATTTTAATTACTCCATTTTTTTGCCAGAATAATTACTTCATTTAAAAACATCTCAATCATTATTATTAGAATTAAGAAGAGTCATAAAATTCATAATTTTTTAAAAAATAAAAGCATTAAGTTTTATCATTATTTAAACTCATTTAGTGTAAGTTAAAAAATATAACCAATATTAAATAAGGATAATATGAGAAAAAATATCATAAATAATTTTATATGCGTCTCATGAAAAAGACTAAAATTCTTTTATCTTACAAAAAAAGAATTGGAGGAAGTATGTTGAACTTGTTAATGCTTTAATTTATTAAAAAATAATCACATGACATGTGATTGTTAAACAATATTTTTATGATCAATTTGGGATTTTTAATGTATTTTATAGGATAATATTGTATGATTAAGCACTAATTTGAGTTAGGGACATTTGTATTATATTAAATATAATTAGGGGTGAAATGATCATAATTTATTAATTTTTCATGCATATGATTTCCTGGATTTTTTTTTATGATACATTGTGCTTAATTTTGTATTATAGGTGTTTAAGAAGAAAATTTAAAATCTTAGAATTAATATTTTAAAGACCGGGAAAACTTACAGAAACGGTACATGCTATCTCTTATCATGCTACTATTCCTCTATTTTAACACCATCATCTCCAATTCAACTCTCAAACCCCACTTTTTTTATTTTAAAATAAATCTATGAGTAATAAAAATATTATGCATTGAATATGCATAGAGAAGTGTGAATCGTTATTGAATAACCTTGAAAGAAATATTATAAAAAGGGTAAGTTATAGGAAATGAGATAGGGAGGATGTACTTTAATTTGTATTTTGACAATATCCAAAAATTTATATAACGGGAGTCAAACTTTTGGTGGAATTTCTGAGTGTTTTTACAGTAGAAAGATAGAATAACTCCGAAAAGTTTTATACATATGAATTGTCCATGCACACAATGATTATTAAACTTAATGTGATTAGTATACGTTTATACTTTATGAGGCTATCAAAATGGAAACAGCATACAAACGATATTAGCAAGAGTAAATTGAAGAAGGCCTTACCAATACAAACTTCTAGCATTTTGCAAAAGAGTGTCACCATTTGAGATCACCCAATAAAAACCAACTATCTGCCAAAGGAATGAAACCATGGTATTCACTTATTCACATTGTTTCATGACACCCTCAGGACAAAAAAAGCAGCTCAATATTGCTTTTTTGTTGATTGTTAATATTTGCTTCTCTGCCTAAAACTCTGTTAGCAAACATCAAATTTGTCTTAGGAACCCGCTAACGATTCCACAAATTTGGTTAGCAATCCGCCAATGAACATTAAGAGTGTAAGCCAAAGGAGACAATTTTAATGTTTAAAATAACTTTAAAATAATTATTGATCTTATGTTAATTTTGTAAGCCAAAGGAGACTATTTTAATGGACAAAACAAATAAAATTGCACCCGTGACTCCCTGTAGAATGCTTTATGGCAATAGAGACAATTAAGAGTTACGCGACGAAATTTACAAACTTGAAGCACAACATGTCTAGATATCAGCTAAAGATTTATTATTTGGAAATGTGCCATATGCTTTCGGTTGGGGGAGAAAGTGAAACACACAATATTTTTTTATCCAAAGATAGGATAAAAAATTTTATATGTTGAAAGTGGCCAAAGTTTAAAGCTTCTTTTATCATTTTGTTTTGTCCAATAGCTTTATTTTTTTATAAAACAAAACATCCTTTATTTTTGTCTTTATCATATTTTATAGGATAAAAAATCAATGTATAAATTCTGTATAAGAGGCCGGAAAAAATCAGTTCCAGAGGTAAAAGACAGTAATTTACGGATTTTTGGACCAAACGCGAAATTTAAAAATTCAGAGCACTTTTCTGTAATTTCGGTGAAATTCCCTCTTAGTTACTGTAAACTTCCGCAAATATTATATTGAGATCAGATTTCTCCAAATTAATCGGTTCCAGAGGTTTCAAACGGTGATTTTCGGATTTTAGTTTTGTAATTCAATTTAATTATAATAAATGTCATTTAGCTAAAAATTAAAATTAAAATCCTCAAAAAAGATATTAAATATAAAATGAACTTATAAGTTATAATTCAAATCAAATTCTTATAATATTTTTATTCAAAATAAAAAATAATAATCACAATTCAGTTTTTTTTTTTTTGACAACCACAATTCAGTTTCATGGTATAAAAATATAAAATGATCTTATATTTAAAATAAAAATTCACTTTCATACTAAGTTCTACGTTTAAAAATGGATGAAGACATGAAGTAGTTAGAATTTATAAGAAGAAAGAGGGAATGAGGAGGAAAGAGAAAAAGAATTGCCCACATAAAATAAGTCCTATTAAAATAATTTTTTATTTTGAAGAAGTCCTATTTTAATGGTTTTTTATAAAAAAATAATAAAATAATAATACTAACAATATTTTAATGGTTTTTTATACTAATAATATTAATATATTCACACACACAGAGCCATATATTTAAAACATTTATTTTAAGGAGGTATTTTATTAGCTTCTTTTTTTTTAAGAATAAATATTTAGAACTTGAAATTCTTTTAAATTACTAATTTATTATATATCCATCTTCCTTCCTGATCCTTTTGCACGGCTTTTGCTAAATAAAGTGAACCAAAGCTCTCACGCGGTTCATTGTCTCTTTGTTTTTTTTTTTATTAAGAAGTGATGATTAAAAGCAAGAGGAAGAATAAAAAAAAATAAAAAAAACAGGGAATTACAAGCGTACAAGAGCAGTGAGACGCTAAGGGACCCCCCAACCCAACCATCACGAAACGGATCCAATGTAGAAAGTTTAGCCATGGGAACCAAGTGGGGTTAGTATTAGTGAATTAATGAATGGGTTGTTGAGCTTTTTTGCTCCCACAATTAAACGCACCGTAAAGAGAAAAGCGAACTTCTCATTACTGGAAAAATATTATTGTTCACACCCATCATTTGTCCTTCAGCATCTTCATGGCGACCATCCTCTCTCCAACCACCATCTCGGGCGACACACCTCTACCAACACTTCAGTCTTCTTTCTCCCTACTACCGCAGAGCACTACTCATCCTTCCTCCACCACAGCTGTCAGTTTCGGAGTTGGTGAATGCAAGCTGAGAACTAAGAACTTCCTTCTCACTTCGCCCTTCTCACCAGCGCCGTCAACAACCACTGTAATCTCCACCTCCGTCGAGTCACCATCATCCGTCCTTCGCAGCCACCGCGCGTCTTCTTCATCACCATCGGAGTTCGCTATACCAGATCATCACTGTCCAGATCTAATCAAAAGCAGCGTTGGAGCATTTTTCTGAACCACTGTAATCTCCACCTCCGTCGAGTCACCATCATCCCTCCTTCGCAGCCACCGCGCGTCTTCTTCATCACCATCGGAGTTCGCTATACCAGATCATCACTGTCCAGATCTAATCAAAAGCATCCTTCACGCATTTTTCCGACGAGCGTTAAGTTTTCCGACCCCCATTTCTGGTGAGTTCTTGAATATTCTGGTGAATTTCAGAGAAGGACCTTAAGGTAGGAACAGCTACTTTATAAAAGATAAGGAACTACGTGAAGCCCCTCAGAATACAGTGTACCTGATCCCTTACCCTGTGAACACATAAAGAATAGACCTTGAGACAATAAAATCCATTTAACAACCCAATAGTATCGATTGAGAATAGTTTAGATAGCAAAACCTCTTCTGTATGTCTCCTGTGTTAAGACCATCTCCTTCTCATATAAACCCATAATTGTCACCAGCCGAATGTATCGATCTGCTAGGGAAAAAAAATAAATGGGGCCAAAAAAACCTGATATCAGAGCAAGAAAGATGAACCAAAACAATTGAGTACGCAAGATGCTTCAATTCTTTTCATCGCAGTGCAATTCTGTTCTTCTCTCTCTTAAGCCAACGCTGAAACTGCAATTAAGCTCATCACAGGTATGAGAATGTTAAATGAGAAGTTAAGATGATGATGATGATGATCCTATCTGATCTGAATAGTTACATATTAATATTTCCAGCCCTGTTGACAACTGAAGCTCATGAGAAGTCTGTTAATTATACAGTCACGAATCTGTCTCAGGTATGCTCAGCGGGAAAGCATCCGCTTTCTTCTTCTTCGCTGAAGAGAAAGTGTAGGTCCGAGAACTTGGGTTGCGACAAATTCAACAAATCTTATATTAGTAATCACTCACTCTCTCGCCAGATCTGCCAGCCATCCCTCCTTCTAGAGTAACCTCTGTGACTGAAATGAGAAAAAAGAGATCAAAGGCATGGGGAGGGGAGAAAGAAGAGAGAGTATATTTATATGTAGAGAGAGAACCAGTTAATTTTACCTCATGTGTCGTGCAAAATATATCCAGCTTGACCAAATGGAAAGGTAGCAGGCGTTCGCATCTTGCAACTGCAATAAAGTCTTCCATGTTCTTTCAAAATGATTGAAAGTCAATCCATGGCTGGTGATTTACAAAACATAAACAGGAAATCAAGTAATACCTCAAACAGGGCATAGGGTCACAGGGACAACCGAGAAAAGAAGAGCCACAAGGAAACCCACCTGTCGTGTAGGCGCAGGTGACAATGCTTATGTTAAGGTTTTTATGCAGAACGATTTTAGAATTTGAATTTCAAATTTCAAAATTTGAAAGATGAAAAAGTTGGAAAAGGCGGGAGGTTTCAAATTATGTGAAAGGAAAATCTGGTCCATTGATTGATTATGAAGAGAAAATATCAAAGCCGTTCATTCCTTATGAATAGTGATTTTGGTGGAAGAGTTTTATATGATATATAGATTCCTGAAGTTTCAAACCAGTGGTTACACTCCTTCAAGTTTAGGTTGTTTGAAACATTGGTTCTTGTATAATATTGTCAACGCTCAATTAACCCAGGAAAATAAATAAATGTTATATAAATGATGACATTTTTATTTTTATATTTTTTAAATATTGTTCTTCTAGTTTTTTCATACAAGAAAACTATTTTAATTGATAAATGATAGTAAAAAACCTAATAAATTTATTAAAATGATTAAAGTAACATGAGGTTTATTTATTATAAATCAAAATTGTAAGGGAGTTAAATTTAAATTTTGAAATGTTAAGGGATTTTTTTGTAACTAATCAAAGTTCAGGAGATTATTTGCAACTGTTCAAAGTTCGGAAACTTTTTGAAATTAATAATTTATACATGATGCATGTAGGATGACATATGTCATCTCACAATCTGACGTGGCAATTCCATTAAAAACATAACAATCACTTTACGGCAAAGGTATAATAGTTAAATATTAAAAGATTAGGGGGGATAAATTTAAATTTTAAAATGTTAAGGGGTCATATAGAACTAACCCAAAATTCAGGACGTGTTATAGAATTTAGCGAATAAATTATAAAGCCCAAATCTGACCTGTACTGCTGGACATGTGAAAAGAAAAACAAAGGAAGAGGACCAGGTTCGAAGAGAAGGGAAAGAGGGGTTTGGTAAAAAACAGAGCCACTGAAATTGGCGCAGGAGCTGACTTAGCTGTCGTCGGACTTGTAGAACTGGCCGACAATTATCTTCATCTTCTTTGTTTCACTTTGTTGCTTTGATTTCCTGGCATTTTTATTTGTTATTGTCATTCCTCCGTTTTGTTCCTTTAGTTACTTAACTCTGTTCATTCCTCAAAAGTTTATGAAGCAGAGCAAAACAAAAGATGCAATCATTCTCAAATCAAAGTTTGCCATGGAAACTCTAATGAAGAATGGAGATGAATTATAAACGGTGGCTTAGTTGAGGATGAGGGAATGTGCTCATGAAGAGTGGATGAACTCATGTATCGAGTATGTCCAGGCATTAATATAAAAACTGAACATTCTAATGATAGATATAAATAAATAGCAGTACAATTAATAATTTTGAATCAGGAGAAAACTCGTCTTTTTAATATTGGTGGTAATCTTGACTGATTGCTCACAAATGAGGCACCCTTAAGAAGGAATATCTCTCCAAGTAGTTCTTGTGATCTTTGTAGCACCATAGTAGAGACATGTCTTTATGTTCTCAGGGACTGTGGTGAAGCCTGGGCGTACTATAATCAGGTGGTGCTGTCCCGACTTGCTTTGCATTTCTTTAATGTTGGCCTCCATGAATGGGTCGGGTTAAATCTGTTAGCTAAAGATTCTGCATATGAATTGGGATGGACGAATGTCTTTGCGACTTCATTCTGGATGCTCTGGAAGAAAAGGAACACACACATTTTTGAGCATTGAATTTTGGCAAACCGTTCAATATTTCTGCAGTCTATGGTGTGTTTAAGGTCTCTCTATGAAACCTGTCATAAACTGCAAGGGACACGGGATCAGGAAACTTCTTATGTTGTTGCCACTCATATATGGATGACTCCAAATCCTAGGAGTGTTAAGCTAAACGTGGACAGCACGTTCTCGGAGTCGGCAGCTAAAGTAGGTTGTAGGGGCTTGCTGAGAGATTTGGAGGGGAGGAGCATCGCTAGTTTCGTTTATATTCCTAATTATTCTAACTATTCTAACACTCCCCCTCAAGTTGGAGCATATATATTGATCATGCCCAACTTGTTACAAAGATACTCAACCCGTGTCCCATTTAAGGCTTTCGTCAGAAGATCTGCCAGTTGGTCGTTTGATCGCACGTGCCCTGTAGATACAACATTCTCTTTGATCTTGTCACGAATAAAGTGACAGTCAATTTCAATATGCTTCGTACGCTCATGGAACACAAAATTCGATGCAATATGAAGTGCTGCTTTATTGTCACACCATAGTTTCGCAGGTAATGTCGTGGCGATGCCAATTTCCTCCATGAGTTGAAATACCCACACAATTTCTTGTACTGATTGTGACATGGCTCTGTATTCTGCTTCTGCAGTTGACTTTGACACAACACTTTGTTTCTTACTTCTCCAAGATATCAAGTTTCCACCAACAAACACACAATAACCCGTAGTGGACCGTCTTGTGGCCTTAGATCCTGCATGATCTGCATCACAGAAGCACTCGACTTTAGTGTGCCCATAATCTGTATAGAGAATTCCATGACCTGGAGAACCTTTCAAATAATGCAGTATATGTTCTAAGGCTTCCCACTGTGCCACTGTTGGAGATGCCATGAACTGGCTGAGTACACTGACTGAAAATGTTATATCAGGACGAGTCACTGTCAGATAATTCAGCTTCCCAATGAGGCGCCTATATCTTTCAGGATATGCAAACGGCTTCAGTTTCTCTAAATCAATCTTCTCCTTCAGATCATCAGGAAGCTCATCAAACATGCTATCATTAAGATCCAGAAACGGATTCGAAATCATGGGAATGCTGCTTGGCGCAGCTCCAAGCTTTCCAGTCTCCTTTAAGAGATCGAGAACATACTTCCTCTTAGTCAAAAGGATGCCCTTCTTGCTTCTCAAAACCTCAATACCAAGAAAGTACTTTAATGGGCCCAAGTCTTTTGTCTGGAAGTGAAAGTTAAGGAAGACTTTCAGTTCTGAGATTCCAGAAATGTTACTCCCAGTAATGACAATATCATCAACGTATACTACTAGAAGAATCATGCCTGCATCGGACTGCTGGTAGAACACAGAGTGATCGCACTTGCTTTGGCTTAATCCAAACTTCTTAACTACACCACAAAACCTATCAAACCAGGCACGAGGACTTTGTTTCAGACCATATAATGACTTGCGGAGGTAGCACACTTTCCTATGCTCCCCCTGAGCAACGAAACTGGGTGGTTGCTCCATATAAACCTCCTCAAGGAGATCACCATTCAAAAAGGCATTCTTAACATCCAACTGATGCAAATCCCAATGATAGGTAGCAACTAGAGAAATAAGAAGACGAACAGATGTAAGCTTAGCCACAAGGGAAAAAGTCTCAGAATAATCAACCCCATAAGTCTGGGCATAGCCTTTGGCAACAAGTCGAGCTTTAAGCCATTCCAAGGAACCATCAGCCTTAGTCTTAACAACAAACACCCATTTACAACCAATGGCCTTCTTCCCAGAAGGTAGATCAACAAGAGTCTAGGTACCAGCCTTTTCAAGGGCCATCATTTCGTCTTCCATCGCTGTACGCCAACCAGGGTGAGACAAGGCTTGATGAAGGGAAGTTGGGGTGGAAATGGATTCAAGGGTGGCCACAAGGGAAGAGGATACAGAGGATAAATGCTGGTAGGAGACAAAGGAGGAGATAGGGTAGGTACAGTCAGCATATCTTTTGGGAGGACAATGAGGACGGGTACCTTTTCGAAAGGCAATAGGCAGGTCACCAGGTTGATCAATGGCAGAAGCAGGGACAACTAGATCTGAGGAAGGAGGATTCGTAGGTAGGGAGTCATGAACGGGATCCGTCGGCGAAATAGTCACTGGCGAAGGCTGAACATTGGCAACATCAACATCAGTGATGAGATCAGGTTCTGGAGTAGCAGCTTGGACTGGTGAGACAGGGACATGATAAACCAAGACATCATCAGACTCGTCAACGACGGAGGGAGAACCAGACAAAACCGAAGATGTAAAGAAAAGGGAAGACTCATGAAAGGTGACATCAGTGGATACAAGGTAACGACGGAGATCAGGAGAGTAACACCAATAACCCTTCTGAACCCGAGAATAACCAAGAAAGACATACCTTAATGACTTGGGATCGAGTTTACTGACACTTGGACGGACATCCCGAACAAAGCAGACACAACAAAAAATTTTAGGATCAACAGGAAACAACTTAGTGGTAGGAAACAAAACAGAATATGGAACCTTACCTCTAAGGACAGTCGAAGGCATGCGATTGATGAGGAAGCAAGCAGTAGACACGGCATCAGCCCAAAAGGTTTTAGGGACACATGAGTGAAACATGAGAGCTCGGGCAGTTTCTAAGAGATGACGGTTCTTTCGTTCGGCAACACCATTTTGAGCAGGTGTATCAACACAGGAGGATTGGTGGAGAATGCCATGACTATGCATATAATCAGTGAACGAGGCGGAAAAATATTCTTTTGCATTATCACTTCGAAGGATTTTCACTGGAGTATTAAATTGGGTTTGAATTTCAGCACAGAAATGACGAAAATGAGTAAATAATTCAGAACGTTGTTTCATGAAATAAAGCCAAGTGGTTCGGGAAAAATCATCAACAAAAGTGACAAAATAACGATAACCAGTCTGAGACAAAATTGAACAAGGACCCCAAACATCAGAATGAACTAACTCAAAGGGGGACGCAGCCCGTTTATTGACTCGAGGTGCCAAATGAACACGATGGTGTTTGGCAAACTGACAGGACTCACAATCTAAAGTTGACACAGACAAAAATTGAGGATATAATCTTTTAAGGGTTGAAAGGGACACATGACCTAAACGACAATGAATTTCAAAGGGCGACGAACCACCAGAACAAGCAACAAAACGCGGCACCTGATCATCAAGGATGTAATGCCCACCAGATTCATAGCCTCTACCAATAATCTGCTTCGTCGAAAGATCCTGAATTAAACAATGGTCAGGAAATAGTGAGATAAAACAGTTCAAACGACGGGTCAGTTTACTTGGCGACAAAAGATTAAACGTGAGATCGGGAACATTAAGAACAAAAGATAGTGAAAGAGATGAAGTTGGTTTAACAGTGCCTGATCCAAGTACACGGACCGAGGAACCATTGACAACGAATATGGAGGATGGGTTGGCATACGGGGCATACGATGAAAATAAATGATGGTTACCTGTCATGTGATCGGTGGCACTGGAATCAATGACCCACTTCGTGTAAGCAGTAGCAAGACCAGAAGATAAAGTACCTGTAGCGAGGGCCCCTGCAGAAGATGGTCCAGAATTAGATTGATCAGGGCTCTGGGCAATATGGGCAAGACCACGTTGCTGATCACGCTGTTGTTTATTCTGCAATCTACGACAATTCTTCTTAATGTGACCAGGTTCCTTGTAATAATTGCAGATAAAACTGCCAGAATTCATGGTTGGAGTACTAGTTCCATATTTGGACCCATAATTCTTGTTGTCAAAGGGGCCACGTCCAGCAAGAGCATTGGCGTTTGGATCAACAGACGAACTAACCAAACTATCAGCACGAAGAACTCGTGAGAACACATCTTCAAGAGAGGGAAGCTCTTGACTAGACAGAATTTGAGAGCGAATAGTCTCATAAGAAGGGTCAAGAGCTTCAAGAAAACTGATGATAGCCTGAAGTTCCAGATTCTTGATACGGGTCAGAAGATCCGCCTGCGGAGACATGAGTATTTTCATCTCCTCATACAACCTCTTGAAGTCCAAGAAGAAGTCCTTCAAGGGACGACCCTGCTGCTGAGAACGATAGAAGCCTTTACACACTTCATGAACCCGAGTAATATTCCCTTTACCAGAGAACATAAATTCAAGATAACTCATAAGTTCCTTTACAGTGTTGCAGTGACTAACAGAAGACAGAATCCATGGTTCAATAGAGTTCAGAATTTGAAAAAGGATTCTAGCATCGGCTCTATTCCAAGCCAAGAGTTGTTTTTCATCACCAGAGGGTGGATCCTCAGTCAAATGGGCTTCCTTCTCAACACCCAAAATGTAAACCCGAACAGTTTTGTTCCAATCACTATAATTCGTCCAGTTCAATTGGGAAGTAGTAATCTTAGTAGACATAGGTAACATATCAGAATTCATAGAGGCAGCCATAAAAAAATATTGTAGGAGACCGTGGATCAACAAAATTATGTCATAAGAGCAAACCACAAAACACTAAAAAGAATGCCAAGCCAACAGAATGCCACAGACGAGACTTAAATGGAGCAAGACCAACACAAAAAAAATAGCACAGCAGAGGCAAAAAACAA
This sequence comes from Inga laurina, assembly GCA_963855925.1. Taxonomy (NCBI): domain Eukaryota; kingdom Viridiplantae; phylum Streptophyta; class Magnoliopsida; order Fabales; family Fabaceae; genus Inga; species Inga laurina. The sequence goes on along the minus strand of OY979702.1, from coordinate 60,659,452 downwards.
GATACCCGACACTTCAAGATCAGAATTGGATCAGACAGCTACCAGGGAAGGGATGGGCTAGAGGAGTCGATTAGGATGCACTGAAGAGGTGACTGAAACGATCGCCGGAAAAGTCACATGCGCCGGCGCGTGTGCAGGGCGGCGGAGGACGCGAAGGCGCGTGAGGAAGCACGCATCACCGGATCTGTACACCGTCACGGGGTTGCACCGATCTGACGCCGGTGGAGCACGGGGAGGGGCGCGTGTTGTCAAATGAGACACCGGCGAGGGCAGATCTGAGACGTGAGTGTGCGGTCTGGGTTCTGAGGGAAAAAAAAGACAGCGTTCTGGGTGCTGAAAAGAAAACGAGAACTCTAAAGGCAGAGGGGAAAAAAATCTGAAAACCTAAAGCTCTGGTACCATGTAATCTAAGAAGGAAAAATAATGATCTTAATTCCTTATGTTATCATGTACAAAGTACCCTATTTATATACATATGGCAGTATCACTAATAGCGGTTAGGATCCCTGATTATAGGGATATTATTCTTGATTATTCTAACTATTCTAACAGTTTATAGATCTCATGGAGGTGATAGTTTCTCCGCAGAACTTTAGTCATGTTTGCTGGGGCTTAAGTTGGCTTGGGAAATTGGAGAACGTCACGATATTCTGGAAAGTGATTCGCTCGAAGTTGCGAACGTTTTCTCTACTGGATGTGTTGATTCGCATGAAGATGTCCAACTCATCACCGAGATTAGGGTCTGGTTGGCCCGTGATTGGAGAGTTGAAGTTACTTATGTGTCCCAAGATGCCAATGAGGCAGCAGACTTCTTGGCCAAATCCTCGCTATCATGTATGCCGAGCTTGCATAGTTTTCATGGTAGCTTCATGGAGTTGAACTTTTTCTTGTAGAAGGATAGGCTGCTGCTTGCAATATTGGATCGAGCTTGTGCTTAAATGCGTCCATGTATCAAAAAAAGGGTAGGGACGGTTAAATCACGAGTAGGTGTTGCAGACGGTGTCAGTGTGGACGAATGGAGTCTGAAGATAAAGGAGGCCGAAGTGTGGAGGGAGGAGATGAAGCCTTGTCCAGTTATTGAGTCAGCACGCCAAATAAGCACAGTTAATGGCGTTAACTCTAGGCCCAATCATTTTAAAACTAAGGGACCAACGTTTCAAATAGGATAAACTTAAACGACCAAAATTATTAGTTTGAAATTTTAAGGACTAAAACTAAAATGAGTACAAACTATAAGGATTAAATATTATATTAACAAAAAAAAAAAAACTTATGACATTCTTTTTTGGGTTAAGATGTTAAAATAACCTTTAACTTTTATCAAAAGTATAATAGTAACTATAAACTTTTAAAATTGGGCAAAACTGTTAAACCCAACTAACATCAATCTATTATAATGAGGAAAATTCATCTTTTGACCCTTAAAGTTTTGACTCGCTTATAATTAATCCTTAAACTTTTAACTCATTTGTTACTCAGTTCCTGATATTTCTGAGTCATCCTATATGACAAAATAATGTTAAAAAGTGCTTAGGCAGATATTACATAGATCAAAAATAAAATAAAACACAGCATCCTCGTCCCATCAACTTGCATTCCTCTCCTCCTATGTTTTCCAGAAACCTAGCTGGGCATCCACTGCATCTACGACAGATCCTTCTAAAGCTCTTTTCAAGCATAAAGTGAGATCGATTTTCTTATATTAATGGGTCTTCAAAATTATGAGCATTATGTAAATGATCTATAGTTCTATTTGTTAATAAAAGGAGAGATTGTGTGTGAAATATGTTGTGAAATGGGTGTGCTTAGACTTTTTCTAATCTTTTCCTCTTTCAAGTGCTATCTATCATTCACTATTCAAAAGTTAAAAAATCTCTTTCTCTACAATGATTTTTTCTTGCATACTTGGATACTTTATCAAAGTTAAAAGCATCATAAGTGGCTTCAACTTGTTCTCCAATATAAGCCGTTCGCTGCCCTCTGGTATTTCAAAAGGATATGTCATGGATGCAGTGGATGCCTAATGAAGTTTATGGAAAACAGAGGCGGAGGGCAATGCGAGTTGGTGGGAACAGGGATGCTATTTTTTATGTTTTTTTTATTTGATCAAGGGTTTTCCCTAAAAGGCTTAGAGGGCAAAAGGTTCTCACTTTTCCCAACAAGTGCTTCCCTAGATTGAAACTTATGTTTTTTATGTTTTTAATTTATATAAAACTCACATAAGCAATTTTTAACATTTTTTTTGCTACATAAGATGACTCAGAAACAATAGGGTCTAGGTTGTAAACAAGTCAAAAGTTTAGGGACTAAGTTATAAGTGAGTGAAAATTTTAAGGGCAAAAGGATTAATCTTCCCCATTGTAATAGTTGGAAATTGGTTGAATTTAACAGTTTTAACCTAATTTTGAAAGAATATGGTTACTTTTGCTCCAAAAAATAATTTATGGTTATTGTTGCATGCTTTGATAAAAATTGAAGGTTATTTTAGCATATTCAACCTTATTATTATTTTTTTTAACTCTTTCACCTACTCATATCGCACTCATTTTCTTTTATACTTTGCGTCAAGCAACCATTCTACTCTCACATTTCTTTCTTTTTCACTCACTCGTATCACAAAACACATATAAATGCCTCTCTTTTTAATTTAATAATATATAATAAATAAATATAGTATAAAAATAAAAGTGAAAAAAAGTGTCACATTAAAAGCATGAGAAAAGAGTCATATATGACATCAAAAGAAAAATAATAGGGAGAATTACATTCAGGTCCCAAGTAAAAAGAGAAATGAAGAAATGGTCCCTATAGATTGCAAAATGAAAAAATAGTCCTAAGGAGTTATCAATACAGGCTCATGGAGTTGTTAACAGGACCATTTTTTCATTTTGCAATCTACAGGGATCATTTTTTCATTTTTTCCTTCTTTAGGACCTAAATGTAATTCTCCCAAAATAATAAGAGTATTTGAGTTTATTTAAAAAAAAAAGATTATTTAAGCGGGCCAGCCCACTACAGCTAGCTCCCAAGTTGAGTGGCATAGGGTTCCCCTTAGTAGGCTGGACTCGTGGGTTACAACCCATTTGAGATTAACCTGGTATAGGTGTACATATTATGGAGATTAACCTCTCGTGGGTGAAAAACACTCATCTGTGCTGAAAAATAGAAAAATTATTTTACAAATTCTTATAATGGAGAATGACAGAAAGATACCATTTGAATTTTAAAATCCCATATTAATTATTTGACAAAAATCTATGTTGTTAATTCCATTACTATTCTTGTCAGCGGGATTTTAAAATTCAAATGATATTTTTCTGTTATTCTCTCTTCTTACAATCTTCCTAATTTTTTTGGGGGTAAAAAGTGTCCCTGCATACTAACTCTGCTACTCCTTCAAGAGGAACATTAAGCCTATATAAGTGCTTATAAAGAGCTTATAAGCGATTTTCAAGTAAATCGAGATAAAACTTATTTCACATACATATCTTATATACCGTAAATTACAATTAAAAAGTTGTTTTTAAAAACTCCAATCTTTATTCCAAACAAGCACATATTTCATATCATGACTCAAACTAAAATTAGCTAATAAGTCCGCAACAAAGTTATCTTCTCTATCAGAATGAACAAAACGAACTTGCATATTCCTATTACAGTCTTGCAACCACAAGCATAATATCCTATTATAAGACTCAACTCCGCTCGATGCAATTTGCAGTTTTTGAATCATTGTAGCGGAATCACCTTCAACAATAAGCTCGGAGATTTCAAATCTTGGGCATACTCTAACCCATGAATTGCTCCCTGTGACTAATTTTTAACCACTAAGCTTCTAATATGGTCCATGTAATTTGTTTATCAAGTCATTATACTAACCAGGCCCTTGTAATCATTTTTTATTGGATTCTTATAATTTTACATGATTTTAATTAAGTCCCTGTAGATTCAAGGGACTGATTAAAAGAAGAAAATCATAGAGACCTGATTAAAAATTAAGCAAAACTATAAGCATCAGATAAAAAAAAAATCACAGGGACTTGAAATTAGTGAAATTATGAGGATTTGATAACAACAAAAACCTATAGACACCTAATTAAAATTTGAATGAATCTATAGGATTTTGCAAATTAATTTTCATAAAAAAATTAATAAAGTTCACTTCATTTACTAAACAAAGTACCACAATGTAGTCACAGCTCACAGTCATTGAATGAACCTTACTATTTAATTTGTATTTATGATAAATATTCCGAAGACAAATTATAAAAATAATTAAAACAATAAAATAAAACAGCCAGTTTTGAACTGTGATTAAAATATATTATTAATATTAATCCATTAAAAAAATATGCACAATCTTCATAATTTACATCATCTATGAATTACTTCTAAATGATTTTTGTAGATTTGATGCTCTGAAAAATCTCTCAAATTTTGAAATCTATGTGCGTAATCTCATACTATCAATTAACATATATTATAAGAAGAAGAGTGATATGTAGATATTAACAAAATTTTGAATTTATCATGTAAATAATTATTTAAAATTATAAGTATAAATTGGATTTAAAGAAGATAGTAAATAAATATTACCAATAATCCATTTTATCTCATTATGATATATATTTATAATTTTTGTCTTCGGCCGCAAATCACCTCAAGCTCCTCTTATAACAATTCATTTCCCTCGTGTTCTTAGTATCAAACACAGCATTTAGGCCCTTGTCATCTTTGGAGTGCGATGATAAGATAGTAATTTTTTTTTGCCAATGATTTTTTTTTTTTGTTAAGTATAGATATTCGTCATTATTAGACACTAAATGTAAGTACCTATCCTAACATAGATTTGAACCTTGGTTTATCACGTTGAAAGTGATTAGCTTTTTCCGTTAGATTCAACCTTGTTGCCTTTCTGCCAACGATGTTAAGAAATAAGATACTAATTAGAGTAAAATACTCTGACCTTCATTATATTTTGTCTTAATTACATGGACCTCTCATTTATTCTAAAAACATACGCTTAAGTCCAAACCATTAATTTCGTTATGGATTTTTATTTTTAATTAAAATTTATATTAAAATAAATTTTATTTATTAATTTACCCCTCTTCATTACTGATTCCCTATTTTTAGCGAACTTTTTTTAAGCAACTTAAGAGTTTTTTTTTCTTAATTTATTTTTTACTTTTGCAAATATTTATCTGTTAATTTTTTTTTTCATATTGAGATAAAGACTTAATTAATTTCATTAATGCAAACATAGAAAACTTAATTAAAGATATGATTAATTCTTTTAATAGATGCATTCTTGAATAAACATGTTTATAAATGTTTGTGCAAAAAATGTATTTAAAAAAATTAAAATTTAAAATTAATATAAGTTATATAATATCTTAAATTTACATTATTAGTAACATAAGATGAATAAAAATTTGCCTTTCAAATATTTTTTCAATCATGGTGTTGTGGAAAAAAATAAAGAAAGAAATATGTTTTTAGTTATTTAAAAATATCTAAATAAATAAGTTTCACTAAATATGATAAAAAATTTAAAAATTTAGAATTTTATAATATAATAAAATTACTAAATTTTATTATATATAGGAAATTTTGAACATATATTATAATTATTTTTATTTGTATATTTAGGCAAATACAAATGTTTATTTATTTGTTGAGAGAGGTATATTTTAGTCAAAATAAATGTTTAATAATCAAATTTAATGATTAACTTACGATTGAATGAAATCTAAAATATGTAAAAAAGGTTTCTGTTACATATATTTCAATTTTAAATATATTTATATACGTTTTTAAAATAGAAAAAAAATTTATATAAATTAGATAATAAAGAAGGGTGCTTTACTCTGTTAATTAAAACTTTAAAAGACATGGCCCTGCCCACACAAGAATTATTAAATCGCGATAGAGCGTTGGGAAAAAAAAAACACGTTGTTGGAATCCGAATCTCGGGCTCTACTCCTGGACTATGTTTTTACTGACCAAAAAAGAAGCGAGTCTTAGGCTTGACTTCTGGACTATTAATCAGGGGCCCAATTATCAAGTCAGGCCCAATTAACTGCGAGTGTAAACCACCAGCTTCCATAACTCATGCCTTGGCCGGAACCTCTGCTCAGCGCTCCCTGTCCCTTCCCTGCGCGCGAGAGCAATCTCAGTTCTGGCGCAAGGGTAGCTGCTAAAGCTGTGTGTAACTGTTACAGCCGTTCTGAATCTCTGTTAGAAAAACTAACTTTACCCTGGGCTAAAGGATTAACCTTTCTGCCAAACGAATAGTATCATAGTAATGGTTTATTAGTTTCGAGGCCTCTATCACTGCACATAAGGGATGGCGTATTGGTGCCGAATCGGGCAATCAAAGTTGAAAATCTTTTCCACCCAATTTCGAAGATGTTACATTCAGCTCCCCAGCGCATCTTTATTGAATTCCATCACACATCGGAAAACCCGAGTTTCTGAGAGGCCAAGCTGGATTTTTCAAAATAGATCCGCTGATGTTTATTATAATGCGAGGTTTTTCGCTGCTCCTGTTCAGGTAAGTTTGTAACTTAAGTGGTTGAAATTGTTAAACTTTTTGATTTTATGGTGACAAAAAGAGGGGTGATATGTTTCTTGCGAATGTGATGAGTGATGGTATCTTAGCGTAAATTTTACAATGTTGAGGCGTGTATTTGTTTGTTCTGTCGGAATTGGTTATGGATATTTTTATCCAGTAAGGCAGTGCAAGGGTTTTCAGGTTTTGTATAACAGGGTATGATGTTGTGATATGCATGTATGGTTTAGACGGTTCCTCGTGTTGTTATGAGTTGATGATGCATTCTTGGCTTTCAGGCGAAGACGAAGATGGATAACAACGGTGAGCCGAGAATCAATGAAGAAATCACTGCTCAGTTTGTCAGGCTTGTCGTTGATGATGGTAAATATATTACTCCTCCTGATATTCGCTAATGTAAATTGTTTGTTTTTGTAATGTGGTCGTCGTGGTTCTGAACGTGGCATGGCTTTTTCCAGTCTAATATTTAATACCTTCAGTAAGAATGATTATAATTCAATTGGTAATCAAATATCAACTTTTTAGGGTAAGGTAATATTGGTTGTTAATTACTGATTTGGAGAAGGGGAATGCGAGTGCAACCATATACTTAGATCAGTCATCTTATATTCAAAATGGTAACGTGCTAAAACTGTGGATTGTTCTAAAATTTGCCAGAACACAAAGCTACCCGCCATATTTTCATTCAAGAACAATTGTGACTAGGATTAGCAAGAATATAGTCTGGAGCATGCTTAGGAAGTTTGATAAGACTATCAAAGGATTTATGAAGATTTATAGTCGTTTGCATATAATAAATTATAGATGTCTGGAACACAGAGCATAGACATATGCTGCTTTGTACTATTTTCAATGGGAGGATCGGTACTTTTATTTTTGGGAGCTTAAAAATGTGTTAGTAGGTTTTGTTTGAACTCTGATTTTGCCATTAAATTTATGTATTCCTGCAGGACATTCAATAATTTCAAGTCTTGAAGCACTACAACGCGCTAGGAGGCTCAAGCTTGATTTGGTGGAGGTAAAGCTTTTTGTTAGGTCTTTTGCCATGTTATCTGAGAATTCATAATCAGAAGTTCTGAGTTGAAATAGGCAATAAATAAAATATTTTAGTTTGCCCAAGGATTAATTCATTTTTGCTATATTTGTGGGGCTTTTGAAGTTTTGTATGATGCACTGTGAGTCTTAAATTTTAAGGTGAGGCAGAGAGATTTTGTGTAATTTCATATGGTGATGAATTGTCACCAACAACAAAAAGAAGAAGCTTTAAATAGTGGTTGCCTCACCTCTGTGCCCGCATATATTTTTTTTCCTCTTAGATTCAGTACATAAGGATGATTATACTGGAATCTGTAAATTGTACTACAATTATTAGATTTGTTCTCAAATCTGTCACAGGGGCCTCCATAATTTTGATAATGTCGTACAGGTTCAGAAAAATGCAAAACCGCCTGTCTGCAAAATTATGGACTACCACAAGGAAAAGTACAAACAACAAGAAAAGGAAAAGGAGCGTTCTAAAAGCAAGGTGTAGTTTTGCTGTTGCTTACCAGTGAAAATTATAGATATTAGCTAATATTTGAATGTGCTTGATCTTGCTATCATTTGTTAGGTTTTTTTTGGGTAATAAAAGGATTTAGTGAGTGGGTTTTTGAGAGTTCACCAAGGTTAAGGTAAGCCTAACTGCTCAAAGAGCAGTTATAGTACCTGTTTGGATTAGCGGTAGAAGCTGCTTTTGCAACATAATTTATGGTGTATGAGGTAAATATGTGAGAGGAGTTTTGTTTCGACTTGCGTGAACGTGTTTTTTGAACGCCAACTCCAACAAGCCAATAGAGGACAGAGGTGCTTATAGATTTTTTGCCAACGAGATAGTGGGACTTAAATGTATGCCTTTAAAAGAAATAATGTGGCCTAGGAATTCAACTTGAGCTTGCCCAAAAGCTCACTTATTTTCATTGACATGGAAGGAATTCCACTGCAAGGTTTTGAAAATGATTCTGAGGTGGGTAATGTGGTTAACATAGGATGAACTATATATGAGGATGTCGTCGAAAAATATAAGTACAGAGTGGCATAGATAAGGTCAGGTCTAAAAAGGGCGTTCATGGCTGCCTTAAATGTGGCTTGTTGAAGTTGTTATATTATATATAAATATAAGGACTAGATAGTAACACCATTGGCAGATTGCTGCCATTTTCCTGCTAGCTTCAAAAGAAATCTTATTTAGAGCACTTCATTCATGGCTTGCTCCTGATCAGATCTCATTACATCCTCAATCTACTTTAAACCGTTTTGAGGTGACTGGAAAATAGACATGAGAAATCTTTGGCGTGGGACAAAAAATAAATGGATATGAAGTCTAGAACGTTTTCATATTAGTTGATAGAATAATTTGTGTATCAGATATTTGTAAAGCAGGGATGGTTGACAAATAAAATGTTTTACATCAGAGCAAGCCAACTTTCAACTGGCTAGAAAATGAGTTTTGGCATGTTTTCTTTAATTTTAAAAGATGATCTTCATGTATATGTGTTTGTGTGTGCATGCGTGTGCGCAACGTTGTATTGATATGATATCTATCACGTGCAGTCAGAGTTGAGTTTGAGAAAAGGGGTTGGCAAGGAAATGCGCTTTTCTGCCAAAGCAGTAAGTTCGTTTTCTATATTCCTTTCTTCCCTAATTACATCTTTCTTTTCCCCTTAGTCAATTGTTGGTTTTAAAATGTCATTATATGTTGAGTTTCTTTGTTACCTACTGAACTTCAAAAAAAAAAAGGAGTAAATTTCTTGTTTTGACATTTTTATCATGTCCTCAGGAATTAAAAGATCTGAAGATGAAAGCAGATATGGTTAAGAAATTAATGGAGAAGGGTTACCGAGTGAAGGTACTTTTGTCCCCTCTGCATGTGATATTTAATTGGATTTAGTTTAAGGGCGTTAAGGGTAGGGTGTTCTTGGATAGTGTTTCTATGATACCTGTGGAGCAATTAAATGTTCATAGTTCGTTTGATGTAAATTATGATGTGCATTATGCCTCTATGCATCATTGTTTAGCCATCTATATATAATTTATGATGGTAATTGAATAAATGAACTGATGTATCCATGCTTACATCATGTGCTAGGTTTGAGACGTGCATACATGATAAGAAGAAAAGGAGATGATCTCAAGAAAATTTTGGCCATAACATGTGTGCATACATTCATAAAATATTTGATATGTTTGGTGGTCTTTCACTAATTAACGGTTATGCAAGCAGTGCAGGGCGTTAGGCGGAGCTGCAGATCAGGACATGGAAGGAGTATTATCTCGTTTTTCTGATTTGGTATGTCTGTCGCTTGCTTTATTCCTGGATTTCCTGTCTGAATTGTCTGAGTTGTTTGTTTTTTCCTATTTTTGTCCTCCATTCCATTCTATACTTAAGCAGTTCTTTGCAGATAGAAGATGTGTCTGTTGTGGAAAGTGGACCGCATGTGGGGAAAAAAGAAGCTTATGTGATTGTCAGGCATATCAAATTTGGGCTATCAAAGAAAGGCGGTGGCCGTGGGAAAAAGTTTCAAAATGCAACGGATAAGTCTGTCGAGGCTCAAGAGGATAGCGACTTTGATGAAGATCATAATGAAAGTCCTGCTGAATCAGGGTCTGAGACAGAGGAGGAAGTGCTTTCTCATGGTGACAAGCATATGTCATTCATGATGGACAGGTTAGATAAAAATATGCTAGTATCATGCTTGTTCCATATTCGATTGTTATGATAGTTTCAATAAAGCATTTAATTTTAATCATGATCTGAACAGGGCTAATTCAGCTGAGAATGGAAAAAACTCTCTGCATAATTCAGAGCCTCCTGCTATGGCTGAGAATAGGTACAGACGAAATGATCAACCATCTATAACACGAGAGCAGCCAACTATGACAGAGAATAGATATAAACAAAATAATAACCCATCTACCACACAAGACCATCCTGCTGCAACTGAGAATAGATACAAACGACCAGATTCTCGTATGAATAATTTTCCATCTATGGCACAACAGCCTCCCGTAGCGGGTGAGAATAGGTACAAAAGAACTGATCCAAGAATCAGTTTCCATCAAACTACATCACGGGATAATTTTGTTCCGAATGGCGGAAGGCCTGAAGTAAGAGGTGCCTTCAGGTCAGCACCCTCAGATTTGAATCAGAACAGCCAGGCCACGCCTGGATCAAGAAACCCAATGCCTCCCTTTGAAGATATTGGCAAGGGTGGTGGAATAGCTCATCCTAGCGCTTCCAATGCCCGAAGATCTGGTTATGGTATTTTTAGTTCCAATAAAGGCCTTGATACGCCCGATGCATGAACAAGAATGCCTAGGAACAGAGGAGGTTCTCTTGTGATTCTGCTCAACGTTGTAGCTTGAGTTTCTCAGAAACTTTGATGAGTGTTGAGTGAAGATGTGTGGATGCATTCACACCGGGGATTCTGCAGTAGTTAGCTCAATCATAATCCCCAACACTTCATCGAAGTCAAGCCAGATAGGATAGCAACTATACTATAGTGATGTAAGCAAATGATATCTAGGTCCAACGAGTGTTCAACGAGGCCGGTAGTTTCATTTGTTTTGTTTAAACAATAAGGTTATTTATTTATATTTGTTAGCTGGCGAGGATTTTCTTCCATTTTTTTGGCCTGGTTGAAGTTCTGCGGAAATAAAGGCCAAGCAAAGCATTTGCCTGGAGCTGAACAATTTTCGAAGTCTTTCATTTTCTATCCTTATTTGATACAGGAAAAAGGGTTTTTTTACTAGCCTGCCCGATAACATCTGTTTTCTGGTTTGTGAAATTTTATCATTTATAGAGGCTTGATTCAATGATTCACCATATGATCTTATCAGCTACTTTCTATATGCATAATTTCGTCATGGCAATGGTTGTTTGGTTAACCTTGACGGAAGCGCAGTAGAAAATGTGCAAATTGCTCCCACACAAACCTTTTTATGTACGTTCTTATCACGGCCCGACCAAATTGTAGTGAAGAATCTTTATTTTGAAAATATTGCGTCTGAGATCCTTGAGTTTACAACATTTGTAGTGAAGAATCTTTGAAAACTTGCTATTTTAGAGTGTAAAGGATTTAACACAGGGTTCCCTCCACTTTTTTCTCGGGAATTAAGAGAGCCTGAGTTGTGTTACTCATTTTCCCGTGCGTTCAAATTGATCACTTTATTTTCACAGGTTGTGATTCTCTTCAACTCAACGTAATTCGAATATCCTTGTGAGCCTTAAAAAACAACAAATATTTGAATTCGGTGAGTACGAAAGATATACATATCTGGTAGGACCACATATGGCAGCATAATCGAAGATAAATGTGATTATTCAAATTACCCGTATGGAAACTTGCATATGGGGTTTTTGAAGGTTTTGAATTTATATAGTAACGATGATGCAAGGGGTGTCGTTTAAAAAGTTCACAGACATCCACATTTGATAAGCCTTTTACCACAAAGTAACTCCTAAGGAACAGAAATCATTAGGCAAAAATACACCTTTTTGGGAGAAGAAAGAGCGTCGTTGTATGAGAAATATCAACATTTATGCTCAGCCAGTGGAACTCAACCCAAATGACTTCACAATTGTGCTCACCCTTTCGGCAAAAGTTCTAGAGGTGATTTTTTTATCTGGCACATGGAACGGGTTTGAAACCGCATCTACATATGCAGCATGGAATTTCCTGAAAAACTGCAAAGACAAACAATGACAATTAGTAGCCAATTCAAAACAACAAAAGTTTTCAGCAAATCTTGTCCAGTTCATCAGCATTTGGCAGCAAAGCATATTCGTAAGAAAACCTACAATTGAATCATCAAAAGTATCTCGGCTGGATCTCATTAACGAGTAAAACAATACCAGCATTTCATCACTGATGAAAACGACCTCAGGGAAACATGAAAGGTTCACATGCCTAGATGAAACATCGGCATAACTAGTATTGATATTTGAAAATTTGGGCAACAAGTCCCATCTAGAATTTCTCCATCGGATGCACATTGATTTGATGCAGGCCAATGTTGCACTCATGGCTGAATCTTATATTTAAACTAAAACAAATTTAAACATGACTACCAATTAGTAAACTGTACTCTGCTATTAAATCAGAATAAAACAAACTGAATGGCAAAAGCTTTTGACCAATTGAAACATAAATGTCATCCCTTATTGCACATGCTAGGCAACACAGCAGGCAAAGAAAAACTTTACTTTTCAGCTAGAATAAGTGCCCCACTGTCTAAAACTTAATTGGTACTAAGCGGTTAAATATAAGATAGAGCAGCAAAAATTAAATTAGGCACAAGACATCTAATAATCATCCCTAAGAAGACAGCACTTTGGTTGAGTTCATGGAATATGATTCTATCCCATCAATTTCATTCCATCCTGATGGCCTGAACGTTCCTTCTTTCTTTCTTTAAGAGCAGAAGGGTAAGGTGAGAAAATTTAACCATAAAAAATGTGGGGGTCAAAGTATAACATACAGTCCAGTAAGACCAATCAATATTTATTCCAAGACACAATAAAAACTTTTTCAAATTCATTCCATCCTGATGACCTGAACGGTTCTTCTTTCTTTCCTTAAGAGAGGAAGGGTAAGCTGAGAAAATTTAACCATAAAAAATGTGGGAAGTCAAAGTATAACATATAGTCCAGTAAGACCAATCAAGATTTATTCCAAGAAACACTAAAACTTTTTTCAGTAACAAAAACCTCGGGTGTCTCCTTCCTCAGTACAGCATAGTCAAGGGAATACCTCATTAGTACATTCCTTTCCAATGTCAAGAAAATGATAAAATGAAGAATACTACGCAGTTACTGTGAAGCTGTAGCTTGGGAAAGAAAGAAAGCCATCAATGTTCATTTATACTCACATTTCTTACATCTGCATCTCTGACATCCAGATCTGTTGTCACCAAGATAAACTTCACCTTTGTATTAGTCAGATAACCATAGCTGCGGGTTGTATAATGAAAGAATAATTAAGAAAGGAAATTTATAAAAAAAAAAAAAAGACTTCTCTTCAGGATAGGATAGACAACAAATGCACTCACACCCTATAGTTATCAGTAGGATAGAGTAGACCCAGAAACGCCTCATTCAGCATCGGTCCCGACTTTTTAGGATTGTTCACTGCCAAGAAAGACATTCAGTGACATAATGCATAGTACTAAATCGTCATGCTCATATGTGTGATCTAATCTTCAAAACTTAAAGGAAAGTGCTGATGAAAACAACAATAAAGATAAAAAAATTTGGCGAGATCTCCGAATCAGAGGATTCATAAATCCCAACCATTCCTGCCGTGGATCAAGAAAAAATATTCATAGTTATACTCTTCATGAGAAGAGTCACATCTAAAGTAATTTCCAGAAACCCAAATTCTCAAATTTAAAACAGGTGAGTAAAATCAAGCATAATCCGCAAAATATAAATTATTGCTCACAAACAGACCTCGCTCATCAACTACGTCGAGGGAGCAGTGGACGATATGATGGAGCTTGAGAGCATCGTCGGCTTCAGTGAAGCTCTGAATATACAGCGGATTGTTCTACAGAAAAATGCAAAACAAGAGAAATTTGCGATCTTGTGCAGCAAAAAATAAAGCTTATAATAAACGTGAAGAATGCTGCGTGAAATTTGAAGAAGAGGAAGTATAGAGGAATACCTGGTTACCAACGACGGCAACGCAGACGATCATTTTCTCCGGCTTCAACTCCCTGTGGAAGTCGATCACAGACTCGATCGATCGTTCTTAATTTTTTTTTTTTTTATATGTGGGCCGAATTCTAGTGCGATCGGATATTATCTTGGCCTTAAAACACCGGACAAACCGAATAACGAATAAGAAAGCAAATACGACGAAATACACCAAAATTCGTGACTGAAAATGTAAAATCAAGTTTTTGGTCATTTTTTTATCTTTACAAGATCAATTTCTTTTATTTTTTTTTTCTAAATTGATGATACATTTCTTTGATAATTTAATACCACACTTCTCAAAAGTTACTAATTTTGTTTTTTTGAGCCTTTTTGTGATTATTTACTTATGTTATTTTAAAACACACGCATATGGTTTCATGTATATGTAAAATTTTTGGTAAATTAAAGAAGGTTGTCACGTCTTTAAGTTTATTTTATTTAATTTTGAGTTGTATTATTTATGATTTATGAATAACATAAAATATAGATTTCATACATTTACATTGGATTGTTCGATCATGTTAATTACGTGGGAGCAATTGAAATCAATTGGATTTGATCAGTAATTGCTTAAAATCTTAATCAGTCATGTTGGTTCAAGGGGGACATTAACAATGTCGTAAACACTACATTTAAAATACTTTGGCTTTATGAATGAGTTTGTTATGAATGGACAAACAAAAACGTATTTAAAATGCAATAAAATAGCATTTCGATCTTGGTTGTCTTCAGGGTTGCAAGCACAAGACAATACGTTCCTTAGTTTTCAATTACTTTTCCTCCAAGGAAATCTTTTTGTTCAAGCGGTTATGTTTCCATTCTTGCAACCAACACAAGAGACATAAAAATTCAAACTTCCCCTCTTAAATGGGAAAACATCATATTTTTAAAAAGAAGTACAAGAAACCTAGGATATGAGGTAACTTTGAAGAGGTTAATTAAAAAAATGACTTAAGTATGAATGTGGTGTAAATGGTGGGGGTTATAAGGAGCAGCCATGTGGTGGTTGTGAAGATTATGAAGCTGTTGTTGCTGCTCTTGCTGATGATGATAGTCCCTTATTGCCACTCTATCCTCTGATGCCACACTTGTGCTCATCTCATGATGATTCCACCCTCTACATGGATTCCTCATAAGCTCCATCAATGACTCCCTCACCTCTTCAGCTTTTACCATTTCATCTTCCTTCTTCTGTCCCTTCCAAACACACCAACATAATTAATTACAATATTATATATATATATATATAGTTACATTTCGATCAAATGGACTCCATAGATATAGTATAATTTGAGAATTATTGTGCAATACTATATAAGCAATCTAATCACTAATCATTGAAAAGCACTATAACAAATGAGCAGTTTGTAATGACATGATCTGATGTATAAAATAATAATATTTTTTGTATATCGACAATCGAAGGGATTTTCTTAGTAATTACTACTCTATTATTATTTATAAGTCTCAATTAACTAACTCTCAAACTAAGGAGAGCTAGCTAACTCATTAATTATGGGCTAAATTTTTTATTTTACCCTCATTTATGATTGGTTACAAGAATCAACATCAATAAATTCATTTTATTTATTGCAATTAATAAGGGTATAATTGTAAAAATCATATTTATTATCCTGAAACTGGATTTATATTAAGAACTAAAATTTTTATTCAAAATGAACCTATAAATACCAGCAGAGTACGAAGTTTTTTACTTTTTTGCCATAGCAGAATACGAAGTTGTTTATTTGAGACCGTAGAGAAATTCTCATTAGTGTGCTCAAGCTTTGGGAGGGTTACCTCTACTTTGAAAACATTGGAGACGAGGCCTTTGTGGCTGGTGACGGTTGCATGCATGACTTCGAAGCCCAGAGCGTAGAATGCTTCCATCAGTTTCACGAATCCACCAGGTCTGTGCTCACAGAACACCTTAACATACATCTCATTCCCTTCTATCACTGCCACTTCCACTTGTGGCTGCATTTCATTTATTCATTCAAATCACACTCATCATAACCACGTCAATATCAAATCAACCAGATCGATTTTTTGAGTATATAATGTTACCTCCATATGTTGTGTTTGCTTGTCGTTTGGAGCATCAAACTCTTGTTTTTGCTTCCACGTATAGTCGTTCCCTGATTTTCCCACATGAAACCCATTTTGGGTTTTCATTTCATCAGCTTCTGGTCCCATTTCAACCCCAACGACATTATCTGGTGGTGCTTGTTGTTCATCCATTTCTGAATGTTCCTCGAGCTCATCTTGCAGCTCTTTCGCTTGCTTCTGCAAATCCTTCACGTACTCAATTGCGTCCCCAAGAATCGATGCTCTGTCCAGCTTGGAAATTCTGGGAACCAAAGACCGAAGATTATACAAGCTATCGTTCAGCTTCTTCCTCCTCCTTCTCTCTGCCAGAAGATTCTTCGATTGATTCCCTTTCCCATTCCTTCGCCTGTACTTCCCATCATCATCGTCTTCGTTCTGATCGCTGCAATCCGACATCGAATCTGACCTGCCCACCAAGTGTTTGATCAAATCCTTATCGTCCCCCTGCTGATCCTTCTTCTCCATTGGCCCCCCAAATTGCTGGCTTTTGTTCAATAGGAATGAACCTTGCGAATCTTCAAAAATACCGTCACTTTTCATTCTGTTATTTGGGTTGCTGTTGTAGCTATATTGCTGTATCAAGTTCAGTGGTGAATTGCATTGATCATGTGGGGGAAGACTTGAAGTCTCTGATGCTATTGTATTTCCATCATTCTCATCCCTTAAAAGTGGATTCATATTTGGTTGCATATGACTGATTGAATTAACGTCAATGTCGAAGCTCATATCCATATTGCTGTGGGCTGTGACGAAATCGACCACCTGTTGATCTTCCTGCACCTGTTATAAAAGTAGACGGTCTAAATATTCCTACCTTAGAGGATGTTTGTCAAGGTGGAGATATTCAGGTAAAGCAAACTTTATTACGTACTTGCTTTGTCACAAACAGCTCAATTAGTCCCCCAGGCACAGGAATCAAAACCTGGGTCCCAATTGTTTCCTGCAAAATTGATAGTTCTCATATGATGTTAGATGAAAATGTGGAGTCCATTTTGCTTATACCAGAAGATGATAATATATGAAAGGAACGTACTTCCAAAGTGTTTGGGTCTAAGCTATTGGAATAGTTCAACCAAGTGGGCTGATCGGATAATAGTGTCTCTGCATGAATCCTGTTTCAGGTACAGATTCAATTGGTGAGAGACTATAGGTATGAGAAATTACAACTCGAAGCAGAGTAAAGCTGGGAAACTGAACGTATACCCAGAATCTAAGGTTATCGAAGTGGGAAGTTGGTATAGTAAATCACAGGACTTTGTACTGGGATGAGGAAACATTGTATCTCTGCATGGAGCAGCCGAAGAAACAGGGAACAGAAGTTCTTGTCCCCCATTTTGACTACCTTCAGTCCCAGCACAAGAGCATCCCAGCCATTCAAGAAACCTGAATCACACACCACATTAATATATTTGACAAGGTCGAGATCAGTGGAGATAGGAACAAAGGAGTGAGAAGAAGAAAAAATGAGGTTTGAATTTGAATTGATGAGTCTTTGATAACCTTTGGTCTTGGCTTAGTTTCCAGTGAACACAGTAGTCCCAGCCATTCAACCCCACAAGGGGCCTCAGTCTCTCGGACAGGCTTTGCGTGATGATGTTCATGTCAACTGCAACAGCAGTAATCAGAGCCTAATAATGGAGGCTCTGAGAAGAAAACAAAAACTGGTCAAGAGACTGTTAGATCAGATAACAAAATGACCAAAAAATGTTTCATCATGAAGCCTGTAAGTTTTCTCAAGATAGAACCCTGTACTTTAAAGCACCCACACAAATATATACTAGTCGATAATGCAGGATTTTCTCTTGCACCCCAAAATGGGAAAAGTTACTTTGGTTTGACTGAAGTACGAAGCAAAGAAAAACAAGAGAATGACAACAGAGAAACGAGAAGAAACAAAAAGTGAGATCCATACAAACTTAGTTGAAAGCAACAGTTAACTGCATATATCCTTGGACGATAACAAAGGTGTGCTCAAACACATACTGTTGGGAATGCTAGCTCTGCATATAATGCAATGGAGAAGGAGGAGGAGGAGGAGAAGCAAACAATTAAAAGCCACACTCTATAAATCCTCCTTTTTTGTGTATTTTTAATTTGTTTATAATAAAATGGAGAAGTGGCCGTTACTCAGGTAGGTGAAGTGCAGAGGGTGTATGAGAGAGAGTTTTGCTGTGAAATAGTTTAATTGGGGCAAGGGTTAAGGGAAGGGGAAACAAGAAATAAGGAGGAAAGAAAGGAGAAAAGAAAGATATTAGATGAGTTGGTAATGATGGCAGGAACAGATTGCATGACCCAAGATGGCGTACAAAACCTTAACTACCTCACTTAAAAGTATTTCATTCGTTTTAATTTTGGATAGTATATTCTCTCAAAGCTTCAACCACTCTTAATAGTATAAGCAAGTTTAGAGACAAATAGGTTAGGTTGTCCCCTATTACGTTGAAACACAATAACTTGCACCAACTTACTAGTACGCATATACACACACATATACGCATACATAGGCTATCATCCTATAACTAGAAGAAAGTAACATGTGTATACTTTGATTGCTGGATGGTGATGTCAAGTTTAACACGGACGGTTAGGGTTATAAAGCCAATCAGAATCTCCTTGTTGCCCTACCAAGTTCTTGGCTTTCATCAACATATATTGGCTGCTGTATTGTTCTACCTTTTTATATATAACTTATGAATTTGGGTCAGTGCCTTGGCTCCTTCATTTGTTCGTTTTGACACTCCAGTCTTGTATACTTACACTTTTCAAGGAAAAATCTTCTTGGGTTTTAATTTTAGATTAATTGTAGATATCCCTCTTAATCTTTAAAAAAATTAAAATTAAAAGCCTCATTGACCACTGCAAGGAAATTCATGGTACAAAAAAAAATAAACATAATGATTTTGATTTAAGAACTTTTAAAGCTCTAAGGGTGACATACCCTTAACCGAAAAGTTTAGGGTGATTTTATATATTTTAGGAATATTTTAATAAATCGTTCAAAACATATTATTCACAAAAGTTATTCTTGATTGCACTGACTTTTGAAATAAAAGTATGGATGAATTAAATTTTTTAGACTTATAATAAAAACATGGTAACACTTCGTTTTATTCTATTAACAACAAAAAATTTTTCTGATAAATTATTGATCAAAAGATCCCACTTAATAATTTTATTGAATGTTCTCTTTGGTCTTGTTATACCTTTAGAGAACTCTATACTGTTTGATCTGCCTGTCTCATTGATACATCCAATGACCTTTTTTATACATATCCAAGCCATTTTAAATGATTTTCTATCCTTTTCTCTACAATAGATATAACTCTTTCTCATATATGTTAATTACAAATCTTTTTTTTTTATTTTATGACCATATATCCTTCTCAACATCCTCATCTCATCTGATCTACTCCTATTTTATGTTCTTATTATCCCTTTAAAGCACAACATTTACTACCATATAGCATTAATGGTCTTATAATAGCAGTACAATAGAACTTCCCTTTTACCTTATCACGTATTTTCTGATCTTTAATAACTCTGGTAGTATTTCTTTATTTAAACCACCCATCTTGAATTATATGATTAACATCTATAGTAATCTCATGATCTTTTTTGTATAACTAATCCTAAATATATTAACATGGTCTCATGTAGAACGATTTTATCTTTTATTTTGACCTTCAAATCACTTCTAATATATTTCTTATTAAAATTAGGGAAAATTCCAAAAAACTACACTCAAAATATCCAAAGGACAAATCAGTACAACGAAATTCAGAAATGACAAATCAGGCGGGTGTCAGAAAAATGTGCAATCTGTCCTTTTGAAATTTCGGCCAAATTACCAAAATGCCCTTCAGCCCTCAGTCGTAATAACAACATCAGAGTTGTTAATGGCGAGGTGAGTGTTGTTATTGGCCTTGAAACTTTTTAAATGTTGAAAGAAGAAATTGGAGTTGTTAATATCGAATCCGAAGGTGTTAATGGCGAGATATGTGTTGTTATTGGTCCTGAAATTTGTTAATTGTAAAAGAAGAATTGCAGTTGTTAATACCGAATCTAAAGGTGTTAATTCTGATGATCATGTTGTTATTCTGAAGAGTGCATGAAGGGCATTTTGGTAATTTGGCCGAAATTTCAAAAGGACAGATTGCTCATTTTTCTGACACCCGCCTGATTTGTCATTTCTGAATTTCGTTGTACTGATTTGTCCTTTGGATATTTTGAGTGTAGTTTTTTGGAATTTTCCCTTAAAATTACAATGTATATATTTTATTTTACTCATGCCCAAGTAAAATCCCTTTGAGTCTAAAATTCTCTACCATAACTCAAGTTTAGAGTTAACTTATTCTTTTGATTCAATTATAAGAAAAATATTATCGGCAAAAAGCATGCATCAGTGAAGTTCAATCTCACAAACATTTGTTTAAATGATGTATCAACTTGAGAAAGTTCAAAAGAAAACTAAAGGTCAAAAAGTTAAAAAAAAAAAAAAGTTGTTTTAACTTTAAATTGATTTTGGAAAAAAAAAATAATTTATTTCTTACACTATCTCATACATCTTTTGATCCTTCCTAATCGGAACTTGGTTTCCCTCTTCTATTCTTATCATCCAATTCCCTTACTCTTTTCTCCTGACTAATCATTTCAACCTTTAGATTGAAATTTAAGCGGTTCAAAAATAATGTTTTATAAAATTACTAATACAATATCAAATTATTAAAAACATAAATAAATAAATTCAAAAACAGTTAAATTTTAGTTATTATAATTTAAAACTGTAATAAAAAATATTTTTATAAAACATTAAATTTAAACCGCACAAATTTTAATCCTAAAGCTGAGATGAGTAGTGAGGGAGAAAAGGAGGGGAAGAGGGAGTGAAATACTCAGCTTTGGAATCACAATATACTACCTCCCGTCTAATTCGCACTACTCCTCTAGTCCTTAATATAAGATAGGTTTGGGGAGTTGATTTTGGTCCTAAATATAAGACAACGTTTTTATATTTGTCAATCTTTTCCTAATTTGTCATATTTATACTCTTTCAACAATAATCAAGGAGGAGGGGGAATTGGGGAATTGAGAAAGATGATCAAAGTGTTTTGAAAAATACATGTTATATTAACTAATCTAACTAACTTCTTTAATGTAATTCAATTAAGTAAATATATCTTATATTAAGAACCGGAGGAGTATAACTTTAGTACCAATAAGTTCTTATAGTAAAAGTTGAGGTAGTAGTAGTTATAAATATATATTGCTGGAGTTGATACTTGTTTACAATGTGAGTTTATAATATTCTGCAAAATCCTTGATATAATACTTATAATATGATTCTTTATAACGTTTTGGATTTTGAGTTTGAAAATATATAAAAATGCAAAGATATGTTTTTCAACCATAATATCCTTTTGCTTAGTGGCATAAGAAAATACAAAAAACATTATATCCTTCAATGGGATTATGTATAGCAGATTAATAGGATTGTGTTAGAACTTAGGAGGCATGGACGAAAAATGTGAAATGATGGATATCAATTCATTGTTGAAGCATTTCATACAAAAATTTCACATGATTGATTTTAAGAAAAGAAGAGAGACATTTAACAGAAATTACATGACATGTACATTTCATGGAATTATTTATTTTAGAGTCACCATTCTAGTAAATTTCTAATTAATCTCATGAGCATAAATATATCAATGTGCAATATAAAATTTATGGAATAGTGTCACATTATTTCTAAGCCACTAATAATATGATTCACCGTGCACTTCACCATGCAATACATAATAAATAAACTACATGTCTAATTATTTTCAAAAATAACATCATCAAGCACACTATCTTTTATATATTTGGGGCACATGGACATGAAGAAATCATATAACGAGAGAAAAAGAAATGGAAGCAAGAGGCAGAGTGATAGCATGAAGATGCTTGCCCTTCCATTTTGTATTGCCTTTGCCTTTCTTGAGCTACTCATCTTGTGATTCCTCATAACTTCCACTAGTGACTCCCTTACCTCTTCAGCTTTCACTATTTCATTGATCTCCTTCCTCTGTCAACCAAAAAGAAACTAAATTAAACAGGAATTCATCAAATGGATAGAACTGGATCTCTTGACAGAATCATTTGTTATGGTACATGAACAACAACAACAATAAAGTCTTATCACACTAAGTGAAGTTAGTTATATAGATCGTACGACACTATTATACTGTATTGAAAACTAGATATTTGGACAGATTATTAATAAAAAAATTTCACTTTATAATCTTATTGATTGTTTGCGTAGGTCTTCTTCTACCCCTTTTTATGGTACATGAATGATGGTTAATATTACCTGCACTTTGAAGACATTGGAAACAAGGCCTTGGTGGCTAGTGACAACTTTGGCGCGGATGACGTGGAGGCCAAGAGAGTGGAATGCCTCCATCAGTTTTACGAATCCACCAGGTCTGTGTTCACACAGCACCTTCACATACAACTCATTCCCTTCGATCATTGCCACTTCCACTTGCCCCTGCAAATCATGAATTGTCAAAGCACATATATATACATCATAACAACGTCTCTGTATCAAAACTATAAAGATGCAACATTTTGTACGTGATACCTCCTTCTGTTGTGTCTGCTCAAATTCCTGTTTTTGAGTCTTTACTTGATTGGCTTTTGTTCCCATTTCAACCCCAACAACATGATCTGGTGCTTCTTGTTCATCCACTTCTGAAATTTTCTCCAGCTGCAGTAACTCTTCTTGCAAC
Source organism: Inga laurina (assembly GCA_963855925.1). Classification (NCBI taxonomy): domain Eukaryota; kingdom Viridiplantae; phylum Streptophyta; class Magnoliopsida; order Fabales; family Fabaceae; genus Inga; species Inga laurina. Next base: position 60,636,261 of record OY979702.1, on the reverse strand, counting down.
TGCTTCACTTGCATCTGCAAATCCTTCATGTACTCAATTGTGTCCCCAATAATTGATGCTTTGTCTCGCCCAGAAATTCTAGGAACTAAAGACCGTAGACTTGACAAGTTCTTATTGAGCCTCTCTCTCCTCTTGATCTCTGCTTCAAAGTTCTTCGATTCAGTCTTCTCCACTGCTAGATTGCAGCAGGATGTGACGAAGTCGATCTCCTGATGATCTTCCAGCACCTGTTACCAAGATATATACAGTTTGAATGAGATGTCTCTCAAGGTGAGGTTAAAAAAGAGTACAGTAATTTTGCTACGTACTTGCTTTGTTGCAAATAGCTCTACTAGCCCACCTGGTACTGGAATCAAAACTTGAGTCCCAACCGTTTTCTGCAAAATTAGTAGTACTTCATATCATTGGCTGAAAAATGTGAAGCTCCTCTTAGTTATACCAGAAGATGTTGGTTTGTAAAACGAACTTACTTCTGAAGTATTTGAATCTAAGTTATTGGTATGATTAAACCATTTGGATTGGTTGGATGATAGTGTCTCTGCATGAATCCTGTTCACACACAAGTTCAACTATATTGGAGCATTACTGGGTCTAAAAACTACAATCGGGGGTATAGTGACAAGGCCAGAAAACAAAATGAATATATACCCAGAATCCAAGGTTATGAAAACGGGAAGTTGAGAAAGCAAAGCACAGGACTCTGTTCTGGGGTGATGAAACATGGTATCCCTGCATGGAGCAACTGAAGAAACAGGGAAAAGAAGTTTGTCTCCACCATTTTGGCGACTTTCAGTGCCAGCACAACAGCATGCCGCCCAGAAAAGTGACCTGAATCACATATAACAGTATTGGACAAGGTCAAGAAAGTGTTACATAGGAATAAAGCTTAAGGGAATGAGATGAATTCTGGGGCCAACCTTCGGTCTTTGCTTAATTTCCAGTGAACACAGTAGTCCCAGGCATTTAAACCCACAAGGGGCCTCAGTTTCTCAGATAGGTTTTGCATGACGGTGTTCATGTCACCCGCAATGTGATTAATCAATCAAAGCAAAAAACGAGGCTGTGAAGAAACTAAATACCAGTCAAGAGGTTGTTAGATCAGATAACAAATGAGACAGTTAGACAGAGATGCAGTTGCTTAGTACATATAGAATTATAGCTTTCCAATGGGGAAGAAGAAGCAGAAGAGGAAGCAAACACATAAAAGATCCTAAATAATTCCTCTTTTTTATTTATTTGTGGTTAAATTGAAAAGTGGCCGTTACTGTGGTAGGTAAAGTGCAGAGGCTGAATGAGAGAGTTTTGCCGTGAAGTAGTTTAAAGGGAAACGAGAAACGGAAGATCCATGAGTTGGCAACGATGGGAAGAGCATATTGCATGACCCAATATAGCTTCACTACTCATAACCAACCTCCTACCTCGTAAAAAATGTAAGAAAAAAGTTTTTTAAAAAAATTAGGATTAACCATGGTTGATTCTGACAGACATTTTTCACATTTAACAAAATCAAAAGTTTTGAACCATGATGATTCATGATAGTTAAAATAGGAATTTTCATTCTAAAATTTAGGTTGCGATCATGTTATTTTAAAACAACAGTGCACTAATTAAATTGTTTAATAACCCACCTTGATATTAGTTCATTTTAAGAATTTCAGGTTATAGATTATCATAAGGTCTTATATGGAATATAATTCTTCCCCAATTTTTATAAGGGCCCATTTGGATCAAAGAAGAGATAGGAATGGAAAATATTTTGCTTCTGACATGTTTGGTCCACATTAGAAAAGAAAATTGGTTGACAGAAAATTTTTTATTTGTTTGGAAGAAAATGAAGTAGGAAAATGAGACAAAAGGCCATTTTGCCCCCTATTAATAAGATAGGAATAAAAAAGATAAGCACACCAGATAAATTGCCACGATCCAAATCCAACCTCGCAAATTTTTCCACTATCCGAAGGTTTGCGTCATCACCATTGTCGACTTCTTCTTCCACCATCGTAACCCTCTCCGCATTTTCACCATTGTCGACTTCTTCTTCCCCCTTCGTCACTAATGGATCTGCAGCGACGGCGACAATGAAGCCTCCATCGGCTTCTTCTTCCACCTCCGCCACCCTCTCTGCATCATCACTATAACATCCTTCTTTTTGTTAGCTCTTAGAAAAGGTTGTTGTTAAAATTTTACTTAGTCAAATAGTATATATAGTAAATTAATAATATAGAATAAGTATCAAATTCTAAATATTTATCCTACGCAAAGGAAGAAATACAAATGAAATCCTTCGCTAAAATAATTAGTTTAAATATATAAGTACATGTGTGTAATGTAACATCCTTTTTTTTTAAAGTACTTATAATTAGTTACAACTTAGGATTTATACATTGAAGGAGTATAAAATTAAGTAATAATTAATACAACTTTTTAAAATACCAAATTCCAAATATTTATTCTGTAGATTAAGAAAAAGAGTACAAATGGAATACCTCTTTAAACAAATTATTTTACATATATGGGTATGTATGTGGGAATATATCTTATTATTGAAACAAGTAACAAAAAATGCTTTTAGGAGTCTGAATATCACTATTATTATTTTATTATTTAAAAAATAATAATTTAATGAAAGGAACAAACCCTAGATCTACTCATATATAAGATTCTTTTCTCCTCCCTCTAAACCTATCTCGGCTCGACACAATCACAGAGTCTCCACAGGTGCTCTTCTTCTTCTTCTTTATTTTTCTCTCAATTCATTTTCTCGTTTGACTATACTTGCCTCACATTGATAATAGTCTTGTCAAACCTCATTTTCTTACTATCTTTTGATTTTCTACTGTCTAGTCTTATCATAGCTCTCCTCCCCTCACTGTGCGTGATGTATATTATTTATAAAAAAAATCATTGGCGCCTCACCCCCTTTTCTTCATTCCGAAATGTGGTGTGTGGGTGAGTACACATACAAGTACTCCCTCCGGTCCTAATTATACGACAATATTTGAGAGTTGATCTTGGTCCTAATTATAGGACAAAGTTCTAATTTTTACCAATTTCTTTCCAAAATACCCCCTATTGATAGTTTCTCAATAATAATTAGACACAATAATAATTTAATAAAAGTATATCGGAAGTTCTTGAGGGAGATTGACGACGCAGGATTGTGTGAGAACTTGAAGAAGTCATGTGTGAGGCAGGAGAGGTATAAGAAAAAATAGAGAATCAACGTAATTGGATGTTATTTTAAATGTTAAATAAGGATATTTTAGGAAAATAAATATGATTAACTAATTTAACCACTATTCTTAATTTCTCTAAAGTTTGATAAATATGTCCTATAATTAGGACCGGAGGGAGTTTTTTTTTTTTTTTGTTAATTTTTCCAAATAACCCCATCTCCCTCCCTCTATATATGTGTGAAGTATGTAAGACCATATCTCTGTATACTTATAAATGAGTCTCTTTATAAATCTATCCATTATTGATTGCTAAACCATTTTGACTTTTACTATTATTTTTTTTCTTCTTTCATTATTTTGGTTCAGTCTCTAATGCAACTAAGACGCGTGTCTTATGAGATAAAATGAAATTTCCAGTCTTGACACAAACCCATTTTTGTCATTCTCGTAAGTATAAGAGAAATAGATACACGCACATATGAACCCATTTCAAATAATTTCTGTTTTTTTTAAAAAAAGTATATATATATATACACATACATATACACATAGTTCCTGTATGAATAACTTGTTTAGATTTGTTAAACCCATTTCACTATTAATTTTGTGTATGTAGCTGGTTCTTCTCTCCTTCTTTATGTTTATTTTTGTCTTTTTCCTCAACTTATTTCTCGTGTCATATCTTCGGTCTTTCACTTTTAATCCAATCAAACATTTTATCACACACACACACACACACAAGATTTCACATGCCTCATGGCCTTCTTCACTTTGTAGCCCCCACACACGTGTGGTTGTGTGTGTATGAAGAAAATATGTGGGTTTGTTGGAGGGTAGCTTTAATGTTTAGAATAGTTTTAGGGTAATTTTAGAATAGGAATGCGTTACATATTAATAGATATATTTGTGGCTTTGTAGACTCTCATTGAGAACCTTGGAGTAACAGGTAACTCTGAATATTCTTCCATATATTTGTGAATTGTGTATGATTATCTTTTGTTAAAAAAAATGACCTGAATTATATGTATATGTGTATGTACTGTAAATTCTCAAGTAAGTAACGTTATAAGTAGATTTCTTTATAACTCACTTTATTTACCTAGTTAATAAATTAATTATAATTAATGTATTGTTAGATTATTATTTCCTTTCAGGCGTGTTTGAATATGTGATGATATTTGATACAAATAGAAGCATAATTTATTGTACCTTGTCTTTTAATGATTTTATGTTTATTGATGATTATAACTGTCATGACGGTTTCATTTATGATGGGTTGGAGTAAGGAGGAATTTTTATATTGAGATCTTTTACCATGTGGTATGCCATCACTCGATGCACAGTGGATGGCACTTGTCAGGGTCTCTTCTTCCATGTTTTCCTTTGGCTGGGACTGAATTGGAGTTGCGGGACATGTGACACCTCCTTAGTTTTCTTCTTTTAAGGAGGGGAGCCATAGTCCAGACTTAAGCTCTACACCTTTGGCCGGGTATATCTTAAGAATTGGTGAGCTCAGGACAATCCAGTCAAATGGATGGGTTTATGTTAAACTATATGTTAGCCTATGGCTCCAATCAGCGGAATAAGGATGGACGGTAATATAAGGGAGGTTGCATATTACATATTGCATAATTGTATATTACCTGATGTGATGAAAATAGAGGTTGGCATAATGATGATTCAATGTGACATCGTTTTGTATGAGGATTTTAATATATACAAATATCTATGTAATCAGTTCCTTCTTTTCATCATATGTGATTTGCTTGTGTACGGTATAAATTTTCAGTAGTTACTGAGATATGGAATCTCTTCCCATTATATTAACATTTTTCAGGTGAATATTCTAGTAGGAAGCAAGGGAAGGCACCTGTGGAGCGAGCCTTGAAGGCTCTATTAGGCTCCTTGTGCACCTTTATGCCACTTTATATTTAATTGTCATGATATTAGGATTATTTTTTTGTCCTAAAATATTTTGGTTGATAAATATTTGTTTGAAATTAAAACTTTCAACTAAAAGTATCAAGTAAGTATTGTTTAAGTTTTGTTGGGATAGAGTCCCTAAGTTCATAAGTAACGTTTTAACAGATTGAACGATAAGTATATATGTCGTTTCAATGAGGTGTTACAATCACCATCATCGACTTCTTCATCCACCTCCGTCACCCTCTTTGCATCATCACCATCGTCGACTTCTTCCTCCTCCTCCGTCACCCTCTTTGCATCATCACCATGGTCGACTTCTTCCTCCTCCTCCATCACCCTCTTTGCATCATCACCATCGTCGACTTCTTCCTCCTCCTCCGTCACCCTCTTTGCATCATCACCATCGTCGACTTCTTCCTCCTCCTCTGTCACCCTCTTTGCATCATCACCATCGTCAACTTCTTCCTCCTCCTTCACTGAAGGATCTACAGTGACAATGGCAAAGAGGACACCATTAGCTTCTTCTTCCTCTGCCATCAACCACCACGATATTTTCCGACATCACTCTCTTCCTCTCCCTTATAGCTGAAGAGGGGTAAGTTGGTTTTCTTCAATTTTCTTAGCATGTTGGAAAATGGGTTCTCACCAAAATAGGTTGGAACCGATTTTCTCATATATAAGGGAAAATGTCCCGCCGTCGGAAAACATTTTTCTGAGAAAATGTGAACCAAACAGCCGTCGTCGGATAGAAAATGCTCATTTTCCATTTCCCTCCTCTGATTTGCACTAAACCAAATGGGTCCTAAGTCATTTCACGCATTTTCATGGAAAATAAGGAGAGATTTGGAACTTATTAACCTTATCTAAAAATGAACAGGGTTTTCAACTTTGCTCTCATCGTTCAATGATCAAGCCAAAGAGCTAATTAAGCTTGAAAAACATAAACAAACATTTAAAAGGACACACGAAAAATATACAACCTCTCATCCTTAATATAAGAGGTAGTTGGGGTTAGATTTTTTTTCTAAATATAAGACCTGAATCTACTTTATCCCTCATATTTATCATTTTTTCTTAGCTATTCCTATTGATTGCACATATTTTTAACAAATTAATAACTAATTAACTAGTTTCCTTAGGCTATGTTTGGAATAACTTTTTTTTAAAAAAAAAATAAGTACTTATTACGTAAGTCGAGATAAAACTCCTCTCACATACTTACCTCGTATACCGTAAATCACAATTTATAAGCACTTATAAGTAAAAAATAAGCTATATCAAATGAGCACTTAGTATACTTAAATTAGTTAAGCATATCTTATATTAAAGGTACTAAATTTTCAATATAACCTTTTTGAAAGAACAAAAAAAAAATCCCTCATCCATTGGAACAAAAAGAGTATTCACTTACCATTTTTCTTTTCTTTTCAGTCTTTTACCCTATCAAAAAAATTATGGTTGTTGTTGTTATAACTCAATTCCTTTAAAAATCTGGCCCATTGGTTAGGAGGCTTTATGGGGAAATTAGACTTTGTTTATAATACAATTGAGGAGTTACATGGGAATTAGCCAGGCCTTCAACAAAGTGACAATATTTAGTAAGTGAAAGCTATCAAGTATCAACCTAATTAAATGGAATTATATTGACGGGCACCGACATGCGCACTTCATCAGCGAGACTAGACATAAGTTGATGCCACACTAGAAAGTGAGTATCGACCACAATTTCAAAGAGACGGCTCTCATATGAATTATAGTTATTTAGCTCGCTTTGGCAAACAAGGAAAGGGGGGAAAAAAGGTTAGCTCATAATGCTCACACATCAGAGTTGAACTTCATTGGTTTTTGGGAAGCTCTTATATAAATTATTTGGCTATTATGTAATTGTATAGGCTCTACTCTTAAATCTCAGTAATACGAATAATTACGTGTATCGTATGAGATTAATAGGAATATGGAAGGAGCCATGGATTTAGAGATAAAGACTATATGAAATAAATTCTAAATTGTTTTTCTTATTTAGAAGACTAGTTACTAAAGATATAAGATTATAAATGGAGTTGATCTCGCAACTTTTTTATTTATAAAAGAGTTTTTATGTCACTGTACTACTAGAATATTATTGACCAGAGATGATATTGCTGGCCAATCTATGGGTTGCAACTTGCAAGTACGATGGGACAAGTTGAAAAGGCCAGCCACCAAGTAGGGTGACATTTAAAAGGGAATAATCAATAAATACTCACATGTTACTATCACAAATATCGTTTCTTTTTCTTTTCTTTTTTTTTTGGCCAAGCACAAATATTGTTTTTTTTTTTTAAGTTACAATGACCAGAGTAAACTCTGGAGTACATACAGCCAAAGCCTAGGCTAGGTTACAAGAGAATAAAAACCAAATGTTAGCTCATATCAGCCAATATTTGGGTCGAACAGAAATCTGGAGGGTATTGCAAAAGGGTTAGATCACTGTTCGAGTCCAGGGCCATTTTGGCCAAGTAATCAGCACATCGAAGAGCTTCTCTGTGGGAATGATGAATCTCTAAGTCTCAGTCCCTATAAATGAACTCCCTAACTTCGTCAATCTCATCTTGGAACGGATGGAAATGACCGGTTGGGTGAAGTAGCAATTGAAGAGCTTCCGTTGAGTCTGAGAATAACGAATGTTTGCAAAGTTCAAAGATTTGCATAGCTTTAGACCAATTTTGATAGCTTGAACCTCCGCAGCTGTTGATCCGAATGTAATGCCAATATTCTATTGGAACCCGCATATCCAATCTCTTGAACTGTCGCGAACCAATCCTCCTACTGCAGAATTCCTGTGCTCATCTACTGCAGCATCGACGTCGATCCGAATGAAACCATCAGGTGGGGCGATCCATCTTTTTGAGGTTCTATCTGGTACTCTGAAAATCTTGTGCCTTAGTTGACGTTTCACAATTCCTTCATGAAAGAAATGAATGCCTCTGTGAAGAATTTGTTGTGGGCGGTCACTAGTTCCTTCAAATGCTCTTTTGCACCTATTTTTCCAAATTAGCCAGCAGAGTGAACCGAAGACCCTTAGCCAGAGCCACTTGATCACTGAACGACCGCCATGTGAATGTTGTGTGTTCCATTTGAGCCAAACCTGCAAATTACCAAAGAAAAAAGCAGAACAGTATAAAGGGTTAATACAAGAAAGCCACACACTGCTTGCGAACTCACAGTCTCTCATGATATGAATTGGTGATTCCTCATAAGAGCACTTAAAAGGACATAAAGTGTTTATCCTCACATCCCTCTTCGCTCGGACAGAATTAGTAGGTATTCTCTCTTGAAGCAACTACCACATGAAGTATTTGACTTTCTCTAGAAGAGGCCATCTCCAGATACGCTGCCAGATAGGGTCTAGAGGCTCCGAAAGCAATGAATAGATCATGGAGTAGGCGGATTTTACACTGAAATTCCCATCCGAGGATTTCCTCCACCAAACTGTGTCATTCCCCGAAAGTGATGGAGGATTTATTTCCCGAATCTTTTCAATTACCCACCCGGGCAGGAACAAACCCTACTTGTTCAAGTTCTATCTTCCATCAGGGCCAACGAAATGACTAACCCTTTCTTCCGGGTCGAGCAAGTCGTGATTACGATCAACATAGTGCATTAGCGGCTTGTCGAGGGTGGTCCATAGATCCCACCAGGCATTTGTTGAAATGCCGTTACGAAGTCTGTTGCCAACAGCTTTCCTGAAGGAGGCCCAAACAGAGGTAATTGCACTCCACACCGATGATTGGTTCCTCTTCCTTTCCTCTCTGGGAATGTTGCCATTTCCACAGTTGTATTTTGTTCTAAGTACTTGCACCCATAAGGCATTGGGCCTGGTAATTAGATTCCAGCATAATTTCATAATGAGAGCTTGATTCTAACTAGATAAATCTCTAATGCCCAGACCACCCTCTTTCTTGACCTTTTTGATTTTTTCCCAAGCCACAAGATGCATTTTCCTGCCCTCGCGACCCTGGTTCCAGAAGAAGTTTCTATTCGTCTTGTCAAGGTCCTGCAGCACCCCTTTAGGAAGCATGGTGGTTTGCATCTGATAGGATGAAAGAGTTGAGAGGACATAATTAATCAGGACAGATCTCCCAGCCATACTTAAGTATTTCCCCTTCCAGCTAGAAAGTTTCTTATGCACTCTAGAAAGGAGAGGCGCATAAGTACGCTTAGTGGCCCTCTTATGAAGTAAATGAACTCCTAAGTACTTGCCCAGATCGGCAGAGATACCGATACCCAAGGATTGGCCCAGATCCACAGCGGTATGGAAATGGACATTACGCGAGACAAAGAATTTTGATTTTTGAAGACTGATTCGATGCCCCGACACACTACAGAAATATGCCATCAAGTCTCTTATCAAATCCATCTGGCTTGAGGAAGCCTCGCTGAATAGAAGAAGATCATCAGCACAAATATTGTTTCTAAATTCTTTGGATTATCACCTCTCTAATGTGTGCTCACTCATGTTTATGTTTTGTGTTTTTTTAAAAAATGGATTCTATAAACGCAACACTTTCATAAACTATCATTAATGTTGTTGGTAAGGATTTCGTAGAAAAGCGAATTTGAATATCATAGTAGTGAAATTTGAACAAAAAATATGATAGTAGTAAAATGGAATATAAAATTCCCATATTTCTGTATTTTTGTGGGAAAAGATGTAAAGTCATGAAATGGTGTATGGAAGTCAAAGGAGACCAAAGATTGGAATTTGAGGCATTTGCATTCACACTACAGTTAATCTGGTCCACCCATGTTTGTTGGAATTTATTTTAAATCCACCAACCACCTCCTTCCTTCCTACTTTCTTTGCTCCGTAACTCAATTTCCCCATGCAAATCATTCTGCATCTACTTTAAGACCAATTGGAATATACTCCCTCACTCACTTTTTATAAGAATATGATAATCAAATCAAGTGATGCAAATGCAAGGATACAGCTAATAGTTAAAAAGTAATAAAAATGTAAGAAAGGAACCTTTTTTTCCCCCCTTCAAGTATAGCCTTATTTACAAGGGAACAAATAAGAACAAATAAGAAAGATATAATAATAATGAGAGAAAATATAAAAAAAAATGTTTTATGGGAAAAAGATGAGGAGAGAGAATAAAATTAATTAAAGACAAAATTAGTAAAACATATTAAATTCTCAAATAACTCTAAATAAGATTGTAGACAAAGAGTCAAAGACAATTTAAATTTTAGACATTTTTTAAATGAAAGAAGAGGGAGTATTGGTCACTTTTAGGGTTTGTTTGGTTGGATAGGAAGGGAAGGAGAGGGGTGGAAAAAATGAGTACCCTTTGTTTGGTTTGAAATTTTAGAATAGGGGGAATCATGATATGGCCTCTCCCTTCCTCCCTTATCTTATTTTAGTCCTGTTTAAATTGGAGTGTTTAGAGGGAAACCAAAAATATTGACTAACTTACCTCATAAATTTTGCGATTCATCATAAGTTCATGTTCTTCCTCGCAAGTTCTGCCGCAGCTTCCTCAACTCTCCGATTGTATCTCGTCCGATCATCTCCCAATTTATTATTTGATGACTACTACTCATGATTTAAGCAATGACAAGTGATAACATTTGAGCATCTATTTTAGAAAAAGAATTATATGATTTTTTACATTTAAATTTACAGAAGGATAGTTCCTAGTTCCAGCACAAACTGTCCCAGCACCGGAAAAAACCACCCGAATGAAAACCCGTAAAAAATCTTGCTTTTCAATAATGAAGATTGGCTTGGCTGGGAAATCAAGTTTTATGGTTTCGTGATCGCCGGCGAAAATGTGGGCTTGCTTGGTCTTTTAGTATGGGTTTGAGTGAGAAACAAAACCATAGTTTGGAGAGAAAAACATGGTGTTGTAAAAAATCATTTAAACACATAATTTTTTGCTAAGCCGTTGTTTTGATCTTAAATCATGGTTTTATAAAAATCATCCAAACACTCAATTTTTATAAAATCAAGATTTTGCTATCAAACGATGGTTTTGATATCAAAACCATGGTTTTGAGAAAATCCATTTTTTATCTTTGTGGGTCTATCAACTCTCTTTAATTCGTCATTTTTTATTAATGTGGGCTTCATGTCACACTCTCTTTCTTCTCCTTAGTTTTACCGTTCTTTTCTTCATTCTCTATTTCTTTTAAGAATTTTAAAATTTTAATACTTCTTTTTAATATAAGATCTATTCATCTAATTTGATTATATAAAAAAATATTTAAATTAATTAATATTACATATAAATAAATTTATTTCATTTTTGATATTTATTATGAAATAATATAAGAAGATGTTGTTGATGAAGCAGATTTTAGGAAGGTGGGCTTTTAAGTGGTGATTAGTGGAGATGAAGCAATACAAGTAAGAGGATGGACAAGATGTAACAACATGGAGCCGAATCTCTGCAAAATCAAGGACGTCATTGTTGTAATTGCATTTTGACTATTGACTAATAATTATTAATTCTTTTATCTCATATTAAACGGCACATCACCCTCATTAATAATATGATGTGGCAAATGGAAAAACTAAACTTTGATATGTTATGGAGTTATGAGTAAACATATATAGGTAAAATGAAAATGAGATATTATCTCCCCTCCTATATCTTATTAAACCAAATAAATAATTATTAAAAAATATTCTCCTTCCTTGGCCTCCAATCAAACCAAATAAAGTCACCGCTTATTCTTTCCTTTCATCCCCTCCCTATCAATCAAATTTATTTTTCTAAAAGATAATGCGCAATTGTTTTTTTTTTTTTTGTTTACTCTATTATACCTCCATAACTAATGAGAGAATTCAATTCATATTCACGTTAAGCATCCAGCAGAAAAATAAGACGTCTTATAATTCATGATCATGATAAATCTAGAATTTATATGATCTCCGTGTCTGTCAAATACATTGGATGATTCAATTAGTAAAATTTAATATTTGAAAATAATATTTTAAAGAATATTATAACATTTTCCTTCTACGTTAAGGGCTTGTTTGGTCTGAGGGGAGGGGAGGGAAAGTGGGCGGAGGAAAAAAAATTTTGAGTTGAATTTAAAAAAATTAGAGAAGTGGGGTTAAAAATTTTTAATTAATTTTTCTTACTCTTTTATCTTATATATTCTCTTTATTAAAATTTTATTACCCCGCTTCATCAATATTTTAAAATTCAACTTATAAAAATTTTCACTCCCTTCCCTTCCCCTCCAAATCCCTCACACCAAACAGACCCTAAGTGTTCGTATGTACCTTTGATGTGATCTGGAAAGGGCGCTAGAAATTAATATTTCATTATATAAATTCCGAAATAATCAATCCTATCTATTTTAAATATTGGTTAGTGCTCAGTTGGAAGAGAATTGCAGCCTCCGCATGAGACATTTCAAAATTTAGGTTAACAATATAACTACTACTTTATTTTGCCAGATGGTTAATATTATTTTACACCTTATGCTTGAAACGTTGGCCTCAAAAAAATCAATCCAGCTTCTCTTTCTTTCTTTTTTTCTTTTTCTTTTGACCTTGAATCCAGCCTCTCTTGAAAGAAGGGATTTTATTCTTCTATTTTTTCCCCCTTATTGCAAAAAAAAAAAAAAAAAAAAGATAATGCAAACTTACTCGCATTATTGCAATCATAAGCGTTTACATTATAACCACGAGTGCAGGTTAAAAAAAAAAATTATTATAACCTCGAGTAGGGGTACTGTAGTGCAATAGGCTAATCCTGTTTCCGCGTCCTAAACGAAGGTCCGCATTTCTAATAGGTGATGTGTTGACATTAAGTGTGTATTTAAATTAATTTTTGAAAAATACTTTTAGAAGAAAAAACAATAAAAGTGATGCTGAGGGAGCAAATTTTAGAGAATAACTCAAAAAAATCAGGGAAGTCTACAACTGTGCCTCAAACAATATTAGTTATACCAATGCTAGTCAGTAATCACTGTGTGTGTTTGTTTGGATCGATTGGGCTCTCAATCGGACTTCTACAGTGTCCAATCGGTTTCAAACAGTAACACCTACATTTTTCAATGTTTGGTCCAGCATTTCCGTTTCAATCAAAATGAGCAAAAGTCTTTGATTTCAATAAGCAAGCAAATGAAGTTTATTGAAGCTTTTGGAACCACCGATTTAACTGTTATGTGTGCATTTTTTTTGGGCCAACTACCTATGTATTTATTTGGCTTATATGTGTGTCTATATATATAATAATATTAATAGGAGTATTTTTGTATATTTAGGGATTAATGAGGTACTCAAAATCACTTCTAATCACAAAACTTCTTTTATGAAAAATGTTCTAAATAATTTTCTCTTTCTTTAAATGGTAATTTTCTCCTAGTTAGAGAATACTTTGGGATAAAAGTTTAGGTAAGTTTTGAGTTTTGTCAATATATGACTGTAGAAATGTAGAGAATAATTAATAATTAATTTTAATCAGTTTAGATTTATTATTTAATTGTTTTATGATTTTATAATCAATTTTTTTATAAACATGTCATAAATTAGTTTCTATATAGTGTTTTTACACATTAAATTTAGTTTAAATAATTTATTTGGATTATTGGAGGTATTATCGAGGTTTTAATCAGTTTATTTTGTTACATTTTGAACTATGTGAAAATATGAGTTAGGATTTAATATTTAAATTAGAGTTTGATATAATTTATAAAATTTAAGCTTGAGGTGCACAATAGAAAAGACTTTTGGAGTGTACCAATTTAAATTAAAGTTTGATATAATTTTATTTAAAATTGTACCATTACCAAAATTTCAAAGTTAATTTTTGAGAAAATTGTGAAATAATTCCTCCGTGTATAGATATCTTCTTAGGTCCCATTTGGCAATTAAGTTGCCAATAAGGTCTTTTTTCACAATTATCCCTTCATTTTTTCATTTTTCATAATTTTTACAATTTTTTTCTCTTAAATAATACAAAAGCCACTTATACAAAAGTCAAACCAAACATTATTCACTTTTACATAAGTTACTTGTCCAATCGCCAATCCAAACACTCATCATTTTACCCAATCTAACTTTTTTCCAATTTTAAGATTCTATAAATCTAAGTAAAAATAAGTTACTTATCCAATCATCAATCCAAACACATCCATTATTAACCTACTTAACGGTGTTAATGCCCAGCTCACGGAGTTAACACCCTTAAATTATGCCTTGTCCACAAAAAGTAGGAACTACAACTCATTAAAAGATTATATTGATGGAGAGTGAGTTTGTTGTATGACATAATTAATATAATGAAAATGCTTATATCAAATTTTTTATATTCATTTTATCAAAATTTTTAATTACATGTGATCATGTGTCATAATTTTGAATTAGTATTATTTAGCTATAAACACATGAAAAAAATATGGTACATAATCATGTATGATTGAAGAATATGATGTAATGTTCAGTGAAAAAAAAAAAGAACATGATATAATGAATATAAGAAGCTTTATGTATTCGATGCTATTACAAGCAATGTGTCCAATCAATATAATATCAAGGAGTAGGGACTTCATGACAATGAAAAGATCTAATATAAGTATAAGTTGTTGGTTGAAATGATAAACAATCTTATTCTCATGAAGAGTAAAAAATAAATTTAAATATCAATAAACACACTTAATGAGAGAGTCCAAAACTCTACCCTCTAAGAGGGAAATCCTTTATTAAATAGGAAAACAGAAAGAGAAGAACTAATATCCCCGGGGCAGGGGGTTATATCAGGGTTTTTTTTTTAATTTTTGACCACGGGGTTATATCAGTTTCGAAGATCGTCAAAACTTAATAAAAAATTAAAATATTTGAAAACAAATCTTATAGTAAAATTTTGGGGTATACACGCGTAATTGTTGATGTGCTAATATTAAATTAAATTAATATTCCTAACGTGATCATAAAATAATTAAATGGAATTCAACGAATGAAACGGCAGCAGTTGCGTCACACGTAGGAGGGGGGGCAATGAGAAAAGGGAAGCCAGCCTGCTTGAGCGAGACTCTTTGAGGATTCTAGAAACCCACCTTAAAATATTGACTATGCCGGCATGAAATTCAACGGCCTTCCAAAGTTTCCCACTTTATCTGGTCCAATTCATTGTTTAGCGTTTTTAGTCAAAGAGGAGATTCCTCAAAACTCTCGGGCCTTTACCGGTATGGTCAGAAAACGGAGGCACGCACGGCTACGTTTACTTCTCATACATTGTCGAATTCTCGTGCAATTATAAGCAGATCGTTTTGTTTTGGAGTCTCTTGTGATAGGGAGCTTACGGACTCTTCTTCCACCTGGATTTCAGTTTTATGAGTTTGTACTTCCTCGTCCTTGGCGTTATTTGTTTGGTTGAATTTATCTCCTGTGGTATTGTTTTGCGCTTTTCGTTTTTTAGCGGTGAACTAGTGCTCAAGATGAATCTAACGTGCTCCGAAATTAATAAGTGGAGCTATTTGGTTTGTTGCGTCTGTACCAATGTATTAATCGAATCGAGTCTTTCTTCTGTGATATTTTTTCAGAGAAGTTTTTGTCAGGAATGGTGATTTAACCTTATATCATATAATTTGACTGGTACACGTTGCCAGTTGATCAAAGATTACGGGCTTTTTAAGGTCAATTGGTTTAATCATTGTCGTTGGTTTTAATTCCCATATGAAATGAAGAGAAGAAATTCCGTTTTTTTCCTCCCTGAGGTTTGATATATCTTCTGAATGACAATATTGATTCTGTTCTGGAGTACTTTGAATAAATTAATCTTGTTTAGAATAAGAAAAAATGAGATGAAAGGAGAACGGTGGGAAGGGAACAGTTTTCCTTGTTTGAAGGTTTTAGAATTTGATGGGATAAGATAAGAGGGGAATATTTCCCCACCTTCCCCTCAAATCAGGGATAATTTTTTTTTTCTTTTTCCCTCTTCCTCTTCATTTCCCTCATTAATTATCCAAACAAGGAGAAGATATGTAGGTTTTTTCCAATTCCATCCACTTCACTTGTATATTCCTTGACTGTTATTTGTGTTCCCTTTTCTTTTCTAAAATGGCTTATTATCGCATGACTGCTGTATAATTTGAACTCTTTTTAATTTGTCTGGGAACTTTAGAAAGAGATGGCTCAGAACGGAAAAGTTGTCCCAAATTGTGCATATGCATCAAATCCTTACCATCAATGTTCGGATAATTGCTTGAAAAAGGTCAAGGAAGGCAAGCCACAGAAAAACCAAAAAAGATCAGGTTAATTCTGCTTCATGTTTGCTCTGTTATGTGCTGCCTAATTTTATGTGAAGTGAAACCCCACTTTTGCATTTCTGGCGGCCTACCTTGAAACTTTGCCTTAGATTTTGGGGTATATGCAATAATTAGATACGAGTTAACAAGATTTGATTTATGCTCCTCTTTTTTTTTTTTTTTTTTTTTTGTACTGTAAAATACTGAGAATTTATGAAGTGTGCTTTGTATATGGTTTCATTCTGAGCCTTTCTTCTTTTTTGATTGCGTTTCCCTATTTGAACAGCAATTTTGGCATGCTCAGAGACTCAGTTGGATTTATTAAATCCTCGGGACTTCACTTGCTACTTGCAATTGTGGATTTATTGAATATTTGATAACATCATTGAAATTAAAGAGAATATATTGGTGCTTCAAACTTTACCCATTTGGTCATTTTTAATTTTCTCGGGATTATTTATGGCCATCAATTTCTCAACACACGTAAATCCTTTATGTTTCTTTTTTAAAGGTTATCCCAAAAGGGTAACCAACAGTGAGCTTGGCAAGAAGACTAATGAAGACAGACAGAGGCACTCGTCTTGCCCTAAAGCATCTAATCCTTATCATGAATGTAATGACAATTGCTTCAAGGGAATTTCAACAGGTGAGTCAGGTTTTCCTTCTTTTCTGTCTTCTTTGTAAAATTATCAGTAGTTTAAATTTCTGTTGAAATTTTTGTGTGTCTATAAATAATCTTCTGATCATAAATTTGCTGGTTTAAATATCATTATTGCTTCCACTTAAAGTTTGTCTGTAATCTCCTGGATTTTATTGAAAACAGCATGGGAATTATCTAGGAACAGATAGGAATGAAAATAAAACGGACTGTGGTGCCATCAGTTTTACGAAAAAACTTGCATTCAAATATACTAACATCTTTGACATCCAGATTTCAACTGACCACATCACATGTAGACTTGTCTTCCTCGACAAAAATATTTTACTCCTCAATGAAAAGCTCTGAAAATAATGCCTACATGTATATCACTTCGAATTTTAAACTTCACAAATATATGTGGGCATGGACATACGATGATCACTGGTTGCTGATTGGAGTCCATTCCGATTACAGGTGCCAATAAGACGGTCAGGAGAAAGAAGCCAGAACCACCTGTTATTGACAGTGTTCCTGCCTCAAAAATTGGAGCAATTTATTTCTCCGATGTTGCATCACCAATAGCACAATATTCTGACAAGAACGGGGCTGACATAACGAGCAATAACAACACATCTCCTAAGCCAGTTTCGGGAGTTATTCATGACCAAGAAATCATCGTAATGGCTATCTTCTCTCTCATGCTTCTCCAACAAACATGATTTTTTCTCCTTTCTGTTCTGTATTTTTCCCAATAAGTCCTCGTGAGACATACAGTTAAATTTTGTCTCTTTGCACTTTTGTTTCTTTGGCAGCCTGCCTACCACAAAGACCTACCAAATGATTGTGCTGAGCAGGTTGGCAGCCCAAAACACACAAATCAGGAAGAGGGAAAAAATGGTGCTCCTAAGGTTTTTCCGATCACCTTTGCCAATGACACAGGAGGTCTCACTACTTCAAATGGATCCACGGATTCTAGCAACGAAGACAGTGACGAGGATGAGATTAGATCCATTCTTTCTGAATCCCGTGTTTCAATTGGAAGGTATCATGTGAAAGAAAGTTTTGCTCCAATCCTGAAATCAATCTCTGACAAGTATGGGGATATAGGACAAAGCTGTCATTTGGAATCAGTTGCCATGCGCTCTTATTATATGGAGTGTGTATGCTATGTGGTTCAAGAGCTACAGTCCTCCTCAACAAAGGAGTTAACGAAGTCCAGAGTCAAGGAATTAATGGCAATTCTTAAGGATGTTGAGGCCGCTCAACTCCAAGTAGCCTGGTTGCATAGTATACTTGAAGAAATTGCTGAAAATATGGAAACCATCTATCAGCACCAGGAGGTGGAGATGGCAAAGGCTGACTGTGATCGTGAAGTTGTATCCCTGAGGAAAGAGCTGGAATCAGATTTGGAAACTCTGGCTCTGAAAGAACAAGAGGTTACTACCATCAGAACACGAATTGCTGATGCCAGAGAACGCTTGAAGGAGCTTGAGTCACAGTGTTCTGAACTTGACAAGAGCATGCAGTCGATCAAGTCTGAGGTCGGTAAATTCGATGGCAAATCCTTTTTAGATGGGTTATTGTAGTACTGATTCGGAGCAATATCGTCTTTGAAATGTCCAAGAGATCAACTAGTAGAATATTCAATGAATAAATTCGTTTAAGTTTCATGTATAAACAGGGTAAGAACATATAGAATAGGCATGCATCCTCATCACCGTTCTTCTATTCCTTGGGTCATCACATAACATTGTAATGCTGGGGACACGTGATGGACTTCTTGGGGCTTCTATAGTCTTGTAAATCATACTACCTCCGGTCCTAAATATAGGACATAGTTTATAGTGCAAATTACACTACAAACTATGTCCTATATTCAGGACTTGAGAGAGTATTTATTTTGGGTTCATTTGGAAATTTGTGTTAAAACCTTATTTGCTGTGCTTAAAGCATGGCAGAACAGTTATGAAGTGTACCATGTATGTGTTAATCTTATATCCCGTTTCAGGAAAGTTTGTGGTGAACTATAATTTTTTTTGGGCCATATGATTAACATTAAGTTACTTTATGACTCATGGTCTTCAAGGCAACTATCGTGAAGAAAGCTTTGAGGTGTTACTCTCCCCTTATAATTAGGGGTGTGCAAACGGTTTTTCCGGTCGGTATTCGGTTAAAACCGAAAAACCGAAAAACCGAAAATACATCAATTTTTACAACCGAACCGAAACCGAAATAGCAAAAAAACCGAACACCGAAAAACCGACATATTTCGGTTCGGTGAGTCGGTTTTTTCGGTGCTTGGGCCATATTTATGGGCCTTTTTGGTTCACCTATGTCCACTACGAAAAATCTTTAAAAAAAAAAAGCCTTTTGTTCAGGCCTGTCCACATTTTGGGCTTTTTTATCAACACAAAGCAGCTGGAGTTTAACATTGAAGAAATAAAGCAACAAATTGGGCTTTTTTGCCAACACAGTAGCTAGAGTTTAACATTGAAGAAACAAAGTAACAAACCATAAATCAAAAACCCAAGTTTGACAACAATGTTGGCCAAAAATCATCATACAAAAAATGGCAAATTTAACAGCAATGTTTCCAATTAAACTGGAGCATCAAATCAAATACAAAAGTTTGCCGTGTAGTCACAACACCAAAATCAACTGCAGCAACTCATCCATTGACCCTTTGTGTGCTGAAATATTTGAACAAAATATATAACCATCATAAAATGATCCAAAACAGGAGCATAAATCAAATGAAAAGAAAAGAAATAAAATATTACAATAATACAAAGATATTGATAAATGACTTACAAATATATTAGCATTGCATCTACTATATATCAACAGTTGCCTCCAATGCAATCTTTTGAAAATCTAGCAATAAAAACACAAAATTAGACTTCCCATGAAATATCATAATAAATATATTATTATTTTTATAAAGACAGAAAATAGATGTAATAGATATTACCAAGTTCTATTTGCTGAAAATCATCATCCCCTACTTCTTCAACATAGTTAAGTGAGTGCCTAAGCCAATCTTGAGTGGTCCCACACTTTTGATCTTTTCTTCATAGCTTTCCTTTTTCCAGTGATAACTGGTGAAGGCTCAGTGCTTTGATTTGCACCTTGCCCCCCAGTCGCTTGAGCAGCAGCTTGTTCAGCCATAATTTCACCTGCAAAAGGCATCCCATTCAATTAGGAACAGAACAGATATGATTCATAAATAATTAATCAATTTGAAACATTACTAATTCTAAGACAGAGCAAAAAAGTACAAACCTAGTAATACAAAAATTCTATATTGCCAACAGATTTTAAATATAAATTCAAAAAGAAATAACAGCATTAACCAAATGGTATAGAGGCTTATATAAATCCAGGACAAAAAAACGTAGACCCAATTTATTTGATGCATAGCAACACCATGTTGCTAGGTGTTCTTATGTATATATGAAAAACTGCATAAATATGATTTCAAGCATACAAAAGCATAAATATGCGTTCAGCACCTTCAAAAACTGCATAAATATGATTTCAAGCATACAAAAGCTAGCTCACTACTCGGCAATAGAGATCATTTACACATCTTTAATCAGCGGATGACTTGTAGAGAGATTGATTTGATGACTGTATACAGATAAACATCAGTCAAAAACTCAAAATGACAGAGGCCGAGGTCATGGTTGAAAATCAATGGAGGAACTCGTGTCTGTACCGAAAAAACGAAATCCTAAAACGCACAAGGTAAAACTGACGCAAAATCAAAACAACCACTTAATAGTTTTTTTTTTGACAACCCAATCAAATTTATTGTATACACATCACTAAAAAACATACCCAATGAATCAAGCAAGCAAACAGAAGTGAAGCAACTCAGAGACCCAATGAATCAATGAATCAAGGAAGTAACTCATGTGAGGGTGTGAGATCGATGAATCAAGGAAGTAACTGAACTAAAGCTTAAAAAACAGAACCAGAGACCCAATGAAGCAACTCACCCAAGTGACAGAGGAGGCTTAGACGGCAGATCGAAGTTTTGATTCCGGCTGAGATGAGGTGGAGACGGCCAGATCGACACCGGAGTGAGAGAGAGAGAGCGAAGTGAGAGTGACGACGAGGCAGCGACGACCTTCTGCTTCTGGCTGAGAGACTGAAAGAGTTGGGATTGAAACTCTGAGGAGACTAGGACATTCGAGATCGAGACTCTCAAACTCTGAAAGCAGAGAGCCAGTGCAGTGAGGACTGAGGACGAAGTGAGAGATGAGAGGGCGAGGCCGAGAGGACTGGGGACGATGTGAGAGATGAGAGGGCGAGGCCGAGAGCCACGGCTAGGGTTCCAGATCTGAGAGATTGAGAGACGAGAGTGAGAGTTTGAGACTTTGAGTGAAGTAGACAAGTAGTGAGTGACGAGTGAGGCCGAGGGAATTGGCGTTTTTTTTTTTTTGGCTCAAATTTGTGTATTGGGTTGGGACTTGTGGGACGTTGGGTCTGGGCCAAGTTGGGGAGTGAGGTAAATATTGAAAGTAAAAAAAAAAAAAAAAAACATAAAACGACGTCGTTTAGTATAACTTCGGTTATTCGGTTAAAACCGAAATAATTTTACAAAAACCGCACCGAAAACCGAAAACCGAAATATGTATATTTCATAAACCGATCGAAAACCGAAAAACCGAAAAACCGAAATCCATTCGGTTCGGTTCGGTTTTCGGTTTCGGTTAATATTTGCTCACCCCTACTTATAATTGAGTGACTATAATCGAGTCACTCAACTTGCATCCATCATCTTTTAATCAGATATCTTAGTGTCCTTATTGTAATGTGTCATTTTTATTTCTTTTTGGCCGACAGCTTAAAAGAATTTTCATTTATCCAATTAGTTAGGGTTTCTATATTGCATAATAGTAATTTTTACCTAATTAGTGAGGGTTTCTATATTGCATAATACTCCTAGTAATTAAGAAATGAATATTACATTTTTTTTCTTACTTTTGGTATTGTACAAAGATTTGTTCGGAGAACTTTGTAATATCGTCACACGTGGTTACGGTCGACCTTTATTATAAATAATCGCATATATTACTTGGAAATTCCATTTATGAAAATATTCTATATGGAAAACCAAGTACACAATTAATCTTTAGAATTAACTCATTAAATACCGATGTGGACGATGTGCATAGCACACATGAAAGAAGGAAACCATCCTCAACTAGAATTGGATAGATAATCTATATATAGAAAGGATCATGAAAGGTATTAAATCTATAAAATATTGTTATGTGATTTTTTTAGGGTTTTGAAATTTAAAACATAAATGGAAACTTATGTTTAGATAGAGAAGAAAAATTTGAAAATTTTCTAATTCTATATTTTATGCTAGTATTTGTTAATCAGGAAAACGTGATTGCTACAGTCTGAGAAGGATGTTTATTATAAATATATAGATATACATTTCAAAATTTTACTAAAAATTATTTTTTGACCGTGCGAGAAGGATGTTTTTAGCCTACTATCGGTCCTTAATCCAAACCTCATTTGTAGTATAAATTACACTGATGAATAGTCAACATTTAATAATTGTTGTTGGCAAAAAAATATTTAATGTATTATTTAAAGGATGACATTATATACGTAAAAACTCAAACCATCTTTAAAATTTAATGGGCAACTAAATTGTTTAAATTTATTGGATAATGTTAAGGATTAGATGATAGATAAAAATTTATGAGAGTATGACACGATTTAAATATTAAGATTTAATCAAGGGAGAATTCTAATTAAATCTTGCTGAAATATTAAAATTTAAATTCGGTTCTACACTTTTAACTAATTTCAAATAAGGCTAAAAGGTTTTATTAGGAATTTTTAGATCTATTGTTAAAAGACTAGAATGCACTTCTGTAGTTAAAAAGAGAAGTTGAAGACAATTTTGACCTTAATAATATACAGTATTACAGTGAGCTGAATTTTTTTGGTCATTTACATCACTTCCTTTTATAAGTACTTATTTGATCAGAACCTTTTCATTTTTCATGACTGAATTGCGCAACTATTATCCAGCATTCCCTCACATGTTCAACCCTTGGTAAAGCAGAATTTCTGAGTTTTTTACTATAAAAAAAAAAAAAAAAAGAATTTCCGAGTTTTTCGATATTGCATAACAAGGCAAGTTGCAGATTTATTGCGGGGTGATGTGAGAATAGCTGGGGAGGAAGTTATGATAAAAAGTTAAAATTTTGTATGGATTAGTTGATAATGGATCACTTGGCTCTCTTTTAGGCCATGTTTGGCTCAATGCAGGAGACGGGAAGGGAAGGATTTTAATGGAGGGGAGGGGAGGGTTTGAGAGAGTTTTTCTTTTGTCTTGTTTGGATTGACAAAAAGAGAGTGGAGAGGAGGGATTTTAATATTACTATGTTTGGTATAGGAGGGGATTAGCATCAACGATTGAGGCATACGAATATGTGACCTAGTTTTGTGTAAATAATGAGAAGGGTATTGTGGGAATATTTTAAAATAGCATAGATTTGACTAAACATTAATATTTTTCTTTAAATTTCCACAATTTTAGACCCTCCTCTTAAAATTTTAGCTATCTAGAGGGGAGCAAAGTCACCTCATTTCCCTCCCCTCCCCTCATACCAAACAGACCCTCAAGGTCCCAAGCAATTGGTTTATCACACGAGAATAGATTAGTGCAAATTTGGTTCATTTGAATAAGGCTTATTAATTAGAAAACATAACAACATGGTGAACACCAATAAATGCATTGATCCATTAATCAAAAAATAAACCAAGTACACATGAAGCATGCAAACAAATATTTAGAAGATATCTAAAGTTTGTACTCTAATTTGTTAGCTTGGCAGAGTGGGTTCGGTTTGCAAAGAAGTTCACGACCGATCTGCTTGAAATCCGCAGCACATTAATGTTATTCTGGATACTGATACTTTCCACAAAACATGTCTCCTCATTTGCATGTGAACCCAGTTAAGCTAATGTTTTTGTTGCAACTCTTGCACCTATTCTTCGATCTTTTGAGATTCTAAAGCGTCTATGGAAGAAATAGAAGCCTGATCAGTAATATTCTTGACTTCGCTTATTTTCAAATCTCGAAGATTATCGAACATTGATTGAGTGATACTTTTGTTGAGTTGGAGAATATGATCTTTATAACACTTTGAGCACATGTTCTTGGTTTCAAAAGAACCAAAGAAGTCACAACCATTAACGCAGAGTAAAGGATCCATGCTCGCAGATATTCTTTCTTTGTGACAACCAAAGGCGGTTTTGGCAAATTGTGAGGGACGGGGAGACTTGATGCTTATTTATAGAGCCAAATCCAAAACAAAAAAGAATTGATTAAAAAAGGAAATGGTCCATATCAAATCCAAAATGAAAAAGATATTACTTATTTGCAATTAAATTAAAGTATTGATAAATTAATTAAGGGAGATTTACACTTAGGTCCCATGTAAGGAAAAAAAAATGAAAAAATGGTCCCTATAGATTGCAAAATGAAAAAATGGTCCCATGGAGTTGTCAATACAGGCTCCTGGCGTTGTCATTAACAACCCCAGGAGGATTAATGATATCTATAGGATTAATGATATCTGTATTGACAATTCCATGGGACCATTTTTTCATTTTGCAATCTATAGGGACCATTTCTTCATTTCTCCTCTTCCTTGAGACTTCACTGTCATTCTCCCATTAATTAATGATATCTAAAGAGGATTATTTGTTTTGTAATTATAATTTAATGACAATCAATTTCTAAATAGATCCATATCATCAAAATGTTATATTGATCTGGTCCGTAAGTTTCTCCCAAATAGAAACTTTCCTTTTAAAACATATCCAATTAGAGATTAAAACTGCGTTGCAGTAATACACAAGCAGTTTAATAGATATATTGATAAAATCATTACATAGATTTGTAATTATTTCACACATATTTTCCCTCCGTAAATTAGAATCAATCAGAAAATTATAAAAATAATTATTACTGCAATAAAAAATTAAACTGGCATTTATTCTGAAAACAAATCAAGATTCTAAAGTGCCAACTAATTTGGGATGAATGTCATATAAATTCGAGACGAACGGAGCTATAATTTATAAGTTTAAATTAAAAATATTCATTTATAAATTATTATAAAAATATATAACAACAATGGAGATTAGGGGGTTGTCAAGATATTTTCATTTAATCACTCGTATATATATATATATATATTTTTTTTTTTTTTTGAAAAAATATTGACTTTATCATGTTAGTTTATCGTGTTATCAAGATGGGGAGAAAAAGAGAATGAAGATTTCAAGAAAAGATCACGTCACTGTCAGAAATGAGATTGACTTTTCTCCATTGCCATCCTATCTCTTTTCCCTCATCTTCCTTTTTCAATCGTTGGATTGAAATTTAATGGTCTAAAATTAACATTTTAAAAGAACATATGGAATAGGCATGCATCCTCGTCATTGTTCTTCTATGCCTTCTGTCATCACGTAACATTGTAATGTTGAGTACCCGTGATCGACTTCTTGGGGCTTTCTCTAGTCTTGTAAATCATATTCATTTTGGGTTCATTTGGAAATTTGTGTTAAAGCCTTGTTTGCTGTGCTTCAAGCATGGCAGAACAGTTACAAAGTGTACCATGTCCTATGTGTTAATCTTATATCCCCGGTTTCAAGCAAAGTTATCAAACGGTTACTGACCAGGTTAAAATATTGGGTTAAGGGTTAGTAAATCAGACAGAAGTCAAACCGAAACTAAATCAGTGAGAAATGAAAGATTTCAGGATTATTAATATGAAATTCTAAAAAAACTTTTAAAAAATTGATTTTTTTTTAAAAAAAAAAAATAAAAAACTCAGACCGAACCGGGCCACCGGACCAGACTAGTTTACTGTCCGGTTTGGCTATTTCTGAGCCGGACAGGCTGGTCCGGTTCGAGTCTGAATACACTGATTTCAAGTGAGTTTGTGGTGAACTTTTTTTGGGCCATATGATTAATAATAAGTTACTTTATGATTAATGATCTTCAAGCCTATTATCATGATGAAAACTTTGAGGTATTCCTCTCCCTTATAATTGAGTGACTGTAATCCGAGTCACTTAGCTTGTATCCATTATCTTTTAACCATATATTTAGTATCCTTCTTGTGTCATTTATTTTTTTTGGCTGACAGCTTAAAAGAATTTTCATTTATCCAATTAGTGAGGGTTTTGTATGTTGCATAATAGTAATTTTTTTCTAATTAGTGAGTGTTTCTATATTCCATAATACTCCTATTAATTAAGAAATGAATAGTACATTCCCCTCTAACTTTTGGTATTGTACACAAATTAGTTAGGTGAACTTTATAATATTGTCACACGTTATTAGGTCCTACATTAGCTGGAAAGTAGAATGAAATACACCTTATAAAAGTTTAGATACATCTCCTCTCAGTGTATTTTAAAGTTGTGATGGGTGAGAGGCCCCAAAACGAACAATATCAAGAGTGAAACACTAAGATATTACAGTCACACATGGTTATGGTTAGAGGATATGTATAGTACACATGAAAGGACGGAAACCATCCCCAATTTGAAGAAAAATTTGAAAATTTTCCAATTTAATATTTTATGCTAGTATTTGTTAATTAGGAAAACGTGCATGCTTTAGTCTGAGAAGGATGTTTATCATAAATATATAGATATAAATTTCAAAATTTTACTAAAAATTGTTTTGTGACTGTCCGAGAAAGAGGTTTTTAGCTACTATTGGTCCTTAAACCAAACCTCATTTGTAGTTTAAAACATCAAGAACAGAGTATTGGGATGTTACGGTTATTTGTGTTTATAGTTAGAGGATATGCATAGCACACAAGAAAGAAGAAAACCATCCCCAATTTGAAGATAAATTTGAAAATTTTCCAATTTAATATTTTATGCTAGTATTTGTTAATTAGGAAAACGTGCATGCTAAGTCTGAGAAGGATGTTTATCATAAATATATAGGTATAAATTTCAAAAGTTTACTAAAAATTGTTTTGTGACAGTGCGAGAAGGAGGTTTTTAGCTACTACTAGTCCTTAAATCAGACCTCATTTGTAGTTTAAAATATCAAGAGTAGGGTATTGAGATGTTACGGTCATACTTGTTTATAGTTAGAGGATATGCATAGCACACAGGAAAGAAGGAAACCATCCCCAATTTGAAGATAAATTTGAAAATTTTCCAATTTAATATTTTATGCTAGTATTTTGTTAATTAGGAAAACGTGCATGCTTTAGTCTGAGAAGGATATTGATCATAAATATATAGATATACATTTCAGAATTTACAAAAAATTATTTTGTGATAGTGCGAGAAGGAGGTTTTTAGCTACTATTGGTCCTCAAACTAGACCTCATTTATAGTGTAAATTACACTTATTAATAGTAAATATTTCATTAGGAATTTTTAGATATATTGTTAAAAGACGAGAATGCACTCCTGCAGTTAAAAAGTGAAGCTGAAGACAAATTTGACCCTAATAATATACAGTGAGCTGATTTTTTTTTTTTTTTTTGCCATTTACTTTATTCCCTTCCTTATATAAGTGCTTATTTAATCAGAACCTTTTCACTTTAGGACTGAATTGCGTAACTATTATCCAGCATTTCCTTGTGAGAATAGCTGGATAGAACTTATGATACTAAGTTAAAATCTTGTATTGATTAGTTGATAATGGGTCACTTGGTTGCCTCTCAAGTTCCCAAGTAGATTGGTTTATCACTCTCATCAAATGAGAGTAGATTACTGTAAACCCAAGTTTACACTTGGTTCATTTGAATAAGGCATATCAATATTAGAAAACTTAACAACAATATATTGAACACCAAGAACAACATTGATCCATTGATCAAAAAATAAACCAAGTACACATGAAGCAAACTAACAAAAATTAAGAAGATATCTAAAGTTTGTAATCTAATTTGTCAGTTTGGAAGAGTGGGTTTTGTTTGCGAAGAAGTTCACGGCCGATTTGTTTGAAATCCACAACACATGAATGTTCTTCTAGATATCGATGCTTTCCACAAAACATGTCTCCACATTTGCATGTGAACCCAGTTAAGCCAATCTTTTTGATGCAACTGTTGCACCTAGCTATTCTTCTTCTTTTGAGATTCCAAAGCGTCTATGGAAGAAATAGAAGTCTGATCAATAATGTTATTCATCCATGTTGTCATCGCAGACCTAATAATGTTAGTTGTAAGTTATATATGGGTGTGTCAAATGGAATACGTTCCACATTGCTTGGGAAAGAGAGAATACAAGTGTATATATTACACATTGTGAATTTGAGCTAGTAAATGGGTTAAGAGGAAGAGTGGGTTCACGCACACAACAAAGGGTCATTATAAGGCAAACATAGTGGAAATCCGACGATTCCCCCTGTGCCTGAGTTAAACCAGGAGGCAAACATGTCTCCACATTTGCATGTTGTCACACCCCTCAATCTTTAACTGGGTAGATTAAAACCGCGTCGTGGTAATAGAAGCAGTTTAATAGATATATTGATAATATTATTACATTGAATTTGTAATTTGTTCACACATTTTTCTCCCTCTCTAAATTAGAATTAGAATCAATTAGAAAATTATAAAAATAATAATTACTGCAATTAAAAAATTAAACTGGCATTTTTTCTGAAACCAAATCAAGATAAAACTTCTCTCACTATTGGAACCGAGCTAATTTAGGATGAATGTCATAAAAATTTGAGACGAACCGAGCTATCATTTATAATGTTAAATTTAGTGTAATGGAACCTGGATCGGAAATCGGGCGGTTCAGACCGGAAACTTGCCAACCGGTTCAGCCCATATATTTTTTTTTAAATCAAATTTTTTTTTTGCTTTAGAATTTCATATTATAAACCTAAAATCTTCAATTTCTCACCATTTGGCCCTGATCTGACCCACTGACATTTGACCTAATACCCCAGCCGATTCAATGATCGATCCGGGTTTAATTACCTTGGTTAAATTTCATTTATAAATTATTATAAAAATATATACGAACAATCTGATGGAGATTAGGGTTTTCTTAAGATATTTTCTTTTAAAAATCACTTATATTTTTTTCTTTGAGAAAATATTGAATTTATCGTGTTAGTTCATCGTGTTAGTTTATCAAGATGGGAAGAAAAAGATAATAAAGATTTCAAGAAAAGATCATGAGGGATTGTCTTCTCTCTATTGTCATTCCCATCCCTTTCCCTCTTTTACCCTTCTCTTCCCTTCTCAATCATTGGATTAAAATTTCAATAGTTCAGATTTAACATCTTATAAAAATATTATTATAATTTTACTAAAAAAATACATAGATAAATTTAAGCTGCTAAAATTTAATCTAAATAGTTGAACAATGCAGTGAAATAAATGGGAAGAAATTATACTCTATAATAATAATATAGAGCTCTTCAAATTAAATTTTAGCAATTTAAATTGATTTACGTTTTTTTTAAATAAAATTAGAATAATATTTTTATAAGATGTTAAATCTTGACCATTGAAATTTTAATCAGATGGTTGAGAAGGGAAGAGGAAGGTAAATGAGGGGAAAAGGATGGGGATTGCAATGGAAAGATGCCAATTGCGTTGTATATTACAAAATTGAAGAATAAGATAAATTACATTTATGATAATGTTCTATATTACTACCTCCGATCCTAAATATAAGATAAAGTTGACTTTTTTTAGAGAGATCAGATTAAGGAAGCTAAATAAGTTATTTAATCATATCATATATTATATATCTTTAAATTATATATTAGTTTATTAGTCAAACCAATTAGTTTGGAGAAAAAATTAAAAATATAAATACTCTAAAGTAATTTAATTAGCTTCATTAATTTCTCCAAAAAAATCAACTTTATCTTATAATTAGGATCGGAAAGAGTAAAACTAAATACACAATTAATCTTTAGAATTAACTCATTAAATACCGATGTTGCCAAAAGAGGATATGCTTAGCACACATGAAAAGAAGGGAACCAAGTTGAATTGGATAGATAGTCTATAGATAAAATGGATCATAAAAAGCTATTAAACCTATAAAATATTGTTATATGATTTTTTAGGTTTTTTTGTTAGCTTGGAATTTAAAACATAGATGGCAAGTCATGTTAACGATAGATAGAGAAGAAAAATTTGAAAATTTTCTAATTTAATATTTTATGCCTGTATTTGTTAATTAGGAAAACTGAATAAAAAAATATGACATCATGAAGCAGCCAAAGATTTTTAGTAAGTTGCAGAAGTGGCGTGGAAGTTATATAGTTAAAACCGTGGGGACGTCCGTGTGACAGTTTGAGAAGGATGTTGATACTTTATAGCCGACCATTATAAATAGATAGATATACAGTTCAAAATTTTACTAAAAATTATTTTGTGACCGTTTGAGAGGGATTTTTTAGCCTAATATTATATGGAACCACGTGTCCTTAAACAAGAGCTCCTCGGTGGTGTAAATTATACTAATTAATGGGCAAAAAACTATTTAATATGTTGTTCAAAGGGTGACCTTATATCCATAAAAACTCAAACCACCTTTGGAATTTACTGGGCAAATGAGTCATTTAAATTTATAGGATAATGTCAAGGATTAGATGATAGATAAAAATTTACTATGGTATTACATGATTTAACTAATAAGATTTAATCAAGGGAGAATTCTAATTAAATTCATTTGCAATACTAAAATTTAAATTCAAGTTTACACTTTTAACTAATTCTTAATGAAACCAATATGCCTTATTAGAAATTATTTCAAAGTGTTGTTAAAAGAATAGAATGTACTTCCGTAGTTTAAAAGAAAAGTTGAAGAAAATTTTGACCTTAATAAATTTGTTTGATTAAGATTCGATAAGTCAAAGGTGATTCAGAAATCCTTTTGGTTTTCTGGATACAGTGGGTTGATTTATTTTGTCAAGAATTGTAGGGGCTGATGGGATTAATACCACAATTATTAGAGTTGGGACATCAGTGAGATTAGAGAATTTACAATGTGAATTATGGAAGGAGCTTGAGAAAATCTTGGCATAGGAGGAAATTATGTGGCTCCAATACTCTCGTACTACTTGGTATATTCAGGGTGACCGAAATACAAGATATTTTCATTCAAAGGCGAATGGTCGAAGAAGACGGAATCATATCTTAGCTCTTAAACTTGATTCTCAAGAATGGTCTTATGATGAGCAAGAAATACGAGAATTTGGTAGTAATTTTTTTTTTGAAGAACTATATACAGGCATGAGTACGTACCTGGGGTCCTTGGTGTTTGGGTGCACTTATCCTGAGATTGATAAAATTGATAGATGTGCTTTGGGAAGACAGGTAGATGAAATGGAAATTAAACGAGCTTTGTTCGATATGGGTTCTCTAAAAGCTCCAGGTCTCGATGGGTTAAATCCTCTTTTTTATCAGAGCCAATGGGATACAGTTGGTTTTTTGGTGACATCATTGGTTAAAAGGGTATTTTCTGATCCGGAATGGGTTCATCATATTAATGATACTCAAATTGTGCTTATTCCAAAAATTGATCATCCACAATCTTTCTGTGATTTTTGGCCAATAAGCCTCTGTAATGTAGTGTATAAGATTGTTACAAAAATTATTTCAAATAGATTTAAATCTATTATGCCATTGGTTGTGGCCCCGAACCAATGTAGTTTTGTGAAAGGGCGCCAAAGTACTGACGATATTATTCTAGTGCAAGAAATCATTCATTCTATGCGGAGTATGAAGAAGAAGCAGGGATTTATAGCAATTAAGATTGACTTGGAGAAAGCATATGACCGAGTCAGATGGAGTTTTCTTTTTGAATGCTTGAATGAACTGAGGATTCCTGACTACCTCTGTGACGTCATTAAAGCCTGTGTATTTACTGTGCAAATGCAGCTACTTTGGAATGGGTGTGCTGCAAAAGCCTTCTACCCTTCCAGAGGAGTTCGTCAAGGAGATCCTATCTCATCGTATCTCTTTGTTATTATGATGGAGAGGTTGGGGCATTTAATCCAGACTGCAGTAGATGATGGAGATTGGAAACCTTTTACGTTGTCGAAGCAAGGTACGGCTATTTCTCATGTCTCTTTTGCTGATGATCTCATTCTGTTTGTAGAAGCAAATATGGATCAAGCCGGGGTGGTGAAAGCCATACTAGATGATTTTTGTGAAATATCTGGCCAAAAAGTAAATACTGCAAAATCGCACATTTTCTTCTCAAATAACGTGGATCATACGAGAAGAAAGGACATTAGTGAGTTCTTAAATTTTTCCCTATCTTCCAACCTGGGGAAATATTTAGGAATGCCGATCTTGCATGAGCGAAGTATTAAGTCCTCATACAGATTTATTCTTGATAAGATAAATGTTCGCCTAGCAAGCTGGAAACCAAACATGTTATCGATGGCGGTAAGACATACTCTAGTATCATCAATCGTATCGGATATGCCATCCTATGCAATGTAAACTATACCCCTCCCTCTGGGTACTTGTGATGAGATAGACAAAAAGTGCAGGCAATTTCTTTGGGAGAGTACATCCACGAGTCATAAGCCACATATGGTAGCTTGGGGTCGTGTGTGTTCTCGGAAGAATGATGGTGGATTAGGCTTAAGATAGTCAAGGCTTTAGAATCAGGCTTACATGACGAAATTGGGTTGGAACTTGATACACAAACGAGATCCATTATTGGTTTATTTTCTTCGTGAGAAGTATAAGACGGGCAGTGATTTGGTGCCAAAAGTGGAAAAACGACGGACAGAATCCAGCACATGGAAGGGGATTAGACAAAGTTGGGAAAGTGTAACTGAGAGTATTGCCTGAAAGATTACAGAGGGAACTTCAGTGTCTTTTTGACATGATCTATGAGTTCCCCATTTTGACAGATTGGAGAGTTTGACACTTCAACCATTAACAAATGAAATAAAGGAATGGAAGGCGGCCGACTGTATTACTCCGTTGGGTCAATGAGATCTGGATAAGTTTGGGCATTTATTACCAAAACATGTCGTGTTAGCAATCCAAAGAGTGAATATTAACCGCAATACTAGTGGTGATATTCCTATTTGGAGATGGATATCTGATAGTAAATTTGCACTAAAAGCTGCATACAAAAGGTTAGATGGGCACGGTGAACGCCATTCTTTGTTTGGATGGAGGCTCATATGGAAGCTGAAGGTCCCTCAACGTTATAGAATGTTTTTGTGGTTATACGCTCATTGTCATTTACTAACTAACTTGGCATGAGCTTAACGAGAGAAATGAGATGTGTCATTTTTGTCAAGACAAGATTGAATCAATTATGCATGTACTTCGAGATTGTGCGGGGGTTAAAGAGATATGGAGTGAGACTCTACCTAGTCCATGGCATCGGCATTTCTTTGGCTCAACCGATAGAAACACTTGGTTAACATGGTGTTTACGCCGTCGTGATCATGTGTATGGCTACGAGTTTCGACATTGGTTTACAGTTCTATGTAGGCACATTTGGTTGGCAAGGAAGGAATGACCATATTTTCAACAATAAACAATGGAGTAAACAGGAGTTATTGGCACGTACTGGTTCGATGTTATCTTGGGGTATGTCTACCCACATGCAACCGAAATCTTACATTGCACCAAGTATGGGTTGGCGACCTCTACCTGCTGGGATGGTTAAAGTTAATACAGATTGATCCAGGAATGAAGCGTCGGGCTGCTGTACTTGTGGTAGGGTGATAAGGGATAAACAAAGCGGATTTATCCAAGGGTTTATGTTTAGGATTGGATGCGGGTCGGTTATCACAGCAGAAGCCTGGGGAATTTTGTGGGGTATGAAATTAGCTTGGGAAGGAGGATTTAGGCATATTATTGTTGAAAGTGACTGCAGCAAAGTATTGGATCTTATTCAAGGACTGATGCCTGATGAACATCATGATGCTACTTTAATCTTGGAAATTCAATCGATGCTGGAACGTGAGTGGGATGTGGAGATTCTACATTGTTGTAGGGATGCGAATAGGTTGGCGGATTACTTGGCAAAAAGAGCATGTGATATGACAGTGGATTTTCTTGTAATTGACAGAGAACTTGCTGAAGTTAAACGTTTGCTCATGGAAGATGTTAAGAACCAATACATTTGTACTGAGTTAGTAGAGTAGAGCTTGTAGGGCTATGCCTTCTCTTTTTCTATAAAAAAAAAAAAAAGAATTGTAGGGGCCGTGTATTTTTGTTTTTTAATAGCACGGCAAGCATTACGCTTGTAAATTACATCTCAAAAAATATCATTTGCATGTTGGGACGAAGGTCCCAATTTTGTCAAGCATTATGTTTGATTTTATTTTTAAAACCTGTTTTTTGATTTTTAAAAACAATAAAACCTTTTTGATAAATTGCTTTTAAAAATATAAAAATAAAAATTTATTTTAAAAATTTAAAAATAAAAACAGTTTTTAGTTGTTTTCTTGTTTTTTTTAGGCTGCCACTTATCTACTATCAATATTATACTACTAGTGACGACCATCGCCATGTCACAACCAGCGATAGCTGCTTTTTAAAACTATTTTTGAGAACAAAAGACAGAGAATAGAATCAAACAAGCTCTTAGTTTCGATTTATTATCTCTCTTAGTCTCTCTGCTAATCTTTTAGAAATAATATTCAAAGAGAGGCAATTATTTTGCTTTTCCCCTATTATACTAACTATGACCTCATATTTCCTCTCTTAAATGAAGACGTAAGGCGGAATTTGAGTTTTTCGAGATAACATAATACAGTAGGTTGTAGATTTATTGTGAAGCGTTGTGAGAATAGCTGGTTTCTTTTGAATAAGGCATGTTAATTAGAAAACTTAACAAATTGCACTGTTATTATAGATAAAAAGAATAACAATATGTTGAACACCAAGGACAACGTTAATCCATTAATCAAAAAAATAAACTGTGTACATATGAAGCATAATAACAAATATTAAGAAGATATCTAAAGTTTGTAATCTAATTTGTCAGCTTCGCAGAGTGGGTTCTGTTTGCGAAGAAGTTCACGACCAATCTGCTTGAAATCCACAACACATGAATGTTCTTCTGGATACCGATGCTTTCCACAAAACAAGCCTTCGCATTTGCACATGAACCCAGTTAAGCCGACCTTTTTGTTGCAACTCTTACACCTCTTCTTCTTTTGAGATTCCAAGGAGTCTTTGGAAGGAATAGAAGCCTGACCAATAATATTCTTGGCTTCGCTTGTTTTCAAATCTTGAAGATCATGAGATAATGATTCAATGATACTTTTGTTGAGCTGGAGAATATGATCTTTGTAACACTTTGAACACATGTTCTTGGTTTCAGAAGAACCAAAGAAGCCGCAGCCATTAACGCAGAATGAAGGATCCATATTCGCAAATATTCTTTCTTTGGGGCACTCAAAGACGGTTTCAGCAAATTGTGAGGTATTAGGAGACTTGGCACTTATTTATAGAGCCAAATCCAAAACAAAGAAGGAATGATTAAAAAAAAGAAATAATCCATATCGAATCCAAAATGAAAAAGATATTACTTATTTAAAATTAAATTAAAGTATTGATAAATTAGTTAATGGTATCCAAAGAGGATTACTTATTTGCAATTAAATTAAAATATTGATAAATTAATTAATGATATCCGAAAAGGATTATTTGTTTTGTAATTGCGTCGCAGTAATACAAGCTGTTTAGATATATTGATAATATCGTTACATTGATTTTGTAATTATTTCCCACATATTTCTCTCTCTGTAAAATAGAACCAATTAGAGAATTATTAAAAAAATTAATACTGCAATATATTGATTTATCAACAAATCAAGATTCTAAAGTGCCAACTAATTTAGGAAGAATGTCATAAAAATTTGAGACCAACCGAGCTATAATTTATAATTTTAAATTAAGAACATTCATTTATAAATTATTATAAAAATATATAAGAACAAGCTGATGGAGATTAGGGTTTTCTTAAGATATTTTCATTTAAAATCGCTAGGATATTTTTTGAAAAAATATTGACCTTAGCATGTTAGTTTATCAGGTTAGTTTATTTCGGGGGGGAAAAAAAAAGCAGGTTCGTTTATCAAGATAGGAGGAATCTGGGCGAATTTTTTTTTTTAATTTAATTTTATCACATTAAATTAAATAGATTTTAAAGATTAAGAAAATATTGGAAATCCACCTCAACAAATAAATTTTTTTTTTGAATTATTAATATTCTTGGACATCTGCCGAGTTATATGAATAACCGCGCACCGTACAGCATCGTCCCTGCACTGTCTCTTTTTAGGGTTCGTGATAGTATTGCACAATTCCGCCTCAATACCCGATCTTCTTGATTTTGTTAGAGTTTGTTCTTCGGCTGTTATCAATTATTGAAGCAATTAGGTTGCTGCCACAACAAATAAAGGGGTAATTGTAGCTCTTTTGATTCGAAGTTCTGTGCGCTTTTTTATTTCCGAAAAGAATTTTGGGCATGAAAGATTTTGATTTATTTTTAGAATCTCTAATTTCTTTAACCTTGTTGGGCTATCCGCAGCAGGTCTACAGGAGATAGTACTTTTTTGCCTGAAAAATGTCTGAAGAACGAGCGGTACACCCTGATTGCCGAAATGCCAGTAATCCTTTCCATGAGTGTAGTGATTATTGCTTTAAAGTGATAGCTGAAGCCAAAACTAAGGTGCAACAAAAGGAACCGGGTTAGTATTTCTTCCACAATTGAGTAATCGTTTCCTTTCATAAAATGAAGGATTTATTTTTTTCCTTTCGCCAGGTTATCCTTTGGTCTCTAATTTAGTTTCCTAAATTACATGGTCGTATAAATAAGGCTTTCATAGCCCTTGTTGCAGAAGGTTGGCTTCTGATTAAAACAGTCTTTCGGCTGGAGGGGCTGTAATTAACTATGCTGGAAAGCATCCCAAAAATGTTGATTTGGATTGGTTAAATTTGCAAGATTGCATTTAATACTTTATTATTTGTATTAATCATATTAAACATATCCTTTTTAATGATTTCTTCATCTGTTATATCTATCAGAAGTTATATTAGCCGATGGCGGTAGTAAGCAAGGCGCCCCAGATGCTGAGTACATAGATGATGAAAAACCCCATCTTGATGAAGAGCAGTCTGATAGTGATCATGAACATCCTGAAGCAGAAAACGTCCAACAAGATTACACAAATCTTTCGAAGAGACAGAAAAAATGGATGGAATTGAGGAACAAGATGGTAAACTGTTGAAATGTTGAGCTCAAAACTCATTTTTTATGCCTACGTAAAATTAATATTCATGTTTTGTTTCACTGGCAGCAAGAAGCAAAAAAACGTAATCAAATTGAAATTGCTGCCGAAAGAAAGAGGATGGAAGCTCCAACGGAATCTAGGGGTATTTCTAAACAGAAGTGGCTTGAGGAGAGGAAGAAACAAATTGGGAAACTTTTAGATGCAAATGGTCTGGATATGACTGAAGCATATATGCTTGACACACAAGAGGCGGCAGAAGAAAAATACAAGAAATGGGAGAAGGATCCTGCACCATTTGGCTGGGATGGTATGTTTGGTTCTTTTCCAAAAAATAAGTTGGCATAATTAGTATGTTGTTCTTTGCTCTTAGGTGTTTGTATGTCTAGTTACTTTTTACTTTACATATTTTCACAA
This sequence comes from Inga laurina, assembly GCA_963855925.1. Taxonomy (NCBI): domain Eukaryota; kingdom Viridiplantae; phylum Streptophyta; class Magnoliopsida; order Fabales; family Fabaceae; genus Inga; species Inga laurina. The sequence goes on along the minus strand of OY979702.1, from coordinate 60,598,574 downwards.
TAGTCTAAAGGGGTAAGACGGTAAGATGCTCCTAAGGCGCTAGACTTCCATAGTCTCTTGAGGTTGAGGTGAGAGGTGCTTAAAGGCCTACACCTGCTTGTAGGGGCCTGGCCTGAATTTTCGAGAGTCAAGGACCTCTTCTGACTTGGAGTGTTAAAATTAGATTTAACCTTGTCGCATCGAGCTCCAAGATAGCAGCACTTGTTTGTTGATCTTATTTGCCACTTTGCTTTAAAGCTTTTAATGTTCTGCGCCTACAATTTTTAGAAAATATTTTTTTGAATGGGCTTAGAATAATTGGAACTTCATTTCATTGGGCATAAGTCTAGGGAGAAAACAGGACCTGACTTTGGCCCAACTAAACCAATGTGAATAAGCCTTTCAATAGGTATGGTTTGGTATAATCGAACAGCTTCAGGTGAAATCTTTGATTCATAGTGAATCAATTGATTTCAGATTGTTTAACATAGACTTGTTTTTAGCCCTTTATCTGAAGTAATTATTTTGAAATTATGCCTGTATTTAACTTTATTTTTTGTGAATGAAAACTGTTGTATTTAAATCAAGTTGCTATTTGAAGATCAGGAAAGTCCTGCTGTTAATTCTATCTTGTTCTGCATCATGAACTGCTTATTAACTTAAGCACAAGTCTATAGAGCTCTGTCTATGGTTTTAGAGTGACTCTAATGGGTATAAAATTAATGTATCTTATTAATCAGTTTTTAACCAGAAGACACTGTACAATGCCTACAAGAAGCGAACCAAGAATATTGAGGTGGATTTAGAAGAATACAACAAAATGAAAGAAGCTGATCCAGAGTTCTACCGTGATGCTTCCAGTCTCCAATATGGGAAGGTTCACTACTAAAACCAAACTAACTCCCACCAGACTCGCTTTTCATTGTATATTTTGTGATGACTTTTTTTTTCCATTCATGGCAGGCACCAAAAATTTCAGAGGACAAGATTGACCGGATGGTACAAGAACTGAAGAACAGGGAAGATAAGCTCAAGTCATTTAGTAGGAGAAGAAAGTTCCATGACGAGAAAGATATTGACTCAATTAATGATCGGAATGAACATTTCAACAAGAAGATTGAGCGAGCATTTGGGAGATACACCTTGGAGATCAAAAATAATCTGGAACGAGGAACTGCCTTGCCCGACTAAGCCTTCTGCTGTAGCGTTGTGTTGCTCTTTGTACAAGTCAAAGCCCACACTTTGGGGCAAAGTTTGTAAAATGTTTAACATACTACTTGTTTAGGTCACTTCACTCTAAGTTAAGAGGGCTTCTTTCATATCTAAACATTTTTATTGCTTTTTAACTCATGTAATGTTTGTGGTAGTTTGTGGATTGATTTTGAGCTATACAATCTCTTAAAGCTCTCTCAAATCCCTTTCTATGTGTTGGTGCAGAAGTTTACACTTGCGAAAATGTAATATTACCATTTGGAGTCTATTTTTTATTCAGCTTTATATATTTTTACAATTAATTTGAAAGGGGTGGCAACGAACCTTGAAGCAAATTCTCTGTGCTCCTTCCGGTCCTAAATAATAAAAGACAGGGTTGGTTTTTTTTCTAGAGATGAAAAAAAATTAAATAAGTTACTTAATCATATCATATGTTGTGTATTCTTATATTATATTTAGTTTATAATTTAGGTAAAATAGTATGGAGAAAAATGATAAATATAAATATTTTAAAGTAATTTAATTAATTTTTTTAATATTTTTAAAAAATTTAACTATATCTGATAGGGTTAAGGGGGTAAATCTACCAATTATGTTTTAAGAAAAGAGCATCTGGCACAATTATCTTTTAGAAGGGGCAAAAATACCAATGAACAATTAAAAAGGGGCATCCACCACAAAAACCGTTAATCCGTACTAACGCCGTTAGGGGTTTTCTTCTCTTATGATTGAATGCCGTTAGTACGGATTTAACGGTTTTTGTGGTGGATGCCCCTTTTTAATTATTCATTGGTATTTTTGCCCCTTCTAAAAGATAATTATGCCAGATGCTCTTTTCTTAAAACATCATTGTTAGATTTGCCCCTTAACCCTTTCTTATATTTAAAAGACCGGAGGAAGTACATCTCTATGAAACGATGGAGCGTATAAATTGATTGCTTTTGGAATTAATGTACTTGCACAATCCATCCCATCTTTGCATCATTTTTTATGTTGGTTTCTCTTAAATGACCTTGACTAGTACTCGTCAATTGTGAAAAATGCTTGAAGCCTTTATTTTAGTTGTTAATGTTCTAGTTATCTTTAGTGTTATGAATTCCTTTCCGTCACTCATTTGTGCATGTTCAATTGTTCGCTACACATAAAAACGATCTCATAAAGAAACCAGTATGACGTGTGTGTATTGGAGCGTGAGTAATTGGGTACACACACATAAATTTCTAAAGACAGGTATCCTCTTTATACGAGATCAATCCCTTCGCCACTTGTGAGATATCAACCCATTGCACTAGACGAATCCCGTTGGTATATATTTTGAAATGAAAAATCAGTGATATTTTCATGAATTCAACTATTTCGAATTTATACCATACGAAACTCTGTTGACTCAGGTCTAGTTTTAAACACTGTGGATTATATAATGACAGTAAATGTATGATTTAGATGAAAATTTAAAAAAATAAAAAAAACGAAATGTGCGCGCCTGCTATTTTGTGTCAATTTTTTTCAAGAAAATGTTGTCTTGTCACCTACCTTCAAGTGCTTTTTTTTTTTGTCTTTTTAACAAGTGAAAAAGAATACCGCAGTGCTTATACTTTTATCTTATCTTTAATCAGGTAGATGAAGTTATTTTTCTTTTAATTGGATCCTTATTAGCACTTATTCTGTTATGAGTTATTCTCCAAAGTTTAAAATCGTTTAATGAGGACTAACATAGCTTAAACCAGGATTTATGATGAGTGACGAGGTGACTGAAAGCTAAGCACGCTCTTGGATAAGTGAGTCAAATTTGATTGAACTTCGAGAATGAGGGGCTGTGATTGTTATATAAAGCATTGGGAATCTGAAAGGATTGAAACACAAGAAATGTGAAAAACGGGAAAGAATTAAGAAACAGGAATTTCATTAAGCTTGATAACAAGACAAAGATAGATAGAAACCAAAATCAACTTCTGAAGTGCGAAAGACAAGAGTGGCTAACAAGAACCAGAAGGAGAAAACAAAATCACAAATGTTGAGCAAATAAAAAACAGTCACACAAACCCATTGGAAATGCTTCCATAGGAAGAGAAAAATTGAAATCCTTGAAAACCATCCACTAAGAAAACCGAAAATTTTAGTTATCAAAAAAAAAAAAAGAAAACCGAAAATTCCCCTTCATTTGACCCTATACATCCATGCTCTGTTCCACCGAGCTCACTCACCGCCCGTGACATAATGAGCTAAAGATAATTGATTACTCGAAACCGTGACATTCTCTTCTATTTCGCCGGCGATGTCTTCCAGAATGGGACCGTCGTCAGCACCGTCACCACGGATATGTATGTGTTCTACAGGGGTGAAAGAGAATGGGTTGCCACGTCACATCCACAGCTTCTCAATCACATCAGACTCGTCAACTGTTTTTTTAAGCAAAAGGAGAGAGGGATAAAAGGTTGAAACTTGAAACAATAAAAAGGGGGTTAATATATCTTAAAAGGTAAGAAGACTTGAAATTTATGGGACCAGAATTAAAAATAAGCGAAATTTTAAGGACCAAAAGTCATATTAACAAAAAAAAAAATTTATTAGAGTTGATTTAAAAAAGAGAAGATCCCACATAAAGATCATTACAAATAGGTGATTCCAATATTCATATTGTCATAGAGGTGTGAGTATCTTAACTGTCCTTTTTTGAATTAAAATGAAATTACGGAAATGACCCTCTGCAAAATAAAAGAAAAGACTAAATCAGAGAGATAGAAAGTGGCGCGAGTTAATGAGCAAGAGAGGAGGGAATCGGTAGTGGAGGCGTGGAAAGAAAGTGAGGTAGGTAAATTTTGATGGCACAATCTTCTTCTCTTTATCACGCAATCTTGACAATCACATTCTTGGTCTTAATTTTGATAGCTGTGTTTGGTGGGGAACTGGGATTCTAGCTTGAAGGATGGTGAACGTTGATGGGTAAAGGAGGTAGGAGATTGAAGATGGAATGCCAATTGTGAAGTTGAGCGTTGTGACCTCAAGGTGTTACCTTTATTAATATCGGTATGTTGTTGTGTGATTGGAAAGGATTGAAGTCAACAAAGGGCCGAGTGTTGCAGGGGAAATTGAAGAAGGCGTTCATTGGTGACGTTAGGGCGTGCAAAAATCCTAACCTTTGTGCTGTCATCACATTGTTGGTATTTGGGTATTTCCAAAAATGAACTTGTCATATGAATTTAGTAAACCTATGTCTAATGTAAGAATTCTTTTAAGTCTGCATTCTCATTTTCTCAAGTGGTCATTTCTATAAGTGAACTTGTCATTTTTAAATTTGAACTTGGTAAACCCATGTCTAGTGTGAGAATTCTTCCAAGCATTAATTCTTATTTTCTTAAGTGGACATTTCCTTAAGTGAATTTATCATTTTCATATCAGAACTTATCATTTTAAAATTTGAACTTGGTAAACTCATGTCTAGTGTGGAAATTCTTTCAAGCCTGCATTCTCATTTTCTCAAATGATATTTTCCTTAAGCGAACTTGTCATTTTCCTTAATGACAGCCACACTAGGGCTAAGTTATGAACCAAACCCTTCACCGACGCCTTCCCTCCTCCCCAGTCTCACAATAACAAGTTCTGACCCGGTCTCTTCTCTCATAGCAAGCTTCCTCACCTTTCAAGGCAAAATTTTCAGCTACAATAACTAGAGAAAGTTGCTGAGGAAATGGTAGACAGTATGTGTGAAGTGAGCCAAAAATCGCGCCTTCCTTCTTATTTTAAAACTCATCTAGGGACATTTCCGTAATTTCTTTTAATTTGAAAAAAGATAGGTGAGATACTCACACGTCTCTGACAATAAGAATATTGGAATCACCTTTATCATTTAGCATTTATAATGGTTTTTATGTGGGATTTTTCCTAAAATAATGAGGTATAAGGATTTTTAAATGGGTAAGGGTTGTAACTTGTAAGAAGTAACATAGGGTAGTGACCTTGATATATTTTTGCCAGTACATCATGCGTCATAAAGTATTTTATAGTGTATCCAACATCTTAAAATATTTTTTCAAATGGATTCAACACCCTAAATTATCTTTTTAGTGCATTTAATATCTTGAAAATTTTTTTAGGTGTACGGTCCAACCCAACACCCTGAATTATTTAAATTGTTAAGTAGAAAGTTACACTTAAGTAACTAGTTTAGGGTGATAGACCACATTCTAAAAATAGTTCAAGTTTTTGTATACACCACAAAATGCCTCAAGAAACTGTATTATCCACATGCACTTTCAGCCAGTAATAATCACTCAAAAAGTCCTAAATCCAATAACAAGTGATCAAACACGTAGCAGATCAAACACGTAGCAAAACAAGTCACCCGGGAGAAAGAGGCTGGAGGGTAATCCTTGTCACCATGTGATTCTACGTATATTAGGTTGGCTTGCAGACTATTAACCAATGTTATACAAACCGGATCGAATCGGATGGTTGGATTGGTGCTTAGGAGGGCTTTTGGCTTGTTCAGCATGGTTTAACCGTTTCACCATTTACGACCGTCTTAGGCCGTTTCAGACCGGCTGTTGGGCCGGAAACTGGGGTTGAACTAGGAATTAGGGTGGTTGAACCGGGAACCGTTTATTAATATTATTGACATGTTATTATGCTATTTTTAATGATTTCAATGTATTAGAATTTGAGATTTGGGAAAGATGATACATATAATTTTTTATATATGCCTATTTTTAAGTAATGTTAAAATTTCATATTTATTTTTTATATTTATATAATTATATATACTTATAATATTATTTTTATTTAATTATTATGTTATCAGTCCGACCGGTCCGATCATATGACCCATGATCCGATAACCTCTCCAGTTCAACGTTCAGTCCGACTTTTAAAATATTGTTGTCCGCACTTCAATTCTGAGCCTTAAAAGACGCGACAGACATGCTTTGATTCCCCTTCTATGCCTACTTAAACTTTTAATTATTAGTGGGCCTAAACTTTTTATTTATTATTAACGAAAAAACATATATACTTAAGTTCATATATTTAATATATTTTTGCCTAATTAGATCATAAGAAGTGAATTTCAAAATGTAATTACTAATAGTAAAAATTTATAATAGAATAATACGTTTTGTTTAATGACGAATTGGTCAAGATGATGATCGAATGGCTCAAATCGTTTAATAACATGTTTAGATAAACTTATTTTTTTAAGAACAAACACTTATTACGTAAACCGTCTAACATGTTTGGATTAGTTCATTTTTTAAGAATAAGCACTTATTATGTAAATTGAGATAAAATTATTCTTTCATCTTACTTCATATACCATAAATCACGATTTATAAATATTTATTATACAAAAATAAACTATCCCAAACCATCGCTGAACCAATTTTCCTGTTCGTTCATTAGCTCACACTCTCACTAGTACGATCAGAGAGATGCACAGAGCTCGTGGGGGCACAGTTAGACCACCCCACCTACTTCCACATCGTTTAAACCAATAACGAACTGATTGTCGGAAGCTGCTCGAACTCCATATTTCCCGTTCACACCGTGATTGTCGTTGCTACTCTCATCTCCAAATTCATATCAAATGTGCCATTTTTAATTGTTATTATGAGGAGATGAAATATATAGAAAAGAAAGAAATGCAAGATTAGAAGTCGACAAAGTCACACTATTCTTGGATTATACACGGCCAAAAGCTAGCTAGCAGCAGCAAACTGAGCAAACAAAGTCATAATTAATAATCACATCTGATCCACACATAAAACAAACGAATAAATGATTAATTTAATGCATCCACAGCTCTCTCTTCATTATATTTCTCTGCTATTACTTTTAGTTGGTTGGGTTGCTCCGGAACGATCCCAATGCCTTGATCGCTGCTGCTCTCAGAACATACTGGTGATATGCTGCTGCTGCCAATGCTCCCACAAATGGACCAACCCAGAATATCCACTGCATCCAACCACACACAATTATTACCAAAATTACTTCCTTAATCCTCATACACAAATTCATTCATTCATTCAAGCCTCACAGGAAAAAAAAAACCATACCTGATCGTCCCAAGCTTTGCCATTGTTGTAGATAACAGCAGCCCCTAAGCTCCTTGCTGGGTTTATCCCTGTTCCAGTGATGGGGATGGTAGCCAAGTGAACCATGAAAACGGCAAATCCAATGGGCAATGGAGCCAAAACCTGCAACCACATGTAATAATAATTCACAAACAACAACAAAAACGTACGAAAGTAGTTACATAAGTTCTATGTACAGTGACTATTATGAAAGCGTCAAACATACAGGAACGTGAGAGTCACGGGCGCTTCTCTTGGGGTCAGTGGCAGAGAAAACAGTGTACACCAGAACAAAGGTGCCGATAATCTCAGCGCCGAGAGCAGTGCCTTTGGTGTAGCCGGAGCTCACTTCGTTGGCCCCACCACCGAGTGAGTTGTAAGAGTGCTTCATGAACGCCTTCACCAACCCAGTACCGCAAATCGCGCCCAAGCACTGAGCCACCATGTACGCCAAAGCTCGGATAAGCGACACCTTCCTCGCTAAGAACAGCCCAAAAGTAACAGCCGGGTTGATGTGGCCACCTAAGGACACGCAAGACAAACAAACTACCTCAGACGCCATAGTACAGTAGATGGATCGGAAATTACGAGGTGGGGTTGAACTTAACTTACCAGAGATACCGGCAGTGCAGTAGACGAGGATGAAGATCATGCCACCGAAGGCCCAGGCGATGCCCAGGAGGCCGACACCGTCGCAGGGGCCGCTTTGCTTCTTGTGGCCGATGACGGTGGCGACGGTGATGTAGAGAAAGAGAAGGGTGGCTATGAACTCGGCGATGAGGGCTCTGTAGAAAGACCAGAGCTTGAGCTCGGCGGTGTCAAAGAGAGGAGCGGGCGGGGGGTCAACGTAGTCTTTTCCATGGTGGGTTTGGCCTTCTTCGCTCACTTCCTTCGACATCTCTCTCAGTGAGTGATGGTATGAAACGAAATGGAGGAACTAAAAGAAGAAACCAGGGTTTGAAGGTGGTGAGAAGTAAAAGAAAGGGGAAGGAGGGTGTTATAAAGGATAGAGAGAGAAGGGGCAAAAGAAGAGGTGGGAAATGGGAATAAGACAGGGGTAAGTTCGGAAAAAGGAGAAAATAGGGGGTGACAGCGGAAGATGGAGGGAGGTGGGACCCGAATGACCAGCCAGACCATGTGAAGATGTGAAGAGAGGGGTAATCATGGAAAGAGCGGTAGGGCAAAGGGTTGTCAGGCTGGAAACCACAATAGTAGACGCAAAAGGTCACGCCTTGCAACGGTCTTCTATTGTCATGTCATGTCCCTGTGTAGGATGAGTATGGACTGGACTAGATCGGGTTTGACATCAATCTGAGGTCTGGTTTTGAGAAGATCTCAGGTTGAATAAAGCAGTACGTGGTCTAGTCTGATTTAATACCAACCTGAGGTCTGGTTGAATCAGACTAGGTCTGGTGGACTACTTGGACTGATCTAGGTAGTCCATGACCTAAATTTAATATTTTTTTATTTTTATTTTTTCGTTTTTGGAAGATAAAATTTAAACCTATTAAACATAATTAGGACAAAAAAAATATCTATAATAATATAAAATATGTCACCAAAAATTAAAACATCATAAATTTATAAGAATATCTAACAACATTCAACAACAATAAAAAAATATTTTGAGAAAAAAGATTTAAACATGATAAATATAATTAAGATAACAAAAATACCTATAATCATATAAAAATCATCATAAAAAATAAAACTTGATTATAAATCCTTAAAAAAACTCTAAAAATATTAAATAAAAAATAACATCTAAATTATAAAAATATTTTTTAAGAAATTGATCTGGATTAAACCGGACCAGTTTAGATGGTTTGGTCCCCTGGTCTGAAATCCGGTCCAACCTGATCAATCAGTCTAATCCTATTTCATTATATTATTTATTTAGACTGGACCACATCAGACCGGATCAACTTGAGTTAGAATAGCCTGCACCGAACCATCAGATTTTTTCTCATCCCTATCTATGAATGTAATAGTCTCTATCCACCTCTTCTAAGTAGCTCAACGCCTTTTGCTTTCATGTTCAGGCTGATGGAGGAGTCTATTACTAACGTTAACGCCAGTAACACTTTTTTTTACTGTTTGGTTTGAAGTGGGGTTAAAAAGCTGGGTGTGATTTGGAGGTAGAATGACCGTTGAGTACTGATGAGTCCGTGGAGTAAAAGAGGGGCTGTCCTCGGTGGACCGCACTACAAGCATGTTTGTTTGAGCTTAAAAAAACTTATAAGTTGCTTTTTACGTAAATCGAGATACAACTCCTCTCACATACTTACTTCGTATACCGTAAATCACTATTAAAAAGCAACTTATAAGCAATCGAATCGCTCAAACAAACATACCCTACGTCATTCATTGGAAAGTTTGATGGGGTTTTACTTTACCCGCTAATGGTGTTCGGTTTTGCGTTAAAGCACATCCTTTTTGCAGTCTATAACACTAGACTCTTTTTGCATGTTTACATCGTAAAACGTAATATAACAACTTCCATAAACTAATCCAAGTTTGGTTACTTTTTTAAGAATATTTTTTTAAGTATGGGACAAAATTTTTTCACTGTTTGTCCTGGAAATGATGAGGTATGAAATGGCATCGATACCCTTTAACATTAATCGTTAATCAGTTGGAGGGGAATCCCATTCTGGGTTGAAACAAGTTGCCAATATTTGTTTTTTAATTTTTTGGGTTAACCAAGTTGTGATCTTCTTCTTCTAGTGTCTTCTTTCTGTATGTGCGTCTTTTACTCTGTCTTTCATTCATTTGCCTTGTCCTTATCCTCCAACGGCAATTTTTAAAGACGTCACAAGGATTACTTGGGCTGGCTGCCTTGCCTTTAATTTTCTTTTCTTCCCTTTTCAAATTGGTAGTTTGAGTTGAACTTATGATATTCATTCAAATTCGTATGTTTATGCATTGTTTAAACGAATAGTTGTTAGATTTTGGCTTGTTTAGTTCCTCATAATACATGTAACAAGTCATAGTGGGCTAAACAATGATTGCATGATTCCATAATTTCATAATTATCTCTTATTCTTCCTTCAGAGCAACGCTATCAATAATGGGGAACTCTTTTATGACTTTCTTACAGGGTATCTTTTTGGCCCCCAATTTTATGAAACTTTTGGCGATTCCTTCTAGCTTTAATCAATCAAAGTCCAAGTAAAAAAGTTAGCATATAACACATTATCTTACGGATTGAAGAGATGCAGCGTAGATGTCTATTCTTTTGAATACAAATTCAAAAATGGGCAAAAGGATTAATCTTGTTAACATCAAACTTTTTATACTCACAAATTAATGTGTGTTTGAGAGAGATTTTTAGCCTTAAGTTTTGTTTTGTGTTGTATCAAATACTGAAATGTGCTTAGATAAAAGGCTTGTTCACGCAGACAATTGGAGTCTTTAAAAAGTAATTTTTGGATTATGGTTTATGGTGGTGTGCGATAAAAGTTTGTGAGACAAGTTTTACCTTAATTTATATGAATATAGTTATGGTAAGCAACTCCAAAAAAAAATACAAAACAATATAGAGATATACACATGATATTCAGTATCAAGTTTTATTTTTTGTTTTTCCTATGAGACTAAATGCTGAAATGCAGGGCATGTGAGGAAGAAGAAGGAAGAAGGGACTGCCAAATTTGGGAAAGGAACGAACAAACAATGGCATGGGAGTTGAGAAGCGATACCGATGCGTCTGCCAGCAGGGGGGGGTCCTACTCTTACCTGTGCCTTCGTCTCTAACTCCAACCCATGTCTGAATCAAGATCACTTTATTAGCTTCATGGGACTCGTTTTTAATTTCTAATATGAAAAACATAAGGCCATGCAAGTGAAATGGAGTGTCAAATGAATCCAGCCTGTAAAAACTGTATGATTTTGAGGGAGTGACCTCAAAAATGGGACCGTTGCTCAAAATGAAGAAAGGGAAGGGTAGTGATGGATTTGATGAGGTGGAAAGGAAAGAGACAAGTGGAGGAGAAAAGGGGAAGGTTTGGTGGTTGTAGTTAGAGTTGTTGTTTGAGAAGATGCTCTTGCCTTTTCAAGATTGTTGATAGGGGCAACGGTCCTCTTATCCATACCATACCACCACTGATTTCTTATTGGAAAATTAATCACAAGTCATTATTTGAAAATTGCACCGGCTATAATGACCTGAATTGAATTGCCTGTAACGCACTGATAATTCTTTTTGAGTATAAAAACATATCAAGTAATTTTTTTTTTTTTTAATTTGGACAGCAGGCACAATGCCTGAAGAGTGTGGGAATCGAATCTCAAACTTGGTGCTATAAAGGACACATCTAGTACCACTAAACCAAAAGATCTTTAGTCAAACAAAATTTTCAAAATGACTTTAATCAACTTTTCCTTTTTTGTTTTATAATTTAGAAAGGTAGAACTAATGACCCAAGTTACAATCGAGGTAGAAGCCTTGTTTCCTGGTTTCATTGCCATCATGTAATCCTATTCTTTCTTTCTTTTTTCCTTCATTCCAAATACTAATAGCCTTGTCCTTTTTGGATCCATGATTGGAACTGCTGCTCTCTGACTACAGCCAAAATACAGTTAGTGGATGAATATATGATGATTCACTGTTGTTTTGAGTATTGCCCCAACAAAAGGGCATTAATTCTTGTTTGATACAGACCGCCATGATTGCATGGCAGGGCATCAAATTTTGGTTGAGTTTTAGATTTCTCTGGTCGACTCCATTCCATGCATTCATTTACCACACATATATATACGTACCACATAGTACGTGGAGTTGGAATTAGACAACATGGTAAATGACACAACAGTTCACCTTTGATGCTGTAGATTTTAGGGTGCACATTGGAAACCGAACATGTGAAAAGTTAAAAACCATGGACCCATAATCAAATAATGAAGTCTAGTTTGGTCCACAAATTCATTCACCACTGCCTGCAGTTGGCACCACACCACAAGTTCCCCTGTGGCTGCAGGCGTCCATGAATGACAAAATGATTTTGTGATTTTGTGATCATGCCGTCAACAAATGTGGCTTCTTCTTTCTTGGAAAAATAGTTCCATGTCTTCATTCCAAGTTTGATTAAGAATCTACTTTATTTTTGTAATTATTTCATGACCATACAATTTTTTTTAAAAAAAAATTCCACATCAAGATGCAAGAATTATTTTGTCATTCTCGAAATTATACACATCTAACACCTAAATTAAAGTAGATGCTCCTCAGTGTCTTCATTTTGCCAATCTCTCCTTCTACACAGGCATGAGAGCAGATACTCTATGGTGTGTACTGAAATTATATGTCTTATGTCAGAAGGAAAAGATGACTGTTTTTCTTTCTTTCATATTTTCTTACTATAATCCTCAAGTCATAACTTCATTCATGCTTAATCTTCGAAAATAATATAACAAGCAAATGAAGCTGTATTATAAGGCAGAAGTTATACATACACTGCCATCAGTCATACATAAAGTAGAGACACATGCCAGAGCTCTCCTTAAGGCAATTTATTTCATGTTACCTAAGAGCCCAACTCAACATACAAAAATTTTGTTCACTTTTTTGCTCTTGAAGGCCCTCGCAAGATCAGAGGCATGCGTGCTTTTTACAGCTTTGAAACTGGCAAACCTGCATTGAGAAAGAAAATAACCATAACTTTTATCTTCAAAAAGTTGTTCAGAAAAATTTAATTCAAGTGTCTTGTATATATTATGATAGCATACTCAGGGCTTTGGCATTAACAATGCTAGGACATGCAGCCGGAGGAGGAGCATTCTCATTGAGGAAAGGTTCCACCTTGTTTGGATCAGACCACATTGGATAGCCTTTAATTTTCCCCTGAATTTTTAACAAATATCGGTTTCTTTCTATGTAAGTCACAGACAAATTATAATCACAGAAACATATCTAAGGCCACTAGCTCAGCTATCTACCAAGTATCTTGCGCTAACTTTTCATTCTTTCACCAACTTTCTTCTACATTCTCTTCTCGGACCTGGATCCCTTAAAATTGAGGATCTTTGAAATTGTAAAGTTAAACATGACTACACATTTAGCATTGATACATTGCATTCAACTTCACCAGCTTCAACCATAGAAGATTTGTTCTCTTCTCTACTTTTTCTATCACGTGAATCACCTCATGCAAAAGGGTTTGGATCATTTGCAAAGAAGCAAGTTTAAATTTTTGTAGAGCCATTTGTACCAAAGAGAGAGAAAATCCTAGATGACAAGGGAAGAGGATCCAATGCTGCTAGAAATCAATGATGGTGTTGTTTTCTGCTCAAATTTCATATTTCTTTTTTAATATTTAAAATCATTATTTGTTTCCCAATAGCTTCATAGTGTTGACATTTCATTAAAAAACAACCCTTTACTGTGCTGTTTTTTTCCAACAGCCAGAGATTCATCCTCAGAAGACAAGACGTACCAGAACATTCAGAGCAGCCAGTGTTGCCATTCCCTCACGGGTCCACTGCAAACAAAGAAGAAGTAATTTTTTATGACTCTTACAACTTGTCACCCTTGAAATAGAAGATACCATGTTCAGTCTTTAATATGAGATCCACTTTAATGAAGAAAATAAACTATAAATTGGATCTTATATTATGGATTGTTTAATGAAGAAAATAAACTATAAATTGGATCTTATATTATGGATTGGAGGTAATATAACATATGGTAAATCTTTGGCACAATATAAGGGAAAAGCATTACCTTGGAAGCAGATGCGATATGGGGTACTACAATGGCATTCTTCATTTCTGCAAGTCCAGGTTTCATGTAGGGCTCATCCTGATGAAAGTTCATTCTTTATAATTGTCAAGAGATAGATTAGAAATTATGCTTATTGTAAGACACATAAAGGTTAACATTACCTCAAATACATCAAGGCCTACTCGAAACATAGGGTTCTCTCTCAAATGCTCCACAAGAGCAACTTCATCAACAACTGGCCCTCTACTGCAGTTGATTAGAATTGCTTCCTGTGTTTGGAATCACATTATTGCCAAGTTTATATCTCTTTAGTGCTTGTTTGAATCAGCTTATTTTGAGTGATTATGTGTTGTACGAGGTAAACATATGATAGGAGTTTTGTTTGAAGCACAAAAGCACTTATTTTAAGTGCTTCCAAACAAGCACTAATAGGCCACTAATAACTAAGCACTTTTTAAATTTTACCTTCTTCATCTTTGAAAGACTTTCCTTGTTGACCAAATGATAGGTGGTTTTATCCAAGACAGGGTGGAGACTAATCTACAACATGCACCCACAAAAGCCCATTTTTATTTGAAACAATCAGAAAAAGACATGTAAATTTTGACTTAATTCTTGGCACAAATTTCTTACAACGTCTGCCTCCACAAGCACCTCCTCCATGGATGCTGCCCTTCTCCAAGTTACTGGTTTTTCACCATTTGCTTTCAGGAATTCACCATAAGCTGCATTGATGGTGAAAATGTAAGCCATCAACTTACAGAGTTTTGTATTGCTTAATAAGTTCAATTCAAGAACATGCCTGAGACAAACTTCTCTAGGCGGGTGGATTGGTACAGATCATAGTAAATTAGGTTCATCTTAAACCCTTCAACCTAAAACAATAGAACAAAAGTTTTTTCTGTCATCAACAAAGCAAAATGCTATTTAAATTAGATTAATAGAGAATCGGAGTCAAATTGAAATCAAGTATGTAACAAATACAGTGAACTTTAGAGCTGAATATTACCCCTGTAGGCTAGTCAGTTCTCAGTGAACTAGAAGTTTGACAAATATAGTATTCAGCTATTCACCAAAAAGTAATTATAGCATTCAACACATGCAACTCAATCAAATAAGCCCAGAGGTGCTAAAAGACTTCGTTGTTTGATTTAATGAAAGATTACCATCATTCTCGCATAAGCCGATCCAATACGACCAGCTCCAATAACACCAACTGTCTGTCCTTTGAGCAAGTTTCCAACAAATCTATGGGAGAAGTAAAGAACTTATTCCAGCTATTACAAATAAGCAAAGAAGTAAAATGCATATTATATATATATATATATTCTTACAAATGAGGAAGCCATCCATCATATAATCCTGCCCTCATGAACTCATCTGCCTCAACGATCCTTCTAGCAGCTGCTAAAGAAAGTGAAGCTGCCAACTCTGCTGTTGTCTCTGTCAGCACTCCCTATGAAATGAGCAACAAAATGAATGTTAGAACTTAAAATCAATATTTCTATCAATATTTTGCAGGAATCAGGTTAGAGAATGTAATAAAAACCATTTATGCCTTTACGGACTCTCATAGTTCAGTTTTTCATGTTGAAGTATTGTTTTTCTTGGCCATTAGTTGAAGTGGTGAATGATTACCGACCAATTGATTGAATCTTTTTTTCAGTAATCGCATAATAACTTATCTACTGGTTTATATGAAGAAGAAATACCTCGCGTCTGCTATTTAAGCATGAATGCTAACTTTGCAGCAAGACAACCTGCGTGCACTTATTAAGGTTTGATGTAAAGCAGTGAGGGGAAAGATGACTTACAGGAGTATTTCCAACAGCAACACCGTACTTGTTTGCAGCTTTAACATCAACATTGTTATAACCAACTGCCATGTTACTGAAAGCTTTGCCTCCCGCTCTGCTCAATGCAGAAAACAACTCTTCTCCCCAGTCTTCTGTCAGCTGTAACACCAACTCATTTTCAAACGAAAGAAGGGAAACAAACGAAACAAAATCAAAGAACCTGGAACAACAGAAAGATTGAAAGACTCAAACTTTTCTCAATTTTGATATGACCCATTGTATTGCTCTTACCTGGCCGATAACTCCATCACACTTATCACCAATTAAGGCAATGATATCTTCAACAGACAGAATAGTTTTCTTCTGGGTACATATCTGAGTATGAACAGAGAAACTTGTAGTCAGTTTGCACAGAAGAAAAACACTAAAAGCAAAATAACAGAAAAGGATCAAAAGGAAGCCGATTACTTCAACGCGACAATCTTGCTGGATTAGGAGGTTGATCCAGCGAGTTCCGGGCATGGATTTGGTGCTGACGACTCTGTATTTTCCATTTGGGTTCCAAACTTCGATGGACACAGGCTTGGCCATGAAGAGAAGCAGGCAGCAAAAGAGTTCAGAGGCGGAGAGTGCTCAAGACAACACCGAGATGAAATTTCAGTTAATAAGCTTTGTGATCTGGTGTGAATCCAAGGAACAAAACATTTTATGCCAGACCAATAAGATGGGTCCATGTGGAGGATTAATGAATTATTGAGGCGGTGTTGTTGGGTATGTAGGGTGGTGTAGTGAGGTAGTTGTCTATGGGATTTGAGCCTTTACAGATAAAGGAAGTTGACGAGAGGCGGGTATGAATGGAAGTAACGCGGGAAGTGTTTCGGCCTCTCGTTTGGGCCAATGATGATGGATAGCGTATCAACGTATTTATATTTATGGTCCAGACCAGTGTTGGCGAACCCAAAAACCGGCAAACTGGTCAGTAGGTCGGTCCGGTCTAGTTTCCTATTTTAAAAAAATAATAATAAATTTTTAATTTTTAATTTTTTATTGGTTTGGTTTCAGTTTAGTTCCGGTTTGTCCCCGATCTGACCCCCCACTAACCCTTAACCCAATACTTCGACCGATTCAGTATCCGATCCGATCGGAGTTTATTAACCTTGATTCAGACACTTCAGAGGGTCAGATCATTCGCTGTTATGGCGTGTATTTAAGTTGGGCCACAAGGGGGAAAAGTGTAGTTCAGTTGTTGGGCCGACAATTTAGCCCAATTTTGTCGATTCAATATTATTTGCAACTTCCAACTGTGCTTACCCTTATAATTGCAAGAGATCTATTTCTTTCCTCTCATTTAGGACAATTTTATGTACTATGTTCTCTCTTCAAAACTTCTTTACTTTCAGAATTTGTTTACTTTTTGAAGAAAACCTCAGGGAGAAAACATGTCAATCACATACTTTTTTTTTGTTGTATTATTATTGCCTTTATATATTTTCACATTCTATCCAAATATAATGTTAAATCTTATACAGCATACCCTTTTTAATCTTAGCTTCTAAATAGAAGATCCTTTTTCTTTTGTAGCTCCTAACGATTTATCTTAGCTTCTAACGATTTAATAACTATCTTTGTAGCTCCAGAATGTTTCAGTTTATGCTCCTATCTATTATCTGGATATACCAAGAAAGATGTACGGTCTAATGAGGCTACTACGAAATATTTACTCATGGGTGGGGCAAGCTCTTCTATTTTGGTTCATGGTTTCTCTTGGCTATATGGTTCATCCGGGGGAGAGATCGAGCTTCAAGAAATAGTGAATGGTCTTTGAAAATTTCTTTGGTCAATTTCACTCCCATTGAAACAATAATTTCTCATATGGAAGTTCTTGTACAATAGTCTTCCTTCAAGTGACATTCTTAATCATCACTATGTAGCTGCAAATAATTTGTGTCCCTTTAGTTATGATATTGAAGAAGCCTTGGATCATATTTTCATCTCTTGTCTTTATGTTCAAGTTAATACGATTTGGATGTTTGACAATCAAGCTCGCTACTTATGAAATTAATTATTTTCATTGTTGGCTTAAATCAACCTTAAGACAACTGCAAAATGATGGGGATTATCTTTTATTAAAAGGTATTCTCATTTTAATCAATAGTTCAACATTCTCATCAATGTTCAGCAATAGTTCAACATTGCATTTCATGATGAGAGAGTTTGACCCCCCAAAGTTAAAATTCAATAAATTCTTAGCTCTTTGACTTTTGCAACCATAGCCTTTTTACATGCTAATTAACAATCCTCAAGAGGCCTTAATTATACCTACTATTCCTGGAATCGATCATCGATCATCGATCAAGGCACCAATTAAAATATATTGTTTGACACGACATCTACCATTTGCGTTCACCCCTTTTAGAAGTTGATGTTCATATAGTAAAGCCTTCTTTTCTTTTCAAGTTTTTGAATTTGTACTATCTTTTTCTTCCCGGTAAATATTAATCTTTATTAGTGTCGTTTTAATTATTAATAATAAAAAAATCTATGTATCAACATGAAAGAAAATCACAATGAAAACAACGAGCCTATATTTTTCAAAAATTGAATGAATTAAAACGTCCATTTGTTATTTATGTTACAGCTGTGTGCAATTGTTGACGTTTTTAGTCATCAACTTTATGAATTTGGAGTAGTCCAACAAGACAAATTTTATTTTCTTTTTAAAAAAAAGGGTAGTGAAATGAGACGTCGTCGTCATCCGTTTGGAAAATATCAGAGGTGGGCGTGAAGCGTGTGGCAGACACACGAAAGTGCAAGCCTAGTGCATGGGGGATAGTGGAGCGGGTACGTCATGTTTGGCTGCACTCTTGATTTGATCCAAACACAAAATATGAGGTGGCCCTATCACCACCCGACACCTCTCCAAATCATCCTTTTCTTACCCCCATTTTTTCTGCTTTACTTTTCTTCAAAAACAATATCATCTACCGATCATTGCCCTCATTATGTAAAATCATAAATAGTGACAATGATTTATGAAGGGTGATGTATAAACAAAAATAAAAAATAAAAATCACATTGTCACAACTCACAGCCATATTTCGGAAGTGTTGGGATATCATTTTTTATTTTTGACACTCAAAAGGCTTTTAACCTTACTTTTAATAAATTTATATTTGAATAGAAAAACTTATTATTTTGAAATCCCATACAACATCTAAAAATCATGAAAAAGTTTTTGTAGATTGAGTAAAAATTATGAAAAAGTTAGCTTAAAATTTAAGGGGATTGTTTTAACCATTTTAATAGTCAATCTATCACAACATTATTAACATGTTAAGAAAAGTTGTTATGGTCCCATTAGAGATAGATGATAAAATTGAAATGATACAGAGAAGATTAACACGAATTTTGTATAAGAATGACACTCCCAAATTAAGCTACACAAGTATATTATTCATGCTATGGATCTTGTGAAAACACGAAACATTTATCATAACACAAAATGTTTATTTTTCATCCTATGAGAATACAAAACATATCTTCTTTTTTAATTTGATCAAGGATATCTACAAATTACTTTGAATTTAATACAAATTCCTTTTAGAACTTCAAACATAGAGGGTTTTTTACCTCTCTCCCAAGAAACATTTCTTATTCAAAAAGTTAAAGATAATTGTCAACACCCGTTTCCATTTTGATAATTGAAGAGTAATAAAGACGAAATTCAATGGGCATACAGATAAGTACAATTACACTGATAAAAATATTCGTTTACAATCCCAACGTCGTTCGTTTACAATTCCGATATTGTTCGTCGACGGAAACAGAAAATACAGCGGAAACTTAATATTTACAAATTATCCAAAATATTAAGGCATAGACTAAGGCATAACCACGTTCATATCCTCGCCTCGAGACACGTGCCACTCACTTTTCAGCGTCAACATCTTTGCCCTTTGGCCCATTGGTACTCGCTGAGGTATTTGTTTAAAAATAGGGTGAGATTCCGAAGAATCCCCGTAGAGACATAATATCGTTCATAGAAAATGCGAAAAGTAAATATGTCATGCGCCAAGGTATGCACAAATTAATGAACAATATAAACACATCATTGTCATGTATACATGAGTAGGGCCCAGCCCCACAATCTACACCGGTTGGACTTCTGTCAACTCCCAGTGTAAGTGCACCTCTGGCACTAACAGCATCTCTAGGCAAATCATGTTATTAATAAAGTGCATTTACAAAACAATGGCATCCACACAATCACATAACTTATGGCATAGTGTATGAAGGATAATGTCCCTACCTCAAAGCTTTAATATCCCCTATTTAATAGCGTCTCGCAAAGCATGCTGTCCCGGCGTCCAACTCGGTCCAAAAATATTAAATGTACCAGAAATAGGTTATAACCTATCCAAGTATCATTTTATACTATTCCATAGTGTTTATTGTGGTTATATTAGTCTATGGTGAAAATTTACAAAAATGCCCCCGGGAACCCGGCCCGATGGCACGTTTTCCCAACATTTTGACTAAGGCTATTCTAACTTATTTTCGCCCAAGGAATCCATTTCCGGCCTCGAAATCGCCAAATTCATGGTCAAATTACAAAAATACCCTTGACAGCCCCTATTTAGTGATTTCAGTGGCGTTTTCGTAATTATGCTTTTTCGGCCTCTACCGAAAAAGTGCCCAACAGTAACCCCGCCTATATTTGCCCACTGAGTCCAAGGGAACCATTTATTTCATGAAAATCCAATTCCTACTACCAGATCTGGTCTGGCCGAAATATTGGTCAAAAATTGGAAAAATGGAGTTTTGTGTTTTAACTTCTAGAACTTGTACTTTTCCACTTCTAACACTTGATTAACTCACTTAAACACTTCTTAACCATGATTCAAAGAAATTTGGGCAGCATAACCCCTTAGGATTAGCACTTTCCAAATTTACAAACTCAACAAAATAACAAAATCTAACCATAATCATCAACAATAACCACATACTAGCATAATTTTAGGATTTGTGAAGTTACCTTCTTGAGTTCTTTTCCTTTCTCTAGAGGTCCTCCTCTCTCTTTCTCTTTGAGCTTAAGATTTGCTTGCTAAACATAGTGTTTCATGGAGAAGAAGAGATTAGAGAGGAGATTATACAAATTGGAAGCCTTAAAACTTGGATCCACAAGGTCTTACCTTAAGATTTCTCCTCATTCTCTCTAGATTTCCTAAGCTCTCCCTCTCTCTCCTTTTCTTGTTGCAAGTGATGAAAATGAAGGTAAGAGAAAGATGAAGCCTTGCTTCATAAATATCTCACCTAATTTCTCTTAATTAACAAATGGATAGGAAATTTCTTTATGACCTCATCTTGTACTCACCCTTATCTACTTCTAATGAGTGTCATAAAGTCCATTTAGGTTTGGACTAATCTTCCTCTCTTTTCCCTCTAGCCCAAACATCCTCTAGGTCCTTAAGAAACCAAGTGGACCTTCATTCAATTATCTTAAGATTCTTGGTCCAAGATACATTATCTTAAGGTATTAACCCATGTGCTCATATTTAAAAATCATTATTTATTCCTCTTAGCTTAGATTAATGACACTTCATCTTATCCACTTCCAACTTGTGCTTATCTACTTCAAACTTGTGTCATAAGTCCCATTGTAATTGAACCAATTCCCTTTAATTAACAATTGGGTTTTCTACAATTATCTCATTCCTTTGGTCAACATAATATATTTTATTGCAATTTAAACATGTGCTCCAACTTTAGCAATTATAATTTAATCTCTTGGCTTTAGATGATGCCACTTGGCATATTTATCTTCCAAGTAAATATTTCCTTTCTCCTAAATATCCACCAATAAAAGAAAAATATGGGCTTTTACTTTATTCCACAAATCTCAATTTATTCCACCAAGATTATTCAATTTATACATTTTCCTTTATTTTCCTTGATTAATTGAAATTAACTCCAATTAATTGGAAAATAATTAATCTTGTGCTAAATTGGCAAAATTATGATTTTGCTATCCCCTTTGTAATTTAATTCAATTTTTGAATTAATTTGCCCATTTCCTTATGAATATGAATATTCCAAAATTCACAAGATTCAAATTCATGAATATTCACCATTTTATTGAAGTATTCAAATAATTA
Source organism: Inga laurina (assembly GCA_963855925.1). Lineage (NCBI taxonomy): Eukaryota > Viridiplantae > Streptophyta > Magnoliopsida > Fabales > Fabaceae > Inga > Inga laurina. Next base: position 60,576,646 of record OY979702.1, on the reverse strand, counting down.
CAATGTATTTTTGGTGAATAAAATTTGGGGTGTTACAATAATACTCAAAATATATATATGCCGTAAAATTAGTTTCTTACATGCATGTCATGCGACTAAAACTTTATCATTTGAAAAAACAGTCATTTATTTTTTGTTGGATTTTAATTTTTCTTTATACTTATTTGATTTTTTTATTACCATTTATAATTACATCTATAGTGCACTTTATATTCATCAGTTATCAGTATACCACACAAAACATTATCATTATTTTTCCTTTTATTATATTGAAATAGTCATATTTGCTATGATGGAGCCTCACCCGTCCTTGTAACGTGCAGCTGCTTGGTTAATTTAAGCCTTTTTCCTTTTTTTTTTAAATAGAAATAACTTATTATTCAACTCTTATTAACCAGATGTATCTCAATTTTCATTATTCCGAGTAGGGGTGAGCATGGTTTTTCGGTTCGGTTTTCGGTCAAAACCGAAAAAACCGAAAAACCGAACTAAAGGAAATTATAAAACCGAACCGAAACCGAATAATCGAAATAACCGAACCGAAATAACCGAAATTATTCGGTTCGGTTTCGGTTTCGTAAGAAAAAACCGAAATTTTTTTAGTCTTCATTTTTTACTTCAAATATCTGAATTTTCAACCAGCAAAAATTAATACAAATTATAAAATTGAATAACCTCATCAAGATCTAAAGAAAAATGATATAAAACAAAGTATAAACAACATATTATATATATGATCAATGTAGTTTGGAGTACCCAATATTCCAATAATGGAACCAAAAATAGGAAGGTTTTTTAGAGATACAGAATAATTGTATTCAATATTACTTAATCCAAAGAAAGCATAACAAAAATTCAAAAAGATGAATATCCAATGATATATCATTCTTTGTCTTGCATCCGATTTTTCAGTTGTGATATACTATTTTAATATTTTCGGTTTTTCGGTTTAAACCGAAATTTTTTTAAAAAAACCGAACCGAACCGAAAAACCGAAGAAAACCGAACAAAAAAACCGAACATGCACCGAAAACCGAAAAAACCGAACCGAAAAAACCGAAATTGATTCGATTCGATTCGGTCTTCGGTTTCGGTTCGGTTTTGCTCACCCCTAATTCCGAGGTCAAATTAAAAAAAATAAAAAGAAAAGAAAATACAAGGCAACGAATCAAACACATGGCCCACCATCTCAACCACTCATATGTTGGATGAAAATGTGTCTACCGCAACTTGCACGTCTCTTCAACTGGAAAACTAAAAGCTCCAAACTTTGAATTGGTCTTTGTCTCATTAATAAATCAACAACCAACTTGTATTCACTCTTCTATCAAAAACAAAAAAACAAAATCCTGTTTTTGCCCTAAATATAACCAAAAATCATTAATGACTGATTCTTAATTTTACCCTATCGGAAATGTAGGTGAAATACAATTTATTGCATCTTTTTTTTCCGATACTCATTACTCCCTTCTTTCTTTTTTATAAGAAATCAAAAGGTTAATTAAAGATAATAAATATAAAAAAAAAATATAGCCTTTTTCTCAAAAAAATACCCCTATTTATGAGGGAGATAGGAAATAAGAGAGAGAATAATAAAACTATTACAATAAGGGTTAAGTTGCTTAAATAACCTTCAACATTTTTAAAAAGTACAAAAATAACCATAAACTATTTTTCAGAGCAAAAGTAACCTTAAATATTATAGAAAAGGGTAAAAGTAACTATAACGTTAATGTCCGTTAATGTAAGTTTTTTAATGAAAATTAAGGTACTAAAATAATTATTAACTTAAACCAAAAGTGTAAAAGTAATCATGAACTTTTTTTTTGATGCAAAAACAACTAAAAAGTGACTTCCTGAACATTAATTCATAAATTTTTCTCTAGCTTTTCTATTATGAGTGTTTTATCAATTTGAACATTAAAATGACAAAACTTATGAATTAAAATATTCAAGAAGTTGCATTTTTTTTTATTCCGGCAAGAATGACGAAACGAAAGAAACTTGTCACCCTAACTCCAAAAGCTAAAAATCCCTAACATGAATCAGGGGTAACATGGATTTTCCTAACTCTACCATATCCATATGAGATCTTCCATTGCCCTAGTTTTCCTCCTAGATATCCTCCCTTATAATTCTTTCATATTTGGTTATGTGATTGCGAGAGTGTTTAGTTTGGCTTATTTGAGCCTAATAAGCCTGATTTTACGATATAAGCCCGATACAAAACGCAACTCAAACTATCATATGTTTGGGTGAGCGTTTGATCAATTGGATCACAATTTCAATAAGGAGCTTCTTCAAAAAGCTCTCAGCTTTAGCTTTTAACTTATAATTGAGGAGCTTTTTATATTTCTCTTTCTTCTCTTCTCTTCTTCAAAAGAGATGCTCTTGATGGCCTTTGCAGCTGAGGCAAAAATGGCAGTGAAGTCTCTACACTGAACACCAAGCGAAACACGAAAGGACTGATCTGCAACACGCCTGTACTGTCGTCTTCTTCTACTTCTTCCTCTTCTACTACTTGTTCTTCTTCCTATATTGTAATATCCTAAATTGTTATCAAGGATTAATAACTTCAAAGTGATGTAATTAATGATAATTAAGCACTTTTGAAGTAAATGTTGTGTAATGTGATATAAAGGTGCTTAGTGATGGTTTAGTACGTATTGTGACAATCAGGGGCAAAATGGTAAATTCACCGACTAATTGAACAGTTACCGAAGAGGAAACTCATTGGTAATTGATTTCAATGGCTAAGATTGAAGAAGCAAAGGAGTGGGATTGTGTGTGCATGTGCTTATGTGAGTACTTAGAAGGAGGAACAAGATGTTGACACATGTCAAGACAAGAACCATGGATTGAAGTCAAAGAGTCAACAATTGCAACTCTCTCTTTCCTCCTCCATTTCAAGTCGGCCAAGGGCCTTATTGCACCCCGAAATTCTGATTTCTTCATCATCTTCTCACCTCTCACCTCTCCTCCATTGTCGCCAAGATCAAGCAAGAAAGAGAAAGAAGGAGCTTGAGTTTTAGGTAAGGTTTTGTCCCTAAATGCTCAACTCACCTTTATTAATATTGTTTAAGGGGTTGAGAGCTTTATTCCTATGGTTTCATATTTTTTATTAGAGGAGTTTGAGAACTTGTGGGGATTTGAAAGTAGGAGAATCAAAGAAATAGCTTTGGAAAGAAGTTGTAGTGAGTATTTGATACCTTTTGGTATAATTGTTGTGGTCATTGGTTTGGTTTTGAGAATTTTGAATTTTTGCCCTGATTTTTGGTCTAATTTGGATGCTTGAATTTATTAGTGTGTTGTATAGAATGTGGTGTTAAATTGTGTCTTTGAGTCATAAGAGTTGATTTGGAATTTTTGGAATGGAAGGAATTGCATTGTGGTGGATTGTGTGTATATTGTGTTGATATGTTAAGATTTTTGTGGAACATGTCTATGTGGATGGAATTTGATTGTTTTGATGGCTCCAATGAATTCTTTGTGCAAAGTTGGTGTGGGAATGTGGTTTAATGTGAAAATGGAAACCATTGGAAGAAATTGTGAAAAATTGAAAATCTGTCCATTGAAAGTCTGTGCTGGGCAGTCTTTTTGTGTTGGCGTTTTGAATAGGCCATTGATGTCAGAAAATTCTGAAACTTTCCAATATTAAATTTCACATTCCAAACTTCAAAATAGACATATAATTTACATCATTTTGTTTTGTGCACTATGAGTTATGGTTGTCCAAAGTTTGGGATGGAAACTGAACTTTGTTGGGGGGGCAGTGGTGGGTTTTGTGCAATTCTGTACTTTTGTGGTGATTTCCAGAAATGGCCAATATTTTTCCTATGAAGAGAACTTAAATAGCTTTCATTTGGCTTTGGAATCACCTCATTTCGATTTTTCTTGAATTCGTTATGATTTTTGGAAGTTCAGCCAAGAAACAGAATTTTCTTGGCCGCGGCCAGAAGATTGTGGGCTGCGGCCCAAATGTTTCTGACCTCTTTTTGGCCACGACCAATGAATTTATGGCCTGCGGCCAACCCTCAAAAATCAGTATTTTGTACTTTTGAAAGTTGGTTTTTGGTATAGCATTTCCCAAACCCTTTTGGTATATGTCTAGGCCTCTAATAGCCACCTAAAGAGTCTAAATAAATACCAACATAAAGTATTATGAAATTAGGAAACTTGGAAAAGAGATTGATTTATTGTCCCTATTTTGGTTTATAGGATTTGACATCTGCCGTCCTCGTGAGCCCACTGTGCCAGCGAATGTCAAGAAGGAACAAGGTAGTGACTTTTCCTTTGTACCATATGTGATGCATTGTATGTGTGTTATATCATTGCTTTGTGATAAGTATGTATGCTGCGACATTTGTGTATATGCGTAAACACCGTCACACCAATAGTCCTTGAGTAGTTAACAACAGATCGGGCAAGGGTTGTGTGCCTTCCCAGCGAAGAAAGGGGATGAGGATGAGGATGAGGTGTGATATATGTGATTATGTGGGCCGAAAAGCTATTTGTGAAGGCCGACATGCCATTTGTGAAAGCTAGATAGCTATATGAGTTATAAGGCTATGTGTATGCACTGCCACACCAATAGTCCCTGAGTAGCTAACAACGGTTCGGGTTAGGACAGTGTGCCTTTCCGGCGGAGAAAGGGGATGAGGGTGGAGTGTGATTTGTGCTGCTGCTGCTGTATGATGATTTGCTTACATGTTGTGTGCTTATGTGTGGTATAAATGTTTTGTTACTACTGGGATTCTCTTGAATCTCATTCTTTCCTTTAACTAACCTTTCAGACAAGGCGAGTGGCTCTAAAGAGAAGCGTACGACTCGGAGCGATTAGAACCTTGTAGGGACATTTATTTTTTGGATGTGTTGGTTAAACCTGTTGGACAAGGAATTTGTAAATTATGTTTGGGTTGTAATTGGTAGTTGAATACAGTTGTGTAATCCTCTATATGGGAATTGTAAACCTTCTAGTGAATGAATGAAACCCGGGGGTTGCCGGGATTGCTATTAGATATTCTGATATGAATGAATGTAAATTAACTACACAGGTGATTATATTCAATAATTGAACTTGAGACCGGAAGAGGAAAGAAGTTTTGAAAATTTTGTAAATTCCCTACTATAAAAGGGAGTTTTAAATGAGTTTTGAACTATTCGACGGTCTCTAAACCATTTTAATTAAGTGATATCGAATTATAATTACGTTAATTAAGGCAGAGGGTTACATTTACTATGATAACAGAATGGGGTGGCTTCTTCACAATGACAACAATGATGGTAGTGATAAGACTGAGGCCGCCAGAGAAACCAAGAAAAGAATGAAGGATCGGAGGAGGTGGTGATGGTGGAGAGAAGGAATAATGGAAGAGAAAAAGAACGAGAAAGACAGAGCGAAGAAGATACCAAATTTATTTAATAATAAATACTCTTATCTTCCTATTCAAAATATAAAGGGAGAATTGTAAACAAATCTCTCAATGGGAACTTAATTGTTAAATAGGACCCCAGTGTGTAAACGATCTTCTATTTTGGCATCACATTTTTTAACTTCAATTTTTCCACTTGTTATTAAATATCTTGTTTTCTTATAATTAATATGAAAGCATTTATATACAGTGTGTTTGGGGCCAGCGTTTGGGCCCCCAAACGCTAAATTGGCCATAAAATCTCAATTGGCAATTGGGGAAAAAAAAGTGAGTGTTTGGTATCCCCAATTGCCAATTGAGCTTAAGATTGAAAAAATAGCTTTTGGTATAAGCTCAAATTTGGAGCTTTTACTGATTTAGCTTTTGGAAAGAGTGAGAATGATTAAAATATTTTTTCAGTTGTGTCCAGTGTACTATCATACTTATTGCAATTTTACCCTTAATGTACTTTTTTTGCTACAAAAATTAATTTCAACTATTATTTGGTGCTTTTAACCCTTAAAATATTTTTTCAACTGTACCCAATGTGTTATCAGACTGATTGAAATTTTATCTTTAATGTACCTTTTCAGTTCCAAAAATTATTTTAAACTATTTTTTGGTGTTTTTAACCCTTTAAAATAATTTTCCACCCACTCTCTCTTACTATTATCACAAAAGTTACTTGTGCTTAAGTCAATCCAAACAAGTTTTATTTTTACAAAAGTCATTTTTCTCATCGCTGTTCCAAACATAAATCACATTATACAATCGAGCTTTTACCAAAACTAAAATTACCAAACGCTAAATTGATAAACTCTATTTTTCCCATCGCTATTCCAAACACACCCTTTATATAATCGTCAATCCAAACAAGTTTTGACTTTTAAAAGAGCATTTATGCAATCCCCAATCTAAACATGTTTTGACTTATATAAAAGCATTTACTCAATCCCTTACCCAAACATAAATCATATTACACAAACTGACTTTTCTATAAAGTCGTTTTTAATAAGTCAAAATCAAAATAAGTCAGTTTTCCTACCGCTATCCCAAACACACAATGCTTCAACATTAGTGATGACGGTAATTTTAAGGCTGGTGATTCATGTTAGGGATTTTAACTTTTGGAGTTTGGGTGACAATTTTCTTCCTTTTTTTTTTTTTTTTTTTGCCAATGGTGACAAGTTTCTTCCATTTATTCATTCTTGCCAGATTAAAAAATAGGTGACTTCTTGAACATTAATTCATTAGTTTTTCTTTGACTTTTGTCATTTTAATCCCCAAATTAATAAAATATTCATAACACAAAAACAAAAAAAAAATTATGAATTAATGTTCAAGAAGTCACTTTTTAGTTACTTTTGCATCCAACAAAAAAGTTAATGGTTACTTTTACACTTTTGATATTAGTTAATGGTTATTTTAGCACTTTAACATTTCATTAAAAAGTTCATATTAATAGACATTAACGTCATGGTTACTTTTACCGTCTTTTATAATGTTTATTGTTACTTTTGTTCTAAAAAACAGTTTATGGTTACTTTTGCACTTTTCAAAAAAGTTGAAGGTTATTTAAACGTCCTAACTCTTATAATAAAAATGATTGTGAAAGAGAGAAAATGAAAAAATTATTATAATAAAGAGGGAATGATGCATTGGGGGACGTGATATTAAATGTAGTAATTAATCGGGGTAAAATGAGAAGAAGAAAAAGGGCTAAAAGTATACTGTTGAGGTATACTATTAGTTCTTTAACTTTATAAAGTAGACTTTTAGTCCTATATTTTTAACATTGTTAATGATACTAACAGAAAACATTGATGCAACAAATTCAAATGATGATTGTGCAACTGACAAAGCATATTTAAGTTTTAATTTTTTAAAATATCATATAATTAGATTATTAAACTAAAATAAACAGACAAATCATTACAAATGAAATCAAAATTTTGATATTTTATATTTAGATTATTAGATTAATATATTTATATTAGTAAACTATTTTTTTTAATATCACTGTGGCTTTGATATTGTTGTTTCATTAGATTTTTAGATATTTTTTAATTTATACATTTTAAATTAAAGGTTAATAACATTTAATTACGCAATCTTCATTTTAGCTTACAAAGTCATCACTTTTGAGTTTCTTGTATCAGCATTTTCCGTTAGCAATATTAACAGTGTTAGAATTAGAGGATTAAAAATATGTTTTATAAAGTTAAGTGACCAAAAGTATACTTTAACCAAATTTTAAACATTCTCTATCAATAGTAACATATATATGCGATAGTTGTTTCTTATAAACAAGAATGGAGGAGTACTGAATAAGGGTAAATTTGAAAAAAAAAAAAACAAAAAGAAAAAGAAAAAACCAATCAACCTGGGATATATTAAATATCATTAACTTTCATTTTTTTTTTTGTATGTGAGATTTGGTAAAATAGACTTATAACAAGGAATGTAATGATACTCCCTCCATCCTTATATGTAAGGTTTTTTAAAAAAATTAGTTAAAAATGATATATAGGTAGAAAATATGTATTTTATTTAAATATACCTTTATTTATAAATGAGGCAATGAGTAAGAGAGAGCAATGAGAAAAATGATGAAAAAAGAAAAGGGAAATTAAAGAGAATAAATGAATGAGTTCACATTTTAATTCATGCAATATATAAAATTAATTGAGCATAAAATGAGTAAAAATATATTTATTAAGACCAGCTCAAACAAAAATGGATCCCTTACCAACTATATAATAACACAATCACACCAAAGCATTATGTAGAAAAAAGATAAACTGGGCAAAAAAAAATCAGGGCAAAAAAATGTAGAAAAAACAAAAAAGAGATCACTTTTCGCAATGGAAAGATAATATAATGAAGAACAAACGTCTAAATATGTATATTTTCTGTTTTTTTTTTTTGGGCATTTTCCTCCCTGATTCCTTGGGTTGGATCAAAGTTCTGCTACTATAATTTACTACTACGATTAATCCGGATTGAGATTCTGATTGATAATCAGACGAACACCCTCATAATGTTCTTTCCAAAATTTGAATTCCCAATATTGCAACCAAGTTTCTCGTTAAGCTCAGTCTAACACCAACCTTTCGGTGTTACTGGCAGCGTGTTTTTGCCCAATGTGCTTATTCGGCTGATGGATGTTTTTCTGTTTTCTGGGATTTTTTTTGGTTTTAAAATAAGCAAAAAAACTTTGGAAGGTTTTATTGGGCGTTTGGCCAAGAAACAAGTTAAAAACTACTTTTAACTTTCGATGACTCTCTGGATCGGAGCTTTATCCAAGAGCTCCTCTTCCTCTTCTCCTCCTTCTCTTCATTTCAATCTTCCACCTCTCACCAAATTTTGAAGGTATGGAGAGGCTTATATCCTCGTCTTCTTCCACTTCTCTCAAAATTAATCTCAGCCCTTATACTCCTTCTCTCCATCGAAAGATTCGATTCGATTCTACTAGATTCATTTTTCCCACATCAGCTCGTTCCATTGTTACGCGGGCCAGCTCAATTTCTTTCAAACATGATAATTCATCATCATTGTCGTCTACTACCCCCTCTTTTACTTCACCACCACCTCCGATTAATTCGCAATCCATTTCTCCCTGTGGAGGCGGCTCTTCGGAGAAGTCGGCGCGCGAATTCGGCTTTCTCAATCAGATCACGGATGGGGCTTTAGGACAACGGAAGGTTTGTAATTCTCGTTGTGGGTGGATCTGCAAAGATTTCTGAGATCTTGCTTGCATTTGCTTTTAGTCCCTTGCTTCAGATTGTGTCTCGGTGTAGCAGATTGTTTTGTCATAGAAAGGCTTTGAGATTTTTCTGTTTCCTGGCTGGTTTTTCCTTTTGAAATGATGTTTAGTGTTGGAAACATTCAGTAGGAAACTTTACTTGGTTCGTTCAACTGAGGTTTGCAATGGAACACTTTTTTCTAAATTTAGTAATTAGCCTCCATTCGGCAATCTGTAGCATTCAGCTTCGTTATTCTTCTTGTTGGGAGACGCAGAACATCTTGTTATCGTTGATCTATGCGGAATCCTTTGACTACTTTGAAGGCTAGGATATTATATGAACGCATTATAAACCCTTATAATTTAGCTAATAGTCAAGTGTTTTTTCAGATGTATTGCGTACTGGAGATAGACTTTGATGGACTAGCGTAGAATTTTTCATGGCCTGACTGATATCTTATTTACGAGCCACATTTAGGTCAAGGCAGATCGACAGAGTTTTACATGAAAGAAACCTGTTAAACTTGTTGACCTTTGCATATTTATGTGACTAAATCGGGGTTTATTGCTGAAATGCCCATTGAATTATTCATAACTGGAATGGACAACGGTATATGAAACTTTCAGTGAAAGCTTACTCTGTTGATATCATGTTTTAACTCTGGTGTATCCCTTGTGGTGATATTCTTGAATCATGGTAACCTTTGGGCAGGGGATTATATATTAGAGGTAAGAATACATATGATTATGATCTCTATTAAAAATCCTTTGATATTTTTTTTATCTCAGGTGATAACAGCTCGAACAGTTGCAATACTCGCTGCTCTTGTTATGATCGTAATCCAACCAGCCTTTGCACCAGCAGCTTATGCAACTTTTCAAACTGCCACCAAGGAAGGTGGTCCTGCTGCTGCTGCGGTTGGTGGAAAACTAATTCGTACTGAGCTATTGAGTAGCGCTTGGACTGGTTTCGTTGCTGGTTGCTTGCACACACTATCAGGGCCTGACCACCTTGCAGCTTTGGCTCCTTTGTCAATTGGTCGTACCTGTATGGAGAGTGCTGCCGTTGGAGCCCTTTGGGGTTGTGGCCATGATGCTGGTCAGGTTATATTTGGCCTAATCTTTCTACTCCTGAAGGATCAGCTTCACATTGAGGTTATTCGAACTTGGGGCACTAGAGTGGTTGGCCTTACCCTGCTTGTGATCGGTGCTATGGGAATTAGGGAAGCTTCAGAGGTGCCTACACCTTGTGTTGCCTTAGACAATGGCGAATGTGATGTCAGTGCCTATGAATCTCTTGATAATCAAACTGTAGGAAGGAAGAAAATTGGCTTTGCTACTTTTGCCACAGGGATAGTTCATGGCCTGCAACCCGATGCATTGATGATGGTATTGCCTGCCCTAGCCTTGCCTTCTCGCTTGGCTGGTGCTGCATTTCTCACTATGTTCTTGCTCGGGACAGTTGTTGCAATGGGAAGCTATACAGTATTCATAGGTTCATGTAGCCAGGCACTAAAGGATAGAATACCTAGAATAACTGAGAAACTCACTTGGGCTTCTTCCCTTATTGCAATAGCCATTGGATTGGCCATCATTATAAGCCAGTTTTTTGGGCTCAGCCTATTTTAGTTCATTTTCTACCGCCAAGGAACTTCATTTTCAGTATCATCATTTTGTTGACAGAATAGAGACAGGGACCTCAGAAGAGCGACTTGATTGTCCAGGCAACTTCATCGAACTTTTTATTGCTTTTGAATGTGTATAATGATTTAGGTTTATAAAAATTCTGCATCTCAGGATTCCTTCTTCTTTTTTAACCTTTTTTGGGTAGATTTCAAGTTGGTCCATATGTATCATGCCATGAAATTCGCATATGATAGCATGTATCTGTTTTAATCATACAATATGTGGGTTGTGTTTTATGCTTATTTGTGTTATATAGAGGAGTCAATTGAACCTGGTGGAAATGGTAATAATATGATAGAATCTAAAATCATCTCAAGGTTTACTTGGGAGCTAGAGCTGGTGACAGCGAGGTCTTGGGGCTGGTGCAACAAAGATTCTGCATGATGCCCATAGAACCAGTAGGAGTTTTCATAGACTGGCCCCAAAGTTTGAGACTTAAAACATGGGAGGCACTTCTTCCTTGTGGGTATTGATTCTATTCATTGACATGGTGTACCTGATGATTCCGACAAAGGTGGTGCAACTTAGCACTTTTCATTCTTATAGATCCTCAGCAACCCCCAAATATTACATAGTCATTTCTACACACGCAAAGTGCTAGATTATATGGAATTTGTCCCATGCATGTGATTCGTATGCTCGGATTGCTGATGCCTAATGAAATGACTCCACTAATATATATATATATGTGTGTGTGTGTGTGTGTGTGTGTGTGATCATACTTCTAAATTACAGTTGACTAATTTATGTTTTTAAAATAAATATATTTTTCTTAAAAAATACCTCATATTCAATCCAATAAATTCTACCCATGCTAACTTATCCCTCTCAATTCCATTCTTCACCATAATTATTCAACAATATGCATGCTAATGACACTTTTAGAAACAATATTATTTAATAAATATCACAAAATAAAATACAAATAGGAACCTAAAAACTTCTACAATGCAACTTATAAAGAGGAAGTTTTTTTTTTGTTAAACTATGGTTAGATTATAAGCACATACTTTACACGAAGTTGAGCCACACACACCATTCATAGCTTATACTGATTTTCATACACACACAAATATACGAGTTGAGTCATTAACAATTAATTAGATAGTGAACTAGTGCTTAGAATAACTTCTTACACTTTGAAAGGCAGGGGAGGGATTATTTGACTCGAAAAAAATAGTGAAGGGCGAACGAAAAATTTTAATAAATCTTCCTTTTCTTTTCCTCTTATGATCCCTCCCTTTCAAAATGGAGAGACTTGGAAGAATAACTAAAATTCTCACTTCACCCCTTCAACCAAATTGTGTTAGAAAACATTAAAATCCATCCCCTTTCCTACTTTTCTCCCCGTAAAATATCCCACCCCCTCATTTGTATTAAAAACTCTCCCCTCCATTCCCCATCGAACCAAACACTATCTTATAGATTTAATAGCCTCAATTCTCAGTTTTTTTTTTTTTTTTTTGAGTGACAACTCTTTAACATATGTGTAGTTTTAAAAAATAGCGTGAAAATTACAACTATTTACACATTAATGTGACAAGTATATCCATTAACAATATCAAAGTTTGAGCAGTTGAAATAATTAACAGTAGGGTAGATTTCTATCGGATTAACTCTAATCTTGCACTCCAAAGGTTCAGAAGTTACAGCTAAATAGACATGCAAATTCAAAGACTAATAGCGTGGAAGAAGCATTAGCGCTTTTGCTTTTTCTCAATGTCATGAAGCGCACACACGTCTGCTGCTGTCTTCATCTGGAACCACCACAAAGGTCTTAGTGCATATTAAATAATATATGAACAAGTAAATATAAGGATACATAAGATAAAATGAAAAAATGCTAACATGATCATGGCTCAATACAAAATGCAATAAATAACATAACCAAATCTGACAAATTTTTCAGCCAAGAAGGTGAAGAAGAAAGTTCTTTGAATCAATGGTTAGTCATATTAGTACGTTGTTGCACCATGTAAAGACAATGCCGAGCAGGAATAAGCTGAAGTACCAAGTAACATGCTAGTTGTTAGGTTATATGTCTAGTGCAAAGGAAGCCAATTCACGAAAATAAATTGGCATTTCAAAAATTTTGTGCAAATGGACCATGGTCACCAGACGCGTCCTCTCAGTGAATTCCCAATGTTATGTTTCAATGTAAATGTAAGCATCATGCTGATGGTTGAACCAAAGACAACTTAAGATGATACTATTGATTGTTGTTGAGTTTACGAGCAACTAGATCTTCTGTTATGTTGTGAAAAAAGGATGAAATTTTTAGGTACAAACCTGAATGATATTTACAACTTGCTTGATTGCCCATCCAAATAAACTTATACCAACCAGGAAAGAAATTATTGACATCTTTTGCAAACTACTCGCTAACACCTGGAAAGGATTGACAATTGTGAAGCTAATAAAACAATCTTGGGAACCTTCAAGAGATCATAGATATCTAAAACAAATGAAACACACAGAATATAGAACTTACATCGGCCAATTTGTCTGTTTGATTCTCTGACAGAAGAAATAGAATTAAGTAAAGGACCTGTAAAATGAGAAATTTTTAATTTAAACATAAAAGGATTTTATCAAAAGTGATCAATCAGGCAGGAAGACAATTACCTCACATGAGACACAACAGTAAGCCATAAACATCCTATTCCCATAATATGCCTTGAAAAGCCAGCTAGTACTGTCTTTCACATCCTTATGACTATCCTTGCCCAGCAAGAAAGTGCTGCATTTGAAGCATGAAGATCCATCAAAAAGAAATTAATAAAGACCAAAACAAATAGCCACAGATTTATACAGCATATGAAGGGCAGGAAAAACTTGGCATTGATTCATTTACAGACATTACCTGTACATTTGCAGCCAATGGCTTGCAATATCTAAGGCAAGCAGTGATAAAAAGATCAAACCAGGCCTTCAAAAAGATTCATCCCAAATGTCAGACATGCATGCTTAAAATTTCAGTATTTGATGAAAAGCACGAGGGCTTGAAAAATCTTACTTGTATACTTGGGAAAGAATTACAAGTAGACAAGCAGTGCTAATTCTGGAATGGAGGAACAAACAAACCAAATGAGCAAATGGGAATACAAAATATTAAAATTATAGCATCAGCATTATTTATTAATACTTCTCCTTGACATTTATGCACAAAAGTGTACATGCAAGATGCCTATAAAGCATGTACACTTCAAAATGAGAACCAAATCCATGTCCAACACTCATTAGACACTACATGACACTCCAAATTACATATAGATACTCCATATTTGTTGCATCATTGTGTCCTATTGCGTTAATGTTGGTGCCAGTGCACATAGAATGATGTGTACACCAAATGTGGAGAGTGAGTGAGTTACCTGTCTGTTATCATGTCCAGAACAGCTCCAAAGGTTGACACTGGAAAACAAAAGTAAAAACACAATTTAAATATGCCGTAGTAATATATCTGTTCAATATATTTACCAAGTTCTGCCTGAAGCTTCCATTAATTATTCAAGGCTGCATTTTGTACATGGAAAATCGATTTGATGAAAGGGAAAGATAAGGGAAGGTATTTTTATTGTATTTGGTTGATGGCAAAGTGACTTTCTCAGAAAGAGTTTACTGTGTATATAGGATAGAAATTTCCCATATTCATTTGTTTCCCAAGTTCCATTCTGTACCAAATGGACCCTTAAAAAGAAAAACATTCACTGGAGTCCATAACACAGAAGAAACTTATTAAGCAATAAATCATAGCACAAATAAAATTTAATAAATGCAATGAATTCACTCCTAATTAAGAGTCTGACCAATTTAACAATCAAACAATGTTAGAAATATATAAACATGACACAATAGTTGTAGAATGAATAGAATGATGCAGAAACATGAAACAATGTTAGCAACTGGCAGCAATGAGTATATATACAAAAGCCTTTGTGTGAGAGGGCATGGATATTACAAGTTAGCAACAATCTAAAGTTAGCAGGTGCCCATCAAAACGGGCTCAGCATATTGAGGTCTAAGGTGCAAAAGTGTGCTAACCCAAGCACTAAAACTAGAAAAAGACAGGGCATGCTAGAACTATGGGTATTAATATGTAACCACTATGAACTGATCAAGAATTCTAGATGAACTTTAATAAAAAGTCATAAAGATTCAAGTTCATAACAGGAAATGATGCTGCAGTTCAGCATTTAATAACAGTTAGAGACAAAATGCCCTCTAGCTTTAGAGTCCCCCGTCAAAATCATTAGATCAGATCAGTTCCATAGTTGTCATGTCACATCCTCCTCTTTTAGGATTTATCAGTCAACATATTTTTTTATCTCATTTAAATTGGCTGCTTCCAAATGGTCCTTGACCACCTCCCCTAAACTCTTTATTTGCGTTTCTACAAGCCCAGAGTTAAACAAGTTCGTTGGATAAGCTTTGGGGTTTATCTATTGTTTTTCCTCATTCCCAATAATAATAATAATCTAGAGTTGACTTGGGCAGCAGAGAAAAGGGAATTGCCACACAAAAAAAGACAACAGAGGTGAGGTCCTAACTGAAATGATCATGCCTGAAACATCATATAGACAAGAACCCTTAGTCACATTGCCCAAGTCCCCTTAGATGTATCTTTTTGCACCTTTGATCTCATTTACAAAGAGTAATAATTAATCAGTTGACAATAACGTTCAAAATAAATCAGCAAAAACAAAAACAACCATGATTACATGCACACTGCATTTGGCCTTATAACAAAAATGCAATGGCAAAGCGCAGTTATAGAGGAGAGATGAGTCCAGGTTCCTTCAGCGAAAAGGAATACTAATTATATATTCAATGTATTTGATAGAAGACTTCAAAACAAAAATTGATAATGGTATAACGTGAATAAAGAAATTCATACCCTGGTTAAATCTGCGAGCACACCAACCATCCACAGCATCACATACAAAGCTGAAAACACAAGTTCAGCCACATTATGCCCCTAGTTCCATATAAGTCAAAGAACATAAAGAAGGATGTTGAAAACACTCATGGAACTGCTTCCCACCTAAAAAAATACAGAATACAGAAAAGCATTCTGTTTCTGAAGCATAGGCAGAAGGCAGCACAGTTCACAAGAACCCGGATGTATCCTACAATACCACAAAATCAGTTTTAAACCGTGAACTCATGGAGAATTACCAAACAGGGAATTAACTTAATAGACTTTGGAAGGTTATACATAACTTCCTTGAAATAGAAATACCAGATGCAAACAGACAGTATCTAATAAAAGTAGAATAGCGTTCAGACCATTTTTTAACAGAACAGTGCAGAGTGTTCAATTAAAACAGTCACAGTACCAAAATCCAATTTCCCAAAGATGAAAAATGGCAATAAATCCTCTAGTTGTAAGAAACCAGTTCTACCATATGCTCCTGATATATGTAATAGATGAACTAAATAGTTCCGAAATATGCAAGTAGGCAGCAGAGAAACGCTATGCACCAGTAAAGATAAATACCCACCGACGATATTAGGAATGTAAAGGTATACTGATAATTTGCTGGGTCTTGGTCCAGGCTTTTTGGCCATTGAATGCTTCTTTATATACTAGAACCTGCCTTAAATGTATTAAAATCGCCAATCAAAATCCCCTGCACACATTTGATTTAGGTAATAAACAATTTTACAAAGACACGTACATGCAAACCTGAATATAGATATGTCTTCTATTGACAATTATCTACCTGTAACGCAAACCTAAACACCAAATACGTGTGTTTAAAATGGAATTCAAATTATTGGATATCACCGCACAATGAATTCCCTTACTTTAGAAACTAGCAATTTATTAGCTTCCGTAAATTATAACATCCATCAGTTCTACATAACATGCTGCACTATATCATAACACTCCAATTGCACTTTCTATAGTCATTAGGTTAAGAAGCAACAGTTACTCGGCTAGAGCAATACATAGATGATTGTACTCTTGATTATAAACACAGGCTCAATTTTTAAAACAAAAGGCTCCAGGTAATCTCTCCAATATTTCTTTTCTGTTCCCATGTGGTGGGGTTTCCACTTTTGCTCATCTTCTGAGACCACCCTCTTACTTCCGGCGTCCCCATAGCCTTCTGCTCTACTCAGCCAGATAAACTCAACAAGACCGCAAGCAAAAGAACTATTCATAGTTCAAGGGAAATGGACAAAGAAAAATTGCCTATGAAATGAGGATGTCGAGGCATCATTGAGCTGCCAGTGTTCAGATTTTACAAACAAAGACGCTTGACAGACATAAGAGGCGCTGAGCGTTGACAGGGATGATAACCACCTGTCTGAAAAATGGCATCACGAGTGATGCTAAAAAAGATGTGGAGAGAGGAAAACTGTACGCTGTTATTGCTGGTAAAGGTCACATCAGAAATTACATTAAACTCGCTCTCACTGATTTAATTTAAGGAAACGCCTAATAGAAACCATGAGAATGATACAATACCTGGAGGCAGCGGTTAGATGGCGTCGAAGAAAGGAGTAAATTGGGAACAAAGAGATTCCGGAGGAGGAGCGTGGGGGAGATTTGGGTGATTGGGGCAGTCACGTTAACATGTAGAGGAGGGAATGATGGAATAATGGGAATAGCGGGCGAGCCACGCTGTCAGCTTACAAATCAGCTTTAAACGACGGCCTTGTTATATTCCCACTTGTGGGAGTCACGCTGAAACATGTGTAACGAGGAAATAAGAATCAGTAATTATACTCCTTCTAGTCCTAAATATAGGTTTGCACTATAAACTATGTCATTACACTATAAATTATGTCATATATTTAGAACCGGAGGCAGTAATATTTAGGGAGCATAAAGAAGGAAATAAAGAGGAACAAAAAGATTTATAAAATTAGTGCAGTCCATGGTTTTGTTTTAAGCGTGGCGGAACATGTCATCAACTTGTAAAGTGGGAGGGCAAGTCAAGAATAATTCCCTGAGATGTATCCAAAGCAAAGTTATGAATAAAAACACAAAGTGGAGGCGGAGGCCGGCGGTGGCCATGGCCAGCACATAAAAGACAAAAAGGATTGGGCTAAGGAGCCCATTAGATATGGGGAGAGATGCTACGACTCTGAGGAAGACAAGTTATCGCCGGTGATGGGATGTGTCGCATTGATTTTAACTTATAGGCTTGGGCCTTCGTTTCTCCCAAACAAAACTAAATCTCAGGGTGTTGGGTAGGGGTGAACAAAATCAAACTGAACCAAATTGAATTCACTTCAGTTTTTTTCAATGTTCGGTGGGTGCATGCATGTTCAGTTTTTTTTTTCAGTTTTTTTAGGTGTTTCAGTTGGGTTTGGTTTTTTATAACAAATTTTGGTTTTAACCAATAAATGTAAAGAATACACCATATAATATTTTTTTTCACATTTTTCTCTGATTTAATTAAGTGTTAATACTATATTGATCATATATATTATTTATTATTTATATCATCTTTCTTTAAATTTTGTTGAGGCTATTGAATTTATAATTTGTATTAAGTTTTACTTGTTGAAAATTCAGATATTCTAATTTAATTAAGAAGACAAAAAAATTTCAATCTTTTCTATAAAAACCAAAACCGAACCAAATAATTTCGGTTCGGTTATCCTCTCTTACTCAATTTCGATTCGGTTTGAAAAATTCTTATATTTCGGTTTCTTCGATTTTTACCAAAAACCGAATGTTCACTCTTAGTGTTTGGGTATATTGTAAGGGGCCAAGTATTTTCACCACAAAAAACTCTATCAAGTAAGTTTTGAGAATATACATGGATTATAAATATAAAAAAAAATTGTGTTGAAACATACTAACACACACACACACATACTCTCTCTCTCTAGTCTTATTTATAGGGTTGAGAGAAGTTTTTTTTGGACAATTTATAAACTAAATGTATCCTATATTTTGGAAAAAGAGCATTAATTAAACTAAATGTAACTTATATTCTAGACAATGCCTTCATTCTAAAAGTATCCTATATTTTGGACCGGAGAGAGTAATTATATGTAGGCTTTAAATAGGATTTGATGTTATGTAAAACCTATTATGTATAAATATGTAAGCTTTAAAACCTATCAAAAGCTTACATTTATGTAAGCTTTGGTAGTGTCAAACCCTATTTATTTATGACCTTCAATGCCTACAACATGTGGCCTTTTTAAAAGGCATACGTTGTTACACATGCCTTTCAAAAAAGCTTCAATCCTAGGTAGGCTTTCTAAAGGTTTAGACCTGAACCTTAAAGAAGCCTGGATCCAAGCTTGAGCCTAGACACAGGCTTACTCATATTGCAAGTTCAGACCTATTAAGCTAAAGTCTGACCTATTTTGATCTCTAGTTTCCTTGGTTTATGTGAAAAATGTTAGAAGTGGCTTATAAATAAAATAGAACTAAAGGAGTATATGTATAATTGAAAATTAAGATGGGTATTAAAAGGGAGTTAATTTAGTTTAAGGATTGTACAGAAAAAATTAAGTTTAAGGATCCATTAGGTGATAGGTGAGGTTAAACACACATGGTGCTATCTGCTGTCTGTTTTGCCCAAAGCTTAGCAACCCTTCCCTCACCACCTATATTTATGTTCTATTTTTTATCAAATATTTATACTCCCTTTCTATAATTACTTATAACTAATTCATTGTAATATTTTTTTTAAAAAAGTAGGTACCCAGATGGATAGATTCACCTAAAGGTCTTAATCTCTCATAATATAGTAAATCAATGTTCAAAATCTTTTATAAGTATATGGGAAAAGTTTTATCTCCACTTCTGTGAATATATTTTTTGAACGCCAACTCAAACAGGTTCATTATCGACACTTACAATTTGATTGAATTTTGATTTTAATCCTTATAGTTTTCATAAGAACTTGATTTAAGTTTAGACATAATGATAAAACCAAAACTCATTAAAAGATAGGTGGTACCAGTGACTATACTCGAATCAAAAGATTAAAACCAATGATTTAAAACTATATGAATTAAAATCAAATTATAACAACTAAAAATGATAACAGATCATTCAAACTTTGTTAGCTCTGTGGCATACTTAGCTTGTTGATTGGCTCGTTGATGTTATAAAAAGAAGATAGCAGCTCATAATTGCATTTACCCGATCCCAGTTTGACATACGTTGTGTATTCTGATGCCAGTGGGTAGGGATTAGGGTGTGTCCTTATGCAGCAGGGACGTGTGGTGGCCTACGCCTCTCGACAGCTCAGACCTCATGAATTAAACTATCCCACTCATGATCTGGAGCTTGCGGCCATTGTATTTGCTTTGAAGATTTGGCGTCATTACCTGTATGGTGTGACTGTGGAATTGTACTGCGACCACAAGAGTCTCAAATATCTGTATGATAAAAAAGAACTGAATATGAGACAGTGCCGCTGGATGGAATTGCTTAAGGACTACGACCTGGAAATAAAATATCATCCGGGTAAGGCAAATGTAGTCGCTGATGCTCTTAGCCGAAAGACTGTGCTCGTTGCAGCTATGATGATACAAGAAAGGAAATTGATTGAAGATTTCTGTGATTTAAATTTGACAAATCAGATCATCTGTGCCAATTACACTGTTTCTCAAGAGGAGAGTGATCTAAGGGCGGAAATTGAAGAAGCTCAGAGTCAAGATGACTGGATACAACGCAATCTGACTCAAATCGAACAGGGAGAAGTTTCAGGCTACGACATATCGCCTCGTGGATTGGTTCGTTACCAGAAAAGAGTCTGCGTTCCACTTAAGGTAAAGTTGAGGCAGAAGATTCTGGATGAGGCACACAAGAGCCGATATACTCTTCATCTTAGTATGACCAAGATGTATCAGAATCTGAAATCGGTGTATTGGTGGCCGAGTTTGAAGAGTGACGTGACCAAATTGTTGCAAGGTGTCTCACTTGTCAGAAAGTGAAGATCGAGCACCAGAGACCGCCTGGTTTACTTCAGAGTCCTGAGATTCCAGAATGGAAATGGGAAAGCGTGACCATGGATTTGGTTGTGGGATTACCCAGGATCAGAAACTATGATGCGATCTGGGTAATTGTGGATCGGTTAACGAAGTCAGCCCACTTCATACCAATCAATGCTGGTTATTCTCCTGATAAACTAGCGGAGATTTATATCCGAGAGATTGTCAAACTTCATGGTGTTCCGAAAAACATCATTTTCGATCGAGATCCACAATTTACTTCGAAGTTTTGGAAAGCATTGCATGAAGCCTTAGGTACTCAAGTGAGATTCAGTACGGCTTATCATCCTCAAACGGATGGACAATCTGAGAGAATAATTCAGACGCTGGAAGATATGTTGCGAGCTTGTGTTCTCGACTTTAAAGGAAGTTGGGATCGTTTCCTTCCACTGGCTGAGTTCGCTTACAACAATAGCTATCATGCGAGCATCCAAATGGCTCCGTATGAAGCGTTGTATGGAAGACGGTGTCAATCACCTTTATGCTGGAATGAATTATCCGAAAGGAAGCTTTATGGGCCAGATTTGGTTGATCAAACCTCAGCACAGATTCGGATCATTCGTAAGAGGCTCCTTGCAGCGCAGAGTCGACAGAAAAGTTACGCTGACAAGAGGAGAAGGCCTCTAGAATTTGAGGTTGGTGATCACATATTCCTGAGAGTATCACCAATTACGGGCATTGGGCGAGCCATCAAGAGGAAGAAGCTGAGCCCGAGATATATAGGTCCTTTTGAAATCCTTGAGAGGATTGGGCCTGTTGCTTATCGAGTAGCCCTACCCCCAAACTTGAGCAGACTCCATGATGTGTTTCATGTTTCCCAACTGAAGAAGTATCAACCGGATCCATCTCATATTGTTGGATATAAAGAAGTTGAGTTACAAGACAACTTCACATATGCGATAGAGCCAGAACAAATCATTGATAGAGAAGAACGACGGCTCAGACACCGAAGCATTCCATTTGTGAAGGTGATCTGGAAGGGAATGATTCAGAGGGAAGCAACTTGGGAAGCAGAAGCAGGTATGTGAAGACGTTATCCAGAGTTTATGGCTCAAGTTGTGTGACAAATTTCGAGGACGAAATTTATTTTACGGGGGGAGAAATGTAATATCCCAAAAAGTGATTAAGGGCTAATGACTTTAAAAGTGGATGTAATTATTGTTGAAATAACACTTTTAGAGAATATGTGATGGGAATTTGGATATTTTAATGATTCCAATGGGTTCCTTGTGAAAATTCATGTGGGGAGAATGTTTATTGTGAAATTGGAACCATTGGGAACAATTGTGCAAAAGTTGAAACTCTGTACAGGGCAGCCGATTTGTATGGACGTTTTAAATAGGCAAATGGTGTCTAAAAATTCTGAAATTTTTCAGTCTTAAATTTCACATGTCAAGCTTCAAAATGGACATATAATTTCTATCATTTTGATTTTTGAGCTAAGAGTTATGGATTTTTGAAGTTTGCCCAGCGAAATTAAGTATTTTCTGGAACAACATGTAAAGATTGAAATTCTGGGAATTTTTTGATTCCATGCAGAAAAATTTTATATTTTTCCTTAAAACTGGACTCAATAAGGGTTCCATAGGCTTTGGAATCACTCCAATTCAATTTTTCTAGAATTAGTTATGATTTTTCAAAGTTTGGGCAGAAATCTGCCAGAATTTCTGAAAAATCCGAAATTGTTGGAAATTAATCATTAATTAAATATCATATAATATATGATATTAAATAACATCAGCCTTCCTTCTCCAGACATTTTCGTGTTGTTCCAGACCTGAAACAAGAGAGAGAAGGTGAGAGAGTTTAGAGAGAGAAAGGGAAGAAATCTCAGAAGGTAAGCCGATTTCTCCGGCGATTTAGCTCCTAACGCGTATAACTCCGACTCTAAGCTACTCCTCTTTATTCTTTAAGGTTTTGAAGCAAATAATTTCTAGTTCAAAGAGGCTAGGGTTCAGCCAAATTTGGGAAAAGCTAGTGGGAGCTTGAGGTAACTTCCAAACTTTCGTATATTGCTTATTCTGACTGCTGTGGGCAATTTAATCGGTGAAATTTCGCCGGATTGTCATTAGTTTTAAAGTTTGGAAATGATATGGCCTAGGGGTTATGCTGCCCAAATTGGGTCTTAATGTTAGTTTTAACCTAATGTAATGGTTAATAAAGTGGTTAGAAGTAGAAATGAACGCGTTTACGGAGCCGAAATCGTAAAACCCCGATTTTCCCCGGAGAACTCATAAATTTCTACCAGCTCTAGAAATGGGTCTTATAGTTGGATTTTCAATGATTTGATGGTTCCATTGAGTTCAGGGGCGAAAATTAGGTGGGGTTACAGTTGGTCACTTTTTCTGAAAAGGCCGAAAAAGCATAATTATGAAAACGCCCCTAAAACCCTTAAAGTGGGGCTGCCAATGGTAAATTTGTAATTTAACATTGAATTTGATAATTCCGAGTACAGAAATGGATTCCTTGGGCGGAAATATGTTAGGATAGCCCAGATTAGAATTTCGAGAAAAGTGCAACCGGACCGGGTACGGCGGGCGCGAGCCGGGTCCCCAGGGGTAGTTTTGTAAATTTTCATTATAGACTCATATAACCCCAAGTAACACTATGGAAGTGTCTAAATGGTGCATTTGGAATTGTAGGATTCGATATTTGCCGCCCTTGGGAGCCAACTGCGCCGAAGGACGTCAGGAAAGGACAAGGTAGTGACTCTCTCTCTCTCTTATACTTTGTGTAATGCACTGTATGTGAGTTGTATCACTGTTTTATGATGATTTTTGATGCTACTGCGGTTACAGCTGGTGATAGTTGTCGTTTACAGCGCAAGCTGTCGTTTACAGCGTAAGATGTCGTTATTGTGATTATAGCGTAAGCTGTCGTGATGTTGATTACTAATTACAGCGTAAGCTATCGTGATGTTGATTACAGCAAGAGCTGTCGTTAGAGGTGGGAATGCGGGCTGGCCCGCGGGTTGCGGGCCAGCCCGCGCGGGTTGAGAATTTAGATGGGGCGGGCTACTTCGCGGGCTGGCGGGCTCGCCCGCCAGACCGCCAATTTTTTTTTTTTTTTTAATTTCACTCTTTTTTTAAAAAAAATCTACCCTCTTTCTTTTTTACCCGCTCATATCACACTTCTTTTTTTTATACATTTATATTATAAAGTCAATTTCATTCTTACTTTTCTTTTTTTTTCATCTATTCACATCACAAAACTATATAAACACATATTTTTTAAATTTGATAATAGTAGAATAAATAAATATAATATGAAAATAAGTGTCAAATAAAAAATATGGGGAATTAATTAAACACATCATCAAAGGAAAGAAGAAAATGAATACTAAAAGGGCATTTGAGGAGAAGAAAATTAAAAAAAAAATCAAAAAATTTTTTTTTGCGGGAAAGAAGAAAATGAATACTAAAAGGGCATTTGAGGAGAAGAAAATTAAAAAAAAAATCAAAAATTTTTTTTTTGCGGGGTGGCGGGCTGGCCCGCCAGCCCGCACCAACAAATATAAACGGGCCGCCATTTCGGCGGCCCGAACCTGATTGTTTTTGGCGGGCTGGCCGTTTTACCGGCTCTAGCTGTCATATTGTGTATACAGCAGTGAGTGCTGTCGTTTGTGGTGAAAACCATGTATCTGTGAATTGCTTCTGCTGTTGCTGTTTGTGATTTATGTACATGCTTTGTCTTTATGCATTGTGTGAGTGGTTTGTTACTACTGAGATTCTCTCGAATCTCATTCTTTCCTATGACTAACATTTCAGACAGGGCGTGTGGCTCAAAGGAGAAGCGGCCAACCCGGAGCAATTAG
This sequence comes from Inga laurina, assembly GCA_963855925.1. Taxonomy (NCBI): domain Eukaryota; kingdom Viridiplantae; phylum Streptophyta; class Magnoliopsida; order Fabales; family Fabaceae; genus Inga; species Inga laurina. The sequence continues at coordinate 60,552,012 of OY979702.1, read as the reverse complement.
GACCCTTGGGGGTATATAGTTGAATTGGAAACGTTGGTTATGTATTTTGAACTCGGGATTACTGTATATTCTGAATCAGGAACACTACATTCGATTTTGGTTGTGTAATCCCCTAGTGTATACTTATAAACCTTCAGGTTTTTATGCATAGAACCCGGGAGTTGCTGGGGATGCGGTTATACACTCTGATATGATTGAATGTATATTAACTGCACAGGTAATTATATTCGAATATTGAAATTGAGACCTGGATGGGAAAAAAGAGTTTTGAAAGTTTTGTAAAAATTTTACTGTGAGACAGAAAGTTTAAAACGAGGTTAAAGCATCCAATGGTCTCTAATCCGATTTAAATATGTGTTATCGAATGATAATTACGTGTTTAAAGTCAGGGGGTTACAGTATATATAAATCAGCATCCTTTTCAAGTTAAAATTCGGAGAACCTATGTGTATTTAGTTTTTGCAAAAATCTAAAAAAAAAATTGGTTAAAATAAGGAAAAGATAAATCAGGGAGTACAGTATCACAAATCCCAAATCAAACCTGTGGGAGAAAGCTGAGATTTGCAAATGTTTCCAAATGACCAATATGCCCCTACCAACATTTGAGAATCTCAAGCTGTCAATATGTATACTGACGTTGTTAATTATGATTTTTAATTTGTTATCTATTATACTTAAGTTGATTATGCATCGCAATTAACAACTTCATTATATATGTTAACAACTTTAGCTCTTTAAATGCACTACTTACGTATAAAGAATAACAATTTAAGAATCGCAATTAACAAGTTCATTATATATATTGACAACTTGAGCTCCCCAAATGCTATCAGGGGCAAACTACTTATTTGAAAATATGTGCAAATCCCAAATTCCTCCCACATGTTTGACTTAAGATTTGTGGTATTGGATTTTCTTATTTATCTATCACTATTTTACATGCTTTTTTTTTTGTTGAAATTTTCCCTTATTTTTTGGCTCATGGCTCATAAGTAATTTTTCCTTTATTTAATTTACGTGATGCTGAATTAATAATTAAAATAATAAATCAACATATAGTTGATCTAGCAGTGTAATGTTCCACTAGATTCCTTTGAATAAGGCCCCACTATATCTCTCTAATTTGAATCCTAAAGGAGACACTTGTGTTGGGAGAAGTAGTCACAAACCTTGACCCTGACGGGATAACACTATAAAAAATAATTAAAATAATAAAATATTTCAACAAAGGAAAAATTCTATTAAAAGACGGTTGAATTACACAAATTATAATTTGGGTTGCTAAACTTAACAAATGATTAATTAGGTTATATGACACAATTATAGATTTTTAACTTTAATGAGATCTACAAAATATACCCATTAGAAGAGAAGAGATGAGAAGGGAAAACCAAAAAAAAATCTCAACTTCTACGACAGAGGAAAACATTCTCTCACTGTTGCGATTGTACTTCCTTGAGTGTTTACCTGAGCACGTCTGCACCACCTATTGAAAGGCATAATCATGAAGGTATTGGTTGAGACTCCGTATTTGCCATTGAATGTTTTTAATTTTGCAGATTTATTTGCTTTTAGTTTTTGACTCTCGGATTGAACTTTTGTTTTCCTATCTGTGTTTTGTTGGTCTTTGCTCAATTCTGCAGCATTATGATGAAAAAATTTTTGAAGCTTAAAAAATAGCGATAGAAGAAGACTCAACCATTTAAGAGTTGACATACCCCTCTTTCCATTGTTTCAGTCACCATTTTGATCTCATTGCTACAGCGTAGAGTATTAAGAACATGATTAAATTTAGAAATCCCTTTATAAATTTGCTTGTAGGGTGATTTGCTTGTAGGGTGAGCTACTGAAGGAGGTTCCATGACAAATACTTGTGCCAAAAACTACGTTTTCCCCCTATATGCACCTATTCTAGGAAATGTAACTCTAAATTATTAACCATGATGAGATTAAGGAAGATTTAACATTAGAACCAACTTATTGTTGCCTCCTTCACCGATTTTTTGATTTTGCTGACGTCTACATGGTACCGTTAGGCTTCTACGTAGCACACAGACGGTTTTATCCTCAATTTTTCTTTTTTATAATAACTAAGGGATATGGAGATAATTTGACCCAATTTCTAAATTCCCAATTGTGTCACATAACCTAATTAATGATTTGTTAAGTTTAGTGCCCAAATTAGAATCTAGGTATTTCAACCATCTTTTAATAGGATTTTCCCTTCAACAAATATGGTTGGAATGAATAGAAAGAACTCAATTACTTTTAACTTAGCTTGAAAATTAAAAAAATTAAAGAATAGAACATAACACGTTAAATAAGTTTTTTTTTTATTATATCACATAAAAAGAGTTATCTCAAATCAAATTCACACAATACTCGTGCGTCTTAACATGACGGTTTAAATACCAAATAATTAAAACTAAAATCAAGATCTCAAATGCAATTATGAATTATTTATAAAGTATATACAGCCCCCAAAAAAGTAGCCATACAACTATAGTAGAGGAAATAAAAACAAACAAACGTTTCTTTTCCAAAAAAAAAAAAAAACCTCATAATCCCTTTCATTTCTTTCATTCCATGCAACCCAGTTATAAAAAAGAAACAAAAATTCTCAATACCTCCGGATTAAATATATAACCACACTATTTTTTACTTTTTTTGGTAATGACAATATTTGTTACTTTTGAAACTGAACAATTGAGATTTTGAGGTCCCAAACGGTCTCCCCAAGATCCCATCAAAACGGTCAAAAAATAACTTTCTTTTGAACCCATTGAGATTTTGCTTAGGGGGAAAGAAAAAGGTAAAGTCATGAATAAAAAAGGAAATAAAGTAACCCCGCATTGTTTCAAGAGTCCATTCATTGAAATGGATTATGTTCATCCATCTACCATCTGACTAATATCCCTGCAACTTCTAACCAACCAAACTCCTTTATATTTTTTACTGTCTTTCTTTTCTTTTTTTTCTTTTTACCTTCTATTCTGTATTTACTTTTCCCGGAAAACTAACCTAGAAAATCAAAGTCTCTATACTAGCTTTCTTAGGCGTACTGCAAACAGGGCAAGCCTGAAGCAAAGCCTCGCATCCCCTGCATGAACATAGGTGCCTGCAAGGAAGAAACAGAAAGCACACCTTCCCAGATTTACAGCTTTTACAGATCATCATCCTCTTTCTCCTACTTTGTTCACCTTCATCTTCTTCTTCTTCAATAATTACTCTTCTCTTCTCTCCTTCTTCTTCGTTACAGCACGATCCTGCATCTTCTGCTGCTATGCCATTGTTGAAACCGTATGAAGCTCTCTCTTTCACGTGCTCCAATGTGTTGTGGAGTGATAACACCATGGCTTCTCTCTCCTGAGCCTCTTTACGCCACGCCTGGTTCTCTTCCTCCAGCCGTCTTAATAACTCTTCTAACTCCATTCTCTTCCACGTTGCTTGTGCAATTTCTTCGTCTTTCTGCGTCAACATGTAAATCGCGTCTGATTCGACTTTCTTTAGCAACAACGCTACTTGCTGCTTCCTCTGTTCTTGCAGCATCATTCTCAGTTTCTCATTCTGTACCAATCACAGGAGTAACATTCAAATTAATCCCCACACACCCCGAAATCCGCTTGACATGAAACAAACAAACAAACGCTTTAATAATGAATTCTAACCTGGAGTCTGATGTAGCGATCAATATCCTGGCTCTGTTTCTGGAATTGAAGATTCAAGCTCCGTGAAACAGACGGTGAAGACGGGTTGAGGTTGCTATTGTTAGCTTTCGTATTATTATTACCAGAGAAGAGAAGATTTGTGTTGACGAACATGTTCTGATTCCTATGCCTCTCATTGAACAAGGGTCGCAAATCCTGTTTCTGTTGAAGATTGAAACAGGACTGAGCCAACCCATTTTCAGTCATCAAATCCTGAGGCGACCCACATAAAGGAAACCCAAGATTGTTCGTGCACAGCTGCTGCGCCTGAATCGCCATGATCAAGCCAAAGGCAAATCTGAAACCGATCAAATCAAAAGGGGCTGTGTTTGGAAGAAACAGAGGCGAACAGAGGGTATAAATACATGAAGAGATGAAAGGAAAAGAAGGGAAATAAATGAATGGGTCGGATTTGGATTGAAGAGAAAGAAGGGAGTAACTGAAAAACTTTGAAAGGAAAAGAGGGAGCCTAGGATACTGCAGAATAGGACTGAGATTGCTTTATATGTTTATTTGTTAGCATTAAAAGAGAGAGAGAGAGATGTGTGGGACGCGGTAAGCAGAGCGACGTAACACATGCAGATTTTGTGACCAAACTAAGGGGTCAGAGATTTCAGAGGCGTTTGTTTTGAATATTTTATATTTTGAATAAAGAAAATTTAAAAATAAAAAAAGTTGGTTTTCTGATTTCTTTGAGAGAGAGAGACTCACTCATGTACAAACCTGTGAGGCTGTGAATGAGTCAGTGCTTCTCATTTAAGAGAGAGAGAGAGCAAATAAAAAGATTTGTCAGTTCGATTATTATCACAGCACTCACAGTCTGGGATTATTATTTTTGTCGTTTTCCCAAGATTTTCTAATAAAGTGGCAATAACGTCCTCCTGTTTTTTTTTTTTTTTCATTCTAAAATTATAGATACTATCTTTGTCACTGTTCCATTAATGCCGTTTTTATTTTTAGCTTTCGGGGGTGACTGGTATATATGCATTTTAGTTTTCAAAATTAAGGATATATATTAAAAATCATGCACTTTGTTATCTCTTTTCCCACGTTATTGATTTCACGGAAAAGGGGTGATAATATATCTCATACTTAAATTCTTCGGATTGTAAAAAAATATGTATTTTTTTATATAGTGTTTGTTTGGAATAGCTTATTTTTGGATAATAAGTGTTTATAAATCGTAATTCACGGTATATAAGATAAGTATATGAGAAGAATTTTATCTCGTCTTACGTAATAAGGACTTATTCTCTAAAATTAAATGATCCTAAAAACTGCTATCGTCGAGGAATGGAACAGCTTTCTAGTTTTGTACCATATATGTCAAAGAAATCATAAATAATAGTTAAAAAAGGGCTTATTTGTTGTCTAACAACATGCGTCCCTGGTACGTCCAGAATATAATTTCTGTCTAAAACAGGGTAAACATGATTTTCTCGGTGGTATATTCCAGAGGACAACTGGGAGGGACAGCAAGCAAACTATTAAAATATAGTTTTCCTTTCAGTTTTTCTCGTATTTCTCATCATGTCCCCTTTTTTATTATCACTTGTTACTGTTAAAAAATTGTCTGTTTCCATATAGAAAAGTTCGTAGGTGATAATTTACTAAAAGGGAAATAGGCGTCACATGTTAAGTGCCAAGATTTTGTGGTGCCTGGTGCAATAAATCCGGCTTTTTATCCAAGCAAAATTATGATGTTGATATACCAAGAATTTGAAATCGCATTTGCTATTAACGAGATGAACATTTATAGTCGTTTTTTTTTTTATATTACATAGGAAATATTTTTACTGTTACGCGGTCAAAAAGGACCCAATTTATTAATTGGGCAGTTGCCGTGTATGCATGTACAGATTCAGAAAATGAATTCACAATAATAAATGAGAGGCAAATTCTTGCTGATGAAGAAGGCGATATAGGGATTTGGTATTTATGGTGGGGGCATGAAGCCTCTAGATTTTCACCAAATTTGTTTTTCTATTGTGATATAAATCCGTGACTGAGAAAGGACAGAATTTTCATAAAGATAATTGAGTTTTATTGATTGATTATAAATGTTTTGTCTTTCCTTTTGAACTGTAATTATCATAATCAGAATACTATCTTGAAATTAGATACTGAAATGAATGAGAGTATCAACCAATGTGGCTTGAGATTTAGGAAAGAGCGGATTCGCAGAATAATGTTAATTTTATTTTATGAGTGTAATTTCAGTTATTCCAAAAAAATTATGGGTGTGTGACCGTGTGAGGCAATCACAATAACTCGTCAGAATCGAATTCAAAGAGGATGTGGCTTTCAATTTCTCAACAATCAGTGATTACCTATTACAGGCAAAGTCCTAAAAGAAAAAAATTCGATTAGGGAAAGAAAATATTAATTACTTGGGAATGAAATTTTGGAAGTCATATTGGAACGGCACAAAAGTAAGAACTCCACCTCAGAAGTGACCAAACCTTGGGGTCGGAGGCTTATCATGCAAATTAAATCACGGAAACATTAATTTCATCCAAATATATGGTCGCACCATATTCAATATCTACCCCAAAAACATATGTTAAAAAGGTAAGCTATCATTCAAAATACCCGATTCTCGCATAAATGATCAAAAACACCTTCAGCACTACTGTTTTTGTAAATATTATCCCACATAATTTTTGAAGGGGGAAAGGCAGAAAAATATTATTAAAATTGGTAAAAGATAAATAAGCATGTAAAATTTAAAAATCTATCTATCTCTAGTTTTTTTTAATAAAAAACCTTTAACCCCTTTGCTAGCCACCGGAGCTTCGGCTCCTCCAATGACCTTGTCGGCAATCGGCCGCTGGAGCACCAACAACAACGACTAGTGAACGGCCTATTTTTTTTTTAATTTCTCAAATAAAACTTGTTAATATGAATACTTGAGTTGTTAATAGTGATATTAAAGTTGTAAATGGTGGCCTTATATATATATTTAATTTATCTGGCAAAAATAATCAATATTAATACTTGAGTTGTTAATAGTGATACTAAAATTGTAAACGTCGACCTTGTATAGATTTTTAATTTCTCTGGCAAGAGTTGCCAGTAACCTGAGTTGTTAATAGCGATACTAAAATTATAAACAAGATATTTAAATATTTCCTAATAATTTTCACCGGAGCTTCGACAGCTAATATTTTGTTTTTGAATTTTTCAGGCTAAAGTTATTAATATAGGTACTTGAACTATTAACAGCGCTATTAAAGCTGTAAACGACGGCCTTATATATATATTTTTTAAATTTCTTAGACTAAAATTATTAATATAGTTACTTGAGTTGTAGATAGTGATACTGAAATTATAAACGGAGTATTTATTGAATATTTCCTAATAATTTTCATTGAAGATCCAGCGGGGGCTTGCGAGGGGTTGATGATTTTTTATTTTTAACAAATAGATGTAGTTACGTAATTTCTGAAATTTTGCAATATTTTAAAATTTTAAATCAGTCATTTTATAATTATAAAAATTCAACATATTTACTTATCTCTTACTAATCTTGATAATATGTTTCAATCTCTTCTTTTAAAATCCAGATATTCTTCTAATTACCATTACTTGAATTTCAATATTTTATTATCTTATCCATGTCTGTTTACCGATAGAAAATGAAAACTTATTTAGTGAGGCTAAAAGAGAATATTATTATGTAAATATTAATATTGATATTAATATTAATAGTACAGTCTGAAAAATGGGAGGCTGATCCTCATTTGTGGTGGAGGATGTCAGCCAAACTGGGGCAGACAAAAGGACAAGAAAAGCTGAGCTGCAATTCCCAAGGTCTTTGAATACTATATCAAAAAAAATCACTCATAAGAAAAAGCGAGGTCGGTTTGAGTTTTGGGAGCAGAGGCAAGAAATCAACAAGTGAGGCCCACCTCATTGAGCCCTCTCTCTCTATCCATCCGACAAATTAATTTTCTTCCAATCGCATAAAAAAGTTATTAAATTTTAAAATAAATTTAATGAGGTTTAAGATTTTTTTAATGTGCTGAATTAGGTTATATGTATGTAGATAAAGTAAATTATACCGCTCATGATTATTTACAAAGTAACTAGTGTGATTTATCATAAATGAATTTACCTCCCCTGTTTAAGACATGCCTAACTCTTTCATTGGAATCAAGATCATGGGGTTAAGCGGCTAATAAGTTGTCTTAAAAATGAGATCCTCTAACAAGCATTGATATGACTTATGTGATAATGATAAGGAAAGGAGTATTGTGGAGCAGTAGGGTTTATTTGAGGGAGGGAAGGCACATAGAAGATGTGGGAAAGTAGGAGCACTAGGGATATGGCACAGGAGTCCCAATAATCTCCATATCCTTAAGCCTGATGTAAATAGTGCTTTTATATAAAGCTGCTCCCTTGCCGCCACTCATCTCTCGCTTTACATTTTCACTTCACTTTACTATTCTATTCATATTCCACTTCTCAAATCATATACACTCAAATACTAGTCACGCATACAAAATGCATGCATCTTACCCCTCACCTTGTAACTAGGCTAGTGGCTAGAAACCTTCATGATAAGGATAAGGCTTGTGGATTGAATCTTGCGTGTAATCCCAGTTCGTTAGTGTCTGTCCTTCCTTTTTTATTAAAAAAGTGCATGAATCTTTGTTAATTAACAACCACCTCAAATCCAAGATACTAACATCTTAATTATCCATTTTTCTTTATTTCTTAAAAAAATTAGAATTCATTGGGGTTTAGTTATATGATACATATAATTCTTGAGATGCGCAATAGTTGAGACTTGAGAATAATCCCTTCAAAACGAGGAAAAATAAATAAATAAAATAGTACGAGTATAATATTGTGGAGAGGGATGTCTCCATTAAAGCTTTTCTTCATCTAATGTCTTAATTAATAGATTATATTTTAATGGGTGAGATTTAATGTTATGTGTTAAATAGTATTATAATATTAAATATAATAAAAATATATAATTATAGTATTGTAACACAGTATTAAATCTTATCTGTTAAAATATAATCAAAGAGTTAAGATATCATTTGAAGAGGGAAGTTAGTTTTTCCTGTAACTTTTGTTTTTGGCATATTATGTTTATTTAGAATAATGATTGGAATATTTAAAAATAATTTTTTAATTATGATTTACAATATATGAGATAAACATATAAAAAAAAATTTATCCCAATTTACATAAAAAATAATTTATTAACAATATCAACATTATAACAAACATGTCCATTAATTAATTAATGGCCGATGTGCCATCATGCATTTGGATGGAGTGAATGGAGGGGCGGGGAACCGACGGGTAAAAACGAAATGAGGAAAGCGGACCCCACTCGCCAGACCAGCGATGCCGATGACACAAAGCTGGCCACATTAGTTGGATTGGATCAATATTAATTACACTAGATTACTCATTCATTGTAAGTGCTACATAAATGTCTGATCATACTACATCTTAATATAAGAGAATCGAATCAAGTTTTGAGAAAATTCGCCACTACACATGCATCTTGTCATGAAGAGAAAATATTTGAATATATATTTGTTAAAAAATAAATGAAACATGTGGCTTAGCGTCCATTCTTGACATATTTGCTTAATTACAATCATTAATTCAATATTGGGTGTGTTCGGATTGGTGATTGGATAAGTGACTTATTTTTACTTAGACTTATGAAATCTTAAAATTGGAAAAAAGTTAGATTGGGTAAAATGATGAGTGTTTGGATTGGCGATTGGATAAGTAACTTATGTAAAAATGAATGATATTTGGTTTGGCTTTTGCATAAGTGACTTTTGTATTATTTAAGAGAAAAAATTGTAAAAATTATGAAAAATGAAAAAATGAAGGGATAATTGTGAAAAAAGTCCTCATTGGTAGCTTAATTGCCAATGGAATTTGGGAAGATATCTACACACGGAGGGATTCTTTTACAATTTTCTCAAAAATTAACTTTGAAAAATTGGTAATGGTACAATTTTAATAAAATTATATTAAACTCTAATTCAAATTGGCACACTCCAAGAGAATTTTCTATTGTCCACCTCAAGCTTAAATCTTATCAATTATATCAAACTCTAATTTAAATATTAAATCCTAACTCATATTTTCACATAGCTCAAAATCTAACAAAATAAACCGATTAAAACCTCAATAATACCTCCAATAATCCAAATAAATTATTTAAACTAAATTTAATAGGTAAAAACATTATATAGAAACTAATTTATGACATGTTTATAAAAAAATTGATTATAAAATCATAAAACAACTAAATAATAAATCTAAACTAATTAAAATTAATTATTAATTATTCTCTACGTTTCTACAGTCATATATCAACAAAACTCAAAATTTACCTAAACTCTTATACCAAAATATTCTCTAATTAGCAGAAGATTACTATCTAACGAAAGAGAAAATTATTTAAAACATTTTTTATAAAAGAAGTTTTGTGATTTTGAGTAATTAATTGATCCCCAGAAGTATGAAAATACTCCTATCAATATTATTTTACACACACACGCACATAAGCTCCAATAAGCTTCATTTTAAGGCTTATGACTTTTTCCAACTTATGACTTTTTTCACCTTAAATCCAATCACTGAAACAAACACCCATTTTATGCTTTTTGTTGTTTAAGTCCGATTGAGCACGCAAACGGCGAAACAAACACGCACATTATTATTGGGAGAGGGAGAATCGTGTAGAAATACATATTATAGGGAGGAACAAGCTATATCTCCCCTTACGTTGTACGAGGAGTGTTGCTTAATATGAGACATATCATGACATTATTTATTTGATTTAGAAGTATAAGAACAAAATTTAGTAGTACTCTTGATTCATTTGGAAAGTTATGAATTCATTCTTTAGAAAATCCGATCCGCTGCTTATGAAGTTAATTACTATCATTCTTGAAACATAAAAGAACAATTTAATTTTAAAGTTATTAATATCTCAATTAATATCTACTAATCATCAAAAGTTGAAATAAGAGTTATTGTTATATTAGTATCCTGATTAATATCCTAATTGGTAATATTCTATAAACTTTCTTTTATATATTTCCAAAAATTTATAATGCATGTGAAAAAGTCTAATCATTTGCTCATGCGATAATTATTATCATTCATATAAGTCAAAAGCCAATTTATTTTTAAAGTCAGCAACATTATTTTAAAATATTTTTAATTTCTCAATTAACACTTTAATTGTAAGTATTGTAGTATTAATAGCCCAATTATTAATAAATATTCAAAAACTTGTTTTTCCATTTTTGCAGTATTAATATCATTGATGGAGATATAATTTCTGGTCACCATTAATAAAACCTGAGAATCATTATTTCAAATTCAAATCATTGTCATTATGACATAATTTTTAAAAATTATTGCACTAATAATCTAATTATTAATATAATTTATGGAGATCCCCACAAAAAGTGAACTTGCTTGACATGCTTGAATCATAAGGATATGATTAATATACTTGCACTCCTCGCATGAAATGAATATAACGTTATGATGATAAAATTGAAAGAATATTTTGTAACCCTCTCTACGTTAAGAAAAATCATATAAAGAAACTAAGTAGTCAAAGATGTAAATAAATTGCATATCTTCAAATTGATGGATATATTGTCCGAAGGAAGTATAATTATTTAATAAGTGAGTTATGAAATAACCAATAATAAATTATATTTATTCATAAGTAGACTCAAAAACCGGATATTAAAAGTCGTCAATTGATTGATGATGGGATATGATGAGGACGAAGATACTTCACCCTCGCCCCATTTCTTGTGCCAGTGAACTAACCTGCATTGTTTGGTTTGGTTAGTTTGCTTTTTAAACGTTGCTTTCTTAAAGAAGAGGCGACAAATGAAAGGGAAGAGGATTGAGTCCTCTCACACACTGATATATATATATATATATATATATGTATTCATTCTTTTTCCTTCTACGTACATTAGTATCAGACTCCGACACACGCAAGACACGTGATCACTCTGACCCTGTCTCAATATAGGAGTGCCCCATCTAATCCACCAACGTATGAATCCATCCCCATCTCATCCATGCTTTCTGGTTAATTGCATTTGCTCCTTCTCGTTAATGTCAACCTAAAAGGTTAAAAAGAGACCCCCTCCCAACAAAAAATCTACATTATTTAATTACTGCTCCTCACTAGCTTTTTTAGCCCTTCTCGTGTAACTTTGACTCTGTCCTGTTTTTAGCACTGTCGAGTCAGTAAAGTTGGTACCCATGTCAGTCACCACCCAATCCATATCTTCTTCCCCGCTCATGTAACATCCATTACCTTTCTATAAAGCAAATCAACTCAGGGCTTGTAGTAGTGTGATCTTCTTTCTTCTCTCTCCCTGATGTGTTTGGTTTCACGCCAGCTTTGTCTTTTCCTGATCTCCTTCCTTCACCTCTTGCTTCAAAATCTCTCATCATTATTAAAACAACAACACTGTTCAGTCGTCTTAATTAGCGCGCACTAAGCAGAAGGCTTAGCCCATCCTACCTAATCGCCCCGTAAAGACGAGGCAGAAAAACCCCTCACGGTACCTGCCACAGTAGTTGTGGCAAAAAGACATATACATTATGAACGCATCATCGTTCATCGTGTTCGATCCCATTGCCCAAGTCTAACTCTTTATTATTACTGGTTTCAATCTTTTTTTATTTCATCCTATTCCTACGCCCACCACCCACTACTATTGCCGCCTTATTTTACTCTGTAACCTTGACACCGACTTTCTTCGCAGTCGAGCAGACAATGCTTTTATGGGTTGTCATTATTATCTGACAACCCATAAAGACATAGTTGTGGCAAAAAGACATATACATTATGAACGCATCATCGTTCATCGTGTTCGATCCCATTGCCCAAGTCTAACTCTTTATTATTACTGGTTTCAATCTTTTTTTATTTCATCCTATTCCTACGCCCACCACCCACTACTATTGCCGCCTTATTTTACTCTGTAACCTTGACACCGACTTTCTTCGCAGTCGAGCAGACAATGCTTTTATGGGTTGTCATTATTATCTGATTATAAATATTTATATATAGGGCTTTAATATATTCAGCGGCGAACTTTTTCTAGTTAACCGGGCTGCCAAGCATCCCACTCAAGAATCCGTAGCTGCTCAAATAGGGAAGAGAGGTCAAGTTCCTCGTATAAATAAAAACTGCTACTTTCACGATATTTGTATTTATATGGAGACCAGCATGATAAAAGTAACACATGGTTTCAGGAATATATACTTCGTTTGTAGAGCTATGGCAAGTTAAGATTATTGTTGTCGTTGAGATCCGTATACTAAAAGCGTAAAACAGTAGTACCCTTCATGTTAACGATTTATGAATATGCAAATATCGAGAAGGCTTGAGTTCACAGAGGGTCAGTATGTATGATATTTGGGGAATCCTGCAGAGAGAGTTGAAACCAGTACAGGAGAGAGCAGGACGAGGCAGAGGGATGAGCTATATAGCATATACGTGCAAGGTAATGTTTTGGGGTAGATATAGGTCTGCAAAAAGGACTTTTGTAACCTAAACTTTAAGGTCGTAGGCGGGTGTCATCAAGAGCCACCTTGGCCTTGATTGCTTCTCTTCCCTCCTTTTCGAAGGAAGCCCTCAAATGGAAACTAGACCTCCACATCAGTCTTGGAATTACTTGAGTACTTGTATAAGAAATATTAGGTTTTCGTGGCCAAAATTAATATGCCTGGTTTTGTAAAGTTGCTAACTTGCTATTATGAGGATCTTCAGTTTTGTCACGGTTTTGTTAAATCCGTAATAAACTCTCACGGATATACTTCTGAGATTGAAATCATTCTCACGGTCAGCCCGTGGCCGTGAGAACAGAAGAGGGGAGGTAGTTAATTAGTTTGCTTAGAAGATATTTAGTTTTCACATGGTTTTGTTGAATCTCAGGGATATACTTGTGAGCGAGAGAAAGTGGATATGTGTGAGTTAATCTGTTCATGGGACTGTTAATTATATTGATTTTCTCAGGGTTAAGGTCATGTCATGGCTCCGATAACGACGGAGAGGATCTTCAATTTTTGCATGGGTTTTGTTCACATCCCTACGAATTTCTAAGCGGTTGCCGCTTTATCCGTGTCTCCGTGACAACATCTCATAGGCAAACAACTTTTATCTTTTACTAGGCACAAGCATCTTTTTACTAGCTGTAATCTTGTTCGAAACACCGTTGGTATTAAATATGAGCACTTTTTCTAACCGGATATTCAAATCTTGATTCACTATAATGTGAGGGACTAACCCATTCCGCTAAACTCAATCCCGTTGGTTCGGAGTCAAACACTTAATAAAGGTAGTGCATGTCAATTAGAACGCCAACATCCCCAAATGGTTCAATTAGGAGTTGGGATTATTATTGAATATTGACATCCCATTCTCTACTGATTATGGATTGGGCCATTTAGGGTCCAACTTTCCCATTGTGAAGGCCCAACACACTATAACGATCCCATAACAAGGGATCCAAAAAAAAAAGATGGTTTGCTATGCGTGGTAGTTATTTTACTCATGACTTGAACCCCTATCATGTGTCAATAATACTAGCAGAGGATAGGTGGCACTGGGTTTTTAAACATATTTTATGCACCTTTGGGCAATAGATTTTACAAAATGCATCTTTTAAGCAAATTTCTCTTACTATTAGGTGCATATTTCTGAGAATTTAGCAACTGAGGACTATATGCATGAAATAATATAGTACTACCTCCTGTTCTAAATATAGGACATACTTTGTTGTGTAAATTGTACTATAAATTATGTTCTATATTTAGGACCGGATAGAGTATTAATTATATTTCTTAATCTGTATGCAGACTAATACAGCCAGGCATAAAAAACGGAAGGAATCTTGAAAGTAAAGAAATAAGACTTACAGACTAAGTATATAGTATAACTTGTTTATTATTGTCAAGGTTTTGGCGCTTTGTAGCATAAGAAACTCACGCCACGTGGAGGGGGAAAATAACACAAACACATACTAATAAGTTCATGTACGCGACTTTTTGTCCAAGAAAAAAACAGTTCATGTACGCGACAAGGAGGCGTGTCCGGTGGGGTTGGTTTATAGTACTATGTTTGAAGATTCTGCTTTAATGGAAGGTTTATAATGGGAAGCGGGAACGGTGACTGCGGACTCACTCGATGTTGACGTCTGGACTTTTGGGACCAACGATTATCAAGATGCTCGAATTATCTTCTCAAACTTATGATTTTTTTTATTTTTTAAAAAACGTGTTTGATGAATTATGATGGCCGACGAGTGAATCTTCATGACGGACATTAAACTCTTGTATTGTTTGGTAGTTGATTTGCAATGAATTCCAATATTTATTCAAAAATAAAAAATTATGATGCACGGTAAACAATACGGATGCCATGTAATAAAACAGTGAGGCCTCAGTCACTTGACATAAATATTACTCAATCTCTAATTATTAATATAAGATCTAATTAATTTTTTTTGGAGAGATTAACAAATTTAAATAAAGCAATTAATCATAACATTTATTGTGTATCGTTAAATTATTTATTAGTTTATAAGTCAAATAAATTAGTTTAGAGAAAAATTATAAATATAAATATTTTAATACAATTTATTTAACTTCCATAACTTTCTAAAAAAAAACAATTGAATTTTATATCGAGTATTAAAGGAAGTATAACGTATGTTGAAGCTGTTAGGATCAACCGACAACAAGCACCTCATGAAGTTATAATTTGAATAAGAAATTATGAGTTTGGTCCTATGTAGGTAGATATTATGATGAATACATGAGTTCCAGTGAAGTTTAAAAAAAAAAATTGAATAAAGCATAATAATTATGTCACCTGTTATTTATCAATTAGAAATAACATGAATTGATTATTAATTTTGTGTAATGCATAAAAATATATTATACAAATGCAAGCACTAGTATTCACTAATATTTTAAGTTGGGTATTAATTATGTTAATATAAAAATACCTTTCCCCCTATACATTATTCATTGGAATCACGATCTTTTACTTATTTTGACTGGAGTGCTTTTGTTGCAAACTTTATTACTTTATATTAAGTACATGTTTGGATTAATAGGAGAAGTTGCTTTTTTAATGTAATTTATTGTATATAAGGTAAGTTTATGTGAGGAATTTTGTCTCTACTTGCTTGAACGTGTCTTTTCACCTCTTTCTCAAACAGATCCTAATAAGTCATGATAGAAGTAGAATTTTCACTTTTGATAACTTTTATATCACTCTGGTCTTATTTATAAATTCCAATTAACTAACTTTCATGTGTTAGAGAGAGTTAGTCAACTTATTAATTATTAGATAAATTTCTAATTTTGCCCCCTTTTTATAAGCAATCTTTTTTAGAACTAGCCTTTAATATAAATATTTTTTTTTTTGTCTCAAAATTTAAACTATTTTTTATCTTTTACCGCTATTAAATACATATATTTTATATTAATTATCTTCAACTTACCACTAATTCTCTTTTACTTGATTGTTTATTACCTTTTTTCTTTTCATACTTTATACTCATTCTCTCTTCTATATTCTTTTCATAAATAGGGGATATCTGTAAAAAAATTTGAATTTTTTTACTCTTTTATTTCTTTTAGCTAATTTCAACCGCTAGTTTATTATTCACAATGAAAAAATTTAGATGTCATGCGGCTTGGTTTCTTGAGGAGGAGTTTGAGGAGGTTGTGAAGAAATGTTGGGATCAAGGCACTTGGAATGAGAAAGTCTCTAGTTTTGTTCTGGCGGCGGAGGAATGGAATAAAAATAATGTGGGGAATCTTAACAACAGGAAGAAGAAGATCATCAGGAGAATTGAGGGTGTTGAAAGATCGAGGAGGAGACGTGATAGTCAGTACTTAGTCCAAACAGAACAGGAACTGTGGAAGGAATACAACAAGGTCCTTGCTCAAGAAGAACTCCTATGGTACCAAAAGTCCAGGTGCAACTGGTTGAGATGGGGGATAGGAATAGTAAATTTTTTCATACTACCGCTCTAATCAGAAGAAGAAAGAATAGGATTGAAGGGCTGAAAAAAGAAGATGGCGAGTGGACTTTTGATCCGGTGGAACTGAAGCAACTAGCCGTAGGTTACTATAAGCAACTATTCCTTAGAAGTGGCTCACCATATTACGGCTTTAGAACTCGGTCTCAATTCCCGGGCTTGGGAGATTTAGATCGGGAGCTCCTTCTTTCGGATGTTCTCAACGAGGAAATCAAGAATGCAGTTTTTGATTTGGGTGCTTTCAAAGCACCTGGACCAGATGGACTTCAAGCGGTATTTTACCAACAATACTGGGGTGTGTTGGGGGAGTCTATTTGCGATATGGTGAAGAATTTCTTTGCTTCTCCTGGGATAGTTGAAAACATTAATCAAACCAACATTGTACTAATCCCGAAGATAGAGAGTCCTTAGACGATAATGGATTTTAGGCCAATTTCCCTTTACAATGTGAGCTATAAGATCATTACCAAAATTATTGCACGTCAGCTCCGGAACATAATGGGAAAGGTGGTTGGCCGTCATCAGTGCAGCTTCATAGCTGGGCGACAGGGGTCTGAGAATATTATTATTGCTCAAGAGGTTATTCATGCCATGAAGAACAGAGTAGGAGCCAATGGGTGGATGACAGTTAAGGTTGATCTGGAGAAGGCATATGACCAACTCGAATGGCCTTTTATATGCGATACTCTTAAGGCGGCAGGGATAGATGATGGATTGTGTGAGGCAATAATGGCTTGTATTACTAGTACATCATTTCGGGTGCTATGGAACGGAGAGCCTACTACATCTTTTAAAGCTACCAGAGGCCTACGGCAGGGTGACCCAATCTCTCCATATATCTTTACTTTGTGCATGGAGCGTCTGAGTCATATTATTCAAGATGCTATAGACGATGGTGTGTGGACCCCGATTCGGTTTAGTAGAGGAAGGCCTCCACTCTCCCACCTTTTCTTTGCGGATGATCTCATTCTCTTTGGCGAGGCTACAGAATAGCAGGCTCAGGGAATGTTGAGTTGTGTTCGGCGGTTCTGTGAGGTTTCAGGGCAACAAATGAATAGTATGAAAACTAAGGTATGTTTCTCCAAGAATGTGCATATCTCCAGAGCTTTGGCGCTTAGTCAAAAATTGGGGGTTGGTCTAACGAGTGACTTGGGGAAATATCTTGGTATTCCGCTTATTCATAAGAGAGCGTCTAAGGTTACCTTTATGTCCATTCTGGATAAAGTCAAGAGGAGGCTTTCAGGGTGGAAGAGAGGGTGCCTGAGTTTAGCAGGGAGAGCAGTTCTCATTAAATCAGTGCTTTCTGCTTTACCTTCGTATCATATGCAGACGATGTTACTTCCAAAAGGGATCTCAAGAGAGCTTGAGAAGGAGTCCAGGAGGTTCTTATGGGGTGCCAATGAAGAAGAGCGAAAGATCCACTTGATGTCATGGAGTCATGTGACTAGGGACAAGAAGGATGGGGGTCTAGGGTTAAGAGATATGGGAAAGCAGAATGAAGCGTTCTTGATGAAGCTATGCCGGCAGCTTATGAATGATAGGGAGTCGTTATGGGTCCGGGTTATTAGAGATAGATATAAGTGTGGGAACTGTCTCATGCCCAGAATCCGTAAGAAGCAAGGATCGTCGATGACATGGAGGGGAATCTGCAAAGTCTGGGATAAGTTTCAAAAAGGTATTGGTGTCAAGATTGGGAATGGGTCGTCTACGTCTTTCTGGTATGAAAACTGGTCTGAGATCAATAGACCTTTAATTGAACTTGTTCCAGGTATGAAGCTTTCATTGACAGGGAGGCGAAGGTAGTGGAGTTTGTCACGCCGGGAGGAGAGTGGGACAAAGGGCGGCTGGAGTTATGGTTCCATCCTTGGGTGATTGAGAGAATTATGTGTGCACACCCTCCTAGTGAGGAGAGAGGAGAGGATAAAATTTTCTGGAAGCCTTCATCAGATGGGTGTTTTTCTGTTTCTTCTGCATATCATTTTCTATTTGCAGGTATTCATCAGCAGGCGGAGCCTTTATGGTGGTGTCTATGGAGATGGGCGGGTCCAGAGAAGATCAAATCCTTTTTGTGGTTGGTTGCGCATGATCGTGCTCATACGGCGCAGCTCAGGTATAGAAGGGGATTATGTGACACCAGCAGATGTCCGTTTGGCTGTGAGCAGGCAGAGGACTCGATGCACTTACTAAGGGAGTGTGTGAACGCGCGAGATAGGTGGAGTTCTGTGGTCAATCCGGCCTTATGGGTATCCTTTTCTTCTCTACAAGGAAGGGAGTGGATATATTGGAATCTCAAGCACGAAGCGGGTAGAGACCTCACCAAGAAGGTCCCATGGGCTACTCTGTTTGGGTATATTTGCTGGGATATCTGGGTTGCTCGATGCAGGAGGCTTTTCGATGAGGAGGGAGACATGACCTGTAATGATGCTATGTCTAGCTTATTTCGAGCCTGTTAGGATCAGGACCTAACCTCTCATCTTCACTTCTATAATCATCTTTGTACTTCTGATGGTGGGAGTATAAAGTGCCCAACAGGTTATGTTAGACTGGAAGTAGATGGTTCAGTCTTGGAGACAGGTCAGAGCGGATGCGGGGGTACTATTCTTGAAGCGGACGGCGGATGGGTCTGTGGGTACAGTTCCAAGCTTACTTCGGTTCCTCCAACAATTGCAGAGGTTATTGGTATTATTCAAGGCCTTCAAGTTTGTTGGAGAAAAGGGTTTCAGAAAGGTTCTGGTCCTCACGGATTCTATTGAGGCTATTAACATGATGTCACGAGGGTGTGGGACGGATCATCCATTTGTGGACGTGGTAGCAGATGCTAGATTTTGGCTATGTAAGGATTGGCATGTTCTTGTTAACCATTCTCCGAGGGAGTATAACCTATTGGCTGACCAGTTAGCAAAACTTTCCCATAGTTTAGTAGAGAACTTTGTCATTCTTGATCAGCCACCACCTTCTATTTTGGGAGTTGGTGGTGAGTGATGAGCAAGTGAGACATATGTTTTGTTTTAGGTGATTTGTATATGTGGATAGTGATTATCTATTGAGTTCCAGATTTAGTCAAAAAAAAAAAATTTAGGAAGAATTATATTCACATCCCATATAAAAGAAAAAAAATAAAGAAATAATCTCATTAACAACTTCAAAAACTTCAATCGATAAGTTTAGAGATGCTATTGATAATTTCAGGAGATTATTTTTTCTTTTATAAGATACCAGAATATAATTCTTCTAAAAATTTATTTATTAAAAAAGACCGAAAGAAAGAGAGTACTGGATTTATGATTGACATAAAGAAAAAAAAGATGATTTAGTGTGTGTTTGGATTAGCTTTTTTTAATAGCTTTTACGACTTACGAGGTAAGTGTGTGAGAGGAGTTTTATCTCGGGTTGCGCAAACCATGGTTTCAAACCATGGTTTGGATTCTTTCCAAACACACACTTAATAAGGGGATGTGAGTTGAAGTTGAATGGGGGTGGGACAGAGCAGGGAGACAGTTGGTTGGATGCGTTAGCTCCACCTCGCGATGCACGCCACCATCACTCCCTCATTTTTTTCAAACTCAATATGATCCCATCCCATACCCTTCGCTGGCATCCAATCTTCCCAATGTGTGGTCGGTGTCCCGTGGACCCACCGTTTTTAACCCTTGTACACGTGGCACACTTCGGCCGACCCTTCTCACTTCCCGATATTTCCTCCCCCTCCGCGGACCGCTCAGATTTCCCCTGTCACTGTGGTACCCCGCATTCATTATAAAGTGGCGAATTCTTTTCCCAGCATCCTCCAAAGTTGTTCAATAATCACTATCACTGTTCACTCCTTAAAGCGCTCACCCTAAAAAAGGCAAACCCCTTAGGCCCTTACTCAGTCAATCCTCTGATATTTTCTCACCGCTACTTTTCCCCTCAATTATCCGTATCTCCTTTGATCCTGTCAGCAGTATTCTTCTTACTCCCAGATTCACCATGGGTGCTCTCGATCACATTTCTGAACTCTTCGACTGCTCCAGTGGCGGCTCCAAGCACAAGAAGCGCAAGCAATTGCAGGTGACCTTACCTCCTTTTCCTTATTAATTTCTTTTAACAATCTATATTCTTAAGTCTTAACGGATGGAATTGTTTGATTTGATTGACCAGACGGTGGAGCTTAAAGTGAAATTGGACTGTGAAGGATGCGAGAGGAGGGTGAAGAAGGCGGTGGAAGGTATGAAGGGCGTGAACCAGGTGGATGTGGATCGCAAGGCTAACAAGGTCACCGTCACCGGCTACGTAGATCCGTCCAAGGTGGTGTCTCGTATAGCTCACCGCACCGGCAAGAAGGTCGAGCTTTGGCCGTACGTCCCTTACGACGTCGTTGCCCACCCCTATGCTCCCGGCGTCTACGATAGGAAAGCGCCCGCCGGGTACGTGCGAAGCGCTGAAGATCCATACGTGTCCCAGCTTGCACGTGCGAGCTCCACGGAGGTGCGTTACACGACGGCTTTCAGTGATGAGAACCCCACCGCTTGTGCCGTCATGTGAACATGTGATCCATGTGTCCCGGTTACGGCCTTTATGTTCGCTGTTGTTGATTTTGTTTTGAGATTTCTGAATGTTAGATTCCTGTAAAGTAGTTTGCTTAAAGAGATTGGTGAAATCCATATATATCTTGATTTTGATTGTATATGATCAAGAATATTGATGAATCTGTTGAAAGCGTTGTGTAAATGATTGTGTTTTTGGCTGTGGAGCACTGAACTATTGATGGCTGGGAGAATGGTGAGGTAGATAAGATAACGCCTTTGGCTGAGCTACTTTAATTGGACATGTCGTCGTTCAAATCCTCGTATAGCCATAAAAAAAACATACAAATAATTCATTTTAAGCAAAAAAAACAAGTATTTATGCACTTAATTTCGCGTGCATGAGCTTAATTTTACCTGCGCTTATGCATTCCAAAATACTTTCATCAGAATACATTTTTTTTAATGTGCTGTTCTTCCTTATAATTATGGCCACGTCTTGATGCGATTACCTCCAGTATTGTACAGGTTAAATTTGTGTTGATTCTTATTTTAAGCATATACATTGGTTAAACGGAAAATTAATACAGTAATTAGAATGGTCAGTAGCTACTGTTATTTTTGAGTTTTTGTTTTAATTTGGATGTTATTGCGCTTTCGATGGCAAAAAAAAAAAAAAAAAAGTTATTGCGCTTTGGAACCTAGTACATCTTTTCTGCAGCTGAGATTAGATTCTCATGATTAGCGCAAGTCATGCGAGGGAAAAACTCAAAAAAGGGGGCGAGTGTATCTCAGTGAATCTATTTAGATTATATTGCTTTGGTCTTTAGTGCTACAAAATAAATCTTGCCATAGCCGAAATTTTTTCTTCTTCCCATAATCTCTCTGCTCTGAACTTCGGACGCTGGGCAGCATAATATGGTGTTTGTTTAATTGATCCTTCGCCAATGAAATTATGCATTTGATTTCTGAATTCTTATAGTACTAAATAATTCAATTCTTTACTGGTTAAAAGTTAAGCTTCGTGATGTATCTGCCTTTAACCTATATCTTTTTTTTTTTTTTTTTTTTTTGCCAGAGCCTTTAACCTATATCTGCTTGTCGATTAACAGCTCTTTGAGCGTTGTCAGATGCTCTACTATATAAACCTTTTGGTGGGTCTAACTTTTGAAATTGAGTACATACAAAATTCGACAAAAGAAAGTGCCCAACAGACAATTACCATAATCCTTTCTCCGATCTTATTTATGAGTAACTTCCCTCTTAATTGCTTAAAATGAACCAGTAGTTAAAAGCAATAAATGTATAAAAAATGTCATGTTTTTTTTCTATATATGCCCCTATTTATGAAAAGGGTATATGAGGTGCTCGTTTGGAATAACTTATTTTTAGGTAATAAGTGCTTATAAATTGTGATTCACGGTATACAAGGTAAGTATGTGAGAGGATTTTTATCTCGGTTTGCGTAATAAGGACTTATTATCCAAAAATAAGTGATGCCAAACACAGGCAAAATAGATAAAAAGTATGAGAGATAATGAGTATAAGATATAAGAAGGAATGGGTATTTAATAAGGATAAAATAGAAAAAAGAAGCTTACATTTTCAAACAAAAAGTAAAAGTTGCTTATAAAAGGGACTGACACTATGAAAAAGAAAGTTGCTTATAAATAGAACCGATAGAGTAATTAAAAGAAATAGCAGTGTGAAACCGATAAATCAACTACTTCCCACTGTTTATAAAATTATTTTTTGTTATTTTAATGAGTGTGTGTGTGTTTTCATATAAAATTTAGGGAAAATCCCTATAAAATACCTTCGAAATAGCAAAATCCCGTTTCAATGCAGCGAAATCCAAAAACCCGAATCAGTCATGTGTCAGTACGGATGAACAGTGTAGGAGGTGCCAAAAGACGATTTCGCCCTTCAGCCCTCATTCTCGCCACTTTCAGAATAACAACATGAGCCTCTTAATTAACAACTTCTGATTCTTGATTAACAACTCCAATTTCATCTTTTTACTTCCACAATAACAACACCAATCTCGTTATTAACAACTCTCATTTCTTATTTCACAACTTCGTAATTTAAGTTTCAGGGCCAATAACAACACTTCTTTCTTTATTAACAACACCGTATTTTACATTAACAACACTATATTTTGGAGATGAGAATATGTGAAAGAATAAAGCAGAGTTGTTAATCAAGAATTCGAAATTGTTAATTAAGAGGCTCGTGTTGTTATTCTGAAAGTGGCGAGAATGAGGGCTAAAGGGCAAAATCGTCTTGTAGCACTAACTGCACTGTTCATCCGTACTGACACATGACTAATTCGGGTTTTTGGATTTCGCTGCACTGAAATGGAATTTTGCTATTTTGATGGTATTTTATAGGGATTTCCCCTAAAATTTAAACATGCTAAACTTTATGATTTTGTCTTTCCACGAAGAAGCCATAGACAAAAGATTATTTTTATTTTATTCAATATGTTGTATGTATTACAAATAAAATAATAAATTAAAATAAAATTGAATAGTCTAATTTAATTTAAACAGTCCAAATTAATTAAGCATAAACACAGTATGTTCATGTCACTTCTTAAAAAGGAAAAGACGAAGAAGAAGAAAATGATAACTTAAAAATATAATGTCACCTACGTGTATATACGTAAAATTGCTGTGTAGACTCTTAGGACAATAAGTTGATACATGATCTTGATTGGAATAACAATTGAAACCTCTAAGAACAGTTTTTCAATCATGATTTATAATATATAAAAAAATATATGAGATAAATTTTATTTTTATTTATGTAAGTAAACACTTTTAAAGATCTTAAACGTAATCCTGAACAAGCACAGAACCTTTTGTCCTACCCGCATCTTATTGCAACGGTAATGTGCAGTCTACGACATAAAAAAGAAAAAGGAAAAAAAGGGTAATGTATAGTCTTGTTGATTTGCATGCCCTCTACTTTCCCCGTCTTGTAAATACCAACATGGAATGCTTTTTCTTTCTTTTCTTTGTTTTCCCCCCAAACGTTTTCAAATTAATGTATGAAGTGTAAAGTGGAATATTCTTCTGTTCATTTCACTCCACTTTCGGCTGGCAAATAAAGCGAGTAGCGACGAGCAATAATAGCCAGAGAATGAATAATTATTGCAATTGAAGTCCTCTTATCCTCCCATCCAGGTATCAGATGCAATCCAATGTTGGTATATGACTTGTTTTAAATGATACTGGGATATAGACCGAGAAGGCTACAAGATAGGTTGAGAAGAAATAGAAGAAAAAAGAAAAGATCAAATGTGTTTCCACTTTTGCACGAATATATTGTGAGTGTGTTTGGAACAGCGATGGGAAAAATAGTTTCTTAATTTAGCTTTTGGTAATTTTATTTTTGGTAAAAGCCCGATTGTGTAATGTGACTTATGTTTGGAACAACGATTGTATAAAAGCCCGAAACGCCCCCAAAACACTCAATTGATGAGCAAAAGCTAATTGGCAATTTGAAAAAAAAAAGTGAGTGTTTCTAATGCAAGTGATCAATTTAGCTTTTTTTTTTCAATTTTAATAGCTTTTGCGCCATAAGCTCTATTTCTCAGCTTTTCCTAATTTAGCGTTTGGGGAAAGTGTGAATGATTAAAATATTTTTTCAGGTGTATCCAGTGTATTATCAGACTGATTGTAATTTCACCTTTAATGTACTTTTTCGGCTACAAAAATTAATTTAATATATTTTTTGGTGTTTTTAACCCTTAAAATATTTTTTCAAATGTACCCAGTATGTTATCAGACTGATTGCAATTTTATCCTTGATGTACTTTTTCAGTTCCAAAAACTATTTTAAAATATTTTTTGGTGTTTTTAACCCTTTAAAATATTTTTCCACCCACTCTCTCTTACTATTATCACAAAAGTCATTTATGCTCAAGTCAATCCAAACAGGTTTTACTTTTGCAAAAGTCATTTATACAATCGCTGTTCCAAATATAAATCACATTACACAATCGGGCTTTTACTAAAAATAAAATTAGCAAAAGCTAAATTGAGAAACTCTATTTTTCCAACCGCTGTTCGAAACACGCTCTTATGAAACATCAAATCATAATTTAAGAAACTTAGATTTGAAGAAACCTCAGTCGTGTTCGTCATTGCAATTAGTTCTGTTGTTACCCTCTTTGAACTTTAGTGCGGCTTGCAAATCCTTCAATTTGCTTCCCCACACTTTAGATACCCATTGATACGTGGGAATAATAATAGTACGGAAAGGGGTAATTTGGAAAATATGCTTATTAGAGTTATAAATAGGGTTTGATGGTTGTAACAGATGTCTAGTGGATTAGTAATTTCTTGTTTTTACTCTCTTCTTCCCTTCTAATGCTAACACCCATCTTTTATTTCATGGGTTTAACACTACATTATGACTTATGAGACAAAAGCTAGGACATTATTGTTAGGCTTTTAATTTGATCAGTCTAATTTAGAGACTGAATTTGTGGATATTAGACTACCGCTCTCGGTGATCAAGAAATAATCTCCACTTGTAGATTTTCTTACTCGGCAAATACATGCTTAATTGGTTTCTCTTTGTCCGCCGCCTAAGGAAACATAAGGTTCATTCAACAAGCTGAATAATTTCTCAAGGTATGATTCAATTCAATTACAACGCACTGCCAAGTTTACTAAACGCACATTTTCTTTCCTTGTAAAGTCACAGCTGAAAGAAATAAGTACCAAGACCCAAACAAATGAAAAGGGTCTTCCTCAATTAAGAACAACTTCCATCTTCATGCCATACGGGCACGTTAAGTTCACAAATGATGTTTGATAGACCGAAGAGGAGAGATGTTTGATTCGTTTAAAAAGAAAGGAAAGGAGGATAAGAATATGAAATGCTATCCAAAATAGAATATCCCTGCCTATAGGAAGCAGCACGAAGCTTGGGTATGTTTAACCAGTAACCACGATCAGATATTATCCTTTAACCCCCTTTTTCACGGCCCATGCAGAAAACCCACTTCAAGCTTGTGTCTCACCTGTCCACGGCAGAAAATATTGGATGCTAACACACCAGCTTCCCTAACTTCTGTAATTCAGCGGCAACAGATTCTGAGTAACATTCACTTGGATGGACTCTTGCAAGTTGCAACAACTCAAATAAAAAGTCCATGCATGATCACTCAGCAAAGTCTACCAGCCACTGGCTCTGCTGGTTACCCATGCACTATTGTTTTAACTTAATAAAAACCTCAATGTAGGACAAAATGATATTTACACCAATCATAACCAGCAGAGTTTGATCTTAACATTATAGAACGGCCATCCCAACCTAAGTAACCCAGCAGAGGCTCAAAAAGAAAGAAATGAATTTTCCTAAGCAAAGATCAGAACTACAAAATGACCTGATGGATAGCTGATGCTGCCATTGACAACAACTTATTGGAAGAACGTATGTACCATGAGGATGACGAAAACCACCATTGCCATATAATTGCCACCTCAACTAGCCATTGTTCCTCGAGCTCGCCCTAATACATTAAGATAGCATTTCATTATTGAAAAGGAAAACCAGCGTGATCCTCTCATGAAGACTACTGAAAAGGAAAAACAGCAAGACCAAATCCATGATTCTTCAGGTCTAGGATCACAAAGACATGTCAGAATTTCAAAAACTATCTAGTGCAAGACTTCCTGACGCTTGTAGAAATATGTTCATCGTGATCATTGGAGTCTGAAAGAATATTCAAAAATCATAAATAAAGCGAAATTGTCACAATCATATGTTCGAGTGTAACATCTCCTTGGCCCTCTCAGCTAAATGGTAGGATAGGAGCCATGCATCCTTTAACATGTTTTACCACTCAGCTAAATCTTCAAGGAGAAAGTGTAAGTCATTATATGGCAACATTTACTAGCAATCAAGCACCATGCTTTCTTAAATGAAGTTATGGATTTTAAATTATGGTCAACAACACAACCAGGCATCCTTGCGGAAGTCAAAGGTTATCTATCAGGAAATCTAGCAATTACACTTCAGCACTACATCCAGACATAATATTGAGATGGCCAAGATCTTATCCCAATAATGAAAAAGAAAGATAACGAGATAAACAAAAAGCACAGGATGGCAAACAAAGATGAAACATGCTAGGCAGATTATACCCTTCACCAGCAATTTGAATGGCATCAAGCTTATACATAAATTGGTATGAAATCAATAGTCCATACCAGAATCAGAGATAGAGAAAGAGAGACACCACACTTCACCTTTTCTTTTATTCGTGGTAGAAAAATTTATATCAGACACTTCCTGTCCAACTTCACAGCCCGAATTTGGGTTTGCTGGGCAGTGGATGCTTTCAAACTCACAACCATTCAATCCTTGCCCGTTAGTTAATAAATGTTCTGCATTCCTGCCATCTGCTCCCGGATGAAGACAATAGACCTGATCACCACATTGCACATTACAAGGATTCATCAAATAGGAACTAGGCGGGTGTGCGGTTGGCAGGTTCAAATTAGTTGATTTCTGATATGGAAATGATCCTATCTCCCCATCAATCCTTCCTCGAATGTCAACTAGCAAGCACTTTAGCCTTGCAATTTCAGCCTCTAAAGCAGACTGACCTTGCAACTTCTTCAACAAATGTTTATTCAAAGCTCTCAATTTTACAACCTCATCCTCCAAAGTAGCAGCTCGGGCTTTCTTCTTCTCACGATATTTGCGGACTGCTTCACGATTACCTGAAGAACGTTTTTTTGGTTTTTCCGCAGATTCAGTACCAGTACTATCATCAGTGCCAACCTTTTCTTCAGAAGGTGCTGGAACAATTTTGGTGTGCACATGATAACAAGTGTGGGTATGAGAATTATCAGGGCCAGGAGGGTTGCAAGTGTGAGTGTGCGTGCAAGCATGTGAGTCCTTTAAAAGCTCTTCCAAGAAACTATCCATTGAGTAACTACTCTGAAGTTCTTCCATGTTTGGACCGGAGAATGTTTCCGGGTTTGGGAAATCAAGCTCACCGTCATCCATTTGGAATTCCCAAATTGGTGTAACGATGGCGAACCTAGTTAAAAAAATGAGATTTATTATTTTGGTTTCCCCAAAGATCAGAAACAGGTGTTCAATTCTTTCTTATATGAAATCAGCAGTATGCGAATGAAGACATGGAAACAAAATAAGAATAAAATTGATAAAGTATTTTTAAAAACTTGAGTGCCAATCAAACTATAAAATCCACGAAAATCAAGACACGAGCTTCAACGTGACGACGAACTTGAAGAATTTCATCAAACGAGATGGGGTTTCTCTCAGGCAATGTACGCACTCGACTAAATCTGACAATAGAGAGAACTGCAGCGTATTTTTTTTTTTTTTGGCCGAAAGAACTGCAGCGTATTGAATACATGCGTATTTGGTTTCCTCGAATTCTAAGAACCAAACAAGTACGCATAAAATTTAAATAAGACGACAATAGAGCCATAAAGCTATTTATTTTAGTGTTCTTTCAGGTTAAAAAACTAGTGAGAGCAAAGCAAGCAGGCTCAGCAGGAATTTCAGGTTAAAGGTCCAGATGGTAACAATTCGATTGAAAAAAAAAAGAGCGAGAAAAAAAACTAAATTAGTGAGATTAAGGTTCAAAACAAGAGCGAGGCGAATGAAAGGCAAATCAAGAAACAACTAGATCTCAGCAAACCTTAAGATGAGGAATTAGTGGTCGCGCGAGGCAGAACGGCAAGCGAAACCCTAAGAAAAAAATGGCCACATTGTGCTCTAAATAGAGCAAAAATTAACGCACAGAGCCAATCGATTGGTTCAGACTTCAGAGATTCCACATGATTCTGTTTCTTTCGGGTCAAACTCCGGACTAGATATGTCGATCGCTCACAATTTTTAGATTTATAAGTATTCAACAAATAATTTTGGGCCGTATTCACCCTAAGAATTCACAGAACTTGTTTTTTTAACATTAAAAATTCACAAAACTTGATCTATCAAAATTTAACTCCTTGTTTCCGGGTCTAATAAAAATAAAATTTTGCCTCTGCTGTGAAAAAGCAGGAGCGCTCTGGGATCTATCATGGTGGTCTCTGAAAATCCGCAGGTGGCAGATTGTGGGTCCACATGCCTAATGACAGATTCTTAGATCTTAATCATAGTTGCGATTTTTTCATGTCGATGGTAAAAAATGATGTAACATGGTAAATCAAACCTACGAGCTACGACTTGCTTCCCCTTCTGGCCCATTTGTCCGAATTAGTGTTCGTTTGTAAAAGAAATAAGAATGTTTAAAAGTAGTTTTTTTAATGATTTATGATATATAAAGTAAATATATGAAAAGAGTTTTATCTTGATTTATATAAAAAATAATTTATAAATAATATCAACGTCATAACAAACTTATCTTTATTTTGTTTTATTTTCCACTTCATATAATGTAGCCGGAGCTCTTTTTATTATTATTATTATTATTATTATTATTGAAAATGGATTCATTGTCTTCACGGCAGGGACATTGCAGCAAAACCCAACTAGATCACAATGGATAAAAGGTGAAGATTAATCAAAGAACCAAAAATTTTAATTTGTCCTATAAAAGTATTTAGCTAGTCGATCAGTAACAACCATGATCTCCCTTAAAATAATGGTTTTTTTTTTTTGTTACAAGAATTTTATAAAAGAGATTAGGTTCACCTACAATCTAAGGACAGAGTTCCAAGTTAGATGCCTCCCCCAACAATTTAACTGAAGCACAACTAAGTGGACCTCTACAGCTTCATAACTTGCCAACCCCAGAAATGTAACTGTAGCTCTATAACATTCCTCCACAGTCCACACTACATTTCTTTTTTTGTTTTTATTTTTTGACCTGAATAGTCCATTTCTGTTCTTTGTTATCCATTTACGGCAATATAAGGAAGCTACGTATAAACATCCATTAGAAGTATTAACCGATAATTTAGTTATAAAAACATTACAGTGTATTCAATAGGAAATATAAAATTATAGTGAGTACTATTCAGTAAAATAATACTCAGGAAGATATGGCTTATTTTGAGCTTCTTCAATTAATAAAAAATAGTAGTATAAAGTTTATCAGGATTATCTATTATGCATAAACCATGAATAATATGATTTCTCCATGATTTCACAAATTTTCTATTCTTTATCACCAAATTTCATGATTTTTTTATTCCTTAAGTCTTAAACCTCTTTAAATATTATTAGGATCAGTACAACCATAAATTTTTTTTTTTAAAATTATAAATTAGTTTCTAATGAAAGTTACAATATCCCTTGGAGAGGTATTACTCCCTCCGGTCCATAATATAAGGCACTTCTAGAAAAAAGACATGGTTTAGAATATAAGTCACTTCTAGTTTAATTAATATTCTTTTTCCTATTTTACCCCTGTAATTAATACCCACTTTTCAATTTTGTCCACTTATTATATACTATCTCTCTCTAAAATAGCATTCCTAATACAATTAAACACATTTCTCGAGAAGGATAAAAGTGAAACAAATTTATATTTTGGGACATATTAAGTAACTTAATTGTCAGTTCTTATTTTCCGTAATATAATTAAAGTGCTATATATTATGGACCAGAGGGAATATTTGTTTTGTTGTATACTTTTAGTCCTTTAAGTTTTATATGAGATATACTTTTGATCCCTTAGTCTTATAAAGTAAACTTTTATTTTTATAATTTTAACACCGTTAATGTTACTAACGGAAAATGTTGACCCAATAAATTCAAATGATGACTATGCAATTGACAAAGCATATTTAAGTTTTAATTTTTAATATAATATATTTATATTATTAAACTAA
Organism: Inga laurina; assembly: GCA_963855925.1. Classification (NCBI taxonomy): domain Eukaryota; kingdom Viridiplantae; phylum Streptophyta; class Magnoliopsida; order Fabales; family Fabaceae; genus Inga; species Inga laurina. The sequence continues at coordinate 60,520,873 of OY979702.1, read as the reverse complement.
AATAAAACGGACAAATAGCTGCAAATGGAATATATTTAAATTATTGAACTAATATATTTAGATTGTAAAACTAAAATTTTTTAATATAATAAAGGTTTTGATATTAACTGGTTCATTAGGTTTTTAAATGTTTTCAATTTACATATATTTTAAGTTTAAGATTATGAAGGCAAAAAAAAAAAAAAAGTTTAAGATTAATAACATTTGATTATATAGTCATCACTTGAATTTGCTGTATCAGTGTTTTTCGTTAGCAACATTAACGATGTTAGAATTATATGATCAAAAATAAATTTTATGAAATTAAGGAACAAAAAACATACCTCATATAAACTTTTATAACTAAAAATATACTTTAGCTTTTAATTTAATAAGTTCTGAGTAATCACTACTATTCATGGTCAAAAAGAATAACCAATAGTATTCTGGCTTTTGAGTTTTGACCTTTTATTCCCACCTTAGTAAAGGACAAGAGTTATGCTCCGACCGAAAAAAAAGAGTTAAGAATAAGAGCCTCGATAGGTCAAAGTCTATACACTTATTTCCAAGTCCTTGTTTATTTATTTTTTATATACAAAGGAAAATGCAACTCCACAACCCTTTTCACCAACCAACCATCTCATTGTTGGGTGCTCAATGTACTCACGTATATTCATGTATAAACGAAGATAACACAGATTTATTTTTTCCTCAAAAAAAAAAAAAAAAAACTGCTAATCAAAACTGGATGATCTGCTCCATCTTTCTTTCAAGTGTTCTTCCAAAGAAAGACTGTTGCTCCGCTCTGTACTATTGCTATACGATGTAGAGTAGTCATCAACAACATCAAGTAATGCCAGACTTAGGTGTAACTCTGCACTTGAATTTGGATACACTTCGTCGTCTATGTTCTCCTGGTTTTCTGTATTCTCATTATTATCATCAAACCCTAGAGATAAGCTCATAAAACTCTCCTCTCTTTCTTCTCCTTGCAGGATCTTCAGTATCTGCACATACTTAATGTTATGAGCTAAAGCTTTACTTAGATCATAATGGTATCAGGTTCTTAACGACAGAACAAAAAATCTTAGCATCTTTGGTGTTACCTGGTTAATGTTAGGACGAAGCCTAGCAGCCCTTGTCATGCATAGATTTGCTGCCTTAACCATTCTCTGCATTTGGACCTCATCAAATTTCCCCTCTAAATTGGAGTCCAATAAGCCTTTAACATTCCCGCTCTCTATTATTGGTTTTGCCTGAAATCGTTGTATATATAATTTAGTTCATAAACTCATGGGTATTTGTAACAAAACTACAAAAGTCAAAGTTCTAGGTAGGATTAGTTCTAACCCACGCAACCAAACTTTGTTTTCCTTTGCAAATCTCGGAACTGATTGCTTTCCTTCCTGAGATTAGTTCAAGAAGAACTACACCAAAGGCGTACACATCTATCTTGTCACTTATTTTTCCATACATGAAGTATTCAGGAGCAAGGTATCCGAATGTTCCTACTATATCTTCTTGTGTCAGAAAATATGAACTTGTTGGTCCCCAAATTGCAAGTCCAAAATCAGTCAACTGCCACAATACCAAAAGAGGGGGGAAAAGTTTATAAAAACTGCAAACATAATGTTCCTTCAAAGAGTTAAATTAAAGTAATACCATTTATATACGTACTTGTGGTTCAAAGCCATGGGCGAGAAGAATATTTGAAGACTTGACATCTCTGTGGATGACAGGCTTTGAAGTTTCGTTATGAAGGTAATTGAGGGCTTCTGCTATACCAACAGCCATATTGAATCTCACTTGCCATGACAACATGGATCCATCCTTGTTCTCACCTATATCATTATGATTTCAATTTAGCACCAACTAATGGGAAAAGTGAAAAAGAAAAACTGCTGATAAAATCTTTACCGTGTAAGTTTTCCCCCAAGCTTCCTTTGGGGAAAAACTCATAGACAGAGATTAAAGCATTTTCTGAGATGCAAATTCCAAGCAAAGGGGTTATGTATTTATGCTTCAAAGAGGATATTATTTCTACTTCCTGTGCAAAATCTTTACAAGCCACTTTTGATGATTGTAAAACTTTGACTGCAATTGGTTTTCCATCAGGGAGAATCCCCTTGTACACACAGTTACTCCCTCCTTTCCCAATCAGATTTCCTGCAACAGAAATTCAAGTTCAGGTCTAATACACAGAAGAACATGGAAAACAGCTCAGAATTCCTTAGGCAGATTCAAGTTTAAAACTTTCTAAGATGATTAGACCTGAAGAGAATTGAGAAGTCCAGGACTTGAGATCCTCATAGTTAAACCACTTGCAATCAAATAAATTCAAGTGCAAAATCCCCTCCAATTCCTTTGGTAGCTCAAAAGATGAAGAACATGAACTGTTTTTCTGTCTGTCATCCTCAAAATCACTTATGCCTCTTTCTGAGGGACTTTCCTCTGTGGATGAACAGCAAGAACTTTTCTTTGGAGAACGATCTGGTAAGTTCATTACCCATTGTACTACAGACAAGTTCCTTGCAAGAGGTGTCTCTGGCTCTGATATCTCTGAGTTAACTCTTCGGAGCAAGGGCCATCCTAGTTTCTGCTCACAAGGCTCACCTACAAACAGAGATATTGCTCTTGAACACACTTTTTTGCTCCCTTCAACATCGTCAGATACTTGATTCAATTCTGGGACATCTTCTCTTGTCTCCTCACAACATATTGATTTCACAGTTCCAACCTCGGAGTTTGCATATTCAGACAGCATTTCTTTGTCGTTCATGCTTGTGAGACTAGGCCTTGGATCTTGTATAAGACCTATATCATCACGGGAAACAAGTTAGCCGTGGTCTTTTTTTGGTCAGGTTATAAGAGTTGGTTTCTTTCAAGGACACAAACATGAAAAATAGTAAAATACCGAACCTGGTACCGGTAGTTTAAGATTGGTGCACCTTCTGAAGACAATTTTTCCATCCTGGATGGCTACAACATCTGTGGTGGGTGAGAGTCGTTTGGCGCAATGTTTAGCTGTGGCAGTACCCCCACTGAAAGTGAAATATAATTTAGACTTATCCCAATTTTTTTTTAAAAAAATCAGATGAAAAAACAAAACCCAGTTCAAAATTTTGGAAAATCAAACTCCTTACCCAACCACTAGAGCCAGAGCAGAATTGTTCTTTGACTCTCTCACAAGAATTTTTCGAACGGATCTCCCTTTGAAGATTTGACCTACGAGACTTACCTGAACCCCAGTTAGGCCATGTTGAAATACGCAAATATCAGTCAACTTCCCATGAGTATGTTTTAAAAAAACTAGCAAACCCACATTAATTAGCTCTTCAGATATCCTTTTTAGATCTCTTAAAAAAAAAACGTACTAGCAAATGAGCTAGACAATTCACCACCAAGTTGAAAATTTGCTCAAACAGCAGTTGGGCACTGCAATGTACTTACTTTTTTCACGTCACATAGGCCATCATAAATCTCTAAATAATTATCCAGAAGGGGCTTGTTTTTTGAAACTTGGCCTGTACAAATGAAAGTGACAACAATAAGAAGGAGAACAACACTCTGTTTCAACAAAGAAACACAATATACGAAGTTACTCTATACTTTGAAGTGTTGACGACTATCAAACAGAATGAGGCTTCGTTTCATGAAAGTTTCTGACATGATTTCCTCAACATTTTTCATTACTTTGGTTAAAGATTACCTGGACATTTGACCACATGAACTGCAACAACACAATCTCCAGGTTGAGCAACTTTGACAAGAGCCCAATTTAGAAGCTGCCGACTTTGGCTATCGATTTTAATCCCAACCAACACGTTTTTCCTCTTAACAGTCATTGTTGTGATTTTCTCTTCTGGATCAAATCACCTTTCGAATCCCAAAATAGCTATGAATTCTATTCCTCTTTGAATTCGCCGAACTCCGGCAAAGATAATATTCCCTGCTTCTGAACCAATCATCCCATTCTCTGCAAAACAGGGCAACCTTGGTTTAAACTAATGCAAACTTTTAGAATACTATTTTCATATTACCATTAAAAAGAAAACCCACAGCATGTGAAATACAAAATTTTTTAATTGTTTCTTAAAAAAAGAAGCAGGTGTTAAAAAAATGGAAAGGTACAAAATGATAAACAAGAGGAGACAAAGAAGACGCACCTAAATCCTGAAGGCAGCCATGGTTTAATGGAAACATGGTTTTTAAACGAAATGACCGCGAAATAGCATCAGCTCACCAACTGCAACTAAATTTCGGAAACTCACAGAGCAAATATATTTTAAGAAATGAGAAGATAATGGTGTTCTTGCTTCTTTGGACGATTATGATATTGAGTAAACGAACAGACGTTTTGTTTCTAAAACTGGAAAAAGGAAAAAAAACCAAAAAAAGATGAAGATGGTGATTATGAGGGAATAAGGAAGTGTCGGCAACGAAGAGAAATCTCAGGGGAAAGTGAAGGCTCAAAATCTTGTGATGCTCAGAACAAGAAGGAGATTATTGAAGTATTTTTTTGGCCAATAAAACCGAAAGTTTTCGCGCGAAACCCATGATACCCGGTCGTATTATTCGTACCTATAAAGGTGGAGGAGAGCTTATGACCGGTTATTGCGGGTCGACTTACGGTCTGCGTCACCACCTTGCTCATTCTGCCACTCACAGCGAAAGTTTCACTTTATTTTTTCACTCTCTTCTTTGCTTAATCTCCGATATATTTGACAAAGTTCACTCTTTTCTTTTGCTTGAATATTATTGAGCCAGCGTCAGTAGAATAAATTAGAAAAAAATTAATAAATAAAAAAATCAATGACCTAAATATGTTATATATTAAAGACGCAAGGGAGGTTTTTTTTTTCCTTTCAAAAAGAGTAACATAAGTTTGGAAGAGAAATTCAGATTCTCTACCTATATAATAATAGTTTGTGTATACATCGATGGGACAATAGTATAGTTAAACAAAAAAAAGATTCCACCTCACGTTTAAAAGAAAATAAACATAATCACATTTGCAGTCTTTTTCTTCAAAATATAATGAAATGACTCATTTGAATCATTTTATGGATATATGACTGGCTTGGAACCAAACTACAAAAGATAAGGACTAGCGAACCACCTTAGGTTAAGTTGGCAGTTTCCTGCCATATTAATATATGTTAAATGCATAATTATCAAGGTTCTGAAACACAAACCAGCTACTGAATCGATCGGGATACTAGGTCAAGGATCAGTGGGTTAGATTGGAGTCAAACCGGGACTAGATCAGTGATGAAGTAAAGATTTCAGGATTAATTATATAAAATTCTGAATGAAATATAAAAAAAAAAAAAAACTGGTCAACCTAGGAAAAAAATAGTCAAATGTGGTCCACTACCGGTTGGCTAGTTTTCAGGCTAAACCAGCCGGTCCGATCTGATTTTCAGAACATGGATAATTATAAACTTTTCATAACAAATTGCAATAATGCAAAAATACTTTAAGCACTAATCTCGTACAAGCGCATAGGTTCACATCTCAATCATCGTGTTCCACGCTTCATGAAATTTGTTCCAAAAGGAAAAAAATATACATTTTCCATGAACTTCTCTCTCTTTTTGCTTTTATTTTTTCAAAAGTAAAAGTATATATCATATGTGAGGGATCATGTGTAAATAAATGAAGAATGTGATCTTATCTGATGAAAACAAGTAGGATGACATATGAATGTTTGGGAGTGATTATCCAATTGAGGTGATGATAGTTAGTGTTAAAGATGATGACTTGCAAGCATCGTAGGCACACCCAAAGGACCTTTTAGGAGCCACAAATCCCAAAATGGTTGCTTTGCGTGTCTGAGGATGAGATCAATATAATGAAATTTAATCTTTTTTGCTTTGAATTTTCCGAACGTGTCACTGATGTATTATTGCAAGGGATTTTTTTTTCTCTTTTTTTTTAAGATATAAAGGCAACCATAGCTTGAGATAAAAGAACTAGGACAAGCAAATCTTATCTTCCAAAAACATACTTAAAACAGTCATATGAGATTTTCGGTGTAAAGACCGTCTCAAACACGTACTTATAGCTTTCATTAGCCAAATAGTGGCCACGTCGAACAACAGTATAAGCGATCTTTTACTTATTTGTTACTTGACGAAATGTGAGTCCATTCAAAGCGGGGATTATAAACGTTAAAAATCTGATTCACGTGTGGGTCCCACAAATTCAAAGTCCACCGTTTCGTCTTCAAATTATGCGACCTTGGCCCACAATTCAGAGTGATCAACTTCAATTCTTTCATTTCTACCTTATCTCTTGTTAGGTCCAACAGCAATACTTGCTTTGTTTGTTGTAATTGGAGTTTCACTTTCACATTCCTTTTTTAAACTATGCTAATTCCCTCCTCATGTTAATTTTGGGTCAAATCAATTAAACAAATAGACTAATCCAAAGTTCTCCTGTTGAAGTACACTATTCAAATGATTTATTATTTTATATTATAAAAAGGAGTAACAGAAACTAACACAAATTGCTAAGTGATTGATGATAATTAAGAAGACCTCTTCCTTTTTCTTTCCTTTTTCCTTAAGGACTAATACATTGTATATTTGAATAGTTTTCTTAGGGAAATCTGATCATTTTATCAAAAAACTAATAACAAGACCAGTAAGGGTTGGCCTAGATGGTAAGTACCTTGAGTCCTTGACCCTTTAACTAACTGGTATAGAGTTTGATCTCTAGTATGGAGAAAATTGAGACACCTCATCTTTTTAAACGGACCTTCATTAGGTGGGGCTGAATTAGTTGATTGCTCAGATACTTGATAATATGATCCAAAAAAAGTGATAAATACCGTGGATCCATCCAAATGAAAAAAAAAAAAAAAAAGTGATGACGTTTAAGAAAGAGAGGATTTAAATTAAAATGGTTAATACTACAGTAATTATAGATCTAGCGTGGCAGCAAATGTTTTGCAAGGATGTTAGTTAGGACGGCTACGTCAGAACCAACAACTATATGTGCCTGTGACGTTGACAATGAAATTTGGTTTGGAAAAACTTGTCCAAAGTCATCCCATGACGTTCTTGGACGAAAATTTGGAGAATCCGAATTTTAAAGTAAAACACATCACAAAATCTGCCACTATCTTAATATAGGAAAAAAGGACTGGCCCAAATTTTGATTAGATGCATCATCAACCATATGTGCTCTGTATGCAACGATCTATAACAAACTGTCCTTCCTAAGTTGTCTTCTAATCATCAAATTTGATTCTCTTTTTTAACTTTTCACTTCCCTCACAGCCCCTCGGGTATTTTAGCAAAAAACTTTAAATATTACTTCCTATCCTCAATATAATCTTGTTCTTAGTGTTAAAGACCGGAGGTTGTATAAGATAATGTTGAAACATTTTGCTTTATATATCTCAATCATTTTCCTTAATATACAGTTCTATGGATGCCTCAGAGTTCATAAAACGTCAAGGTTGATGTAAATTAATAAATTATACGTATTTGAAGTGAGGAAGGTGATATGGTCCACTGAACTGCATCTTTGGAATCAATTAGTACTATAATTATTTTGCTTAGAGAATATTAGATGGGTCATGCCCTGTTGTTTTTGCAATATTGCCAACCATAAACAATTCTCCAACTTGCACTCACTATAACACTCTGTGAGGCTTGGCTTGATTTGCCTCAGATGGGGAATTACTTAAATTTCTTTACCTCTTTTGTTGTGTGGCCATATCGCTGCAATTATTAAAACAAAATATGTTCTGTTTAATATCTTCAATTATTGCTGGCTTTAGTTCTTACGCGAACTTTATATAATCAAGAAATCTAACCACTTTGATCTGTTAGGTGCCTAATTAAACAAAACTAAATATGGCTTTGGAAAAGCACAATGATAACTAGCTGCTAATAGTAATAATAACAGCAAGAAAGTGACGTCTTATCTTTAACCCTTCAGTAAATTTGAGATGTTAATTAACAACCAGTGATTATTTAAATACTATATTCAACAAAAGCTAATATCATTAGCACTCTTCTAAAGATACCAACTTGAGTTCAGTACAAAAGTAATCGTATTTGTACTAGATTAATGTGAAAGAGTTCATTTTAAAGATTGCCCAAAGTAATAAGGATTGTATCAACTATAAGAAGCTATCAAGCATGCTGAAATCCAATGAGTTACTAAGATATTTATCACATCATGGACTGGAATTCAAGATACGAGGTTTCAGTGTCCAAGAAGGTTCAACAAGAAGATAACTTAACGCAGAAGCCAAAGCAAGATATCAATAATATGAAGGAGGGACTAGGGGAGATGTACTTCTGAGCATATTTATTTACTCTTAGATAGAAAACACAATCCAATTACAAAGGTCAAGCCCGTTTAGAACAATTCCCATAGTCATAGGAGGGTATTTAAATGGCTCAAGTTAAGGCCATTTTCGTATAACAAGGATTGATTTTGGAGTGGTGGGCAAGATCAGAGGCAATTATTATGAGAGTATGATGATCAATCAGCCCATGGCATACTTCTGGGTCCACCCTCTGGCAGTTGACTCATACTTGTGTTTGTCAGACTTGCACATATGAGCAATCTCTGGCACAAGCGGGTCATCTGGGTTCGGGTCCGTTAGCAGCGAACAAATTGACAGCAAAACCTGTCGTAAATATACATACATATGAACAAACACACGAGACAATTTTCTTGAGGAAAAATAAAACTAAGGTCGCTTCTGATACAGGGAACATAATGGATCCTTAAGAGCTCCAAAACTTAACCTTGGATATGGTGAGGGCAGGGCTCCATTGTTCTTTGAGAATGTCCAGACAGATATTTCCATTACTGTTTATATTGGGATGGAATACCTTGGTCCTGAATGCAACCTGCCAACACCTCTTATAACATCAGCTATCAAAGTAGCTTTTAAAGATCACAAAACTATGCTATCTTTGATATTTCTTAAAGTTACCAGTGATTTCTAGAGTCATAAACAGATCTTCCAACTGTTACAAGAGTATTTCATTCAGAGATAATCCTTAATATAAGACATATTTAAGGAGTTGATCTTAGTTCTAAATATAAGACATGATTTTCATATTTGTCAATCCTTCCTAATTTTGCCTTTATTGATACTTCCTCAATAATAATCAAGGAGGAGAGGAAAAGAGGGAACTGAGGAAGATTAGTAGAGTATTTTAGAAAACACATATTATATTAATTAATTTCCTTGATCTAATCAACTTAGGTAAATATGTCTTATAGTAAAACATATGTAAGAAATATGAGCGGCTTCTTTAGGAAGCATATAGGATAATTTAAGTTTATAATTCTTGAAGAGAATTTTTATTTTTAAAGTTCATACCAATCATTAACATAAGTTGAGTGTTGGACTATTATTTTGCCCAAGAGAATAGGGTGTGAGAATGGAAATTACTGAAAGTCGTGGTGCATACCTTTGGAGGCTTGAAGGGATAATCCGGAGGAAAATGGATGGTAACAAGGAAAACACCACCAGCATAGGGACTGTCATTAGGACCAATGATGGTTGCTTGCCAATGGAACATATCTTCTCCAACAGGACCTGTTTGGCACCACAACAGCCATATCACAACACATCAAACAACAACGACGACGAAGAAGAACAAGAAGAGGCAGCAGTTAAAGTTGTCTTCAGCTATGCTCAACCTGCACTGCATGACGTTGGGGGGTCTCTCTGCAAGTCTTTGAGCTCCTTCAGAATTCTCTTGGACGCCATTAATGTACTTGGGTGAGGAAGAGGAATGCAAACCAAATGAGAATTATAGCAAGCTAAAGAACAGGCCCTGCATATTTAATGGAGGAAATAGGTAGGTTGTTTCCAGGGAGATATTGAATGGACTCAAGAGTTCCATTTGTCCATGTTTGACTCATGAAAGTGGGCACAGTATATATTCCTCAACAAATGGAGGAAGATAAGATATCAAGAATCTATCACCTTTCACAAATAACGTGGGAATCTGAATGATGTCTGCCAAAGCTTCTTCTCTGTTCCCACTTTTAATGCCCATAATTCAATTAACATTACTAAGTAGTTACAGAATCCAGTATCATATCAATGACGCTGAAAACACCATAAATATACCAATCAGATAATTTTTTTAATTAAATCAATATGAAGTTGAAGAGTAAATTTTTTTTTTAAAGGGATTGATTTAGCACTAAAATAATTTGTGTAAAGTAGTAAAATCCAATCGCTGCATGGGACCTTGTTGCCACTTGCCGGTTGCCACAAATACAGCTGTAAAGGCAAGAGCTGCTTTCCAGCATCCTAGTGCTCCTTTGCCCAATCAAATCTTTATATGTACAAGTAAAAGTAGCTGAAGTTATGTAAGTTTGAACACAACGATTTAAAGATCTTTGCAGCATCAGGAGTTCGAGCTCACCCAAAATCACTTTTAGATAAAGTCATCAAATAGTCAAATTAGTTCTACAAGTCTATTTCTCCGCCAGTCTCTGTCTTTTTTCAAAACCGAAGTTCTATTTTAAGGTTATGTTTGGATGAAGAGAAAAGTCAGGAGAAATAGGGGTGAGAGAATACTAGGAACGAAAACTTCCTAAATGATAAAAAAAATTTACTATTTTTAAGAGTTTTCCCTCCTAACATACCCAGGAAAAAAAAAAAAATCCCATTCAAATATAGGGCAGGACTCAAAGAGTGTGAGCAAAGGAAACTTGGTGGGAGGAGAAAATTCCAAGCAGCACATCAGCACCAGCCAAACCGCCTTCCAAAAGATAATAAGGCAAAACTAATCGTAAGAATGATGTAAGGGAGAAATGGAGAATACTTCATTGAAGGAGACCATTTTTCTCTTTGGTAAATCAAATTTATTCAAGAATCTTTCAAATATCACAGACCCAAAACAGACAACGTAAAGAATCTGATAAAGTTGGAGAAACAACGCGTCCCATTCCTTCTGAAAATGTCACGGGCGATGTGTAACCCCTTCTCCAAGTATGTGAAGTTGCTGAGAGATTTTAAAAAAAAAAAAATTAAAAGGGCATGCAAGTGGAATCAAACAGGCAACCTCCCACATATCGGGTAACTCTCATACCACTATGCTACAAAGTCATTGGCAAATTGCTTACAGCTCTCTATAGTTTACATTCTTGATAGTTCAGATTTCTCATTTCAAATACCGGTTTTCAGTCACCTCACGTTGCACTTGTCATTTAACTTGCTTCAAGATGACAAATTTTCTCAGCTTTTTGTCATCTGAGAATTCCTTACATTAGATGATTAAAGCTAAGCTTTTGGTTAGATCACCGCAAATATATTTCACAGAATTAACATTAAGAGAACGAACTGCAATCCGTCTGCTAAACAGCCCATAACCGTAGTTATATTACATAGTTCACATCCAAGAAGACGTTATTAGCATATTAGATTACAACATGAATATAGTAATGCCCACAAACGAAATAGCCTTAAGAACGTTAGAGAAGCGGCATGCTTGAACATGAAGGGTTCCCAACGTCTAGAGACCATACCTATACAGATACACACACAGACAACTAACTTGATGCTCATGAGCCACAAATACAGTCAGTGTTGAAGCCATGGAGCAATTGCTTCCTATATGGTGGAAACGGTATACAAGATATAGTAAAGCGTGAAGACTACTGGTGAATGGCTAGGGTCATGTCATCCTCAAGAACTAGCACATATGAAACGAATGACCTCACAAAATAGAACAGCCCTTTTGCCCCTTTCTTTTCTTTTTCTTCTGCTTTGGGGGCTGGAGAACAACTTTGATGGCTGCATCAAAAACTGCCTTCACATTCTGTATTCACACAAGGTTGATTGATATCAGTCAGGCTATGATATGCTTTTACTCCAAGAACTTCTAAAGATGCAAATAACATTTATTTACCATCTGAGTTTTTGAACTGCACTCAACATATACTGGAGCGCCAATAAGTTTTCTTAGCTCCTCCCCCTACAAAAAAGATAGAGAATCAGACCGTTTATTATCAGTAAGTTTCAGTTTTGGCCTTTCACTATTCAGTAAATTGATATGAAGATTATGAAGATCAGATAAAGGCTAATAGACAAACAGATCATATAATAGCAGTAGCATATACCTGAGCTGTGGTGATGGGCACTGCACCGGGGTGGTCTTGAAGGAACTGCTTATCATCCCGAAGATCTGAAAGACAGATTCAGCTGTCATGATTCATCAAAGCAAACTAAACAACAATTGTCTAACAATGAATCTATCAACTACATACTTTTAGCCATATATTTTAGGAGGAAACACTTTTGTAAAGCAGCTATTTGAAAACTATTAGCAAAAAATTTGGCACTGTAAACAACACTTTTGTTGTGGGGTACTTGAAATGGAAATTCAGATAATTCATGAATTCAAGAACTTTTGCCAAACACTATCCTACACCAATGCACTGAGTTGTGTGATAGGAAGCTACACTTCATTCCATCTTAATCATCAAAGACACTTCAAAGTTCAAAAGTCAAGACTTTGGAGGACTCAGTTTACAGAAAAGTAGGAAGGGAATTAAGATGAAGATTAACCAGGACACGTTGGTGAATCAAATAAAAACTTACGAAGACATCCAATTAATATGCTGCTATATGTTCACTATTTATCTTGTGGTCCTAAAATAAGCTTCAAAGATTGGATAACGTTCCTCTTTCCATCTCTACTAAATCACATACTTTCTCATGATTATGCAGTTAGTGAGAATACCTATCTCCACTAAGCATCACAAAGAAAAGCTCCTATATAGATCAGTCAACAATAAAAACACCAAAGATTAAAAGATAAACATAATTTTGCAGTAAGGAACTAAATTAACTAGGCAAAACAGCTGAGAACTTTGCTTCAGTGGTCCTGACTTAATTGTTCTGTCAGCTATATTCTAATCCTCAGATGCTAAATTGGTAGGTTAGAGAAATATGCTAAGACAGAAAGTTAGCATTTAAAAAACAATAACATCCTGATGAAAATCAACAATCCCTAAAATTGTTTGATGGAGCATGCGTGTCATGTTTCTCTTGAAATTGAAACTCTATTGAAGGATTCCTCTTGGTCATAACTTGATGCCTATGTTTAGCCAGTTGACACTTGTAATAACATAGGCAATGCGAGCAAATGTAATGAAAGAAGGAGATTCTAACCAAGTTTTGTCCCAACAAGAATAATTGGGACCCCAGGTGCATAGTGCCTCAGCTCGGGAACCCACTGGAAAAAGAAAGAAGAACCATTAGCACTGAAAAGAAAGGGACAAAACTAATATAAAAGAATAGAACAGGATATTACTTTCTTGGCAACATTTTCATAGCTAGCCTTGCTTATGAGAGAGAATGCTAGCAGAAATACATCTGCTCCACGATAGCTTAAAGGTCTTAATCTATTGTAATCTTCTTGGCCTGTTTCATGTCATTAAAACATCAGAACAATGGCAGGACTTTTCACAAGTATGTACAAGAAAAATGAGAAATAACAGTCAATAGAAAATTACCAGCAGTATCCCACAACCCCAGATTCACAGTGCTTCCATCCACAACCACATTTGCACTGAAATTGTCAAAGACAGTTGGTACATAATCCTGTCGCCAATGAGTACAAATAGACAAAGGGTGTTTCAGTCATTGTATGCCAAATTATCCCCCTATGTTAACCAAAGGCAAGTCAGAGAGCAAAGTAAATGGATTTTAATGTCATAACTCAAATTCAAATTCATTAAGTTGCCAGAATTACGGGGCTCCCAGTTATTAACATTGAGTGCAATGGAGTGGAAACACTAAAGAATCCCACCTCAAAATGATTGCATATCAAAACAGAGAAACATCCAAGACTGGAATTACTACCAATCATCAATCATCAATATATCAATATCAAGATTGAATCCGTATATCAATGGATATAAAATATAAATTTAATAGCACAGCCGCTGCGGCTGATTTCCCAAACTCCAGTCTCTAGTTTTTTTGTTGGCCAAAACAATCGTGTCTAGTTAGAGATCAAATTTCAAGCCTAATTTTTTTCCCTTTTCACTTTCCACCCTACAAATCAATCGCCAATCCAATCCAATCCAACAATCGCCTTGAAGAATGGTCCACAAAGATCGCTTGATTAAAAGAAAGTCCACATTGCTTCTTTTGAACAAAGATTTACATTAACAACTCTAAGTAGAAGGTCCAAGACAACAGAACCGAGACACTATGAACAAGGGAAAATAATGGAATAAAGAAAAACACAAGCAAGACCATTTCTTTTTCTTCAGAAACAACGAACCTCATCCTCACAACTTCTTCAGTTCCGCGAAACCCAGCAACCAAACGAGTTCAAAAGTAAAGAATGTCAATCTTTATTTATCTTTTATACATTTTCTTAGAGAACAGCCAAATGCACTCACCGTAGGGAAAGTATTGCTGGTGTAGGAAATAAGCATGCAAGTCTTGCCGACGGCTCCGTCACCAACAGTGACACACTTTATGAACCTCGAGGCACTCATTGCAGTTCGCTTCTTTGTTTCCACCGAAACTTCTTTGCTCCAATTTTAGCTTTTCCAGCTGGAAAACCTAATTCATATGTTGATCAAGGTCTGAACTTTTTTAGCACAGAGAGGAGTCGTCCCGCAAAGCAATAGGAAGGAAGGAGACAAGGAAGACGGGAAGGAGTAAAATATCATGAAAATGAAGTAAAAGAGGGCAAAATTGAATTTTGGGGAGTGGGGAGATGGGCCTGGAGAGCCAGCTCTTGCCAGCTATAGTTTATGATACACACGGATTCAGCTTGCGTCCTCAGAGAAAAGGACGCTCCTTTCTTTTATATCAATCGTCGGATCAAATATCGGTGGTCGCATCAAGATATCAACGATTTAGATTTAATATATTATAAAATATTATTTTATATTAAAAATATCATAAAATAATATTTTATAATATATTAAATCTGAATTGTTGAGATTTTAATCCATGATATAAAAAAAAACGTTCTTTTCTCTGGACGCAAGCCGGTTCCGAAACACAGCTACTTCAAATGCCACAATCTCGGGCCCTGATTCGACCATTTAACTTGTTCCTACCAACCGCTCTCGTTTTCAAGTTACCTCTTGCCACTTTTTGTGATTTCTTTTATTAAAGATGGAAACTTTATTTTCTTTCTTCTATGTGATTGAAAACCTAAAATGGGACTCAATAGTCCTTTAAAAGAGGAAAAAAAGGCTTTTGATGTTTATTTTGGGAAAAGTTCAGAAAAAATACCCTAAAAAAATCAAAATCCCAAATCATTTTTATTTACTACACTTTATTAGTTATTAATGACCGAATGACAACACCTTTTAATAGAAACCTCTGATTTAGCCCAGCAAGGGCATAGCTCCAAATTGTTCATCGTGGGCAGATTAGCTAAAAAGAAACCTTTGATTTGAAATTTTTGAATTTGGAAGGTATTTAATTAAAATTTTTTCCTTGTAATTGTGTTTCATATTCATCCTTCTTGTAATAATTCTTATATGGAATAAGAAGGTCGCAAAATTCTCGTGAGTAAAATTAATGCGAGAGTGTGTGTGAGTGGGCGTGCACATAGGTGCAGGTGATATAATGTGAGATTAAAATGAATGCGTAAATTTATAACTTTTGAACTATTTTTAAATTTAAACAAATATATTTGCAAGGGTATGGATATCTGGCATCTAAGTATTTCGCATATTTAATGGGCAAAAAAAAAAAAAAAGGTTCATTTGGATATACTAGCTAGAATTTTCTCCACAGTAATAATTATTTTATTGCAGTAATATTGGTCAAAAGTTTTAATATGGTGATACCTTTTTGTCGGGAATGGTATTATACTATTGATAAGAGGCAAACTGCTGCTACTACATAAGAGCTAGGGCCAACATTTGAAGCACCTATGTCCCTCCCTGGTTAACTACTGAAAATTTCCATGTTACTGTTTTTTAGAAATTATTGATTAAATTTAAAAGACAATCCTCTTTCAGAAATTAAACTGTCAGATTATACACATTCTCTCTTTTAAGACTTTAAATTTAGACGTATTTTCAATTTATGTTTTAAACAATGAAATTTTAACTCAGGGACTTAAAAAATATGAGTGCTTTTTTAAAAAAAAAGAAAAAGAAAATAAATCCTATTATAGATTTAGTCAACTAAATTTAGAATTAATCAACCATCATTCCATGACTTGTTGCAATAAATTAAGGTGGAAGGTAGAGCAGTTCCATATAGAACTGGATATTTTTTTTAAAAAAAAAATTTTAAGGGAAAAGTTTAGGCAAGTTGTATTGTAGATATTTGCTTAGTCAATTTTGATGAACATGGGTAGGACCCAATGTGGTGCCAATCTCCCAATGTCTCAATATTGTCAATGATAAATAGCTCAATCCTAACTTCTTCATCAACCTCGCTACTTCATTAAGAATTAGAATCGTACACTTACAGAGACATGTGTGTTTGGATTAACTTTTTTTAATAGCTTTTACGACTTACGAGGTAAGTGTGTGAGAGGAGTTTTATCTCGGGTTGCGCAAACCATGGTTTGGAATGTTGCCAAATACACACTAAATTAACAATTGGTTAAAATTACAGAGATGACAAAAGAATACAATTTTGGAGAAGTTATGGTTAAAAGATCTAAAATTAAATGAAATGTGTGTGAAAAGGGAAGAGAAGTGTGATTGATACAAGAAAGTCATCACATGGAGGGATGGTGACTATGTAATTTGTTTGGAAATGATATGTGGAAGAGAAATGAATGCTTCTCATTACAGTTATGTGACAACTGCAAAGACACTGGACCACCTTTTGCCTTAATGAGCAAGCCAAACTCACAAAATCCATTTCTGGTTATTTAACTAAGAAAAGCATCATTTTTTTTTCTTATCAAATGTAAAGCTATTATTCTATTATATACAATCATGTTCAGAGCATTTTTGGGTACTCAATACAGACATATCTTCTAGTTAGAATTCAAAACTTAGTGCGTTATATTATTAGAAACTAACTTCCTTCGCTAAACCCAATCTATTGGTTAGCAACAATGTTTATGATTGTAATTTATAAAGTACTAAAACAATATCAAACAAACACTGACTAAAGAAAAATTGAACAAAGTTAATTATAAAAAAGGTTAAAACATACCTCAAATGAAAAAAAAAAAAAACTATACAACTTATACAGGCCAGTCTTTGAGGATCTCAAATTTAAAAAGGTCAGGTCTAAAAACCGAATTAATCTAAAATCATGTTTTTTGGAAGCCCAACGCTCAATTTAAATAGGCTCAAACACAAAGATTAGGAATTCAACTTCCAACCATAGAAAGTCCATTTTACTCATTTCAACACAAGTTAGTACACTCACAGTACATTCATGATCGCTGATATTGTCAGATAATCCATATTTACATTATCAAACTTTCAATCTTTCAGATTTACCAGTTCATTTTTAGGACTCTCTATGTGTGGTGGAACTAGCCACCTACCTTTGACTATTATTGGTTAAGGAACTGCTATTATATATCACCGCAGTTCCAATGAATGAAAATTGAAGACGCAAGCTGAACATATCATATATATTACAGATAAATTAAAGTCATTGGCATTGTAAAGTAGAATCATCATAATTAAATATTTCAAAAACAAAAATTATTACAATAAACTGATGAAACTTTTTACTTTCTCATATTCTTAAAATAAGACATATTTATCTATTTTGATTAGATTAAAGAAGTTAATTGAGTTAGTTAATATGACATGTATTTTCTAAAATACCTTAACCATCTTCCTTAATTTTTTTTATTCCCTATCCTCTTTCATTATTTATTGAAGGAGTGTCAATAGGAATAAATTAGGAAAAAATTGACAAACATAAAAACTATATCATATATTTAGAATCAATATTAACTCTCCAAATATATCTTATATTAAGGACAGGAAGAATAATAAATATATTTGCTCATTGGTATCTACAAGTCAAAGGCTAGGGCTAATAGGACAAATTTAGCAGATTAATAGACATATATCAACCACAAAAGTGAACAACACAGAAAATTTAATATAGCAAAAGAGCCATCCATGTGCAAGCATATGAGACAGTACAAGGTTTTTTAACCCTCCTAGTCTCTAGATTCCACCTACTGAAACTTTCTTTAATGTCTTTGAAAAACTCCAAAACCAAAACAAACAAATCTATCCATTAATTAGATGGATATGTGATCCGATTTCAACATGATTCAGTATAACAACATAATAGAATTCTCTACAAACTCGTCTTTATAAAAGGGTCAGCTGATGATTTTTGTCAAAATTTCCACACCTGCCTTCACCTAACAACAATCAAGGATTGTATTTTAAGAACAAAATAAATTACAATCATAAATTAGATGTTTTTATTGTAAAAAGTTCGGAAGTGGCGTGGACTTATAAATTCTTTAATACATATAAGTATATAACTTTTCATTGATTTAAAAGTGGAAGATTGTGGTTTCGATCATGTCCTTATAACTCAGGCCGTTAGTATCTGCCTTTATAACCGAAAAAAAAGTTCTCTCTTTCTAACTTTGGTGTTAACTCCTTGCACATAATTTCATTTCAAGTCTCTAATCTGAAATCTCTCCCTGTAGGTGTAACAGTGTAAAAGAGTAATAGTTGAGCTAAAAATAATACCTTGGGGGCCAAAGTGCAAGGAAAAGATCAACCATGAGGGAGGGCCAACACGTTTCTGTAGCTCCTATAAATATATTTTCCCTTGTGATTTTCACGGAGAGCTTCATACTTAACGGTGTGTAATTTCATAAAGATGGATGACAAAGCAAGAAAAAATAGTACTCTAATATTGTACCAAAGCAAGCTCAATGAGGTGCAGGTGTTATGCACCAAATAATGTTTTTGTTTTGGGAAAATTAGAGAGAATGGCCTAGAGGAAATAATATTCATTACAAAGAATCTTAAAAAATAATATTTATTAGAAGGAACAAAGACCAAAATACTGAATTATTCCTAACTAAATCCTTATATTTTCTCTAACTACATCTCAATTGAATAATTTTTTTTTTTCAAATTTTATGAATGCTGTTGATTAATTTGATTTTTTGTGTCATAGATCATTGGTTAATTGGCAACAACTACTTTGCCAGTTAGTCTAAGCGTTTGGGGGTTTATTGATTTAAAATATCTAAACATGCAATAAAATGAAACTATTCGTATAAACTGTTCTAGCAATTGTTAATTTTTAATTTTACATGCATCTTCTTCATTTTCAATTGAAATTTCCTCTTTGTTTTTTTTTTTTAATAATATCAAGGGTTTCCCCTTTTAAGGTTTTGAGGATAAAGGGTTTTTACTTATCTCAACAAGTATATTTTTTTGATATTCAAACTTGTATTCTTGGTTAAGGCCTCTTACCACCTCAACCAATACCTTGTTGGTCCCTCTTGTTTTCTCTTATATCTCTTTCTTTACTTTTTTTTTTATAAATTGTTTTAAATATATGAAATTAAAACCTTTATAAATATATTTCTTAATAATATTAACTTCAACTTCTATTTTTTTTAATCATAAATAATTAAACAAATAACATTATTCAGATTTATTTTTATAATTTTTGTATCTAAATTTTAGATTCTCTTAATTTTTATTATTATTTACTTTGGTACAGCACCTATCAAGTTTAGGGAGAAAAACGTTGAAATTTGATAACAAATAGCCGTTTGTATGGAGAAAAAATAAAGCTATGAAAAATTTTATGAGCGCGGTTGATTAATTTGATTTTTATGTTATTTTTATTCCACTCTGTTTCTACATCAAAAATCATATAAACCAATACCAACACATTGATTTAGGTACCAATCTTAAATGGAGGACCTAACTTATAATTTAAATAGGTCCTACATTTAAGATTTGATATACTATGAAATACACTAATGATGTTCATAATAGTAGTTGGGAATCAGTTTCCCTACTCGTCCTTTTGAATGTGCAAGGAGCGCTCTCCCATCTGGGCTGTCCAGATTTAATTGTTTTTATTTTTTTAAAAAAATTATTTTAATGATACAGAATCTAAAATAAAAATAATCTCTTAACTTATATTTTTTAAAAATTGATTTTTTTATTTTAATTCTCTGATTAAAAAAAATAAAACTAGACGGCCCAGAAAGGGAAAAAGCTCTCCCTACCCATCTAAAGGATGAGCAGAGAAACGGGTTCATAGTAGTTGATAGTTTATCCTCCAAATATGGAGCATTTGTGAGGTGTGGTGGGAGATAATAAAGGAAATTTGATTAGGGACAATTTAATATTTTTAAATTTATATTTTGATATTTGATCCTTTTAAATAATTATGATTTCTAAGATCATCTTCAATAAAAATTATGTTTTTGGGGTTATTCATGATTAATCATAAATAGAATTATGGGTGACCTGCTTCTCATCTACGATCTACGGCCTACGGGGTAATGTACTAAAGAAAAGAGGCTCAAAGAAATCCAAGCAGGACAAGGACACCATCCCAGTCTTTGCATGACTTCTGCAGCGAAAACTCATCTTCTGATTGCAGGTTGTTTTTTAAGGCACGGGGTTAACTGCTCATTTCCTTCACCCTTTTGTTTGTTTGTTATTATTATTATGCTCTAAGGATAGACAATAACGGCCTGAGTTACGGGCATAATTGAACTTATAACCTCCCACTTATAAGAGAATATCCATACCATTAGGTTACAAGACTTTTGGTATACCTGCTGGTTTCTATTAAAATTAAAAAAGAGTAGTCAAGAATACTTGGTGGAACTTGGCAAAATACAAGTCCAAAATAAGGGATCAGATCTGTGCTAATTGTAAATTAAGTAGCCTATTTTTAAACCTAGCAAAAGAAAGCAACATTGTCGCTTTTCTTCTTCTTCTTGGGACACAGCATTAGACCTCTCGCATTTTCCGGTATTGGTGTGCCTGCGTGGGTAGATATATCAGCAACGAGAAATTAGCATAACTATTCTCTTTATATTATATTACGTGTTGACATATGATTGGATCAAGATATCCAATAGTTTGATTCACAAAGAAAACATTTAGTATACACTAACAAACGAGGATACGTAGCAGCTAAATGAGGAAATCATCATTTCCATTTAGGGAAACTGATTTAAATGTGAAATAGGAGGGTCAGGCTTCAATACTCCCACGTCCGTTTGCATCATTCTTGTTCTTGTTCCACGTCGTATTAAGTCGTGAATGGCCAAGAACACAAAGGAACAAATAGAGAGACACCTGTGTCAAAGTAAACCCAACAAAATGGAAGAGCCGAGTTTTGCTCCCAGACTCTCGATTTTCTTCTTTCTCTCTCCCTATTTAACTTCCTTTCTTTGCATCTGGAAAATTAGCTTCTGGGCACCTCCCAAATATTACAGTAGGAGGACACTCTCGGGCTCAAAAACCTAAAACCCAGCTTGGGTTTCATTCTTTGGAAAGGATAAACATGGCGATTCCTAGAAATTGCCTACTTTTAACTGCACTCCTTTCCATTGTCGTTTCGTTCACCGTTGCTCACGGTCAAGATCAGCAGGAGAAGGAAGTCATTTATGACGGAAGGTCTCTGATCATCAATGGGAGACACGAGCTTCTTTTCTCTGGTTCTGTCCATTACACTCGAAGTCCTCCCGAGGTATGTAGGTGTACGTTAACCATGCAACAATATTAT
Source organism: Inga laurina (assembly GCA_963855925.1). NCBI lineage: Eukaryota > Viridiplantae > Streptophyta > Magnoliopsida > Fabales > Fabaceae > Inga > Inga laurina. The sequence goes on along the minus strand of OY979702.1, from coordinate 60,499,188 downwards.
GAACCAAGACTTTTCTCAATGGACGATGCAACAATGTAATGGCTGTGCATGAATGGGTTTCAGATGTGGCCAGACATCCTCGACAAGGCAAGACACGGAGGTTTGAACGTGATTCAGACTTACGTGTTTTGGAACGTTCATGAGCCAGAGCAAGGCAAGGTAAAACTATGCATTCTTTTTGCTGTAGCTAGCTAGACGCAGCAAACCATGCTTGTTCCTATATGGTTCTTGTTCATGTCCCCTCTGTGACTTGGTTTCCTCCATTAATTACGCAGTGGAACTTTGAAGGAAACTATGATTTGGTGAAGTTTCTTAAGCTTGTTCAGCAGAAAGGAATGTACGCAACTCTTAGGCTTGGACCCTTCATCCAGGCAGAATGGAATCACGGGTATGACTATATTCCTCCCTCACACACACGAACAATGACATTAATCTCTGTCCTATTTATTTTCCTTCTCTGCTATAATGCAATACTAATTTTCCTACAATGTTTACAAACATACCAGAGGACTTCCATATTGGCTAAGAGAGGTACCGGACATCATATTCCGCACTGACAATGAACCCTTCAAGGTAACATCATCCGCAATCTTCATGACTTTCAAGGCCATTATATTTCCAGGAAGACAATGCTATATAGTTAACGGACTATAATGCGTTATATTTGCAGTTACACATGGAAAGATACGTGTCAACGGTGATAGATAAAATGAACGCCGAGAAGATGTTTCTCCCCCAAGGAGGTCCTATCATCTTGGCACAGGTTCCTATTCCTCTCAATTGGTTTCCCATATGATTATAATTTCCCATATGAAGTAACAAACTTGTCACGCCATTCATTTTGCCGCAGATTGAAAACGAGTACAATCATGTCCAAGCAACTTATAAAGCCCAGGGAGCTAGTTATATTCAGTGGGCTGCACATCTGGCACTGTCAAAGAATGTCGGAGTTCCATGGATCATGTGTAAGCAAACCGACGCTCCTGATCCGGTGGTGAGTTTTTGGAACCTTCAATGTATATGTACATTTCTTCCCATGAGATATTCTCTATATTAACTGAGATTTTGCATGCATGTTCTGTTTCACAGATCAATGCGTGCAACGGAAGGCAATGTGGGGATACTTTTTCTGGCCCCAACAAGCCATACAAGCCTTCCATATGGACCGAAAACTGGACTGCCCAGTAAGTAAATCGATCCAGCTTGGTCATTGTTAATTAGCAATGATAGTTGATACTAAGCTCTAAGCACGTTTATGCCGGTAAATTGCTATTACAGATACAGAGTTTTCGGAGACCCACCATCCCAGAGAAGTGCAGAAGATCTTGCCTTTTCAGTTGCTCGCTTTTTCTCTAAGAACGGATCATTGGTCAACTACTACATGGTAATGATCTTATCCGTATTAATCAATCCTCCTTTAGATCTAAACCAACCGGAAAACCATAGCTTCTGACTTAATTCCAAACTCTCAGTACCATGGGGGAACAAACTTCGGTAGAACCAGCTCTGCTTTCACTACAACCCGTTATTACGATGAAGCTCCTCTTGATGAATACGGTCTGCAAAGAGAACCAAAGTGGGGTCACCTCAGGGACCTTCACAGGGCTCTGAACCTTTGCAAGAAGGCTCTGCTCGGGGGAACACCTAGTGTCACCAAGCTGAGCGAACAAATTGAAGTAATTAAGCATCTCTTGTATCGGATGGTTGTTATTGTAGTTGTTGACATTCGGCAAGGCTTAAAGAAGGAAATGTTTGATGTTTTGCAGACTAGGGTCTTTGAGAGGCCAGAAAGTGGTATATGTGCTGCTTTCTTAGCTAACAACCACACACAGAAAGGAGCAACCGTAAACTTCAGAGGGCAGAGCTTTTTTTTGCCGCCACACTCCATTAGCATCCTCCCTGATTGCAAGACTCTGGTCTATAACACTCAGATGGTAACGTAGTTGTCCCTCACTTAACAAGATTTACCAGTTGGAGAAAAAATTCACATTCTGGAGCTGAGGCTAAAGCTCTAACTTATTCGCATTCACAGGTCGCCTCGCAACATAATTCAAGGAACTTCAAGAGATCGCAGAATGCAAACAGCAATAAGTGGGAGGTGTTTACAGAAGCCATTCCAACAACCCAGGATGTGCCAGTCAATCAGGATTTTCCTCAAGAACTTTACGGTTTACTAAAGGACACCACCGACTATGCATGGTACACCACCAGGTGAGTTTCTTTCTCCCACCTTAAAAACCTCCAATCATCTGGTGCATATTCATATAAAATTGGCACCTGAGCCTTGCGAAAATATTATTGCAGCATCGTGTTGAGCCCAGAAGACATGCCAAGAAAGAATGGAGTATCCCCTGTTCTCCGTATCATTAGTCTTGGCCATTCATTGGTTGCATTTGTAAATGGCGAATACCTTGGTAAGCACACAAAAATGACAGGGTAAGTGACAACTACTTTTTTAAGTGAAAGAATGGATTTTAATATCAAGTTATTTTGTTTGTTTCAAGGAACCGCTCATGGTAGCCATGAGGAAAAATCTTTCGTATTCGAGCAAAGCGCAAAATTTAAAGTTGGGGTCAACCACATATCTATCTTGGCTAGTACTGTTGGACTCCCAGTAAGAAGCATAGCTTTATCTTTCTTCCCAATTTGAAACACTTTTTAAGGAGGACATCATACAACTTTTACAACCCTTTTCCTTATTCAGGACAGTGGTGCTTATATGGAGCACAGGTATGCTGGACCCAAGTCTATAAACATCCTTGGTCTGAACTCAGGAACCCTTGATCTGACTATCAACGGATGGGGTCATCAGGTAAAATCTGAAGAAACTTGGTAGATTGACCATGTAAATACCAACAAACACAAACTGATACATTCAAGTATTCAACACATGAAATAGCTGACGTGGGGTCACATTGCAGGTTGGTGTCAAAGGTGAGAAACTTGGCCTCTTCACCGAGGACGGATCAGAAAAGGTACAATGGAAACCAGTCAATGGACGTCAACCAGCTCTCTCTTGGTACAAGGTATTATATGCTTCGAGAACTATCTGAAATCATCAAAGTCAAGACATTAGACTTGCCAATTCTAATCATTTCACTAAACACACACACACACAATATGATTTGTTTCTTTCCAAAAAAAATTCAATCAGCTACGAATGTTTTGGAACCAACCATCTAGACATTATGTATTCATTTTGCAGAGACGTTTTGATGCCCCAGAAGGAAGAGATCCTGTAGCCATTCGAATGAATGGCATGGGAAAGGGCATGGTTTGGATAAACGGTAACAACATTGGCCGTTATTGGATGAGCTACCTCTCTCCTCTAGGACAGGCTAGTCAGTCAGAGTAAGTACAATTGCATGACTTTGTTTCGAATGTATCCAAATTTGATAGATCAAAATCGAAAAGAAAATTACATTCAAGCCGATTTGTAACCTTTCATAATCAGGTACCACATCCCAAGAGCTTGGCTGAAAGATAAAGACAATTTGGTGGTCGTATTGGAGGAGGCGCCTGCAACACCAGAAGAGATCGAGGTGCTAACTGTGGACAGAGACACAATCTGCAGTTACATCACAGATTATCACCCTCCCAGTGTCAAATCCTGGGGGAGCAAGAACAAAAAGTTCCAATCCATAGTGGAGAAGGCGATCCCGGGAGCTTCACTGAAATGCCCAAACCAGAAGAGGATTGTGAACGTAGATTTCGCGAGCTTCGGAAACCCTAAGGGTTTCTGCGGTGGCTTCACTATGGGGAATTGCAGTGTGCCAGCGACGAAGCAGATTGTGGAGCAGCAATGCCTGGGGAAAATGAGCTGTTCGATTCCAATGGATCCCAAGGTTTTATTGAAGAATGGCGATGCTTGCCCTGATATCAGGAAGACTCTTGCGATCCAAGTGACGTGTTCCCTTTAGAAACTTCAAGATTGACGAGGAAGATGAGTTAGGGTGGGAAACAGTGTTTGTGGCTGGAATGGCGAAAAACAATAGTCCAGAAGCTCTAACATTAAACAGTATTTGTGGCAAATGATTCCTCATATTTTTAGCAATTTTATTGGTTCATTTGTTCCACGCAATCCTTCATTTATTCATGACATAGTGAGTGTTTGGTTGGGTTTATTTTGCCCAAATAAGCACTTATTACATAAATCGAGATAAAACTCCTCTCACACGTACTTACCTCGTATATTGTGAATCACGATTTATAAACACTTATTATCTAAAAATAAGCTATTTCAAACAAGCACATAATTCATTCATCCGCTTCTGCATACAGTTGAACGAAGGACAAAGATCAAAAAGTTCAGATACAGAGAGAAAAAATACTCAATTTATATTATCAAGAATGCTGAAGAATATTGAGCTTAATTTAAAGTACTAAAATAAACATCAACCATTTCTTCCATAAAGAGCGTTGACAATTTGCTCTTTCACATGAAAAAGAAAAAGAAGCGTAGTTGTAAGTATTTATCAAGTCACTGCCACTAAAAATAGGGGTAGAAGGCTCAAAAGTCAAAACCGTGCTAGAAGTAGTAAGAGAGTATACAAGTGAATTGATTTACACCCAAGGTATTAAAACCTAGTCTGGATAGTGAATCGGTTGGGGTACTGGGTTAAGGGTAAGTGGGTCAAGTCGAGACTAAACCGATGAAAAATTGAAAATTTTAGACTTATAGTATAAAATTCTAAAGAAAAAATCAAATTTTTTTTTAAAAAAAATTAGCAACCCGGACCGGTTTACCGGCCGGTCTGGTCCGGGTTAATGAACCCTGTTTGCACCTTAACCGAAAACTAGATTGTACTCCCCAACGGAAGAATTAAATTAGTTGGCAGATACAAACAAATACACTTCTTGGCCACAAATGCAGCATACTTCGTCTTGATCCACAATATAAGCTATATTTAAAAAAAAAAATCATGGTCCAGAATATAAATCACATATAGTTTAATTAATATTCTTTTTCATGTTTTATTCATATGATTAATAATCACTTTCCAACTTTACTCACTCATTATATCCCTCTCACTCTCTAAAATAACATTCTCAATACAATTAAATACATTTTTTAAGAAGGATAAAAGTGAAACAAATTTATATTTTAAGATATATTAAATGACTTATTGTTATTTCTTGTTTCCTGTGATATAATTGCAGTGCCCTAAATTCTAGACCGGAAGGAAGGAGTATATGGTTGGTTGTTCGAACATTTGTGATCTAGCAAGGGAATGAAATTAGTTCAGTACAACAAATCACATGCGAGCTAATGCCGAAAAATTCATAAAGTGACACAGCATTACGGTTGTAAATTCCTAAAAATCTCTTTGTACGCTATATTGGTGGTTGTGTTCTTGACATTTTCACTGCTGTTAGGGATATATATTTCAAGCCTTCATGCTCTAGACCTTGGATAGAGTGACGAATAACTAATCATGCATGAACATTGGTTTTGATAGGTCAAATCCTATATATCGAAGTGATTGTCTATGACTTCTGTTAATATTCATGGCAAAATAAAAAGTTATTAGGAACTACATCCTTCTCATACAAAATGGACATCTTGTTTCTAAAAGCTTCATGTTCATCCTATAAATTAACACCTTATTATTAGAATTTGGATCATTTAATGTGATGCAATCAATATCGGATTTTTGTAGCTTTGTGATTTAAAGATGTGCCCCATTGCATAAACTCGCAACTTGATCAATGTTTCATAGTAGGATTATTTCACATTCCATATGATTACAACTTAAATACTACCTCTCATCCTTAATATAAAATCTAGTTTGTAGAGTAATTTGCATTACAAACAAGACCTCATATTAAGGACCTGGAGTAGTAATAGTAATTAAGGTGACAAGTAAACCATTTTAATAATGTTCACTATATTCTGTAAAGACAATTATATCTTTAATAGGTGCACGAAATCAATTTCATGGTAATTTCTGCATCATAGTACCTAGGATCCAGATCTATGTCCTTATAATACTTGACAGTTCACACACACTAGATGATCGAAGGAATAGTAGCGAAATAATGGTTCTAATTACCACCTAAAATAAATTTAAAATTAAATATTATATTAGTGATCATGGACTAAAAAAGATAAGTGGTACTTACCAAATTACCACTGTCTTGAAAAAAATAAAAATCAAATGGAGCCTTGCCTATTCAATGTCCAATGTCCATAGCGATTATTGCATTATCAACGCTGAAGCTAAACATGCGCCATAAATTCTTTACATTAACTACCTCTCCCACGATGGCCACATTGTTACTTAAAGCCCAAGTTTGGAATAGTTCACAAATATACAGTGAACTTTGGGGGGGGGGGGAATTAGTCTAAACAACTCCCAATCATAATTGACATTTGTCATCTAATGTTGCTGCCATAAATTATATATGTATATATTATCGATAGTTATAGAATTAATATGATTTTTTTTTTTTTTATTGAAGCGTACCTCGCATTAAAAGGTCATGACCCAACTTTGAGCTATGCAGGGATAACATCCGAATCAAATGTTAGGCCACCAAAATTTCATATTTCAGATGTTGGTATTGGCATAATATTTAATAAAAAAGGACATTTGCATAAAATTCACTGCTCCACATAACAGATGTAGGGTATGAGGAAATTAAAAAGCATAGCATGTCAATGATTTCTCTTCCCTATTGCATCTCATTCCATACATGTATATTCTAACTATGAATGATATGATTAGGAACAGAATGACGGTAAAAACCGGGGGGGGGGGGGGGGGGGGGGGAAACAAGGGGGTCAAAATCTCAACATTCCTACTTTATTCACAGATTCTAACATCTGAAGAGTGCTCGACAAACTCCTTTACATCTTGAAAGTGTGGCAATCAAACCTCAGCAAAATTCAACTGCAATTGATGGACCAATCTCAGTACGGTTATTATAGAAAGTAGGGAGGGGGAATAAAGGAAGCAATTGATAGTTGGGGGACTCATCCCTCATCCAAAGTTGGCAAGAGAATAAAAGGAAACAAGTCCAAAAGAAAATGTAAAGAGAGTGAAGATAGAGAAAAGAAGTGTTGAATGACAGATCCCTTCCCTGGTTTGAGTTCAAAAGGAAAATCCATCATTATCCTTCTCCCAATATTGAAGAATCCCAAACAAAGGTGTCATAAAAAATCAAAACCTTCCCCCCTCCCTTTCCTTCCATTCCACCACGAATTTGGCAATAAACACCCAGAATGCAAAGAGCATGGGCACAATCTTAACTAACCTGAAACATGCCACAACTTTGGAAGCAATAAGGCCCTTATTTGAGAAGTAAGGATGATGGTGCATAAAAACAAAAGAGAATTAGCCCTCAGAATAACCCTGATTCACCATATATTAACATACAGGATCATTTGATTAGCTCCAGAATATCAGGACAAATCAAAAGATCCTTGGCCCTCACTGATCGCATAGAGTAGCTTCTTGTACATAATTTCCTGTTTTGGATTAGACATCAAAGTTCAGTCCAAATACTGCAATATCAGCATGAATGAATATGCACGCTTGGACAACAATGGTCCAAAAATTTCATCTAATGTTACCTTGGTAGAATAAGGAGGAAGCTTCAGGTAATTAGCACATGTCATCACACTGGGCAGGTCATCATCTGCTGACTCCAAAGGTCCATTCCCATTAGACGAAGCATTAGGCACAGTTGCCGATAGCTGCAATTGTGAGAAAAATGGTTTTAAATAATTAATGATATAAAGATGCTAGTAACCTTCATGGATAACAAAAACTAAGGTGCATATAATAAATAATACTACCTCCGGTCCTTAGTATAAGATATAGTTTGTAAAGCAATTGGCACTACAAATTAGAGGAGGTAGTATTTCTTATTCTTTGTTTCACTCAACTAAACTCTTCTATTCACCAGGTGAATAACCCAAAAAGTAATTTCGTTTCTTATATTCTCACAACCAACAAAATAAGAACCATCAGATCATACGAGCATAATGTTTTTAAGATCATAACATCTGAGAAATGAACTAGAATACAACTGCCAATGGGGAGAATTCAAGTGCACTGTTTAACTTTAACAACCACTACGCACTGTACCACGCATGGAAAGAACTCATGATTATGGTGCAACAGCATCTTGGTAACCTTTTTTGGGGTTTTTTTTTTGCACACCCTTGTTGGGGGGGGGGGATTGTTTGTTATCTTGGTCCCCGACAAAGGGAGACTTTTGTCCTCATCCAGTACTATCTTAAACTACCTTACCTTTCTCACAATTGTCAACTTTGGATTCAGCACTGCAAGCCCACCAGGTGGAAGCCTGGGTGCTCCAGTAACAAATTGACAGAAGGCACGCTGCTGCTCAGGTGTAAACTCTCCCATGATTTCAAGTAACTGAAAAATGGCATCAAACATCTTAGGATCCAGTAAAGCTAGCCTCAAATTTCATATGTAGATTATGATATATAATTGTAGTAAAGGGAATCGTACATTGACTATGGCAAGGCTCTTTGCAGTGTATCCATGGTCAAATTTTATATGATCAGCAAGTGTCTCAACCTGCAGAATTAATGAAAGATTAGTGATCATCATACTCTATGGTAAGATAACAATAGCTGTTATTAGTAATTGCATTAGTGGCTAAAATTACCTCCCACAACTCTCTACGACCACAAAGCAAATAGTCCAGTTCTTCGGGTGTAAAAATTTGCAAGGATGAGATATCAAAAACCTGAGTACATAGACAAAGGTAACAAAAATTAAGGTTTGAATCTCAATAAACTGATCAAGATTGATGGCTTACAACTACTATATTGACAGACTAAGCAGAATAACAGAAATAACTACTTTATATAACCTTTGCTATTCAAAATGTCACAAAAGAGTCGGGAAAAAAAAAAACAGTAAGCCCTGGAAGATCTCATTGATGTCTTATCCAAATGACAACATAAACTAGGTGAACTGTCAAAAACTTTAATTCAACAATTCAGCTTCCGAAGGCAGTAGGATGAATGCTTATTACTTATTAGTCATTAAACCAGACCAAGACCAAGTTAACCTTTCAACAAAGTTGTTTTGAAGGGGGACCGGAATCAAATAGCAGGCAATGACCAAGAGATGAATAAAACAATGGCAATATTAATACAAGAAATTTCTGATCACAAAGATAACATCCTTTCATTGTTAAAGAAGCAACTTGCTCAACACTACCAAACCAAATACACATTTATAGTGTAACAAATTAAGATTATATAGTAGCATATAACCTGATTAAACCCTGCTCTAAATGCTTCCATCTGATGCATGATCCCAGTCTTGAGAGTTGCATCAGCCACCAGGGATATATACTCCTCCAGATTATTGATATTAACCTAAAATTTTAACAGGAGACCAAAACATTTTCATAAGAAATAAAATTACTATTACAAATATAGACTGACTCAAGAGTTTAGCTGGCATACAATTTCATCTCCTGGTTTCAAGATGTACTCTGGGTAACCAGGAAGTGTAAAATCCAAGCAGAGATCTTCAATTGGGGCCCCACGAAAACGAAGGTTAGCAATTGTATCACTATGGTTACCACCAATGGATTCTAGATAATGTTTTCGGCAAACAAAGGCATTCAACTCAAGCAAAGTCTTTCCAAGCTCAGCATCAATGGAAAGAATGTCATGTAAATCAAGCTCCTGCGACAACTTATAAGGTGATTATCTTCGCTAAAACAAAATATGCAAGCAGATTAACTATACATATGAAAATTTTTATAACAATATCATGCAACTACTTACCTGACCGAGGACAAGTTTATAAAATGCTGCTGAGAAAGGTAGATCCAATAAACGTCCATCTTGAAGAGCTTTAGCCATTACACGGCCAACCAGCCGGAAATGCTCAATTACTTTAGAAAACTGGCTACCTTCTGATGCATCAGTGTTAGGAGCCCAAGGCCTAGGAAACAACCCAAGAGGAGCTTGGACTAGTTCAGCACCAGTAGAATTAACCCCAGAGCCATCATTGTTTTTTATTTTCTGTTCATCTCCATCAATGTCCATTGACTGTTTCTCCAAGGAATATGATCTCCACAGTTGTAGCTCAACTTTTTGTAGGTCGTGACTTAATAGTGTATAGAACTCAAGGGTGGGTCCCAATCCAGTACCAACTTCACCAAAATACTCTACTTCAAGTACAGCTTTTTGGCTAGAGTACATCTCCATTACCTTAGCAGCAGAATCCAATATGCGGTTCCTGGAAACTCGAACCTTCTGTCGCTGCAATCTACCTACCCTCACCTCTCTTTCATTTGTTGATCCATGACCATCAGCACCCTGCTGCTGCTGAAGACGATACAGTGCACGAGATAACCCAAAAGCAGTTGAATAGAAGTATTGCCGTCGGGTCTCAAAAGGAAACAAGAATGGGCACGCTTTAGTCAGCTGGTAACACCATGATGGAAGACTCCCACTACATAAAGCAAGAGCATCTTGAATTTGCCTAGCTAACTTTGGAGTAAGCTTGCTGCTTATGAATTCCTCTGGTTGCACCTTAGAACTTCTGATTACAACTAGCTCGTTCAAATCCAAGATTTTTCCCTCAGCAAAGCTATCAGTAAGCATCTGGACCCGCAAACGAGGTGCAAGTTGGTTCAAACCCTCCAACATCCGCAATAGTGCCAATATATTATACGTAGGATTTGATTTTTCCAGATCACATGGCAGTTCTGCCTGCAATATACTATCTAGAATAGTTGTCTGATGCAACTTTGCTTCAGAATTAGAATTTGATGCAGATCCAGATTTCGTAGATTTTGAAGCAGTTGAGCTTGATCCTCCAGTTGGTGATCTATCTGTTTGGCTATCTGCCCTCTGATAAGTGATAGTGTAAACATCACCCCACAGCCTGCCCCCATCAGTTGACACATATTCACTGCCAGCAAACCTCTCATCATCATCTTCATCTAACACAAGTTGTCTTTGAATTGCTTGATATATAGTCAAATGCCTATTAAGCTGCTTCCCACCAGCAGTAAATATCAACTTTTGAGGTTCATTATAACTACCAAACAATGGCCGTCCATGCCGATCTCTGCCACCACGAATACCTCGGCTATTAGCAGATCCAAGTCCCGCCATGGCAGCAGCAGCAAATGACATGGCACCCCTTGTGCTAGAAGAGTAGACATTTCTAATATCAGTAGAGTCTAAACCCTTGAATGCACCGGCCTTGCTACTAGAACCTGATGCTGCATTAGTCTGGCTATCACTTGTTGCAGGAGCAACAGTACAATCGTCACCTGAGTCACCCAATCTAACATCTTGTACCTTATCAGGCAGGCACACAGGAAGAGAATCATCTCTTAGCACCTGCACATTGCCGGGAAAATAAGAACACACATATAGAAGTGATAGCGTGCATATCTCAGAGCTACCATCTATTTTTGGCCAAATCTCAGAACTACCATCTAAAGCATAACCGAAACTGCTTGAAAGATTCATATTTATAAAGATAGTAATAGCCCTCCTGTACAATCAATCAAATGTATAACTAAAATGGTATCTATAACTAAAATGGTAGACGAATAGCAGAACCTGTATAAAGCTAATAATGCCAACTCTGGTGATCAAATGTATACATGCCACTAACAAGAAAGCATATTTCTGAATCATGAATGCAAGTGTGTATTTGTTTTACCGTTTTAGAAGTGCTTTTACTATTTACGAAGTATGGATATAAGAGGAGCTTTGTCTCGACTTATGTAAAAGAACTTTTTGAAACCATGGTTTGGGGGTTTCCCAAACAGGCACTAATTCACAAAACATATTGAATCACGGGATTAAGTAACAACTGATACATATGAAATATTAAATAAACAATATATTTATTTCTTTATAGTATGAAGAAAATGCGCAGGGAGTAAATCTAACCCAGGAGTTAAGAAAAGGTTCAGAAGAGAATACAAGACAAATATATATATTTCCACTTCAGGAGACTATTAGTGGTAGCTGACATGTTATTGACAACAACGACGCTGGTGTAAGCATTTGACTTGAGTGAGACAACTCAAAGAAAGGCATAGATGGGTCAGGCAAGCATGAAACATGTTTTTGACCATTCTGGTTCATGTTTAGGGGCCACTCAATTATAATTCCAGCTCTCAACTTGAACATATCGAATCCTCTGAATTACAAATCATGAGCAATAAACCAAAGAGAAAAAGATCATGTTAAAATTAAACAACTTGGATGAGTAGGCAGCATGTTGACTCAACAAATATGGGCCTTAATATATTGACTTGCTTTTTGTTTTAATTTATATTCACTGATTACGATTACCAAGCAAACCACAGTTCATCAACCAAGTTGGATGGTTCTAACAATCATTATTTTCTGAATTATAGCGAGAGTCCATTACATGGTGGACTAGATGCATCCAAATTAAAAGGTCAGATGTCATAAATTGTTTGGCCCCTAAACATTGAGCATAATTGTTAGAAGGGGGCATAGAACAAACAAACAAACAAAACTATTAACTGCTTTGATGACATACTAATAATGAATAAGACATTGATATAACCACTTGGAAAGAGATCAGATAACATACATCTTCATGGTCATCATCTGAGATATCATCATCCTCAATCACCAATGCCTCATCAATTTCAACAGGAGATACATCCAATTCTTCATCCTGAAATAGGGAAGAAAGGAGAAACCATTTAAGAGAATAGAATGCACTAAACAGGAAATTCCTTGTATTGCAGAAACATCTCCGAAGAGCTCCATGCAAAATGAAGATATAGCACAAGTATAAACACCATCCAGAAAATACTAATGGAAGAGAACAGTCTGTTAATCATAAACTCAGGCCCAAACTTTCACAGCATACCTCAGAAGTAGAGTCACCATTTACAGACTTCATCTGAGCTTCTTTATTCAAAGCAGCTCTGCGAGCAGCATTTCTTGTTTGGGCTCCTCTAGCCTCCTCCTGTGCAGGCTTCAATACAGCTTTTCCTTTGTCCTTAGATGAACTGGCGCTTTTTTCTTGGGATGTATCCTTTCTGGGTGTATCACCTATATTAACAGATGTTCTGGACCTGGTTGAATGACGGCGTGTAGTGGAAGGAGTAGAAGTAGGGGGAGATAAACCACTAGCTCCAGCAGTTGTACCAGATTCAGAATTTCCAGCAGGCGTCGTAGACTTCTGACCAGATTCACCCCGCTGGATACGAGGCCAAAGAAATTCTTCAATAGCTGCTAAACTTGCTAATGGGTCAATTAAGACAACATTGGATGAATAGTCCCTAAGTGTTTTTTCACCCTGTGCACGACAAAGACGCAACTTGAAGGGGTGTGATAGAGCACTTAGTCCAGAGGAGAGACGAGCACTTCCACTAGATGACCTAGATGAATGGCTCAGCACAACTGGAAAACGCTCCAAAGAGGACAGAGCATTTTGAAGCTTTTGAACCAAGACAGTCATAGGAATCATAGCCCGCTCATCAGAGCTAGAGGGTAAAGCAACAGCAACAAATGACTTGAATCTTTTAAGTGCCAGTTGGCGAAGCCTGGGCAGGTTAGTTTCTGAGATTTGATCTTTAGAGAAGTGCCCACAAGAAAAGTAATTCAGCAGAGCTGCAACAACACCACTGCCAATAAATTCAAACGTAGATACACCATCTCCTTTGCCAAGTTCCTTCAGCATGTCAGATATGACCTCCATCAAATACTCTTCGTTAATTGTAGAGTTATCTTCCAAACCTGATCCAGAAGCTTTAGATTTTCCCTTCGCTTTAAGCTTTTGGTCACCAACACTACCATTCAATTTCGTGCAAAGATTTTTCAGATGCAAAAGATCATCAGTAACACCTGCTTCAACCGCCCCAGGATCTGAAGGAAAGTACTTGTCTTTGAAAGCTCTAGCAGCTGAGCTTACAGAAATTCGAAGAGTAGAATTAACTGTAGGAATCTCCACTGAACTTGGAGGAAAACCTACATTTACTGACACAGAACCCTTCACATCATCTGAAGGATTTACATCTGGATTTGAACTACCACCACGTCGACGATTACGTCTAGAGCGAGATGTCGCACCAGATATTGCATCATTGTTGTTATCAGCAGATGGTTGGGTAGAAGCATTAGTAGAGTTGCCGGCTAAAATAAGTTGGTCAACTGCATGGACAACGCCTTCTCTAATAAACATCTTAGAGAATGTCCCAGGAAGCTTTTCCATAAGAACTTCCGCAATTTGCAATGCAGGAACCAGAACAAGTGGATCTTTCCATGCCAAGACCCCAGCTAAAAAGCTAGATGATCATATAAATAAACAACGTATAAGTTTTACCCCAAAAAATGCATTAGTTTTATAATTCTACAAAACAATTATCACATCAAGCAAACAATTAAAATTCTAGTTATTGATACCTTGATATGTTTGTCACACTCAACAACGATTGGATCATCTCTGCTGTGCTGAAATACATCAATTTTCCAATTACAGAAAGACATTTATGTCGAACGGGGCCATTGACGCTAGAACCATATATCTGCTCCCAAAGCAAGCCAGTGCTACTTATAAATCACCAGTATGGAAGAAAAAAAATGAAGAAAACCACGCAAAATGCAGCAGTTTCTTCTTTAACAAACATAATATACGTATCAAAATTTGTTTGTTGTCATAGAAGCAATTCAAACCTGTATCAAAACTGGGAGAAGATCCACCCCAAATTGTTTAAGTAGCTCTGGCTGATCATTTAATAATTTCTCCCGAGCTGATGTCTCGAGAGTATTTCCATTTGAGTCTTCATGTTTACCAGAACTGCTAACAGGAGACTTTTTCACAACAGGACCTTTCACAAACAAGTTGGAGCTAATTGGAAGGGAGATTGTTCCTTGTGGCAATGGGGGCAGAAGCTCATTGGCCAGGTTCACAATCTCAAAAATCTATGTAAAAGAAGAATTATAACATGTTTATCATTCCGCAAAGGTAAGAGAACAAAAAGCAATCCAAGTATGTAGATCATGTATTCAATATCTGAATCTATCACAAAGAACCATAGGAAGACAATACTAGATATAAATGATAAAAGCTGAAAAGAACGACTTGCAGGCATACTCTACCTGGTCTGGTGGCCTACTCAGTGCAGGTGAAACAGAGGCATTAGCAGAGGCTCCAGAACCAGATAGTATATCTTTAAGTATACCACTTATACCAAGGAGAAGCAATGTTTTTGCTCCAAGAGGAGAACCACTTGCACAAGTGGAAAGAAGACGAATTAAACCCTGCATATGCTCATCAAGTCAATAACCAAACTCCAAATGCAGAAGCATGAGATTTAAAAGCCAATATCTTACAGTATAAGTAGATGTGGTGAGAGAAGCCTGTCCACCACCAGCACTACTAGTGGAAATGAGGGAGGCAGCTTGGGTTACCAATCCATGATTGCATAATTCATCCAATTTGTCTGGAGATGATGCAAATGCTTCGGCAATTCTAGTCAAACAAACAGAGGCATGGTCCAGAACCTACAAAAATAATTGCCAGTGATAAAGAAATTTGATAATTGCCTATGAATGCGCAATCTAGTTCCCTGGCTTTCCCAATACTACCTTCACTTAGTTTTCTGAAGTGCAGCTGGCATGTTTGCAAAGCCAGATGCAGCTTATTGTCATCGTAAGTTTGACAACAAAATATACCTTGGAATCAGGATACTGAAGGAGATTTGTCAAAAGTGGCACAGCTTCCATCACAAAGTCAGCTGCATCTGAAGGAAGCTTCTTACACATGTTTGCAGCAGTTGATAATGCTACCCGCTGAAACACATTTTAAGTCAGTATTAGCTTCTCACTAAAATTGATGTACAAGATGAGCTGTGAGCATAGCATTCGTTGATGACTTACCTGAACACCGGTTGAGAAGAAGTCCAAGTAAGAAAGCACAGCCATAAGAGCACCAGCTCTGAGGCAGGCAGTTGGGTGCTCTTGAGATATCTTCTTCAGAGCTTGAAGAGACTGTATATGTCAACAATAATACTTGTCAAGCATTCAGGACTGCGAAGGTTTCTTTAAAAAAAATGACATCCCAGAAAGTATCATATCCAGACTAACGGGTTATGATAAATCACATACATATCTACGTTAGTGTAATAGAAATAATGTACTGCCCTGTGAACATAGTTACACTTAGTTCTAGCAAGAATTACACATCAGAATAGTTCAAGAACAAAGTAACAAGCTAATGATAACTAAAATCGTAATATTTACTCTGAATTCCCACACATGGTTCCCATCAATCAAATATTAAACGACTAGAAAACAACCTGCTCAGCTAAGTCCATATATTCTATGGTAAGCAATCTTGCGCAGAAGTTAGTCACTGCACCATAATGCACAACGGCAGCACAGGATGAAGGGAGCACATCACAGAGATGGGTTAGCGCCCTGGCTGCTAGGAGCATGATATCAGGATTGCTCTCATGGTTAAGCAACCCCACGAGCACAGGAACAAAAGAATCGACAGAAAATGTACTAAGTGATTCTTCGGTCCCAATGGAAAGCATTTCGCATAACTGAGTCAGTGCCTCAACCTGCCGACCTTCTTCCCCATCGGCCCGCAAGCCAGATAGAATTTTCTTCAACCTGCCACTCTGGTGGGACGTTGATGCAGAACCAATCGCTGATGCCGGAAGCAGATCATCTAAACCGGCACCAAGTTTACGAAGAAGCCCTTGAAGTGCACTACTCGCGGATGTCAAATTCTGATGCAAAATTCCAGCACCACCTTCACTGTCGTTATCATCATCATCCCCCGCCCCTCCACTTTCAATGTTCAATCCTAAGCCCCTCTCAGCATCCCTTTCTCTATCCCTAATCCTAACATCATGTTCTTTTTCCTCCCCTTTATCCAAATTGTCCCTGTCTATATTCTTCCCACGGCGATCACGGCGTGACCCGGATGGTTCATTGGTCGAGTCCATCGGAGCAGAGTTGTTAGACGGTAACACTTCGGGCCTCCTAGAACGAGAACGAGTCAAAACAGAATGAACTGTAGAGGCGGGGTTCGAAGAAGAAGTAGCAGCAGAAAGACGAGCGCGCTTGCTGGAACGGGTGGTAGGACCGGATGACGACGATGAAGGGGCAGCTGAGGAAGCCTCCGCCCGCTTCCGGCTCCGAGTTTCCATACAAAGACCCACCCACCCCTCGATTTGTCAACTCGCTCGCTGCCGAGCGGCGATCACAATGTCATGGATCGAATAATCCGAGGCATCTATCTTAACCTTGATTGAACCCCGTGAAGGCAAGATCGCAGGTATTATTCAATCAGCTGACGAACTGCAAAAACCCCAATTCAGAACCCCAGATTCTTCACGCTTCCACCAGCTTCTAAAGAATCGCAAACAATTCCCAATTAGAAAGAACCCCTACGAATTTTTATTTGGAGCAATTACCCGTCTATTTGACAGAATCTAAACTATATCCTCTGGAAATTCGGGCAGGTGCGATCAATTAGAAACTCTCAATTGTACTTGTTTATTACCAGTGAAAACCCTAGCTTGACGAGGAACGAAAGGAGGAGAGACCATCCTTTTATACGCAACTTAATTTGGTTCCTCCGTAAGAGAAAAGTATTACTGTAATAAACAAAAGAATATTTTATTGACAAATTTAACTCCTTTATTGAAATATTGGTGAGAGAAAAATATTTTTAATAAACAATGTCACATCATTTTTTAACAGGGGAATCACAGATAAATAACTCTATCACTGGGAAAAAACACAAAGACGTTTTCAATATTCATCATATTAAAGAAGTGTTATACCTAATTTAGGTTTTTTAAAATCAAAATGAAATGGCATAAATGTAATCACGCATCTTCCTAAATTTCCAATACCAATACTTCACTCTTACACCTTCCTCAACTTTTTCACCTCCCCCTTTCCCCTCTAATTCCTCTCCTCCCTTATGCCCTGTTTGGTGTGGTGAAATTGGAATTCAATTCCATGAGTTGTGCATATTTGGTATAAAGAAATGCTCATGGAATTTAATTCCACATAAAAGCCAAATGGGACCAATTCCATCAAACTCAATTCCATCCAAATAGCTAAGATTTGCAATTCTATGTCTTCAATTCCAACCTTGCCCTTTCTATGATGAGACCCAGGTTCAGGAACTCGGACCGGACTGGTTAGTCCGGCCCCGAAACCGACGAACCGGCTGGAGAACCGGTCCAGTCCGGGTTCCAATTTTAAAAAAAAAATTATATTTTTCTTTTAGAATTTCATACTATAAGCCTAAAATTTTCAAAGGAGAGGGATTTTTTATTTTTCAATTATAAAGGCATTTTGGTCTTTTCACATATAAATTAGGACTCATTTCCATGACATACCAAACATTTGAAAAAAATAAAATGGTGCAGGTTTTCGAAAGGAGAAGGTTCTGGGCTTCCCTGAATGATGTTTTTTTGGGAAAAAAAAATTGAAGGACATTTTGGTCTTTTCACCTAAAAATCATATCTCATTTCCATGACATACCAAACATACTTTTACACCTCATTTCCATTTCCATATCCATATCTATTTCCATTTCCATCAAGATTAATTCCATCATACCAAACGGGCCCTAACGTTCATCCCTCTTCCATTCGCACCATCACCTTGCTACTATTCTCTTCGCCATTACCTTAGTTGGGGTTTTGCCTTCGTCTGTTGCCGCTAGTGAAGACGGATGAGGTTTTGTGATGATTAAAAGGTTATTAGATCAAAGAGTAATGTCGAGTTGTTTAGTGACAATGATAAAGTTGGAAATACTAATCGCAATGTTAGGGATACTTCTTCTTCTGCTAGCTTTGGGTTTCTTTATCTTGGTATTGATGTTGATTCACGCGACACAGGCGACGATCGTGGCCATCATGATTCCATAGGGAGAGGTAATGATAATGTCGGTGGTAGGAGTGGTAATCTAGACCCTTAAAAAATATACTCTTTTGAGCTTTAACCGTTTCCGCCGTTGGCTCGACAAGCTTTGCTGCAGCATAACGAAGCAAAGCATTATGATGTGGGTTCGACTACAACAGCACACAAAGATAGAGGAATTCTACTCATTGAAAGGGTCTTTAGGTGGTCATGGTAGTTCAAGTACTACTAGTTCGGGTTCTCGAACAATGTTCGCAACTAATGCAAGTGAAAATATTGGCAGATGAAGTAGTGACTCAGTTCTACTTTCTTTTTGTCTACCTCATATTTGCTAGACTGGTCGCATTTCGCTAGTTTCTCGCCATCGGTTAGCTTAAGCCCTAAAAGGTCTCAACCCAAATCACCGATGACCATGATGTCACACATAAACTAGGTTGAACCACCTGTATTATCTCCTATTCACTATAATAATAATAATAATAATAATAATAATAATAATAATAATAATAATAATAATAATAATAATAAAGAAGTGCAAATCTTCTATTATGCCATTGTCACCTTCAACTCAAGAGAAAGCTTTTGCTAGTGATGACAAATCTCCTTTGTTGTCTCCACTCTTGTTATCACCAAATAAGGCTTTGCGGAAAAATTCTAATTTGTCATCATTGAGATTGCAATTTCAGAGGGAGGGGAGAAAAATGCAAGTGCTTCCCCAAGATTTTCTAATGTCGAACAATCATTGGAGCTCCAGTATGGATAAGGGTATGTCATCAGTGTCAACACCCGTTTCCATTTTGATAATCGTAGAGTAATAAAAACGGAATTCAATAGGCATATAGAAAAGTATAATTATACTGATAAAAATATTCATTTACAATCCCACGTCGTTCATAAACAAAATATAGAAAATACAGCGAAAACTTTAATATTTACAAGATTCCCCAAAATATCTAAACATAAACTAATTTATAACCACGATCATGTCCTTACCTCGAGACATGTGACACTCACTTCCCAGCATCTATGTCTTTGCTTTTTGACCCACTAGCACCCTCTGAGATGTTTATTTGAAAATAGGGTGAGATTCTAAAGAATTCCAGTAGAAACATTATATCGTTCATAAAAAATGTGAAAAGTAAATATGTCATGCGTTAATGTATGCACCAATTAATGAACAATATAAACACATCATTATCATGTATACATGAGTAGGGCCCAATCCCATGATCTACATTGGTTTGTCTTCCGCCAACTCCCAGTATAAGTGCACCCCGGCACTAAATGTCGCCTTCTAGGCAAACCATGTTGATTAATAAAAGCGCATTTACAAACATTGGCATCCATACAAGCATGTAATTATGGCATGATATATGAAGGATAATATTTCTACCTCAAAGCTTTATAAACCCCTTTTCAGATGTACCTCGTAATACATGTCGTGTCCAGCCTCCGACTCGGTCCTAAAATATTAAATGTATAAGAAATAGGTCATAACCTATCCGAGTATTATTTCAGACTCTTCCATAGTGTTTCTTGCGGTTATATTAGTCTATGGTGAAAATTTACCAAAATGCCCCTGGGACCGATGACACTTTTTCCCAAAATTTTGACTGGAGCTATCCTAATGTATTTTTGCCCAAGGAATCTATTTCCAAGCTCAAAATTACCAAATTCACTGTTAAATTAAAAAAATACCCTTGACAGCCCACATTTAGGGTTTTAGGGACGTTTTCGTAATTATGCTTTTTTGGCCTTTTCCGAAAAAGTGATCAACTGTAACCCCATCTATTTTTGCCCACTGAATCCAATGGAACCATTTATTTCATGAAAATCTAGCTCCTACCCCTTGAAACAGTGTTGACCAAAAGTTTCAAGAAAAATGGAAAAAATGGAGTTTTTGTGTTTTAGCTTCCATAACTTATACTTTTCCACTTCTAATCCCTTATTATTAACTTATTTAAACACATCTTAACCATGATTTAAAGAAATTTGGACAGTATAACCCCTTAGGGTTATGGTTTTTTCAATTTTACAACTTAACCAAAAAGCACCAAACTAACAACAAACTTCAAAACCAACTTCATACAAATATAAATTTGAGTTTGGTGTAGTTGTCTCTAAGGCTTCTTGGCTCCCCTCTCCCTATGCGCCATCTCTTTCTTCTCCTTGAGCTAACAATGTGTCTTCAAGATTATGGATTCGTGAAGAAACAGGGTTTAAAGAATGATTCCATGACAAAATCACAAGAAAACCTTAAGAGATTAGCTTCTTACCTTAAGTTCCTTCTTCTCTCTAGCTCTCAAGAGTTCTTCAAGCTCCCTCCCTCCCTCTCTTTCTCTATGTTGGACGAAATGCACAAAGGAAGATGAGGGAATGACTTCATAAATTTTTCTCCCTTCATCTTACACCATTGATTTCATCAAGGGGTGTCATGGTGACACTTGACACCACCATACTTCCACCCATACCTTCTTCACTTTATGACTTACTTGCCCTATTAGGTTTCATTTAGCATTGGACTAAATTCTTCCCTTGGCTTGCTTCACAAAAACCGTCCCCTTCTCCCTTCATCTAACCAAACCAATTTCTCTCCCAACTAACCAAACTAGCACTCAATTTTGCCCCTCCCTTCACTCAAGCTACTCTCTTACCATCACCCATCATGATCACCATGTCCATACCTTCATATAATGTACACCTTACCATTGTCACCATTACTATCTTCATGTAGCATTTTAACACGTGCTCTTGAAATTAAATATTTCCTCGTCATTTTCATGTGTTGGACCAAAATATGGGAGAGAAGGGAAGGAAAATTGTGTTTCACTAATTCCATAATTCTCTTAATTGATTATGTCCAAGTCCCTCTAATTTTACAATTCTTGATTTATTCCATTAAGAATAATCCAATTATACATTTTCCTTGAGTAATTGAAATTAACTTCAATTAATGGAAAAATAATTAATATTGGGCTAAATTGGCAAAATCTTGATTTTGCTATCAACTTTGTAATTTAATTCCTTTCTTGAATTAATTTGCCCATTTCCTCATGAACATGAATATTTCAAAATTCATAAGATCCAAATTTCATGAATATTCACCATTTTATTGAATTTTTCAATTAATTACAATCTATTTTTGGTGAATATAAAATTTGGGATGTTACAATCGGCGACCATCGAGGGTGCGGGTTACGTTTACAAAAAAAAATGTGTGGGCATTTGTGTCATTTCCTTTTAATTTATAAAAAGATAAATCAAGCCTAACACTTCTCTAATATTATGAATTTTGAAAATACCTTTATGTCTTTTCCTATTTTTAAAGTCCTATATCTGTATTTTTCCTTTTTTAAATATTAATAAAATTAAAATAATGGCTTTCTATTTATACCCCCGATGTAATTTATTTCTCATCAACCCATGGCATTCATTTGGTTAATGTAATAATATGTTTCAATTATAATGGATGGGATACATTTGCATATAATTCAAATAAGTTACAATCTATATATAGCATATAATGCATCACAACCTACTTATTTATATTTTATATTGATATGGATGAGGGGATTCAACATATCTCTGGCTCTTAATATAAAATTTAATTCATAGTATAAATTAAAAAACCAAAAGTAGTATGTTATATGTGTGTGTGTATTATATTTTGACAAGCAGCTGCGAGTGCCTACATCACAATGTCCTAACTACATACCTATAATGTGGTCATATGTACCTAGAATGTAAACAAAGTAGCTATAGTCAGTGCCATTACTAAGGAGATCAAAATCTATTTTGTTTAGTTTGAGAATTTTTTCTTTTATATCCTCGTCCATCTATATATACATAAAGAGAGAGAGTGTGTGAGAAAGTTATTTTTTATCATCTTATCATTCTCAATAAGGGATGGGTAGCATGCCATTTTTTCACAAAAACTTGCCATTGCACATTGTTTATTTACTATTGAACTTTTTGATGAATCGCATTTCCTTTTTTTTTTGGTAAATACTCATTCACCCCTCCTTCTCACCACTATTCTCATTACCCACATTTTATAAACTCATTTCCACTTCCATTCCCTCTGCCCAGCTTTTATAAACTCATTTTCATCCCCTCCTTGCTCCCACATTTCAGCACCTGTTTCACAAATATTCAGTGATAGTAACCTTATTTGGTGGAATAAATCTAGTCCACATTTGGTAGATTAGGGGCTAAGTCAATTGTATTGGGGTTTGGTTGATAACCATAGTATTTCCCAATTATTTTATTTTATATTGTTGAATCGATACAATACCTCATGTAATGTGGAAGAAGTGTATCAATTGAGGAAAATGTGTGTGATAAAACCGTGTGTGTGTGTGATTGCAAAAGGTGTAAAATGTTATATGACATGATACACATAAAGTCATAAACTATATGTCTATTCTCTTCATTTTAAACTTTTTTTTTTTTGATTGGGCATGCTAGCGCAGGCCGGCAGGATCGAAACCGACACAACGTGACACAAAGGCCGCCAGCTATGCCACTTGTGCTACTAGGCGCTGGCTCTTCATTTCAAACTTATTTTTCTGTTTCTTTTGCCTATGGTGAATTTATTGTGTAATGTAGTTGGAGTTTGCCTTGATTCTCCGTTGTTGTGCGAGTACTTTAGCGAAATGATGAATTCTAGCTACACCAAGGATTCTTTCATTTTCTATAAGAATTATTTGAAATGGATTGTGATGACCCATTTTAAATTCAACTTTCTATTTAGGCCTCCACCTATTCATTGTTAGATTGGTTCCTGCAATAATTCATTGAGGAAGTTAGCTAACTAGGTTATAATTCATAGTGCTCAATGCCCTATTACAATTCAAGACAATGCCAAGTTTAATGAAAGGCAAAATTTTTAATGGAAAGAAGGTAAAGAGGAGGAAGAATGTCAACACTCCTTTAAAATCTTCCCACTTAAAAGATTAGTCCTTAAGCATGCATGTATTCATGCTAATTACCCTCTCCTTCTCAAATAAGCCATAACGATGTTTTTTATTTTTTTTGCCAACGTCCACTCATTTAATGGGTATCAATATATATGGTGAAATTACTTAAAATTAAATTTTTTTCCTTCAATAATTTATAGTTTTTTTTTTGCCCGAAAAGGCATAGTTACTTACTACACCCCCCAAACATTTTAACCAAATAAGGCCATATCCTCATTAATTGGGCCTTCACCTCAGGATTTTGGGCCAGACAAGTTTATGCTAATTCTTATCATTTGTTTCTATACAAAATCATTTGTGTCAGAGAAAATGTTTGTATATTGTCAGATTCTTATCCAAACATCACCAAAGCAAAGGGCGACTCATATCATATTTTATATTTATAAGAAAATGAGGCGGCTATGCCGAAACGGCCCACTGAGAATATTATGTTTAACAAATTAACAATGGTTCACGCATGTGTCGGAAGCACATTGTAGTTTTATCATGGCACTTGGTGACGAAAACTTTAATTACCATATATTAACTCGTCATCAAATCAAATACAATTGGTTTTGGCTAAGTCAGAATTTATAATTATTCATTAATAAACTTATGCCTATGAATTCTAGAATTGGAAAATGACCATTCACTTTTGAATTTGCATTTTGGATTAAAATATTTGTATACTTAAAAGGCCGGAGATACATGTAAGAACGTAAGGCAATTATATATAAAGTAATAAATATCTGTTGAAAAATATCCATACGAAGACATTTATTCTATTATATTTACATGATCGTCCGAGTAGATTATGAAATTATCATTATCATAGAGTACGTCTCCATATAAACTGTGACCGTAAAAGTTCAGGGATAGGGGTGTCACACCCCACCGGCCCACACATGTGGCTCTACCGTGGCCCTCACCGATGGCGGCGGACTCACAAGATTCCCTCGCTCCCCAAGCGAGGTTTTTCGCCTCCGTGGGGATCGAAGCCACTACGTGGGGGTAAGTAGTGCCTCAATGCATCCCCACTACCACTTGAGCTACTTACCCCAGGTAGTGGCTTCAATCCCCACGGAGGCGAAAAACCTCGCTTGGGGAGCGAGGGACTCTTGTGAGTCCGCCGCCATCGGTGAGGGCCACGGTGGAACCGTGTGTGTGGGCCGGTGGGGTGTGACAAGGGGCGTATCCTGTAACACTTTTTCCCACTTAATTTGTCTATTGTTGGATTGCGATTTTATGTTATATTAAAAATATTATTATAATATTAAATATTAAATAAATAATATTTTTAAGGAACAAGTCTTAATCATTAAAAGTTAATCTAATAATAAAGAAATTAAGTGATCATTTAGCAACTAACAAGGTCATAATAGTTATATAAATTGATCTATAATTGAATAATAATATTTTATTATCATCATTTTCGTTATTATCTTTAGGTATTATATAGTTAAATTAGTATCACGATTTAATTTTAATTATCTTATCAAATTTTTTTTAAGTTTAATTAAAAAAGGAAAGAATTAGGGAGAACGACCAAGAAAACAAAATATTTATCAATAAGAATCTTAAAATTTGTAATTATTTTTAAGGACCAAAAATTAAAATAGAAATTCTTAATTAGGAAATTAATCTTTCTTTACTGTTTGAGTGTTAGTTATCAAATTTGATAATATCTCCAAGTATATTTTGATAAAAAAAAGTATATATGTAACTCAATATTTTTATGATATTCTCTCTCCTACACATCATATTATTTTAAAAGTTACTCGCACCAATTAAAATAGCCTCTAAAATCTTTCAATAATTTGAAATCTACCTCTTTCCTCTTTCTAAATTTTGATTATTTTTAAAACTAAAAAAAATCACAAAAAAATTTTGTTGCTCAATGAAATTTTCCCTTAATAAAATTTTCTTACCTCCCGTCCAAATCCTTGATACAAGCTACGAGCCTAGATCAAGAACCACGCTGGGATCACTTGACGTGTGCATGTAACGCAAATGCGATTTCATTTGTAATCGCTCATCGTTCTTTTCTTTATGACCCTCTCTCGCAAGAATTTACGACTACAGGACGATATCCCTGATTTCTTTGTCATCTGTGTTGTTTGACGATGGAATGGTGATATGAGGAGAACACGATTACTTTTCCAAACGACGATTCTGTGATATGTGCTTTTACTAGTGGACATTATTGAAGGAGCCAAAGCCTGATCTAAATGGTTTGTTAGTGAGCAAGTATTTGAGATGGGTTTCTTCAGCATTTTATTCGGAGTTTTTGGATTCGGAATTGGGATTTCAGTTGGTTTTGTTATTGGATATTTTCTCTTTATTTACGTTCAACCCAGCGATGTCAAGGTTTGTCCATGATTAAATCTTCATGCATTATCGTGTTTCATTATTACGTTGTACATTGACTTTTTTTCTCCTCCTGTTCTTTTTTATAATCGACAAAATGCCGTTTTCTGATTCAAATCATGCCTTTCTTTTTTTTCTTTCTAATTTTTTTGCCAACTTTTCTTTCTAATTTTTTGTTGTTCCATTCTCACAATGCCAGAGGGAATTAATAATAAAGAGTCTTACTGCTCTAATATGATATTCGATTATTTCCCCTTCTTTTACCTGTCTTTATATTTGATTGTTAGCATTCATGCAGCTATTGTCTCATGCCTAATCTTGAAATGGGATTCTGACACTTCTTCTCAATTGACTGCATTTCAGGCTTAGTAAAGAATAGGACACTAAAGGAATTTTAAAATAGGGAGTACTAACATTCTAATATATAATGAGATCATCTATCCAAGATTATAACGTTCTACTTCTTATGCAAGTTTAAAACCAAAGAGTCAACCTAACCCATTTGCAAGAAAAACCCAAAGCAGAAAAGGTTAGAGAAGACTAACTGTCATCATAAAGTTACAAATAAAAGGTAACCTGGGAAGAACATCAAACCCAGCGCGAGCTTGTATTGAGAATATCTATAACTTTCAACAGTCTTTTTTATTGTATGTACTATGTGGGTATAATTAATGGGTACCTTTTTGGCTTGGACAGGATCCTGAGATTAGTCCATTGGCCAAGCAAGATGAAGACACTTTGCAACGAATTATTCATGAGATTCCAATTTGGCTGAAAAATCCAGACTTTGATCGGGTAATTAACTAATGTATTTGACATGTTTCTCCATGTTATATTTAATGTGAGTTCTTTTGACTTGGAGCACTAACACATTACTTTTTGTTTTTTCCTTTTTATAGGTTGATTGGTTCAACAAGTTTCTTGAATACATGTGGCCCTACCTTGACAAGGTATTTTTCTAATTTGTTCTCAATAATTCACATCTACCTTTGTGTTTCTCCTGATCCTTTTTTCTTGTGTATCCATGCTTTTTTTTTTTTTTGGCTTGATTAGGCAATTTGCAAGACTGTAAAGGGTATTGCAACACCCATAATAGATGAGCAGATAAAAAATTATAAAATAGACTCAGTTGAGTTTGAAAGCCTAACACTTGGGACCTTACCTCCGACTTTTCAAGGTTAGTTCAGGGACATGGTATTGTTACTCTCTTAAAGCTGCTGATTAATGTTCGTGAGGCCATACACTACATTATTTTATGGTAAACATAATTAATCCTCTTCAAGTCTATATCCCATTCTTAAATTTAACTTCAAGCAGGAATAGGAAATTACTTGTGGACACTAAATCTAATATGAGGACTTGAGGTAACTGATTTTACCTCAACTGTGAAAACAAAGAGCCAAAACAAACTCTCAAAAGAAATTATATGGAGACAGAGGGCAAAAGAAAAGGAAGAGGATAGAGGAGCTACAACGGCATTTCATCGTAGTTTTCTTTTGGTTCGAAGCTTTTTTCTGTAGCTGATATCGAATAGTTTATGTCATGATTTTTACCATCCTTGTTCATACTTGCAAATTATCCAAGATTAAAGCACCTGATAATGTTACTATTTTCTTTTAGAAATGATATTCTTTCTTCTCTGCATACAAAGGATAGTTGCACTTGTATTATTATTATTATTTTGGTATTTGACTGGTTTTGTCATAATGATTTGATGCATGAATCTTGTCAATCCCTTAGTTGATTGCATTTCTTGCTGTTGTTAGGGATGAAAGTCTTCGTGACTGATGAGAAGGACCTGATGATGGAGACTTGTGTAAAATGGGCTGCAAATCCTAATATCATTGTTGCTGTTAAGGCATTAGGGTTGAAAGCAACCGTTCAGGTTCCACTTTTATTTTCTTGTAAGAAAGAGAACGGGGCAAAAGGTGATGCTAACTTTAACATGCTAAGCATTCTGTATCCTTTCAGGTGGTAGACTTGCAAGTTTTTCTTTCACCACGGATTACATTGAAACCTTTGGTTCCAACATTTCCTTGCTTTTGCAACATTTTTGTGTCGCTTATGGAGAAGGTTTGTGATTATTGGGTGATTTTCTTTCCCTGCTTACTGCGCATGACCACTTGACTTTTTCTGGATTCTGAGGTATGAAGCACGTAAGCAGTAGAGCAAAAGTAGTGTTCTTAATGACCACTTATTCTAGTAGATTTTGATTCTTGATGGTCTGACTAGAATCTGGAAAGCCGCTTCCAGTTTCTTAAAACACTCTAAATTTGGCCATTGCTCAAGAACTGGTGAAGTGATGACCAGATTTTGAGCTCTTTTCAAACAATAGTTCTTGATCAAATTAACCTTTTATTTTCTGTCTTTAGCAATCCAATTGCTTAAAGTAGTCATGATGATTATGTTTCTTTTTCTTGGGTTTCTTTCGTGTAATGCTTTCAATATGATGGTATATATAAGTTATTGTTTTAAGGCGTGACGGTTTTATTTAGCCCATCTTTCTCAATCTTTAGTAAAAAATGACAATTCTTGTCATTTTGGCCTATCATTTCCATTTTAGGATGAATTTCAATTTTTCCCAACTCCTAACAACTTTTTAGAGGCAACAGCAAAATCAATGTTTGGGACATATGATATTGTACCTCCAAAACTCATATTAACTTGTATTTGTTCTTGAGGACTTGTTTGGGTTTGGTAATTATAATAGTATTGTGAAGAATGATATATACTCATTATCTCCATTTTAATATTTTGTCTTTTATGTAGCAGCCACATGTCGACTTTGGGCTAAAACTTGTAGGGGCTGATCTCATGTCCATTCCTGGCCTCTACAGGTTTGTTCAGGTACAAATGAGCGATATCATATCATTTGTCATTATAGCATCTCTTGGGGGATCAGTTCTTTTTCTCTTTCCTATGGTACAGATTGATCAATGTTCGCACTAGTGAATCATACTCTGAGATCTGCAATTCTCTCAATGCAGAAGCTTGTTTTGTGTATATACTACCTCCGGTCCTAACTATAAGATAAAGTTGGCTTTTTTTGAAGAGATTAAAGAAATTAAATAAGTTACTTAATCATATCATATATTATTTATCCTTACATTATATATTAGTTTATTAGTCAAACTAATTAGTTTGGAGAAAAAAATAAAAATATAAATACTCTGAAGTAATTTAATTAACTTCCTTAATTTCTCCAAAAAAGTCAACTTTATCTTATAATTAGAACCGGAGGGAGTATTGTTTAATGCATAAAACCTTTATAGGATATTGAGAATGTTACCTCAACAATCCTGCATAGAGCTGTAGGTTCTTTGTGGATATACGGAAGATTGATGACAAAAGAGAAAAGAATTACTCTGTCAGTAATTGAAAGGTGTAATATTAGAGGTCAGATAGAGGAAAAGAAGTGTAGTGTGATCTTTTAGGTTAAAAAGGTCTAGTGTTACTTCTCAAATTAATTGAAAGGAACATTGTAATGTATATGCAATACATATATGCGCCAAAAAATGTTATGCAATACTTATTCTTTGGTCAACAGTTCATGTTGAAAATCCTATTATGATTATTTTCAGGAGTTCATCAAAGATCAAGTTGCGAATCTGTACCTGTGGCCAAAAGCTTTGGAGGTCCAAGTTTTAGATCCAATAAAGTATGTTTGTGATTGTTTCTTATACTATTTTGTCATATCATGTTCTTTTATTGGCTGCTCAATGTCTTGATTATAAATCTCAGGGCAATGAAGAGGCCTGTGGGAATGCTCAATGTAAAGGTTCTGAGAGCCATGAAGCTTAAAAAGAAAGATTTACTTGGTGCCTCTGACCCTTATGTAAAACTAAAGCTTTCTGATGAAAGGATGCAATCAAAGACTTCAGTGAAACACAAATGCTTGAATCCAGAATGGAATGAAGAATTTAATCTTCTTGTTAAAGATCCTGAGAACCAGGTTCTAACGCTTAAAGTTTATGACTGGGATCAGGTATACATATATCTCTAGTTGAGAGTCTATATCCTCAAGTCCAGGACTTTAGTCCTTATTTGAACTGAATGTTTTGTTTTCAAAGGTTGGGAAGCATGAAAGGATGGGTGTAAATGTAGTCCCTTTAAAAGAAGTTCCCCCTCAAGAGGCTAAAGTTTATACTCTTGATCTCTTGAAAAACATGGATCCCTACGAGGGCGATAATGATAAGTCCCGCGGTCAGATTGTTGTAGAAGTAACATATAAACCATTCACAGAGGAGGATTTACTCAAGGACAATGTGGCTCATATAATACAAAATGTTCCTGAAGGCACTCCTCCTGGGGGAGGCCTGCTTGTGGTTATAGTTCACGAAGCTCAAGATGTTGAAGGAAAGTATCACACTAATCCTCAAGCTCGAGTTCTTTTCAAAGGGGAGCAGAGAAGGACTAAGGTGCATGCTCTCAAGAAATACTTGGATTCTACCTTTTCATGATAGAATTTTGTTCAATTGACTTCTAATGTAATACTGTGTATTGTGTAATACTGCAGCATATAAAAAAGAACAGAGATCCAAGATGGGCTGATGAGTTCCAATTTGTAGCAGAGGAACCTCCCACTAAAGAGAAAATACACGTGGAGGTTGTTAGCACCTCGTCCCGCAACCTGTTGCATCCCAAGGTACAAAATTTCTAACTTGTTTGTATGGGATTGTGTGATGTTAAAGAATATTGTTAATATGATGATGGTTGGGTACACAAGAAGTCTGGACACATTTCTGCTGTCTCGTATGCTTAAGTGGAAGTTCGAAGAAGATGCCTTTGATTGTCAAAAACTGATAGAGTACTCCTCTTGGATTTTGGTTTGGCTGTTTTCGCATTGCTTCTAACCTATAGAATTAATTAACACAAATTTGGTTTTGAGGCACAGATATGATGAGTTATAGAATTAATATGCGCTGTAATGGAGAAATATTATCTGTCTCTGAGGATAACATGTTCTTCTTTGAACACTTTCTGAAAGTGTCTTTTGGATTTGTCTTCCTTTGCTGATCTATGACAATTAGTGGCTCTGCATGTATTTTGATTTATTATATTTGGGATTTATTTATCTATCTCTCTATTTATTCTGATTGCTCTGTTGGGCTTTGGACATTAGGAATATCTAGGATATGTTGAGGTTGGTCTGGCGGATGTTGTAACTAACAAGAGGATTAATGAAAAGTATCACCTTATAGACTCAAAGAATGGTCGCATCCAATTAGAGTTGCAGTGGATACCTTCGCAAGCTTGATGAGATGGATGATCCTCCCTTTTCATTTTTGTTTCTTCATTAATCATTCTTTCTTTCTTTCTTAAACCAAGTCTTTTGTTCTTCAATTTTGGGGAGATTGATCAGCGGGATTGACAAGGACGTTTCTTGAATTCATCTCGTGAGATAGATTGATTTGTTCATTTAGTATGTGTAAAAATGAGCATATGTAGTTTACAATCATACATACATATATTGATGGTATATGTACTGTCCTAATTATAAGATAAAGTTGATTGTTTTGGAGAAATTAAGGAAACCAATTAAATTACTTTAGAGTGTTTATATTTTTAGTATCCTTAGATTATATATTAGTTTATTAGTCAAATTAATTAGTTTGGAGAAGAAATTAAAAATATAAATACTCTAAAATAATTTAATTGATTTCCTTAATTTCTCCAAAAAAATCAACTTTGTCTTATAATTAGGACCGGAGGGAATAAGTTTTAACGAAAGTCCCGGTGTCTGTCCCAACTCTCATTTAGTTCTTTGTTCACATTTGGGTCACCTATGATAGTAAATTAAAATACTACATTGTATGTATGCTCCAAGTATCACTTCCCTTAAACATTTTTAATAGAGAATAAATTGAAGTATAATAAAATCATGATTTTGAAAAGACTCTAAATTTTATTTGACAAAAAAAGACTCTAAATTTTCTCTCCACAAATAATTATCAAATTTGGAGGGGAATAACTTGTTTAGTTATAAAAAATGTTTTAGTTTTAGAAATAAGAAATCAAATAAGTGACAAATGATGATTAGGACTTTCATTCTTCTTTATTTTATAAGAAATCAATTCTCCCCATTAAAATTTTTAACTGTTATTAAACTCTTGAAATAGTTTTTAAAAGCAAAACTTACTGTCTTATTTTATATAATTGTTTATACTTAATATTATTCAGTTATATCATATTCAATAGAAGTATTTTTTTTAACATAATTCCTATTCTTTTTTATTGAGTGAAGGATGACAACAACAAAAAATCAAACTCTTAAATTATTTGAAGAAAGTCAATTCTTTTTTGATTCAATTTATTAACTATCGCAGCTAAAACTTTTATTATCATTTAGTAACTAAATTGTGAGTTTATAATTTCAAAATAATTTTGAAAGCTTTTTGTGCCGCATATTTATAGGGAGAGAAAAAAAAGGGAGAGATTAATTATAATTTCAAAATAATTTTGATAAGTTTTTTTTTCCTCTAGAGCAGGGGCATTCAAAATAATTTTTTTCCCCCAAAGGATTTTAGCTTCAGTAATTCCACGCACCTTCATGGAGCGGAAGATGAGGACTAACGCCGTCGAGTGGCACTCCACCATCGTCTTTCTTGGTCGAAGCCTTTTGTTTCTTTTCTTCCAAACAAAATTCAGAGCCTTTTCTTCAACCCAACAGTATTTACTATTTACTCTCATTTTGGTTTCTGAAGCTGTAAAACTCTGAAAGCTGACAAAAGCTAACTTGAAGGAACTTTTAATGGTGTTACTGATGGTCGACACTGAGTATCTAAAGGAAATCGACACAGCTCGTCGTGATCTCCGCGCTCTTATCGCCAGCAGGAATTACTCTCCTCTTGTGCTTCTCCTTGTGTACGTTTCCTCTCTATTGCCTCACTAGTTTGATGCTTCCGTAAATGTTATTTAGATATGAAGTAAATCGGAGTAGTAGGATTTTAGAAATCAGAATCAGCTGTGTTCTGTGACTTTGCAGTCGTAAACGGTCATCGCAGGTGCTGTAGAGTAACTCCAATACAAGATTGCTCTTTTATGTCTTTGTTTCACTAGTTATTGACTCAGGTTACATTCTCCTCGTCATCGTATGCTTTTCTAATGTTTCAATTTGTTTAATCTCTGTGCTTTTGCAGTTGGCGCGAATCAGGAACTTATAATGCCGAGATGAAAACTGGTGAACCTGATGGCTCTATTAGGAACGGGGAAGAGTATTCCCATGCTTCTCTAACAATGGCTTGAAGAAGGCTATTGACTTCTGCGTAAGCTCTGATCTAGTTGATCAATTCTTTGTTTCATGCAAAAGATGTGATTTCTTAAATTCCAGTGTATAAGTAGCTGATGTTTACCTTAATCGAATATGTTTGAAGCGCTGGCAGAGATAATGTGCATCTTAATGCAAACGATGCAATTTGTCTTGCTTCTTGCTACTGTTTGTGTACACTGTGTGCTTATAACAGTTTGCAGGTGCCAGTATTAATAAGATGACTTAAGCTTCATTCTCATCATATGTGATCATATGCCCATTTGTGATAGTAAGCATGAAGAATCATGTTCAAGCGGGGAATTTGGATTTACATAGAACTTCAATGATAGTAAGCATGAGGAATCATGTTCTATATTTTATCGTGCCTTGTGTTTTGACAGAATTATTTAGATCCTATGCCTCTTGTCATTTTGCCAAAATTTTTGCAGCAACTTGGAAATAGCCTCATGTCCTCACCCTTTTTTTGGGGAGTTACACTAGTGTCCTCATCTTTCTGATATCTATCTTATTTCCTGATGCTGCAGAGGAAGTGAGAGCAAAACATCCTAAGATCACATATGCAAACCTCTACCAGGTGATTATTTCATTCACTATGTTCTCTTGAAAGCAGTTGCTCCTTGAATATAGATATAGACTTGGTATGATATGTGATGTGATAGGTGATGTAGTGGCCTCATAACTAGTCTTGTGAGGGTTATAAGATGGATAGACCATAGTATATAAAAGGCTTCTTCTCTTGCTTGTTCTTTATTCCTTATATTTGAAAATGGTCATACCTATAGTCAATACGGAAAGGTGAGCTTGTTTTTCTTGGCCTGAAGTGTGAGTTTTTACAAGTTTCTAGAGTTGTGCATTAAATTTGGGTGAACAATCCATTCTATGGTAAACCATTTCATGGAACAGCTAAGTTCTTTCCTGTTCTTAATTTGCAACTCCACCTCCAGCATTATTTATAGGAGTGAAATTTGATAATCATTTCTGTAGCTGAGAATCATTTATCTTGTTGCTGGTGTTAGATATATATATACATATAGTAACCTTGGTGGTCAATCGTTAGATCTTATATAAATGTTTGAGTAAAATGTCACTTGTATAAGTAAAACTGTGCTATCATATAATATAATGAAATCCACTTCAAAATGAGTCCTGATTCTCTCCACCAAGAGGGAGGGGAGAGAGGTTATGGTGTATACATTCTTCATGTGCAACATGATATGAATTCTTTAGGATTTAGCTAATTTCCCTTTAAAATTTGCAAACCTGAATAGGGATGTCAGTTAACAATTTTATTCTATTTACTTGTCATGTTTTCTTGTGGGTGTTGTTGCAGCTGAGGTTATTGGAGGACCTACTACTGACTTTGTCCAGGAAGAAGGGTAAGCTCTGGTTCACCTTCAAAATCATACCTATTATGGAGTCATCGCTTCTTGTTAATTCATCATAGTAATACCAAAGAAAAACGTCTTCCTGTCCCTAAACAAGGTGGGCTGTTCATCATTTTGCTGGGGTATTCACCTTTGCCACGTTAATTAAGGAGGAAAAATTTATCTTTTGAGCTTAATAAGTGTTTTCTCTTTGCTGATTTAAGCTCACTTATACAAAGCTCAATGAAATTAAGAAAACATGAAAGCATACAAATTTTTTGAATGCTGTAGGTAGGTGTGCTCCGTCTATGCGATGTGTTTCATTGAATATGTGTACCCCATATACATGACCAATGATATTGTAGCACTGGCTGGCGGAGATGCTCTGGTTGTTATCTTGTGTATATTTTTAATTTCCATCCATGGTATGACCCCACATTTTTAGTTCATTTGCTGTGATGTATTATAGGGGAAGAACACATCCAGAGAGACAAGGGTTTGATGGTCCTTGGACGAAGTAACCAGTGAAGTCTGATTTGAGCTTCTTGAAATACCACGTTTGACATGACACGGAGGACATTGGTAGAAATTGATTTTTTGTCTTCAGCTAAATAAGATTGTTCATGTCAGAGAATTGTTAAAAAGGAGATTCTGAGGGCCTGCTTATACTTCCAACGAATAAGGCCTTACTGGATTCCGTCATTATGTTCATTTGTATACAAAGGTGATTGTGGTTACGTAGTAATGCAGATGATGGATGCACAATCCCTGATGTGTAATCTTTTTGAGGAAAAATGGCAGAAAACTCCTTAAGCTTTTGGTCACATTCAAATGGCCTCAACTTTCAAATTTGCCAATTGGACGTCTGAAATCTGTCATTCAAGCAAATAGGTCATTTGTCCATTTTCCTCTCCTCGATATTAACAAGGTTAAAACAGAAGGATGGATTAATTTGCTAGAATGTTAGAGTTTAGAGTCTTAATTGTTGGTTTTGAAAACTCAGGAGCCATTCATAGATGACTCGGGGTTAAAGAAGCTATCGTACTGCCCTTATTTTAACGCTATGTCGAGGTAATTTGTGATTTACAATGCATGCAGAGGTCTCCCTATTAAATACACAGTGACATTTTACTTGTTAGCTTTCTGCCACTTGTCAGTTGATTAGATCCTTGCGCCTGAGATCATTGCTTTATGTGACAATTCATTAGCGGGAATTTTCCTTTTCCTTTGTTGTTTTCTGTTTTTTAAGTATCGTGCTCTGCTAATAACTATGGTATTTCCTGGCTGACAGGACGAAGATGCTTTTTTAAGGGATTATGCTGAGTCAAATAAGAAACTTTCAGAGCTAGGGTTTGTGCCAACCATACCTGCTCAAGGTGCTGTTGGAGTAGGAGCAGCTGAGGTTGCCCCAACGTATTGCAGTTATTCAAGTAATTGTAAACTTATTGTCAGATTCAATGAAAATATTGCAACAGGTTTTGAGTATATCAATAGACAATACATACAACCAGCTAATCCTATTGCTGTGTGCGAATAAATCAGGACACTGTGCACCTGAGATTGAAGACCCCATTTTGCGTTTTTACGGCACATGTCCCTGTGGCCTGTGGGAATGACCTAAGCTATCCATTTTTACCTCAGCTCTGCGACCTGCCTGCACAAACCATGTAGGAATGAATGTGGTAGTTTAAAAAAACTGGGTGAAGCCTGAAGCCTGAAGCCTGAAGCCTGTGCAGTAAGAATACATTTAAATTTAATCAAGTGAACACTTTGTGAGACAAGATTTAACCCCTAGAAACCCAACATAAATGGAATATGATAACTGCGCGCCACTTTTAACGTGCGCATGTCCTATCCAGTAGTTGTTGAAGCAAAAAAAAAATCGTGTAGTATAATTGAAGGCAGTGGACCTTCATTTACTTAAAATTACGAACCTATGCAAAGTAGGTGGACGCCATAAATTAAATCAAATGCAGTAGCCGCACTCTGCGGTTGTTATTATCATGCTTATATTATATATATAACTTCAGTAATAACTAAGTTCTTAAGTTATTAGATTCATTTAACCTACTACCTTGAAAACAATCAATTTTTTTGGGCACCTTAATTTGCTCCGGGTATTTCTGAACCACTAGATTTATGAACAACTATGTGCAAAGAATCCGTTGTCTTCAGATTCACTCATTAGAAAGAAAAAACAAAAAGAAACAATTAACAGACTTGATCCTCTCAATATCAAATGGTTGATTTCATTCTTTTCTTTGTTTTTTGTTTTCTATAACAATCAGGGGGTTGACAATGGACAGACACCATAGAACGTGGGTTGGTTTGGAAATTACTAAATAATAAATGAAACTAATCATATTGCCCCTGAAGCTAAAAATTGTTTTGTTATTTTTAAGATTCCACAACATTAGCTAGTGGGGTTGCGCAGACAGTCATTTAATGATTTCTCTTGACTATAAAATATAATCTGTCATCTCACCTCACTAGGAGCTGATATTTTCTATAAAGATCCGTATAAATATAATCCGCAGGCAAGTGGACAATCCGTCCAGAGTGTAATTAATTAAAAGGGGAAAGAAAAAACAGAACACCTAATATAATTATAATAGTAATTAAACATCAATAGGAAAACAGAGAGAGACAGAGTTTGGAAAAGATGAGGTGTTGATGTCTGTCAATAATGTTACCAAACACCCCCAAAAGAAATGTATAAAAAAGATAAGTTTTAGAGTAGAATATGTTAATGCAGAAGAAGGCTTTAAAATCGGCCATAAATGTGAGGCTGAAAGAGACGAAATAGTGGAAAGGAAGAGGCAGAGGCACATGTAGAAGACAGGGAAGGAGGTAGGTAGGTAGGGTATGAGGAGGGTTCTTAGTCTTTGGGACAGCACAAGGCTTTAAGGTCTTTGGACTCTCCCACGAGTGTACCTAAGCACATGACTTACTCGTGTTCATGTGCTGGCTCTCACCACACAATCATGCACTTCTTAAATATTATTCCTATATCATTCTATTTATTTTTCTTTTAAATAAATGAATAAATCTTGTGATTATCTGTTTTCTTCAAATCTGATGGAATTGGGCATGTGGGGTTGTGAGCATCATGTCTAGATATTATAGCAACCCAACCGTTAATGGTCATCATACCATATGGGTTAAAAATATGAATATCTCTAATTTTAAGTTTATATTTGAGTGATTGTTTTTTTTTTTTTTTTTTGAAAATATGACATATAAAGAGAATGCTTGTGTAGTTGGAGTTGCAGAAATTTGGGAGGAGTGTTTAGAACTAGAAGCTTGTTAGGATAGCACTGAGTGGATTAACTTTAACACTGAATTTATTAGTTACAGACAAATATCATGTTTGGAAAAGGTTTAAAACAAAATGACATTTTACCCAAAAGTCCGTTATAGTTGAAATTAAATATAAATTTGTTAACTTTTAATTTTTATTTATACATGAACTTTCTAAAACTGACTTTTCAATATATCATCCAAACAAAACAACTTATTTGTAAAAACCTATCGAAACATAAACAACATTAAATTAACTAACTATGACCTCAATTTTAGCTTATAAAAACTAGTTCAAGCAGTAGTGAGAGAGTTAAGAGGGGAAGATAAGAAGGAAAGTGGAGTGAGTCCTTTTCCAACTTCACCTTTGAAAGCAACTGATACCCATCCCTATTCAACTCTTTACCATCATCCACACAGCTGTAGGTCATATATAGATTAATCACAGTTGGGGTAATTTGTAGTTTAAAACATATTCATTTATTGTATGAGGAAGAGATATATATATATGAAGTATGTGGAGGTGTAGGTGGTTATAATAATAATGTTCAAAACAAGAAATATAAAGATAGAGGGATGTGGGAGAAGAGAAGAGAAGAGGTGATGTTGAAAGATAACTAATGAAGGGGTAATAAAAACTAAAGAGAGAACAAACAAAAAGGGTTTTTGGCTTCCACTTGTGACTCAGCCTGATAAACCTTGAACCACAAGAGAGAGAGAGAGAGCACAACTGATTGTATTAATTTCCCTTTATTTAACCCCAAAACCTCCAACCCCTTCTAGAAACTTGTCCCTCTCTCTCTCTCCCCCACACACACACTATTGGTCTTTGCGTAGCCAAACAACCATCATCAATCATCTCTCTACCTTCTCACATGAATCACCAAACTGCTCCTCTGCATCCCTTTTCACTCCTTCCCCGCTTATTAGCATAAGATGAACTGATACTTTAATTGATTGATTTGAAATTATTAATGAAACTAAATAAATTACTGAATTATAGTATCTTATATGGTCTCTCTGAAATACTTATTTATATATGTATCATTAGATTATATAAAAGTTTATAGTTCAAAGAAAATTAGTTTGGAGGAAAATAATAAATATAAGTGATAAAATAAAAACAAAAAGGTCTTATATTTCATATTAAAATTAAAGTCCAAACTAAGTCTTATATTTAGGATAAGAGGCTGTATATCATTTTTAGCTTGGCTTACTGAAAGCAAACAAAATTTTAAACCTCATTAATTGCGCATTAAAATTTGGGTTAAGGGGCAAAAATACCCATGCATTTTTCTCAAAAGTGCATCCACCACCATAAACTTTTTTCGAGTGTAAAAATAACTATGAACTTTCAAAATGAGGGCAAAAGTGACATTTCTGTTAAAATCAACTAACGGCCGTTAACTCCAGTGCAAAAGTACCAAAATACCCCAATCTAAAAAAAGATTAAGGGGCAAAAATAACCATAAATTTTTTTTTTCAAAAATGCGTCCACCACCGTAACATTTTTTTAAGATAGGGGTATTTTGGTACTTTTGCACTAGAATTAACAACCATTGGTTAGTTTTAGCGAAAGTGTCATATTTGCCCCCTTTTGAAAGTTTATGGTTACTTTTGCACCAAACAAAAAAAATTTATGGTGGCAAATGCACTTTTAAGAAAAGTTTATGGATATTTTTACCCCTTAATCATTAAAATTTTATAACTTTTCAACACGGTTCCTATTTAATATATATATATATATATATATAAAGAAAATATTATGCACAATAATAAATTAAGGCAAAACTGTACACTTAAGTCAAAAAAGATTTAATGATATGACTTATAAAAAAAATTAAAAAAAACCTTATTTCTTTGACTTATGAATAATACAAAAGGAGTATATTTTATTTACTTTAAAAATAATAATAATAATAATACTTCTTCCCATTCTAAACATAGGAGCTCAAAAACCAATTTATAAATATTAACAAATAGTTTAATTAGTTATTTGTAAACAAAATGTACGTTAATTTGTTTGAAACGTCATCTTTAATAATATACATTGTAAACTACCCTTAATGATAGAATTTCCTTTAATATATGTAATCAAGAAGAATAGTGCAAGACAAAATTACAAATTTGATACATAAAATAGATTGAGACCTTACCAGTATATTTAAAATAAACTCTTCTACTAACTTTTATATTTGAGAATAGTTGGGAAGGATTGTAATTGCCCAGCTGCTCAAGGTTTATTTATGAATTAAACAATCCCAAAAAAAACCCCCCTCCCTGTATATATTTTACTTTAGTTTTTGGCCGGTTATGTTGTGTGTTCGTACACATTGACAAACAACAGTAAAATAAGTTATGTTGTGTGTTCGTACACATTGACAAACAACAGTAAAATAAAAATAATTTAAAATGATATAATAAATACAAACTATCATTATTATTATTATAAGAGGATAATCATGATTGACGCATTTTATAAATTCACTATTATG
Organism: Inga laurina; assembly: GCA_963855925.1. Classification (NCBI taxonomy): domain Eukaryota; kingdom Viridiplantae; phylum Streptophyta; class Magnoliopsida; order Fabales; family Fabaceae; genus Inga; species Inga laurina. The sequence goes on along the minus strand of OY979702.1, from coordinate 60,458,533 downwards.
ACGATTATTTTTAAATATTTAAAGTTATTATTTTTTCAATATGAAAATACAAATATATCATTGTCATATATAATGATTACCGGTTTTTCTGGTACCACTACTAAACACAGCTATCTCATGTTATATTCCCTTGGTATAAGTTGTGATAGTATATCTTATATTCCAATTTGGAAAAGTCAAATTGGGGTTACAAGTGGCGAGTGGTGTGGGTTCATGAACGCTCAATACCTATCAGTTTTATGGTCGACGCGCATGACATTCCATTTTGGAGGCCAGCTCAAATTAATTAGGTCTGTTTGGGATTTTTCATTTTTCAAACGGAAGTTTGATAACCCTTATATCACTTCCCTCCTTAAACTACAAAAATGAATCTTATATTTTTAGGATTAGAGGAGCATGATATAAAATTAAGCATTAAGTAATAGCACACTAATAAAAATTGGTTAGGATTCGAAATATTATTTAGAATCTCCTTATTACAAATGGAAACAGTCATATGCATGAGCTTTTAAAATTCGCTTTTTACGTCTCTTGATGGGTTCGAAGAAGCACAAATTTATATACTTATCAAAAATAATATATATAGACCAGATATTTTTCCATGCGATGAACTAAAAATGATAGTTTAAAAATTTGCCAAAAATTATACTTATTTTCTAATATATAATTCAAATTTTATTGATATACATAAAAGTAAAGGAATAACATAAAATATCATGAAACTCAATAAAATGCATTAAAAAGGATTTCAATATAAAAAACCAAAATGCATAGAGCTTTGGTAGAAGTTGCATTAATGACTTATGATTTATGAATAGTGCACTTGTTTCTACAGTCATGTTATACAAATATAACATGTGTTTCTACTTTTTACCCAAATGATTATTTATAAGTTCAAAATAATCTCTAAGGTGCTGAGCAAGAGGTTACGAATGATTATGGATAAAGTGGTTAGTAGTCATCAATATAGTTTTATTACAGGCAGATAGAGTAGTGATAATATTAATATCATCATTATATTGCCTAGGAGGTGATTCATTCAATGAAGAGTAAAAAAGGTGCTTCAGGTTGGCTAGCTGTGAATGTAGATTTGGAGAAAGCTTATGATAGATTGAGATGGTCCTTCATTCACGATACTCTAAGGGCAGTGGGCATTGAAGGCAAGATATGTGACCTCATTATGACATGTGTATCATCTCCATCTCTCCGAGTTCTATGGAATGGTGAATCTACACACTCTTTTCGACCATATAGGCGGATTAGACAAGGTGACCCTTTATCTCCCTATATTTTTACCCTTTGTATGGAGCGTCTTCATCATATCATAGAAGATGCGATAGATGCTGGTTCATGGACTCCCATTAGACTTAACACAAGAGGGCCACAACTTTCACATCTTTTCTTTGTTGATGATTTGATTTTATTTGGAGAAGCATCAAGCTTGCAAGTTGACTCTATGGTTGCATGCTTAGATCTCTTTTGTAGTATATCAGGGCAGAAAATGAACAGAGCAAAGAAAAAAATATGCTTTTCCCTAAATGTGCATGCATCAAGAACTATGGAGTTGAGTAAGCAAATGGGGGTAGGGTTAATAGGTGACTTAGTGAAATACTTAGGAGGAATGCCATTAATCCATAAAAGAGCTTCTTACTTGACTTTTGCACCCATCATTGAAAAAACAAAAAAAAGGTTATCTGGATGGAAGCAAGGATGCCTTAATCTGTTGGTAGGGCTACTCTTATCAAAGTAGTGCTATCTATGTTGCCCACTTATTACATGCAGACTATTCTGCTCCCAAAGCGTATAGTCAGGGAGTTGGAGCAGAGCAGTAGAGGTTTCTTGTGGGGGGATACTGAAGAGAGCCGGAAGTTACACTTAGTTTCATGAGAACATGTTTTGCAAGAGTAGAAGGCAGGAGGGTTAGGTATCAAGAACCTACAAAAGCATAATAAATCTTTTATTATGAAGCTTTGTTGGGGTTTACTGTGCAAGCAAGAGGCTTTGTGGGTGAAGGTTCTTAAGGCAAATATCAATGTGGAGAAAATGAGATGTCTAATGTTAAGAGGAAAAGGAACTCATCTCTTACATGGAAAGGCATTAGCAAGGTTTGGGGAAAATTCAGAACAGGGCTTGGCAAGAGAATTAGGAATGGTATATCTACTTTCTTCTGGATAGATAATTGGTCTGATATGAACATCCCTCTAATAGATATGATACCGAGATATGAAGATCTCATTGACAGGAATGAGAGTGTGGTTGAGTATGTCTTGGATAATGGTGAGTAGAATATAAGGAAGATGGAATTTTGGCTTCCTCTATAAGTCATTGATCAATTGTTAGTGTGCACTTACCCTGTGAGGAGGGAGGAGAGGACAAAATATTATGGAAACCATCCACTGATGGTTGTTTTTATGTAAAATCCGTATATCGTTTTCTCTTTTCAAGTACTCAGTCGGAGGAAAATAACATATGGAACATTCTATGGAGATGGTCTATTCTGGAAAAGATCAAAACTTTCATGTGGCTTGCAGTTCATGGGAGGGCTCATACATCAAAATTGCGTTTAATAGGTTTGTGTTTATAGTTTACAAGCATATGGAGGACAATACCCACAAAAATCAGACAGCTTTTTCCATTTATTAGGGCCAAAATGAAGATTAATCAATAAAACCTACAGTTATAAAAAAAAAATGACATATAGTTGTCATTAACAAGTTCAGCAGCCTCCATTGACAACTGTCGCTACTCCTATTAACAACACATTTTTTCCTTCGCACATCAGGTTATGTAGTCATAAATCTTTCACCCTTATCTTCATTCCTTGGCCCTTTTATTGCAAAAACACAGCACAAATGAACCAAAAAATAAAGTATACCGACAGCAAAAATAAAGCATATTAAACCATACTCAAACACATTGAAACCACAGCCAAAACAAATCCATTGCATTTACTAGGTCTGCCGTTTTAGTTTACAAGCATATGGAGAACAATACCCACACAAAAAATGATAGTTTTTCTCATTTTTCAATCCAAAACAAAAATGAATGAAGGAAACCTAAAAATATGTTTACCCACTCAACAGAAAACATGAATTAAATAGAATAATGAAGATAAGAGAGGTGTTGGAATCAATTTCATACCTTACTCTTCAATATTAGCTGATAATCTTCATTCTGCTTCTTGCGCCATTTCCCTGTTCGTTTATGAGTTTTGCTTCATTTTTTCATCCCTCTCTCTATTTATCTGACAGGAGTATTTTAGACTTTAGCCATTTTCAATTTATTACAAAATAGTCCCATGGGACTTAAGAATAATTTCAGAATTTTCTGAGACCATTTCTTCATATATTATCTTCCATGAGACTACAATATAACTCTCCCAAAAATATTTAATGTTTTAAACTAATTTTAATATTTTTTAATAATTATAAATTAATTATTAATTTAAAGCTTATAAACAGAGGGAAGGAGTAGTAATAAAGATTATTTTGATGAGTATAATTTGCGTATAAAGAAAAGGGGCACATGTTGTGTGGACTTAGGTACGCCTTGGGGAGTGAGAGAGTTTTAGTGGTATATCCTACTTTACAATTACACCAACCTGATCACTCTCTCTCTCTCTCTACTTTTATTGCCAATACATAACTCATAGATATCATATCATCCATTTGCTAATTTCCTTACTAATGCTAATAATGTCACGGAGACAGAGAGAGAGAGAGGCACCATCCACTCACTCAAACCTTTCCCACCAACTCAGACCATCTAGAAGCAGAGTGAGTGAGAGAAAGGGGTCAACAGCCTATAAAAATGGGACACCAAGCTCCTTCCACGCCGGCCTTATTGCCCCCATCATCTAACAGCAGCTAACTCCTTCTTTCTTCCTTTCATTATGGGAAGGTCCCCTTGCTGTGAGAAAGCCCACACCAACAAAGGTGCTTGGACCAAGGAGGAAGACGATCGCCTCATCGCTTACATCCGCGCCCACGGCGAGGGCTGCTGGCGTTCCCTCCCCAAAGCTGCCGGCCTCCTCCGCTGCGGCAAGAGCTGCCGCCTCCGCTGGATCAACTACCTCCGCCCCGACCTCAAACGCGGCAACTTCACCGAAGAAGAAGACGAGCTCATCATCAAACTCCACAGCCTTCTCGGCAACAAGTAAGATCCTTCTCCCTTTTCCGCTTTTCCTCCAGTTATAGATATTATATCTTATATGTACTCTCTGGCCTTCATCCTAATATAATATTCAGAGGCTCTTATTTTCTTTCTGCTGCACTATAATCCTTCAAATTCTTTCTCGCTCTCCCATCCAATTTTTACTTGCCATGGGTTCTCCTTCAGGTGGTCTCTAATTGCTGGAAGATTGCCGGGAAGAACGGACAATGAGATAAAGAACTACTGGAACACCCACATCAGAAGGAAGCTGTTAAACAGAGGAATCGACCCTTCCACTCACCGTCCTCTGAATGACTCCGCCGCCAATTCTGCCCAGAACAATCAAGAAGCCACCGCCACTATATCCTTCGCCTCCCATGTGAAACAAGAGACCAATAATAATAATGACAACAAGGCAAACGTGTTCGTTGAGCTTCACAGAGATTCAAAACGGGGCGTCGCAGGAGAACGATGCCCTGACCTGAACCTTGAGCTCACCATTAGTCCTCCTCATCAAAACCAGGAAACAGAGGATCAAGTTCAGCCCATACTCAAGACTGGTGGAGCAGGAAGAAGCCTCTGTTTTGCTTGCAGTTTGGGGTTGCAGAATAGCAAGGATTGTAGCTGTGGAATTGTTGGCACCATTAACGGCGGCACAAGCGGAAGTGGTAGTAGCACTGGTGGGTATGATTTCTTGGGGCTGAAAAGCTCTGTTTTGGATTACAGAAGCTTGGAGATGAAATGAAACTGCAACCAATTATAGTATAATCATTATTGTAGAACAGGGGAAAACAGAGTGGGAGAGAAATGAGGGAGAGTGATGTTTAATTGTTAATTTTTCAAAGTCTCTTAATTTTCTTTTCTTCTCTAAAAATTGTATAAGCAATTGCTGATGATGCATAGGATATAGCATAAGCCGTACAGTTGAAGCCATTGTGTTCTTCTTCTTCTTTCTTCCTTTCTTCCTTTGTCTTTCTTGAAGAACAAAATTTAATTAATTACTTGGCATACCTACCCTAATTGGTAATAATTCTTAAAATTAACATTTCTACCACACACGAGGAACAATATAATAATATTATACTACATCTACATGAGTAAACCCAATATTGTAGATCTTTCTAACGACAATAAAATAACATTCAAATTCATGTGCATCATTGCAGGGTGTCAAAAGAATTTCCAGTCACATATATTAATCTTCCTCGTCTCTCCCAGTTGATTCACTGATTATTATATTAATCCCATCATATGCTTGGGGTGTAAGTTGATAACACATTGGCTGGATCATCACATGGTGCAATCTATACCCATGGAATTGAACAATATGGTTGATTAATCAGCATGTATATATATATATATATATATAGAGAGAGAGAGAGAGAGAGAGAGAGTGTGTGTGTGTAATAATGATGTTAAGTATATAGATTCCATTGAAGCAGGGAGAGTTAAATGGTCCTGTAATGGAGAAAAGAAGGAATGAGTGATAGAAAAGGAGGGAATGGATAAGCAGTGAGAGGATGAGAAAGAAAAGAAAGAAGAGAGAGATGGCGTTTTCCCACTAATGGTAATGCGAATACCCTAAAAACCAAAAGAGCACAGTTCACTCACAACTCTCAAATGCGTGAATGAACTAACCTCTTTGTCCCTAGTGTACGTACCTCTCACCATCACATTTCTACCAACCTCCTAACCTTTATTATCATTTAGCTCATGATCTAACCAACTTTATTACTTTTCTTGTATTTATTTATATATACAGTCCCCTAATTATAAAAAATCTATGGTTTCGTATGTACTTCGAATATAAATACATATATGGCTTTGTACATAACAACAAGGAATAAGGATACGTCATCACTAGTCCGTTTGGTAGTGATTAGTGAATAAAATGAGATAAGTACCGCCCAAGAAGATTAAAAGTTAAAGTACCCCTTGATTAGTATATCAATTAGAAAAAGGTGGTGTGAGTGAATACTACTCTCCAATTGATGATTCGGTACCAAATAAATTAGGTGCAATCAAATTAGTTTGGTCAAGTTAATGAAACCCAATAAAATGTCGAAGTGGTGGTGGCTGTATTCATTCAATAAATGTGTGGTCTTGGGATGAATTGAGAGGATGTTTTGTGGTAGGTAATTGTGAAGAAATGGTGGTTTCTTTGCAAGATTTGGTTACTCGTGGATAAATGGAGATAATTAGAGGGTGCTATAAGAAATGTGTTGGTGATTGACAAAAAAAAAAAAATGCAAGTTGCGTATGGGAAGATACAAAGGGAAGGAAGGTAGGAAAGAAAGGAGTAAATGAAATGAAAGGGGAAAATATTAAAAGCAGGTAGCAACTAGCAACTACAAAAAAGCAAAATGGATAGTGAATGGATCCTACCAACCGTCCAGATTTTTATCTGCCACCATTAATTCAGGGTCATGTCATGTCCTCCTTACTCATACTCATTACCACTGCTCCTTTAGATTATTAATTTATGGATGTTACCTCAACCTAATACCATAATATATTTATGGATGTATTAATCACATCAACATATACACACAAATACACAAAATGAACAAAATATTTATTTATTAATTTATAAACTAAAGAGGGGGAGAGGGGGAGAGGGGGAGAGATAAGGATCCAAAGGGAGATAGCAATATTGAAATATTGATTACACAAGTATGAAATTTTAAGTTTAAGTTTGTGTGAATACAGAAAGCATTTTTGAAAAAGTTATCTCCAACTAAACTTGATAATACTTAAATATAATCCAGTCAGTCATACATGCAAGAAAAAAAAAAAAAAAGGTTAAAGGAAAACTCAAATGGAAATGAGGTTAGCTTATTTGGGAGAAGATGGATCCAAAAATAAATAATGGCCCTTCCCACTTAGAAAGAGGAGCCTCACTTTTCAACCCATCAATCCCTCCCTCCCTTTTTCAAATGTGTTAGGTAGCAACATTAGAAGCTTCCACCAGATATTTTATTCTATATTACTTCCTCTCCACTCTCTCACCTCCCCATTTTTAAAAAAAAAAAAAAAATCTGTGTTTTTCCCCTTTTAAATTATCAAAGTTCTAAGCATCCATTTTTCTTAAAAAAATAAAAAAAGATGTTTTTATATAAATCCATTAGATTGCAAGTCTATTTTTGCGTGTATAATTTTTGGTACAAGATAAAATTAGGGATTGTGAAATGAATTGATTGCTAGAGGTCGTTGTCAAATGGGTAATTATCTTGTGAATTGTTAAATATATATATATATATATATATAGGCTCAACTTCCACCAACATCACATGCATGGCTTGTGGTGGGGTCATTATTGGTTCACTTGTAGATCCTCGCCCCATTACATGACCTTAGCCACTTCTTAATAATGGACAAAGATGCCTTCCTTTAATCAATTGTTTGGTATGGTGCAATTACTTCTTGGGGAGAAAGTAATTCTACTTTTAATAATACCCACTTAATGATCTTACAAAAAAAATCAAGTTTTACATGATATTTTAAAACTTACTAACAAGCTTCTCATGAAATAATTAATCGTAAAAAAATATTTATTGTTTTACAGGATCTCTTTCATATGAATATTCAAAATTTAATTAAATAGCATCTTTCTTTTCGTTTGTATATGTGTATTGATAGGGCACTAACCAACTTGATAAACAGCACCTACTGCATATAATTTTACTTAAAGGGGTCCACCAGTTGTTCTTTTGTATCACGTTTCACCATCGTTGTTCCTAATCTTACCAAGTGTCATTTTATTTGCTCTTACGAGTCTCTCTCTGCTATGTCACTCTGGCCTAATCCAAACAATAAAGATATTTAAAAGCATCAAATCAGAAGACACTTTTTTTTTCCCCTTCTCCTTTTTGTAACATTGAGAAAGTCTGCAAGAAAGATTTGATAATTATGAAAGAGTGTGTGTGTGTTTTTTTTTTTTTAATAAAATTAAAGAAATCTCGAGAATTGAAATTAACATATTCACAGTGAAAACAAATGTTGGGGTGGTTGAAACAAGTGGTACAAGTTGCTCGGAAAAGCATGTAGGTCCAATGTATGTAGCTGCCTGTGGGGATGAAGAAAAAGGACCAAGGTCAGGTACATTGAATTTATCAGCATAACTGCACGTTTCGGAAAAATTAATATTGCGATGAGGAAATATGACTATGTACTCCATATTTGTTTTGACCTTGATTTTGTGTGCTCGTTAAGAACAATATGTTTAAAAATCATAGTAATTTATTTTCCTATTTTAGGGGATAGAACTCACAATCTCCTCACGGAGGAGGTGTGGGGTGCGATTAAATCAAAAGGTTCTTGGTCAGTGGAAAACATGGGTGGGGTATAAATGAAAGTAGAGATTTGAAGGGTAGTGTTTGTGTGTTGTGTACAAGAAAGAGAATGAATGATTGAAGCCAACTAATCTCTCAAACAAGAGAGGAGAGCAATAGCATGCCACGATCCTTAATTTTAACAAAACCTATGGTATGCCCAATCATATGCCCTTTTTGTTCACCAACTTAATGTTGGAAGGCTTCATAATTAAGGCTTCAAGTTTTGTTAACTCTTTTCTTAATCTTATAAAAAAAAGTTTTAGAATCCAAGTGATATCTCAACCGATAGTTAAAGACTAATCCTTTAAAAGTGTAGAGATTACTGAAGTGAGTTTTTCCTCTCCTAACAAAAATATTTTCATGCACTTAACCTGACGTAAAGTCAGAGAACATCATATTTAAGGGACCTGATCATCTACCATCTATGTCAAGTTTCAGCATATTGACACCAAATTCAAGTGTGAAATCTTATCCCAACGTGTCGGGTAAAACTATTGTTGGGAAAATTTGGCAGTGGCCAGCTCCAAGTTTTGATTACAAATTAGATGACACAAGGGAGTGGCATGCATGTGTACATTTTAAATCGAAGTCACATTAGCTGCAACTTGCATGTCAATTTTAGACGACGCTTAATGAGGGGGAAGGGAGGTGCGCATGTTGGCGGGGTAGTTGGTAGGATTCCGCCCGCTGCTGCCCCTTTCCATGTGCCTTTGTTGCGGCGGCGGGCCCCAGTCAGTCATCTCCTTAATCTTATCTCCTCCCAACTCCTAAACTTGGTTTCACAGTTCACACCCTAATAATCTCATTTTTTTATTAAATTTCTTGATCTTGATTACTTCATTGTCATGCAAATAAATAACATCACGTCGCTATGAAAATCCAACCCATTTCCCTCGCCACTCAAATACAGTACAACATTCTTTATTACAGTTTCATTCATGTTAATGCTTTATGATGAGAGTTCCAATTGCGAGATTTATTTTGTTCTTAAATGTAGCATTTGAGTCCTTCTTCTTCTTTTTTTTTTCTCCGTCTCATTTAATATTTTTTCTTCCCTTATTATCCTAATTAATTTTACAACTTTGCTCACACTCTCTTACTGTCATATTAAAGAGTACTCTTCTTATCCCTAACAGAAGATTTAATTACTCCTATAGTCCAGTATATAGGACAAAAAGAGAAGCTTTTCTTTTTGTCCTATTTAAAAGACATCTCATTAAAGTTTGGAGGTAAATGTATAATTGAATTATTCACTTATTATTTTATTGATTTTGTTTTATTTGATATTATGTATATTAAATACGGTAGAATTGAAAGTTATTGAATTTTATGACAGAGTTAATAATATTTAAGGTTTTCCTTTGTTTATGTGAAAAATGTTGGAAATACCTTATAAATAGGATGAGGTGAGTATCTAATAATTTGAGTAAATTAATGATATTAGTTAAATTAATTAACATGATATCATATTTTAAAAAAACACCATAATTTTTTCCCTTAATTCTCCCTCTCCGTCTCCTATTATATTATTGTGGAGGGAATGTCAATATGGTTAATTTGAGAAAAAAATTGATCAATATGTGAAATAAGTTTTACATTTTAAACTAACATCAACATCAACTTATCAATTAGGTCATATATTAAGGATTGGATGGGTACTTTCATTTAAAGACGGTTTAAGAAAAGTGACATGTATTTTTTAAATAATAATAAATGGTAAATTTAACTAACTTTTTAATACATTTGAATTGGTTAACCATGTCTTATATTTAAGGTTGAAATAATTCTTCTCATACAATGACTCGTTATTTTAATCATCACGATGATTATTGCTTCGCCAACATCGTCATCATAAATAACATCCTATTAAGGACCTTAATTTTCCTCCTTTTTCATTTGGTGGCACAAAATTCCCATTACCCCTTGTAAATTAAATTATATTGAAATGCGCCTTCAACACTCACTCTCACTCTATTTTTTTTTTTATATTATCATCCGATATTTGATTTGGGGTTCGTGACTTCCCCTTATAATACAAGCGTCTCCTTTAGAACTTGAACTCGAGACCTAAAAGGATCTAACGGAATCTTACACCGCTAGACCAACTCTATATTGGTTTCTCAATGTCGCTCTCCCTCGGCCAATCTTTTATTAATTATTATCATTATCCTCTCTTCTGTCCCAATAAAATGTCATTTATCTAATTTACAGAGTGAAAATAAGCAGGTAAATTGATTATTTGTAATTAACATATCTAGAAAATCTGTGACACCTTTTAAAAAATATCACAACCATTTTATGATTAAAGAGTAATATATAGAGAGAAAAATGTCCTGATAAATAGAGTTATTATTGAAAAAAAATGAAAAATGTAATGTAAGAAATAAGAAAAAATTATATAAGGATCAAACTCAAACCCTTGATTAAATACAATTGTTACAAAATTAACAGCACTGTACATCTCTCTTCCGCTTCATTTTTATTATTGCTAGACTTATTACTAATCATCCTCCTGATTTAGATTATCAAACTCGTGTAAAATATTCTTAATATGTACAAGACAATTCAGATTATTATTATTATTATTTTGGTTAGGGGTTGGCGAATGCTATGAAGAGTCGTTGAAAGATTGAATAAATTGAAATAGGGAGAGTACAAAATTGAAATGGGTAATGAGATGGGGGATGATGGAGAATTATATAATGGTGGCCCACTTGCCTCAATGATACCTCCCTCCTAACTCTTTTCTCTCCTTCCCTGTTAATTGACACCTTTTAAAAACATCATATTTATGCTTTATCAGATTAAGTGTGTGTTTAAATTATTTTGAGAAGAGTTTTTATAATTTATGAGGTAAGTATATGAGAGGAGTTTTGTCTCGACTTACGGAAAATAGCTTCTAAAACTATGATTTGGGTGTTTCCCAAACACTCACTAAACTACTTACGAAAGTGATTTTCTTAAGTTAATGAAAACTGGCTCAATATTAATCCTTACTTCTTACAGATTAGCGTTCTTTCTTAAAATTACATCATTTACCCTTACCCACGCTTTACTGTTTTAGTGTGTGTTCTGATTAGCTTTTGGAGAATAGTTTTTACAATTTATGAGATAAGTATATGAGATGAGTTTTGTCTCAATTTACGAAAAAATGCTTCTGAAATTATGATTTTGAGGATATAAGAACACACACCTAGAGAGGTAATGTAATATTATAAAATTCATGATTGCATGCGTTTTTATTTTTTACTTTTGACTTTTATTGTTTCCTATATTGAGATAAATTAGAAGGAATTCCATGAAGAATGAGATTGAAAATTAAAGGGTCTTGTGTTTTTAAAAGAGTTGGGCCACTGGGCCTCACCGTACCAATGATGACACTGACCTGTATCACTCACGAACGAGTACCACCGCATCTACCAACTCAATCAATAATGACAACAACTCTGCTTCGGTTAGGCCACAACACAAGGACTCGTTTACTGTTCAGAACCCATTGGAAGACACAGGGCACACGGCGCAGGATAGCAAAAGTGGAGCTGGTAGGAAAATGCGGACAAAGTTTGGTGAGATGTCTGAATTAAAACCTGAGAGAAAGATCCATAGGCATAAGCAGAGAAAGAATAATGTAATTATCAACAACTTTTATGATATGTGAACATCTTGTAATAACAAGTTTCAGATTAGAATACAAAAATAAGTCAATACTGCTGACTCATTAAATTTTTTAATGATTACATTACTTTCTCAAGATCTTATAAAAATTTTCTCAACATTGATTGCCTTTGATGATGGCAAGACACCTCAAAGTCGGGCCATTTCATTCTCAATCAACCCATAAACATAAACTCATCAAACTTCCTTAATTCATCCATAAATATGATTTAGCTTATTAATGTGGAGTTATATCTAAGAATCTGCATTATTTTATTAAATGAATGTGTTGCATTTTGCATGCATTGGTCTCTTAAATCTTAATTAGTCGTTTTGTATATTTGAAGTTGAAGGTCCACCTTATCTCTCTTTTTGTTCACCAGTCACCCTACCTGCCCTGCATATCGTGCCAACGTTATCTTTCACCCATGCAAAACCCATAAAAGCAGTTTTATTAATTTAATATTATAATATATATTAACTATTTGAGTTAATTAATTAATTTGTGAGATAGGTTTTGATGAAGTGGTCCAGTCAACATTTCACAAAACAGCAATGGAAAAGCCCTTTACTTGGATCTGTTCATTAGTTTGCTAGATGCATTCCTTCTTTTACCCTAACCCCAAAATCTTGGCCGTCAACTAATTGTGGTCACCACCACTTGACTCGCATCCACTTCAACTTATCAAATCAACTTCTTTATTTATTTAAGGAGAATTACTGCTAGGCCCAAATAAAAAAGAAAATAAAAAAATGGCCTATTGAAATCTTAAAATAAAAAAATAGTCTTAAGAAGTTATCAATGAACGCTCTTAAAATTATCAAAGACTTACACCTAAAATTGTTAATAGGACCATTTTTTCATTTTAAGATTTTAAGGGACCATTTTTTTCATTTCCCAACTTACTTGGGACCCGACTATAATTCTTCCCTTCATTTATATATATTTTCATTGGTACCTCACCATTCACCAACTTGCCCTTCTAGAAGGATAGGCTATGTGTTTCACGCCCCCTCAAAAACTGTTTGACTAAAACCTACACTAAAAGGTTTTGAATTTAATAACCACAAGAAATTCCTCCTCAACATCAACACCCACCATTTTTCTCTCATTTGGTTTTGGATTTTTCTATCCACCACCAGCTTTTCCAAATCAAGTGGAAGACCATGTTTGTGTTACTTGTATTAGTTGCTTAATTAGCCAGCTGGGTTATTATTGTTCAACATTTTCAACTCTGCACAGTGCATAATCATAAGATTTAATTCAAGTCCTGAGAGCTCAATTTCAAGACAGCCCTGAGGTAGCCTAACATATTAGTGATTCTAGGCCAGATAATATCATATCAGACGAACACTAAGAACAAGGAGTACAATGACAAAATATGCAAAAAAACAAAAAACAGATGAAGATACTAACTAACCTAACCTCACATGATCTCCTACAGAACAGATCGCCAGTTCTTGTGTCTTGTATAGGTGTTAGATATATATATATATATATACGAAACATGATGATGTGATTTATTTTCTAGATATGGATGATTATGTTCAGTTAGAGAAATGATTCTTGAATTAAGATATAGTCTAAAAGTAAAGTGCTTGGGGATTGAAGTTTTCCGTGAGTAATCTCAAAGGAACGTAGTTCAAAAAGAAAAGTCCAAGAATTCTAAATCAGGAGCAATGTTGGAAATGGGGTTTGGCAATAATTTATCAAGCAGTTCGGTGAATGATTGAAAGACACATGACATTGGCTTCACATGGTGTTGGGCCTTTCGTTATCTCACAAATTTTTCTAGTTAAAAGTTAGTGAGACATACCAACTCTCTCTCTCTCTCTCTCTCTCTGATCTAAAATTTTGACACTGACATATTATACACGGCAACCTGAGAAGAATAATTGAGATTTGCTTAGCTTTCTGCTAAGTTTCTTCAGTTTCACGCAGGCCTTGTTCTTATTATTCCTCCAAAAAGGAAATCCAAAATGGTACACAAACTTAGATGATGACGAGACTTGATTGGTGAGGAGGTCTTAAGAAGCAAGAAAGGTCCTAACAACTTGCAGGGTTGAGTTGACAAAATAATATAATAGTTTTAGTTAGTAGCACCAACAACAACTAGCTAGCTAGCTAGCCCATATAGCACTCTCAATCAAATTGCTTTCATTACGTTAGATTACAGTCACTCTGCTTTGGATTTTGATGTTGTTGGTTCTGTAACAAATTGGCATATCAATGATCGATCTGGAGACCAACCAACAACAGCTTTCCCTTTATTTTTTTCGATTATATTCTACGTATACGTACTTTAACTGTTTCTGTATTTCCTTCATTTATATGAAGCGGTTTGAACTCTTCTGATCTGATCATTTGTATATCCTCTTTGGTGCTAACTGATCGCCATATGTATATATATCACATTCACAAAAACACATAATTGTATCACTCGAATTATTATGCTGATATTATGTTTATATAGGTATGCAACACCAGAATCTGACAAATATCTAAACTGTAGCCCCTTTGTGATGTGAAGTGTTGTTATTCATTCTACACGCTATCACTGTCATTTTGTAACTTCTGCGATTGGGACCAAATCAAATATACATGTTATATTTGTATCTTGAATATTCTTTCACAGACTTCTAAAAATTAATATTATTGATATAAAGTTGATAGTTTTTGTCAACCCAAAAAGGAAAGATTACAATGAAAATGATTAAAATCATACAGAAATAAAAAGTGAATACGTGAAATTTGCTGATTCTTCTTTTCTAGCCGCCAGTATCCTTTTATTGAAGACTATTTTGTTCGAAATATTATGAGGTGCTAAATGTGGGCACACTTTCCATAGAAACTTGAATATTAGTTTACCAACATTGTGAGGAACTAGGTTATTCCACTAACCTCAACCACTGTCCGTAAGTTTGCTGAATTTTCCGTTTAGGCAATAGAGTTCTATTATCTGGATTTGCAATAGAGCAAGATGCATCCTCACAACCCTAACAAGTTCGGATTATACAACAGAACAAGGCCAACAGTTGGGCCTATTCACATAAACATAGCCCTTTTACTTCATGGGTTTCACTTGTAATGAGAGTCCACTACCACACACTATTCCACTTTTTAAAACAGAAAACAAACAATGAAGCAGTATTTGTGCGAATGAGTGTTAATGGACATGATGATTGGGATGTTAATCAAGAAATGGGCACTGATGGATGGATAAAAATATCTAGTTCGTTTACAAATAGATGAATGAACTCTGAATAAATCTAACTGTACAATAATAAGTGAAAGAAAATAAGGCAAAGCTAGTTGTTTAGGGATAGTGCGCGTGCAAGTGTATGATAGAGAATGTGAAGCTAGTTCTCTAAGGTGTAGTGTTCGTGTGGAGTAGAGACTAGAGAGTGGAGATTTAGGTTTAGACTTACTCTTTTGTGATCATGCGTGTGGATTGTGTCGAGTAGAGGTTTAATTTGGATTTCTTACGTATAGGTTTTGGTTTTCTTTTCGAGAAAATTAATGTGTGATTTCATATAAACAATCCGATCATTAAAAAGTTTCACAATAAAAGGGAGGGGAAAATAAAATAAATTATTAGTACAAAGCAATTGTAAGATGTAAAGGTATCAACATGCCTAATTAATCCTAAACATTAAATAACTTACATAATCATATTGCAATGTGTATGTGTATAAATTTTAATTAGTTAGCTGAATAACAAAAATAAAGAAGTGGCAAATGAGGAAGGTAAGGATAAGACGGGGCATTAGGTGAAAATGGGGCTGTATTCAAAAGTGCACTTAATGGGATTTTGAAATATCAATTTGTGCATCTCTTCTTATCTTGTAATTCATCTCTTCTTATCTTGTAATTCTAATAGTACTTATCCATTTTCATCCCAATAAAAACAAATGTGACCAATTAAATTTGGTTTCTCTGGTACTTACACATGTCTTTATTAGTATAAAATGAGATGGTAGACTCTCTAATCATATGAATTGTAGAATGGTTTAAATGAAGGGTTGGTTGTGGTGAGAGTCATGAAGCAATTGAGTGCCCCAAATAAAGCCACTATGTGTCAAACTCATTTCCACGTACAAGAAAATCTCCACATTCACACCCTCCACTTATATTTGCCCCATGCATCCCTACCTATTGCTTTCAAAACGTGGAGCCTATATTCAGTTAATATCACTTGTTAATTTTAATCATATATTAGTTTTTTAAGTTAAAATTTAATATTTTAATTTTGTTTTATGTCATGTGTATTTGAATTGAAGCAAGGTTATTAAACCGGATTGGCCATTGAACTGGTCGAGGTAGTGGTCAAGAGTCAATGGTTAGATTGGAGTCATATCGGAAGTAATTCGGGGCTAAACCGACGAGAGAGTGAAGATTTTAGGGTTATTAATATGAAATTTTGAATAAAATAAAAAACAAATTAAATTATTTTTCAAGTAAAAAATTGAAACGACCAGACTGGATTAGTTAGATGACCAGTTCGCCTGTTTCCCGCTTAAACCGCCCAGTCCGGTCCGGTTTTAGTAACTATGATTTGAAGCTTATATGGATTAAATCTTAATAAAAAATTAAAATTCAGATCATTATTTTAATTATTCCTGACATTATGTACAAAAATAAACGTGCATTCATGTATTGATGATGAACACTTATCCAATAAAAAAAAGTATTGATGAACACACACTTATCCAATAATATGCTTGATACATTTCACTATACTTGCAAAGTGCATGCTTAAATTAAAAAAAGTATTATTATTTAATAAAATAGTAAGTTAATGATCTTTTTAGTATTCGACGCTTTATGACTAAAACTTTTTGAAAGCATTTGATTATCAACCTACGCACAGATAGTTGAGGGTGGGCAAATGTCCCCTCAATTTTTTTCACATTCTTTTATTTTCTTCATTTTACTCCTCGTATTTGCTTTTTGTTTTTTGACTTGCTCTCGACCTCAGTAAGGTTTTACCCTATACTTGTTTCCCGTTTCCACCCTTATCCTTTTTTTTTTTTTAATTTTAAAAAAGGTCTTTTTTCTACTTCCTTATTGCCATTCTTCCATTCTTATAGTTTATTATTTTTAGCCATATAATGTTTTCTAAATTTAATTTTGTGGATCATACACAATAAACGCTTTTGATATGTCATTTGGATAAAATAGTTTCTTGTGATATGATGCAAACATGTGTCCTTCAACAAATCGATAACCATAATTGTTTGTATTTTTAACCGATAACAAAAGTCTCTCTCTTTGAAATATTTAAGTTATTATTCAATTTGTCATGATATTGTTATTAAGTGTAACACCCCAAATTTTATTCACAAAAAAAATTATATTATAATTATTTGAATAATTCAATACAATGGTGAATATTCATGGATTTGGATCTTGTGAGTTGTGAAATATTCATATTCATAAGGAAATGGGTAAATTAATTCAAAAATTGAATTAAAATATAAAAGGGATAGCAAGATCATAATTTTTTCAATTTAGCCTAAGATTAATTATTTTCCAATTAATTGGAGTTAATCTCAATTAATCAAGGAAAATACAAGAAAATGCATAAATGGGATTATTCTTGGTAGAATAAATCAAGAATTTGGGGAATTATACATTGGTCAATTATATGAATTATGGAATATAGGAAAAACATTTTTTTTCTCCTCTATCTTCCCTAAAATTCGTCCAATACATAGGAAAGTAAGGGGAAAAAATTAGTCAAACCCAATTAGATCTAAATGATGACAAGGGAAGTATGGCAAGGTTGAGTGCACACAAAAGGGAAGCATGGCAAGGTTGAGTACACACAAAAGGGAAGCATGGCAAGGTTGAGAGTACACAAAAAAATGGAATGATGGTGTACATGAAAGGTGGAGAAATCCTAACCTTTGGTTAGATCAAGGGCTAGGATGAAACATGAAGAGAAAAGGTGAGATAATTTATGAGGCCACTTCCTTCATCTTTCCTTACTATTTTCGTTCAAGGCTAAAGAAAGAAAAGAGAGAGTGAGTTTGTGAAGCTTCATGCTCTAGAGAGAAGGAAGAAGAGAAAGACTAAGGTAAGTTATGATTTCTTAAGGTTTCTTCTTCTAATCTTCCATAAATCTTTTCTCTAATCTCTTCCTTTCCATAAACTCTATGGATTGCAAGCTAATCTTCAAGGTTGAGGAGAGAGAGAGGACGTCCTAGAGAGAGAAACACCAAGGATCCAGAGGTAATCTCCAAAATCTCAACTTCTTTGTGTATTGAAGTGGTTGTTGGTGATTGTTATTTGGTTTATGTGATTTTTGGTTAAGTTGTAAAATTGGAAAAGCCATAATCCTAAGGGGTTATGCTGCCCAAAATCCTTTAAATTATGGTTAAGAAGTGTTTAAGTAAGTTAATCAAGGATTAGAAGTGGAAAAGTACAAGTTTTGGAAGCTAAAACACAAAACCTTATTTTTCCATTTTTCCCTAACATTTCGGCCAGGACCAGAACTGGTTGTAGGAGTTGGATTTTCATGAAATAAATGGTTCCATTGGACTCAGTAGGTTAAAATAGGTGGGGTTACAGTTGGACACTTTTTCGGTAGAGGCCGAAAAGGCATAATTATGAAAACGCCACTGAAATCCCTAAATAAGGGTTGTCAAGGGCATTTTCATAATTTGACAGTGAATTTGGTAATTTCGAGCCCGTAAATGGATTCCTTGGGCGAAAATAAGTTAGAATAGCCTTAGTCAAAATTTTGGGAAAACGTGCCATCGAGCCGGTGCCATTTTTGTAAATTTTCACCATAGACTAATATAACCACAATAAGCACTATGGAAGAGTCTAAAATGATACTTGGATAGGTTATGATCTATTTCTGATACATTTAATATTTTAGGACCGATTTGGAAGCCGGGTACGACACGTTCTACGAGACACATTTAAAAGGGGGATATTAAAGCTTTGAGGTAGAAACATTATCCTTCATACATTATGCCATAGTTATATGATTGTGTGGATGCCAATGTGTGTAAATACGCTTTATTAATCAACACGATTTGCCCAGAGAGGGGCCAGAAGTGTCAAAGGCACTTACACTAGAGTTGGTGAAAACTCAACCGGTGCAGAATAGTGGGGCTAGGCCCTACTCATGTATACATACAGATGATATGTTTATAATGTTCACTAATTGGTGCATACACGGCATATATCATATTTACTTTTATCATTTTCTATGAACGATAGCATGTTTCTACTGGGGTTCTCCGGAATCTCACCCTATTTTTAAATAAACACCTCAGCAGGTACCAGTGGGGCAAAGGGCAAAGGCATAGACTCCGGAAAGTGAACGGCACATGTTTCGAGGCAAGGACAAGAATGTGGTCATAATTAGTCTATTTTGTGATATTTTGGTGAAATTTGTAAATATTAAAACTTCCGCTTTATTTTCTGTTTTCGTTGACGAACGATATCAGAATTGTAAAGGAATATTATTATCAGTATAATTGTACTTTTCTGTATGTCCATTAAATTCCGTCTTTATTACTCTTCGATTATCGAAATGGAAACGGCTATTGACATTAAGTGATTGGTGTAACTGTCCTACACATGCATGTTTTTCCACGAACGTTTAAGCAATCATAAATTAAAAGTTTTGATATAATAATGCTTAGTACACATTTCATGCAAAATATTTGAAGTTGGAAACTATTTGAGTACCCCCCCCAAAATAAAACTATTTGAGTAACCCAGAGGTATTGATTCTGCCACTGTGACTATTGAAGATTATAACTAATACTCCTCATGTGCTTAATATAAGACATAATTTTTATATTTATCAATATTTTCTTAATTTACCCCTATTAATACTCATTCAATAATCATTAAAGAGGAGAGAGAATAAGGAAATTAAGGAAGATGATTAGAATATTTTAGAAAATACATGTCGTATTTCTTAACTTAACTAATTTCTTTAATCTAATTAAATTAGAAAAATATCTTTTATATTAAGAACTGTAAGGAGTAATAAAACAGTAACTCAAATGTTAGCAGCTGTACAAGTCATGACAAAAGCGAAAGGGGTGGAAAAAAGAAAAGAAAAGAGGATAGTAAAAAAACTAAAAGGGAGGATAGAGATGAAGAGGGCAAGCTAATATTGTTATAACAGAGAGGAAAACATGATAATTCATTCACTGAAATGGAAAATGGGCAGGTACAACATGTATATTCCTTCTACCTAGCCACCTCATCATTACTATTCTCTCTCTTCTAACTAACTCTTCGGCCCGATACATCTTTTCCCTTTAGTTATTTACTATAAAGTCCTTAATAGATAATAACATATATATCAATTACTCCCCTCCCCTAAGAAGAATTCTTGTCCACAAGGATTTCATGATTATGTGGTGCAGCAGTGGAAAAGTGAGGAAATTGTTGTTGAATGACTGATAGGTCTTCCCATATAGTGTCTTCAGGCTAAGTAAACTTCCACTGAATTAACACTTGTGTGATTGGAAAGTTATGGCGTTTAACAATCTTACGGCTCATAATCGCTTCAGGTTTAAGGGAGAAATGCCCCTGATCGTCAACATGTGGTAAAGTTGGATTTATGGCAGCCGAGGGTCCCACATGTTGTTTGAGAAGAGATACATGGAAGACTAGGTGCACTCTAGTTTTTGATGGTAAATCCGGCTCGTAGGCCACAACACCTACCTTCTTTAGCACGCGGAAAAGGGCCGAAGTATCTGGCAACAAGCTTATGAAGGGAAGAATTATTAAGTAAATTGCGGCGGTAAGGGTGCAATTTAAGGTAAACCATGGCCCCAATAGTAAAGTGTCGTTCAGAACAATACTTGCTTGCTTGCTGAACCATGTTGTGCTGAGCCTTTAGGAGATGCTCTTTCAAATATTGCAAAACCAACTCACGTGAGAGACAAGTACGGTCTACTAATTCATTAGAAGAATCACATGCAATATATGGAAGATGAATAGGAGGAGCTACACCATAAACAGCCTCAAATGGAGTCATGCCAATAGAGGAATGATAAGAAGTATTGTACCATAACTTAGCTAAAGATAACCATTTAACCCATTGCTTACGGAAGTCGCCGGTCATGCATCGGACATAACATTCCAAACAACGGTTAAGAACTTCAATTTGCTCATCCGTTTGAGGATGATAGGCTGAAGAATAATGAAGTTTAATGCCATATAAGCGAAATAACTCCTTCCAAAATTTGCCACAAAAAATAGGGTCCCGGTCTGTGACGATGGATTTAGGAAAACCATGTAGTTTGACCGCATTATCCACAAACAACTGACCCACATCCACTGCTGTAAAAGGGTGTTTAAGAGCTATAAAATGTGTAACCTTCGATAAACGATCAACAACAACCAAAATCGTAGTTTTAGAATACGACTTAGGAAGCCCACTAATGAAATCCATGGATAAATCAGTCCATACATGTTCTGGGATAGGTAAAGCTGAAGAAGCCTTGGAGAAGTAATCATCTCAGGTTTAAATGGCTGACATGTAGTGCATTCCCTAACAAAATTGTGAACATCTTTTTCCATCCCCTTCTAATAGAAAAAAGAGGCTAGACGCTTGAAGGTAGAGTGGATACTAGAATAACCCCCAATACTGTCTGCATGAAAAAAAAGTAAGTAAATCATAACGAAGAACATGATCAGTTGCTACCACTAGCTTACCATTGCGTTTGAACAATTGATGCTGCCAAGAAAACTTAGAATGAGAGGTGGGATCAAGGTCTAAGTCCTTGATGAGGGTCTAAAGTACATCATCAATAAGCCAAGAATCACGGACTTGCTCATAAAGAGGAGAAACCGGAATAGACAAAGCCAAACAAGTGCCTTCAAGACGATGAGAGAGTGTATCAGCCACAATATTATCACTACCTTTCCGACAGACAATCTCATAGTGGAGACCCCATAACTTATGCAACCATTTAAATTGCTCTTGAGTAAGATCCTGCTGCTCCAAAAGATGTTTTAAAGATAAATGATCGGTTTTAATAATAAATTTCTAACCCTATAAGTAAGATCGCCACTGTTTCACAGCAAAAAGAATAGCAAGAACTTCTCGTTCATAAGTAGACAAAAATTTCTTAGTAGGAGCAAGTGACTTACTAGCATAGGCCAACAGATGACCATTTTGTGATAAAACTGCACCCAAACCAGATCTAGAAGCATTAGTTTCTATGACAATGGTATCATTGAAATTAGGTAAAGCAAGTACCAGAAGAGACATCATGACTTCCTTGAGAGTATGAAAAGCCATATCAGCATCAATGGTCCAAACAAATTGTTGATTCTTCTTTTACAATACGACGATAATAACCAGTGAGACTAAGGAACCCCCATAATTCCTTAAGAGAGGAAGGAATTGGCCAAGAAGTAATGGTAGCAAATTTATTTGGATCTGCTTGAACTCCCCGTGCTGATATAAGATGACCTAAATAATCAAGTTTGGTGGTAGCAAAAACACACTTAGAAAATTTGGCAAATAGGAGATGTTGCATATAATAAAGAGAGTTGTTTCTAAATGTTGTAAATGAGAGGACCAATCAATACTATAAACCAATATATCATCAAAAAACACCAAGATAAACTTACGCAAGAAGGGTTTAAAGATATAATTCATGAGCCCTTGGAAGGTAATTGGGGCATTTGTTAAGCCAAAAGGCATAACTAAGAATTCATATAGCCCTTCATGAGCCCTAAAAGCTGTTTTTGGAATATCAGCCTCTTTCCTTCGAATCTGGTGATAACCAACCCTTAAATCAAGCTTGGAGAAGAAAGTAGCCCCTTGAAGTTCATCTAAAAGTTCCTCAATCATAGGAATGGGAAACTTGTTCTTGATAGTGTCCTCATTCAACTTGCGGTAATCAACATAAAACCTCTAAGTACCCTCCTTCTTTTGTACTAATACTACAGGGGCTGCAAAATCACTGGAACTCTCACGGATGATACCATTATGAAGCATCTGGTGAATCTAGTTTTCAATTTCAGTTTTTTGGGCTTGGCCATAACGGTAGGACCTGGAACTGATTGGGTTATCATCCTTAAGAGGAATAAAATTGTCAAAAGTCCTGTAAGGGGGTAATTTAAAAGGTTTTGCAAACACATCTACAAAGCTATCCAAGAGGTGTTGTAATGCAAGTTGTTGACAATGAGAAAGAAGGGAATCAGAATTGAGGGGAAGTTTTAACATATAAGGCACATGAATGAGATAAAACTCATTAGCAACCACGAATTCACGTAGGGTTAGAATTTCATTAGATACCAGCAGTCAAACCTTTCAATTCAACAGGCTGACCATGAATAACAAATTCAAAAATTTGTTGATCCATATCCATAGTAAAACGACCCAACATTTTAAGCCACTCAATACCAAGAATATCATCATAGCCTCCAATTCGCATGACCAGGAAATCAAAAGAAAATATGGAGCCACCCATTGCCTACTGTAGTTTAGGACAATACTTGGAAATACATTCCTGATGCAAATCAGCCACTGACAACCGAATAGGATTACGCTCGTAAATTTTCAACTTAAGCCGTTTAGTGATTAAAGCATCAATAATGTTATGAGTGCTGCTTGTGTCAACAAGAATAATGACTTGTTGATTCTTAATTCGCCCCACTAGTTTTAAAGTAGAAGTATGAGCTCTGCCTCCAATATCATTAATGGTACCATTAGTAGGTCTTTATGTATCGCCAACAGCATCCTCAAAATGATCCTCTTCCTCATCAATAATCAAGGTATAAATATGGGAGTCCTTGCATCTGTGGTTAAAGGAGTATTTTTCTGGGCACTAGTACCACAGACCCTTTCGGCGACGGTCATCCATGTCTTTCTTTAATAATTGACATGTTGGCTTAGAAACAGATATAAAAGATGTCGTGGAGGAGATGAAGAAGAATTGGACCCAGAGGTAGACGTACTTGGTTTAACGGGTTGGGTCAGTGTGAACGATGGATTAGAGCCCATCACTGTAGCTGGTTTGGATCCAACCCGACGGAAGACCCAGTGGATGACGAGAATGATTTTCGATCGTGAACAGGGGCATGCTTATGTAGTGTTCGAATGGTTGTTTCTTGCAACCGAGCAGAAGAGGTTGCACTAGCTAACGTCGTCGGGGAAAAATTGAGAACGAATTGTTGAATATTCGCTCGGAGGCCCCCGATAAATAGATTCACAGCAACATCTTCAAGAAGATCGACCTCTAAGAGCAATTCATCGAACTGTTTTTCATAATCGGCAACAAGACCGTTACCTTGTTGAATCTTCTTAATGGCAATCAATGGATTCTCCTCTTTGACATCAGCAAATTTTGCCTCCATCTTCCTGAAATACTTGTCCCAGTAAACCTCAGAGAAGGAACGGGGTGCATGAACATCTGGTGGCATCACAAGGCATGCCTTCCAGATGAATACTTAGAAGGCGAATACGATGCTTCGGCGGAGTTCCATCGACGTCAAAAAATTGGCGGCAATGATACGCCCAGCCACAAAAGTCAGACCCATTGAATCTTAGAAATTCCACACGACTCTATTTCATGGGAATAAAGTACAGAGGTATGTTCTGGTGCATCTCTCGGAAGGATCCGAAAGCAGGAATGTGGGGTGAAACTGTTGAATTGGACCCACCTTCCTGGCCACTATTCCCATTGATCGGTTGTTTCCCAGTGTTAATACACAAGAAAGGAAGTCGCGCGTCCATTGTCTTCATGTACTCTTTCATTAATTCCTCAAGGCGAGTCGTCGCGTGCTTCACGTCGAGAACATCTTGAGAAGGCTGGTTCAGGCGAGAGTGCACAATGGTTTGAAGCATCTCCATATGGTGCTCTAAATCACCGATACGGTCCTGGGATCGAGTGTCCGGCGGCGGTGCCATGCGCCAGACAGAGGCTCTGATACCTTAATATTATAATAGAGAGGAAAACATGATAATTCATTCACTAAAATGGAAAATGGGCAGGTACAGCATGTATATTCCTTCTGCCTAGCCACCTCATCATTACTATTCTCTCTCTTCTAACTAACTCTCAGGCTTGATACATCTTTTCCCTCTAGTTTTTTACTATAAAATCCTTACTAGATAATAACATATATATCAAATATAATGAAGTTTAACACTCGCACGCTTCCAATATGTTGCTCCTGGTGGAGACACATCACACACGACCTCAATCACGTACACCACCACCTTATTCGATTCAAAATGCTCTTCATTCTTCCTTTGAAACTTGCATCAAGCAGTGATGATATATAGTGAACTTGTTAATTATCCAAAAATATCATTACTTTTTAATTTTAATACCCTTATATATGTATGTAATATATTGGAAGCGCCATCTCCGTTATGTCAGAAATCACTTTGCTGGTCAATATGAAGTCATGTCGGAGCATTAATAGGATGGGAGGGCACACGCCCTTATTATTTCGGATATTTCTGAGATATTAGTTCTTCACCCCCCAAAAAGTCATGAAAGTTCACATAATTAATGATAATTTAACAGTGGGATTGGGATATATCAAATCACTAGCACATGTGTTTTACATGGATTGGCCCACCATGTTTTCACAACTTGGATTCAATAGTTGTAGATTTTACCACTATATAATCCCCTCTCTTCTTCCTCACATATCAAACCATCCCTCTCACTTCCATCTCTCTCAACTTAGTTTCTCCTTCAATTCACACTGCATTTTCCAGCCATGTTGCCCAGAAGCAGTAGGACCCTTCCAAGCACAATCCATCACGGAGATGTAAGACCATATATATATATATATAATACTCTATTAATCTGTCATTCTCTTCTCTGTTTTCTTTTTGTGTGTTTGTTGAGGTTTGCATGTTTTGTAACAACAGACAGAAGAGAGGAATGATTTTAGACACAACTTGCATGTGGAAGTGAAACCCATAACCCAAACTGAGGCACACGCAGTGGATATCCACTCTAACTTTTCCAAGTGCTTTGATGATGATGGCCGCTTGAAGAGAACAGGTCACAACTTTCATTAATTTTCTCCATTTAGCTTCATTTAACGACATTGTCTCACCCATCATAGGTGAAAAGTACAAACACTTCATCATCTGTCTGCAGTAGTGTTCTCACCTTTGGTTGTTAAGCTTAGTTAGGTTCTGTCCTTAAAATCAGTACAAGTTGATACTCCCCCCTTCCACAAGTCACTTTTAAAACAATGTCTTGATATAAAATATAAGTCATTTGGATAGTAATTAATTTTGCTCGTGTAGTTAATGTTTAAATATGACTTTTTATATATTTCCTTCCATTTGAAACCTAATTTAATATGAATACAGTTGAAAAATAATTTTTATTTAAAACATATTTAATGAGTTAATTATCGTTTTTTAGTTGTGATGAATTAGTTGAAATGATTTATATTATGTATAGGAGAGAGTACTTAAAACCCATCTATGGAAGTGCAGGGACTTTTTGGACAGCAACGGCCCACATCATCACAGCAGTGATTGGGTCGGGAGTGCTATCACTGGCATGGGCCGTGGCCCAACTGGGCTGGGTTGCTGGGCCGACCGTGATGCTTCTATTTGCCCTGGTCAACCTCTTTACCGCCAACCTCCTATCACAGTGTTACAGAACTGGTGATCCTGTCACTGGACAGAGGAATTACACCTACATGGACGCTGTCAAGTCCACTCTAGGTACTACGAATTTGCGTCTAAAACATTCTTCCCAAAAAAAAAAAAAAAAAAACTCACTTTCTGTATTGCATATGAAGAAAAAATGATTTTTGGCTGCAGGAGGTAAAAAGGTCAAATTATGTGGACTGATCCAATACGTGAATCTGTTTGGGATTGCGATCGGCTACACAATTGCAGCCTCAGTCAGTATGATGTAAGTTCATTGATACACAAATTAAACATGTGAAAGAATGAACTGTATTAAAATTTTGTTGACTTGATTAACCATTTCAGGGCGATTAAAAGATCAAACTGTTATCACTATAGTCATGGAAAGGATCCATGTCACATGTCAAGCAATGAGTTTATGATAGCATTTGGAGTGGCAGAGATAATACTTTCTCAAATCCCAGATTTTGATCAAGTGTGGTGGCTCTCCATAGTAGCGGCCATCATGTCATTTACTTACTCTACTATTGGTCTGGGTCTTGGAATTGGCAAAGTTGCAGGTACAACCAAACTCATCCTTTGGTGATGATAAAAAAAGACTTTCATAACTGAGATAGCTTGCCGTGGTTTTAAAATCCTTCTTGTTGCAGAAAATAAAAGCTTTAAAGGAAGCATGATGGGAATTAGCGTTGGGACAGTGACACAAGCTGGGACTGTGACAGAAACACAGAAAATGTGGAGGAGTTTACAAGCCCTTGGGGCTATGGCTTTTGCTTACTCTTTCTCCATCATCCTCATTGAAATTCAGGTATAACTTCCTTCACATGAATTTAAGAATTAAGACACAGGGCAGTCATTTTTACACCTATAAGATATATTTGCCTGTGATGCAGGACACTCTAAAGTCTCCTCCGGCAGAATACAAAACCATGAGAAAGGCCACCTTGCTCAGTGTCACAGTTACCACAGTGTTCTATTTGCTGTGTGGCTGTATGGGATATGCAGCCTTTGGAGATAACGCCCCCGGCAACCTCTTGACTGGTTTTGGCTTCTACAATCCTTACTGGTTACTAGACATCGCCAACCTCGCTATCGTCGTGCACCTGGTTGGAGCATATCAGGTTATTATTAATTTTGCAACTTTTACAACCTGTATATTTTTATTAATCTATGTCATAAGATTCGACAGAGTTTTATATTAGCCAAAACTCTCCTCTTTTATTTAGACTTGGGATCGGCTAATAAAAATAGACAGAGTTAGTAAAATCTATCCAAAGATTCCGTTGTTGATATATCACAATGACATCGTACCATCCATACAACTTACCCTAACAACCCCACCAAGTGGGATAAGTTTTTGTTGTTATTGTTATACTACCTCTATTGGTAAGACTTTCAAGTTTCGATTAACAGAACATTAATGAATGTGAAAGCAGGTGTTTTGCCAGCCTTTGTTTGCATTTGTGGAGAAATGGAGTGCACAAAAGTGGGGAAACAGTAATTTTGTGACAGAAGAGTATGAAATTCCGATACCCCTGTATGGGGTGTACAAACTGAACTTATTCCGTCTTGTGTGGAGGACCATATTCGTGTTATTGACAACCTTAATAGCAATGTTGCTGCCATTCTTCAACGATGTGGTTGGAATTTTAGGAGCATTTGGGTTCTGGCCATTGACAGTGTATTTCCCAATAGACATGTACATCTCCCACAAGAAAGTACAGAGATGGAGTAGCCGATGGTTTGGTCTTCAGCTCCTCAGCGTCACTTGCCTTTTCATTTCTATAGCAGCCGCCGTTGGATCCATCGCCGGTGTGATTTTGGACCTCAAGACTTACAAGCCCTTCAAAACTAGCTACTAAGACCAACCGGATACGAGAGTTCAAAATAACTATATTATTTGCTACATAAGTATGCCGCAAATAATTTGTATGCCTGTGCAAAATTTCATTTGGTGTTGTGCAACATAATATCGGTGCCAACCTGCTGCGTTCATATTTGCTGAGGTAATATACAAAATAGAAAAGAAATTATCTTTGTTTCTCAGACCGTTGATGGATCAGAAGCAACGACGTGCGAAGACCAGTCAGATGTTATACGCAACTTAAAGAAAGTGGTGTTTACACTGAAGGAGAAGCTGCAACACTATTGCAGGGAAATAGCATAAATGGCATTTCTCATAGATTTTCAAGATAGATTCTCTCTCTCTCTCTCTCTACACACACACACACACACACACATATTATCCTAGCTTGTCACAAACGAGGATAAATGCAGCGTAACATGCGTCAGGCCTTTTTCAACGTACCCTAAAAAGCTCCAAAGGATGCCGGACTTCTAAGACGCTGTACACATCAGAAAAAACTACCAACTGTTCATATCGTGTTTCGAATCACCAGAAATACACGAAGTAACGATCCAGGACGGCCTTGCAAGGCAGAAGTTAAATAGACAGAAAGGTTCAGGAACATTCTAAACTAATAGACCCTTCAGGTGGAAAAAATGAAGATTTAAGAGTCCGATTTGAGAAGTCAATTTAGCAGTAACAACGTAAATCAAATAATAGACCACAAAACTCCCCCCAAGTCTCGCCAGTGACAGCGTTGCCACTATTGTCAAATGTCAACCTGATTGCACCAACCCTCACTACAGTCCAAATGCACGTCATTGCTCATTTTCCACCCCTACCTACTCATTTGCCCCGGACATGTCCCAAATAATTGTCCATCTTACTAAAATTACTATATGAATAAATTAACATCCTGGGTAGAGTAGAGTATACAAGGATACATCTTTAGGTCGGTAAATGGTACATCGCGGAATAAATTCAAAGGAAACACATACTATGATGGCCAATACAAAAAAGTCAACAAACCAACAGAGAGAGGGGACTATCATCTCTGAACTAACTCCTTCCTAGCACTTCCTGAGAACGAAGGAAGAAAACGCCAACATAACGTTACTGTTCTCCACTTGGGCTGGCTCGATCAAGTGCGTATGATCCAAGTTCACAACGGTACTACTTGAGTAATGACTATGGGGCTACGAACTACGTGCTTCCCATCGGTCCATGAAACCGACCCGAAAGCCGCTCCGGACGGACCCATCACCACATTACGGGTATCCGCCGTGACCGACAGGGCGAACCTAAGCTTCTTGACACTCTCCGAGAACACAAGCTCTGAAGGCTTTACACTCACACTCACCCCTCTAGGCTGCGTCTCAGTTTTAACCCTGTACACAGAATTCACCGCTCCCACGTTCGTCACCGTTCGAATAAACGTCTTTGTTGACACCCCTTTGGCCGGGCTATGAAACAGAGCAACAAACGACGGGTAATTCAAATTCTCCGGCAACGCCTTCCTGGCCGGACACTTCACCGGTATCCTTGTGATCACCTGGATTTCGTTCTCCACATACCCAATTGAGCACATGTAGTTAACGTAATCATTTGCAGACATATCAAATACCAACCCAGGATCCATTGCGAGACCCAAATTAAGATTCCCTGAACCCATATCATACGGCGTAGAAGCATTCCGCGACGCCTCATCAATCATGAGCTGATTCCGATTATCAAATATAGTTGCAGTTGTCATCAGCGCCGATCTTATCGCAGCTGGACTCCAATCTGGATGCGCAGATTTAAGCAAAGCCGCTGCTCCACTTACATGTGGGCAAGCCATTGAAGTGCCCGACAAGATGTTAAACTCTGTTCTTCTTGTATCAGCGTCTAAACCAGAAGGACCAACAGCGTTGGTCCAAGCCGCGAGAATGTTCACTCCAGGTGCGATCAAATCCGGTTTAAGTATCTCTGGGTTTAACCCACTTGGTCCCCTGGCTGAAAACGAAGCTACAACTGGTGCAGGCTTGATCCCGAGCATAGTTCCTTTGAAATTAATGGTGGCTGTGGGATTAGCAGAGGATTTAATATATGATTTTATGGCTTCTCCTTCATCAGCACCAAGTGCACATGCAGGAAGAACATGAGGATCTCCAACTACACCTTCCCCATTAGAAACACCATTCGTTAGAATCATTCCAATCCCACCAGCTTTCTTCACCACAAGTCCTTTAACAACCCTAAGGCTACTTCCTCTGTCACAAACTACAATTTTTCCCTTTACGATATTTGGGTCGAGTGAGTTTTCCATACACAGAGAATCAACAAGAAGCCCTGACTTCCCTGGGTAAACAAGCTCAAACATGCTACCATTGAATGGCTTCCCGGAGTATAACGACACCCCGGAGAGTTTCCGACCGTCGCCGAGGATCACCTCCGCTGGAAAATCCCGATCGATAGTTCCCGCTCCGACGGTGGTCAACCACGGAGCTGAGTTCGTCACTGACATTCCACTAGGCCCGTCGTTACCAGCTGAAGTGGACACAAAAACGCCTCTTGAAACGGCGCCGTATGACCCAATTGCGATAGGGTCGAGATAGAAAGGTGAAACGACGCCGTCTCCGCCGCCGATTGAGAGGGAAATCACATCGACGCCGTCTGATACGGCGGCGTCGAATGCGGCGAGAATATCAGAATCGAAGCAGCCTAAATTCTTCCAGCACACCTTGTACACCGCTAATCGCGCTTTTGGGGCCACGCCCTTTGCAATTCCTGAAGCATAACCAGACAAGCTTGCCCTAAAAGCGTACCGACCGGCCGCCGTAGAAGCCGTGTGTGTTCCATGACCGTCGGCGTCTCTCGGCGATCGGAATTCAACGGTGTCGTTGATAGGGTTCGTCGGACCCAAAGAGCTCGAACCAGCTAGCTGACCTTTGGAGAAATATCTGGCGCCGATTAATTTCTTGTTACAGTTTCTCTCAGTGAACTTGACTCCGGTCTCGCAAGCCCCTTTCCAGCGTCGTGGAACTGGGCCCAAATTCAAATCAGAGAAGCTCCGGTGCTCCGGCCATATTCCCGTGTCGAAGATGCCGATGATGACATCGGAACCGTAGTCGGATTCTGACCAGAGACCACGCTGGGTTCGAAGGCCAAGAAATTGAGGGGAGCGGGTGGTGTGAAGAGAACGCCGACGATCCTCGAAGACGGAGAGAACGGAGGGGTGGCTGCTGATGGAAGAAACTTGGTCCTGTGTAAGATACGCAGAAAAACCATGGAAGACATTCTTGTAAACATGAAGAATGCTAGTTGGTTCAGCGAACTCGGAGGAATACCAGTGGTAGTGAGTGGGGAAAACGGAGGGTTTGGCTTCAGAATTGATTCGAAAGATGAAAGTTTTGGGATTAGAAGGCTGAGTAGTGGAAAGAACTAAACCCTGGGTGAAAAAGAAGAAAAGCAACAGAAGAAAAGCCGCCATTTTTGAAGCAAGTACTTGGGACTGAGAGCAGGCAAGTATGAGTGCAGTGATATCGTCGGGGTGGTCATGTGTGGACGAGGGATTTGGGTCCTGCTGACAAAATTATTTTTTAAAAAATGTTAAATAAAAGTATTTATCTCAACGGTTAAATCCCAATGTGACCCGCTAAATCCGTGGACGAGAGGGGACCTAAGGAAAGAAATGTGTCTTTTGTCTCTGTTGCACCATAACTTTAGGTTTACTTTTACTATTGGATGATGGGGATCAAAGTGAGGAGAAAATGAAAAAAAATGAAATATTAGATTTAAAATCTTTCATAAGTAACAAAAAATTTACTATTTCTTAAAGCTTTCTCCCCTGATTTTCCCCCCTAATTTAAAATATAGAAGTGTAAAGCACAATACTCCTAATAGAGCCTGCACTGGTTGGGTCTACCCGAACTTAGAGGGCGCAATAGTCCCTTACAAAGGGTCTACCATGTCTTACATTGCATTGCTTTTAATAAGACCATGCATGCACTTATAGAAGAAAATTAGAGTATGCAACACTTGGCAAAAAAAAAAAAAAAAAATTAGAGTATGCAACAACTAAATGTCTTAATTTCGGTTATCATGCATGTATATATCAATTTATTTGACCAGCTGTATACTGCAAGTTTAATTTTAGTAGTGTATGAAATAAGAATGAATTACAACAAGAAACCATCATAGCAATAAATAAACACTTATCCCCCTATAAAAAAAACACTTATCCTAGCTTTACATTTAATTGATTGAATTGTTTTAATGTAATGTGATTGTCTGATTGATTATATATAACAAAATCTAACAAGTCATGTTAATTTTGGTTGTCAATAATGCAGATTATTTACGACATGCAATATTTGGGACCTATACTAGTTTATTTTAAAAAAAAAATTTACTTAATATTTTATATTCAAAAGTGTAAAAGATAATGTCATTTACAAAAAATAAATGGAAAGAAAAATCAAATGTTTACGTAATAAAAAATGTCTTAGGTAGTATCATTATTTAACTAAAAATTAACAAAATGAAATTATTTATTAAGACAACTATTTTAAGATATGCTTTCATGTTATATTTTTTAAAAAAATTTATTTATTATTATTTTAGTTTATTAAAATAATATAAATAGATATGAAGACTATATTTTTGAATAAAAATATATTATTTTTTAATTAAAATATAAAATAAAAATTTAATCACACAAAATAGCTCAGTTGGATGTAACTCACCTAAACCTTTTCTTATAAAAAGAAAAGATGGTTCAATTAAATACTCTCGCGAGCAAGTAAATACGTTATATACTTTCATTATAGCTTAATAAAAAGAAAATCTGTGAATTACTTTTAAAAAACAGAAAAGTGGAGATTGCAGACAATAAAAGCATAATTGAATAGTAGAAAAAAGGGGTATTAGCGTTGAAATTGTCGGTATGGACAAGTGATGAATAATCACAAGAGATGAGAAGGGTGGTGGGACGTGTTGAGAAGCGGGTCACTTTCGCAAATCCCAAAGCAAAACTCTTTCACATCAAATTAAAGTGTTGTGTTACGACCAAGCTTTGCTTTCAAAATTTTTAATTTAATTTAGTTTCGGATCAAAACTTTATAGAGAGTGTTTGACATTACTTATTTTAGGATGATAAGTTCTTATTATATAAATCAAGATAAAATTCTTCTCATATATTTATTTTATACACCATGAATTATGATTTATAAGTATTTATTATCTAAAAATAAACTATCCCAAACAAACACATAAGTCCTTTATCAGTGTCCAACAATTCCAAGCATTTATCCCCCACATCACGTTCGCTACAATAAAAAGATGCCCTCATTGTCTCACATCCTCTTTAGAGTTAAACCCCACATTGATTCTGCCATCCCCATTTTCATTTCTCATTTCCCGCCCTCGGCCGATTTACCAATACTTTTTCTTTTTGAAAAAGATTTCAATACTATTAATGAGAAAATACGGAACATTACAATTATAGTAAGGAGGAAGAGTAAAAACTAGGAAATTCAGAAAATACAGAATGAGAAACTTCATTATTTCCATGTGTGGAGCTGGAAATTTAGAAGGATTTATATTGTCCAGTTTAATTTAAAAGCATTCAAATCACACTACGGATTGAGGAAAAATAGATGATCAATTGTTTCCTCTTGATGACAACCAAAGAGACACAATCCAGTAACATTGAGGTCATGCCTTCTAAAGATGTCACGTGATAGTATGGTAGAACGTAATAGCTTCCAAATCAGCAAGAGAGATATGATAGGAAGAGAGATGGACCACTTAAACTTCCAAAAGGAATCATGAACGCCAGGGATACGTTGCCTAAGACATAAGGAATAGCCATATCTAAAATTGTGTATATCCACCAGACTTATTTTCATTCCAATATAATTGATCAGAAAAAGCTTTAGGATTTACCAAAACACACAATAAACAAAACTATCAATATCCAACATGAAAAAAAATAGGGAAAGTTATTTTTAGGTCCCAAGCAAATAAGATATTATCAGAAAGGTCCTTGGAGATTGTAAAATACATAGGTTGTGAATATACATTTTTAGGGTTGTAACTAGGAACCTCTTTGATAATATCTTATTTATTTAGGATCTATGAGTGATTTTCCCTAAAAAAATATTAATCAAAACATTATATTTGAAATCAATCATGGAGTGAGCCACTTAAAAATTAGAGAGATTTTACGTCATATTTGACTTGCGTTCTTGTAACATCACTTCATCAAATTTGATGACATTTATTCAAACCGTTGTCAAAAAAAGACGGGCGAGTCGCACAAGCCACCGGGACGGAATTTTCTGCTCCGGAATTGGCTGAGCATAATTTCAAGGTCGAGTGAGTGTTCACGCGACTACAAACACAACAGGAAGCATCATCGTCGCCATCATAAGTAGGCTTTCCTTCAATTGGTGATTCGCTCATGATCCTCATCTATATGCCCAATTCATTTTTAGTACAATGGTTTTAGTCTAATGTCTTTGGATTTACTAAAATTTACTTATTGTACCTTAGTGATTCGATAATTTGTAACATGGTCTTAGGCTAATGTCTTTGGATTTTCCCAAATTTGCATCATTTGCTATATACCATGTGACTTTTGGTAAAAAAAAAAAAAACAGTTAAATGAATTGAATGGCTTGAATTATTATTGATGATGATAAAAGATATATTCTATATAGAAAGTGCTTACAGCCGTATCCCAACCTAGCAATAAAATAATATCTAAAAATATGCTAATAGAACAACTGAGATAATTGTAGCCACGTACATCACATCAAAATCAACTTTGTCACCACGATCAAGTTTGAAGGGAGTGTCTGTCGGAGGTTGAGACCTGGGAGCCCTTTTCTAGGGGAAAGGAATAGACGCGGTAGTAATAAAAACTACTCCCCTGATTATTAAATAATTTTTTTTATCGTATAAAACGAACTAACAATTAAAAATAATAAGTATGTTAAAAGTGTCATATTTTTTTTCATATACATCTTTATTCATAAAAAGAGTATAGGAGATAAAATAGATAAAAAGTATGAGAGAGAATAAGTATTTAATAAGGTAAAATAGGAAAAAAAAAAGCTTACATTTTCATACAAAATGTGAAAGTTGCTTATAAATAGAACTGGAGGGAGTAAATTAATACTCCCTTTTATCCTAACTATAAGATAGAGTTGATTTTTTTAGAGAGATAAAGAAAGCTAAATAAATTACTTAATCATATTATATGTTATATATCAGTTTATAAATTAAATAAAGTAGTTTTGAGAAAAAAAATGATAAATATAAGTATTTTAAAAATAATTTAATTGACTTCCTTAATCCTGTAACACCCCAAATTTTATTCACCAAGAATATATTGTAATTATTATATATATTCAATGAAATAGTGAATATTTAAGGCCAACGAAATTAAATATTGAAAATTGAAAGTGGAATAGTGGTTCAGTGAAATCGCTTGCGAGGTAATGAGTTTGTCATGTAGTTTTGGAATACCAAATGATTATCAAAAGTTATGAAATTTTACAGGGTGAACGTAGACATTCTAAGCTTTAATTTGATAGGTCATATGACTCAATTGAAGCTATGTACAAAAAGATATGAATTTTTGAAGTTAATCCAGAAAATCTGGAAAGTTTCTGGAGCAGCGGTCAAAGATTGAAAATCTGGGAGTAATATGATCATATCTAGTAAAATTCCATATTTTTCCTTGAAACTATACTCAATGAGGGTTCCATAGGCTTTGAAATCGCTTCGAAACGATGTTTACAAAATTAGATAGAAAATATGCCAGAATTGGCAATTATACCAAAAATTTAAGAAATAAAGTAATCTTCCTTTTTCTCTTAATTATTTTAGAAATTAAGGGATGAAGGAGGAGAAGACAAGTGTCAAAATCCAATGAAACCAAGTGTCAACACCACATAAAAGATGATGGAAATAATTGTTGTGTCATAAGTCCTTACTTATGTCATAAGGTTAGGTAGCCAACTCTTGTACCAATTGACTTGAGTAAATGGAAGGAACACTTGATTTAGTTGGAGCATAAGAGGGAACACTTTTTTAGCTAGCCAAGGAAGAAGGAGAATTGGTTCCAATCTAATGGAAATCAAATGAAGCAAGCAAGTCAAAGTATGGCATAAAGTGGAGAGATATGGTGCAAGCATGGAGGGAAGTATGGTGGTTGGCATGTGTCACTATAACAACCTTAGATGAGATCAATGGTTTGGGATCAAGGGAGCATATTTATGAAGGCTTTCTCTTCCCTTCCCTTCATGCATTTTTGTTCAACATAGAGAGGGAGAGAGTTTGGAGAAACTTTGAAGAGTTAAAGGGAAGAGAAAAAAGAAATCTTAAGGTAAGAGTTGATTCTTAAGCTTTCCTTGTAACATTTCCCCTAGATCCTTCTCTAAACCATGTTTCTTCATGAATCTATGATCTTGAAGACTCATTCTTAGCTCAAGGAGAAGAGAGAGAGGATGTCCTAGAAAGAGAAACATCAAGGATCAAGAGATAATCTCCAAAACCTCAACTTCTTAGTGTATGGAAGTTATTGTTGGTGATTATTGTTTGGTTATGTGATTTTTGGGTTGAATTGTAAAATTAGAAAAGCCATGACCCTAAGGGGTTATGCTGCCCAAAATCCTTTAAATCATGGTTAATAAGTGTTTAAATAAGTTAATCAAGGATTAGAAGTGGAAAAATATAAGTTTTAGGAGCTAAAACACAAAACCTCATTTTTCCCATTTTCCCCTAATATTTTGGCCAGGACCAGAACTGGTAGTAAGAGTTTGATTTTCATGAAATAAATGGTTCTATTAGACTCAGTGGGCAAAAATAGGTGGGGTTACAGTTAGGCATATTTTCGGTAGAGGCCGAAAAAACATAATTACGAAAATGCCACTGAAATCACTAAATAGGGGCTGTCAAGGGTATTTTCGTAATTTGAAAGTAAATTTGATAATTTCGATCCCGGAAATAGATTCCTTGGGCGAAAATAAGCCATGTTATGAGACCCGGACC
This sequence comes from Inga laurina, assembly GCA_963855925.1. Classification (NCBI taxonomy): domain Eukaryota; kingdom Viridiplantae; phylum Streptophyta; class Magnoliopsida; order Fabales; family Fabaceae; genus Inga; species Inga laurina. The sequence goes on along the minus strand of OY979702.1, from coordinate 60,420,878 downwards.
GGACCGGCCGGGAAACCGGTCCGGTTCCCGGTCCGGTCCGGGTTACTTATTAAAAAAAAAATTTTTTTTTTTACTTTTTCCTTTAGAATTTCATACTATAAGTCTAAAATTTTCAATTTCTCACCGGTTTGGTCCCGGTTTAGCTCCGGTTTGGTCCCGGTTTGACCCACTGACCCTTAACCCAGTACCCCGACCGGTTCAATACCCGGTCCGGGTTTTAATACCTTGAAAATAAGTCAGAATAGCCTTAGTCAAAATTTGAAAAAAAAAAAAAACATGCCAACGGGCCAAGTACGGCGGGGCAGGGCCGGGTTCCCGGGAGCATTTTTGTAAATTTTCACCATAGACTAATATAACCACAATAAACACTATGTAAGAGTCTAAAATGATACTTGGATAGGTTATGACCTATTTCTGATACATTTAATATTTTAGGACCGATTTGGAGGCCGGATACGACACGTTCTTCGAGGCACATTTAAAAAGGGGATATTAAAGCTTTGAGGTAGGGACATTATCCTTCATACACTATGCCATAAGTTATGTGATTGTGTGGATGCCATTGTTTTATAAATGTACTTTATTAATCAACATGATTTGCTTAGAGAGGGGCAGTTACTGCCAAAGGTGCACTTATATTGGGAGTTGGCTGAAGTCCAACCGATGTAGATTGTGGGGCTGAGCCCTACTCATGTATACATAACGATGATGTGTTTATATTGTTCATTAATTTGTGCATACATTAGCGCATGTCATATTTACTTTTCGCATTTTCTATGAACGATATTATGTCTCTACAGGGATTCTTTGGAATCACACCCTATTTTTTAATAAACACTTAAGCGGGTACAGTGGGTCTAAGGGAAAAGATGTAGACGCCGGAAAGCAAGCGGCGCGGGTCTTGAGGCGAGGACAAGATCGTGGTCATAATTAGTCTATTTTGTGATATTTTGGGAAAATTTGTAAATATTAAAACTTCTGCTGTATTTGTTGTTTCCGTCGACGAATGACGTTGGAATTGTAAACGAATATTTTTATCAGTATAATTATACTTTTTTGTATGCCCATTGAATTTTGTCTTTATTACTTTTCGATTATCGAAATAGAAACGGGTGTTGACAAATCTCTCTAAAAAATCAATTTTGTCTTATACTTATGGCTGGAGGGAATAATAATAGTACTATTACACATCTTGTTGTAAGTTAGTTAGTAGATGAATGAGCCCCAATCTCAATTCCAGAGTCACTGGTGACCTCGTCTGTGTGCTCTAAGGTTTGGAGCATACAATTCATGGAACTTTCGAAAGCCCATAAAAATGTGCTTGATTAAAGCAAGGGCACAAGGCGCATGCCTCCCATAATGACACCTTCCTTGTGCTCGACGACATTATTATATCATCCACCCATTTTGTCTTCCCCTACTTTTATTACCTCATTTCCTGTTGCCCTCAAATTTGTCTATCTACCCTTCTACCAAAAATGTCTCTATAGTTTTCTCGTTGAATTATTTCCTCAAAAAGACACCATTACGTCCCAAATATCAAACGAATGTTATGCATAGTTTAGACAGCATTTTCAAATAATAATAATGAATCGGCTGCTTTCATTTTTGGAAAGTTGGAAGCCCAGGGAAGGACACGTGGTCATTGCAGGTCACTGCCCGAGGTTGGAGATGAGGACGATATAAAGCAGGCACAATGGTTGGCTGTCGGCCCAAATGGGCCTTTAGCTTTACATGTGACCCAACTTTCCAACTCTTGAGCAATCAACATGGCCCATTTATAATGCAGTGTGGTAGCCGGCTCCAACAGCAACACAACTCTGGTTCTCATCTAAAAACCCTTCTACTCTTCTATTCCTCACTCCCCAGGACCCCCTAAATCTATTCATATACTTGTGTATTACTACTTGCAACCTTGTGTTTTTAAGACTAATGCAATGAAAACACAAGAATTGCTTGCTTGCTTGCTTCCCTGATTTCCCACAATCAAATACATTTAGTACCATCACACAGAGTGAATGTAAGCGAGCTCTGAAATAAATAAATGTCAAGCTGCATAAAACAAGGCAAGTCAACCTTGAATGTTTCATTCATTGCGCCTCGTCTCCCAGAGTGAAAATATCGTTATGGTCGGCAAAAAAATAAAAAAATAAAAAGAAAATATCATTATATTCTTATTCCCCACGCTTTTTCTCTCTTGACGTGTACAGTTTGGAGATGATGAAAATTGAAATGAAGATTGAAGTGGTCATTATTTTGGAAGAGGACACTTATAAAACGCCAACCACCCAAAATGGAATGCTCCATTCAGGATAGACACGGCGGATAACATCCACGTCAGTCCTACTCTGCCTTCTTTCTCTCTCTTTGTTTTTTCCTCCCTTCATTTTCAATCCATTCATACACATACATATTTCTCTTGATCAATTATTTTTAGTGTTTACTGTTTAGTCATTAGTGAGCTTCTCCAGCTTGCCCTGGATGTTTCCATTAGTCGGATCGTAATTTTTCTATGTTATTGTATAATCAGTATCAATACTCAATAAAACCTAATCATGAAGAGTAGAAGATGTGTTTAGAGTGAATGGGTTACTATAATATGGATGATTAAGATTATTGATAGCATAATTAATATCTCTTTGGTTAATCAAATATGTTGAGATGCAGCAACCCCACTATGTGTGGTAAAGATGAACAGAGGAGCACAAAGCATGAGCTACTAGTCTACCATAAATTTACAGCCAGAAAAAATGTCATGGGTTGGAGGGTTTTGTGGGAGAGAGTGACCTAGAGGTAGGGGGTAGGACTCTAACCCTGTAACTATTCATTAATTCCTTACCATCTTCTAACCCTGTAACCAGCCTGCACCTCCTCATCCGTCCATTTTCACTCACATGCATATATTCTTAACTTCATCGTTCTCCTTCAAAATCATCAAGAGGCTGTTCCAACATATGAAACCCACCGACAACTCCACCCATCCTTTTCTAATTAAATACCCAATACTCAGTGTTTATTTGGGATACCTTAATTTAACCTATAAGTACTTTTTAATCATGATTTACAGTATACAAAATAATTATGTAAGAGAAGTTTTATCTTGATTTACTCAAAAAAACACTTATAGGCTAAAATTAAGCTATTTCAAACAAACACAATTACTTCATCCAATCCAAATCATAATTATACCATCTCAATGTATTTCCTTCCCTCAATTCAGTTCATTAGTCTATTACATTATTTTTCTTTCATATCCTCAACTTTATTATTATTATTATTATTATTATTATTATTATTATTATTATTATTATTATTATTATTATTATTTTTTGCAGTAGAACATCTCTGTGGCTTTACTTTACACCAAAACTCTCCTATAATATTACATGGTTTTTTTTAAAAAAAAGAAGCATACATCATTCTTCATATTTTGAATGGAATGTTATGAGCTATCAAGGAAAATAAGTACACAAAAATGTAAACTCAACCATGATTAATAATAGATTTTTTTTTTTTTTTTTGCAAAAATTAAAATTACTAAAGAACACGTAGAAATGAATAACGACAATAATCATTTTTATACTTTACTAATAGGATGAAATCATATGCAAGCATTTGCTAAGAGGTATGTATAAATGATCGTAAAATGGTTGCAGGGAACGTGTTGAAAGAAATTGACTGCGGCCCAACTCAGGCATGGCATTGTGGTAAGCCAGCTTTGTCAAAGGGATAAGCACGAACCAAAAAACACGAAGCTGGAAAGTGAAAACTCAACACAAGTCATAATTAGAAGAGATCCACAAGTTTTCTTCCTCATAACTTTTATCACATATAATAATTATGATCCCAATTAGTCATCCCCCACTCCCACTTACATCATCAGATTAGTCCCAATTAATTAACCTAACATTTTAAAAAAGCCAAACCAAAGCCCCCACCATCCCCATCTGCACAGTGAATTGTCATTTGAGAAAAGCAAAGTCATTCTTATTTTATTTGGTTAATTTAGCAGCGCAGGCTTGTCTAATAAGCCTTCTCTTTGATTATATCGAATCCCATCTCCGTCGGATCCGTCGCCTGTACTTCATAGTGGATTCCTTCCAAAGCCCTTCTCAGCCCGTCCTTTGATGTTGCGTACAGCATCTTCGCCCTTATCCTTGATGCCGTTGGGGACCTGCAATTCTAAAATTCATCAGCCCTAAAATTGTAATTTCCCAAATTCATCTCAACACAGTGATTGACGGAGACACGCACCATGCGATGAAGAAGATCTTGCTCTTGCGGCACTTATCGACGGTCACGAAATCGAAGTCGAAGACGGCATATCGGCAATCATCGTTCGGCAACGACTTAGCGAGATCGTCGTAGCCCTCGGTGGCGCCGCCAACCTTATCGACGGTGACGAGCCTGGATCTTTCGTCGATCTTGAAAACGATGTATCTGTGGACCTTCTTCCACTTCATCTCCATGAAAGAGTTCTTGCACTCATCGGTCACCCACATTCCGGTGGTCGCCTGTGCAGTATAATTAGTGACACAGAAAAGTCATAAGACGATGAAATTGCAAGAGAAAGAGAGCAAAGAAGGAACTAAGAGATACCATCTTGAAAGCCATAGCCATGGTTGCCGCGACTTGGAGGTGAGATTGAAGAGGATAAGGAAGGTATTATGAGAATTGTTTTACTTCAACTTTGGGTAAAAGAAGATGGGTTTGAATGAGAAGAAGAGGGTGTTGGGTCTTTATATAAAGGAAATTGCGCCACGTCATTATTCACATGAATCAGGGGGCTGCGACCCTGCGACGCAGAAAAAGGTCTTCGGTATTTCTTCGTATTTACACTTTTGACCTCTTACCCTAAAATTTAGATTATCGATCATTTAATTATTTTAAAAATTTACTGATTACTGATAAACCGGGTTAAAAGATAGTGCAAGATGCTGGGGGTCAGCTTCATTATGACCTACCATATTAGTTCAATAAATCATTTCAATCTTAATTAAAGCTTGCCATGATTTCTTCCGTCCAGTTCAGTAATGCCTAATAACTATTCCTTTTCTTTTTTGTCATGATGCCTAATAAGTAATAACTTCCCTAATTAAACACAATAAATGGAAATTGGTACATTGCAATTTTCATTTACTCTAGTATCATCATGCCTCGTGAGTTAAACTTTTTTTGTTGTTGTTCATTTTATGAAATAAATAGTATCAAGTAATATACATAATACTATTTCTAATATTGAGTATGCCTAATTAATAGGGATAATGTGGAGAAAATATTTATAACTTTGGGAGGTAATATGAATTAATATTTTATATTTATGATTAAATCTATTTCTCTAATTAGCTTTTATATTAAGGACCAAAGAGAGTAACGTTTGATAATAAGTCATGAATAATAATGTGTTTGAATACACACATTTTAAAATTTATGCAATATTAGAGATATTCTTGTAGAAAGATTATGATATAGAATTATAATATAGATCTAAACTTATTTGAATTATAATTTCAATCAAATTTATGATTTACGAGATAAATATTAAATGGATTTTATCTTGACTTATATCCTCATCCTTTTGTTTTTTTTTTGTTTTTTGTTTTTTGAACATATCCTTATCCTTATAATAAATAACTTTAGAAAAACAGAGTTTCAAGTAACTTACTAAATATATGTCAATATATGTAAGCAACATAACCAAAGAAATATGATTGAAGATACTTTATTTTCATTGATTATTGATGTGATTGTAAAGAATTTCACGCAACCAAGTATGAAAAGAAATCTCGTATTTTTTGTGTATATAAAATACACAAATTTGACAAGCACCATTAGGGGCAGTGATCACTCATGTGGCCTTAGGCCAATCCTCCCTCCCCACTTTATGAGTTCGATCTCGTGTCACTATGTAATGAAAAAAAATCTACAAATTAAAAGTTATATATGTCTTGATTTATTAAGGAATCTTACTCCCTTTGCCTAATATACCTTTTTTATATGCTTTCTGTTTTCTAATTTGTCCTTGACACTTTGTTCATATACTCATCCCACAAGTTTCATTGATAAAACCATCTGACCTGCCATAATCTTTCTATAATAGCCACGATAGTGTGTTCATATTTTGCATCGAGTTTGGTGGTAAGCATGGCATGATTAGTTGCTTGTTTATAACCTATACTTCATCCGGTCGTAATTATAAAATAAAATTGACTTTTCTGAAAAAATTAAGAAAACTAATTAAATTATTTTAAAATATTTTTATTTTTATTTTTAAACTAGTTAGTTTGATTAATAAACTAATATATAATCTGAGGATACATAACATATGATGTGATTAAGTAACTTATTTAATTTCTTTAATCTCTCTAAAAAAATCAATTCTGTCTTATATTTAGTATTGGAGGTAGTAATTTGAATCAGTTCCTACAATTGTACTTTGTCTTCAACATTATCTTATATTCTCTGCATCCTCAATAATTGTTTTAGTTTTTTACTGGAAAGGGAATTATGTTTAATATTCAATAAATAATTTAGATATCTTACTGTCAGTTTACACAAATAATAACAAAATGAACTTGTACAATGGAATTAATTACCTGCCAAACCTCTGATTCGCTAAATAGAATTTCTTGTTCATGACACTAGCAGGTTTTGGTTATGACCAATTATGTGAATTGACACTGGATATGTAAATATACTCTATTTATTTTAAACTATGGGTGGATGATGTTTATCTTTGATTTTAACTGTTTAAATAAAGTTAAAACATCTGAACTTTTATTTTATTTGTTTATAATTTGTAATATTTTTTAATATAACTGTTTTGGGGTCTAGTATAGTTGGATTATATTGAATTATTACCGAATCTAAATATGAGTAACTATATCAACGATGTCATGGCAAAAAAAAAAAAAAAAAAAAACTATATCAACGATGTGTGTGTGTGAAGATAATATTAAAAGATAAAGGGCATTTGACTCTGACGATTGTAGTGATATTATAGAATGGTTAAAGGGATTAATTTAATTATGGCCTTCATGATTTTGCAGGTCTTCTCTTACAAACACTTGTTAAATTTTCTTTGACATGATTAGATCCATTCATTCCAAAACAAGCGGCATCATATTCCTTTTTTCTTCTTTTTAACATGAATGATGCATTTCCCAAATTAATTTTAAGGTGATTGGACTCTTGATGATCAGAATGATAGTCCTCTTGTTGGGAAAAAAATATCATGTAGGCCCAAGTGTAAGCTTTTAGATTATAATTCCATAAAGTCTAAAAAAAAATAAAGTTTAGAGGAGGAGAATGAATGAATTTGTTGATGGAGAAATTTAACCAAAAAAAAGAAGGAAAAAAAAAAAAAAAACAGAGTGGCAAGTGAAAAGTGAAAAACTAAGGGAACGTAAAGCAGAAGCAGAGTACATATCCCCTGTTTTATACAGAGAGACAAAGTAGCAGTTTAGCAGTTTGATCGGGAAAAAAAAAACTGGCTCTGTTTTCTGAAAGAATGAAGAGTCTTTGCGTGAAAGTGAAGCAGCAATTTAAGAAAGATGTGGCCTCGGTGGGTACAATTCAATCCAAGTACGCCCCACCACTAATGAGGCTTCAATTTTGTGAATTCAATTCCCAAAAAGTTTTCTGGGTTTCTCTGCATCATCCACACACACACACTTCCCTAAGCTTGAATTGTGGAAAGGGATCATCGCCCCAAGAAGTGTCATCATTTATCACTGTTAGTCAACAATGTCATCTGCCGACACACACACACGTCCACACATGAATTGGTGTAAATGTACAGTAGTTAGAATAGGTTTCATATTCCTTTGTTTGTATATATAAATATGTAAGCTTTGCATTTCATCAAGAATATAGAAGTTTGAGTTTATATTGAGCAACCACCTGGGTTTGTTGCTCAGGGGGAGAATAGGAAAGTGTGCTACCTCCGGAAGTCACTGTACGGACTAAAGCAAAGTCCTCGAGCCTGGTTTGATAAATTCTGTAATGTGGTCAAGAAGTTTGGGTTACATCAAAGCAAGTGTGATCACTCTGTGTTCTACCAACAATCTGATGCAGGCATGATTCTTCTTGTAGTATATGTTGATGATATTGTGATTACAGGAAGTAATTGTTCTGGAATCTCAGAACTTAAAATCTTTCTGAACTCTCACTTCCAGACAAAAGATTTGGGATCATTAAAGTACTTCCTTGGTATTGAGGTTTTGAGCAGTAAGAAAGGTATTCTTTTGACTCAAAGAAAGTATGTTCTCGATCTCTTAAAGGAGACTGGAAAACTTGGAGCTGCACCAAGCAGCATCCCCATGATTCCGAATCCTTTTCTAGATCTTGATGCTAGTATGTTTGATGAGCTTCCTGATGATTTGAAGAAGAAGATTGATCCAGAGAAATTAAAGCCATTTCCATTTCCTGAGAGATATAGAAGACTTATTGGGAAACTGAATTATCTAACAGTAACTCGTCCTGATATAACCTTCTCAGTTAGTAGGCTAAGCCAATTCATGGCATCACCAACAGTGGCACAATGGGAAGCTTTAGAACATATCTTGCATTATTTGAAAGGCTCTCCAGGTCTTGGTATTCTCTATACAGATTATGGGCACACTAAAGTTGAATGTTTTTCTGATGCGGATCATGCAGGATCAAAGGCCACAAGACGATCTACTACAGGTTACTGTGTGTTTGTTGGTGGAAATTTGATATCTTGGAGAAGTAAGAAGCAAGGAGTTGTGTCAAAGTCAAGTGCCGAAGCGGAATACAGAGCCATGTCACAATCAGTACAAGAAATTGTGTGGGTACTTCAGCTTTTGAAAGAAATTAGCATCGTCACAACATTACCTGCAAAACTATGGTGTGACAATAAAGCAGCACTTCATATAGCATCGAACTCTGTGTTTCATGAAAGAACAAAACATATTGAGATTGATTGTCATTTTATTCGTGATAAGATTAAAGAAAATATTGTGTCTACAGGACACATACGGTCTGACGATCAACTGGCAGATCTTCTAACAAAAGCATTAAATGGAACACGGGTTAAATATCTTTGTAACAAGTTGGGCATGATTAATATCTATGCTCCAACTTGAGGGGGAGTGTTAGTCAACAATGTCATCTGCCGACACACACACACGTCCACACATGAATTGGTGTAAATGTACAGTAGTTAGAATAGGTTTCATATTCCTTTGTTTGTATATATAAATATGTAAGCTTTGCATTTCATCAAGAATATAGAAGTTTGAGTTTATAACAATCACCTAACCAATGTTATTCAGATGGGAAGCTGAGTGATAATGAGAGAGAGAGCGAGAGAGATGATTGCAAACACTAAGATCCAGAATTTGTTCAACAATTTTTCGTAGTTGATGTGAATTATTGAAGGGAGACCACTAGAATCTGCAAGAGATTTGGGGAAGAGGGTTTTATTGTGCATGGAAGTACTCGATTTGAACTTGGATGCTTAGTGTGATGGAGATGAATGGGTTGTCGCACAAGTATCAGTTAGTTGAGAGGAAGGCTAGTGTCTTAACTTTATCTTGTTGGCTCTTGTTTCGTCACTTTTATTGTTGTCAACATCTCTCTGAACCAGGCAAAGGTTGTCACTATTGTTATTCTATCTGTATATTTGTATCTGCAGAATTATTATTATTATGAGGCGTAAAGAATACAAAATGTAACATGTATTTGCTTCTGTCCCATTTATATTCAACATAACCTCCATATCCACCACAATTTAAGGTGGATCCACCAATCTCTTCTCCCCTGCCTCCCTTTTACGCTTTTTACAATTTTTTTAATATAAACATGATAGCAAAATATTGCGCATATCCATCGACACATATAGTTCTTTACTAGGAAAAAAAAAGAGTTATTTAAGTTCTTGAAGATTGATAAGACCAGCTGCTAGTTTTCGAATACTAGCTATTCACCCTAATTAATTATTATGGACGGATTTGCTCAATTGATATATTAGATCAATGCATATTGACAATCAAAATGTAGTGTGGTAAATTTTATCAACAGTATCTGTGAAATGAGCACTGCTGGCAACCAGTTAACATATTTGTTGGTTTATTTAAAAGCAAACTTGAAAGAACAACATGCACTAATTTGACAGCTTAAATAAAACATTATGCATATCCATTGACACATATAGTGCCTGTTTCGATTAGTGATGAAGAAGGAGCTTTGTTTTTTTTTGCATATGGACTTTTGGAAAAGTCAGATAGAAAAAAAGCCATATTGTAGATGTGATTTGTGTTTGGATTAGCGGTGGCAAAAGTGACTTTTTTTCTAACTTTAAACCTGTTTGGATTAATGTTTGAAAAACCTGTTTAGATGGGAAATAAGTGAAAAGGGCATGAATCTTATTGAATATCACACACACAGAGTTGTATATATTGTGATAATTGAAGTAAAAAATATTAAAAAAAATTTGATATAAAAAAAAGTGAAATTATTATTGAAAAAACTGGGGCAAAATACAGAATTAATATTTTGAGAACTGAAAAAAATTACAAAAATATCCCTAGAAATTATGAAAATTATAAGTGTAGGAAGAACATGGACTATTGAAATAACAGAAAAGAACCTAAATGTTTCATAAATTGCAGTTTGCCCTACAGATATTTCACAAATTGGCAATGTAATCCCTCCTTGAGAACTTTTGAAGTTTGCAATTAAGAGATTTTGACTAAAACTACGTATTCTTCCTTGGAACAATGAACCAAGAAAACCAGTGAACCATGAGGGGGAAGGAAGTCTGCGGAGGAGAATATGGGAGTACAGATTTGGACGAGTTTTATGCCCAATGGTCACACACACACAGAAGCTGCTTCTTCAGTTGTGGAAGCGACTCGGATGAGTTTTTGTCAGAAGCTCCTTTTTTGGAATAAGTTCAGTGGAACAAAACGCTAACCCAAACGGAGCTAAATGTCTCAACTGGGCTTTTGGTAGGCAGATGGGCTTTTTTCCTTCTCCAACGTGTTCCCAAACAAACTCATAGTTGATTGTAAAAAGTTTAGTTGTATAGTTCATGAAGGATTGACCGGGCAAATTGCTAGTTTTCTTGTACGAGATACTTATATGGATGCTTTTGTCCAATTGACACATCAAATCAACACATTGGCAATCAAGATGTTAAGTATGGTAAATTTTATAATTAGAAACGAGCTGGCAAGACAACCAATTAATATATTTGTTGGATTGTACAAGTAAAATTGAGAAACCAACAAGTGTTGATCTAAATGAAAGGGGCCTTAACCATTTAAATATGAGGTTTTGAGTTTAAATCCGTTTGAACGTAGAAAATGCCTTCAGAAAAACTACACTAAAAAATGCCTTCAGAAAAACTACATTAAATTAAGCCCAATAACGTTCAAATCTGACTCATTCATATAACCTTATTTAAAAAAATGCAAAATTGAAAGTGAAGTTTAGTCTTCCATGATCATATTTTTAAAGCCGTTGATGACTTAGAGGGTGTGATTTGTGGAAGGGACTGTGAATAAAGTTGAAAGCACAGAAGAAAATCAACGTGGACATTAATTTTCCTATATCTCTCGTTCCAATAAAGTTTAAGGTCTTATAAAATACTATTTCCTAAGGCCTTTTTTATAAACAATTTTTTTTTAATTGCATAAAACAAATTGATAGTTAAAAATAATAAATATGTCAAAAATGTCATTTTTTTTTTCATATATGCCTCTATTTATGAAAAGAGTATATGAGAGAGAATGTATAAAATATATAAGAGATAGTAAAATACTCTCTCCGGTCCACAATATAGGGCACTAAGAGAAAAAATGCATTGTCCACAATATAGGGCACCTATGGTGTAGTTAATGCATTTTTTCCTCTTTTAACCCTGTAATTAATGAAGAGAGAAAATTTGTGTTGGTTTGCTTTTTCGTTACTCAATTGCTTTGGGGATTGAAAAAGCAGATGCATGTGAGAGAATTAATATAAATCAGAAAAAAAAAAATTACTCTATCATTTTTCAAACACATTTCCTAACAAGGGTAAGATGGGAAAATTTTATATTTTAAGACATATTCAATGACTTAACTGCTATTTTTTATTTCCCGTGAATTAGTTAAGGTGCCTTATATTATGGATCGGAGGGAGTATATATTTTTCCAATGTTTTGTTGACTTCATTCATCTAGTTTCTTTCAGTCTCTCTCCTAAATATAACTCTTGGTGTGTGTGATAATTAATTATAGATTATGTATTTAATAAGAAAAAAATAGGAAAAAGAAGCTTACATTTTCAAACACAAAGTGAAAGTTATTTATAAAAAATATCAGCCTTATGAAAAAAAAAAAGTTGCTTATAAATAGGACCGGAAAGAGTAGTACTTAGAAGTTTAATAGTGATGTTGGGGGTAATAATCAAGTTTCTTCTGAAATCCCTTGATCCAGCTACGATGAAGTTGTGACTTTTATGCATTTGGTTAGAACTAAATGCAAAGCATACATAAAATTTTGAGTTTGTGACTGTTAATAGCTCCTCCTTGCGATATTTATTTATTTATTTTAGGCAAAAATCAGTTATTTATTTTTCTTTGTAGTCAGTAAAAACATTTGATACAACTAACAGGAGGTAAATTTAGTTGATAAGAATACGACTCATGTTCTATAAAAGTGTGGGTTCAAATTTATTGATGTGTGAAAACTTTGTTAATGAGCTATTAATAACATAGGGCTATTTAGTTTGATTCCATTACACCCAGCAGTGGAGTGTGATATGATGCAATGCAATATTAATTGTATGGATAGTGTTTAATTATTTTTTTAATAATTATTTAAAATTAATATATCACAAAATCTATTGTACTCTTAATATAATCTTTGTAAAAAAAATAGTTAAAAGCCATTGCGCTACCTCATTATAAACGTCACACTATCTAGTCAAGGTCATCCGATGGCAATGGTTATGGTGGTGGAAGCAATGGTAACGATGGTGTGGCGATAGTGATGGTAAGTGGTGACAGCTAGGGTTGATTATGGACTAGACCAAACCAGGTTAGGCCTCAACCCGAGGTCTGGTCTGCATAGTACCTCAGGCTGAACAAATCAATCCGAGGTCCGGTCTGGTCCAGCACCAGCCCGAGCTCGGGCTGGACCAAACCAGGTCTAGTGGACTACCTGGACCAGTCCAGGACCTCTTAGGTATTTTTTTTCCTTCTAATTTTTGCCTTCTTTGAGCGGAGGAGAGGATGTCGGTTGTTGACTGAGCTAAGACTGGAGCTACTGAACCCACAAGCCGAGACGAGAGATGCTGAACCCATACGCAGAGACCGGAGATGCAGAGATGCCGAGACTGGAGCTGTTGAACCACACGCCGAGACCGAAACTGAGACGAGACTCAGAGAGCCGACAACACACACCGGAGACGCCGAGACCAGAAAGGAGGAGACGCTACGAGTGATGTGATTTAGAAGAGTGGAGAGGCGAGAGCTAGCATGAAAAGAGTCTGGAATAGTGGAAATAGCAGTAGTCAAGAAGGAGACTGGAATAGTAGGAGAGGAAATGCTTTTTGTCAAAAAGTAATTGAAGTTGCAGACGCATTGGAGACTTGGAGTAGTGGAGTTTGGATGGTGGGTGTCAATGTGTGTCTTTTTTTTTTTTTTTTATCAAAAGTAGTGTGTGTCTTTAGGATTGGGTTTTTTAAAAAATAAAAATAAAACACTTGGGCCAGACCGGACCAGTCCAAAGGGTCTGATGCCTTGGTCCAAAGTCAAGTCCAGCTCGAGCAAATCAGTCTGGTTTGGTTTGTCAGAAGCTCCTCGAACCAATTTTTTTTCTGCAGGACCGGGTCAGGTCGGACCGGACTACCTGAACCACCGGGTTTTTTGATCATCCCTAGTAACTGCGATAACGGTGGATAAGTTAGTGGCGGTGGCGTAGACGGCTATGGGGGGTGGCGGAGACAGCGTTGGAGGTAGAAGGGAGGTATTGGTGGTGGTGGGGGGTGGCAGCAATGCTAGAAGAGGAGGAGGTTGTGCTGGTGGCGGCACCAATAGAGGTGAAGGTGGCAGCGATGGCGGTGGAAGAGGTAGTCGTGGCAATGGCAACAATAGTGGGGTGGAAGTGACAGAAGGTGGTGGTGAGGGCAGTGTAGGAGGAGGTTGTGGTGACGACGGCAACAATGGAGGTGACGGCGATGGCGGGGGGTGGCAAAGGCTATAGTGGAGGAAGAGATAGTGGTGACGGCGGTAGAGGAAGAGGAGGTTGTGGCGGCGGCAACAATGGTGGAGGTGGAGGTGGCGGCGGCGGTAGAGGAGGAGGAAGAGGTAGTGGTGACCGCAGTGGAGGAAGAGGAGGTAGTTGTGGCGGCTGCAATAATGGTGGAGATGGCAGTGATGGGGGTTGGCGGCGAGGGCGGTGTAGGAGGAGGTTGTGGCGGCTGTAATAGTGAAAGTGGCGATGGCGGTAGAAAAGGAGGAGGTAGTGGCTACAATGGTGGAGGTTGCGGCAATGGTGAGGGTGGCGGAGGAGGAGATGATGGTGATGGCGGTGATAGCGGTGGAGGAAGAAGAGGTAGTGGCAGCGGCTATTATAGCGTGGTATGACAGGTGAAATGAGACAAATGAAATTAGATAAATCATACTTTTTCAACTATGTAATGTGATGATAACAAGTATTCATATGGGGGAGGTATGAATGAGAATTATCATTTTTTTTGTAATCATTATTATCATGATAAACCCTATTACTAAGTTAAAAAGCAACCAATTATTATTACCATTACAAGCATACAATGAGATTGAATTAAATATGTTCTTAGTATTTATGTGGGCTCTTTTTTAGCTTTTAAGGAGGGGGAAAAAAGCTGGATAAAAGAGAACAAGAACGGCGAGCCAATTCCGTCTCCCAATCTAGCCTATGGGGCCCGTCCTCCTTCCCCAATTGAATCACTCAGATGGATTTATTCAGAACGTAGGTACGTTTGTCCAAGTTTCGATTATTTGTTACTCCCTCCTATCCTAATTATAAGATAAAGTTGATTTTTTTTTGAAGAAATTAAGGAAGCCAATTAAATTACTTTAGAGTATTTATATTTTTAATATCCTTAGATTATATATTAATTTATTGGTCAAATTAATTAGTTTGGAGAAAAAAATAAAAATAAAAATACTCTAAAGTAATTTAATTGACTTCCTTAATTTCTTCAAAAAAGTCAACTTTATCTTATAATTAGGACCGGAAGAGTACTTCCTAATTAATATTTGTCAAACTAGATTAACTACAAGGCTTTCAATATATTTTAATTAAATGTGTTACGAATGTGTGTGTATTGACAGTAAAAGTTCAATCTATGAGATTTGGACATTTGCGAATCCACATGCCATCTTTTGAGGGGGGAAAAAAAATCCACATGCTATCACATTCAAGTGGTTCATACAGATTTGAACGCACGCTCTACAAGATGACAGCCAAAGCTAAGCGAAAAAGTCACCGTCTTTTTTTCTTTTTCTTATCTTAAAATGAATAGAAAAGTAGTAAAAGAATATGCTTTATTCAAAGCAGCCATAAATGTTGCACACGAATCATTTACTTCATACCTATTCTTTCTCGGCAATAAATTCAACTCCCTGTTTCTCTGTTCTTCTCGTCCCTCAATCTGCTCACTCCTTGTTTTCCTTTACTTTCCTTTTCTTTTCCTTGTCTCTCTCTTTTTCCTTTCTTTTTGTGGGAAGCAGATTCTCTCAGCAGCAGTTTTCTCAGCATCTCTCAGTATCTCAAAATCTGATTCGTCCAATATTGATCTAAGGGCCCAAAAAGAGATAAATCATGTGGCTTTTAAAATTGTATCTCCACCATCCAATGTGTTATAATCTTGAGCGTCCATTCAATCACCTGTTTATATCGAATCCCTATCAACATAAGAAGGCAGTTTCCGTTCTCTTCGACCGTCGGCGTTACGAAGCACTCATCGTCAGCCACTCAGAGGATCTAGTTCTCTTCTCTTCCCTTCCTCTCTTGACTTCATCCTTAATTCCCTTTCTGCAAAATGCTCGATATAATGCCAGAAATGTACACAAACATATATTTGAGAAATCTTCAAACGTTTTTTTCTTTAAAAAATATTTTAACTGTGGAGCTGCTGAGAACGTGTAGGGAAAAATCTGAAAGTCAAAACCCACAGGTGCAGGAAAAATATAAATTTTCATGTGGAGGAAAAGAAGAGGATTATCTCTTGACAATAGATGCAGCTCTATATTGAGTGGGGAAGAGATCATTTTGCATATTCTTAGAGAATGTCCTGGAACTCGAGCTTGCTGGAATGCGATTGTGCCGGAAGCAATTATTATGTTAACTTGGTGGAATAATGAAAAGTATCAAGTTCAAAAGCTTACAAAGCCAATCCAGCCAACAAAACACGGAGCAAAATGCAACCTAAAACTTGACAATTAAAAACAGAACTAAAAGCAGAAAGCATGAATAAAACCAATTTAAAGGCAGAAAACATGAACAAAGCCAACAACGAAAAGGAAAATAGTGGACACAATCAAAGCAACTCCATCAAGTCCCATAGCTATCACACCAACCAGCTTTGCCAAGATAAAAGTTCTCCACTAGAGCCAAATAGATCGATTCTGAGCATAGTGAAACCTTACAAGACAGACTCCACCGTTACCTTCTCCGATGGGTTAGAAGCGAACGGAAACTGCCTTCTCCAACCGCTAGGGATTTGGCGGAATTGGGAAATATAACAGACAGTCTAGATTATAATAAAACGGATGGAGGAGATGCACTTTTAATGGCTACATGATCTGTCTATTTCTAAACGGTTAGATCTATTGGACAGCTAGGATTTAGAGATTCTGAGGGATGCTGAGAAATAAGATACTGAGGGAAACCGAACCCCTTTTTGTGATATAGTGCCTTTTCCAGAAGAGTAAATACTAGTGAAACAAAACCTAGTGCTCAAATATACAACCCACAAAAAAAAAGGTTACCGCTCATATAGACTTCAACCAATCACCATTAAGATTTTTAAAAGGAAAAAAAAAAAAAGGTATGCAAGTCAGATCGCCATTGTGGGGGTGATCACTTGCTATTGCTAGCAAACTTCGATGTTGGAAAGTCAGTTCATTAGAATGGCCTAAACCATGTAATGAAACACATCTCCAAATTCTGTACAATAATCATGGAACAAGCCCAAACATATTACAACTCACAAAATACACTTCTCTCTTTTAGCCTCTGTTGGGTCGTTCAATCTAATACAGAATATGCCGCATTATTCTGGGCTGATCTTACCTGCACAACATAACACTCATAATGTCCCAATAGTGTCTAAAACTTCAAATTTTAGGCCCAATAAATCATATGGGGACATGTCTTCTAAATTTTCACCTGTGACCATAAATACTGAGCCTGAAGTATTCATTCATATCACGCTGCAAGCTTATATGAACGTCATTTATCGCTTATAGGGTTAATGGCAGCAATCACAAGTTTTTACTAGAGTCATAAAAGAAGAAACTTTCAAGATCATACAAAAAGATAGTAATCATATAGCTTGTCCCCAGTTCAATCACTAGAAGAACACCACCTAAAAGAGGGAATCATGGGGAACTTTGGGAATAAAAGTGCTATAAAGCAAGTCTTAAACAGTGGACAAAAATTTTTCTGAGGGTCAACTTCTACCTCTACCCCATAAAATACATCATCCAGGCTACACTAATAGTCCGATCCAACTGCCAAGTTAAAAATGAAATTCGACCTAAATGTGCATAATAAGTTATCAAATCAGAGAATGGAATAAGAAAGACTTCAAGACCTGTGCACAAAAGGCATACAAGCAATTGTGATTGGGAACACCGAGGATTTATTTACACGTCAATAGTTCTTGAAGGAAGAGATTGTCTTTGACTTCTGCTAATAGGTAGGTGAACATACACCTCATGAACCTCTTGTTTACAAACCTCTCCTTTGTCCCTATCTACGGCATAGCACACATAAATAGCTTCAATCACGTTGTCTAGCACATGCATGAAGAAACCCAGAACTAATATCAATAGCAACCAAGCCAGTGCAGCCACAAGATAAGAATAAGCCCCTATATTGCTCACAGCTCTTAAGATTGCACAGACCTGCTCATTCAGAAATCCATTAGCACATCGTAGGAAAGCAGAGAAAATAAAGGAAGGATAATATGAATGAAGTGCAAGCTGAACGCCAAAATACTAATTAAATAGATGACAAAATCCAGTTAAAAGGTCTGACTTGCCAATTTATCCAAATCCCTAGAAAATGAGACCCGAGACATTAAATTCAAACGGCCAAAAACAAAATCCAACAGAAATGAACTCTCAGGCACCTCAAATGTTTCAATTGTTGAAGTATAATGGGCTTTGTGTATTACTAGTATGTGACATGTGATTGGTTTGTATTACCACAAGCTATTAGAAGTCTGTTAGCCAGATGGTTTAGTCAAACACTTTGAGTAGTTTTTGATTGTGATTCAGCACAAAAGAGAGTTGAAATAATACAATCTAGAGTATCTTTGAGACTTGAGGACAGTTTCTAGCACCAACAACCTCCCTCTCCCCTCAAAGTTCAAAGAAAAACAATGAAAAATCCAGAAGCCATTCATCGCTTTGGCCTGCCATGTGAATACTGTTTATGTATAAACTTGATGAACAGATAAATTCGGGTTAATAACATTTCGGACTGCTATAATGAAGCATGGAAAACTGATTATTTCAGGCACTAACAAAACCTGTTGAAATATCACTTCAGTAAAAACTAAATCATAGTAACAAAAATCTGATGCAAAGCATGAGACCAAAAGAAAGTAGTGATACTGAAACGCACCACAATTGTGTATATTGCTGAGACGACGAAGACAATTCCAATCAAGAGACGGGAAGAGATGGTCTCCACAAAAACAGCAGAGAGAAGATTACGCCTCAGAAGTTCATATGTCATCCTTGCAGAGGAGCAGTATGCTTCACCAGTTATTGCGGCAAAATTGATGGTAAACTTATTAAGAAAATCTACTGCAGTCAGCAAGGCATTTACACAACATCGTAATACAAGGTTGACTATCCCAGATGCTTCCTCTTGTCTTGCACTATCAACAGCAGCACGCACCATCCGGACAACACAGATAAGCAAACCTGACAAACATATGGTGCCAGATGAAGGACCAAATGCATTTCTGCAAGGCAAACTCAAAGTTAACATCTAATCAAATGCAAAGCTGTCATCTATCTTGGTTGAATGATTACTTTCTTTTTCCCCACCTCCCACCCGAGGAGTAAGCTAAGGGGAATAACCACATCTAGAAGCAAGAGATACATCACAGAAATTGCCCTCCTCCCACTATCGACATCAAATTACAGAGTTGGAGTGAAGTACATGATGATAGCTAAACAATTATCATTTGGAAACTGGAATGAAAGTGTTGGCCCCAAGGTTTTACAAGTTTTGATAATAACAAATATAAATTTGTATTAAATATTTTCTCATATAGACCTATGTGGATATGATTTGATGATTATTTCATCATGTAAACAATTGAATTTTATGCTTGAAGATAAACCATGATCAGATTGTACGCACTTAATTATGTGATTTTGTGATAGAAGGAGAAGAATACAAGATTGGAACTACAATTATCTATAGTGCCATGAAAAGAAAAGGAACATTGCTTGGTTAAAGCAGATAAAGATCGAGCATTGATGTTAGGCAGCTCAGTCTCAATAGTCAAATGGAATCAAGTATAAAACAAAGATGAAGACAACCGATCAAGCCCAAATACTCACTAAAATTACATTGAGCTGCTTGAAAGTTTTGTGTTGTGTGAACTTCATTGTAAAACTGTATAGCTAGTGAGATCTTAATTTGAGTGCTGTCAGGTTACCTTACATCTTATTAAGTTTTGGCTGAACTTGTAAGAAAATTCCAAGTCTATCATAAGCCTGTGTCCGGTTTTAAGTTAGCTGAAATCTAGCTGAGTTGTCGGAGAGTTTGAGGAAACTATCTATTGTGATTGATTTTGATATAAAGCACAAATCTCAAAAGTATTCTCAACGGAATTGAACCAAGGTAATGGGGGCCAAATCAATATAAGTTTCTTATTTATTGCCCTTCTACTTACTGCCCTTGCAATGGAGGACAATCCCTCACTGTTTTGTAGGTTAATTTAGCCGCCTTGGTTTTAGCCAGCTAATCAGTAAGGTTTTATTGCTAGTTAAATTCCGAATAATCACCTATTCACCTCTCTCTACGTGATGTTTTCAGAAAGTGCACAATTTTATGAGCCAACAAATCCTAGCCCCTTCACTTATCAATGTGGAACATAATTCCCCAACCAAAAACAAGAGTTGGTTCAGTTACCAAATTAGTTTAACCTATTTGACTCTAGATTGTGAAGATGTAACATACTGCACAGGGCGAGGGAGCTTGATATGATACTTCTACCACGGAAAAAGTCAATGGGAAAATAAGATTAGGGACTTAGGGTAGCAACACAAAATAAATAACCAAGATTGTTACTGGTTTCTACTTTGTGCCCTACTTCCATGGGAAGGCACGCTGAAATTGTGCTATATATCAAACTATTTTATCTAACAAGTATGTTCATGTTCATAGACTCAAGCTGGACAACTTGCACACTACCAAACATAATACAGTTAACTATCTGGTGACCTCAGTCCAAAATGCTCATTATGGAAAATTATAAGCAGCAAAAATCTCAAAGATGAGCAAAACCAATATTATGTTCACCTCAGAGAACTTCTTATACTCTTTCTAGGAGCTTCATCCTCCTTGGAGAAATACCACTGTGCAACTGTGCCACTGATCACATAAACTTGTGTTTCCACCATAGCTGTTGCGGACCACAACATGGTGAGAATTGCCAATGCAAAATAAGCGGGCACCCAGCTATCTTGTTTCCAAACGCAAGTATATTTACCACTCGACTCTTCAGCCACAATATCACCATTAAATGTCGCAAATACCAAAAACACGACAATTGGAGCATAATATATAACCAATCCAAAAGTCAAACAGGGTAGTGCCACAAACAAACCCAAATTCTTCGAAAGAGCGTCGGAAGCAACCCCGATTATTCTTACAGTGAGCTCAATCCGATGCCAATTGATAACGAAGATCCACACAATCACCCCAATAATTAAGAAGACAAATACGAGCACTAGAATTCTATATGCCAGCGGAAACGCATCGCTGCAAGCAGAGCTGACAGTGCAAGCAACGAACCAGTACACGTTCAAGAAAATGGGGACAACGATGAAGAATGGAAGGGCAACGTACACAATATGTTTCGTGTAATGCTTCAGTAACAAAAGAAGACCGAAGCATAAGGGCACGCTCAGGATCAAGGTAGCAACGAGGGTCCATATCAAATCCTTCGGAACATGCGAAGACGAAGAATTTAAGAAATCCCAATTGGCAGATGACAGGGAATCCTTGACGCAGGAGGAAGAATTATAATTGTAAGTGAAAGACGAGAGAGTGGAATAGTTGGAATTCCTATGAAAGATGGCAAAGATGCCGAAACCAAAGGTGCAGAGAACGAGGAGGAGGAATAGGATTAAGAAGGGTATGTCCTTGAAAGAGCGAGGGCCATGATTGTAACAGATTTGAAGATACTGAGTCGGGTCGGACTCGCTGCGGGGCGGTTCATCGATCGGAGAAGGGAAAGGAGGTTTGGAGAGCAGAGGCTGTGAATGAGAAGGCGAGGAGGAGGGGTCATAATGGGAACTGGGTTTGTTGGGGTCCTCGCCACTGCCCATGACGGCGAAGCAGAAGGGTTTGGATCAACCGTCCAATGAAGAAGACGAGAGATTGTTATGAGCTATGACGATGTAGTTGCTTGGCGAGGTGACATTTTCTGGGTTGACTGAAGCCTCAGCTAAGAAGAATGGCAGTTGTGATAGAATTTGGTGACCACAGAACACTGTTCTCTGATCTTATCACTTCCCATCATAGTTTTAAAACTTGGACGGCATTAATTATTTTTTCTCTGCAGAAACAAAACCGCAAGTTGCTTCCATTGAAGCTAACACCTTAATTTTTTTTTTCCATTTGAATTTTTAAAATTTATGGCCACTTTGATTTTCTTTTTTTAATGAAAGGTAGATTTCCTTTCTTGCCTTATGCCATTGTTTATCACCATTTTTAATTGTCATCAAATACTTTTTATTTTTAATATATTATGGTCATAATTATAATTTATTTTTATTATAGTTGTTTTAATTGAGAGTATGGAAAATATCACTTAACCCATAGAAATAATTTTATTTCAATTAAGTAAAAGATTCTGAAACTTTAGTGCACCCATCAAAGTTAAGTTAAATTTTGTGGGTAGAAAGACTACGATATCCTTATTTTATTTTTTGAATTGCCTTGTGTTTGTCCCATAAATGTAAATGTCTTCTTATCTTATAAATTTCTTTATTTATGTATGGATGATCAAAATTTTTTAACTCCATGTATTTTTTTAAATCCATTTATTTATCTTGTGAATTATTTTATTTCTCTTGTGAGTGGCCATAATGTTCTTATTAACTCTTTGATTTTCTTTGAATCCCTTTATTTATTCTATGAATATATTTATTTATCTTATAAATACCCATATTTATCTTATAAATACTCTTATAAAAAAATAAATAAAGGCATTTTTACCTTTTCATTGACAAAACTTAATTTTATTTTAGCCTAGAGGTACAATAAAATTTCATAATCTTTTGGATCGGCTAAAATTAAATTGTTTTCATGGCTAAGCGAAATTTTCCCATCCCGTTTTGATTCAGGTCAAAAATACTATTTTGATCGAAAATTTCAAGATAAAAAACCAAGCAAATTTCTTATCTTGAAACTTAATTTATAACTCTTGATTTGTTTTTTTCTGGAAGACATTGATGAGTTCGATAATTGGGGAAAAAATCATTTACTAGCTTAATAGTCTCATGATCAGGACCAACAAAATAATTTCATTTGCAGCGTTCTATTATTTTATATGTAGTAAACTAGTGATTAAATTTTATAGTACACATTCCTTCTTTAATTCATTAATCTTGTTTAATTTGTGGCTCTTGGGTTACACAATAAAGAAAGATTCAATAACATATTGACATAAAGCTTACAATATTCTTTTTAGGAAATTTAAATTAAAAATAATTAATACTATGACCTCAAATTCTAAATATAAGATTAAGCTCACTTTTTCGAAGAGATTAAAAAAGTCAAATAAATTATTTTAAGGTATCTTTTTATCATTTTTTTTTCTAAACTAATTTATCTAACTTATAAACTAATATATAATCTAATCATATATATAACATATATTATGATTAAATAATTTATTTAATTTTCTTATTTTTTTAAAAAAATAGTAAGCTAGATTTTATATTTAGAACTATTAGTTTTAATACCAGATCTCATTTGTCGTATTGTTTAATTACTGTTAGCGGGCGAAATAGAAGACGACTCTGAGTTTGCAAAGCACATGGTTTTGATGTGACGATCTGGCGGGGCCCTTTGGATGCCTTAATATGATTGTACCAATTGCCAGGTCAAAAACTGTGGTAACTCCTTCTGCTTGACATAATTGCTTGCTTATTTAACTATTTTAATTCCCCTGTGATAAGTTTGAACCATTTTTTAGTTTGTAATTCCAATAATGTTTTCCTATTTAAAAATAATAATTAGAAAATACAAATATTAGCTCTTATAGGTCGTTTACAGTAATTTCTCCATAATAGTTCTGCATTCGCTTTTACATATTATTTACGATCATGATTTTTATGTCAGATTGATTGGTCCTCTATGAAGGATTTTCTCCGCACACGTACATGGAGCGCAATATAATTAACCCGGTGTTAAGTAACAAATCTACAATCATCCGAAAATGATACTATCAAATGTTTAATATATCTGTGTATCAAGAAATCTTTTAATATGTCCGGCAAAAAATTTTTTTAAAGAGAAATAACATTAAAAAAATTTCAGTCAAGGAGGGAGAAAATATAAAATTTTAAATTTACCATGCAGCTTGATCACATCAATCTGCAATATGGAAAGAAAAAAAATTACTTAAATACTATTTAAACTTCAAAATGTAAAATTGATTTCATTGTAATAATAAGAATAATGGAATCGACAAAAAAAAAATATAGCAATTAATAACTCAGGTTTTTAAAAAATCACTGATTTAAGATTTTAAAATTCAAGTGATATTTTTTTATCTTTCTCCCAAAATTAAAAGTCTCTACTGTAGTGCCATTGAAGTGCCCTTTTCTTTTTTGTTTGATTAAAACCGAAGATGCTAATTAAATAATTATGTGAGGCTGAAACAGATTACATGTGTTACTGTTTACGAATATTAGGTAACCGTCTCAACTGTGTCAGTATTTGGTTCTTTTGCTTCAGTCTGTCTCCGAGTCCACGTGCTCCACGCGGTCATGCATGTATCCATATAAAATACGAGTACTGTATTATAATGTGCTTCAAGTATTGCCCACTTAATTTCGGAACACTTAAAACGATTGCTTTAATGTTTTATGAAATAAAATTATGGCCCCATATTTATTTATACGGCACAAGTTTACTTAAAATAAGCTTATTTCGGTCAACCACTGAATTATTCCATCATACCTTAATCAATTATTCAACTCATATGTATACATAAATATGAGATGAGAAAAGAACCCCACTGAGATATGCGAAAATTTTTTAGTGAGGTTTCCTTTACATCTTAGAATGGAAGTTGAATACTTCCTTCTTTCGGTCCTTAATTATAAAATATATTTAAAGAGTTGATCTTATTTCTAAATATAAGAACTATTTATAATATTATCAACATTTCTATCATTTATCTCTATTAATGCTCTCTAACAATAATTAATGAGTGGGAATAAAGGAAGATGATTGTGAAATTTTATAAAATTCATATTATGTTAACTAACTCAATTAACTTTTTTAATCTAATTAAATTAGGTAAATATGTCGTATATTAAGAATAAGAGAAAGTATATTAACCCTGATACAAAAAATTGAAGGGGTAAATGTTGTCATTATAACAAATCAAGAGCATCTTACTAGAGTCTGCAATCACCCCCATCTTCATGGGTTTTCCATGCCTTCAATTACCTTGGCAAACATAACAAGACTTGAGAAGAGTAATTTTTTGGGGAGATTAACCTATGTTTGGATTAAGAGAAACTATGAGGAGAGAATACTCAAAAAGAAAACTTCCAAAAAATTTAAAAAAAAAATTTGGGGATTTGCCCTCATAGTTTTATTTTCCTCTTAGTTTTCTCTCCATCCAAACATAGAATAAAGGAGAAAAAAAAATCTATAATCACATGTTGTTGACAAAAGATTCTCAAATCTAGTTGGATGATCCGGTTGCCCACATAAAATTGGAGTGGACTCTGATCAAGCAACACAAACACTATTACAAATGATACTTTTGATGTATGTTTTTAGACTCTTACGACGTCCGTTTTCAAGGGGACGCATGTATAAACAAATAGTACATAAACATCCAATGCTTCATCAACAACTACTACTATCTAAACTAATCAGCTATATATAAATAAAGTGTCCAAAACTTATCTCAACCACTACTATCTAAAATAAATCTTTTATCAAAATAAACTTTACTTATCATCTATTGTGCTTGGCATAATTTCGCTCTCGGAGATCCTATGCACAATTCAAAAGATTTAATTATACATTGTAATTAAAATGGATAAGGCAAAAGTTAGAAAGGAAGAAGCCAAAAAAATCACCCTCATGTGAGTCAATGAAATTAAAGCAAAATTGTAGGCATACATTAAGTTACCAAAACCTATTTTAATTTGTTTACTTTTCATGACCAGATGTCATGTCTTGTAAGCTAAAATTTATCTCTACTAGGCACGACAATAACCATGTTCAGTCATTAACATGTTCAGTTCCTGAATGCCTGTTTAAATTGATATATCATAGCAAATTGACTCACACCCTTCATTGTTTCATTATATTTTCCTTCTCTTTCTATAATTTCTACTTATAGTCAAACACTTCACATCAGAATTTAGTAGAACTTTTATATATATGCATCCCCAAAATACTAATATATGTGAAATAATGCAATAGTGGTTCATTTAAATTTACACATTGTGAAAGCATAAACTCTACCTTTAATGCACCAAGGAGAATTGGCACACGAGTTGCATCTAATGCTGCAAAGTATCCTGCACATTGCCGAAATATGGGATTTTAGTGTTGTTACATTTGATTAGCACCCCAAATCAAAACTAGCAAATTACCTTAAGGATTGTTGCAAGTAGAGCACACCTGATTGCCCCGTGATATGTCATGAGTAACAATGGTTGTCTCCAACCTTAAGCTCAACGATATCACCAGGCACAATGTCCTTCGCTGGCAAGTTTAGAACGAGGCCGCGATTGAGAGGAATCACGAATGAGGCTAGAGACGGAGAGTAACCGCGAACAAGGCAAGAGATGAAGAGGAATCGCAAATGAGGGAGGGAGGCAAAGACAGAGCGTTGAATTTAGGGCTTTTTAAATTTACTTTTGGAGTCTGTTTTCTAGAAACGGACACCAAAAGCTGTTTTTGGCGTCCATTTTCTCAAAATGAACACCAAAAGCCTTGCCTTGCCAAGGCTTTTAGCTTCCGTTGAGATAACGGAAGCCAAAAACACCTTTTTGGCATCTATTTCACCGAAACAGATGCCAAAAGTAGAGCAGAAAATTGTAAAAAATGCCACTGCCTTCGTCTTGATGTCTATTTTCCTAAAAACATGCGTTAATGATGGGCGTTAAATATTTCTTTTATAGTAGTGCAAAAATACACCAAAGAGAGTAAAGGGAGAGAACAATCTAAGAGTTATCTTTCTCATGTTTTCCTTAATAACTAGATGGGTTATTCCGTTCGATGCATGAGCCCATTCATTATAAAGGGGATAGAAATGATTTTTAAATTTAGAAAATAATTGTAGTTAGTGATCACAAAAGGTCAAAAATATGTGGCATCAGTAAAAAAAAATCCAATTACGTTATTAATGAGCACCTATAATTCATATTGGAGATGAAAATAAATGAGCTTGAGTTTAGAAGTGTTCATATTATAAATGGATTGTATATTGTTCTTGTTCTTAAAGTCATGTAGCTTTGTAAGGAAAGATGTTTGGACAAGAAAAATATTTTCCTCTTAACGGTCACTTGAAAAATATTTTTTTCTTATTTAACTAATAAAGAAGATCTACTCCTCTTAGTTCTCTAGTCCCATTTATACAAACGGGCTTGGGCCCAGATCTGTGCAGAGTAGAAAGGGGTTTATTAACTATGACCAATATGGGCAAAATCGGGTTCGGCCCTTCCTTCCTAAAACTACATGATTATTTTGCCGGGAATTTTCCTTACCCAGACATGATCCTAGCACAATATACAGAAGCAAGCGGCAAAACTTGCGTTTCAATAGTTGGAAAAAATGGGGGGGGGGGGGGGGGGGACACTTGTCTTTCAATCTAATCTAATGAATGCATTTAGTCAATATCTTACAGCATTGATATTTGTTCTAGTGTCTCCACCTCCCGAATGATGTGGTTTCCCTATTGTAGCTATATTTCACTGCGTTTTGATTTGACGAAAAGAGTGATAATTACTAATTTCATGAGTAATAAATTTTTTTCCCAAACATGATTTTTGCTCTTTTTCTTTTTCTTTTTTGTTGGGCTTAATGGAGAAGCTTCTCCAGGAATAACCGAATAAGACGCCATTTTTTGAAAAGGGTTTTCAAGGATAACGATGCTTTCCACTACTTTTACGAGCAAACCAGACATTTCACCATCTCGCTGTAGTATATTTATATGATTAAAGCTAAATTATACAAAACACTATCTTAATTCTGGGTTAGTAGGAATTTCAAAGTTTAAATTTAGCCCCCCGACCTTTCATTTGTTAATTATTAACCCTATGTTGTTAAACCCCGCTTATGTTTATAGCCGGTCCCAAGCCCAGGTAGAAAGAGAGTTGTGTTCAGCCTCGACAGTCAACTTCAAACTCTGTCGAATCTTTTATAAACGTGGATCAACAAAAAAGTTATGCTAATACTAGGTCATTGCCTATAAGCAACACGTTGTATAACTCGGGTACAATGAGAAGTGAGCTAGAGCCGCTGCATCGTCGTACGGATGTAGTGTTAAATGAGAACGGGCTACCACTCTCTTCTGAAAAGGAGGCGGCTAAAGAAACTAGTTCATGAGAGCAAGATTAGATGTGACACTGGGAACATTGGGACTTTGAATAACAAATCTTGGGAGGTGATGGAAATTAATGGTTTTAAGCTCTGATACACCAGAAAGGTCAATTGAAGGAATGATGTTGGTATCATTGTTGATAATAAATGGAGAAAAAATGTGGTGGAAGTTAAGAGGGTTGAAGATAGAATCATTTCCTTAAGAATGATAGTTGGGAATGATACTATAAACATTATCAGTGAGTATGCACCTCAAGTAGGGGTAAAAGCACATATTAAGGAAAACTTTTGGGAAGATATGGAAGGACTAATTCAGAGTATTCTGCTAACCGAAAAGATTTTTATTGGAGGAGATCTTAATGAATTGTTGGTAAGGAGGCAGGAACTCATGCAAGGGTTCATGGTGGTTTGAGATTTGGGATGCTTAATAATGAAGACAAATCTATTATTGATTTCTCCTTTATACATAACCTCAAGTTTGTCAACACTTGCTTTAAGAAACGGGAGGAGTATTTAATAACATATAAGAGTGGAGTTGTTAGGACACAAATTAACTTCTCTTTGGTAAGGAACCCTGATAGAAGACTTTGCACTAACTGCAAAGTGATCCTTGGGGATGGTGTGACAGCACAACATAGGGTTTTAGTCCTGGATATGAATATTAAGTGTGTGAAATAAAAGCGCCGGCAAGTTTTAAACTCAAAGGTCAAGAAGTGGCAATTAAAGGGGAAGAAGCGAGAGATTTTTAAGAGAACTCTTTGGAGGAGGGGCGTGGGAGTTACAAAGAAATAATAATATCATGTACTAGAATATGTCTAAAAAGATTCAGAAGGTTGCTAGAGCAATTTTGAGAGAGTTAAAAGGTTTTGGTCGGTAAGGTAAGGAAACTTGATGGTGGGATAGGACTGTTCAAGAAAAAGTCAAGCATAAGAATTATTGTTTAAAGCCATTCACTTGTGTAATAACGTTGAAAATTAGGAAAGGTGTCGTTTGGCTAAAAAGGAGACTAAGAAGGTAGTGGGTAAAGTTGGTAATAAAGCATATGAGGAGTTTTATAAGGAGTTAGGGATAAAGGCAGAAGAGCGTAAGATTTACAAGATCGCAAAGGACAATGAGAGAAAATCGAGAGACTTGGACGAAGTGAGGAGTATAAAGGACGAAGAAGGTAAAGTTTTTGTTATTGATGGAGATATTAAGAATAGGTGGAAAACCTACTTTTATAAATTGTTAAATGATGGAGGGGGAGGGTCGCCTCGTGACTAGGAAGATTTGACAACTCGAGAGGTGATCTCAATTTATCATTTTACCGCAGGATTCGAGTTAGCAAGGTTAATGAAGCTCTTAGGAACATGGAAAATGGTAAAGTTGTTGGACCTAATAGTATTCCTATTGAAGTTTGGACATATTTAGGTGAAAAGGGTGTATTGTAGCTCATAAAATTATTTAATGAGATTTTACAATCCAAAAAAATGTTAGATGAGTGGAAAAAAAGTACTTTAATCCCTATTTATAGAGTAAATGAGATATTCATAATTGTGCAAACTATAGAGGAATTAAGCTTATGAGTCATACAATGAAATTGCAAGAAAAGGTGATTGAACACAGTTTAAGGTTAAAGACTGATACTGTTGAAAACCAATTTAGATTCATGCCAGAAAGGTTCACAACAAAAGCGATTTATTTATTAAGGGGGCTAATGGAAAAGTATCGGAGCAAAAGAAGGGATTTGCATATGATTTTATTGATTTAGAAAAAAAATATATGACCGTGTTCCAAGAGATGTCCTTTGGAAAGCCCTGGAAAAGACGGGGTAGGGGTTGCATATATGAAAGCCATTCATGACGTGTGTGAGATGGTTACAACTAATGTTAGAATGCCTGAAGATGTTACAAAAGACTTTCCTATAAGGATAGCCTACATCAGGGATTAGTTTTGAGCCCTTATTTGTTTAATCTAGTGGTCGATGTTCTAACTAAGCCTATAAAAGAGAAGATCCCTAAATACATGCTTTTTGTAGATGATATAGTTATGTTGGCTGAATCCAGAAAAGAAATTAATTCTAAACTTGAGATATGATGACGAACTCTGGAATTGAAAGGCTTTCGTCTGAGCAGGAGCAAAACTGAACATATGCAATGCAGTTTTGATAAGAGACAAGATAGAAGTGGAGTGGAAGTTAAATTGGGGGGCAATTCATTCCACAAGTGACAAAATTTAGAATTTGGGATCAATTATAAAACAAAATGGTGAAATTGATAGAGATGTTAATAACAAAATTCAAGCTAGATGGTTTAAATGGAGAAAAGCTACTGGAGTTATTTGTAATTGAGAAATACCTAATAAGGTAAAAGGAAAGTTTTATCGCACTGCTATAAAACCAGCAATGCTAGATAGTAGTGAGAGTTGGGCTTTTAAAGAGATAATATGAACAAAAAATGTGGGTAGCAGAGATAAAGATGTTTAGATGGATGTGTAGTCATACAAGAAATGACAAGATTCATAATACTCATATACCCGAATGAGTTGGAGTGGCCTCTATTAAAGGAAAAATTGGTTTGGACATGTTTAACAAAGGCCACTGAGTGCTTTGACAGCATGGAGTCCTGTAAAATGAGGTCGAGGAAGGTCGAAGTGAACGCTTAATGAGGTTATAGAAAGGGATCTTTTGATTAATAATATATCTAAAGATATGGTTTTTGGCAGAGCACAATGGCATTGTGGGATTCATGTAGCCGACCCCACCTAATGGGATAAAGGCTTTGTTGTTGTTGTAACCCTATGTCGTTAAGTGGCCGTTATCTTTTTAAAGAAAAATACCACATCAGATTATGAGATGACATCTGGCATCCTGTGTAAATTACCAATTTCATAAAAGCCCCTGAACTATAAACAATTGCAGAGAATCCCCTGAATTTTGATCAGTTACAAATAACTCCTGAAATTGAACTCCCCTAAAATTTTGATTTATAATATTAAACCTCATATTGTTACTTTTATCATTTTAATAAATTTATTAAGTTTTCTACTATCATTTATCAATTAAAATAGTTCTTTTGTATGATAAAAGCAGGAAGAATAATATTTAAGTGTGTGTTCGGCAGAATAGAAAAAAAGTGATTATAGGGTCAAACCATGGTTTTATCCTGGTACCATCCGAACACCCAACAAAATCAAATAATCCCGTTTTTCCAAAAATCCCGTTTTTCATCGAAAAAAAGCTATTATGGAAGAAGCTATTTCTACACACTTTTGGATCAGAGATTATTACCGTTGGACAATAATTATACACAGTGTCCTGTACTTTTCTCTTCCCTCAGATTTCCTTTTCGCGTCCATTCTCGTCTTCATTTTCTGAAAGCTTCTCCTCCGTTTCCTTCTCCGTTTTCTGAAATCATCACAGTGACCGGTCGGCGTTCTTGTCTTCGAACTGTGTGTGTGTGGATCGCAGCTGCACCTGTTCCCATTCTCTTTCCGTTTCGCGTCGACCTTCATTCTCGTCTTCTCCGTTTTGTCGATCGGCATATCCTTGTGGTTCCCATTCTCTTTCAGATGGGAAAAGCTTCGATCTGAAACACATTCCCTTCTCTCGCGGTGAACGGAAAGCGGTGACGGAAAATCGGTTGCAAAATCGAAGGAAAATATCTTGAGAAATCTTGCCTGCGACTTCGGCGATCCAGATCTAGCCGGCGACTTCGGTGCAGATTCCTCTGTCTGTGGTGGTTCTGAGGTTCGACTCCAGGTACGCATTTGCATATCTGATTTGTGGTGGTAGCTCATAGTTCCGTTTGACAATGAAAATTTCCTCTGCGTCTGTGGTTTGCTTCTGTTCTATGCTTATGGTGCTGAGGCTATAGATTTGTGGTGATGATGCTCTGGTTTTGGTTTTGGTTTTGGTTATGGTGTTGTTCTGTGCTTCAAGGTGCTTCATTGTGGTTTCTGTTGGACGTTACTTCTTGTGCTGTTTGGTGTCCTCGAACCCGCATGTGAAGTAAACAAAGTTCTGTATTCGTTTGTGCAGGGTTTAATCCTCTCAAGTAATTTTGTTTCGAATTAGTGCGATTATGTGAATTGCAAGGGTAACTCAATTTTGCTTCATTTTTGTTAACATTAAATTAGATTATCTACAATCATACATTTGAGGAAAGAGTAACCCAAATGTGGGCAATTACCCTGGATCTGCTTATTGTCTCTCCACTCTTTTTGTTTTTGCTTGTGCGCACTATTTATTTCTTTCTGAATATATTATGTGCAGTCTGTCTTATGTACTAGATCTTAGAAATGTGAAAATAGAAGAAACTCATTATGTGGTAAATTGTTTGTTGTTGAATTTACTGCAGTGAACCACTTTAGTAATCTTCATCCTCTTCCTTGACTCCAATGAAATACATTTGGCATGTAGAATTGATCATGAATCTTTGGATTTAATAATAGTTAGGCTCTAGAAAATTGTATCGAAAGATAAGTTGCAAATATTTGTTCTAAATATGAAAATCTTAGTTCCAAAAACATTTAAATTGGCCACATGAGATAACTTTCTCGTATTTATAACTATCATTTTGGTGCATACGAGTGCAACGAAATGCGATTTTCACTAACAAATGGAATTGGATGAAACTGCCCATGATCATCTTTTTGTTGAGGTGGTTTTGGTGGAAAATTATCATATTGTATTTGCAAAAGAGGTATGTTGCAGAAACAGATCATTTTCGCTAAGATTCCTCCTCCCTACAAGCTAATGTATCCATCACCATATATCAATTAATTCCTTTATATTCTTCTGAAGAAATTAGAAATAAAAAAACGACGTCCTATTTGCTGCTTAAGTAGGAATTCCATTTCAATTCACCACGTCGAAATTGATTAGTATTGGTTTGTTTTAATATTTTATCAACTGTGGAATTTGCTTTGAGCTTGTTTGAGTAGTCTAGTTCTTTGGAATCATATCACCTCGTTTATACTTTATATATAGAGATTAAATAATAGAACATGTTTTTAAGGTTATAGTATAACGTTCTACCATTGGTTTTTTTGTCATAGAAACGCGCACACTAGACGTTTTTGGGGTTTGGAAGAACAAGTTCGCAATCTTACAGACAATGCGTAGCTATAGTTTTCCCACTCAGGTTAAAATTGTTTGTGCGACGATGGCCATACACAATTTCATCAGAAGAACTTCTATTTCTGATCCCGACTTCCGCCACCATGAACGAGAGGATAGTTTGTTTGATGTCGATGGCCCTGACGCTATAGACTCCTCAACAATACCTTCGTTACTTGCATCTTCATCTGACATGGCTTCTCTTCGTGATTCGATAAGAGATCAGATCATTTATTATACGCAAGAGCATTAGTCATGTGAATGTTTTCATATTTTTTTGTTCTCTCTTTTTGACAATATGTTAAATGGTATTTTATTCATATTTTCACTTACTCTGTTATTGACATTTACTCAGAATTTGTACTTTGGTGTTATGTAGAAAAGATTTCTTATTTTAGCAAATTTTTAATATACTTATATATATATATATATCTTTAGAGACTAGGCAGGAGTGGTAAAAAAAACAGAAATTAAAGACACGGACACACTTGCAAAAATCATAACCATTCCAAAGAATTTAATGAAGAATAATATATATATCTTTAGAGATTAGGCAGGAGTGGAAAAAAAAAACAGAAATTAAAGACACGGACACACTTGCAAAAATCAAAACCATTCCAAAGAATTTAATGAAGAATAATACAGTGGGTTTGGCAAGAGATAACCCAGGTTGTAAAACGAGATGAAAAGTAATATAGTGTACGCCTTCAATATGTACGTTTGATCTGATTTTGTAATTTACTGCATAATTGACTAATGTTATAATTTTATAATTTCTGCATCTATTTTTTTATATTACATAATTGACAAATGTTATAACTAAAAAATTTTTGGACAAATTTATTTCATTTATTGTAATTATTATGCAATTTAATGTCAAATAAAACTTAAAATATAATATTATCCTTTATATGTAATTATCATAAAAGTTAATGTCCTTTTTAGTCATTTGACAATAAAAAAAGCTATTCTGATAAAATCATCCAAACACTCTCATTTTATCAAAATCACTTTTTCCCATAATCTATTTTCCTATAATCTATTCTCCAAAAGCTATTCTCTCCAGAATCTATTCTCCAAAAGCTAATAAGAACACACCCTAAAAAAATAACAAAGTCATCATTTACATAACATTTACTTATATTTTCAGGATAATTAAGCATTAATAGTATAAAAATTCATCATTTGTGTTAATTATATTCTTAGAATGATTAAGTATTAATAGTTAAAATGTTATATTTGTGTTAGGGTACGTTTGGATTAGTAGTGGCAGAAGTACGTTTTTTTTTATTTGACTTTTGCAAACATAAGATAAGGTAAAAGTTAGATTGTATAATATGATTTATATTTGGATTGATTTTTTGAAAAAGAAGATGGGACTTGGTATCTTTTCTTCATAAGTATTTAATTTCTTTTCTCTTCATGATAGAAACTTCTTCTCTCTCCATGGTGAAGAAGCCAAAAACATGAAATTTTAATTTGTAGCTTAACACATACTTTTGCTTCAATTGAAAAAAAGTTAATCCAAACATCACAAAAAAAACCAAAAAGTGAATTTTAGTAATTGGGATGCACGTGGGTGCCTCCAAACGTGATCCCAAATACACTTTTAGGGTAGCTTTTGCCCTCATTAATTTTTTTTAATTAGTAATGCATATTTTTTCTTGAATTAGATGTTCAATGTTTATTTTTATATTTTTTTAAAATATTATTCTTCTAGCTTTTGTCATAAAAAGAACTATTTTAATCAACAAATTATAGTAAAAATCTTAGTATTAAAATGATAAAAGTAACTGCATATGGTTTAATATTATAAATTAAAATTTTAAGGTATTAAATTTAAATTTTAAAATGTCAGGGGGTTATTTATAACTTATTAACGTTCAGGGGGTTTTGTGAAATTGGTAATTTACACAATGTGCCACATAAGATACCACGTGTCATCTCATAATATGATGTTGCATTTTTTGTTAAAAAGATAACAGTCACTTAACAGAAAGGGGTTAGTAGTTAAAAAATGAAATATCAGGGGGTTAAATTTAAATTTTAAAATGTTGGGGGTTATATGTAACTGATGCCAAATTCAGAGGGATTTTATATAATTTAGCCTACGACTAACTATAGAGTAAAATTCACCCTTTATTCCTCATATTTTTATCATTTTTTAATTAAAATATGACATAGATATACATATGATTCAATAATAATAGAAATCATGCTTAACCTTTTAAAAAATACTAGTGTGTGTGTATATAATTAAACTA
Source organism: Inga laurina (assembly GCA_963855925.1). Classification (NCBI taxonomy): domain Eukaryota; kingdom Viridiplantae; phylum Streptophyta; class Magnoliopsida; order Fabales; family Fabaceae; genus Inga; species Inga laurina. The sequence goes on along the minus strand of OY979702.1, from coordinate 60,385,243 downwards.
TATTTTTGTATTTTGATGAAATTAAAACTGGATAGAATGATTCCCCTTTGCTTTTTAAATGAAAGCAGAAGATTGCGGGGGTGTTGTGGGACTGGACAGTGACCAAGTTGGGATGCGCAAAAAACACTCGTTTAGGAATAAATTTCATAGTTGGTCATTAATATTGAATCTCTTAAATTACTTTCACAAATATCACGTAGTTACATCAATATAGAGTTGTTTTAGTGATATAAGATTATGATAGTTCTCTTGGATCTCGAGTTTGAATCTTAAAAAAGTTATTTGTATTGAAAAAAATAACCACAAACTCTGAACCACATAGTAATTACTATCTTCTTATAAATTTCAATTACAAAAGTACAAAAAGATTAGATGTAAGTCTGCTTTAATTTGTTGGAAAAAAAAAAAAGCCTGCTTTAATTTGCGATCAGCCAAACAATTAGAACGTATGGTTTCACTGTTCGATCCTGTACGGTAAAAAAGAAAAGTCTTTTTTTTTTTTTTTTGACTGGGTAAAAAAAAAATCGAATAATTGTGGAAGTGATAATTTACATATATGAGAGATTCCTCAGTGGTAGGGCCTCCCAGTTGAAGCATCGGGACGACATAATCCTTTCTTTTTCAAAATTGCCTTTAATAAAAACACCAGTCCAGAATATTTCCAACTTTCCACCATGCACTTATGGTTTTATATTTTACATCTTTTTTTTTTTAACAGAATTATATTTTACATCTTTTGCTTTTGGTCCATTCCTCAAAATCTTCTTGATTACTGCAATCATCTAACACTCATATATCTCACAATCCCTTTCACACCAAAGATTTTCCTTCCCCCCACATGTACTACTAAATATCAATTAACATGTTAGCGTTTCTTTTCTTCTCACACTTGCACTTAGATTTATCTTTATGTTCTGCTGTTACGCAAATTTATCTAATGTTTTCTTTTTCAGCGAGGGAAAAGGAAAGTAAAAGTCAAGCAAATTACTTGTGAAACCTGCAAAGTGTAAACTGCCACAGACAACACAACAGAAAATCTGAGCTGAGTCTACAGTGCCTGTTTCAAGTTACTTTCTTCCACTCTGTTATTCATGTGACAGGCCAGCAAATCAGGGCAGCTTATAATTGCAGATATGCTGTTTCTGGCCCCACAAAAAAAAAATCATGGGACATTACAATCTACAACCAAAACAAGAAAGATTTGATCAAAGTAGACTCAGTTTATTGATGATAAATATAAAAAACTAATCACAAATAAGCACACTTATCCTGAAAAATGAGAGTTGGAGAGCTAAAAGAGGAAGAAACTAAGAAAAACGCTATAAATGAAGACTGAGGCACATTGTAGAGACGACAAAGGGAGTGTGGTGGGGGAAGCTCCCATGGCCAGACCAGCTATATATGAGCTATCTCCCAGCATGGACTCTCCATTTGACCCTGAACCCGTAACCGAGTACCCAATGGTTGAGTCCGAGTTCGTGCCCGACTCTGAGGCCAACTTGGGGTCGGAGCCAAATTCGGAGGCGGAACCCATGGTTACTCCTGTGGCCGTGGAGGTGGCTCCGAATCCTGGATCTTGCGAATAATATGGTATTGGTATTGGGGGTGGTGGTGTTGAGGTCATGATGGGAGGGGAATAATAATCTTGAGAAGATTTCTGACTGCAAAAATCACAGAGAGAGAGAGAGAGAGAGAGATTGATTCGTTAAAGTAATTAAAAACTAATGGCGCGCTATTTGCGTTGGTAGTGAGTGAGATCAATCATTAAAATTGGCAAAAAAAAAAAAAGAGAGAGAGAGAGATCAATCATTAAATACAAATCCACCAACTATAGTTAACCCACATTTATTCCAAACCAACCAATATTTTATAACCCCAGCATTTAAAAGTTATTCCTTGGCCGTATACAATGGAAATTCCACCCCACCAAATGGGATTTTAACATTATGATATTATATGCATAAAGGAATGTTTTTGGCAGTGTAGGCTCGGGTTTGGAGTAGCAACTCATTTATAAGTTGTGTCGACTGATAATACTTGGATTATGACATGCAGTATCCCTAAAGCTATGAAACAAACAATTAAGCTAATCAACAGGAAAAAATGACAACCATGTACTTTTTATAATTTAATATTACGAAATTACATTTTCCTATTCCATGTATCTCGTAGTTTCTTTGGGATAAAAAGTGGGGAGCATATATTCTAATTTAGATGCTTTGGTAGCATACATGAGTGCCGCATAAAGAAATGAAGGTCAGTCAATGTTTGTGCAACATAATAATACCATGGCATAAAAAGAAAAAGCTTGCTATCTCTTTTACCTTGTAGAGGATGGACAAAACGTCACCGTATAGTCGGCTCCCGTACACGTAAACGTGCTCGAAGCGTCGTCGTAGGCGTAGCTATACGATCTCGGGCAAGCCGACTTGAACATTTCCGAGTACACTGATGGCTTACACGTCGCCGGCGAGCTATAAGCGCCGCTGCAACAGTACTCAGGGCTGTTGAATGCCTCACACGCGCTCTTACACGCATCTCCCTCTCCCACTCTCAGCTCCTGCGGGCATTGCCTATTCAGATCCGAAACGCAGCCGGTAGAAGAGCACAGACCCGACCCGCCCGTCCCTTCCACGATCATCGGCACATTGTACCCATCTACAAGACTCACGTCGTAAAAATCCTGCCCTCCCGTAGTACTACTGAGCGTGAACTCGGCGAGAGTGAAAGGAGGCGATGATCCGGCGCCGTTGCACTCGAGCTGACCGGAGCCACAGTCGCCGGTGACACAGGTGCCGGATCCGTCGAAATTACAGCCAGTTCGAGCCCAGAAGCGGCCGGACCAGCCGGTGGGAGCAAGGAAAGAGCGGGAAGTATCTTTGGGGAGCTCGAATCCGGTAGTGTCGAGGCTTCCGCTACCGGCATTAGCGAGGATTCCTGGCCAGACGGTGTAGCGACATCGGTTAACGAATGTGAAAGTGGTGGCGTGAACTGCTGAAGAAGAAAAGAGTACAGAAAATGTTAAACAAATAGCAGAGAAGAAGGGAGAGTGAATTACTAATTAGATAGTTAAATGAATTTACCAGAGGGAATGAGGATCAAGAGGAGAGAGGCGAGGAGAGAGAAGGGAAGTTCCATGGTGGAAGTGAGAGCACGAGAGAGGAGAGTGAAGTTAGTTGCCAGCTGGGGAGCTGGTAACTCTGGGTAGCGAGGCTTCCTAAAAGGAGCAGGGTTTTTGGGTTGCAATTACCTGATTAATATTCAGTAATATCCATATTAGGAACGCATGTTTGGTGATTCATAATCTTTTGTTGGTTTCTAATGAGCGTTTTTTAATCCGGAATTTTTTTCCCTTCTAGTTTCCTCAAAATAAATACCAGTAATATAGTAATAGCTCACATTTTCAGTATTTATTTAGATTAACCGGAAAAACTGCTTTTTCAATATAATTTATGGTATATAAGATAAACTTATAAGAGAAATTTGTTTCGATTTGCGTGAATGTATTTTTTCACCCATTTCCCTATCAAATCCTTAATATAACACTCATTTAATGTTAAGAAATAGTATATTTTAGAAATAAAGTCATTTGTTATAAAAAAAAGAAGAAATAAAGTCACTTGATTTTATATTATATTTTATTTATGTTAATTAGGAAACTAAATATTTAATTCGTCAGATAATAACAATTATTGAGAAATGAAAGTGTGCGGTGAGAGGAGCAGAGGGGAGGAGAGTGGGATGATTGGGCCCCATCATTTGCTTTGGGGGACCCGCGCACTACGTCTTGTTATCCACGTCAGATTTTGACCACCATTGTGTTTATGCTACGTGTCCTCCTTACAAAGTCGGAGTCTTATCTGGCATTGGATTCCGTTACCCTCGGGGTCTTGTTTTTCAAGGATCAGCTCCCTCCAAAATTTGACACCCTCACAGTTCAGCGTTCCTTCTTTTGATAATGTGAATGCAAGGTTTTCTTGTTTGAATCAGCTAGAGTTTCTACTTTACATAATGGCCGCAAAGCAAATCTAGTATGTTAGCAGGCACAACATATATTATGTTTTATGAGTGCCGCGTTTTTTACATGAACTTCCAAATTAAACAGCACTATCTTCAGTCTTGGAGGGAATGAACAGAAGAAATTAAAGATGCGTGTATAAGAATACAGATGGATTAGCTTAGTCATGCAAGTTCCTCCTCTCCTGTTCCATTCCTTCTTTTCTGTGGAGCCATATTTGGAACACCCAAAATTACTCACTTCATGCGGAGCTGCTTACAAATCATGCCCTTCTGAAACGCAACGTAGATGCAGATCTGGGTTTTTATTTTGTGATAGTAATCCGAATGACTACAATAAAGGCCCATGTGTCGTGGCCATTGTGGCTTATGAGGCTACAAAGAAACGAACTTGCTTTTAAGGGCAAAAACCCAAACACACTGAGGGTAATTCAGCTGGCTAACATGAAAGTGGGGTTGGATGATTTGACAATAAACTCGAGACCCAAAGGATCCGGTGGGGCCTAATACCGCTAGACCAACTCTATGTTGATACTTCTTATATAGGGTTTTGGGCTGAAGGTTCACAGAGCTATATCCCTTACAAAGGTCAAGATAGAATTAGATAATCTGGAATGGGTCAGAGTGCTTGAATCGGGTGATTCTTCTGCTTGCTGCTGTGATTGGAGATTGCTGACTTTAGCTTTTGATACTGTATCATTCATAATCTTGCTTAACTTCTCATATTGTTTTTTTTTCCCTTTCCTCTGGATGGATTCCATCTTCAGGTATTTAATATGGCAGATCGTGCTGGAATTGGCCAACATTTTTCATTCTCTTGTTCCTGCTAATTATTCCAAGTAGTCTTAATTTTAAAATCTTTACATCCAATTTCATAACCTTTAATTACTTCCATATTTAACAAGTCCAGCATCTAATTTCTTGAAAGATAACTGCAACATGCGTATCAATTATGTCATTGAATTCAGGCGTTTAACCATGACATGATATTCTACAAACAACCTAGTTCTCACTTAACTACCAATTTGTATATTAATCTATGTGCTTTTGGATGTGATCAAGAGGAATCCTTAGAACACATTTATCAACTGCTCCTTTACTAAATTGTTATTCTTCGGTGTTTTTTCAATTAAAGTACTGGTTTCCAGCTTTGATGATTTTGGCTCTTTGACAGTAACTATAACATCTCAAATTTTATCCATCTAAAATTTCTTATATTAAAAGGAATAAAAAGGTTAAGTAAATAAAGAGCATATAGAATGAAAAAACAAGGCAATTAGTGATTACACACAACATGATTATGCTTGGAATATAAATTGTAAACATTTGAATTTGCTGCCAGTGAGTTTTTAAGTGTAGCAGTCTCGTTGTGTGACATTTTTAAATAGGCAAATGATGTCCAATGACTATGAAATTTATTAGAATAAAAGTAGACTTATCAAGCTTTAATTTGATAAGTTATATAGGTCATTTGGAGCCGTACACAAAGAGTTATATATTTTTTAATTTAGCCTAGTATTCTGTGACAGCGTCCAAAAATGAAAATTATGGGAATTATGAGCTTTCAGTTGGCTAAAGGCTATATTTTTTTTTTCTAAAAATAGACTTAATAAGGGTCATATAGTCTTTAGAACCACGCCAATTGGATCTCTATAAATAAAGAGGTGAATTTTCATAGTTTGATGAAAATTCTGCCAGATTTCCAGCAAAGTATGAAAATGGCAAAAATATATGGGTAAAATAGTTATTTGGCTAGATTTAATCCAAAGCCCAGAATTTTCCCTTTCTCATGTGCTCTTAGACGTCCAACATGAGGGAGTAAGAAGGAAAATTAATACTTGGCTCAAAATTAATCAAAGAGGAGCAATTTTGGCCAAGCAAATTGGAGTTGGAAAGTAAAATATTGTAAGCAAATACCTACAATTAAAATTAATATTTGAGGAGACAAAATTGAGATATTTCAAGAAGCTCTTTTGAGTCCTTTAAGAGCCATATTTCGTATGACAAGAGGAGAGGAAAGAGAAACCAAGTGGGTTTAGCTTGGTGGCTATCTCACCTAATCCCTTAACCAAGTGACGGGGGTTCGAATCCCGGCCTTTGGTATGGAAAGAATTCTTGGCCAATTGACAGCCCTTAAATGGAGACTAGTACCGCGAAAGAATTAGTCATTGTTACCGATGGTGGATACCCTGGGTAATCACCTAAAAAAAAAGAGGAGAGGAAAGAAAAACATTATATGACCAAGTAAAAGGTGAAGACTTGGTCAAAAATATCATGCTAAAAGCAATACGTGAGAAGAAGGAAAATATGATAAAGTAAGGAGCCCTTTTATCTCTTTCCCTTGTGCTATATTTCGGTTAACAATTGTTGGCTAAACAAAAAGATGAGGACTTGCATTTAAAGGGCCCTATTCATATGAGATATGGAAGGAAGAGAAAAAGATGATGACATGAGATTATTGGTACATGTTTATCATGATAGAATATTATATTTTCAAAGGTGGAAGAGGATATTTTGAGGTCATTTATCTCTTCCAAGGCCATAAGTTTTGGCCAACACAAACCAAGAAGGAAGAGAGAGAGAGAGAGAGAGAAATTTTTGGAGAACATCAAGAACAAGAAAGAAGGGGCAAAGGTTCAAGAAGCAATCAAGGTAAGTTTGACTGCAAAATTTGTATGTTCTTGACCCTTTTTGCTTGAAAACTCTCTTTAGTCTTCCTATCCTCCATAAACACACATATAACAAGCAAAGTCATAAGCAAGAAGAAGGAGAAAGAGGACGGCTTTAGAGAGAGAAAGAAGAGAAATCAAAGGTAATCTCAAGAACCTAGTTTCTCTTGATAATTTATATTTGTTGGCGGTGGTTTGATTGTTTGTGGCTTGTTTTGGTTAGTTTTTGAAGTTTGGAAAGCTCAAACCCTAAGGGGTTATGCTGGCCAAATCTTGATTAATCATGTTTAAAAGGTGTTTAAGTGGTTAATCATTTGATTATAAGTGTAAGGAAGATGTTTAATTGCATAGAAAGTGAAAATCACATTTTCCCTAAATTTTTAAATTTTGTCTAGGCACTGTTCACAAAGGGTTTGGACTGAAATTTGGTTGATTTGATGTTCTCATTGTGTTTAGAAGGGAAAATTATCTAGGAATACATGTGTTCATGATTTTTGGATGCATATGTTTAAATCTGGAAATTATTGAAATTAAGAGGAGGTGCTGTTTGATTTGTTTCACTCGAGGCAGTCTGATTTTGTAATGAATTTCTTTAGTCAAACATAGTCCAAATATTATGAAATTTGGCAGAATTAAAGTAGAGATGTAGAGCTTTAATTTGATGATGGATTATAATTTTTGGACTAGTAGATTAAAAGATATGAATTTTTGAAGTTGTGCTCTGTTTCTGGAATGCAATCTGAAACAAGGGAAGATTGACGAATTTTTGGGAAAAGTGTGACGTTTGTAGTCATACTTGAGTATTTTTATACAAAAGTACATTTAAAAGCTTCATATAGGCTTTAGAATCAGTCAAATTAGATTTTCCTAGAATTAGTTATGAATTTCCAAAGTCAACCGAAAATATGCCAGTTTTCTGGAAAATATTGAATTGCACTGTACAAAATTGTATTGTGTAGAAATTGTTGAAACTGTGATAGATAACCAACATAATGAATTTAAAAGAGTTTAGACTAGTACATGAATGGGTCTTGACTCAATTCTTGTACATTGGGAATTTTAGGACTTGGCAGTAGCCTAAGTCGGATATAAGATTGAAAAGACAATGAAACAAGTAGAGAATCAGGGAAGGGCAATCAAAGTAGTAAACTTACCTCTCCTGCATGTATTTGATATTTGTACTTGTATATTGATGCATGTGATTGCTTTGCTTGATAATGTGAAACATATATGAATGATTGAAGCTTTGTTTCTATTTATGCTATGGTCATGAGTATGTTGTATGAAACATCGAGCACACATATATGTCATTGTGTTAGCATGAGTTTATGTAAAGCAAGTATGTTATGCATTAAGCATTTATCTTGCATGCATATTGATATTGTTTGCTATTGAGATTTCCCCGAATCTCACCCTCTCCAACTAACCATTTAGACAGGTGGTCACAAAAGGTATGTGGAGAACAAAGAAGGGAACTGCACGTAAGGAATGCAATGGTGGAACGAGGACGGGAAGATATCTGCGTTTCATTTTAACAGGTTTAGAAACCCTAGTAGCCTTGTGCGGCTACATTATTTGTAAATATTATGTACAATCCCTATGGGGAATTTCTGTAATCAAGTACTTATTATCAATATATCTATATTATTTCTGTGTATCTACCGAACTGCACATTGCTACTCTGATTAATATTGGAATAAATTAAGGGTGTTACAGTAACCACTTTACTTCAGCTTCATAGAGATGGTGAAGACAACTTAGTTCAAGGCATAATCATACTTCTCAATGTTATATTTAGCATAAAAAAATATTGCACTAATAGAAGGAAAGTCCTTTCAGCTTGCTACTGCCATGAGAGAGATTTCCGGAAAATGTTGTTTTGTGAATTTGACCTTCTCAACCATTGAGTCTAATCATCATCGGCCATCCACGCCTACTTGTTGTATTCTCTTCCGATATTTACTTTGCAATGATTGGACAATTGTCACAGTCAAATAGAATGGGAGATTTCAAAATTTCATCGTTTGATCTATTTGTCATAATGGTTGTCCCCTTCAGCATTTCAATTTCCTCAAGAAATTGGCAATTCCCTCTATGCTTCACTTGCTTTGTGTGAGAGCAGCTTTTTCATGGCTTAATCGATATGGACTCATGACTTCTTCTGAAGATTTGTTACAGATATTAAGCTGAAATTAAATGAGTAATTAATTGGTTGAGACTCAAGTATATATAAAAGGTCATGGTTAATGTGTTTAGTGTGCAGGATAGTGAGATCTACACCATGTTAAGAAAGAGATTACTGTGAGTCTCTCCCAAGGGAAGTCTCTCCTAAATCCCTAAAGTCAGAGTTAGTTATTAATCACCCTCAAGTGAGGAATGATCAATGTTAAATCCAAATGGATTATAGTTTGTGTTGGAAATTGGGCTTGGTCCACCCTTGGTGGATTAGGACCAAAACCCAAACCCATTAAGCTTTAAGCTTTGGGGCAAAATAAAATACCCAAACAAATGTGGGGTATTTATTTATAATTTTCCCCAAGGGTTCAAAATTGAAAACCTGGAGGAAGCAGTTCCCCGTATATTTTGGAGAGAACAGTTATTTGAGAAAAATAGACGTGTGTGTGTGCGTGGATAAGGACACAGAACATACATCAGACAAAATACAAAAAAAAAAACATTCTCTGAGAACTCTCTTCTCCACTCTTCTCTTCTTGTGCATTTGCTGTGTGTTATAGTCGAAATCTTGGTGATTCGACTCGCGTGGGTACCGGAAGAACTCGAAACGACACTTCAGGTACGCCTGAAATCCGACATTGGTATCAGAGCATTTAGGTTTTTATGAGTCCTGAATGATGCTTCTGCTGTGCGTCTGTGTTCATAAATATTTATTGTCCATCAAATTTTTCGTTTTATATTGAAGATATATATGTACGGTAGTCTAATTTCATGATACGTGAGAGTATATGATTCGGTTCATGTATATTTTCCTGTATGAGATTGGTTTTCGGTTCATGTGTTTAAATGAGAATATGAATTATGCTTAAAACTCACTCTGTGATGCGTTTATGTTTTTTTTTTCGGTGGTTTACTATGCAATCTATTATCGGTGAACTTCAGTTGTATGATAATGTCTTGGTTCTATGAGCATTAGAATATTGAAAAGCATCATAAAACATATACTAGGGCTATAGAACAAGAGTACTGATAGGCTGTGCGAAATCCGAAAAAAAAAACGCATAAGACAGAAAAGAGAATTGAATTGGGTCTCCATAAAATGAGTTTTTTAGAGTTTAAAAATAATCCCATTGCGTAGAGCTCGAAAAAATGATGAAGATGGACACTAAAAACGAGCAAAACGGACGCCGGACGGTGAAGTTATGGAGGAGAGAAGATACCGGGTCGACGGACCCGACCCGCGGATGGAATCGGGTCCGGGTCGACCCGGCTGGAGGTTGAAGACAACCTCCAGCGATTCAAAATGGCGCCGTTTTGTGCCTTCTCAAGAAAAAAAAACAGATCGGGTCCTTGGCCCAAACCGATCCGATGCAGAGAATTTAAAAATAAAAAAAAAGGATCTGATTCTTAGCCCAACCCGATCCGGTTCAGTTAAAAAAAAAGTTCTTTTGGGCCATCAGCGCCCAAAACACAACAAAAAAGGGGGGGATCAGGTCGGTGGGTAAAGGCCCAACCCGACCCATCAACAACAAAAAAAACAAAAAAAGGAACAGAAACGCCACATGGCGAGTGTGGCCACGTGGCAGACCCGATTGACACGTGGAGGACATAGACAGACTGCGGCCGGCGCGTGGATTCCATCTAGATGGCGCGTGTGAAGATCGGAGGGCAGCAGGGTGGCACGTGCACTTCACGCGCCTTCAGTGAGAGTGGTTTTTATCCATTTTTTATTTTTCCAGGATTTTTTCCTTCTCGGGGCTCGTGTGGGTGCGTGGGAACTCCGTTTGAGACGCGGTTTGTTCCTAAAAATCCCTAAATTTGAGATCTTCATGTTTATATGCCATTTGCCTATTTTTAGGACAATTCAGGATCTATTTGTGAGGTTTTAGTGCTTATTTAAGTGTTTTTTATACATTTAAAAATACCTAAAATCATGATAATGACTTACATTTGTTCATGTAGGTCAAAGATGAAGCAAGAGGCTTCTAATAGCACTGAAACACTTGAGTATGAGTCATTGAGCATTGAGTATGTGGACGATCAAGCTCATATGGATGATCCTGAAGAGGATCCCGAAGAAGAACCTGAAGAATATGAAGTTTTTGAGGAAGATCCTGAAGAATTTTTTTAGGAAGATGCTGAAGAAGGTTTTCTGGAGCCTGTTCCAGTGGAGCCTCAAGTGGTCTACTCTGACTCTGGACCTAAGTCTGTGCCCTCCTGTCCTGATGAACCTCAAAATTTGGAAGAAGAGGTCGATCAACCATATTCTGCTGCTATGGCTGATAAAATAGCTGAACTTGACGCGGACAAAACAGCTAGAATAAATAATATAAAAATCATATACTCAATCATTGCGAATTATGTGGAAAGCATAAAAGACAAAAAGAGTGCAGAGTTCTATGTAAGCGTAATGATGAAGTATCGCGCAGCTGTAAGGGCAAGGGGTACATTTTCAATGACAGTTGCTTGGGTTGATGCTGTGACAAAAACAACAAGATTCATGAAGAAAAAGAAAAGATTCTTTAGGAAAATAAGGAAAGCCATCATTGATTATTGTTGTTCTGACATTTAATGGTGTATTATATTATTATTATTTCCGTTTATGCTGTTTGTATTGAGAATATGACTCTAAATGTTATTGTTTGTATGTTTTATATATGGACATGGTATTATTTTCATGTAATGAATTATGTTTGTCATACAATGCTAATTTTTAATTGTGCATTATGATACCATGTATTCCTGATGAGTGGGAGCTTTTAGAAGGTGAAACTTCTAAAAGCTGATGATTTATTTAAAGTACTTATATGAATTTTTTTTTTGGAAAATAATAAGTTGCTAGTATTTGTTTGATGGGAGGTACAAACGTATTCTCCTGATTATGGATCTAGTAATGAACTTATTTTCTGGTCAAGAATGATATAAGTACAGACGTTGTATATCGTGCTATGCTACATAATCGTTTTGGTTACGTTCTCTTAAAGAGAACAACGTTTCTAAATGTGAAAAACGTCACTTCAGAATTGACAAAAATGGCCACGAAAAGTATCATTGCTGAACTAAATAAGGGGGAGAAACTTAATGGCGACAACTGGGACATCTGGCACCGTAAGGTGCAGTACATTTTGGAGGAACAGGAGGATGTTGAACCACTAACCACTATTTTAGTGGAACCTGAAGCTGGGACTACTATTCAGCACAGGAGAAACTTGGAAGTTTACCAAGCGTGGAAGAAGAAGAACAGCATTACAAGAGTCACCTTATTTAGCACAATGGAGAATGACCTGATGTGCCAATATGAGAAATACCAAACTGCTCTGGCTATGTGGGCTACACTCAAGGATAGGTTTGGTGGCACATCAACCACTAAGCTTAGAAGGTTGACAATCAAGTTTGATACCTATAAGCTTAGAGCAAATACTCCTATGAAGCAGCATCTGAGAAAGATGTCCAACATGATCAGAGAACTTCAGGAAGCTGGGCACACCTTGACTGATGAACAGCAAGTTCAGGCTGTAATCAAGTCGCTTCCTTCTAGTTAGGAGCACATGAAAGTGAACTTAACTCATAATGACAACATCGTTACTTTTGATGATGTAGTGAAACATCTTGAGCTTGAGGATGAACGCCTAGCGGCGTATAAGGCTTCTGGTCAAGCCTACTACACTGAAAATGCTGGTCCTTCTAATGCAAAGCCTGATTCCAAAAAGGGCAAGAAATCACAAAAGAAAGGCAAGAAGGATGGCTCTAATTTCAAAAAGGGCAGAAAGCAATTTAAGAAGAAAGGAAAGAAAGGCGGCAAGAAGAAAGTTGACCTGAATAAGGTCAAGTGTTACGCTTGCCAGAAAATAGGTCACTTCGCACGAGACTGTACCGAGCGAAACGACCGTGAAAAGGTACTAGTGGATTATGTGAATTCACACATTTCTTTTGTTTTACGTACTTCTTTTCTAACAGAACCTGTTTGTTCTTCTTGGATTTTGGATTCAGGCTCAACATACCATGTGACGAGGGATCGGGGATCCTTCGTGGAATACCATCGGTTGCCGCATCTAAGCAAATGGCTTTACGTGGGCAACAATGCAAAGATCGAAGTCAAAGAAATTGGCACCTACAAGTTACCTTTGCGTGGTGGGAAGACTTTGATCCTACATGATGTTCTTCATGCAACTGACATCAACGGAATTTAGTTTCAGTACTTTGTTTATTAGATTATGGGTTTGATGTAAACTTTCATGGCAAAGTTGCAGACATTTTTAGCAACAAGACCTTTTATGATTTAGCTTTCCTTTCTAGAAGGTTCTTTGTTATGGATATTGTTGGTAATTTTAATATGCATGACTGTTTCGTTATTTTGTCCAATATTACTGTTGATATGAATATCTGGCACTCTAGACTAGGACACATTAATCAAAATATAATGATTAAACTAGCTAGAGAAGGTTTGCTGGGTGAAATTTTGAATATGGAAATGTCCTTATGTGAGAATTGTCTAGCTGGTAAGGCAACTAGGAAACCTTTCGGTAAGGAAACTAGAGCTGAGATTCCGTTACAATTAATCCATTCTGATATATGCGGTCCAATGAGTGTGAGGGCGAGACACGGAGCCTGGTATTTCATTACCTTCATTGATGACTATTCACGATATGGTCACATCTATTTGATCTCACACAAGTCTGAATCTCTTGAATGCTTTAGACGGTACATGAATGAAGTAGAGAATCAAACGGATTGTAAAATTAAAGCTTTGCACACTGATCGGGGTCGTGAATAATTATCTGATCAGTTTAAGGAGCTCAGTGAAGAAAAAGGGATAATTAGGCAACTAACCATCCCTGACACTCCACAACAAAATGGAGTTGCTGAAAGAAGAAATAGAACTCTTCTAGACATGGTTAGGTCAATGATGGCTCAAGCACATCTGCCAATTTCATATTGGGGTGATGCTTTACTAACGGCTACCTTCATTCTTAACCGTGTGCCCTCAAAATCAGTCACTTCTACACCCTATGAGTTATGGACAAAACGCAAGCCAGATTTAAACATCCTGACACCCTGGGGGTCTGCTGCGTACATTCATAATGATTCCCATAGGTATGGGAAATTGGATCCTAGAGGAAAAAAGTGTATCTTTATAAGATATTCTGAGCAATCAAAAGGATATATTTTCATAGGTGAAAACGAAGATGGAACTGTGACTGAAATTGAATCAAGAGATACCGTATTTCTAGAAAATGAATTTCCTAGCAGGGGAGATATTGATCGAACAGTATCTCTTTATGAAACACAAGAACAAGGCAGTACAGAACAAACTCAGACTAATGATCCTCAATCATCTCAATACATTGACTTGAGTGGGAGTTCAGAAAGGCCTTTACAAAGGCCTAGACAAGAGAAGCGAAAGAGACAAAAAGTTCCTACAAGAAGGAGTGACAGGGGAAATGTACCTAGGAGACGCTTCTCCATAGAAGGAGAGGCACTTATTGTTACTCCAAACGGAGATGATGAGCCTCATTTTGTGCAAGTAGCCTTATCAGGTCCTGCTAAGGATGAATGGAAGAATGCAATAGAGGAAGAAATTGATTCAATGAAGAAGAATCAAGTTTGGGAACTAGTTGATCTACCAAAAGGGCGAAAAGCCATTAAGAACAAATGGGTTCTCAAAATTAAAAGCAAAGTTGATGGATCAATTGACAAATACAAGGCTCGATTGGTTGCAAAGGGGTACACACAACAGGAAGGTATAGATTACGAGGATACCTTCTCACATGTTGTACGTTTCAATTCTATAAAACTTATTATGGCAATAGTAAATAGTTTAGATCTGGAACTGCATCAGATGGATGTAAAAACCTCATTTCTAAACGGTGATCTGGATGAAGAAATCTATATGGAACAACCATTAGGTTTCATTAAGAAAGGAATGGACAGTAGAGTTTGCAAGCTCAAAAGGTCCATTTACGGACTGAAACAATCATCCAGATAGTGGTATTTGAGATTTCATAGAGCAATAACCTCTTATGACTTTCAAATGATTGAAGAGGACCACTGCGTCTACATTAAGAGATTTGAGGGTAATTTTGTAATATTATCCTTATATGTAGATGACATACTACTAGCTGGAAATAGTCTAAAGTCGGTCTTAACTATTAAAGAATAGTTATCATCGAATTTTGAGATGAAAGACATTGGTGAAGCAGAATATATACTTGGAGTTAAAATCCAAAGGGATCGCTCTAAAAGAATTCTCTCTCTTTCACAAGAGAATTACATCAAGAAAATTCTTGAGCGATTCAATATGAGAGACTGCAATCCCTTAGATACCCCAGTAGCTTCAGGTGTAACCTTAAGTCTTGATATGTGTCCCCAAACTGAGTCAGCAAAGAAGAAAATGGAAAGGGTTCCCTATGCTAGTGCCGTTGGAAGTTTGATGTACGTAATGATGTGTACAAGGCCAGATATTTGTTACGCAGTTGGACTGGTTAGCAGATTCCAGTCAAATCCCGGTGAGCAACATTGGAAAGCAGTGAAAAGGATTTTGAGATACTTGAAGGGCACGTCAGATTATGCACTATGCTATCAAGGAAGCGATCTGCGCTTAGTTGGATATTCTGACGCTGATTTGGGTGGAGATGAAGTTGAACAAAGATTGACTTCAGGATACACCTTCTTGCTAAACAATGGCGCCATATGTTGGAGCAGCAAGAAGCAGACGTGCATTGCCCTACATCCTATGGAAGCTGAATTCGTGGCATGCACTTCAGCAGTGCAAGAGGCTATATGGCTAAAGAGATTCATTGAACATCTTGGATTTGGAAATGAAAGCACAAATCTGGTGTTATTGTATTGTGACAACACCGCGGCCATAGCCTATATGAAAGATCCCAAATACCATAGCAAGACTAAACATATAGATATAAAGTATAATTTTGTGAGAGATTATGTAGCACAAAAAGTTGTTACTGTACAACATATTTCGACCAAGAGTATGGTCGCAGACCCCCTAACCAAACCCATAGCCAAGGAAATGTATGACAAACATGTGAAGGCTATTGGGATGCATAAAATGTAAACTTGCAGACACTATGTAATATGTTTATGATTAATGAAAATTTTTCTTCATAAAATTTTTATGTGTCTATATAAAGGTATACAATGTCTAGTATGTCGTACAGGCAGGTAAGGTTGGCTCTCTCACACGAGCAACCGCCTTTGATACTCAGGAAGAGTATGCAAAGATGAGACAGTTGTGTTCACCAGTAAAGTAGCAGGAATACTGATATGGTAGAGAAGAAACACAAATTATGTCACCTCGATAAGAGTGTAGTATATCGAGAGGAGATCCAATAAGACATAATATAAGTGTGGATCGAATCATGGATACCCACTTCCATGATGCTTGTTGCAAGATAACAAATTCTTCAACATTGATGTCATAATAGATAAATGGAGTAGAAGAATTTGGGTTTAGATACTGGGAGCATCTAAACTCATGTCTGTACGGTGTTAATGATGAGAATCAAAACGACATACGCTCTTATAGTGTAAGAGTAACACCGTAGCATGTGATTCATACCACATGTGCGAAAGAACCGCAAATAGGAAGCAAGTGAATGGATCCCTACTTCATTGTTGTGTGAGTCCCAAGAAGGTTAAACACTTCTGTGATGTCCTTTGACTTTGACATTGTCATGTAGGTATACTTCAGCGACTGCTACCTTAACATTCGTCCTATGATTACGACTGATACAATCCATGGTATTATGTTAGGAAAGCGGTTGACGTATATCAAAATGATAAATGAGCGAAAGGAAGGTTACCTGAAATATACACACCTATGTTGGTGTCTGAGAATATTAATATTTGGTAATTTCATAAGTGTGGACACTAAGCATATGAAAAGGCGATCTAAGTTTTATCTTGACTTGAGAGGGATTAGATATGCCATATGGAAGTGTATATTGGTATATCTAGGACATATGAGGCATAATATTAAAATTCAAGCTACACAAAGAAAGGTTGTCTTGTGCTGGTCCTATGAGAGGGATTTCTAGTACAAACACCTAGGAGACGTCATGCCCACGCGGTCATGGCAAAGCACATAGTATGAAAGAAGAAATAGAGAGAGACAATTCTTATGGCATCCAATCCACCAAGTGTGAGTGGGAGATGTTGGAAATTGGGCTTGGTCCACCCTTGGTGGATTAGGCCCAAAACCCAAACCCA
This sequence comes from Inga laurina, assembly GCA_963855925.1. Taxonomy (NCBI): domain Eukaryota; kingdom Viridiplantae; phylum Streptophyta; class Magnoliopsida; order Fabales; family Fabaceae; genus Inga; species Inga laurina. The sequence continues at coordinate 60,368,156 of OY979702.1, read as the reverse complement.
TTAAGCTTTAAGCTTTGGGGCAAAATAAAATACCCAAACAAATGTGGGGTATTTATTTATAATTTTCCCCAAGGGTTCAAAATTGAAAACCTGGAGGAAGCAGTTCCCCGTATATTTTGGAGGGAATAGTTATTTGAGAAAAATAGACGTTTGTGTGTGCATGGATAAGGACACAGAACATACATCAGACAAAATACAGAAAAAAAAAAACATTCTCTGAGAACTCTCTTCTCCACTCTTCTCTTCTTGTGCATTTGCTGTGTGTTATAGTCGAAATCCTGGTGATTCGACTCGCGTGGGTACCGGAAGAACTCGAAACAACACTTCAGGTACGCCCGAAATCCGACAGTTTGTATGAACATATTACTTTTATGTGGTTAATACAAGATTCTTCATTTTTTCCATTATGTCTCTCTAATTGCTATTGTTAACAAGATCTTAACATCATATGCATTAGGCAGCAGTTTTACAAACTTCAGGAATCATCTCTTTCTACCACTGGACCAATTGCGTAGGATCTTCATCTGCTCTTATCTTCTTTTTTGAATGTGTTGACTTCCTTTAGCCATCCCTAATTTCTTATGAACTTATTTTGCATTGTAATATCGTTTTATCTTAGATATATAATTGGCTTTTCATTAAAAAAATGTATGAATGATGTTTTTCCCATGAGAAAAGTTGATCGCGGCTCAGTAGAGTCTCGACCCTCACTGCTCAAAAAGGGATTATGAAACATTGTGTATGGTTATCGACTTATCGTTGAAGAAAACTAGACGTTCTTCTGATTTTTTAAGACGTTATCTGGGTTTTTTTTTTTCCAAATCTTTTAATCTCGTTTCGCCATAATTTAAATGTTTAATTGTATTAAACCATATTTTCACTTGTTTATAAGTTATAACCAAGAAAAAAACTATTTTCACTTGTCATATTTGTTTCGTTTTGATTTAATTCATTAAATTTTTTTATGTTTTAACTTTTGTTCCCTAGTTTATTTTATTCTCTTATGATCGATCAGCATAATCATACTATCAAATTAAAAAATTAACAGGAAATTACGTGCTGCTCAGCATAAGCAAGATAAAAAGAACATTTTCACATTACTGAGAATATTTGACCAAAAAAAAAACATTATTGAGAATATTAAAGGTTTCTAGTGAGGGATAAATGTGGATCTTGTAGAGCCCAATAACTACTCCAATGTTCGTTTGAAATAATTATTTTTTATTTATAAGTGCTTATAAATCATGATTTATGATATACAAGATAAATATATGAGAGAAGTTTTATCTCGACTTACGTAATAAACACTTATTTTAAAAAAAAAAAAACGCTATTCCAAACAGAACTGTCTTTAACTTGAGACTCAAGTTTTCGGATCTGACATGAGGATTCGGATTCCCACATGCCCGATACCAGAAATAGGAAAAATTTCCCTTAATTAAGAAAACACAAATCCCCTATGCTGTTTGTCTCGCTTCTCAAGAGGTAATAATTTTTCTTCTGGTTAAAAGAAGCAATAACAAAATGACAATACTATAACTCCGTCTTCCCATTATCTGATTCCAGGCACAGAAATTTCCAACTAATTCTTTACAACTTGTCAATCCCTCTTATAGTAAACTCAAAATTCAATAACCAACCAAAATAAGCTACTAAAATTTTGATGTACCCTTATACCAAAAGGGGAAAAAAATTATTTACAGTATACCCCCTTATAGTATTCTTGCAGTCCTGCATGATATGAAGAATCAGCAGACTAATATCATTTGAAACACTAATTCAAAATTAGGAAGCAGGGAAAGGCACTAGACAAAATATGAAGAGCTCACACAGAATCAGTCAGATGCAACTCAGCCACTTTGGTTCAGCTATCCTATCTGCTTCAAGTGTCCATGCAAATATGGGTCATAACGGGTGAAAAAGAGAGCAAAACAGGAAAGATGCTGCTGCACGAGAGGCAATGTAAGCCATAATCTGCATTTGATTCAGACCTGTTGATGAAGAAACCCCTGAATGCTTCAAGTACATCATGGTTTTGTTTACAAGGGGAAGTGGTGCCCCATCTTTTCGTGCTCCCAGCAACTTCTGGCTGCTCAACATCAAACCAATACAAGATACATATGCATGTTATTAAATACTAATAAGAATTAAGTAAGTAGCCGAGGACATATGCTATAGTTAGAAGCATTAAAATCATACACCATTTATGCATTATGCAACATAGATATAAACGTTCATAATAAGCAAGAGCAGAAGGAAAATTCAAACTCCACAAGGGAAGGAGTTTTTAAAACTGAGTTAAAAGAGGCACAAATATACATGAGAAGGTAAGGAGGCATGCTCTTGTTTTAGTTGATCAACAGTTCACTAGAGGTTTAGAACATGGAAAGAGAATTTTGTGTGTGTGGGTAAATATTATCTAGCTATTGACCAATCTAGATTTAAATTGCCGGCCCAAACAGGGAGTGGCTTTCATAATGTAAAATTTTTCATCCACAAAGTTTGAACTTACAACCTTGTTTAAGAGGGTATAAGTCTTTTCCACTTGATCTAACTATTATTAATGTCATACAAGTCCTTGTTTAAGAGGTATAAGCTAGTTCCACTGATCTGGTAAACCTTATCTGCTGTGATTTGAAAAAGTTTGATTAAATTTTGTGAGGTGTCGCTTGATTTTATGATGCTTGTGGAAAACAACTTTTTATTCTTTGTAAAGTGAAAACTTGAGATTTCATTTGGAATATACTTATTCACAAGCAATAGTTTGTTTTATTCCTCACACTAACCACTCAACTGCACAAAACTTTGGGTCCACAATTTACAACTTTCGGAAGTGAAACTTCTTAATTTATCCCTTGTTTAGAAATTAGAACCCTCTGCTTCCTCATCTAAAACTAGAAAGTTCACATAGCTGCTTATGCTATTACAATGACAATAAGTCATATATGAAACAATACAGTGACATGTGAAGAACAAATTAGACCCAGGGAATATCATGGCACAAGCTTATGAACATACCGACAGTTTCATAATTCAGTTTATCTAGTATAGTACCATAAAGGGCACTAATCAGGTATCCATCCCCCACCTCCCTTATAAACCAAGAAAACTATAGTTCAGTAAACCAAGAGTGAACAAAAATAGAAAACATCTGACACTAGGGGCAACATGAGCAAAAGGCCAAAATGTAATTGAAGGGCAGCATAACCCCCACCTCCAATTTATGACATCCCTCAGGAACATTTATTTATGTTACAAACAAATTTGACAGAAGGTGGAAGCATATGCTGTTCAGGGACAGGGATACGCCTGATGTGCTTATCAATGCATTACATACATATTGAGAATTGCGATAGTTGCTTTCCAGATGGTATCTCTCAAGGTTTAGATAACTATGCCACACAAAATAATTATAATTTAGATTGAAATTTTAATTGTGCAATGAATAGTCAGCTTCTGAAATAAGAATAGCACAGGATACGTTTTATTAAGCTAAATATGTGAGATACTCTAAGGCAAAGACAGGGCCTGAAAAGCTAGAAGGCATAAAGATTTGGAGGGGACTAACAAAGTCACATTCTAGAAATTTTTTAGCTTTTGGGCTCATTCTTTCCCAGATTTATAGAATATCCAATTCTATCCTTGATCAAATTATTTGTCAAAAAACAATTATAGGCTGTCAACTTATATGCAAAACATGCTCCACGTTACAAGGCTTTGAAACCACCTATTATTTTGTTTGGCCTTCAAAACCAATTGCAATCATATATGAAAGCTGGAAGTGAAAAAGAAAGCTTCAAGCATTAATGTTGTCGTCGCTAATCATACACAAGTTTAACGTAAACATGCCGTGCCACATGGTTATGGGGTGATTGTACCTGGTGTAGGGCAAGGGGCAGAATATGATCAAGTAGTCTGCCGAAGCACAAGTGTACGTGCTGGTCTTGTCATCATAAGCGTAGCTATACGCGCGGGGGCAAGCGTGCTTGAAGAATTCCGAATATACTGATGGATGACATGTGTCAGGCGTAGCGTACGCCTCACTGCAACAATACTGCGGATCCCGAAAGGCCTCACACGCGCTTCTGCAAGCCACGCTATCACCACCACTACCGGTCCCGTTCCCACGCGCCACCCTTAGATCAGCCGGACATGCTCCGTTCAGGTCGACCAAACATCCGGTGGCGCTACATCCACCCCGTCTTCCTCCTTTTGCAACGATCAGCATCGGCAGGTTGTAGCCGTCGACCAAGCTTACGTCGTAGAAATCTAACCCGTCGGCGCCGTTGAGAGTGAACTCAGCCAACGTGGCGGGCGGTTTAGCTCCACCGGCACACTGTACTTGACCGGAGCCGCAGTCTGCAGTGAGGCAGGAGAACTTCCCGTCAGAATCTTGACCACAAAGAGTCCGAGCCCATATCCGACCCGACCAAGATTTCGGGATCGTTATAGTCTTGGACTTGCCACTTTGAAGAGCGAATCCAGTAGTTGAAAGCAGTGGAGAAGTGGCGCCAGAGAGCAAACCCGGCCAAATCGTGTGGCGACACTTATTTACAATCTTGAAAGATGCCGATTGCACCTCTACGATTAAAAGAAACTACAAGTTATGAGCTAAAAGAGATTAAATGGAAACAACAAAGTTATGAAACAAGAAGACGGAAGAAATGATGATTTCGAAAGTCGGTGAAATTTGTGTTAATTACCCGATAGGAAGAAAAATACAAGAAAGATGAGAATAAGGAGGAAGCGAAGAAGGCGACCCATAGAGGTAAGCAGCAGAATTACTCATCAAAACATGAACGAGAGAGATTAATTGACGATTGCAGAGAACTTTACTTTCCTTGCGAAGTTTGTGCGGCACTAGTTCTTCTGGTTTCTTTTTAAAATATTTTTTTGGGAAAAGAAACGAATGGGACAAAAATCGTTAAGGTCTGTTTGGCATGAGGGATTTGTTGGAGAAGGAAGGCAACGGGTAAATTTTTATGAATTGAATTTAAAAAATTTGGAGAAGTGGAATTACAAAATTTTAATATAAATAATACTATTTTCGGTCCTAAATATAAGATAAAGTTGACTTTCTTTGAAGAAATTAATGATGCTAAATAAGTTACTTAATCATATCATATGTTATGTATCCTTATATTATATATTAGTTTATTAGTCAAACTAATTAGTTTAGAGAAAAAAATAAAAATATAAATACTCTAAAGTAATTTAATTAGCTTTCTTAATTTCTTCAAAAAAATTAACTTTATCTTATAATTAAGACCGGATGAAGTATGTAAGATTACAGAGTAAGAAAACTGAATTAAAAACTTTATACCCCATTTTTTAAATTTTTTTAAATCCATTTCAAAAAATTTTCCTTTCGTCCACTCCCCTCATACCAAACAAGCCATTAATGTAAACATTTCAAAAAATATTTAATAAACAACTTTTTTTTTTTTTTTGATTACATAAGGCACGGGATCGAACCCGTGAAGTGGGGGAGGGGGGAAGTGGCCTAAGGCCACTTGGGTGACCACTGCACCTAATGGTGCTGGTCAATAAACAACTTTAAAAATGCTAAAAAATAAAAAGATGTGTCGAATTTTCTAATTTTATAGAGGTGTTAGACTTAATTTATTTTTTTTTTGAAATTAAAAGGAAAATATCAATTTGTCTTTACATATTTTTTTATTTAAAAAAAAATTACCCCCATTGGCCCCTGGTGGAGCACAACCACTTTGTTTGTACAAAATGTTTATGACCATTAGGTCACCAATGTCATTCAATAAAAATAATGCAAACAAAAATATTAACCTTTTATCTTTAACACAAACTCATTAATAAATTTAGATAAGGAATTGACAAGTTTAGATAAAGAATTCATAAATTTTATTTTTTAAGTAAAAAATTCGCTTACTCTCTCAAGTCATTCACAAGTTTAGATAAGAAATTTACAACTTTCATTTACCAAGTTAAAAATTCATACTACCAGGCCATTGACAAGTTTAAATAAGTAACTCACAACTATTTAGGGTTTAGGGTTTAAGGTTTTTTAAGTTGTGAATTCCTTATTTAAACTTGTAAATGATCCCGAAGAGTAAGTGAATTTCTTCCTTAAATGAAAGTTACGAATTCCTTATCTAAACTTGTAAATGACTTTAGAGAGTAAGTGAATTTCTTTCTTAAATGTAAGTTGTGAATTCCTTATCTAAACTTGTCAATTTCTTATCTGAACTTATGAATGGCTAGAGAGAATAGGTGAGTTTTTTGTTTAAAAAACGCAAGTTACGAATTCCTTATTTAAACTTGTCAATTCTTTATCTGAATTTATTAATGGGTTTGGGTCAAAAATCAAATATATATATATATATATATATATATATGCTTGCATTATTTATATTGAATGGCATTAGTGGCACAATGGTCACCAATATTTTGTGCAAACATGGGAATATTTATTTTCAAGGGAACATTCCTCTAGAATATTCCCACCGGAGCTCCAGCGGCCGCCGCGACGGCTAGTGGGGTTAATTTTTTAAAATAAAAAATATTTATGTAAGGACAAATTGGTTTTTTTATTTTAATTTCAAAAGAGACAATTTGAGCCTAACATCTCTCCAGAATTATAAATATTCGAAATATCTTTTTATCTTTTAGTATTTTAAAAGTTTTTTATTAAGGAGTTTCCCATTTACTCCCTTCGGTCCTAATTATAAGATAACATTTGAAAGTTGATCTTGGTCCTAATTATAGGACAAAATTTTAATTTTTGTCAATTTCTTCCCAAAGTACCCCCATTGCTTTAGATAATGATTGGATTGCCTCGTCTGACATGTGGTATCATGAAGTATCAAACATACACCAAATAAAATACCATGAAAGTAAACAGAGAGAGGTGGAGAGAGAATACTGATTTAGATAATGGTTGGATTGCCTCATGATATACTCATGTAGTATTCCTAAATAATCCCTATTAAATAAGGGCATTTTTGGAAAATAAATAAAATCAACTAATTTAACTGTTATTCTTAATTTCTCTAAAATTAGGTAAATATGTCCTATAATTAGAATAAGAGAGAGTATCTTTTTAAATCAATATCAATATTCTAATACCCTCTATATTTATGTATGAATATTAAAAGTTGAACCTATGTCCTGATATTCCACTCAACTATGTGCACCTTGAAATTTGTATTTTCTTTTCGTTTTAAATATTTTTATTAGAACCTCATTGTATTTAATGCAAAGAGTTGCGCTATTTTTTAAGATCTTTAAACAAAGTAAATTATAATTCTGCTAGATTATTTACCAGTTGAAGTTATAGCAGCGACAATATTAGTAATTTTTAACTAATAGGAAGTGAACTTTCTAAAAGCTTGCATGTCCATAATTGCCAACTTTTCCATCTCGCCATCATTTTTCTCAGCCATAAACATTAAAGTGAAGCCAAAGTTAAATATAGTAGAAACCGAGACATGCTTGAAAGTGATGTTAATGTTTGGATACCCGGAATAAATTCATTATATGTCAAAGGAGGCGGGAGGAACAAGAAGGTGAAGTCAAAGAGCATATCATAGACACAAGTATTTATGCAATCACAAAAAGAAAGTAAAATGTTGAAACTTAAATTAACGCAACTATTTTCAGGCAATTAAGAAAAATGAATAACTAAGGAGCTTTCAGTCTGAGTATGAAAGATTCGTTAATAAGCACATGTGTTTATAAAATCATGCCAGGATTTTCATATTAGCTCTGAGCAATTATTAGTGTATTACTGGGTCATGTAATCTTCAGTTGCTCAACAATATCATGCAACTCTCAACATAACATTAAAAGCATGTTTGGTATGATGGAATTGGGGGGTATGGAATTAGAATTGAGTCTCAATTCCATGCCTAAGAGCATGTTTGGCACAATGGAATTGGGGGAGATTGAATTGGAATCGGGTCTCAATTCCATGCCTATGTACGTTTGGTATGATGGAATTGGATTTTTTTGCAATTCCATGTGAAAGCCAAATCTTCTTAATTCCATCAAATTGAATTCCACCCAACAAGCAAAGATTTGTAATTCCATATAGTCAAAACCTTTTTTGCCCTTCTGTACGGTCTCATCTCATCCTCTTTTCAGACCCTTGCCCGACCTTCATTGCTTCGACTCCAACACCACACCCTCACATTCAACAGTGGCAGCAGCAAAGGGTGCTCTCCACCATCATCTCTAAAGCACCGTCGACGAGCACAAGCCATGAGCTTGCAGTCGGCAAATCTTTTGGCGACGGTGAGGATGATCGAAGCTCCTCAGCCACCAAGGACGCTCGTCTTCCAGCTGCCTTTCATGCCACCACCATAAAACCCCAACCATCGCCGATGAACACGACCCACGACGCAATCCCCCTGCAATTTTGCAGGTCGGTGAGGAAGAAGGAGAGGAGGAGAGAGAATTATTTTGTTTTTTTTTACTCGGAGAGGAGGAAGGAGTGGAGGAAAGAATGATTTGTGGAGATGATTTTTTTTAATTATAAGGGCATTTTAGACTTTCGATATAAAAATTAACCCTAATTTCCATGACATACCATACATACTTTTAAATCTCATTTCCATATCCATCAAAATCAATTCCAGTGTACCAAATGGGCCCTAAGTTTGTTTGATATGATGGAATTGAAAATTTTTTCAATTCCACGTGGAAGCCAAATCTCCACAATTCCATCAAATTGGCTTCTACCCAAAAGGCAAAGATTCCCAATTATGTGTAGGCAAATTGCTTTTTGCCCTTCATCGAGCTTCGTTGCCTTCTTTTTTCAGCTTCGCCAACACCTGCGACCGACGATCGAGCTTCATCGACACCTACAACCCATGATCGAGCTTCGCCGACACTTGCAACCCACGATCAAGCTTCATGTTTTTCATCAAGTCACCTTCTTCATTGAGCTTCGCCGAGACTTGCAAATCCCATCACTTTCTTCATGGATCCTAGCAACCCACGATCTCATTTTGGGAAATTATGTCTGGAAAGGTTTTTTTGGCAAAGTTATGTGTAGAAAAAAAAAATTATTTGAAAAGGGCATTTTGGTCTTTTCAACTAAAAATCATGTCTTATTTCCTTGACATATTAAACATACTTTTAAACCTCATTTACATATCCATATCATTTTTTATTTCCATCAAAATCAATTCCAACGTAACAAACGGGCCTAACTGAATTGCCCCCACCAAAGGTTCTCTGGGTCGGTACTGCTCCACAAGCAGATCACAACCAGAAGCAAAAGAGGCCTACTTTTTATTTGCTGGAAAAAGACTCCCGTTACTAACCTCGGCCTCTCGTATAAAAAAAAAAAAAAATTCGGCCTCTCGCCCCAGTAACCCAATTTGACTGGGACAGAACAATCAACTGTTTTTGTAATATATGAGCCTGCTGTGACGCTTTAGGTCGGCCTATTATATGAATTTGGGCTGAAACCCTGTACTAAGAAAAATACAGCGTGGACTATGTAGTATTGTTGGCCCAAAAAATACTTGCATTTCTAGTACCTAATAAATACAACCCATGGGCCTGTTTTGTATGTGGACTTAAGTGTTGATGGATTGAGATTTTAAAATTATGTTCGGTAGAAAATAATATTTGATGGGAATACTTTTATTAATTTTATTTATAATCTAAAATAAATTCTTAAAGTACAATAATATTCTTCTATCACCCTAAACCCCAACTCCAATCCCCATCGCCTACTTAACGTCTCAAGTTTGCTGATAAAATGACCCAGATCTGCAGAGGTGGGTGGCTGAAATAGTTTGTGGGTACGGACGAAGCTAGAGAAATTATTGTGCTTAAAATATTTAGGAAGCAAATCTCTGGCCAAATGTAGGATTCCAAACGATGAAACTGGATCACTCTTCGTTGCGTCTTGGAATCTGCATTATATATATGATTAATTAAATCATTGGTTGATGCTTGATTTTTGGCACCAGGAATGAATAATCAGAAGTCTCAGTTTAGTCATACCATCCACAAACAGCTCTCTCACTGTATTATATAGCCAATAATTAGCTCTTAACCACTCTCTCCAATTAAATTAGCAAGCTTATATAGAGGTCTACGTTCGGATTCTGTTCCAATTGCAGCCTTTAGAAAATTATGACCGTTCTAGAAGGTTCTCTCAAGAATTTATGGATGAAGAGAAGAGAAGAAACCGTGGCTGGTCGCTGCCGGAAAAGACGTGGCCGGGAGGAAGAAGATGAGACGCAGATGGAGAGATGAGAGATGGCGGTGAAGGAATAGATGGCGCTGAGAGAAACAAGATATCATGGATGGTGTGAGGAATATGAGAGGGTATTTCAGTTTGAAAATTATTATAAATGGAGATAATTTTATCTTAAGTTTTTCGAATCCCAGCACTACTTCACTAATAGAAGGGGAGGAGGGTTTAAAACAATCTCATTTTTGTAGTATTCCCAATCTCTCTTGTGATATATAATCAGCTACACATATCAAACAATATAATTTGGCTAAATCCTTGATCCAATGATAAGTATATATTTTATAATTAAATAAGTGTAGATTTTGAAATGTATTTAATTAAATTTATTAATATTTTATACATATTTAATTATTTTTTATATATTTTTCTATCATTTAATTAATTATAGGATAAAAGGGTATTTAAATATAAAATCTACTCATATCCTAATTTATTTTATAGAAGATATTATAAGATTCAAATAAGAATAAAATATCAATATAATATATCTATATTATGTGATAATCAATAAAAAAAGAGATAAATCAAAATATTGTGATAAAGATGCATGCAAGGAGGCAAAATGTACCTATATATATGCTCGACGTAGCAAGAGGACAGTGTTCTATTTTCCTGGTTGGTGACGGCAACACAAGCATTTAGAATTTAGATGAAAGGAGATTAAAGTTTGGAGAAGCAAAAGATTTATAATACATATGAAAATTCGACATTGAATTTTTTTTCCTTTCCTTAATATTTTTCCCTTTCCTTTCTCTTCCTTTTTTTTTTTGTCTTTTATTAGCTATTATGTTGGTCATGAGAATGTTCAATTTATATAGCTAAATTTTGGTTGTAGATTATTTAGTTTGATTACGGAGTAGTGGATAACAATTTTTATCGTTAATTACTTTGATATTATATTTTTCGATTAATTGTGTGTTGATTATCTTAAAAGAAGAGAAATCTGATTGAGACTAGTTTAATGATCTAAACGAGCCTAAACATAGGAAATCTATAATAAACCTTCAATTAAATTGTGTAGGATTAAGTTTCGAATTTAATTTGCTTTAAGATAGACATATACCTACTACTAACCCCACATACGAGCGGAAGCATGTTTGTTTGAGCTTAAAAAAACTTATAAGTTGCTTTTTACTTAAATCGAGACACAACTCCTCTCACATACTTACTTCGTATACCGTAAATCACTATTAAAAAGTAACTTATAAGCAATCGAATCGCTAAACCAAACATACCCGTATCAATAGGCTTGCTTTTAAATTAATTCAACTAAGTACTAATCGCCTAAGATATTAGAGATTAACATAGTTGAAATGCTTTTTAGTAGATCGAAAAACACTCTTAGGTATTTAAGAGTCATAAACTAACAAATATAACTTTAAATGCAGTTAAGGGGAGAAATTAGACACTAAAAAGTAATCAAGACTATAATAATTCAAGTTACCGTTTAAGACTTAGATTCATCCTTATCTTTATCCTTAACTTTAGTTATATTTGATTTTCTTTTCTTTTAGTTTAATTAGCTTTTATCCAAATTGTGTTGACTCAATTTAAACAAAAGTGTAAAATCATTCCTTAACTACATTGTTGGTACCAGTACTTATAGGAATGATATCTTACTCACTCTTTATTACTTGATACAGCCAGTGCACTTACAGAGTTTTAAGTTCTATATTTTGTGCCTATCACCTAATCTCAATCCCTACCACCCAGTGTTTCATACCAAACATGGCTATAATGTCTACATTTAGTGTTCAACAGTGCCTGAACTCTTCCATAGGAGGATACCTATGTATGAAGTTATGAAGTATGAACTACTTTTACAACTTGGCATTATGTGCTTCATGATTTGTAACTCCACATATTATACATCTAGTAGACAAATAATGATAAATGTCCAATTCTTTTTGTGATAAATTTGACAAATTCATTACAGAGGGTCGCCCAAAATGCAGACGGTAGTAACAATGCATAATTAAGAACAAGTTGAAATGAGGTTTGAAAATCTTAGTATATGTTTATCTTAAACACAAGTATTATACTAGCATGTATGTAAAATAGAGGAGCACTCGTTTATTCGCTCCCGATTTTTCAAAGTCATGCGTCACTTTCGTGTCAAAAAGCTTTGGTTATAAAGCAAAAGGAGCATTGTAGGGATTCATAATGCATGTAATGTTGCAAGAGAGAAAGTGTAGTTTCTAGAGATTATATATATAGGACCAGCATGGAGTAGGAAGAATGATGCTGTTTCATTTCATAAAAATGTGTTCAAATAAATTGTTGACTACCATTGATATATCGCACTATGGTTGACTAAACCCTTTAATCAAACACCATTTGTAGTGCAATTAATCATTCACCTCGTGAATTTTGAATCGCAAGTCAATGCAGGTGTCTTTGCTCTCTCTCTCTCTCTCTCTCTCTCTACTTGCCTACCAAAAGCCCCCAAAGTGATATACCTTTCATCTTTATGATCATCGAACATTATGACCCACAACATTTAGCACACCAAGCAAAGTAGATATACGTGCATGACAAAAAGAACCACACTTTAAACCAAATGTGGAGTTCAATCATTGCTTTTCATAATTCCCATGTAACACGGGGCAATTAATACATACATTCAGCTTCAATGAAACTCCTCTAATTAAGTACTTTAACCGAGCTTAATTAATTTAGCTGGACTTTGTCCTCAACGGCACGTTCATAACATTGATAGTTCATTAGTTAAAACATGATTATGATATGATCATATATATTCTGCTCAAAGGCATTGATATATATAGCTAGAGCCCAGAATATTTCAGCTTTTATAGGTTTCACTTTGCAAGATTTTTAGCTGTTAGCCCCAACGACATTTATCGTGTAGTGAACAAAGCAAACATGTATATATAGTACTATTATTCAGTTGTTTGTTTGGTTGCGACATTTCGTATAATAAAAGAGTACCGTTCAAATTGGAACATCTTGCTCTCTCTTCATCCGTTATAGATGGAAATTCAACGATTTTGACTTGGGATAATGAAATTTTTTGCCACTTAATCCTTGACCTCATTATTGAATTGGTCCGTGAAGTTTCATTTTTACCAACTTTAGTTTTGCGTTTCAGCAAATTATCACGTTACTCTTTTTAAGGATAGACAGCTGTTGACAAATTCTCTGAAATATCATCAAACACTTACTTTGTTATCGCCACACAAATAACAGTATCTTAAGTTGCTCTAGATTGATAATGAGATAACATAAATGACTATATGGATAAAAATGAAATTTGACGACCAAATTAGTAACCAAGCCAACCAAAAATTTCATTATCTCTTGAAACTTTTTTATCTCCGGTCCCCTACGTTAAAAGATTCAACAACATGGATTGAAGAAACAACATTTTATTATTATACATAGCATGCCGTGTCTTTAGTCCCCCACCCCAAAACTTCCATCGGAATAACTGTTTATGAGTCAGTCTTTATCATCTTATATCTAGTTAGTGATTCCACAGTACTAGTGAATTTTTCTCTCTCCTTAATTCTCAACCAATCTCTTCAAAGCAACTTCGGAGAAGACGTTAATTAATTAAATACTCTTGACATTCAGGTTCAGGAACGAAGTATAAATTATATATCAAAACATTGTGTGCTGTACTCTGGGCAATTAGCTGTAGAAAACTAACATCATATACATGAATTATTAGAACATGTTTGAAGCTTCCTTAAACATCATTTTGCTTCGAAATTTCTTTGACGCGTGCCCAAACATATTGAATGGACTAATGATTATGCAGACAGCCACGTTATGGGCACTAGCTACTTCAACTGACAACAAGAGGGCCACCACAAAGTTTAGTTGTAGATCCTACGATCGACTGATCGAAACACATCAACAAGCATATCCTAATTGACTCGGACTTGATTACGTTAACAACTTAAAAGTACACTCGAACAAACTAGAACGTTTGAATAGAATGAACATGGTCAAGGAGACAAAGCCCACAGAGAATGTTTCTGGTCCCAGCTAATTCACAAAGTATGACCAAACAAGCAGTGAATTATATATATGTAGCTCATACGTGATTCCCATATTCTTTATTAACACTTGTTTGGGCGTAATTAATAAAGAAAAGACAAACTCATAATGGTGTATATCATCATGAGAAGAAGGTGAATAATGAGTAAAACTCTCCAAAACTTTATTTACCTAAGGGTTGTTTTTTGGGTTTATATGGACCAGTAGTGTCAGAGAACTTGAAGACAAAGTGAAAGAAACGAACATTTTGGCCAATGATATGATGAACTATAATGCATTATTCCTCCCACGAAAGGCACCACTCATTGAAAAGGCTTAAACCTTGTTCAATAAATACATGACAAGCCAAAGAACAGAAGATTATTAAGCCCTAGCTAGCGAGAGAGAATGTGAGCAGAGAAAGATTTACATTTTCCCATTATTATTATTAAAAAAAAGAGAATAGAAAGAAAGGAAAAACAAAAAGTCGTTGAAGAGAGCAGACAAGGAGAGAATATAATAAGAAGGGATCAAGGGAATTAATAAGTAAAATGAGGGTAAAAATATATTAAAAAGGGAAGATGCAGTTGAAGAAGGGCACAAGATCTAACAAGATTGAAAAATGTCGAATGAGATTGTCTTTGTTGTTAGAACGAAGGAGGAATTAAAAAAAAAAAAATGGGAAAGCATGTGAGAATAGAGAAGAGAGGGATGAAGATGATGGAGTTGGGTGGCCATGTGATAAAAGCAGCTTTCTACTACTCGCAAAGCGACCACGCTTCTTTGGCTGCAATCATGTGGTCTACTTATTCTTTTATATATGCATTCTCGATCTCGATCATCTTTTTAATTTGTCTTCTCCTATGTTTACCCTTATTCTTCTTCTCTCTTTACCCAAACCCAATATTCTGAATTCTATATTGGTGGTTTCTAGCTACTACTCCAATGTGAATTCTTGTACGTAGTACTATTTGCTTTCTAGGTACCTAGATTCAAAACTTTGGCCAATGCACACCAATTACACCATTCCAAACGGTCAATTCCTTGAGTTTTGAAAACCCACCTTCTTCTACGTACTAATTATTTAATATATATGTCTGGGGAGTAATGGACTTATTGGTAAAAGTCGTTTTTAATTGACTTTTGCTCATTAAAGCATAAACAAAGTTGTTTTCCAATAAAAATAATATTGTTGATACCACATATTTATAAAATTTTGTGTGGGTATGAAATATTAAGTCGTAAATTTTTTTTTTTTTAAAAATAAGAATTACAATTGGAGAAGTGACCGAAAACATAAGAAAATGGATTGTTTTTAGCCAACTAGAGAATGAAAATCTTAAGTAATTAGGTAAATGAATAAAAAAATTAAGCAATGATTTGATTTGGTTGATCAGCTCGGGAAGCGGGGAGACCCACTCGTGCGGTGAAGCCATCACGTCCCCCTACCCAACTCTTATTAATTAAATGCTTCATTAGTAGTATTTGTTTTCTCTCATTTTATTTGGATGAACAACTGTAACAAAAATTTTGAATTGCGAAAAGGGGCCCGAAAACCAGGGTATTTCGTCAAAGCACCATAGTCTCTGGAGTGTTAGAGGGTATCTCATTTGATCACTCTTTCTATTTGTTATCCAATATTTATGATTAGATTAAATTTTAATGGTTGAAACTTATTCTATTTAATATGATAGATTTTTATTATTATATAATATAATATTGAGAAAAAATTGAGAGAGTGATAACGCGTGGACAGTCTTGTATTTATTTAGTCATTAATTTATATATTGGTTTTTTTTTAAGTTGTCCAAAAAGATGAGGATATTAATTACTCAGTTCCCAAAATCCCCCTCTACAATCCCTCTCAGCACAGAGACTTTCCCAGCCTTCGAGAACCCCCACTGTGTCGTTACTATTTCTCATCTCTCTCACTCCCGCTATATATACACCCCCTCCCCAAGAACTTTTCAGTAACCATCTCTCTCCTCTCCAATTCCCACCAACCACTATTATCCCAACCCCACCTGAGAAATCAAGTTCCTAGAACCAGAAATGGCGTCGGAGAAGGAACCAGAGCCGGTAATAATCGGGAACTACGTGGAAATGGAAACAGAAGGCAAGCCTAATAACATGAAATCCAAGTTGTCCAAGTTCTTGTGGCACGGTGGCTCTGTTTATGACGCTTGGTTCAGCTGTGCTTCCAACCAGGTTCATATATATCATCTTCCTTCTTTCTTTTTTCACTTTCTTCTTCCCTGGAGATCGTTGTTTATGATGTTTTCATCATGATCAGGTGGCTCAAGTTTTACTGACGCTACCATACTCATTTTCTCAACTGGGAATGCTGTCTGGGATACTGTTTCAACTGTTCTACAGCGTCATGGGGGGCTGGACGGCTTATCTGATAAGCGTTCTGTATGTGGAGTATAGAACCAGGAAGGAAAGGGAGAAGGTAAATTTCAGAAACCACGTGATCCAGTGGTTTGAAGTTCTTGACGGCCTTCTGGGCAAACACTGGAGAAACGTGGGTTTGGCCTTTAACTGCACATTTCTTCTGTTTGGATCTGTTATCCAACTCATTGCTTGTGCCAGGTACACACCCACCCAATCTCTGACCCCTCATTCTTTACCGCTTTAAATAAATGTATGCATAATGAAGCTAGAGTATATGAGAGAGAGAGAGAGGGCTCATCACATGTTTGTGTCTGTGTGATGATTGTGCAGCAACATATACTACATAAATGATAATCTGGACAAAAGGACATGGACTTACATATTCGGAGCATGTTGTGCCACCACAGTGTTCATCCCTTCCTTCCACAACTACAGAATCTGGTCCTTTCTGGGCCTCCTCATGACCACCTACACTGCTTGGTACCTCACTATTGCCTCTCTTGTGAATGGCCAGGTATATATTTTTTACGGATCAAACACTATATGGTTATTATTATTGGTTATTACATTATAGCACTAATTAATAATATCATTATCGTTTGTGAGCAGGTAGAGGGAGTGAAGCATTCGGGGCCTACCAAGTTGGTTCTATATTTTACGGGGTCCACAAACATTCTCTACACATTCGGCGGGCATGCCGTGACTGTGTAAGACAATCTTCTCAAATATCTAATTCCCATGTCCTCTTCTTATTTCTCATGACCCCCCTTGTTTATATTATTATTCCATATACATCGAGAGTGACCTAACCTGGCTAACCTGGACTTGGCTTTGGACGTGACATTGATCTGACCGCGCCATCCAAGGACCCGTCTCCCGTCATTTTCGTCTCTTCCTCCCAATGCTTTGACTGAAACAAACCTCTGTTTTCGCTGCCTCATCTGCGTGCTTTCAGACACAGCATATCTGATATGATGCTTCAATATTTAACATGCCCTTCATTTTTCTTTCATAAACTCTGAATTATTGTCAGTGTTGTTAAATTTAAATATATTTTATTTTTGATCGGAGGAAGAGAAGAGCCTTGGTAGGCGTGGGAGGCAGAAAAGTGCCTCTTTTAGTGGGAACCCTGAGATGCTCCTCTGTAAAAAATGCCAAACGCTCTTTCATACGTGTCACATTCCTTTATGCACCTCACCCAAAAATGTTCTTTCCTTTTTACCCATCTTTCTCACCGAACATCTTTAATTTCTTTCCCCAATTTTAGTAAGTAGTCAAGTCATAATCTTAACTCATATTCAAAGTTCATACATACTCAACGAATCTATCATGTGATTATGGCATGCATGCAGAGTCTGAAACACTACATTAAAAATCTACATACTGTGACGTAAATGAAATATTTCTAAATTTGATCTGATGATGAAATGAGCAGAGAGATAATGCACGCGATGTGGAGGCCAGAGAAGTTCAAGGCGATTTACCTGTCAGCAACTGTGTACGTGTTGACTCTGACGCTGCCGTCGGCGGCGGCGGTGTACTGGGCGTTCGGAGATATGCTGCTGGACCACTCGAACGCCTTCTCGCTGCTGCCCAAGTCTGCGTTTAGGGACATTGCGGTGGTGCTCATGCTGATCCACCAGTTCATAACCTTCGGCTTCGCCTGCACGCCATTGTACTTGGTGTGGGAGAAGCTCATAGGGCTTCACTCATGCAAGAGCCTGTGCAAGCGCGCGGCGTCGCGCTTGCCGGTCGTGATCCCGATCTGGTTCTTGGCCATCATATTCCCATTCTTCGGTCCGATCAATTCCACGGTCGGATCTCTGCTCGTCAGCTTCACGGTGTACATAATCCCTGCTCTCGCTCACATCTTCACCTTCCGATCTCCCGCCTCCCGTCAGGTAACGTCAATCTCACTTTTCCGTTTTCTTCCAAGATTAGCAAATTTCTGCAGAATTCTTAATGAATATGGGATTTGGTGGATTTGCGATTTGCAGAATGCGGTGGAGCAACCACCAAAGTATTTGGGGAGATGGGTCGGAGCGTATGTGATCAACGTGTTCGTGGTGATATGGGTCTTGGTTGTCGGGTTCGGGTTCGGAGGGTGGGCCAGTATGATCAACTTTATCCACCAGATTGACTCCTTCGGCCTCTTCACTAAGTGCTATCAGTGCCCACATCCTCCTCCTCCTCCTCCCACTCTTCTCAACGCCACCGCCTCCGCCGCCGCTCCTTCCCCTCACCACCACTGATCACGCTTGGAGACCATGCCGGAGTTTCTGATATTATATTTTCGCCTATATTGATGACATGATCCCCCTGTTGCGCTCATAAACTTTGTAATCTTCAACTTCTATCTCTGTAATTCTAGATTTCATGTTAGTTAACAAGCAGCACCTTGTGATGACGTGACTTAATCCATAAATGACTCACAAAGAAAACCAAAATTACAAGTTCCAAGTTTCCACGTTACTACCAGCTTCAGTATATTCATCAACATTTTGTAAACAAACTTATCAGTCTGTGTTCTATACCCTCTGATCATAAACATGAAAATTGATATTACTGGGAAGACAAATATGCGCTTGGATCCTTTGAAATTCTTGATCGTAACGTGTTTAATTAATTCCAGAGTTATTTATTATCTTTTGCGTGTCAATCTCCTCTCAAACTCTTCAAGACCTTCACTCTGTGAAAAATTTTCAACGATAGATCCTTGCGCTGACTTCATATTATTATGTGGACAACCATGATCATAATAAGAAACAAATATTATTTTTGCAGACTGATATCAACGTAGGATTCTGTTCACAATTGGCTCGGGCCTCGGCTCAGAGGAATGCCCCCAAATATAAACACTGAGAAGGCAATAAATACTCTTTCCGATCCAAAAATAAAGAAGGTAATCCTCTAGCTGGCAGGCACGCAAGTTTAAGAAAAGAAATAAAAGCAGTGTGTTTTTTGGCGTTTATTGCTGAAGATGATAGTTATTGCTGAAGATTAAAATAAGATTGATGGTCAGGGAGCTGACAAAAAGTGAGGCATCTTTTATGTTAAAATGACTGTTCTGAATTCAAAGTGCTTGAGTCTTAATTAATGAGGCGCTTGTACAGTTGTACTTTTGGTGTTTGGATACGCCCAGAATTGTGTATTTGATAGTATTTTATAACCACACCAAGAAGGCACGTCATTTCTCTAACCCAGACCACCAGCCCCAACACATACACAGCAACAAAAGCCTAATCCTATGGTTGTAAATTATAATTAAAAAGCTATTTTTAAAACAAACGTTTAGATTGTTGGTGGAAGAGAGGTGAAGAACTGAAGATGCATTTAAGAGTGAGGGTGTTGACGTGTGAGGAGAGTAGAGTGGGAATCTAATGATAATGTAGCTTCCTAGGAAGGGTAAGAGTGAGTGAGAAAGCAAGTGAGTATCAAAAAAGACCTTTCGTGTGAAGTGTTCTGTTATGTGAATGCTTTTCACAGAAGCAACAGATGAAAAAAGGTAGAGAATATAGCAACGCCAGGAGACACTTTTCAGTTAAAGCCCCTTCTTCTCTACGATCAATCCGCTTCCCTGCTTTATTCCCGAGACCAACACCACTTTTTTTTTTTTTCTTGCAGGCATGCTCTGCTCTGCTCTTCCCTTTATGAAATATAAATGCCTCAGCCCAACAACCAAACATGGTTCTCAATCGTCAACTTAATTAGTCCCCTGAATTTAATAACATTTTAGAGTAACTTAATTGGCCCCTCTATTTTCCCCTCTCTCTTTGTCCCTTCTATTTGTCCTTCACTGTGTAATGGTTCATGTCATGACAACATAATCCAGTTGGCAAGGAGGATGGGTGCTTGTCATAAAATTGACTATGTATCATATCTTGCTTGCTTCAATACGAATCACAATCTCAATTCACGTATTGTTCCAGCTTCTCTTATCCCCGTTCCTTTTATGTCTCATTTTAGTGGTCCACATCTTCAGCATATTATCTCCATGCCCACATCCACTGATTCTTTCTCCCACTCTCTTTCTTTTCTTCTTTTTGCCGACACAAAGCTACAGGTCAGTAGTTTCTGTTCAGAATAACAAAAAGCCCATCCTTTTTTTTTTTTTTACATGAAAGCATATCTCCTTTTCATTTACTGGTTCAAATGTGAAGAGCAGGGCAAGAGCCCAAGTCAATGTGAAGCCCAGCTTATAGTGCCCGAGTCTACCTTCATTTTTCTGACCAAGAAATGGATTGAAAGATATCTGACTTTTACCACAAGCACTTAGTTTAACTGGTAAGGGTACCAGCTTAATCAGAGGTCTTAAGTTTGAGTTCTGGGAATGCAACAGTATTAAGTACTTGGTGGTAGATTTTTGCCACCCTTGTAGTTCTACCCGGCTCGATCCGGATTAGTCTAAGTCTCGATAAATCCTCCGAGTTAAAAGGAGGTATGTCCATGATATTGGATGCTCCGCGCAATAAAAAAAAAAAATATCTGGCTTTTCTTTTGTTGGCCCCAGTTCCCTTTTTTTTATGTGAGTACTCGGTATCCTGGCTAACCCCTTGGGAAAGTGCAAGACAAACTAATCGGGATCAGGTTATGGTAGGACTTGTAATATGATATCCCAAAATGTACTTAAGGGCTAAATGTACAGAATAGATGGTGGGATTAATAACAGAATTACCTCTGGAAATTTTGTTATGAATTTAGTCAAATTTCACATGCAAAATTGGCAATTAAATATTATATTGCAAGATGAGATTTTATAAGATCATCTTCTTCTTCAAAGGGCCATGACTTATGTATGACAAGAGGAAACAATATAGGCTATTACATATGACATGTTAAGGCAATTTGACCAAGTTGTAAAAGATGATGACTAAGTGAACAATTTCAACTAAAGAAGTAATATTTGAAGAGTTGAAATTATGATAAATTGAAGAAGCCCTTTTGGCTATTCCATGGGCTACAATTCACATGACATGAGGGAAAGAGAATTAATATCATACACTTCATCTTTTCCATATGAAAAGTCAATAAAAGTGGCTAGGATTTAATCAATATAATTTCTTGACCTTATGTATATGTTGGACGTTCCATCATAAGGGAAAGAGAAAGAGAAATTAATCAAAGGATATTCTCACCTTTTTGCCCAAGCATAAGTCGATCAAGCATTTCAAGAAAGAAGAAAGAAGGAAAGAGAAAAGCTCACTCTTCTTGTGCTAATTACACCTAGACAAGTTACTAAAAAAAATGTATGACCAAGGAATTAATATTAGCCACAATTTTCTCTCCATTTTGTCCAACTTTTCGGTCAGCTCTTAAGGGATAATGGAAGCTAAAAATCTTATTATTGATCACTCTCTCTCTCACTCTCCAAGTCGGTGCTGCAGCTCCAACGAAAGAGAAAGAAGAGCAAGGAAAAGGTGAGACTTGCCACCTTGATTTTCACCTCATTAACCTCATCTATGGCTCAAGTGTCCTTCATGAAACTTGTTCCTCTCTTCCTTAGCTTCATTTCTATGGTTTTTGTTTTTGAAGAAGAGGAGTTTTTAGCCACCTTGCAAGAACAAAAGCTGAAGAATCAAAGAAAGAACTTAAGGAGGAGCACTAGGTGAGTATTAGCATCAATTTGAGCTATTGGTTGTGTTGATTGGATGAGTATTTTGGCATGTGTAAATATTCCCTGATTTTGGCCAAACAAGGGTTTGGGTAATTCATGATGTTTTGGTTATATTATTGGTGGTTTATGATGATTGGAAACCATTTGACATAAGTTTGATGCTAAAATTGGAAGTTGGTAATTGTTGGAATTTATTTTGATTTTTCTGCCAAAACAGGACATGGAGAATGAGTGTGAATTTGTTAATTTTGATGTTACCATTGTGTTCTACATGAAAAATTATGTGGGAATAGCCCTGGGTTGTGAATTTTGGGTAATTGAAACTCAAAGTGTAAATTTGGGTTTTCAGCCTGAACAGGATTCCAGCGAGGTACTCTACTTGTGTGGTGTTTTTGGATAACCAAATGATCTCTAAAAATTATGAAACTTTCCAATCTTAAATTTCACATTCCAAGCTTCAAAATGGACATATAATTTGTGTCATGTCATTTTTTGAGCTATGAGTTTTGGTTGCCCAAAGTTTGATGTCGAAACTGGACTTAATTCTGGAGCAGTGTAGGATTTTGTGTAATTCTGGAATTGTGTGGTGATTTTCAGTAATGATTCATATTTTTCCTATAAAGAGGACTTCAATAGCTTTCCATAGGACTTGGGATCACCTCATTTAAATTTTTGTAGAATTAGTTATGATTTTTCAAAGTCTGGAGAAAATTCTAGCAGATTTAGTCTCTTATGCGAAAATTGAAGATGTAACGACATAATGTAGTATTGTTGAACTTTGAGGTTAGGAATTGGTCTTTTAAGTTAATTTACCACTTTAACTCCTTAGTTGATTTGATTAAATGTCCCTAATGATAACCAATTTGAGTGTTTGAATTAAAGAATTGGATTAAGTAATAACGTGTCGCCCGTAATTCTAATTATAAGATTTGACATTTGCCCTGCACGTGATAAACCAGTGCCAGTGCACGAGTGGAAAGAACAAGGTAGTGACTCTTTCTCTTATTCTGTGTATGATGCCTTGCATGTATGTCATTTCATTGAATATGTTGTGATGTAACATTGCTGTTGTGAAATGCCGTTGTTGTGCTGTTATGAAACATGCTGTTGTGAAATATGCCGTTGTGAATGCAGCGAAAGCTGTTGCAAAAATGCCGTTGTGTTGTTATTGTTGTGATTTGCTTACATGTTTTGTGATTGTACATGTTATAAGTGAATTGTTACTACTGATATTCTTCTGAATCTCATTCTTTCCAATGATTAACCTACAACAAGGGCAAGTGGTTCAAAGGAAAAGCAAGTGACGAAGGGCGGTTAGAGCTCCTAGCTTGGAGTTTTAATTTTGGTAGTTGGTTGTCATATTTTGTTGGGGATTAGTTGCATATGTTGTATATATTGAATAGTGTTGTGTAATCCCATGTATAGGAAACTAAGTGTTGTAAACCCTTTATTAAGTAACGAAACCTGAGTGTTGTCGGGAATTTTTGGTTGCACTCTGATATGTATAAATGAAACCGAACTGGTCAGACCAATTATATTCGAGATGTGAACGTAAGACCGCACTAAACAAGTTTTGGAAAAATTTTAAGTTAACCACTGGTCTTTATTTCAACTTAATGACGCATTCTCGGACTATAAATATGGTTATTAAAGTAGGGGGTTACAGGACTCATATAGGCAACAACCTTACCACCTAGGTTGTTGCATTCCCAAAGGATCGAACCCATGATTTTTAGTTAAGTTGAAACAACTCCTACATGTTAATCCAAACCTTTAGTGGTATCGGGCCCAGATCTTTTTGTTGGAAATTATGTCCTAGAGACCAATCATTATACTTTGAACATTGTTATTTAATGAATTTCTCCATTTTATTGTCATATTATTCACATATTTACTTGTTGGAAATTGTGCCCTAAAGGCCAATCATTGTACTTTAAACATTATTATTTCAATGAAATTTCTCCATCTATTATCATATTATTTGCATGTTAACTGTGATAATTGTATCCTTGGATAATTCATAAAGGTTGTCCTAAAATGTCCCTGGTCGGTCATCTATGCGGGAGCATAGATGAAACAAGATTAGTATGACTTTGATAAGATATGGAGATACGAATCAAAATCTTAGGCACTTGTAAGAGTACAAGGTGCTGGACCGACCCACTATGAGAAAGCTACATGGATCAAGTCATAAGCTTTTCTCATGTATAACCACGTCACAATGCCCTTAGACCTGAGGTCATCATGGATTCCTACATGAGAGTTGCTAAGCTTTGAACTAGTCCAAAGTCACTTTTGACCGGGTGATGATAAAGGCTATGATCGGGCTTGGTGGTTTTTTATGCAGAGGAATATGAATGATCAAGATGGAATTTGTCCCTCACATTAAGTAGAGAGATATTATTGGGCCCTTCGATGAGTGAGTCTGAGAAATGTATAGCCATACTGCAATGGAAAGGAGTTTCCATTTCTATTGTCAGACTACTCAAGAATCAGGAAAATAATGGTCAGGAATAGGAGGTTGACATTATCCATGCCCCATAATTGGCCGAAATATCATATGACAAAAGGGACGTGACATGGTTGTATGGCAGGTTGTATCGTGTTAACGATCTTCATATGAATTGGATAATTGTAATGTCTTGTTGCTCAAGGTCGCTTGCGACTTGTGGATTAGTAGAGTTATTGGCCCACTGCCAACTTTGTGTGGGCCTATAGGGTCGCATACAAGAATAGCCCAACTCGAGCTATAATATCCAGGTTCATTGAATCTAAAATGTGTCTAAGATTTAATGAATACATTGTTTAATATAGGGTGGACGAATTTTATATTTATATATATGTATATAATATAAAATTCGTGAAAAGAATATTAATAATATTATATATATGTATTTTCGAAATACACACACACACACACATATATATATGTGCGCGCGCGCGCGCAAATAATATGTGATAATATTATCATATTGCATTAGTTTTAAATTCAGTTTTATCAGATAAATTAAATTTAATAACTAACATGATAGAAATATAATATCTCAAATTTAATTTATAAAGATAAATTAAATCTAATTCCATAGGCTTTTTATTTGGATTAAATAAATAGGTTAATTAAAACTGTTGGACATATTTAATTAACTGAATTTATTTAATTACCTCATCAAAACAATTAAGTGTGAATTTATTTCAAAATCAATTAAGATTAATTTTGAAAATTCAATATAGCTCTATTAGTTATAAAAACGAATGGGCAGCATAATACTGGCACAGATGAGAAAATAAGGAGCCGCAAGAAATCCTAAGGAGACGGGAGAAATTGGAGCCACTAGCACGCAGTCCGTGTTGGGGTCGTATTCGTGTAGATACCAGTAAAGGGAGCTAATCAGAGGTGTCGGTTCCTGGAGTTCGAAAACCCTAAAACGCAAAAGTTGCGATTCTTACTACTTGATTTAAACGTCGTTGATAAATCTACAATTGGGATTGGTGAACTTGTACAATTATAAATTTTCACTGTGCCTGCCAATCCCAACACTTTTATTGTCCCAAAATTAACCGTTTTGTTAATTGATTATTGGCACCTAAAGCTCAAACTAAATAATGACTAAATATGAGTGAGTATACTAAAAAAGAAGGCATAGTGTATATTCCTTCCGGTCCTATTTATAAGCAACTTTAAGCATGTTTGTTTCAACTTATAAAAACTTATAAGTTGCTTTTTACGTAAATCGAGACACAACTCCTCTCACATACTTACTTCGTATACCGTAAATCACTATTAAAAAACAACTTATAAGCAATCGAATCGCTCAACCAAACATACCATTTCTCTCTCATTGGGATGGTCCCTTTTATAAGCAACTTTCATTTTTTGTCTGAAAATATAAGCTTCTTTTTCCTATTTTACCCTTATTAAATACTCATTCTCTCTCATATCTTATACTCATTATCTCTCATACTTTTTATCTATTCTCTCTCCCATACTCTTTTCATAAATAGGGGCATATATGGAAAAAACATGGTGCTCGTTTGGATGAGTGATTGGAATGCTTAAAAGCAGCTTTTCAATCATAATTTACGGTATACGAGGTAAGTATGTGAGAGGAGTTGTATCTCGATCTACGTGAAAAGTAGCTTATAAACAATCTGATCGTTAAAACAAACATGCCCATGGTATTTTTGACACACTTATTATTTTTAACTATCAGTTTGTTTTATACAATCAAAGGGAAAATTGCTTATAAGTAATAACCGAGGGAGTATCCTACAAAATGACCCATTGTATGAAGAGGCCTGAGGCCAATGTTGGGTTTAAAATTGAATACTTTACAATAGAGAATCACGAGGCATGTTGCAGAATGATGGAGGAGAAGACGGACTAGGGCAGGGGGACAAGAAACGTAACAAGCTGAAATCCTCTACATTAATTCACCAAAGGTTGATCACCCCAAACCATATGCTAAGTTATATATATACATACACCCACACACTTTTTGATGTTTGATCCTTGTTAGAGAATATAAGTCGAAAAGGAAACCCCCAAAAACGTGTGTTGTCCCATTTCAAAGTTTAAATGAAGCTCAGTAACTGTGGAATCCTCTTGTACCATCTCTTGTTTGATACAGTGTCAATATAATCTTGGCTTCCTCTAAAAGATCTCCAACAATTGGCATAAGCTGGTGTTCGGGCATCATACTATATTCCACAGCTTTGAGAACTGCACGATCTTGGGTAAGCGTCTCACTTTTGGGAACATGTTTTACTACATAATACAGAAGCTGGACCGCAGGAATCCTTTTGGCAAGCCCCTCAAAGTAAATAATGTTCATTATGTGAGGTACTCCTCCTGCTTCTATTATGGCTGAGCAGTGAGTCTGGTGCAGAAAGTTATCAGGACAAGCGAACTTAGTAAGTGCAATTGTGGATTCCAATCTAACTTCTCCGGCTACCCCTTCTTCAAGCAGAGCCACCAATGGTGGTATAATTCTTGTTTCTGTTGCTCTAAAAGTCCTTGCCAAGTTACCTATTGATCTGATGCAAGGTATGAGAAGATCAAATTCCGTTTTTGAAATGATCCTAACAAACTGGTCCACCACGGCTTTTGCAGCAGGGGAATTGGGTTTGAAAGCAGAGCGTCTCAACTCTGCGTGTTGCTCTGCCACTGCTGTGATCTCCATTAAAGCAAAAGCTGAAAAGGATTTGACATCATCAGGTCCCTTCTCCAACAGAACAGCAAAACATAACAGAGCCTTTGATTCTGTGATGCTGTGACACACAGCAACGTTTCCCCTCGAGAGTTGCCACAGCGCTTTCGCTGCCATGGCCTTCATTTGGGCCTTCGTAACTAGATCCACTGCCTCCCTCCCCTTCAGACTCGTCCCCGCAATCGAAACATGCTTCGAGGAGTTATTGCAGCTGCCATGGCCGTGTTTCACGGCCATTGTGTTGGTAACTACATTACTCATTTGGCTGGATGATTGGTTCCCCGTTGGACGAGGAACATAAGGATAGTTACCCTCATGCATCATCATAGTCTTCTGGTCGTGATGATCCTGATTCTGAGCGTTACTGGCCATCACGATGGAATGGATGGACGACATGTTTTGTTTACTGGTAATGGCGTACTTACTGTGTTCCTGGATTGTCTCAAAGGCAAGATGCCTTACCAGCAGGCGTATGCAATTGGTCTGAGCAAAGTGATCCTGACACTTTGGGTGGTGATATGCTAATTCGGAGATAGCCCAAGCCACCATAGCCTGAACCTTCATGTCACCTTCTTTGAGTACTTTGGCAAACACTGTGCAAACCCCAGCATTCACAATGTGTTCCACGCTTTCTGGGTCATTCCCAAGTAACCCAATCGCTCTCGCTGCACTTTCCTGACCCTCTACATGCCCTTCCTTCAGCAACTTCAATAGTGGCGGAACTCCACCCTCCTCTATAATCAATTTGTTGTACCTATATATTATTACAAACCATCAATTCCAGTTACAATATATCTGTACGTACGTAACGCTTTCAAATTAGAGATTTTGAATGGAGAAGGTAAGTGTTGATGTTAATGAAAAAATGAAAGCGGGTACCTGTCGTTGTCTCGAGCCAGAGAGACCAAGGCGGCGGCGGCGTCAGAGCGACGTTCCATGGAAGAGCCTGAGAGCAATATGGCTATCTGCTCCCAAATTAGGCACAAGATGGGCTCGTTGGAAGCGATTGGGGGTAAACCGCCCAGATAATCGTCGTCACGTTGGTCGGCGGAGACAGATACACGGAGGAGCCATTGTACGTCGCCGAGGGAATTATCTAGCTGCGTGGACGTCTTGCGAAACGGAGCCGGGCTTATGATGGTGAAGAGTCGTTTCATGAGGCCGTTTCTGCAGCATTTGTCGATGAGTTGGAGGGCCTTATCGAGGACTTGTTCGACGTCGTCGATGATTCGCCGTGTTGGCCTCTCGTAGAGGCCATTGCTGTCCCTGGCGGCTTGCCGGAGCAAGGCCACGAGTTTCTCTGTTTTGGCCTTGAGCTCCAAACATTCTAACTTGAATGAATGGGCTTCGTCCGCCATCTTGATCACCTGGTCCGCCATCTGTATCGGGCTCGCCAGGATGTCATTGGCGATGCTCGACATTTTCTCAGCGGACCCAATTCCCCTCCTTTTCTGCTTCCAAAATTAAACCACGATGAATAAAACGCTCAACAAAATCACATACACTCCTGGGGACAAAAGTTTTGAATGTTATAGAAGAAATGAAAAGTGAGATCATCAAGGAGAGTTTCTGTTTGCTTTTAGTTGTAGATTTTCTAGATCAAATGATGATAGCTAGAAAAGAGCAAATACTAACATTCATGGATGCATTATTGTGTGTGCATGCTAGCAAGGAACGTGAGTTGTGGAGGCGCCGGTGAGGGAGGTGGCGCCGCCGGTGAGTATGAGAGAAGTTGTGGAATGAGGCGATGGTGTAACGGCTTTTTCTGCAAGTTTTATGTAAATATTGTACTACCATTAATTCATGGGGGGTTAATATATAGCAGGTGGAATCGATCGGCCGCTGATTAAACCAAGAGGGTTGTAGAGAGAGAGAGAGGGAGGGAGGTTTCTTTCTTTCGAGTACTTGAGAGGACAACCTCCTTGATTCCCACTCTCACTGCTTGGCCGTTGATTGCACGCTCCTATCTTGCGGCTTGTGATTTGATTTGTGAATGCTCTCGCTTTCGTAGAGCTTGCGTCATTCTGTGAGGAGAAAACTTAATGGCGGCACGCGCAAAGGAGGCGAGTGGTACAATGTCACCCCTAGTTTAGATCACTCATGGGACTAAAAAGTGAATGCAATTGATCCATAAATCTCTCGTGGGGATATACTACATATTCCAATTCCAGTAAAAAATATATCGAAGTTTGTCGATATTTTATTTTAGGGTAAAGGGGTAAAAATATATATGTGATTTATCCCAAAATGTACCTAACAGCAAAAGTTTTTTTTAGATACAAAAGTAATAATGTGGTTACATAACTGGTGCAAAAATCACATAATCAGTTAAAAGGATAACGTTCAACCGTTAAATAGAAATTTGTTAACTAGAGATGCTGACTGGATGCTGACTTGGCAAATCATTCAGTAATGATTTGTTGGATAGCTCTTCTGCGTGCTTCAATTTCGAATTTTTCTTGTCATCGAAGTGTTTACCGCGGTGGTGAATTTCTCTCCCATTCCTTGGATCCTATCGCTGAAATTCCATTTAATGACGGGAAATCCGAGCCTTCTAACACCATTACACCAATGTTCATCACGCCTTGGAAACTCCCCGAGGGACAACGTATCTGCAGTGCGCAAAGGGACGGAGTCCTGATGGAGTCGTCGTCGCTATCATCGCCGGAGAGAAGAATGTTATTGATGAGAAACTGCACGGTGCCAATCAAATGATCGCGGAGAAGAACAAGGGAGTAGATAGCCGAGGAGACTACAGAGGTCTCAAAGGCCTAGAACTGAGGTGAGACGCGAAAGAGGAATGTGTTGTTCCAGGTAGGGTTCTCACCGCCGATTGATCAACACGGGTCCGGAGCTTGGTGAAAGGGTTGACTCAGGTCACGGCGTAGGTTTGAAGCCTTCGCTCAGGTGACGTAGGCGGTTTGAGATCTTGTGTGGAGATCAAGTTATCTCCAAGACTTGATGAGTCTTGGACAACGGCGACGACTCCGGCATTGTGCTTGCACTCTTTCTTTTTCTTTCAGAACAAAGCTTCTACTGCCATATTTCTCTGATTGCTGGCTAAATCAAAGAGCTAAGCTGAGATAATTCAAAGAAGTAGAGGAGGAAGAATTAATGGTTATTAGGTTTCTAAGAGACCATGAGAGGATAGAGGAGAGAAGGTGAGTGTGGCAAGAGATGGTTGGTTGTTTTGTACGCCTGTTGTCAAGTCAACATCCAGTCAGCATATCTGGTCAACACATTTCTATTTAACCATTGAATATTATCCTTTTAATTGAGAATGTGACTTTTGCACCAGTTATGTAACCACATTATTATTTTTTCACCTAACAAAAGCTTTTGTTCTTGGGTGCACTTTGGGACAAATCACATGTGTATTTTTGCCCTTTTGCCCTTTATTTTATTACAAAATGTTGTTGTATAATTATTCTTTCGGTACTTAATATAAAACATATTTATCTAATTTTATTAAATTAAAAAAATTAATTGAGTTAGTTAATATGACATATATTTTCTAAAACGTCTTAGTCATCTTCTTTATTTTTCTCACCTCCTTAATTATATTGAGGGAACATAACTAGGGGTAAATTAAAAAAATATTAACAAATATAAAAAATTATATCCTATATTTAGGATTAAGTTCAAATTCCCAAATAGGTCTTATATTAAGGACACGGGAGTAAAATAATAAAGGAACCACTACTTCCTAATATTAGGCAAAAATATCCCTCAATCAAGCTAGAGTCGTTTAGCCATGTATTTTGGAAAGGCAATGTACGTATATGTATGAGTAAATCCATTTATTAATCAATGGCGCCAAGCTAATGACTAAATCCATTCATATGGCTAAGTGGGTGCTTTTTTTTTTTTTTCCTGAAGCTAAGTGGGTGCAGTGTCTTGGAAGTTGCAGGAACCCCTAAAAAAATCATATTTTAGGTTTTATGAGGGATAAAACTGCACTCACATATTTAATTATATCATATAGCATCAAGTCATTTAAAAAAATTAGTTAAACCAAACACCCACTTAATCACATTTACGAGAAGTTTAATTACCCGAGTCTTCAAGTTGCAAGGGTGCAACACTTCGTCTATTTCTTTGACTCTGCATTGTGATTTCTAATCTGGTTCCTCTAATTAACTTGGCTCGTTTAATTAGAGCTCTTTTCATAGTGGGCAATAAGATACCTAATGAATCTCGTGGATGATGAGATTATTACTCAAATCTTGACATAGCTAATAATCTTGAGATAAATATCTTCCCATATATAACTGGGGATATTATTGGCCTATTCCAATTTTTATTGTCGTGCTTGATATTTCATAAAAAATTAATGTCGAATAATGAATGTATGTGGAGGTTAAATGATTGCTTCCATAGGATTCGTGGATTCCTAGCTAGTTTTGTCAATGCATGTTTTGAATAGATGATAGCGCATGAATATCGCAAATGCAGTGAGTAGGAACTATATATATACATATATAATATCGTATTACGTGGCAAATGAGACCAAAATGCATACGAAACTTGATCAGGATATGCAATAACCAAAATAAATTGCTTTTCAAGAACAACTGAATGGGAAGGAGATTTGTTTGTTTTAGTTTCTTTGAAGTGTTTTTATGATTTATGAATTAAATATGTAAGAGGAGTTTTATTTGAACTTGCAGAAAAATACTTAAAAAAGTACTTTTGTACCTTTGCCAAATGAGCACCAATAATATTATCTTACAGTTAAAATGTACTGTTTTCGATCCTTAATATAAGATCCAATTTCACTTGTAGTTCAGTTTCTTTATTAAAGTATATCTTATATTATTCACATATCCATGCATTTGTTGGGGACCTAATGAAATATAATGTTGGGATATTTTAAAATGAAAAGATGTGTTCTTAGTAAAGTCGTGTTCTTATAAATTAAGGAACTTATGTGAAGGGTTATATAAGAAGTTATAACATTAAAGATCACCAATGTCATATCCTCTTAGTTTCTAAAGACACATATGAAAAGGTATGGTAACTACTACTTGGTGGAAAATTGTGTTGGTTTAAGAAAACCCTACACACTCTAAAGGTGTGACCCTTTATTAAAGAATTATTTTAAATAACTAGTAGTTATTGAAGTTATGTTAGTTTATGAGGGTTTACGAATCTAAAATGTGGTTCTGACGTTTAATTGAAAAAGTGTTGCTTTAAGAGGTACCACTTCAAGGCATCACTTTATGGTCTATAAATACCATGTACCAGCACTTCATTTGTGATAGACAACACAATACAACATCACACATCAGAAATCACACACAACAATAATAGATCAAACTCATTATCTTTTTTTTAGTGCACACAAAAATAAAGTCAAATTATCACTTTGTAAAAGTCATTGTTGCCTTGGCTTGAGTGTTGAGAGTGCAATTCATGCATACTCAAGGGTCTTCATTGTATCCTACAAGAAATTCAACCGTCAATTCAAATTGCACCCTATAAAATAGTTATATGTGGGGGTGAATTAAATTTAAAGGAAAGTGTTGCCTAAGCTTTGAAGACATTATGCACTACTTTCTTCTTCATCTTTTATTCTTATACTCCTTAGAGATCCAGTCCCTCCAACAATCTTTAGACTTAATTCTGTGAATACAAATGACATATTTGAAAGAGTTGGCTACAAACTTTATGAAGTTGGAAGGATTTAAAGGAGGCAACTCTGAGATGACATTTTCTACATCAAGTTGTAATGCCTGGGCAACAAGCATAATTTTTTGTCATTCAAAGAATTTTTCATGAAATAGAAGAGGAAAATGGATGGTTTCATTGGGAACTTTGTAAAGGAGTCATCACGAATTCAATTGGTCAACAGCAAAGGAGAGATATACGTATATTTTTCCTCTCTTTATTTAAATAAAACGGTCTATAAATTCATGAGGTTTATTTATGATCGGTTTGATGCAATTATTTTGCTTAAATTATGTTTCTTGTTGGCATATGGAATCATGGAATATTTTAATAATGATTAGAAAGTGATAAGAAGCAAAATAGATTTGAGATTTACTGGATTGATGATTATTATGACAATTTTTATTATCAATTAGATAAGTTGATAATTATCATGTCGTGATTTAATTTTAATTAGAATGATTGTTGAAAATTTATTACAAAATAGATGCATGAATTGAACATGGTTTGAACAATTTCAAATGCATGTGGATAAATTTATTATTGTCTCATCATTTATATATAAAGCCTCCTCCTTCACGAGAAGGACTTAGCAAGAGTCTTAAACATAAAATGTAAATCTTTCTTGAGAAAGTGAGGGACTACCTTTGCTTAGAAGATGATTAGATTATGATTAATAATCTACGATACAAAAGGCACCAATACTCATGAGAAAGTATCATGAGAAGCTACATGTAGTGGAGGAAGGATATTCTCATAAAACCCCAGAGAACAGAGGAAATGATAGAATTATAAATTTTATTTACACTTTGGCTATGATAATTTTAATAATAGAAAATGAGTTAAGAGTTATTGTTGGCATACTTATAATTTTGATTATTGTTATGGTTTTTCATTGTTTGACTCTAATATGAAGTTGGCACTAATATCTATTTATTGATAGTCAGTCTACTCTTACAAGGGCTTATAGCCAAGTTTATAATGGAAAATCGCGACATATTGGCATAAGGCATGGCTATGTGAAAGATTGATTTTGAATGGAGTAATTTTCATTAGTTATATAATATCTGAATTAAATCTTGTAAATCCTTTGACGAAAGGTCTAATAAGGGATTTGATGTTAAAAACATCAAAAGGGATGAGATTGAAGCCCTATAAACTTTGATCTCCAATAGTGGAGACCCAACTCACATTTGACCATCAAATCAAGTCTTGAGTTCAATGATGAAAGTATGCTATCAAAGTGATTGTAAGTGCTTGACTTTTTAATATATTCTAGGTTGGAAAGTACTTGGTAACCATGAGATTAAAAAGGGGTAGGTTGAGCCTAATTTGGCTCTTCATGGACAGACCTATAAGTATATATTTACTGGAGTATTTATCATGTTAATGCTTTTGACAGAGTCCACCTATATGAGAGTGAAGTGAGGCTGCTTCTAAGAGTCTAAGGGCTTGACTCTGAGAAGCTCTCATGAAAAGGATATAGACACAAGACCACGAATAACGTGTCATTTAAAGTGACATACAATGGCCCGAGATTTCATACGTAATTCATGTACACCTATTCATATGGGATAATTGGTTCAAAACTTAGTCTACCATATTATTTCAAATGGGTTAAACCATGTCTTACTTAGGTAAATGCGCAAATCCTCTAGATAACTTTACTAACAACATGATATTTCCAAAGTGATAACAGTTTATGATCATTTTAAAATGTTGGGGGATTGTTGGAATATTTTAAAATGAAAAGATGTGTTTTTTTATAAATTCATGTTCTTATAAATTAGGAAACTTATGTAAAGGGTTGTGTAGAGAGTTATAACATTAAAGGTCACCAAGGTAATTTTCTTTTAGTTTCTAAGGACACATATGAAAAGGTGTGGTAACAACTAATTAGTGGAATGTTGTGTTGGTTTTTAAAAAAACCTACATACTCTAAAGGTGTAATCTTCATGGAAGAGTTATTTTAAATAACCATTGTTTATTGAAGTTATGTTGGTTTATAAGGATTTATGAATCTAACATGTGGTTGTGACTTTTAATTGAAAAGGTATTGCTTCAAGGAGTACTACTTCAAGGCATCACTTTATGGTCTATAAATATCATGCACCACCATTTCATTTGTGATAGACAACACAATACAACATCACACATCAGAGATCACATAACAACAATAGATCAAATTCATTATCTTTGTCCTTGAGACAAAGATAAAGTCAAATTATCACTTTGTAAAAGCTATTGTTGCCTTAACTTGATTGTTGGGAGTGCAATCTATACTCAAGAGTCCTCATTGTATCCTGTAGAAAATTCCCCCGTCAATTCAAATTGCACCCTATTAGATATGAATAGGTTGGTGCGAATTAAACCTAAAGGAAAGTACTGTCCATACCTTGAAGATGTTGTACACTACTTTCTTCTTCATCTCTTCTTCTTGTACTCCTCAGAGATTCAGCCCCTCCAACATATATTTACATCTGAGTTATATATTTGTTAATTACTCTCGATCATCTTCCAATTTTTTTTTATCTTTATTTAAATGCACCTGTATTACATTTAAAATTAAAGAATATCATTGCTACCACTCATTTTATAAGGTTATGCTAAAGAAACTCTTAATACATAACTTTACTTAGTTAATTCACTAACGCACAGATCAGCAACTTATCAGAATATCAATATATATAAAATGCAAAATTTTTAGTATGCTTTACATAAATTAAATCACAGGTAGTACGTACCTATTCTTCAAACATCTTGCAATACAAAGAGAAACATATATATTTATATTCCTCTAGCACGAAAAGAAAATCCAAGCAGGCAAAATAAGATAATTATATTTGAGCACCGGCAACAATAAAAAAATAATATCTGCCAGCGAAATAATACGTGCATGATGCATCATGTGCCTTATGTTTTAAAAATAAAGGCTTGTTATTCTCTGTGCATTAATGAATTTTGTTTTAATACCCTTAAACTTATATGTATAGCGTATCTATTACGTAAATATAAGATATTATTTAATGTCTCTTTCAAATGTGCGTCAACGAGGGGAAAAAAGTTGAGCACCCTTATTGGAGCCAATAACATCAAACTTTAGTCATTTTCATGGTCTCCGCATTTTTTACCACTATTCAAGAATCATAATAGAAAGAATCTTAAGCTTCACTCAAGTGTTACGCACTGTTTTTGTCGTGGTTATTCTGCTTTCTACGACTCCCCAGCCTCCCAAAAATAAAACTTTTTTTCCTTTTTAACAGTATGAAAATGATGTTCTAAAAATTTCAACACAGAAGACATCTTAGTTTCATTGACACATACAGGATTTCCCTTTAATGAACATTGGCAAATAATACATCGGATAGCACGTACTCGTATTATTCTTTTGATTATATATGGTCGTGAGCGTTATAATTAAGCTTAATTAGCTTCTGCCTATAATTATGTTCCTTTGTTGCACAATTTTAAAGAGGGCATCCCCCCCCCCCCCCCCCCCCACACGTGCATTGATTTAGTGAGCTTCAAACTTACACCTAATACGTAATAACTAGCCCCATTTCCTAAATTGCTCCTTGTGACATTTCTAGAAAAATGAAAACAATAGTGCTTATAAGGACGAATAATGAAAAGAAACGAATGATAGTTGAGTAAAATTGAAATTTGAATCATACTTTATTATATTATATTATATTATTATCTTCATCATCACCTTCTTCTTCTTCATCATTAATACTAATCAAACAATATTTACAGGGCTGCTGATAAGATTCATCTCTTGTCTGTTTTCTCTTTAATTTAATTTATCCATCAGTCGTGAGGCAGTTTGGAAAAGTTTGTAAAAAAAGGTGTTTTCGTATTTTAATTATGAGACAAATTTCTTTTAAAACATTTACTTTATACCGCATCAAATCACTTTAAATAAGAAAATCTAAAGAGTCACTCTCTCACATTAAATAATAATAATTCAGCGAACAATATATACAGTTGCTTTCAGGTGATGATTTACCCCAGGCTCCCACAGTTACATTTTACTTTTAGGTCTCATTTTATTGCACAATAATTTAGTGGACGACATTCCATAGTAGTCGACAGTAATTCGCATTTCCTTTTCGCTGTATTTTTTTGACCTGATGTTCCTTTTGTGCTTTTAATTTATTGGGATCAATGAATGTGAATATATATGTTATTTAATTACTTAGCTTTAATTTGTTCGATAGCTTAAGAATGAAGGCAGTATATCAATATATCATCAAATACTCTTCCAAGCAAGCCGTTCTCATCCCTCGGCTAAGTAACGGCTCCTGACTGTTTTTACTGTTCATAAGCCTCTAATGGATGCATCGGGCTCCGCAACAGAACCACGCAACAGAACCACGCTCCAAATGTTAAACGTTCCCCTCATCAAGAAATAAACCTTTTTTTTTTCCTATTTTTTAAAGCATTGGAATTTGAATGTCCCCTTTTGCTTTTTAAGAATCTTCAACATCTGCATGGTTTCTTGCATCTGAAAGCCAATAAAGGAGTTTTGTTACTATCTTCTTCATGCACCTGCTCCAACAGAACCACGTGTTACACATATATCCAAATGTTAAACATTCCCCTCATCAAGAAATAAACCTTTTTTTTTTTCCTATTTTTTAAAGCATTGGAATGTGAATGTCACCTTTTGCTTTTTAACAATCTTCAACATAGATCCACGTGTCTCATCAAGAAATAAACCTTTTTTTTCCTATTTTTTAAAGCATTGGAATGTGAATGTCCCCTTTTACTTTTTAACAATCTTCAACATAGATCCACGTGTTACACATATATAAACCTTTTTTTTCCTATTTTTTAAAACATTGGAATTTGAATGTCCCCTTTTCCTTTTTAACAATCTTCAACATCTGCATGGTTTCTTGCAACTGAAAGCCAATAAAGGAGTTTTGTTCCTTATTATCTTCTTCATGCACCTACTCGGTTTATATAATTCACTTCTTCTTTCCAATGAAAAAGTTCGAAACCAATTCTGCTATATATAAGTCACAAAGACATTTTTTTTCCCTTTGTGGTAAAAATTAGTCTCTTCCTTTATTCCTTACATATTTAATAAATGAGATGTGGTGGTAGTTTACTACATGATACCTTCTACTGTATTTACTTCACAACCTTAACAATTATTATCATTAAACTCTTTTTGAAAACACCCAAGAAAAACCAATAGTACACACCTTTAACCTTTTTCAAGTCACATATTTAGCATTTGCATCTGTCACATATATCTATTGTATTATTCCTTACATATTTATTCCTTACATATTTAATAAATGAGATGTGGTGGTAGTTTACTACATGATACCTTCTCCTGTATTTACTTCACAACCTTAACAATTATTATTATTAAACTCTTTTTGAAAACACCCAAGAAAAACCAATAGTATACACCTTTAACCTTTTTCAAGTCACATATTTAGCATTTGCATTTGTCACATATATCTATGCAGTGGAGACATATTTAGTCAATCGAACAAATCAAGGTTTGTTTTTCAACACTTCCACGTTAGCCCGTACTCTACAAAATTTTGTTTCCCTCCAATTTTTATTGTCCTATATATAAGTATGTGACTCATTCTAAACATCCTCATCACAAAACCTCCTGAATCTATATCGTGCTCATTTTCAATCATATCTTCCCTCCCCAAACAACTTCCATTATCTCTCCCTTCCATCTTCCCCAATATGTCTAACCCTTCTTTGCTTAAAGACATCCATGACAGAACTGATTTATGGACAATCGCAGTCAGAGTTTTGAGGAAGTGGAATGTGTATCAAAAGAATGCTCCAACTGAACTCTTCTGTGTTTCCTTACTGTTGGTCGATGCTGAGGTATGGCATTCTAATACTACTTATTTAAAACCGTTCAATAGTGTAGCTCTACCTGATAACCTAACGTGTCACAATATAACATAATTAGTTGGTTCATAATGTACATACCTTATTGTTTTGTCCTTCTTGTGAGGTGTACTTTAAGTTTCATATTTCATCCTCCTACTAATAATCAGACCTATCCCATTTTACATTTTTTTGCCCAGGGGACCAAGATACAAGCAAGTATTATCAACCAGTCAATCCATGCCAAGTTTTGTCAGTCCATTAAAGAAGGCAAAACATATGAATTTGCTAACTTTGTTGTTTCCTCAAATAATCATAAGTATAGACCAACAACTCATCCCTTTAAGTTAACTTTCACCACTCATACATATATGATGGAAGAAGAAGTTGCAGTGCCACTTTCATCTTATTCCTTCAAATCAATTCATGAGATATTGAGCATGAAAGATGATGAAGAGGTCCATTATCTGTTAGGTAATGGATTATAAATTCATATTTTCCTATTATCTTATTTGCTCACAACATCGTGTATTATATAAGCTTATATAATTGTGTCCACAGATGTCATAGGATTTGTTAAGTGTATTGGCTCTTTGGACCAGCAACGTAAAGCTAATGAGATAAAGTATAAGCTCCGAATGATTCTAGCTGATGTTGAGTAATGTCCATACTCTTACTTTGTCATATGACATTCATGTCTTCATGAAAATACTGACAGCAAATATGTGTGACTATTTACAGAGAAAACGAAATAGAATGTATTTTGTTTGATCAATGTGCCACAGATGCTTATATGGACCACTTAGAGAATGATGACACCCCTGTTGTTGTTCTCTTACACCTTGCTAAGCTTGGATGGACTGAAGATAGTAATTACCTTTTATACTAATTTCACTATTTATTTTTCATATTCCCTACATTCAATTAATTCTCCAATATACTAATTTGTAATCAAAATATATGTTTCACTGATCCTATTTTTTCTAGACAAGCGTCAGCTCTCCAGTTCTTTCAATGCCACACATGTCTCTTTTAACCCTCAAATCAAGGAAGTCACTGATTTGATCCAAAGGTTTGTCTACATTACTAATCCAAAAGTCATTACCTCAACTTAAAATGAAAGAACGATTTCATGGTTCTCAAATTTCTCCTCTTTTATAGTGCCAAGGATCATGAGTCTCCTGTACTCACTGCATTGACTCAACCAATGCCAACTCAGATGAGCACAGTTACTCAAAGCTGTTCTTTGCATAACCAGGTCAAGCTACAGATAGCTGACATTCCACAACAGTCATCCGTGTGTATCCCACTTTTTCCTTTGTCATTGTAGTCCATTCCATTACATTACATATTCTTATTTTGCATAATATTTATGACAGGGGGATGCTTTCGTTCTGAGTTGTCAGCTACTGAAATTTGAATCTAAATATGGCTGGAACTATCTTGCTTGCTCAAAGTGTTTTTCTAAGGCAAAACCTAAGGATGAGAAAAATCCCAATGGTCCTTTGGTTTGCCCCAGTTGTAATCCATCTCCTAACTCATTTGAGCCTAAGTAATTATACAAATTTAAATTATATATTCATTAAATCTCTGCTATTATTTGCCCCAAAAGGGCCTTCATATATCTGACAATGGTAAACAACATTTGTCTAGGATGAAGCTACATTACATAGTGAAGGATGAATCTGGTACAACCTCTGTTATTTTCTGGGATAAACTTGCAGTCCAGTTGATGCACAAAACAGCCTTACAAATGAAGCTCAGCTTACCAGAGGCAAATAACTCACTTGAACCTTTGTTGGCAATGATTTTTATTCTGATATACAATTATGTTTTTTTAGGTTTTCTAATAGTTTGTGGTTTTACAGAAATTTCGTGATGATGGTTTCCCAGAAGGCTTAGATCATCCTGTGGGGAAGAATTTGTTATTGAAGCTAAAAATTAATGATTATAACAAGAAGTTTCCAGGCTCCAGCATTAGTGCCTATGATTTTACTGTGTGTGAGGACCTAATGAATGAGTTTGATGCTGTGTCTGCTGAGGTTGGCCTGCCTTTGTATTTGTCACAATTGGCAATTACTATAAACCAGTCATTTAGATACTTAACTAAGTATTTTAATAAGTTCTCTTTTCAGGATGGAGTCATAACTGTCATTGACTCAGACAAGGTTAATACTATAACCATTGTCTTCAATCATTCGTCCAAGTACTAAGTAATGCCTACATTGTTTAGCATTGCTCTTTCCATTTTTTAATAGGATATTGGATCTGCAAGTGAAGTATGTCAACAGCCCAAACTTCCTCTTCCTGTACCAAGCATGGCAGATGCAAACTCAACTGGAAAAGAGCCTATAGAGGTTCAAGACCCTACCATAAGTAACATATGTGACAATGTTACACAAGCACCATCCAAAGGCAAAAGGAGGAGCTATATGAAAAGGAGTGGACCAAGAGATGATTCTGCAAAGGGTCCCGAACCTCCAGCTAATCCAATCCATGATGGGAGAGTCTCAAAAGTGATCAAGCAAGAGAAGTAGTGTGGATCCATTGCTGGAACCTGTGGTCTATCATTTGTCATTAGAGTTCACATTAGGATTATCTTTTCATATTTGCTTTTGCATTTTAGTTCATTCCTTTCCTTAAATTTCGAAGTTCAGTGTGCCTCTATTTTCAATCCTACTTTATGTTTATGCTACTATGATGACCTTCACCTCCTTTATGAACACGTATTATCAACTTCTTTCAATTCTTTTAATCCATACACATATTTTTTATTCCTTTTACCACGGTAATACCTTGCTCTACTCCACTATATTTCAATGATTAGCAAGCAAACATGAGTTAAAGTAATGCAGATTTCAAACAACCTACACAACTCATATTTCTTTCAATAATGTTGTACCACTGGATACCTCAAAATCTGTAACTGCAGGATGATAAGTAATTTATCATAGTTGAAGTAAAAACACTAATTGGCGACAAACAAAATATGCCTTAAGATATCTTATTTGCGAGCTAAATTTCATGGTAGTTCTGATATTTCTCAAAGTAGGTTATTACATCCAAGTCCTGTTCAATCTTTGTCATTTTTCCCTACTAATTTGTTTAAAACATTGCATGAGACCTGTCCCCATCAGCCGTTTGTTTCTCCGCCAAGACAACTTTATCACTGTTACCATGTTTTGTCTGCAAGTGTAGCCGAAACCTGCCAACTCAGGGAGAAAACACTGTGCTATTAACAGAATCTATACCAACAAATGATGCTGCACAATTTACACAACCATCATTCGTTCAGACCCAATCTTCACAAACTGATAGGAATGGTAGAAGAAGGGGAAGGAGGGTTTGTGCTTTGAATGATATTACCAATGTTCAGTCAAATTTGTCCACACGTTTTCATGGTAATACAGATTTATATTTGCAGATATATTCATATGTTATCAATAGCCATTATGAATATAGTTCTTTAACTAATCACCACAGTTAACTTAACTGCAAAATCTTCATATGAACCTTAAATAGAGAATCTAAATACTTTATATTTCAGATTATCCTGTTAAGGACACTTTAAACCATGCTTGGAAACGCAAAACTGCACGAATGAGAGGTTTAGAATGGGCAGAAGATAGAGTTGATGACAGAAGGAAGAAGAAGTCTGCAAGTAGTATGCAAACACAATGTTCTAATAGCCAAAATGTCCTTTATCAGCCAAACTCAGCGGGTATGTTCCGTCTTCAATTTTTACTACGGTTTGTGACTATTTAATTATTTTATTTGCTGCCCATTAAATAGTAGGTTAGTGTATATAATTATTGCTTACATGACTAATGGATGTGATCTACCTATGATTAACAATATGAAGTTTTTAGACTTCCGCAATTTTTATTCCAATTATATAAGGGGAATAATGCTTGCTGTTTCCACCACTTTTTTAACATATAGCAGATGGCCATCTCTGTCATGATTTATATTGTTACCACTTTTTTAGTGTCAATTAGTAACCAAACTTTAATTTAGACCCAGATGGTAAAATGGATCCATTATAGTTCCCATTTATAGTGCTGTAATTAATTATGTTTATATTTTTCGCTTGGATTAATTACACTTCATTTGTAGTAGTTCCACAAGCAG
The DNA here is from genome assembly GCA_963855925.1 of Inga laurina. Classification (NCBI taxonomy): domain Eukaryota; kingdom Viridiplantae; phylum Streptophyta; class Magnoliopsida; order Fabales; family Fabaceae; genus Inga; species Inga laurina. Next base: position 60,325,015 of record OY979702.1, on the reverse strand, counting down.
AAACTTATAAGAACATAGAGTTCGAATTTGACATAGAACAAAGTCAACACATTCAATCTGACAGCAGTGATATGGAAGCCGTTGAAGGTTGATAAACCTATCCTATTATCAAAATAACTTCAATATATTACTCAAGCCTTTGTTTAAACAAATGCTTACTTTCATTGAACTGGTCACAGATGAAGTTGTAGACCAGCCAATAGATCAACTTAATTCAGCTCATTACATGGAGAACGAAAAGGAATCTGGACAAATACAGTATCAAGGCAAGTGATGGTTAATAAAGTTGCGAAATGAACATATGTTAGCTTATTCATGAGACCTGTCCTCGCAATGATCATAGATATTCAAGTTGGTGACATTTAAAAGTTGTTCAATTACATTTGTTTTAACATGTTTATTAACATTACTATTTCATTCATATCTAAATTATATTACTAATTCCCATTATTATGTCATGCACAGGTGTGCACATACCTATGTGTGAAAAGGAACAAGCTGCATTGAAAGAAATTGATGCTCTCCTACGTCAAAATGGGAAGACTTTGCATGACTTCAACACTCTTCCGATTCCAGATGAACTTCCAAGCATCGACGTACGCAACAATCTTATCCTCCAAGAATTAAGCTATGATAGAGATTCCATGAGGTCACAATCAAAGTCATTGTGTGACTCTTTGAATTCAGATCAAAGGGATGTGTTTGACAAAGTTATGGCAACTTTACAGCTAGGTAAAGGAGGTTTTTTCTTCGTTTATGGGTTTGGTGGCACTGGAAAAACCTACTTGTGGAATGCATTGGCCTCAACTCTCCGTTCTAAGGGAGATATAGTGCTCACAGTTGCGTCAAGTGGTATTGCTGCAACATTACTACCTTCCGGAAGGACAGCCCATTCTAGGTTTGCAATACCAATTCAAATAACAGAGTTCTCAGTATGCTCCATTTTGCAAAACTCACCGTTAGCAAACCTGATTAAGAGCACAAAGTTAATTATATGGGATGAGGCCCCTATGGTGCAACGCTACTGTATAGAAGCATTTGACAGGACTTTGAAGGATCTCATGCATTCAAATCTACCTTTTGGGGGTAAATGTATTCTTATGGGTGGTGATTTTCGGCAAATACTTCCTGTCATTCCAAAAGGTACAAGGGCAACAATAGTTAACGCTTGCATTAGCTCCTCACACTTATGGCAACATTGCACTGTTTACCGCCTGACCAAAAACATGCGTTTAAATACATCCAATGATGCCAGTGTGAATCAAAAGATAGAGTGGTTCTCACAATGGTTATTGGATGTTGGTGATGGTAATTTAGGGGACTCCATAGACGGTGTTGCTGATATTGAAATTCCAGATGAAGTGTTGATAGCAAACTGCCATGATCCACTTAATGCAATTGTTCATACCACTTATAAGAACATTCTGGAAAACTTAACAGTGAATGACTACTTCAATGACAGGGCGATACTAGCACCAACCATTGAAATGGTTGCCAAGATCAATGATCTCATGTGCTCGATGCTACCAGGTGAACAGTATGAGTTCTTAAGTTGTGACTCAGTCTGCAAGTCAACTGAAGACTCTGATAGTTTTGACGATCTATATACAACTGAATTCCTGAACACAATCACTTCTTCAGGTTTGCCACCACATAAACTGGTACTCAAAGTTGGAGCACCTATAATGTTGCTGAGGAATATTGATCAAGCATCAGGTTTGTGCAATGGAACACGTCTACGTGTCTCTATGATAGGTAATAAGGTTATTGAGGCAATCACACTAAATGGTTCAAGACCAAATCAAAAGATGCTGATACATAGAATGGATATGAATCCTTCCGAATCAAGATGGCCATTTCGCATGCAACGAAGACAATTTCCAATTACACTTTCATTTGCCATGACGATAAACAAAAGTCAAGGACAATCTTTACGTCATGTTGGACTGTATCTTTCAAAACCTGTTTTCACACATGGGCAACTATATGTTGCATTGTCTAGAGTGAAAAGCATTGATGGACTCAAGATTGTTGTTGGGGAAGGTGCTTTAGGGATAACCAACAGTACAAAGAATGTAGTTTACAAGGAAATTTTTAGCAATGTACATGGTTAGATATTCATATCTAGCCATCATTGTTAATGAAATCTTATTCAAGTTGTGTATTTGAAAACATTGGCTTACGTGTTCTTTACGATATTCTTGCTTAGTTATTGAAATGATATAATGTTGGATACTATCTTCGTACTAATTTAGTTCTACCCGTGCATCGCACGGGATGTACTAGCTCGTTCTATATATATAGCACCCTTATTGCATGTGGTGTGCGTGAATTAGGACCATCCAGTCGCATCACATCGTCCCTATAGGTAGAACGTTCCATCATGCACAATAACCTATTGCTACTATAGCCAATAATCCCACTAAGACCTTTTGGATAAAATATTTTCTGTATATGTGGAAGCAATATATTTGATATATAACTCAAATTCTAACTTAATTAGGATTTCGTTGAATTTCTTTCTCGTGAATCACCTAATGATTATGTCATCCCCAATTTATGAATGGATATCAATCTCCAGTCTATTTTGTGGCATAAATATACTTCCAATTTATATCAAACATTCTTAATGTCAAAAAAACAATTATAATTATCACATATTTTGTCATATGGGTAAAATTGAGAGTTGGAAGAAAAGAAAATATAAAAAACAAAGGAAAATGTTTGATATGATAGATTCCACCCTTAAAAATAGTTTTTACACTTTTCGAAATAAAATTCCTCTCACATATTTATTTTGTATGTTGTAATAAGATCATTTGAAATAAGCTCAAATCAAACACCCCATTAAATATCATATGCTATTATGCCTTTTTCTGATGTGAACCTGAAAAGTATAATTATATCACTTTGTATGAGATTACTCAAGTGGAGGAATAACCGCATAAAAGATGCAGATTAAAGAGACTAAAATATGTTTTTGGAGCTCAAAATACTATATGAAAGGCTCAAAACATAAACATACACTTGGAGGAATATTCTCTTTAGAAAAGGTCTTTTTTTCCCAAGAATGTTTGAATTGAATGAGCTTGAACGGATTTTGGAAGATTTGATGAGAAAATTTTTAATTATCCCCTTAATCTTAAATAATCATTAATAAGAAAAGGTTTAGTGAACTTGTTGTGTGAAGATTCATGTATAGTTGATCTATAAATTACTTTCTCCTATGCTAAATATAAAAGCTACTAGTAATAGAGAAATTTATTTTGATCTTAAATATAATACATCAATTTATTTTACCTCTTAAATTTATAATTTCTTCCCTAAACTCTCACAATTGATTGCATATATTAAGAGATTTTCTATCAAAGGAGTGATATCCTATGCAAATAATTAAAAAGCATACTCTAAAAAAACCAACACACATACATTTTATATAAATAATTAATTTAATTAATGTTAGCATGGGAGTGAATATATGCTATATCCTCTCTTTAACATCAAAGATGTTACGTAAAGATAGGAGAAAGAGGGATGATGATTGTTATTATTATATATCATCATCATCATCATCATCATCATCATTATGATGTAAGAAGGGATGTATTATATGGGAGATTGCCCTCTCATTTCTTTTACCATCCACTTTCCTCCACTTCTTTATTTTCATTGTTAGATTAAATCTAAATTGTTGAGATTTAATATTCTATAAAAATATTCTTATAATATTAAATAACACAAAATGTATATAAATAAATTTAAATCATTAAAATTTGATATAACTAGTTCATATCTTTATATACTTTTATTAAAGTATTCTATATATATATATATTTACTTTTTTATAGGATATTGAATCCCAACCGTTCAAAGTTAATCTAACGGTGACAATAAAAAAGTGGAGGGAAGTAGACAGTAAGAAAAATGGAGAGGCTCTTCCCGATATTATATAGTGAGCATGTGATGACATGAACCTCATATTTTTATTGTTACTTTCTTTCTTTTAATTATGAGAATTATACCTACACTGTAGAAGAGAATCTCACTACGTGAGTACTTCATCATAATCTTGATTAATTGATTGATCTCTTATTGATAACTTGTGAATACGTTGCTTTGTCGTCTCATCTCTTCTGTAATCTTCATCTTATAGATATCTTCATTATTTCTGCTAAAACAAATAGTGGGCTTTAAACAATTAGCCTTTTATGGAAATGAAACGTGACGGAGTAATGAAAAAAAGGAAAGAAAATATAATATCTGTTTTGCTGCTCTCTTCTCATCAGGGTCTTGATTTGATAAAACTATGTATGTCGACGACTTTATTAGGCATTGTAATAACTACAATTTGTCTACAAACTAGTGAATCACGGGCTGCGAAACTGGTGAAATGAAAGAAATTATCAAGTAGTGGGACGTGCATATATATATATATATATATATATATTAAATAACGATAATGGTAAAGAAAGTTTAATTTCTAATGTTGATAATAAGATGCATATATATATATATAGAGTACGGTTTCGTGCTTATATACATGAGTATGGCTCCTAATAATTAATTCTGTGAACCATGGAAATTGCACAAAAGATTCCAAGAGCTTTAAGACAAAATAGCAGCAACTACTTGTCACAACCAACCACTATTATATTATATCACTCACATTGTACTTTGTTCTTTAATTCATATATTTGCTCTTCCAAGTCGTCGTCTTCTTCTTTCATTTCATCAATTCTGATAGCTAGCTAGGCCTAATACTTACTTCAATCTAGTCTGCGATATTCAGCTCAGGTATCTTTTTTTCTTTGCAGTAATAATTAAAGTGATTAAACATGGTTCTAGAATTGAATCATGTATATTAGTTGGGTGCAATTTAATTCATAATATGATTAAACATTCCTAAAAACTATGTTTGTCCTTTGAATGTCGAACTTTCCCGCAGGTGATAAAGAGAGATCATCATTAAGGAACAAAGTCATCGTATTCATCAGTTGGGGAAGAATTGAAAAGTGCTGCTCCACAAGTTCAAACATTATATGATTATGTTGTTAAATTAGTCATATATATTGTCCTAATTAATTTTAAGTCCATTTTTTAACGTAAAAATAGATTGGGCAATAATAGAAAAGCCCTGCTTGTATTATTCCTCGTACAATTAAATTCAAATAAGCGAAATTTAAAGTGTATATAACAAGATTTTGAAACCTGGAACAGACCGGAACTGGCGAACCGGCCTATAAACTAGTCTAGTTCGGTAATTTTTTAAAAAAATTGATTTTTTTATTTTTTTTAGAATTTTATATTAATAATCTTAAAATCTTCAATTTCTCACTAGTTTGGCTCCGAATTAGTTTCGGTTTTACTCCTGTCTAACCTTTGACCCAGTATCCTGTTCGCTTTAGTGGTCGGTCTAAGTTTCAGAACCATGATAAGTAATATTGATAAATCGAGTTTGTTGCATGGTAAATAATATTAACAGGCCAGGCTTTTGCCTTAACAGGCCTGGCCTGTGGCCTGTTGAAGGCCAATTTTTAGGCCTGGGCCTGGCCTGAAGCCTGTTAAGGATGTCTGAATTTTTAAAATTTTTTAAGTAAACCGACAGGCCTACATGCCACACTGCAAAACAAGCTAACAGACCACAGGCCGAAAACAGGCCTCCTTAACAGGCCTCCTGAAACAGGCCGAAAATAGGCTAAAACTTATAGGTTTAGGCAAAATTATCCTTTAACCCTTATCTGATTTTTTTTAAAAAAAATATTTTTATAGGCTCAGGCCGGCCTGACCTATTAAGCAAAACAAGCTTTTGTTTTAGCCTTGACCTGGCCTTTTAGTCTGACAAGTCAGGCCTGAACAGGCTAGACTACAGGCTCCTGACAGGCCGCCTGGCCTGTTTCCACCCCTAATAATATATAAGAAATTCATATGTCTTTATTTAATTGGAAGCAAAGTATCTTAATAATATAAAATTAATTACCTCCGTTTTGATTTATCAATGGAATATCCCTTGTCATATGCATAAAGAAGAAGAAAAAGGCATCAACATAGAGTTAATCTAGCAGCGGTGTAAGATCCTATTAAATCTTTTTAGATCTCAAATTTAAATTTCATATGAGATATTTATATTAGGAGGGGCAAAAAAAAAAGAAAAAAGAAAAAGGCGGGGTCATAACTTTGTTTTAGGGAATTGTTTGTTAAGCTACTTCTTCACATATGGCAAATTACGTATACATTTTATGGTACCAGTAATCAAACTTGGCTCCTCTAGGCCATTTAAACTCAAGCCATGTGGACCACGGTTACCTACCGGTATTACAGATATATTTTAAACAACATAACGTAATTGCTTTTTTTCAATTTAATATATTAATGTAAAGGTTTATTGGTTCCATAAAAAAATAAACTATTGTTGAATAAATCTCATATCCACAAAATAATTGTTAGTAATTTTGAGCAAATAAAAAATGATAAATAATAATAAATACTTAATTTCAACCATATTAACTCATTGTGTTATATATATATATATATATATATATATATATATATATATATATATATATATATATATATATATATATATTAATATGAACAGTGTTCAGTATGTCGAATAAGATTCTAGAATGAATAAAAATTATGTTGTTTGAAGGACAATAAATAATGCTCCCTCTTATCCTTAATATAATACTGCCTTCAGTTTTATTTATAAGCAACTTTACCTCTTATAGAGTTGGTCCCTTTTATAAGTAACTTTCATTTTTTGTCTGAAAATGAAAGCTTTTTTTTTTTCTATTTTACCCTTATTAAATACTCATCATTTCTTATATCTTATACTCATTACCTCTCATACTTTTTATCTATTCTCTCTTCTATACTCTTTTCATAAATAGGGGTATATATGGAAAAAAAATATGGCATTTTTGACACATTTATTACTTTTAACTATCAGTTCGTTTTGCATAATCAAAGGGAAAGTTGCTTATAAATAGGATTGGAGGAAGTATATGCTTACCTAACATGATTAGATAAAAGAAGTTAGTTAATATGCGATATATTTTCTAAAATATCATAGTTATCTTCCTCAATTCTCTCATTTAATCTCCACCTTAATTATTATTAAGAAAACATCAATAAAAATAAATTAAAAACAAATATAAAAATTACGCGTTACATTTAAAACAAAGATCTTCCACTAGATATGTTTTATATCAAGGAAGGACCGGAGGAAGTATATTAAAATTGTCCTTTCTCTCTCTTTCATTTGTTTTTTGGCCTGACAGAATACAAGTTTCTCGAACATATATGTAACCATTGGACATGGTTTCAAATGGGTTGTGAGCTTCTTTATATGTTATTGGTGTTTTGTTTTTTCGGTGGCTGATAATAGTTTGAAAAACTATAGTGAACAGGTGCTGATTTAATTGCCGATTGGTCTCTTTAGTAGTGTGGATTGGTTGAATTAAGCTCTTTTTTTTTAAAAAAAAAAATGAAGTGGGAATGATAAGTATATTAGCTCTGGCCATTATATGGCTATATGAGAGGACTTCACGGATCTAAAAAGACCAAGGAATGAGGGAAAAAGACGAGCTTGTCCAAGTCTTGCTTTTAAACCAATCAACCTGCAAAAAATGGTTGCCTCTCCTTCCCAATCAGTCCCTCATGGTAGTTGACTGTGTGTGTCACTCCAAATGTGACTCTTCAATTTACACGCATTCAATCATATTCCACTATTTATTTCCACTGCTTTTTGTCTATGATGATAATTTCTTTTAGAATTAGAAGAGTAGCACTAACGTGATCAGGTTATAAGGTTATAAGTGAAATCAAACTCGTAACTTCCTAATTACAAAAGAGATTGTGATAACAATCTCTTTAACCACTCACCCTATTCCTTATCTCTCATGGGAAAGGGTGCTTATCTTAATGGTTGAGCTAACAAAATCAACTAACTATTGGTTGATATGATAAGCGATATCATCCCGTTAGGAGAAAAATATAAGTTTGAATATCAGAAAATACACTTATTAGAAGGGTTTTAACTTTAACGCTCCTGACTCAACAGAGATTAGGCCCAAGTTCAAAGTAATTTGAGAATACTATAAGTTCATACCCAAACAAAAAAATGGTCGAGCAACAGACAAAGATTGCTTCCATATAGGTCGCTATGACCTGCAAGCGCTTGCTCTTGGAAGCGTCCTTTTTTGCTCGATTGTACCTAAAAGGCTGATAAACTGGATTGTGACATGGGCTTAAGAACTTGTAGATCTGACTTTTTGTGGGAGGCTTCACAAAGAACGGGCCTAATAACTTAGAAAGAGCAAACAAACTGGGGCCTAGAATAAAAAGGCATGTCTTATCCAAACACTATTCAGCCCAAAAATCAAATGCTATTTATTTATTTTTTTACTTGTAAGCCTTATGTTGGGACAAGATGAAAGGTACAGAACAAAGGATTGGGAGCAAATCATACTGAAAACTCTATTCATCAGGCGCTATTCCACCTAATGGAGGACACAGCAAATGGAAAATTTCAGCACCAGATTTTTCAGGGAACTACCAACATGTACGGCACTGGACACCACCTCCTCAAGGGTCGTTTAGACTAGATGTGGATGCTTCGGTTAACCAGTTTAAACATGCAACTTGCGGAGGTGTCATACCAGACGAAAGGGGACAATGGATTGTTGGATTTCAAAAGAGTTTTGGCTTCTATCTTGTTACAATTGATGAGATTCTAGCAATCAAAGCAGGATTTTTTTTTTTTTTTTTTGGACTGAAGCAATCAAAGCAGGATTGGAAGTGGGTAAACTAATGGGATTATAGAAAACGCAGGTTTTCTCTGATTCAATTGAGGCAGTTAATTGTTTAACTAGAGGTTTAGGGGAAAGTTTTTCTGTCGGACAGATTATTGAACAAACAAGGCCCCTCATCTATGAGGATTGGAGCAAAGTGTTATCTCATGCAGACAAAGCATCATTAAACTATGCAGACATTTTGACACAAAATGGGCATTCTGACACATCACAAGTGGAGTTGCTACATAGTGTGGCTTATTGTTGTAGGGAACAGGTTTTACGAGATGCAAATGTTGATGAGGAGGGATCTTCTAATCCCTTGTAGTTTATTATAGGTTCTAGACTGTATTATCAAGCTATGAGCTTGCCAATCTATACACAAAAACAGAAAAATAATAATAATAACTCTATCCCCAAGCAACCAACTTGCCAACTTCCCAACTCCATTTCGCTTGACCAACGGGGGTTAGGTCTATCAGAAGGTTTAATCTTTCACAACGTGACAAACCAAAGTTTAAATCCCCGCGGAAAGAAGTACTCATATTTAGTGTCTAATTATGCCTCGAACATAATTACCTCTAATAGGGAGGATACCTATGCTTAACGCAAAAAAAAGAAAAAATAAATAAATAAATAAACCTCTATTTTGCTTGTCACTGTATTAGTAGGAACCCATGTGAATGCCCCGACAGAGCAAGTGGTTGAAAGTTCGCTCCATATTTGAATGCTGGTTTCTATTAGTCTATCCATTCTCCCTTATTTATTTATTTATTTTAAAAAGAAGAAAAAGAAGCAAGTATATGTGTAGTGTGTATGAATGCATGAAAGCAAAATGGTCTTATATGGCTAAGCTCTTATCCATAGTGACCTAACTGCCATTCAACCTTCAATTTAGGCCAATAGCTTCACAGGTTATATGGCTAAGCTCTTATCCATAGTGACCTAACTGCCATTCAACCTTCAATTTAGGCCAATAGCTTCACAGGATTCAGGGAGCCCCCCACCTCAGCATTACGTGTTACACATGTTCTCTTGGTCTCCTCTCCCTCACATCACATGTATCATTATATATATGGCAACGTAATGAAAACCGGACTAGACCCTAAATCGTCTAAGGTATTAGGTTAAGGATTAGTAATTTAGACTGGAGTTAACTCAAGGGTCAAATCAGGGTTAATTAAAAAATATATAATTTAAATGTTCATGCATACCATGCAAAAAACTAAATGAGAGTTTTTTTTTTTCAAATCAATAGTCCAATATAACCTCTTGAACCTAATGTTCACAAAAATATCATTAAGTACATAAGGATTTTTCTTCAACCAATGTCAAAAGTATTTAACAATCCTTTTAAAGCTCCTTGCAAATTAAAAAATTTCAGGGAAATATTTTTTTTAAAAAAAAAGCCAAGTTGAAGTATAAAAATGTTATAAAAAAAAAATGCAACCCGAGTCACCCCTGGGTTACACCGGGTCGCCCGGGTTCACACCGGTTTTCTAACCTCAACCGGATTGGACTTGAGACCGGTTTTCGATCTGAACCAACTGGTCCAATCTGATTTTCAATATAATGATAGATACACATGAAAGAATCACTTACCCTATAAGTGATACATAAAAACTCTCTTATAAGTGAAGGGTCACAAGTTCAAGTTTGCTTGATAACCTAAAACAATATTTATATATCTCGTCCGCAAGCAAGTAGTTACAGTTCATGACCATGAAAGATGTTAATTATGATGTTAACCATGAAAGATGTTCATTTAATTAATGCCTTCTCTGCTCTAAAATGTGATACATTGAATAGTTTGGGAACCGGCCAAATCAGTACTTTTTTAACCATGCATCTTCGGCTTTTTTACCAGTACCCTATGTATAGTAAAAAAAAAAAAATACTAGAATGCTGTAAGGTGGGAAATATTTATCAATATACTATACTTAAAGTTCATCACGCTAAAAACGAGTTTACATTTGTACAAAAATTTATCAGGCCAAGAACGATTTTCACTATCTGATGTGATGTGATGATTATTTTTTAATTAAAAAGCAAATTCGTTCTTTGCAAGAACGATTTCACTTTTTCTGATTGGATTGTGAGAGAGAGAGAGAGAGAGAGAGAGAGAGAGAGAGAGAGAGAGAGAGAGAGAGAGAGAGAGAGAGAGAGAGAGAGAGAGAGAGAGAGAGAGAGTGGGATCTATGAGGGGGGAGTGTCACTGTCGGAGGAAAAGGGAGGGAGATAGAGAAAAATACATGACTTCTAAAATTTATTTTTCTCTCAGTTCCACTATCACCAATTTCTCTACATCCCTCTTAGACTCTCACTCATTATTGTTAAACTCACAAGTTAACTCTTCGAATTTACCGTTTTTATATTTTTAATTTATAAAATTGTGTGAGTTTGTACTTAAACTCATGCTAGCCATAAACTTAGTTAAAGGGTTAAAGGCCAATTTTTCCCCGGAAGTATTCATTAGGGGCCAATTCGGGGCCAGAAGTATTTCGAGGGCCATTTTTGTGCCTCAAGTTTCCAATTGGAACAATTTTGCCCCGGAAGTTTCAAATTTGGAGCAATTTTGCCCTAACGTTAGTTGACCGTTAGCCTGGGCAAATTTGCTCCAAATTTGATACTTCCAGGGCAAAATAGCACCTTAACCCACACCGAGGCCCATGCTAACTTCTCCGGACTCACTAAAACAGGGGGGCTGGCTGTAAAGCAGAAAAGAGAACTCTTCTCGAGGCCCATGCTGACTTCTCTGGACTCACTAACATTGCTGTCAACTGCCACGTCCCGGTTTAGGAATTTTGACCCGATTCCCTTTCAAACTATATGTGCTGCATGCTATCATACGGCTGAGCCAGGGTGGGCAAGTACCGTTCACATCGAACCTTTCCCCTCTTCAACCTTCAAAGTCATTATTTGAATATTTGCTACTACCACTAAGATCTGCATTGACTGCCACTCTGCCCGAGCTCTGAAGTATGTGACCTATACCCGTCGTCGGGATAAGTGCTAGGCCCTTGATAAGAGACGGGGGAAGCCCGTCTGATAGCGTTCATTATGCGTACTTTGAAAGGGAATCAGGTCAAAATTCCTGAATCAAGACGTGACAGCTGACAAGAAAGTTAGTGAGTCTGGAGACGTCGGCATGGGCCTCGAGTTCTCTTTTTTGTTTAACAGTCTGCCCATCCTAGCTCAGCCGGAGGTAGGGTCCAGCGGCTGCAAGAGCACAGTACGTCGCCTGGTGTTCGATGTGCCCAACTAACGGTCATTGGGTTTTGGGAATTTTGCCCCATAAGTATCACATTTGGAGCAAATTTGCCCAGGCTAACGGTCAACTAACGTTAGGGCAAAATTGCTCCAAATTTGAAACTTCCGGGGCAAAATTGTCCCAATTTGAAACTTCCGACGCAAAAATGGTCCTCGAAATACTTTCGGCCCCGAATTGGCCCCCGGTGAATACTTCCGGGACAAAATTGGCCTTTAACCCCTTAGTTAAACTCGCAAGTTTACACACTAAATTTACTCTTTTTACGTTTTTATCTCATAAAAGTGTATCATGTTGTTCTTAAAATCGTGTTAATTTGCTCATTTTGATCATATTTAATGGCTTTATATATGAACTTCATATAAATTTCTTTTTGGATATGATAAATTTTCAATGTTAGTGGATTTAATTTTAATTATTCATATTTAAAATATAATTAAATTTAATTATTGTCATTTTATATTTTTCTTATTTTATTATATACTTTTGACGTCTATTTATTAATGAATATAAATTTTAACAAATTTACAATTCGAGTTCATGATCTGAGTTTATATTTTTTGAGTTTAAGTTTAAAGAAAAAAGAAATTGAGGGAGAGATGTGGGCTGAAGTGGGGTGAAATGAAAGCAAGGGTGTCAAACTTACAAGTTTATGATTCGAGTTCACAATCTAAGTTTATATTCTCCCTCAACCTTTGCTTTCATTTCATTCCACATCTCTCCCTCAATTTCTTTTTTCTTTAAACTTGAACTCAAAAAATATAAACTCAGATCGTGAACTCAAATCGTAAACTTGTTAAAGTTTATATTAATTAATAAATAGATGTTAAAAGTATATAATAAAATAAGAAAAATATAAAATGACAATAATTAAATTTAATTATATTTTAAATATGAATAATTAAAATTAAATCCACCAACATTGAAAATTTATCATATCCAAAAAGAAATTTATATGAAGTTTATATATAAAGCCATTAAATATGATCAAAATAAACAAATTAACACAATTTTAAAAATAACCTGACACACTTTTATGAGATAAAAAAGTAAAAAAAGTAAATTTAGTGTGTAAACTTGCGAGTTTAACTAAGTTTATGGCTAGCATGAGTTTATAAGCACAAACTTACACAATTTTATAAATTAAAAATATAAAAATGGTAAATTCGAAGAGTTAACTTGTGAGTTTAACAATAATGAGTGAGAGTCTAAGAGAGATGTGGAGAAATTAGTAATAGTGGAACTGAGAGAAAAATAAATTTTAGAAGTCATGCATTTTTCTCTATCTCTCTCCCTTTCTTTTATCTTCATCCCTTCCTTTTCCTCTGACAGTGACACTGCCCCTCATAGCTCCCACCCTCTCTCTCTCTCTCTCAATCCAATCAGAAAAAGTGAGATCATTCTTGTAAAGAACGAGTTTGCTTTTTAATTAAAAAATAATCATCAGATAGTGAAAATTGTTCTTAGCGTGATGAATTTCTGTACAAATATAAACTCCTTCTTGTCGTGATGAACCTTAGGTGTAGTATATTAGTAAATATTTTTCACATTGTAGCATTTCGATATTGTTTTTTACTGCATATAGGGTACCGGTTAAAAAGCCTGCATCTTCATGTTATGCACATCATCATGACGCATCATTTCCTAAATTATTTACGGATCCCATTTATTACAATATTTACCAACTTGTCCCAGTTGTAAACGGAAACACAATTTTAAGTGAAAAAGAATAATAATGCGAGCTTGCTAAATTCAAAATCGAGGACTCAACGTTAAATTAAAGAAGTTGGGGAAAACTAATTTCCCCCGTAAAACCTCCGGATGCAAAAATAAGACCTGATTAATATGGATGAGCAGAGCTCTGGAAAAACAAGTACCCCAAAACCATGCACATGTTCCTCCGATGTTCTGTTTCGAAAGAACATGGGTTAATAATCTTCTAACATGTGTAGACATAAACTAGTACTATATCAAAAAACTAAACTACCAACACTGGTCAGTCTCCCAGTTCATTCCAGAGTGAGAATATCTAGGACGATACCCAGACATAGAAGCTATGTTTGAAGAAGTAAGCGGGCTTCTACGATTATGGCCATAGAGTTGTCTGTCATATTGAGCTCTCTTGTTGGGATCCGACAACGTGGAATAAGCCGAATGGATCTTCATGAACTCTTTGGCCGAGGTTTCCTTCTGATTCATGGACACCACATCAGGATGACAAGTCCTCGCAAGCTTCCTATAAGCTGCTTTGATCTCGTTACCGCTAGCACCCATTGAGATCCCAAGCACGTCGTACAGAGAAGCAGGGGAAGAGGAAGCCATATTGGTGGTTGTTTGTCCGCTGTTTCCTCTGTTTTCAGTTGCAGTGTAAGAGGCAGAGATTTTCCCTGGAAAATAAGCTTTCTGGGGTCTAGAAGCTTTGAGCTGAGAGGCTGGAAAGAAAGAAGATTGGACGAAGAAAATGGAATTAGAAAAAGAAAACATTGGGTAAGGCTTGTGGCTTTGATGAGGCAGAGATTCTGGTTTGAGAGTTTATATAGAGGAAAGGGCATATGGGTATCTGGCTTGCAGAGAGATGGCGCACTCTGCCAACGTTATAATACGCGGTTACTCGTAACGTGGTGGTGAACAAGGCAAATGTGAGCGAGGTTGTACTCTTTTGTCCTGTTTTAAATTTAAGTGTGTGTTCGGATTATCTTTTAGAAAATAATTTTTATAATCTATGAGATGAGTATGTGATAATGGTTTTATTTCGATTTACGAAAAAATACTTCTAAAACCTTAATTTCAGTACTTGTCGAACACACATTTAGAGAGACCCACTTTCACCCTACCTTTTCTTAAAGTCCGAACTCTAATAAATAGCTGTACACAACTTTGAATACGGGCTGCGTTTGAGTTTTAAAATAGAACAGTTTAGTGTGGATTTATGATATTTAAATTGGTTTATTAGAGATAATTATTAATAATGTTGTCATTTGTTCCCACTTAGCCTCTCTCTAATTCTGGCTAATCCACACGCAATCAAATGACCACTCTCTCCCTCCCCATTTCTTTTTCCACGTTTCCCTCCAACTTTCACGCCCACCCTCATCACTTTAATTACCATATTTTTATAAGTATTTGCTACTTTTCATGTATATATTTTGTCTTCAATTTGTGATCGCCAATGCTTTTTTATTTCATTTCTTAGTAGAATATTTTGTTTTCAATGCCATCTCTGCCCTTGTCGGTGACCAACTGAGTACTGACCACAGATTCCTGACATGATTTATTATACCACTATCATTCATTTAAAATGTGATATATTGAGTAGCTTGGGAACCGGCCAAATCAGTACTTTTTGTAACTATACATCTACTTGTTATAGCACATCATCGTGACTCATCATTTCCTAAATAATTTATCCGATGCCCTTTATTACAATATTTACTAACTTGTCCTTTTGTAAGCCAGTTGTAAACGGAAACACAATTTTAAGTGAAAAAGAATAATAATGCGAGCTTGCTAAATTCTAAATCGAGGACTCAACGTTAAATTAAAGAAGTTGGGGGGAAACTCATTTCCCCCGTAAAACCTCCGGATACAAAAATAAGATCTGATTAATATGGATGAGCAGAGCTCTGGAAAAACAAGTACCCCAAAACCATGTACATGTTCCTCCGATGTTCTGTTTCGAAAGAACATGGGTTAATAATCTTCTAACATGTGCAGACATAAACTAGTATTAGATCAAAAAACTAAACTACCAACACTGGTCAGTCTCCCAGTTCATTCCAGAGTGAGAATATATAGGACGATACCCAGACATAGAAGCTATGTTTGAAGAAGTAAGCGGGCTTCTACGACTATGGCCATAGAGTTGTCTGTCATATTGGGCTCTCTTGTTGGGATCCGACAACGTGGAATAAGCCGAATGGATCTTCATGAACTCGTTGGCCGAGGTTTCCTTCTGATTCATGGACACCACATCAGGATGACAAGTCCTCGCGAGCTTCCTATAAGCTGCTTTGATCTCGTTACCGCTAGCACCCATTGAGATCCCAAGCACGTCGTACAGAGAAGCAGGGGAAGAGGAAGCCATATTGGTGGTTGTTTGTCCTCTGTTTTCAGTTGCAGTGTAAGAGGCAGAGATTTTCACTGGAAAATAAGCTTTCTGGGGTCTAGAAGCTTTGAGCTGAGAGGCTGGAAAGAAAGAAGATTGGACGAAGAAAATGGAATTAGAAAAAGAAAACATTGGGTAAGGCTTGTGGCTTTGATGAGGCAGAGATTCCGGTTTGAGAGTTTATATAGAGGAAAGGGTATATGGGTATTTGGCTTGCAGAGAGATGGTTCACTCTGCCAACGTTATAATACGCGGTTACTCGTGACTTGGTGGCGAACAAGGCAAATGTGAGCGAGGTTGTACTCTTTTGTCCTGTTTTAAATTTAAGAGAGGCCCACTTTCACCCCACCTTTTTTAAAGTCCGAACTCTAATAAATAACAATTTTGGATAAGGGTTGCGTTTGAGTTTTAAAATAGAACAGTTTAGTGTGGATTTATGATATTTAAATTGGTTTATTAGAGATAATCAAATGGATGCTTGTGTGGTGGGAGGGAGAGTTTCGAAAACAGGGGAAGTGCAGAAATGATAAGGAGGAAATTTGGGTGATAAGAGCGGCGGAAGAGGATGAGGTTGAGTTTGTGGAAGTTAATGTTTGGCCGAGGTTTATCCGTTAGATGCACACCTATGCTGACTCAGCCTCCGGTTCAAATGGATAAGCTTACTCTGTTCTCCTATGTCTAGGTGGCCCTACCTTCTTTATTTTATTTTTTCCACTTCCAGGCCTCCAGCTTTACCCTGCGTCAAGTTGGAGGAAATTTTAATGGAATGGATTTGATTTTAAAAAAATGAATAAATAGTTATACTATTTTAATAGGAAATGTAAGATAAAAGGACAAAGATTTTCAAGAATCCACCTCATTAAAATCTCTTCTTGCACCCTTGGTAGAGCCGGTAATATGGGCTCAACCCGCGGGCTCAACCCGTAAGCCCGTGGTTTTTGACGGGTTAGAGTTGGGAAAATCTCAACCGGCAAAAATGTGGGCCGCACAGGCCCGCACCGCAACCCGCGGGTTAATGGGGGCCAGCCCGCGGGTTGGCAGGTTGGCCCGCACAATTTTTTATTTTTTATTTTCATATAATAATTTTACAAAACTTATAAGTTTTCCACTCTTATCTTGGTACCTCTCAATCCAAAGTAAAAAAATCTTAGTTTTTTCCCTTTTTCTTTAAACAAAATTATTATATCTTAGTTGCTTCAGGATGAGTTTATGTTTTGTTTATAAACTTTAACAAATTTGATAACTTTATCTCTTAAATTTTAGATTATGTTTTTAAATTTTTATAAAAGAAATGATTGATACTATGAAGGTAAATTTAATTACTCATATTTATGTATCTCATATTTTTAATCCTCTTTAAAAAATATGAATTTTTTTTTTCAAAAAAAAAAATGCGGGCCCGCGGGCTGGCCTGCAACCCGCACACTGCGGGTTAGGGTTGGCATTTTGCCAGCCCGCAAAAGTGCGGGTTGCATAGGCTCGCACCCCGCGGGCCGCGGGTTGGTGCGGGCCAACCCGCAACCCGCAGGCTGGCCCGTATTCCCAGCTATAACCCTTGGTATGAGTCATAGCTTCCTGTGCTTTCCTTCTCACGTCACCTTCTTTCTTTTTCTTTTTTTAAATGTTTGTCTGTGCTAATTTATTTTTTTATTTATATAAGTGTTTATAAATCATAATTTATGATATATAAGGTAAGTATGTGAGAGGAGTTTTATCTCGATTTACGTAATAAGTACTTATATCTCAAAAATAAGCTATTCCAAACGTAACTTAAATCTCATACAAGCTTAGATCTAGCATGATTTCGTTTTTCCCTTCGCTTCCATTAAAGGCAGGGTTGGGTTTTGAGCTCTTTTCCTATAAAGAGAAAAACTTATATTTGAATTGTTCAATTTAATGTATTTTTAATTTTATGAAAAGGAAAAAAAAGAAAGGAAAAAATAGGAAAGAAGGAAAAGAGCGAGAGAATTAAAAAAGAAAAAGAAAATTTCCTGATTGTTCTTTATGAAAACAAAATATTCTCTCTGAATTTCCTATTTTGATGTTGTGTCTCACTTTTTTAAATGGAGAGAGGGCATATTAGGTATTGGGCAAAGAGGCCCTGCCGAGGCCAGATAGGCTGATGTTGGAGAGGTCAGAGAAGTCTAATATTGCAGCCATATAAGAGAAAACAAAACCTCACAGGTCAATATAGGTAAATCGGCATTTACGCATTCGTTGCCTGCTGGATCAAGCTGAAATCTAGTCAGTAAGTTTAGAATATATGGTTCATCATTTTCAACGGTGGGATAATCTTTTGGACGCTTAGTGTGAGAGAAAACATACTTATGGTTAGGGATATTTTTTCTGGTAGTTTGAACTACTTTATTCTCTATTGTAAGGTTGTATGTAGCTTTTATTATTTGGCTGAGTGATTGCACGTGTTTGTGCATTTGTGCATTTGTGCATTTGTTTGAGACTTTCTTATACTCTATTTTGATTATAGTGGATCATATTTTCATTGGTCTGGATCACAACTAGAAAAAACGCTTTTTAGACTTGTTAACAACGACATTTTAGACCGGTTCTAGAAGCGGTTTTGATACAACAGGTCTTAAAAGTCTGTTACTTTTTAGACCGATTAAGAAACCGATCTAAAAAAATAAGTTTTTAAATCGGTTGTTTATACATCCGGTCTAAACATAACGAGATTAATGATACTTTTGAAAAAACAGTCATACTTTTTGAAGAACCAATCTAAAAAGTATTTTTAAGATTGATTTTTTAAATAACCAATCTAAAAGGTTCCATTTTTTTAAATATTATTTTTAATTAGCCAGCAGCAAGCCATTTTCCTTGTTAAAACATTTTACCCAGCAAACCATTCTTGTGACATTAAGCCTAACAGTGAAAAACAGTCATTCTTCCTGCACCTCACATTCCACAGAAGCAACAATAATAAATCATTCTTTTTAAAATAAGTTCTTCTCTTACACATTCTCATTTCATCAAGCATTTTAAAACACAATTTCAACAAGTGTAATTTACATTATTCTTCCTACATCCCATATTCCACAGAAGCAACAACAATAAATCGTTGAAAATCAACACATTAATATTTATCGAGAAAGAACACAACAGACAGTAATCATTCTTCCTGCACCTCGTATTCCATAGAAGCAACAATAATAAATCATTCTTCCTAAAATAAATTATTCTTTTACACATTCTTATTTCATTAAGCATTCTAAAACACAATTTCAACATATGTAACTTACATCATTATTCCTACATCCCATATTCCATAGAAGCAACAACAATAAATCACTGAAAATCAACACATTAATATTTATCGAGAAAGAACACAGTAGACAGTAATCCATCCCCGATGATTACTAGCTGGCTCCGGAGCATCTGTACTAGCTAGGACGCCTCAAATCCTTCATTTTCTTGTGACGACAACAAAAATGTAGTTTTAGATATAAAATAACTATGTATATAATTTAAATACAATTCATGATAATTACTTTAGCTAGCTAACCTTTAAAGTAGTTTTATAAAGGGATATCCTCTCATATCCCTTCATAATGATCATTTCTTGTATCGTGTTCATTATATGCTTCATCTTCTTTGTTTAATTCTGGAAGACCCTTAGAAAAAGGAGTCTCAAGAAGATCATTCATTGAGTGGCTTTTCTCATTAATTTCAATGACCCTTTTTCCTTGGAGAGCTACAGACCATATTTTATTTGCCTGATCGGTAATTTAGAACACTTATTTTCGCCTGATATGCCATAATAAAAGGTTCATCTCCAAAACTTCTATTATTTATATCAACTAATGTAAATCCTAATTGATCGATTATCACACCATTGTTGACATCAACCCACTTACATTTGAAAATAGGAAATTTAATTTTAACATAATCAACCACACAAATCTCTTCAATAACCCCATAATAAGGTATGACTGTCAAATTAGGGTTCTTATCTCTCGAACTAGACAAGTGCATAGATTCAACCACTAACATAAACCATTGTTTTGGACCGTGCTCCTATCATCTAGGAACTTCATGTAAAACATATAACTATTGATCATAAATGAAGTCCAACTTATGACATCAACTTCAGGACCATGTGTTAACCATTTAATTGTATCAGAAACACATTTTTCTCCTTCAATCTTTTGTTTGAACCAATGTGCAAAAGTTTTGTTATGCTCCCTAATTAACCTTTGTTCAGTCATTCGACTATTTCCTTTTAGTACAATTTCTTTATGAGTCTTAATGTAAGCTTGAACTTCATCAACATTATTCAAAATGTATAAGTGGACTTGTTGCAATTCATCAGGTTCCACACCCTTTACTGAATCCCCGCGTTTACCCCCTTCTTCATCATGACGTTCAGGAAGTTCAATGTGTCTTACATTTGATAAGTAATCTTGACAAAACTCTATGGCTTTTTCAAAAACATATTTCTAAACAATAGATACTTCAAGTCGGTTAGGGTTCTTCACATACCCTTTTAGGATTTTCATAGTTCTTTCAATTGGGTACATCCATCATAAATAGATAGGACCACACAACTTGATCTCCCTCACTAGATGAACAATTAGATGTATCATGATGTCAAAAAAAGTGGGAAGAAAAGGCTTCTCAATATGACACAGGATTAGATATCCTTCATTTTCTAGTTCATCCAATCTCTCCATCTCAATGACTTTACTACAATAGCATTGAAGAAGAAACAAAGTCTAGTCAAAATATGTTGAAGATCATATTCGACAATGTCTCGAATAGCTACTGGGAATAGTTGTTGCATTAAGACATGACAATCATGAGACTTTAACCCTACTAACTTCAAGTCTTTCATCGAAGCTAAGGTTATATGGAAACTTTGATGTCATATAAAAAGTCACAAAAACTTCTTTTCTCATCTTTAGACAAAGTATAAGAAGTTGGAGGACAAAAAATTCTCTTACCATATGACCTTAGATGCAAGTCTTCTCGTATTCCCATTTCTTGCAAATATAATCTTACCTCCATGCCATTCTTAGAACTACCTTGTATGTTAAATAATGTTCCAACAATACTATCACATACGTTTTTCTCCACATACATGAAATCAATACAATGTCTCACATCAAGATTGCGCCAATATGAAAGATCAAAGAAGATATACCTCTTTTTCCATTTATTTTTTTCATTACTACTCTTTATAGTTTTACCAAATATAACATTGATATTTTTCACCTTTTCATAAACTTACTCCCCAGTCAATGCTTCGGAGCATCTTCAAACTCTTCTCCACCAAAAAAAGCTTTCTTTAATCTACGATATGAGTGGCCTCGTTTAAGAAATCTCCTATGACCAAGATAAATCGTCTTTCTTCCATGTTGAAGTTTATGGAAGCATGTGCCTTCTTCACAAATCGGACAAGCTTTATGCCCTTTAACACTATATCTTGATAAGTTTTCATATGCATGGAAGTCATTTATAGTACAAAAGATCATGTCTCATATTTTAAAAACCTCATTCTTGTTCGCGTAAAAAACATCAACACATTTATCCCACAACTCTTTCAAGTCTTCGACTAAGGGTTCTAGGTAAACATCTATGTTATTTCTAAGTTGCTTTGGTCCCGTAATCAACATAGACAACATAATATACTTTCATTTCATGCATAACAAAGGAGATAAATTATAAATTACCAACAGAACATGCTATGAACTATATATATTGCTTAGGCTACCATAAGGATTCATACCATCTGTGATAAGCCTAAGCCTAAGATTCATAGGTTCTTCACCGAAGCTAAGAAATAATTGATCGATTTTCTTCCATTGAGAAGAATAAACTGGATGTTGAAGCTTTCTATCAGAAATCCTCTCATTTGCATGTCATCTCAAATTTTTGGTATCAATTTCATTGGCAAACAAACGCTTGAACCTTGGTATGATTGGAAGATACCACAGCACTTTTACAGAGGTCTTATTTTATTTATACCTAGGAGTTTCACATATCGGACATTGCTCCTTCTCTTCATGCTCTTTTCTATACAATATGCAATTATTAGAGCATGCATGGATCTTTTTATACTTCATTCCTAGCGGACACAATATTTTTTTAGCATCATAGTATCGATAAGGCAACACATTATTATCTGGAAGCATTTCCTTAAAAGCCTCAAGTGTTTCTAAAAAGCTCCTGTCTCTCCATCTATGCCGTGCTTTCAAGCTTACCAATTTCAATACTGCTATCAACAATTGGTATTTTTACACCCTGGGTACAACGGCTTCTCAACATCACTACACATATTATCATATGTATATGATTACTCTAAAGCCTCTTCTCTTACATCACGAATAATATCCTCTATCCGATCATTCATATCCGTGTCATTATCATCAAAGGCCATTTCCCCCTGGTGAGATGTACTTAGCATTTCTAATTCTTTATCATGCCATACCCATAATGTAAAACTCTTGTAAAATTCTTCACAAATTAAATATGTATATATATTTGCAGCATTTAGTCGCTTCTCATTCAAACATACTACTCAAGGGTAATAAAACATCCCACTATTATCATTGACATTTCTTCTAGCAAAGTCTAAAAAAACCCTCACCCCAACATCATATTCAACATTTGTCCTTTTAGCTTTTATCCAACTACGATCCATACATTTCAACACCTAGTAGCACCCTATCCAATAGCAAAATGATAGACAAAAAAACAAGATAAGAAAGTATAAATAACTTGCAGCATCCTATCCATTATCAAACTCTTGTTCATAACTTTATATTCAATTCAAACCCACATAGCAAATATCATAATGTGATCATTAATGGCAATTAAAGATAAGAAAGTATAAATAAAATATCATAATATGATCATTAAGCTAATATCTAAAGTTATCAACAAGTTCAATGGCGAGAGTAAGACAGAAAGCAACATTGGGCATATTCAAACAAAGTCATAATGATTAAACAGAACACCTCCATTTCCTACTTCAAGCATATTAGAATCTGTTGCCAGACATGGTTAAACCAACCCGAAATAATATCAAAAGGGTCAAGTTCAAATTATTAACAATAATCAAAACAAACCTGGAAAGTTGTTTCACGAGTAGTCACTCTTTGTACTCCCATTTGAAAGAAGAACGAGCGGCAATTGAAGGGAGGAGGAGTCGGAGCTAGAATGTTATCGATTGACGGCGAAATGAAGGTCAACTAATGGCAAGGTATATTGGTAGTGACTCTTCCTTTGCTAATACAGACCCAATGACGCCAATAAGATTAGGAAAAAGAACACCGTCAGTTAGATTGCGAGATATTATGTTCAAAGAGAAAAATTATTCCAGATTTAGAGAGAAAGAGGATGGCGGAATCGTGAACAAGAACACCGTCGAAGAAATTTCAGGGAAAGGTGAGTACAGAGAGCAAGCTACGATTCGGCTGGAGGAAGAGAAGAGCGAAATTTTAATTAGGGTGCACACTTTTAAGACCGATTTTTAAGAATAACAGGTTTTAAAAGTACTTTTTAGATCGGTTTTTAAAATAACCGGTCTAAAGTTGAAACTTTTAGACTGGTTATAATATAAAGCCGGTCTTAAAAGTTTGTTGCTTATTTAGACCGGTTATTTCTATAACCGGTCTAAAAAGTGTATTTTTTTTATTTTATCCTTTTAAGACTGGTTAAACATAAATAAGATCTAAATAATATCTTTGAGACCTGATATCATCTGAATCACTCTCCAAAGTTATCTATAATTATAAAAATGCCACCGGTTATACATTTTAGACCTTATCCCTCTATAATCGGTTTAAATGAGCCAGTCTAAATGACAGATTTTATACTAATGGATAGCCCGTGATTTTTATCCTTAAGTTGAGGGGTTTTCCACGTTAATAATTTTGATATCTCTTATGCCATTTAATTTTTGTTATATATTTGTTTACTTTATTTCCTCAAGACTCTCACAAGTCACAGGAAGGTTTAACATCCATTGGGCTTCCTAACAGATGACACCTTTACAAAGAGTGGCATTGTTGAAGCGATAGCTGATGAGGAATGAAGTGCTGGAGGAACGATTTTTCGCTGTCTTCCAAATACCAAATGTTTGATGTTGAGGTTGGCATTTAGAGTTACGTGGATGGCTTTAGAGTTGATCTACGCCAATTGAATAACTTTTATCTTAGGTTTTAACGGAGAGAAAATTAGGAGAAAAAAACTGAGAGAAAACTCCAAAAAATAACATAATTTTTTATTATTTATTTATAAAAGTTTTAAAACCTAATATTATACTTCTCCAAGTATTTTCTCCTAACTTTTTAAAGTTGTGTAGTTAGAGAGGGATGGGGTGAGGGGCGATTTGATCGGAAAATATTAAATCCTATCCTGTGGTTGAAGCTACAAAAAGGGGCAATATGTTATCAAAAAGAGAAAAAGGGGCAATAAATTTACATATCTTAAGGTTCCATTATTAGGTGTAGTTAATGATTTGTGAGCCAGACCTTTGCCAAAAAGCAACATTTAATTTTCTCCTGATTTCTTGGGTCATCACAGAAAATATTAATCAACGTTGAGCAATTACCTCCATAATCTATGGATAATCTGTTCAAGCGAAAAGAAATTTAACAAAGTAGCAATAATTATTTATCTGATCTGCCTTTCTTTCTTTCTTTTTTTAATTGCATAATTATTTCTGTGATAGAAAATAGAGATTAATAATTAAGTCGTCAGTTAAATTGCTAAAGATAGAGATAATATTGTATACATGTGGGGCATAATTTTGTAGGTTAAATGAATGATGTTCGACTTGCGTAATTAATTGTTAAGACGAGGAAATGGAAGTAGACACGGACGATAATTTGAAGAAGGGGAGGTTGATGAAATAATGTCAGTATCAATCCAAATTAATGTCCGTGATGAATGCATCTAATCCAAAAAGTTGTCATATGAATATGACTCTCCTCCTTCCACTTTAATACTTCAACATCAAATAAAACACACCTTGTTTCTTTGAATGATCGTCGCTTTGTTGTTTTACCTCTTAAAAAAAGGATAATGACGACTGATTGATGCGTCTAAAATATGTTTATTTATATATGTGAGAGGTTACATCTTTGAAATTAATTATGAGCATGTGTTCTGGCCAAAATTAATCGTATTGATTTTTTTGTTCACAAAATTAAATGTATAGACAAGAATATTAACATTAAATTAGATTACGGGATCATATTTCATTCTTCTAAGAAAGACGTTGAAAAATCTCTGATTATAAAGTCTATTGTTCAGAAGGTACTTGAAATTTGTTTAAGAACTATTATCAACATGTTATTTAGATAATACTGCAACCTTTCTTTAGTTGTGTATAATTTATTTTGGATTATGTACAAATTAAAAGATGTTGACAAGTAAAGAAAAGTTGCACATGCTCAAGGACCTGGGTTCCTTATATATATTTAGACAATAAGTCTTATAACAATTGATTTTTCAACAATTTCTCCTTATTCTGCGTGAAGAATAATTGATATGTAATGGTGACTACATAATTAATTATCTTTTTTTTTTTCAAATATATTTCTAATAGATTTTGAATGCCGAACATCAAAATGAAAAGACAAGGCAGAGGGGGGCTAAACAAAAATTTCTCACCAGCAAAAACAAAAATCGGATGGCAAGAAATTAAAATTTAAAACGTAGTTGTATCTTGTGGTATATAGCCACATGCTAATGCAAAAAATCTTTGAGCAATCAACAAGGAATGGTTCAAACAAAACAGTACATGTTGCTTTTGATCCGTGGTTTTTTGTCCCTAGCTCATCTCCATGCTGGACGCCACTTCCTCCCCTCTTTAGTTCCTATATAAAATAAATTTGACGTCTTTGTATTTATATTTTCTTTTTTATTTTGTGTACAATTAATTCCGTTAATATAAAAAAATGTGAAGGGGTTTATGTTTTTCATTTTGGAATTTGGACCACAAGTACATGGTTTGAAGAGTGTGGGGATCGAATTTCAAAAGGGTTAAGGTGTAAATTTATTAATAAAGTTTTGTCTGAGGAGCATCTGGCACAAATATCTTTTAGAATGGACAAAAATATCAATGAACAATTAAAAATGGGTATCCACAAAAACCGTTAAATCCGTACTAGCGTTGTTAAATTATAAGAGAAGAAAACCCTAACGGCGTTAGAACGGATTTAACGGTTTTTGTGGTGAATATCCCTTTTTAATTGTTCATTGATATTTTTATCCCTTCTAAAAGATATTTATACCAGATGCTTCTCAGACAAAACTTTATTAATAAATTTACCTCATAACCCAATTTCAAACACCGTACCATCTAATACCATCTCCATCAGACTAAAGGGTTCCGAGGCTTTTTGTTTTTTAAATTTGTGTCATGAAGCTGTGGATAAAACGAAAGCACTGTCATTTGATGTGATGCTTGTAGTTCTTTGGAGAATGGAGAGGGAAAATATGTTACAGCCATATTATCTTCCACCTCAATATTTATAATAATCAAACCCCACCTAAACACAAAGTTTTCATATATAAATCATGAAGAAATTCAATTTGATTTTCAAACTCTATATATCAGCAAATGCATATTAGTGGTTGAAATTTCTTCTAGATACAAAAGCTGACCATAATTTTGACGAATTCTTGTAGATGAAGTTGCTCACCACGTCTTCTTTGGATAATGATGAAGGGGACACCCCACGTTGGGGTTGCAGGTCTTCCACGGTCCTTTGTTTATTCGCATATTGATTTTATCATATTTATAGGATATTTTTTAACATATTTTGTCAGAATCATAACTACTCGGTATTTCATTCTATTTGATACATTCTCCACTCTAAAGTTAATATGAATAATAAAATTATATATTTATATGAAAAATTTAATAATATGACTTATGAATTTGATAAAAAAACTTTTTCTTTCTTCTTTATAAATAGGATTAGGAGATTATCTTTTTTGCCTTCTTTTATTTATTCACAATGATAATGATACATACATATATATATATATATATATATATATATATATATATATATATATATATATATATATATATATATATATATATTTGTTTTGTACTTCCCGATTTACTTACCTTTTTTTTTTTGTCCATTTACTTACTTACCCCACACCCATTTATATTTCTATTCCTTCATCATTAATTACCTTCCTTTTCTTTTGTATTTTTTTTTTGGCACCAGAGAATTGCTTCTTGTTAACGATGACCCGCTTTGCGTTATTATATGCATTCTCTTTTTTTTTTTTCTTATTGTGTTATTATTAGATTTAATTATATCCAGGGTAAAGTTGGGAATGGGGGGGGGGGTAAGTTGGGAATGGGGGCTGACAAAATGCCAACCCTAACCTGCAGTGTGCGGGATGAGGGTTAGCCCGCAGGCCCTCATTTTTTTTTGAAAAAAAACACCTATTTTTAAAAAAAGGCCGAAAATACAAGATACATATATATATGAATAATTAAATTTATCTTCCTACTATCAATCATTTCTCTTATAAAAATTTAAAAGAATAATACATAATTCAATAGATAAAATTATCAAATTTGCTAAATTTTATAAACAAAACATAAGCTCATCCACAAGCAACCAAGATATAATAATTTGTTTAAAGAAGAAGGGAAAAAGTTAAGATTTTCTCTCTTTAGATTAAGAGGTACCAAGACAGAAGTGAAAAACTTATAAGTTTTATAAAATTATTAAATACAAAAAAAAAAAAAGTGTGGGCCAACCCTAGGCTGGCTCGCATCAACCCATGGACTTGCGGGTTGGACTCGTATTACCTCCTCTATCTTGGGTCTAATGGAAGTGGTTAGTCTCTCACCACGTGGTGAACAAGGTTCAAATTCTCACTGAGAGAGATGTTCACATTTAGTACCCGGTAGTACCTCAAATAGAATTATTTTCAAAAGAAGGATACATATATTTAGAAAAAAAAAAAATTCTATCCATAAAATACTACAACGAGAATTCGACCCAAAAAAAAAAAACAATAACCAGAAGACAACAAAGGGGACTCTAAAGTCCAAACATACATATGGGCATTGTTTTGGTTTTGGGCTTTAAAGCCGGAGCTTATAAGCAGATGCCCAATTCAATGTTAAGCCCGTTTATTTTTTTAAAGTTTTACTATTAAAAAAATAAATGATGGAGCAAATTTGGAGGACACAGACCCCGGATGCGGTAGGACGTTTTCCGTTCTCCGAAATCAGAGTCGTAGAAAGCTGGGAAGCAAGAAGAGGAAGAGGAAGCAAGCTGGGAAGAAAGGGTAGACCAAAGCGTGAAGAGGCCGAAGTGTCGTGTTTTTCAAATTTACGCTGAGGACTCTGAAAATGGGGAGCAAGAAAAGGAAGAGGAAGGAGGAGCGACCCACTATTCATCACAGGAACAAGTACTCTGAGAACCCCCCGGACTTTTCTCAGTTAGCTTCTCTCTACCCATCCTTCCAACCTTTTGTCTTTTACTCTCATGACGGTCGTCCCAACATTGATTG
Organism: Inga laurina; assembly: GCA_963855925.1. Classification (NCBI taxonomy): domain Eukaryota; kingdom Viridiplantae; phylum Streptophyta; class Magnoliopsida; order Fabales; family Fabaceae; genus Inga; species Inga laurina. Next base: position 60,296,334 of record OY979702.1, on the reverse strand, counting down.
GACCGACTTTAACGCCACCCGAGAACTCACCCGCGTTTTACTTCTCCATGACCATTCTCTTAACTGGTAATTTCCTTTCGTGCCTGTATACTGCTAGACAATGCATTTGTTTTCTCGTCTGGGTTTCTGTTTATCATAATAACGTCTTTTGTTTGCAGTTCCAGTTGAACTAATCGGAGTTTAGTGTGCTTAATGCTTATTTATAGTACCTAATTTCGGACTACATTCATTTTGTGTTTACCGAGCTCATGTTATCTGCTGACTCTGATTACTATTGAAAAATTTCCCCTTGTTTTATCCTGTTGGTTGTATTGTGTCAAATGGAGATTCTTAGTAATTATCTTTGTCTTGTTCATAAAGTGGAAGCTGTTAGTTATCTCATTTTTTATCCCAACGATTCTGCACATCTCTCTGTTTTTTTATTGCTGAATAGCGATAAAGAAAGCTGCAAGTGTAGTCCAATTCTCTCTTCAGCAGCAGACTAATGCAATGCTTGACAGAGGAAAAGTGTTTTCTAGAAAGGAAATGGGGAATGCCTCAATTCCATTCCATTTCCTTTACAGGATGCACTAATTCTAGCTAGTGAAAGGATTGTGATATGCCAACAGTGTTCTCTTTGACAAATTATTCATTCTGTCTGGTTCTATGGAACGGAAGTCTGTGTTGACAGTCTGTTTTGTTTAAATTTTTAGGTGGATTCCTGATGGGCAGCTCTGCCCTACTGTACCCAACAGGTCTAATTACATCCATTGGGTTGAAGATCTTCTATCTTCTGACATCATTCCACATACCATTTCAACTAGAGATAAGGTGAGAGGATTTGACATAGGAACTGGAGCAAATTGCATTTATCCCCTTCTTGGTGCATCACTTCTAGGCTGGACTTTTGTTGGGTCAGGTATATAATCTTGAGCGGTATTGCTGTATTTTGGGTCTTTAGCTGGAGCTTCTATGGGTATTCTGTTTTTGGTAACTCCTGTGAACTTTGGATTTAGTACTAAACTTCACTCAAACGGATGCAGATGTGACTGATGTTGCAATAGAGTGGGCAAGCAGAAATGTTCATAGTAATCCACATATTTCTGATTTAATTGAAATCAGAAAGGTTGAAAGCAATGAAAATGCTGTCTCTGTTGAAGGGTTTCATTATGGAGAGTCAGTCTGTGATGAAAGTAAGATAGATTTAGGTTTGAATTTTGGTGCAGAGGTACCTCTTGAGCCTTCATTACCACCTGATTTGCGTTCCAACTTTAATAAGAATTATTATGGACCGCCTATACTTCTTGATGTAGTCAGGGATGATGAAAAGTTTGATTTCTGCATGTGTAATCCTCCATTTTTTGAAAGTTTAGAGGAAGCAGGACTTAATCCAAAAACCTCTTGTGGTGGTTCTCGGGAAGAAATGGTTTGCCCTGGCGGAGAGAGGGCCTTCATTACTCGTATTATTGAAGATAGTGCTGCACTTGGGCATTCTTTCCGGTACTATGATTTGTTTATGAAAAAAATCAATTGCAATTTCCTACATTTCTGTGATAAATTGACTAGAAATTAGTATTCATTCTTGTTTATAGTTGGTACACTTCAATGGTTGGGAGAAAATCAAACCTCAAGTTCCTCATATCAAAACTTTGGGCAAATGGAGTCACTATAGTGAAGACAACTGAATTTGTTCAAGGCAAGACATGCCGGTGGGGGCTTGCTTGGTCTTTCTTGCCTCCAAGACAGAATAAGATATCAGCCTCTATTCCTGAGAAGACTAACATGTCTTTTATGCTTGAGGTATGGTATTTTTATCGCAATATTTAAGAATTACATTTCTTTGGGACTATAAATAATCTTATTGGTTGTTTTCCCATGCCAATTTTATGATAACGTAGATCAAGAGTGATAATATGCATGGAAAAACTGTCAAGAGAATGTATCTAATTATGCCATATAATGTGTTGGGGCTGAGGGAAAACAAGTAATAACTCACTTCAAAGATGATCACACGTTATATGGCATAATAAGAAACGATTTCTTGGAAGTTTTGCTATTCACCTTATTCATTTTTTTTTTTCATGCTATTTCCCTAATAGATTTATGCAATATATCATAATGAGTAAGCCACTAAATTAAAAATGTATTGAATAACAATCTAACTAGTAGTTTTTGGGATTCAAATCACTAGTAGGATCATGGGAGTGCGGATTTATTCAATGCAAGTTAGCTAGCTAAAAAAGTGTTCCTGGTAGTTTGATGGAAATGTAGCAAGTTCTGAAACATTTTCAACTAATCTGTAAAAGGAGACCACTCCTTCTTTTCTCTTTGTTTAAGGTGAGCGTTCGGTTTTTGCTCTCTTTGTTTAAGGTCAACACTGTTGATTGAGCTGGCCAGTCCAGGGAAAATTGCAGCTGCATTTGTGTGTCAATTGCCAGCAGGAAAAAAGTTTATATTCAATTTGACAAGTTTAAATGTTTTCATTATTAGGATATACATAAATTGTTGCCTGTAATTGGGCTTCTGTTGTTCTTTCATATAATTTATATTCATGCTCATATGATTTACCACTTATTTTCCTCCTGTTGTTGGCTTGTTGCCTATAACATTTTATACTGCAAATGTATCTTTCAGCGACTTCAGCGACATCATGGTGCCATACATGTGTTGCAAGCTGTTGAGTCCTACTTCACTTTACATGGGTTACCCTGCACACTGAATTCCTCCTCTTTCACAGTGGATGTAAGACACACTGCTCTAACCCTCCCAATTTATGATTTACATTATGTGATGGCTGTTATGCTTAATCTCAATCATAGGTTGAGGCATCAAAAGATGAGTATGATTCAATCTTGAAGAATGAGTTGCCACTTATTCATAAGGGCACCCAATCTAAATCCGGGAGAGAGACGTCTGATGGATCAAGTATTAGTTATGATAAATTACGTTTCCGTGTTTCGGTATGCTTCCATTTCTTTACTGACTTGAGATATGATATTTATTGGAAAAATTTACTTTGACACCTTGCTAAATCTATTCCATACTGAAGGTTTTCCAACAAATTCCTGGGACGCTATTGGTGAAAGGTTCATTGCAAGAAAAGAGTAGCCCGCTATCAGGTGTTTGTGCAACCTATATTTCCAATTTTAATATATCTGCACATTGCACTGTGCTCATCATTAGCGTTGTGTGTCTGGTTATTTAGGTCAAGATACAGCGGGATACTTCTATTTCTCTGCTCCTTGTTTCATTGGTTTCCTGCATCCGAACTGCATTCTTATTTATGGAGCATTGAGCTAGAGTGAATGAATAATGCACTCAGTTATTGCTTATTCTCTTTTGCAGGAGCATTCTTGTTGATATTTCAAAAAATAGAGGAAGATTTGCGGAGTAAATTTTGTATAGATAAAAAATAGCTTAGGATTTGATTTTCTTTTTAAGAAAATACTAAGGCCATGAGCTCGTTACAGATATCATAAAAAAGCAAGGCCTTACACTCTAGGAGTATTCATGACAAGCTTAGGATTTGATTTTGAGTCATGCATGGTTGGAGCTTTCAGTTATCTAACGGACGTGCGTACCTACAGGTTACAACTGGAAGTTGCAAAATATACTTTCTTCTGTCTTTAATATAAAACATATTTACATAATTTGATTAGATTAAAGAAATTAATTAAAGTAGTTAATATAATATATATATTTTTTTAAAACACATCATTATTTTTTAATTCTCTTCATCTCTTTCTTACTCTATTATAGTTGAGAGAATATTAGGGGTAAATTAAAAAAAGATTGATAAATATAAAAAATATGTTTTATATTTTGGATCAGAATAAACTTCTTAGGTCTTTAGAGCAGGGAGTATATTAGTGTGGAGTAAATACTTGGCCATATTTTCTATGTTTTTGGATACAAGTGTTAGTTTTTTTGTTTTGTTTTGACCTGGATACAAGTGTTAGTTTCAATTATTGGGTTGGGAGTGTTGATTTGTCCATGGGACGTTGATAGCTGGCAATTTCTTTATGGAAATATCTTTGCTTTGCTGTATGGCATTGACTGGTTACGTGACAAGTATGACCCTACCAATCTCTCTGTTTATTTTTCTAAACTATAGGACTTACTCTACCAATCAATCACTGAAATCCGCCTCTTCTTTTTTGATCAAAAAAATCCGCCTCTTCAAAACTATCAACTCTTCAATCATATTCAGGTCAAAAAAAAAAAAAAAAAACCCTTCAATCAGACAATCATATTGGCCTATGAACCTTCTTGCAAGATATTTTCTATGCGCTTTATGGAATTTGGAATTTTATAGGATATAATGTGCACAATGCTTGCATAGGTGGAATCACGTTTGGATTGTAGTTTGTTACTAGCATATGAAGAAATAATTCGTCTCCAGCTTCTGGCTTGATGGGGAAAATGTTCTACCTTATCCTCTCAAATCAGTAGAATAATTTGTATGACTCCCTTGTAATATCATTTCGTCGACTATAAAAAAACAGGATACTAAGCCTGGATTATATTATTTCATATGTTTTTTTCCCCAAAGGATGATATCATTTTTTATCCCTCAAGCTTATCTTTATTTTGATTTTGGTTTATCAAATTTCGAACTATAGATTTTGGACTTTTCGTCACTCTAGGGGCAAAACGGTTTAAGTTTTTATTAAGTTATAGGGAATGGTTTAAGTTTTTATTGAGTTATAATGACTAATGTTTTTTCGTTGATTCATGTCCATAAAAGATTCAATAAGGTTTTACATTGGTTGTCGGGTCATTGACTTGAAAAAAACGTATGATCGTGTGCTAAGAAATATACTTTGGAAAGCTTTAAAAAAGAAGGGGGTGCTGCTGTATTTATCAAAGCCATTTAGGATATGAATGACGGGGTAACAACTAATGTTAGAACACCTGGAAGTGAGATAAAAGACTTTATTATAAGGATTGGTTTACATCAGGGATCAACTTTGAATCTTTATTTGTTTAAATTAGTTGCCGACTTTCTAGCTGAGCTTATCTAAGAAGAGATTTCTAACTGCATGCTTGTTGCTGATGATATCGTCCTATTGACTAAATCAAGGGAGGAGATTAATTCTAAACTTGAAATATGGAGAAGGGCTTTAGAGTCGAAGGGTTTTGATCTAAGTAAGAGCAAAACAAAATATATGCATTACACGTTTGACAAGAGACAAGTGAGAAATGATGTGGAGGTTAAATTGGGAAAATAAGTCATTCGACAAGTGACAAAGTTTAGATTTTGGCATCAATTATACAATAAGATAATGAAATTGATGAAGATGTAAACCATAGAATTCAGACTGAGTGGTATAAATGGAAAAAGTTACCGAGGTTATTTGTGATCGGAAAGTTCCTAATAAGATGAAAGGAAAGTTTTATTGCGCTGCAATAAGACTAGCAGTGTTATATGGTAATGAATGTTGTGTTTTAAAGGGATAATATGAAAATAAAGTGGGAGTAGCCGATATAAGAATGCTGAGATAGATATATGATTTTACAAGAAAAGATGAGATTCATAATAATTATATACGTGAACGCGTTGGAGTGGTACCTATTAAGGAGAAAATGATAGAAAATCGTCTGAAGTGGTTTAAATATGTCCAAAGACGGCCATTAGATGCGCCAGTGAGGAGGGTCAATCAAGCAGTATGGAGCCCTCTAAAAAGAAGTAGAGGAAGACCCAAGCAAACTTTCAATGAGGGTGTAGAGCGGGATTTATTGGCTAATAATTTGTCTAAAGATTTGGTTTTTGATAAAACATAATGACGTTGTGCGATCCATGCAGCTGATCTCACCTAGTAGAATAAGGCTTTGTTATTGTTATTGTTGTTGTAAGTGACCAATGTTTTAAATGAAATAAAACTTACAAAATTAAAATTTATGGTTTGAAACTTGGGAGGCTATAACTAAAATGAGAATAAATTTAATGAAGTAAATTTGTGATACAATATAAAGTTAATCGCCAGGACCCTAAAACTAAGCTAGGTTATATCAAAGCTTAACGTTTCTTAATTTTTCTTTGCAAGTTCAGAAAATCTTTAAAGATGATGGATTCTTTCGTTAAACCCTATCGCCAAGAAAAACAACAAAACAAAATCATTGATGAGCCTATTCTATTTCACTCACCCTACAGCTGGCATACTCGACCAGTCGACCATATGATAACTTTGGAATTCAACTTAAATAAATAAAAATTACTCTCTCCTATCGTTTTTTTATATTCAACTGGGGAATATAATATTTACAAACCAGAAGTCTATTCAAACTCAGCCCAAAATGGACCATCTTTTGGCTGGTTTGCGTCAGACCTAATAGATGCTAATTAAATTAATTTAAAATATTTTTATTTTATTTTATTTAAAAATTAATTAGTTTGACTAATAAATTAATATATAATATAAGAATACACAATAGATAATATAATTAAGTACTTTATTTAACTTCCTTAATCTCTTAAAAAAAGTTAACTTACTTTTATATTTAGGACCGTAGAAAGAAGGATTGGAAAAGAGATGAACCATCCTGCCCAAGACAAACCTCTCTCCTATCCTTAATATTGATTAGATTAAAAAAATTAGTTAAATTAGTTAATATGATATGTATTTTTTAAAATACTCGAGTCATCTTCCCTAATTCCTCTTTACTTTTTAATTATTATTGAGAGAACATCAATAAGAATAAATTCAAAAAAATTGACAAATACAAAAAATATGTTTTATATTTAAAAGTTAGAACTAAGACTAACTTTCTAAATGTGTTCTATATAAGGATAGAGGGAGTATTAAATGAGACTTTGTCAATTTCTAAGTCACTTATATCCAAGAAATTTTATTTAAAATATAAGTCACTTTCAGGTATTAAATGAAGCTTTGCTAATTTTACCCCTATTGACTATGTTAATAAACTAATAAAAGAGAGAGAAGTATAAATGGATAAAGATAAAAGCCCTTTCATAATTAAGAACAAATCTTGAAAAATCAATCAATTTAATACTTGATTTTCGAATACAAGTAACTTATATAACTTATAGTCTTATATACAGGCATTGAACTGATTCACAACTGAAATAAATAATTTTACATGAGTGACACAGGTAACCGTGAGACACAGCACAATTTACAAAGAAACCAAAAGACGTGAGGACATGTACATGGCATAAACACAAACAATGAACTGAAGCACAGAGATGCACAACAATGGCAACGTGGAATTGGAACCCTAAACCCAAACAAGAGTGAAGCCTTATTGCAGATTCAGAACGTAGCAGCTCAGGCTTTGCCTTCAACCCTTGCATGAGTGAGCCCAACACAAGCATCCACAAAATCTTCATCCACAAAATCCGTAGAAAATACCTGTAATCTGTCCCCAATCCCCCTCGAATAACACTGCGATATGAACAATCTGTTATAGGCATGGATCCTTCCCGTCACCGGTTTCACGCACACCACTGGGTTATCCGCCACCGGCGTCACCGTATTCTCCACCCTGTAAAAGTACTTCCTCGACGTCGCCGCCGGCTGCTCCCCTAAGTGCTTCAAATTGCTCTCGAATTTCGTCGATGGCAAATCAGTCTCGATCCAGTTATCCTTCAAATACTCTGCACTCCAAAGCGGACTCCCTGCTCCCGGACGAGCCGATTTTCTCGGCTTCCACACACATATGACCCTCTTCGGTAACAATTCGGCTATAGTCTTCTCAAACACGTGATCGTCCTGGTGGATCAGGAACTCGCCTAGCTGATCGACCAAGTACTTGTCGAAATCGGGCGGGTCTTCGTGCCCGAACTCTGTTCGGATCTCCAGGATTATGATCTCCGATCGGGTTTCCGATAGGAACTTCTTGACGTCGTTGATGGCGACGTCGACGCTGTAAGTTTTGAGTATTCCGTGGCAGACCCGTCGGTTCTGCTCGATCCGGATGTCGAGGACCCGAGTCCCCAGGACGAGCTGTTTGTAGATTGATAGGGATTGGCATTGAGCGAAGGGACGAGTGATGAGAGGGAATCCGATTTTGTTCGTGGCAGAATCGTGCGTTCCCGGCCACACAATTTTGTTGATATGAACTTTCTCTGGATTAAGCTCAGACATCCAGTTTTTTCTATCTTGTGGTCGAAAATCAGCCCCAGGGTAGTCTTCGCCGGAGACTATGAGATTAGCCAGAGCTTTCTTCTCCGTCCGGATATCCTTCCTCCGCTCAATTTGTTTGGAACATCCAGAACCCATGTTCAGGGTCCAAGGTGAAGAACAAGATGGTGATGGTGATGGTGATGGTGATGACGAGAAAGAAGAGGAAGAAGGAGGAGGAGGAGAATTCCTAGTTCTTCCCCATCCACAACTAGGAAGCTGATGAAGGAGATGAATTGATTTGCTGATGCTAGGTGAGAGTATGAACAGACGAACATAAATAATTTAAAGAAAACAACGAAACAAATGATGAATTGGTGAGTGGTCCTGGGATAATAAGTTATGATTTTCTGTTTTATTCACGTTACTTGTCTGCATTATCTTAATGGATTATAGTTGACACGGGGAAAACGTATTTAGCGTATAAGAAATAGTTTAGTTACACTTAATCTTTTAATTATAGATACAGCAAACTAATTACGAACCAAGCTGCACAAACCACTATATATAATATAATACTCCTTATTTCCTAATGATATTTTCTTTTGTCGAATTTAAAATTTGATCATTGCATGCACAAATGTAAAAATGTAAGTAATGCCTATCATGTAACAAGTGTTTGAACAAATAGCATGATTTGTATTAAACAATTTGAAAACAAGCTTTAAAAAATACATATAACTTAATTAAGTTATAATTATGTTAAATTGGGTTGCGCGTTGTGCGGGTGAGTCGATGTCATGACTGGTGGAGAGGCATAGTCGAGGGCTTATCTATGGTTGGTCCACTTGGCCTGATGGATGGCCAAATGTTCATTGTCTTTTCGGATATGATCGGGGTCTCTGTATATAATAATAATTACAAATAAAATCATCAGACGAAGAAAGGAGCTATAACATAAAAAATAAACCAGTGCGAAACCGAAGCAAAAACGAGGGATATAAAAATAGAGAAAAGAATCAACCAACTCCTTGGATTACATTTTCTTTCTGTCAGATTCCGCAGCAGTTGTATGACCCAACTTTTTCAATACTTGTTTAAAAACATCCTTTCTGTCAGATTCCGCAGCAGTTGGATGGGAAGAAAAGTTAATTGGAAAGAAAATGGGGAGAAGAAAAAAATATGAAAGAAAATGTTATCACTCATCCAATTTGGATGGAGGAGCCTGCATATTACTTCTCCTCTTGTTTGGATGAACAAGCGCATGAATTAGTTTTTAAGAATAGATTTTATGATTTATAAGATAAATTTATTAGAGAGGTTTTATTTTGATTTATGAAAAACAGTTTCTAAAACAACGTTTTTGTGATTTGTCAAACACTCCCTAGAAGAAAATAAGAACAAAGGAAAATGGGTAAGTACCCAAATCCAAATGACTAAAAATCCTTATATTTAGGATAAAAATATATTATGTTTTAAATTTAATAAAAACCAATAATAAAATTAATATAAGGGAAAATTGTCCAAAAATACCTCATTGGAAACTTATGTATTAAATGGGACCTTTAGGTGCAAATAATCTTCCCTTGTGTGCAAACAATACTCCCCTGTATGCAATATATCTTCCCTGTGTGACTTTTCTTTGTGTTCGAACAATTTTCCTTTATGTGCAAAAAATCTTTCCTCAAGTCCCATTTAGTAAATAAGTTTTCAAAGAGGTTTTTATCAGCAATTCTCCCTGAATATAATCCAATTATTTGTTAAAGATATATTTTCATATTATATTTTAAAGGGAAAATTGTGAAAAATTCCCTCATTGGCAACTTATTTGTTAAATGGGATCTTCACGTGCAGATTATCTTCCACGTGTACAGAATATCTTCCTTGGTGTGCAAATGATCTTCCTTATGTGCAAAAACCTTCTCTATACGTGTGCAAAAATCTTCCCTATATGTGCAGAAATCTTCCCTCCGTGTGCAGAAATCTTCCCTCCGTGTATAGAAATCTTCCCTTTGTGTGCAGATATCTTCCTAGATTCCATTTAGCAAATAAGTTGCCAATGAGGTCTTTTTTTTTTTTTTTAGCAATTCTCCCTATTTTAAAACTAAATAATTTATTGTAAAATGTTATGTTTAAAGATAGAAAATAAAAAATGCATAAATTTTGCAAAATTAAATATAATAAAAAGGAAATTGAATCCACCTCGCCATGCGGAAATTTCCAGAGATGTACATCTCATTTGGCGAATCAAAATGTTTCCTCTTGAATCATTGAATTCAACCATCATGCATTCGACAGCCCAAAACGCCAATCGACAATAACCGCTCATGGCCACCAAAATTTAATAGGCAGAACACACAAATCTCAACGACAATGGGTTGGGACGAAAACGCTGGAAGAGGGAATCAATGGAGTTAACAGATCAGGAATGAGATTTTGAGGACATTCACTCGTGGAAGGACTCCTCAAGAACCCAGTACGGCAAAGCATGTCCCATCTCCTTCTCTAGCTCCACCGCTTCCTTATTCAGTTCACGATTTCTTCCACTCTATGCCGGAGAAGGTGTCCTCAGCCGAGTGGGTGAATCAGAATTTGGACCTTTTCCCACCCACATTCGCGCGAAAATGAAGAGTGGGAGCGTGCGAGGGCAGTTGCGGAATGTCTGTTTTCTTCTCCAAATTTCTCCATATTTCGAGAGACGTGGGGAGAAAATGGCCCGCCTGCTTTTCTGTCTCACTTTTTCCCCTCTCATTTGCTGATTTTTGCATGTCTTATTTTCTTTCCTACTTTTCTTTCTTCTCACTTTTCTTCCCTAATTCAAACGGCAGAAAACATCCCATTCTCTCTCCCACTTTTCTTTCTTTTCATTTTTCTTCCCTCATCCAAACAGGAGAAAACTCCTTTATCCCCCAATTATCCTTCTTATTTTTCTTTTCTCAGCCAATTTTCTCTCCAACCAAACAGGTTAGACCTTTCAGCTCCCTCAAAAGTGGGAAATTATTCAAGGGGAAAATGATTTATCTACAAATTTCTCGTGTTCATACGTACTAATTTGATTTCTACAAGCAACTCATCACTTTAATGTTTTATTCCGAATAATAATTTCCATTGCTTTATATAATGTACACATACATAACTACATAACAAGATAATATTTAATCGTGTTAGTTTTAGCCACATCTATACTTTCGATGATGTCAAACATAATTCGTATTTAGTATTTTTTTTGTTAATTTTTTGCCAACATCATTTGGATTAGTGAGAAATTATTAATACTTGGAACAAAAACAATAGTACAAAAGAGCAAACTTTGTCATCATTGTTTAACTGCACTCTGGAGTATAGCATGGCAAATTAAAGCATGTAACAATCAGTCTATCACCAATAGTCTTTACAAGAACACTTACCATCCTTAAAACAATGAAAACGATTATTATCTCTCACTATAATTTCCCTACCCACAATTCTTGAGATGAACTTGATGGCACTATGACAATCTCCACATATCCTAAGATTCTTTGTGATTCGTATAGGTACTCCTGGTGGGAGGGCTATGAGGCCAAAGGCAAGAGCAATCTTCTCACTGTGGTACCACACTTCTAAATCCTTCTCTTCTTCTTCTAAATCAAAGAGTGATAAATTTGTATCAGGTGCATATCCTGCTTCCTTCATCTCCCTTCTCAGCTTGCTTAACATCGCCTGAATCTCATCGTTCCTTTCGTGAACATTATTCTTTTTGGCTCGAAATATATGAACCCGGTTCTTTACAGTGATCCAACTATAACCAGCACCCTTCTTTATACCAATATCTTTCATTTCCTTCCTGACAAGAGTGGCTTCTTCCCACCTGCATTAATCAATTACCGGTTTCAGTTTCCAATGAATGACCCCAAATTAGTCATCAAATGTTTTAAGAATAAAAAATACTACCTCCGGTCCTTAATATAAGAATTAGTCAGTAATTGGATTTGGTCCTAAATATAAAATCCCAATCCACTTTATCTCCCAAGTTTATAATTTTCTCCCAAAGTATTTGATAGAGTTGCTTTTACTGACAGTCCTATACGAGAAAATTAGCAAAGATATATGAAAGAGGAAAATCACTTTCAGCTTAACAGGGCTTTGACCACAGGTTTTTATCTTTTGGGATAAAGACACTGAGGGTTAGAGTTGCTAGTGTTGCTGTAGGCAAAGGGTTAAGAAAGGGTTATATTGGGGAATGAGAGTAACTTTTTGGCTCTTATTTAGCTGTTGCTGTGAGTCAGGAGAGGCAAAACTTAATTTTGTAATTCGAGTATGGTTAGGAGAGTGGCTGGCCTCTCGAATGCTAGCTGGGGGTGGAGGAAGGTGGTCTTTCTTCATCATATTTTGTATCTGATTTAGTGTATCAGTGAGTTATCTGCTGTAATTTTTCCTTCTGTTCTTGGGGAGAAATATTTTGTGGAATAAATACCAGTTTCAACAATATTTTCCTACTGTTCTATCTTGGGCTCTATTAGTGCCCCTATTGATTGCACAAGTTAAACAACTTCTAAGGAAAGTCATGATGAAAGATAGTATTTTAGGAAAATCAACTTATATTTGTTATAAAAAACTAACATAACCAACTTCCTTAATTTACCTAGATTAATCAGCTATATCTCATATTAAGGATTGGGTAGTAAGAACTATCTGCAGCCACTGAAAGATGATTCATCAATATGAAAATGTTACCTTCCAGCAGCAGCAAGCATATTAGAAAGCACCACATGGTTGCCTGAGTCCTGGGGGTCAAGCTTAAATAAATTATCTGCAGCAATTTTTCCTATCTCTGGCTTCCTGTACATCTTGCAAGCCCCCAATAAAGCCCCCCAGACTGAAATAGTGGGAGGAATTGGCATTTTCTCTATGAACTCGTATGCACGCTCGACCAATCCAGATCGTCCTAACAGGTCTACAATACATGCATAATGCTCTGCACCTGCTTCAATTCCATAGCTTTCTCTCATTGACTCAAACATCCTCATCCCCGTCTCCACTGCTCCAGCCCTACTACATGCGGATAATACAGAAACTAGTGTAACATAACTTGGTGCTATCTCAGGCTTACTTGATGTCATCTCCTCAAATAAAGCCAATGCCATGTCAGCATCACCTTGGTGTGCATATCCACTTATCATTGCATTCCAAGTGACTAGATTCCTCTCAGGCATTTCATTAAAGACTTGCTCTGCATCCACTATACTTCCACATTTTCCGTACAAGTCTACGAGTGCGCTACCGACAAAGATATTCTCCTCAACACATGCTTTCACAGCAAGCGCATGAAGTGACCTGCCCAATTCCAGTCCTCCAAGCTCAGCACAAGCACTGAGTACACTTGACACCATGAAGTCTGTTGGCTCAACTCCTTCCTTCCTTGCCTGCTGGAATACTAAACATGCCCTCTCTTCATTGTTGTTTTGCACAAAAGTAGCAAGCATAGAGCACCAAGATACATCATTCCGCCAGATAATTCTATCAAAAACCATTTCAGCAGATAAAAGATCTTGACATTTTCCATAAAAATCAATAAGCCCATTTGAGACAGATAAGTCCTCAGCATATCCAATACGGATTATAAAGGCATGTAACTGACGTCCAAACTCCAATTTTTTTGTGTGAGAACATGCATTCAGAAATGCACAAAATGTTATAGAATTAGGCTCCTCACCTAAACATAGTAACTTCTTAAATGCATCAAATGCATCTTGAGACCGGTTGTCAAGCACTGCATTAGAAATATTTGCATTCCATGTGGCGATGTTTTTTTCAGGCATTTCATCAAACATCTTATGAGCTTCAACTCTAAGACCCAATTTGCTGTACATGTCAAAGGCACTGCATCCAACGAAGACATCGCATATTTGACCAGCTTTCACTGCAAGAGCGTGAACTTGTTTTCCAGTAAAGGGCATATGCAATGAAGCAGAGGCTTTGAATACACAGGGGAAGGTGAAGTCATTTGGCCGAATAGACTCACGGCGCATATTAGAGAAGCAGAGGAGAGCAGCAGCAGAACGGCCATTTTGGACACAACCAGAAATGAGGGAGGTCCAAGTAACAACAGTACGAGCATCTGTGAGTGAGATAACACATAGTGCTGAGTTAAAACGGTCAAGTTTGGAATACATGTTGATAAGGTAGTTGCACAGAAATGAAGGGAGGGGGTTATCCAAGGTCCTGATGATCTGAGCATGGACAGCACGACCAACTAAAGAAGACCGAGTAGAAACAGCAAAATTGAGTAAAGAACCCAACAAGTTTGAAGGTTGCAAGTGCATTGTAGGTGATAATGATAAGACTAGATGGAAGCTTGTTCCGGTCTATTTGTTTGCGAAGAGTCATCTGAATTGCTCAAGTTGAAGTTTGAAATTCTCGAAATTCAACGTCCTTCCTATAAAAATAGACTTCCAATTGTCTACACAATGGCACATTGTGCGGACGCTGCACATTACTCTAATTTTTATAATCACCAGATCCATACAGCTTTGCTTTTCATTAAAACCAAAAAGCTATTGACAGAATAGAAAATTCAGGCATATACCCTTTGTAATTTCAATATCACTGATACAGGAGGTTCAGGCTCGGAATCTAGCCTCATTTTCCAGCTAAACGCAGAAGGAACAGTAGAACCTATAATTAAAATGAACAGGAGTCAGTCACCACTAATCATTGTCTGTGAAAGTCCCTCGGTATATCTCGAAAGCATTCCAGCATAGTTTTAAGAAGGATCTGGATGAGCCTTGCAATGAGCCTCACGGCGTTTCGTTAATTACTTTCTCTTCAATGGCAGTCTTTGATGGCACTGTGAGCTGTGACAGCTTTATTTCTTTCTCAGTTTCTCTTTCCGAAATATGAACAAGTTTCCAAATTACACACACACACACACATATATCCAACAAACAGAACATTAGACAGATTAATTTCCAAAACAAGGAACTTATGTATTTGCTTAATTTGCAGAATTAGTGCTTCTTTTTTTTTTTCATGCAGACATCATCTTAGGCATTCGCAGACACCATTGTATTCCATGATATATATAATCCAGCTCAGGCATTTTCTCGAACAATTTCCTTGCTTGGCTCATCATCCCTAATTTGACACGCCCAGAAAGCATATTATTCCAATAATACAGATTCTCATCGCCATTTTAGCGAACACCTTGCGAGCTTCAATGTGATGTCCGCACCTGAAGCACACGCATATTAAATGGTTAGCTAAAAGGAGTTGTGGAGCGCTTCACACCAGTCAGGTTCAGATGAAGAGGAACAATATTGCCCTCTCTGAAAGATTTGGTCTCCGTACACTGCAGCAAGAGATGAGCGAGAAACCGGGATGGTAAGCGAACGCCTTTGATAACAGCTTGCGTTTCAACGATGCAGATATTGACGAGACGTCGTTTATTGGGCCTTTACGCTGTCTCTGCCTCTCTGGTTTCAACTTGTGGGTGGGAAACGAGGGAAATAGCAGTGAAGACAAAAAACATGAGAAGTGTTTGATATATCATTCATCATCTTGCTGATTTGAAGGGCAATAGTGGATTCGTTAAGGCAGCTCCGGCCACCATGATTGCTGATAATAGTAAACGAAACGGGGATCAACGCCGTAACAAGTATACCAGATGAAATGGTAGTAGTTTGCCTCCTCGCTATGTCGGTTGGTTAACGGCAAGAAGAGTCTAATTATTTTTTTTAAAAAAATGAATTAAGTTATTTGTGTAAAACTTTAAAAGCATTCACATTTTGATATATCCTATTTTAACATAGATTTTCATATCTTTTTATTATGAGTTTTATCATCATTATTGAGCTTACATGTGATTATCATGATTATTTTGGATTAAAAGATATTGTATAAAAATATGTCATAAAAAAACCAACAAACTATTGGTTAAGATAGTATGGGGTTTTACCTTTATAAAGAGGAGAACAAAAATTTGAATCTGGGGAAATGCCCTCTAAGTCTTAAAGGGAAACCTTTGATCAAATAAAAAATATATCATAAAAAGGGGCTTATTTGTCAATTGTTTTTATGATTCCTCCTTTTGATTTCAAGATAGTGTAGATGAGCTGTAGGCTAAGGTTGAAGACATTGACAGAAGCCCAGAAGATGATAAAATAAGCTTTGGTGTATTGAAGGAACCATGAAGAATAGAGCCTTAAGTCTAGTTTTGGGCAAACTTACAACATAGTTGGGGCTCGTACATATCACTCTATCAGCTATACACTTTAAATGGGCCCTATTACCATCAGTTAAGCCCAAATGACATATCTTCTTTGATCCAAGAGAGTAAAGGACACCACCAATAAGTAAAAAGAAGAATTTAGTAACAATGGACAAGGTTTTAGAAAATTCATGAATTTAGAAAATTATCTCCAATTTTAATCCTACTAGGATTAGGAATCCTTCACAGCCTTGTATTCTAAGAAACCAAGAGACAAGTAGCACTACTTAATTCATCAAAACAATTCAGGAGACCTTTATGCTAGGTCAATTAGAACTTCTAAATCATTTCCTAAAGCAAAAAGACACGGTTCTAACCTTTCCTAGTAAAATTAGGAAACCTTTCTATCTTATGCTTAAATATAAGGTATATAGTTTCCTATTTTAAAGCAAGCTTAACCACCACTCAATTCCCTTTCCATATACCAAATTAGGAAACCTTGGGAAACCCTAAGAAACGTTAGCAAAACTGAAACCCTAGTGATCACACTCAAATTAGGAAACTTCATTAACTTAGTCCTAAAGCTAATGCTAAAACTTTCCTATTTTGTTCCTTGCCTTGACAAGCCACTTTCATCACCATTATGATCAATTGATTTCATCCAAAACACGTTAGGAAACCTTATGAAAGTGTCTAAAAGTGGGCTGCCATGTTCAATTTTCATTCTCATGCAAAATTGGGCCATCACACACACTGAAGCCTAGAAAACTCAATCATAGATGCCACCACTTGTACCCTAACTTATTCCTATATAAATGGCATGTGTTGGAGGCTCAAAACGGAGGATTGGGATGCCAAACCCATGAGTAGTTAATTCTCTTGTGCTTATTGTAGTGGGTGCTTTGGCTTTAGTTTGGGAGCTTCAATTAGGGGAGTGTTTGCTTTCCAATTAATTTTATCGCGAACTTGATGATTTTCCTTCGTTAGAAATTATTTTGATTTGAATTTGAGACTGAGATTATGTGTTATAATCTTTGTTATTTGGATTATTGTGGTTTGGATTGAGTTGTTTGATTTGAGATTTGAGTTTATTTATATATCTCCATTTGCACTTATTGAAATTATTTTATCTAGCATGTTCTTAGATATAATAATTGATTTATGTTGCTATTGAGTGTCTCTGTGAGCATTCATCATGAAGGAAGCAAGTTTTATTAACTCAATTTAAATTGCGCACCAAGTGGGTTTTAAAAGTGCCTTGGCAAGTAGTTGTTATCTAGTATTTAGGATGGTTAGTTGTTAAGAGTCATTTGACTCAAATTGTGTTTGGGGTTTTTAATTAGACTTAGTGAATTAAGTAACTCCCACATCTTTAGGCAAGTTAGGATAATTATAGGTTCACTTCCAACAATCATTCAATCATATCATTCCTTAAATCCAATTTAGTTTCCTCATTCATTATTTTATCAAAAATCCAAAAAAATAAATAAATAGTAGTTTAGATTGTTTTCCATCAT
The DNA here is from genome assembly GCA_963855925.1 of Inga laurina. NCBI lineage: Eukaryota > Viridiplantae > Streptophyta > Magnoliopsida > Fabales > Fabaceae > Inga > Inga laurina. Next base: position 60,278,569 of record OY979702.1, on the reverse strand, counting down.
TAAAAAAAGAAAATTAATTTCAAAACTCATTTCAATGTTTTTGCCACTTAGTTTAGCTTAGGAATTAAATCCTTAAAAGAACACGACCCAAGTTATGCTCTTCAATGCATAATTTGGTTTATTTTGATTTAACCCGAAGCGAGTAAAGGTTTTAAATCACATTTTTATTATTATGGAATCAAATAATGCAATGTGGCTTTATGTTAATTATTCTAAGTTGAGTGGAGTCTTAAGGGTGGCTTTTAGAGTCTTTGAAAAGCTAGCTAATTGCTAGGCCCCTAACAGGGGTCAACGACCTAACCTACATAAAACCTAATCTAGGTTATTTAGTAAATAGGCTAGGCCTAAGCTCAGGCATATTGTTAGGCTTATTTAGATAAACAAGTCATGCCTATCTTTATAAGGCTTAGCTTACAAGCCTATAAGTTTGACCTATTTAACTTTTTTTAATTTATACTATTATATAAGAATATATAATTTCATTTAAATAATTTTAGAAATTATTTAAAAATTTACCAATTTAACCTTAATTCTAAGTTTTACATCACATTATCATTGCACTCAACCCCATGCTTTCGCATAAATCATTCACGTCTACCTCTCTTCTCTTTGATCGTTAGATATGGCAATATTGACTTACTCCCCCCCCAATTTACGCCATCTACTAAAGCATAATAATTGTCATGAGTTTATTTAGTGTCAAATGAAATATTATAATCTTAATAAGAGGAGTTTGTCCTAGTTTAGTGGGAAGAGTAAAAGACGTAAAATCTAATTTTACATGTCATTTGTTATGCTTAGTCAATTTTAGAAAATATATCCCATTAATCAACAAACGATTAGTTTTTCTTATTCCTATTTGCTCGGACAATTGTTGTCACTAGATATTATTTTCTTTTCCTTACTAAGCCTTAATATTACAACGAGAATAGATGTTAGGTTTTTAAGACATAATGTATAATTTTATATAAGTGTAAAGGGTTATATGTGAATTTGGAGGTATAGGCTTTAAAGGCTATTTAAGGGTCTACATTTTAAGTAGGCCTTTAAACAAGTTTTAGGCCTTGTCAGGCTTTTCAGGCTCAGGTATAAAAAAAATCTTACATACAGGCTCGGGCTTTGAATCTTTGTTGCAGGCCCAGGCCTATTTAAGCAAAGCCTAGCCAACCAGTTCCCAAATTAATTGAAGTGATGATGGCTTGAACCATTATGCTAGAAAATTAGCATCTTATTGTTATCACTTGTTGATCTCACCATTCCATTCATTCATATCTGTCCATTCCATTTTTATAAATTAAAATCCCAAAAAGAAGTAGCTTAGGACCAATTTGAATTCTATTTGCAGAAGTAGTTTATAGCTAAAAAGAATAGACCCACTCTTTTATTTATTATTAAGTTTTGATACTTAGTTTATTTAGAAATCATTTTTATTTTCGGCCCCATAAAGTGCACACGACTCAGATCATGCTGCTATATTGTTGTATTATTTGGTATTTGAACTTCCAAGGTGACTAAAGGGAATCTACAGATTGGATCACAAGAGTTTCAAGGTTTGAAAGAAGGAGGCTTCCTAATCTTAGTTGCTTGCTCAAACCCATAAGCAATCTCAATAAGCTTTGCTTCAGAACCCTTCAACCCTCCAAAGTTAATGCCAAATGGAACTCCTACACTGTCATATCCTGCTGGCACATTCACTCCTGGGAATCCTCCAATCGCCAGAATAGGGGCCACACTTGATCCAGGAGTCACCAATGCATCAAGTTTATAATCTCTCATAAGCTTTTCAAACCCTTGCTGAGATAAACTAGCCAAATTGCCCAATGCTACTTTCTCAATATTTCCAATTCCATTTGTTGCCTCAGATGCCAAGAATATATCCTGACCAAACTCCTTGATCTTTTCCTGCGTAATACACATTCAATTTTGAAAAGATTTTAAAGCATATGTATCCTTTAAAGGACAGAACTTAGGTCAAGTTGCTTATAGTCATTATTAGGTCAAGTTCTTTAATCACACTTGTTATTTTGCTATTGTTAGTTGTTAAAATACATATGTACATTTAAATTCACAAATGAACTTTACCTTATGGATATACACAACTTGACCTAAATTTTGTCAAACGTTGAAAATGATTTTTATTCCCAAAAAAAATAACTTTAGTAATACAAACCAAATCTGCATTCTTGATGTTGAAGGAAATGATATCTGCCAATAATTTTACTGGTGAGACAACCAAGTTCTTGAGATATGCATTAAGGGATAGTTTGAACTCGGCCAATAGTGCTACTGATTCCCCACTTGCGTTTGGATTTAATATGGTATTTATGTTTGCTATTTCAAGATTATCTACTATGGTTGCTCCTTCTTCCCTGAAATTTTCAGAAAGTTATATATGATGTTAATAGTACTGCATAAGACTGATATATATGTGTGTGTTACTGTCAAAGCTTAAAGGGATGGCTTGTTACCTTAGGGTTTGAAAATGATTCTCAAAAATGAGAGTAATGTTGGTGTCATTTAAAAGACCAAAGAATGGGTTTCTTACTATTCCCAATCTCTTCCCTTTGAGGCCATAACGGATAAGATATTGTTTAAAGCCACCTTGTGGAATATATTTAGAACCAGCTGTAGTTTCAGGATCATTATAGTCTGGCCCTACAATTGAGTCAAGAACATATACAGCATCTGATACCGTCCTGGCAAGGGACCTGCTAAATAAAAACTATATGTTAGTATGTCAAATAGTGCTTAGGTGTTCAGCAGAAGTTTAAAGCCTAACTTCATCTCAATCGACATATCATTCTCTTGAAATATCAAACTCAAGTTCATAACATTTGGTACTATCTCTTACAGAAATTATAGAGTCAGATATTACTCTTACCCAACAGTGTCCTGTCTGGGAGAAACAGGAATAACCTGATCACGACTAGTGAGGCCAACGGTTGGCTTGATGGCTACGATAGAATTAAAACTTGCTGGACACAAGAGTGATTCATCTGTTTCTGTTCCAAGTGACACTGCAACCATATTAGCAGCAGTCGAGATAGCTGATCCACTGCTTGACCCACATGGATCTGCAGATAATACATAAGGATTCTGCATGTCCACCGAAATTATGATTCAAACTATGTGAATGATACTACCATCCCACATGTTCAAAACACTTCAAAACAACTAATCCTTACTATAATATCAAGAAAGGTCCCATGTCAACTAATTGGTAAAAAAAAATTGAAGGTATAAAATGCTAGTTGAGTCCTATCAAATTAGTTTATGCTATTTTTTTTTATAGAAAGAAAAACCTTATATATATGGTCTAAAAATCCAATAATCCTAACTAGAGGGGTATGCAAAAACTTGATAATCTAGTCTAACTTAAGGTGACCGGTCTAGTCCGATCTAACCCAAATAAGCTTTATAATGAAATTAGACCAGACTAGACTAGTATGGTCGAGTTAGATTGGGTTCTAAACCAAGTATGGTCTAACCCGAGCTTGGGTTAGAATTGGACCAGGTTGGACAATGGGCTGTTTTGTTCTACTCGATGTCTTGCCTAGATCAGACCTTGGGTTAGTGACTAACCTGGTCCGGTTTGGTCTATGTAAAGCCCTAATCTTAAGTGGACTACAAGATTGACATAAACCTTTCCTTGGCCACCTCTAGCACTCCAACCATTAGGGAGAGTGAGAGACCGGAATGCAGCCCACTCAGTCATGCTAGCTTTTCCAAGTATGATGGCTCCATCTTTCCTCAGCTTTGAAACTACACCAGCATCGCGAGGCAGCACCGAGCCGAGCAAAGCGAAGGAGCCAGCCGTGGTGTTAAGCTTATCCTTGGTTCCAATGTTGTCCTTGAGAAGAATTGGAATTCCATGCAATCCAAACAGTGACCTTGCTGCTTTGATCTTGCGCTCATAATCAGCCTGATCAGCTAGAGCCAAGCAATCTGGGTTCACCTCTATCACACCATTCAGAACCGGGTTCACTCTCTTGATCTCTCCCAAATAGTACTCAACTAGCCGCCTCGATGTGAGCTTGTTTTGCTTAAAAGCCAATAGGATCTCACCAATGGTTGCTTCTTTAATGGACAACTCTTGTGCAGTAATGGAATATGACCCAAATGATGATAATAATATGGCCACAAGAATTATCAACATTTTTGAGAAGCCATGTGACGTTAATGTGGAAGCCATTAAAGCTCTTGTAGTTCTATACTAATTTTGCAACACTACCCTGCAATTTATATCCCTTGGAAGCATATTGTTAGGTAATATTATGATATTTGGTCATAAACTAGAGTTTGAGTTGGTCTCTTTCATGGACCAGGGAAGGCAGTCATTATTAATCAATCATAATTATCGTAAATATATTACGGCAGATTCTTCTGGTGACATAGGAACATTGAGAACGAAGTGGTTGGTAGAGATATTTTACGAGTAATGAGACTCTTAGTTGTAACCAGAATAACATGCGGAAACAAAAAGGAAAATGTCAATGGCCGGTTTAGTAATGCATTAGCCGGCATTTAATAACTAGTAAATATTTATGGCTTTTTTTTTAAAAAAAAAATATTGGAGATGGTATCTTCCTCTGGAGATGATAATTGATGCTCCAAATGGAGGGTTTATGAAAATTTGTCGTTATATTGGTATGTGTACTGGCAGTTTTTTTGTCAATACTGTGTTTGAGTGGGTCACTTAATTGACTGAACGTAACCCAAACTGTCCTAATTTATTAGATGGATGAACAGGTTTATTTGAGAAAAGAATTTCTCTATTGATCTTTCTCTATTTCCTTCCCATTTAATATATTCACCATTAAATCAAGTTTTAATAGTTGAGATTTATTCTATTTATCATGGTATATTTTTATTATATTTCATGTTATAATAATATTTTTATATAGTATTAAATCTCAACCATTGAAGCTTGATCTAATGATGAACACATTAAATAGAGAGGAAATGGAGAGTGGTCAATGGACACATTCCTCGTCAATGGAAACATTACTCTCCCGTTTTATTAATACTCCCTCTGGTCATTTTTATAAAGAATAACTATCAAAATCACGCAGTTCAAAATGTTAGTTAAAAACAATAAATGTGTATTTTATATACTTTTCTTTTCAATTATACCCTTGTTGGTGTACATGAGAGATAATGAGTGAAAATTTATTGTAAAAAGATAACGAGTGATATATATATTTAAAGAGGATAAAAGTAGAAATACTAGTTTGGATTTTTAGGCTAATAAGCTTTGTTTCCTATATTAAGGACTACCCTTGTAAAAGAGAATGTTCTTTATAAAAAGGATTTGAAGGAGTATGAACAGTTTTATTAACGATGGTTCCTCTAGTATAGCTTGTTGCTATATTTTTCTTTCTTTTTTTCCTTTTTGACTAATTAAGCTATCAGTTTATAATAATTCTTTACTAACTTTAAATTTAGAACCTATAATTACTCTATCCGGTTCTTAATATAAGACATATTTACCTCATTTGATTAAATTAAAAAAATTAGTTAATATGATATATTTTCTAAAACACCCTAATCATCTTCCTTAATTCCCTCATTCCCTCTCCTTTTTAATTATTATTGAGGGAGCATTAATAGAGGTAATTTAAGAAAATATTGAAAAATATGAAAAATATATATTATATTTATAATCAAGATCAATTCCCCAAATATGAACGGGAGGAATTAACTTATACGTTTAGAAATGTTGCTATATTATTACAAAAATGATACTAGTGGATGCTGAAGGTAAAATTGGGCAAAATCCCCCAAACAATGACTAAAAGCTCTAATGTGTTTTTATCCGTTTGAATTAGCAGTGATAGAAATGACTTTTTTGCAATCTGACTTTTACAAAAGTAAGATAGGATAAAAGTCAGATTGTATAAGATAAAAATCAGATTATAAATGTAATTTGTGTTTGGATTAGCGGTGGCAGAAGTAACCTTTTTTCTAACATTAAATCTATTTGGATTATTATTTCAAAAGCCAGTTTAAATGGAAAAGATTGAAAATTGCATGAATTTTATTGAATACTCTATATATATATAATTTATATATATTGTGATAATTGAAGTGAAAAATTAAAATTAAAATTTGATAAAATTAAAAAGTTCAATTATTATTGAAAAAGAAAAAGAAAATACACTAAACTACTTAATTAGCATGGGTCCACTTTATCTCATTACACAAGACAGTATTAAAATGACGAAATACAGAAAGGCGGGACCATGTTTGCATATTCTGTCTTCCTTACCTACGAAGCTCAACACAGTCACAACATGATTTTCAATAGGCGACAAAATTTCAATAGGCAAAATACAAAAATGCAAGGGAGATAGCTGGCTTGATTGGGGAACTGAAGAAGCAAAATGAAAAACAAACATGATTTTCAAAAGGCGACAAAATGTCGCCACCATTCATAGTGGACAATCCAAACAGAGCCTCAAGTGAGAGTATAGTAGTAGAAGCAGCCATGGTAGGAGAGAAAGGAGTGATATGTGCTAAGTAATAGATAGTGAAGTTTGAAGGATGAAGATGAGAATGAAGATGGGGTATCTATTTATAAGAGAGAGTAGAGTGAGGAAATGAGGTCGCAGATGCGAGGGAGCTAGCTGGCTGTGTAGTACTCCCTCCGATCCTAATTATAAGATAAAGTTGATTTTTTTGGAGAAATTAAGTAAGCCAATTAAATTACTTTAGAGTGTTTATATTTTTAGTATCCTTATATTATATATTAGTTTATTAGTCAAATTAATTAGTTTGGAGAAAAAATTAAAAATATCAAGACTCTAAAGTAATTTAATTGGCTTCCTTAATTTCTCCAAAAAAATCAACTTTATCTTATAATTAGGATATATTGTGCAGCTGTTTACGTTCCTCTAAAACAGAGAACTCACAAGTAATAATAGCTGTATCGCACTCTGATTTTGGTACTATTCAATTCAATATAAGGTTATGTTTACTTCTTGCACCACACTCTAGAAAACCCAAGTTGAAAGGTAGAAAAGGATTTAACAAAAAACCAAAGCTTCTTAAACACCCCTTCCCTACAAAGATGGTAGCTGTTAGTTCGTTTTTCCCTTCCTCTCTGGATATTGATTATTGATTGATTGATAGTTACTCCTTTTGTTCTTAGGAATTAAGTAGAAAGTTGAACTTGATCCTTGTCTGTAAGACCTGTCCCCTATATTTTTTATATTTTCTCAGATTATTTAAATACGTTTAATTGAAATTGGTCCTGAATTTGTAAGCTTTTAACTATAATTATTTTGTGAAATTATTTTTTGCACAAGGCGTAACACTAAATAAACGAGTATTTATTTTTATATCCCTGTATAATGTATATAATGTCATACATTTACTGATTTACTTGCTACATACAGGATTAAATTCCCCCCTTGTTTAGTTTACTTTAATTAAGGGTCGTACCCTCTCATTTTAAACCAAAAAAAAAGAGTATCTTCCCCCCATTTTCTCATATATAAGAAAAAGGCCTCATTGGCTCATTCCAATCGAGAACTCACTTCTTCGACTTGTTCCTCCCCAGTTTCCCCAAAGAGTTATTTCACCCTTGAGCACAAACCAGCAGTTCCCCAACAGCTTACATATTCTTTTAAAACAACACATAGTACACTTCAAAATAATCAACATATCATTGAAAATGACATTGGTATCTATAGCCAAGTTTTCTGGGATACAAGGAAATCTAACCCATATATGTTAACAAAGAACGAACAAAACAACTAGTAATAAATATCTTGCCAAAGTATCTGTAAATTTGTCGATAGCACATACTACGTCCGCAAAACCCAGCATTGAGATTTTGCACACAAACGAAGTTTATACATTAAATGGTGAAAGAAAATTAAAAAAATATTGCCGTACTTGACAATAAGAAAGCCACAAAAGCTATAATACTACCTAAGTTATCAGAATAACTAACAAAATTTTATCACTTCAGTAGTGCCTCACTAAGAAAGATCAGAGTCGTGGTGACAACTTAAACTTGGCAAATATCCAAGGTCTAACATCCCCACATCCCTTTCCATCTCATTACAAAAATGTGCAGGGCAAAGGTAATTCACAGCTCTTCAGCTTTTTCTTCAACATGTCCATTCTCAACTTTCTCAGCACTGCAGTGTAAGATAGAGGATTGTGAGTGTAAAACTAGTCTAAAAAACAATAACAATAAAAGCAGGAACTCTGTCAACCAAATTGTGTCCGATACATGGAAACCAGTACAAAGATGCCAAGTCAAATGTCGCCAAAACCGGAGCTAAGGTTAAAATCAAGATCATGAAGGGAGAGCAATAAAGGAGGAATTCATAATTTCAATATGCTAAACTACTAGAACATGTAAAAGACCATAGAAAAATCACACCCATCAATCAAAACAACAATTGGAAGAATCCCATCCCAATTATGGCTTCTAAAACAGGCCAGTCACAATAAGCACATTCATTAGCAGGTAGGACAACAGCCAATGTGCAATATACAGAGCATCGTATATAAAGGTGGAATATTCATGGCATGCCACAAGAGTAGCAGCATATTAAAGCCAGCAACGCAACACGGCAAAAGAAGAGTTTGCATAATCCAACTTGAAAAGGTCCTAAGCTTCTCAATAGCGTAAAGGAAGCACAATAATGCATCGAAGAAGCCAACACATCCGTTTGTGAGCATATAATACTAACATTCTAAACACGAAATAATTAAATTACTAAGTTGACAAACCTGTTTGGACGATTATCGTCAGATTTAGTCTTCCTCCAACTTCCCTCAGTCCGATCATCCGGCAAACTAGTACGGCCACTGCCAGCCCCAAAACCCCTCTTCCCAAACTCATCCTTTTGCTCTACCGAGTCCTTAATTTTCATTGTCTCCAGCTGCTCATCAATCTTCTTCCAATCTTGCCCTTTCTCTGCCAAAACCTCCTCCCTCGGCCTTGCCTCTCCGAACGGACTTGAGCCCTTTGGCTTGGTCACAGTCCCAGAACCCTCCTGGTTTCCATTATCCACAGTTACTGATCGAGGTTGTAAAACAAGTCTCGGTCTAACACTTCCAGTCTCTCTTCTCTCATTCCCACCGTTAGATTCCACCTTGTTCCTGTTCCAATTATCAGAATCAGCACCGCCACCGGAACCGAATCCTACTTTCCTCTCCCTTTCAAATCCACCGCCATTAGAACCAAATCTCCGTCCCTCTGATGGCACAAAGTTCTTCTTCGATGCCCAGCTGTCCGATTCATCCGCTCTGGAAGGAGAATCAAAACACCGTCCTCTATCCCTTTCCCTCCTCTCGAATCCGTTTCCAACTGTAGATTTTTTCGCAGCAGCCCAATTATCTATTTCATCGGCTCGCGAGGGAGCCATATCCCGGTTTGCTTCCCTACCAAACGAACCACTCCGCCTTGGCTCATCAGAAACCCTAGATGAACCCCATCGAGAATTGGAGGACTCGTCACCGCCATAATTCCTATTAGGCCGGTCAGACGAACCATATGACCTAAAAGCACCGCCAAGTCGATTCCTGTCTCGGTCAAGTTCCTCAGCAGTTCGCTGGCGAGGACCTGTTGGCAACATCATGAGATCTTCACGTGTGAAGACATCGGATTGAGAGGTCTGAGCCGGTTTAGCGCCTCCAAAAGAGGAGAACTCAGCCAAGGAGAGGGTCTGGCCTTTCTTCTTCTTAGGTTTGGTCGCAGCGGCAGCGGCAAGAGAAGGAAAAGCAGCAGTGTCATCTTCTTCCTTATGATGAAGAAGCTCCGCTTCGTGTGCCTCGGAATCCAGGGCCCAAGCCCCAGGCTTAGACCAGGCAGATACAGCAGCCGCCATGGTTCTAGCAGCGTTCGTCTCGCTCTCTCGTGCGTCTCCCTTGAAACTCTGGTTCGCCCTCGCTTCGTTGCTTGTTAACAAAGCTAGGCGATGTGTGTGTGTGTACACGGAGATCAAACGGTTGATAGTTTTTGTGTACGGTTGTCGGGCTTATCACATATCCGAACAAGAACGGGAAAGTTTAAAGTGATAAACTGATAATTACTGACTAATCCAATCCAAAAAAAGGGAAAGTTCAAGAGAGATTTAATTCGTGCTCGTTTTAAATATGAATTTTTGGCGAAATTTTTAAATCTGTATTACAAGATTGTATATAAGTTATTTAGATTTAGATTAGATAGATTTATATAATTAAGATTTTTGATAAAAGTAAACGCGCACTCTTTTATTTTCATTAAATTTTGTTTTGATTTCTAGATTATATAAAATATCTTTTGAATCTTCTAACATTAATTATTGTTAACAAAATTATCAACAAAATATGTCAACATTAAAATTTTAAATGGAGATAAAATTTTATTAAAAGCAGATATGTTAGGTTTAATTTTAAAAAACAATAATGATTGGCAGGAGAAATTATCATTCGAGACAAAACCTGAAATTTCGAGTCAACCCGGGGTGAACCGGTGCAACCCGGCTGGTTCATGGGTTGCCTCTTCTTCTTGTTTTTTTTTTTTTAAACTTTACTTTTTTAAGCTCCAAATGACATTTTTCTTACTTTTTTTTTCAGAAAAATTATTTTCCTAAAATTTTTTAATTTTCAATGAGTTGTAAAAGGATTATGGAATATTTTTGACATTAGTTGGAGAAAAATTCTTATGTACTTAACAATATTTTTGTGGGTATTAGGTTTAGAAGGTTATATTGGACTATTGGTTAGAAAAAAACTCTTATTTAGTTTTTTAAATGGTATGGATGAATATTTAAATTATATACATATTTTTAATTGACCCGGTCTGACTACCGGTCTGACCCACTGACCCTTGACCCAGTACCCCAACCGGTTCAGTGCCCGGTCCGGGTTCATAAACCTTGGTTAATAATGATAAAACAAGCCAAGAGTTTATCACTTAATTGGCACCACATACCTCTTCTCACAAAGGAGGTCACCCATGTTGCCAAGAGCTTTTTTATTTTTATAATTTTAAAAAATTTCCCATCATAATCATCAATCTATTATCTAATTAACATTAATGATTTCCAAGATGACTTTACTTTACATTAAGAATTACAACAAAAATAAAAAGGGGGGCAATTGATTAAAAAAATTCAATAACTTATAAGGGTCTATTGGGGAACCGGTAGGTCCCAAAAAAAGCCCAGTGACAAGGCAAAAGCCCATTTGGCCGAAATTGTCTGTTTGAGAGAGCTTTGGCCTTCGCTGGCCTCAATGGTCAAAGGAGCTTTGGAAGAGAAGCTCATCTGAGGAGCATTTTGGCGTTGAGAAGTGAGTGCTTGTCAGTGGTGACCGTTGTGGCATATATTGCCATTCAAAATCACCCTTCTCTTCCACCATTACTCCCCAACAGCTCCTCCCCTAAACCATTATTGCTCTCAACACCTTCTTACAATGTCAGAGTTGCGTTTCTTTTTATCCTTCTTGAACGCACTGTTAGCGGTGTTGAGGGGTAAGAGTCGTCAGAGCTGTTAAGTCGAAGACCCCGTCGGTGGCTGGGTCCAAGCTCAGAGGTCTTGCTTCTCTTACCTCTCCCTTCTTCATCCTTATATGCAAGTGCCAAATTAGGACCGTCGAGTGTCGGCGTCGTCGGAGATCAGAGGAAGCTGCCACCGGTCGGTGTGTCCCCCTTGATCCGTTATCATTCTGAGTTGCCCCTAGTGTCGGTTGTCAGGTGTTGCTCCACTTGCTTGTCCTTCCAATTAGTTGGTAGGTGTTGGCATCCATGGTGGCCGGAGCTCATGTGGTGGCCGGATCTATCTGCTGTGGTTTGTTGTCCCCTGTTGTGACCTTTGGCGTCCATTTATAGGTGAGTGGTTGAATATTGGTCTTGCTTTGGTTCCCTTGTTTTTTTTGCTTGAAGTGTACTTGCTTTGGTTCCGTCATCATTCTGAGTTTCCCCTAGTGTCGGTTGTCAGGTGTTGCTCCACTTGCTTATCCTTCCAATTAGTTGGTAGGTGTTGGCATCCATAGTGGCCGGAGCTCGTGTGGTGGTCAGATCTATCTGTTGTGGTTTGTTGTCCCCTGCTGTGACCTTTGGCGTCCATTCATAGGTGAGTGGTTGAATGTTGGTCTTGCTTTGGTTCCCTTGTTTTTTTTTGCTTGAAGTGTACTTGCTTTGAGATCTGTTGCCATGGTGTTTTGATGCCTTTGGTTGTGAAATTTTCTTCCCTTGGTTTCGTAGAGGCTGATCTCTGTGTGTATGATGATCAAATATTGGAATATGAATTTTTATGGTGATGATTTGTGTGTGTTTGATCGATATTGGTCTTGCTTTGCCTCCCCTATTTTTTTTTTGCTTGAAGAGTACTTGCTTTCAAATCAGTTGCCATGGTGTTTCGATGCCTTTGGTTGTGAAAGTTTCAGCCATTGCATTTGTAGAGGTTGATCTGTGTGTGTGTGTGTGATGATCAAATATTGGAATATGAATTTTTATGGTGATGATCTGTGTGTGTTTGATGATCAACGACAATTTTATGACAGCCTGATTTAACAATTTTGTGAAAATTCGACATGCTTTGAAATGGTTGATGCCCTTTGTGGCTAAGAGGAAGGCCAAGCTTTCAATTCCCTGTTCATAACTAATAATGGATATCTCTTTTTATCTTTGATACAAGTGTTTAGCTATACTACAACTTTAAGTTCCCCTCTGGTCTTGGCGCCCTGTCTTCCCATTAGATATAATGTCGATCTCAATTTAAAATATGCAATCTTTCGATGTCTTTTATTCCCTGCTTGTTTTAGCTGCATATGATACTACATTGTAGCAAAACCAATGCTATTAATGGATATCAATTGTCTTGTGTTATATGATTAATTATGCCCGTGCTTATTCATTTGGATATTTATTTTTACCATATTTGTTGAGGCATGCTAGTTCGTAGATGTATGTATATTCCAGGTAAAATGAAAGATTGATGCCATCTATAAAAAAAGTTCAAGAGGAATAATTATTGGTAAAAAGAGGATAATATATGTATATCTATAGATATAAAGGACCTGCCAGTAGAAAAGTAAGGAATTTTTCCTGCAATTGTTTACACAACCAACACTAATTTCCAAATTGCCTAGCACCAACTTGTGCGCGCTTCTCAAAAAAAAGGAGGTAAATGAGAGTGAAAAGAAGTTATTTTATAACAAGAAACAAAATTGTAGTAATAAAAAAATTATAAAATATTGAGATACAATGGTAACGGCGCCATGAGTTTATTGTTTAACAAATTGTTTTGTGGCTTACTTGGTAGAGCAATAGAGGAAAAGAGTGATATGATACTTGGTTGAAGTTGGCTATTTGAAAATGAAAACTTGAATAATTGAATTGGATGTGACTAGGCTTTTTGTTCATAATTAATGAATGAGATTATAATTAGTCTTCATTTAATTTTGTTTGGGATTATGGATTGCTGTGTGTGTGTGTATTATGCATTGCCATTTCCTATTGAATTTTTTGATTAATTTCACTTGGGCCATTTGTTTTTTCTTTTCTGGTCAATTGATTACATAGAAATATGAACAAGGGTAAAGATAAAGCATCATGGGATGTAAGTTCCACTGCAATTTTCATCGAACTTTGCATTAAACAAATATACAAGAAAAAATGTCTTGGATCATCCTTCACGAAGGATGGGTGGAAGAATATTTTCTCTGCATTTAATGAAAGAATAGGAAAGTCATATGACAAGAAATAACTGAAAAATCGGTGGGATAGCTTGAAGAAAGAATGGAAGGTGTGGGACAAGTTGTTTTCAAAAGAGACTGGCATTCAATATGACTTTGCAAGGCATATGGTGATTGCAGAAGATGAGTGGTGGGAGAGGAAAATACAGATACAAAATTGTTGTTGTTGTTATTATTATTAGTATTAGTATTAGCATTATTATTATTGTTGTTGTTGTTATTATTAGTAAAGATAATGCGTTCATTTTAGTAACTTGAATACATACAAGAGAATGTAGAGTACGCAAAGTATAAGTACAAAGGCCTCATGTTCGCCAAAGAATTGGCCATCCTTTTTAAGGACGTTACGACATCAGGCTCCAGCATGTTCACACCATCTTCTGGATAGCGAATGACAGTTGGTGTTGACGAAAATGATGTTTACCGACCCATAATGGACTTAGAAGAAGGATCAGGAGATAGTGAGGAAGATCTTGTACTTCCTAGTACTAGAGGTAGTGTGGGAGTGACAGGTGATTTGGAAGGAATCACCTTGACAACAAACACTCAAATAACCACACCTTGTGCCACGGACGAAAGTGGGAAGAGAAAGAGGGTTAAAGGGTCGGAGAAAGGAAAAAAGAAAAAAACAGTAACCTCGAGGATTATAGCAGATGCGGTTAGTAAGATAGCTGCGATATTTGAGAATAGAGCAAATGCCCTAAACAAGCTATCCACGAATGATGTAAACGTGACTGACGTCGTAGCTGACTTACTGACCATTCCTGAGGTTATGGAGGACAAAGACTCTTGTTTCCGATGTTCTAACATAATGATGCATCAGATTGAACGTGACATGTTTTATGGCTTGCAAGGGGATAAACCTACTTTGCTAACGTGGCTGCAGCATCGTGCTTATAATAGTCCACATCTTCAGCTTGCCCCGAATCACTGAACTCTATTTTATGTTACTTTTGCAAACTTGGTTATGTGTAATTATAATGATATGTCTGACTTAATATATGTTATGGTAGATTATTATGATATGTCTGACCTTATTTTTACAAACTTGGTTATGTGATATGTAATGGTAGAACTTACTGTTGTTAGAGGACGCATGATTATTATTATGCCAGTTGTGAATGTTACCAACTTTTTCTATATGATGTCAATTTACTTGAACAATTTGTAATTGTACTTGATTTCATACAATCACACAGATTACATCGTCCATGGCAAGTTCGAGTGGTCACGATATTTCGAAAGAAATGGCAGAAGTAGGATCGTCTCATGCAGATCGCAGGTCCCAACTCATATCCCTTATAGATGAAGAGATGACAGAGTATGAACAGGTCGCTGTCTTGATGGCTCAATATCTCGTGCCATATGTTTGCAAATAACCATGCAGAACTAGTAAGCAAACAGTGCAAAGTAGGTATAAGAGGTATTGGAAGGCCATGATCGAGTTTATCTTGAAAATTTCTAAGTTGAAAAGCATGTCTTCTATCTCTTATGCTCTAAATTGGTAGAGTTTGGGTTACGGAAGACTAGGAACCTTGGAATTGAAGAAATGGTTGCCATGTTCTTATACACAGTTGGACATGCACAAGGAAATAGAATCTTACAGGAAAGATTTTAATGTTCAGGATAAACTGTCAGTAGGATCTTCCATATGATATTGCATGCTTGTGTGAATCTATCGACAGAAATTATCAAACCTGTTGATCCCGAGTTCAATAATTGTCACCCAAAAATCTACAACGATTGACGATATTACCCATACATCAAGGATGCAATAGGAACAATTGATGGAACTCACATCCGGTGTGTGGTCAGTCAGTATGAGCAAGAGAAATATATCGGGAGAAAGGGATATCCAACTTAAAATATCATGGCCGTATATGATTGAGATATGTGTTTCACTTTTGTGTTGGCAGTGGGGGTGTTCGGGAACGAGATGGGATTGGGAAATGTCATTCCCAATCCCGAGAAGGGCTTGAGAATGATTTTCATTCCCAATCCCAAAAATTTCCCATCCCAACAGGACTAGAAATGTTCAGGATTTGGATCGAGAAATATTTCTTTTTTTCTTAAAAAAATCCCTATATTAATTTTTGTGTATGTTTTCTTTAGTCTAGTACAAATATATAATTTGTCTCATATCATATTATACCAAATTAGTCCAATACAAATATATCATTAGTCCAATACATACTTAAAGTTGTCGATTTAGCTACAAAAAGCACAAAGACAAGAACAAAAAATTAGAATTATTTAATAAATAACAAATGAAATTAACTAAATTAACTAAAAGAATAGATATTACTTTGAGGGTGGTAGGGGTTTTCACATTTTATTTTGCATTTGGTCTTACTTTCTTAAATATTTTAAAAAATTGTATATAATATATATATATATATATTCGGGATCGAGAAGACCCATTCCCCATCCCGATCCCGATCCCAAAAAAAAATTCCCGATCCCAAAATTTTCCAGTCTCGAAATTTTCTGGACGGGAAAATCCCGTCCCGATTTGCTCAGGATCAGGACAGGAAGACCGAGACGAGAAAAAGTTGCACACCCCTAGTTGGCAAGTTGGGAGGGAACTGCACATAATGCTTGTGTGTTCCAAACTGCAATCTCAACTCCATTTATGAATTTCCCCATCCACCTCAAGGTATCTATTCCTCACCTGCACCTACATTGTGTGGTTGTTGTTTTTTCCCTCACACTTGCTATAATTTTGCCGTGTAAAAGACATTTTTGGTGTTTTACTCGGGGAAATATTATTTGGTCGAGGCTGGCTATCCAATACCAGTTGGATATCTTGATCCGTATAGACATGAGCGTTATCATATTCCAGACTTCAGGCGACACGAGGGATTTGCAAATCCAAACGAGATGTTCAATTATTATCATTCAAGTTTGCGGACAACTATAGAAAGGACGTTTGGAGTCTGGAAGAATAGGTTCAGCTCTTGGGGGAAATGAAATCATATAGCTTTGAAACACAAGTCCACATAGTTTGTGCAACAATGGCTATACATAATCTTATCCGGAGAAATTCCCAAACAAATATGGATTTTCATGAAGCTGAACGAGGAACTATACCTGCTCAAGATACTAATGATTCTATTGATGTCGCATCCACATCAACTATCCGTAGATTATCTTCAACACAAATGAATCATATTCGTGACACAATCAGAGAGCAACTTGTTAGGGGTAGATGATCTAATAATGAGACATTTTATGTATACATTCTAATTTAAATATAAATTTATTATTTTTTAATTAAATATTTTTGTGCATTTTTCTTTTTTTTTTTCCAAAAATAATTGCACCTTTTTTATTTTATCAATTTTTTTAATTTTTTCATTTCAATTATCACAATATATACGCCTAATATATATATATATATATAGTATTTAATAAGATTCATACTCTTTTCAACCATTTTCCATCTAAACGGGTTTTTCAAGCGCTAATCCAAACAAGTTTCAGGTTAAAACAAAGTCACTTCTGCCACTGCGAATCCAAACACAAATCACATTTACAATCTGACTTTTTTTTTCTATATGATTTTTCCAAAAGTCCACATGCAAAAAAAGCTCATTCTCCATCGCTGATCCAAACAGGCACTAAGTCACCTCCTATAGGCTTATCTATCCCCTCCTCCCAACAAAACAGTTTTTGAACAAAATGAAGGGACCAGAGGCCTAAGCCACCTGGAATTGAGGATAGACCCAGCCAATTCTTCAAATATTAGTTTATGAAATTTTATAATATAATAATATGACACAGTATTTATACTTTTTATATTTGGTGTGATAATTCACAATAGTTATATAAATTAAAGAATTAAGGGGGCAAAAATACCCTGAATGCTTTCCCCAAAGAACATTGGATATTCGGAAGTTTTTGAGAGGCAAAATGCCTGAGAAGTTTCAAAAGGGGGCAATGTTGCCCCACGGTTAAAAATGTTAGTTTTAACTGTTAAAATTGGTTAATATGTACACTTTTGACATTCAATAAATGTCACCTTATCATTGTATATCCACAATGTCTCGCCAACTCTCTGTATTCCTTTTCAAAAGGAGCTTTTCTCCTTAACCTTCCCATCCTTTTTCCCTCGTTTGCCACCTTCATCACCATTAGATCTAGATTTAATATTACATAAAATATATAAAATTTTAATATAAAATAGATTTTTTCCACATTTTCTTTATCACAGTTGTGAACTGTTCATATCAAATTTTAATATATATATTTTATATAAAATTGTTATAATATTTTTATGTTATATTAAATCTGAGCCAATAGATCTAGATCTAATGGTGATGAAGGTGTAAAAGAGGGGGAAAGGATGGTAAGGTAAAGGAGAGAAACTCCTTCTTCCTTTTCTGATGTGCATGTGAATGATTAGCAGTGATGATTTCTAGTAGGAAAACACAAATAATTTTTTCTCTTTTGAAAAGCTCTTCCAATCCTCTGTGCTCTCTTCAACTGGAGCGAAGGGTATGATTTGCTTGGGGTTTTCACCTTTCCTTGTTTTCTCACGAAAAACACTGATGTCCTAGCCTTTGTTAAGTGCAAACCACTTGGGAAGCTGGGGTTTTTTAGGCTCAATTTTATAGGGCAAACTCGACACAACCAATGGTTTTGATTTGGACAACGACTCGGATAATGTTAATGAACAAGAATGCACAGGATAGAGATGAACAAAAACATAGGATGAACAACAAAACTTGAGCAATTAAAAGAGACAAAAGGATTTAAGCAAGTGAAGAAAACAAAATAAGAAAATCGAAAGCCCCCAAATCTTCAATCAATCCAAGAGTAAAAATCAAGATAAACAGTCTCAATAATGATCAAAATCTCTCTTCAAAATTAGCAGAAGGGAAAAAAAGAAAGGCAGATTCATTTACAATCTCACCTCTACAAAACCTTAGATCCATATCTATTGACTTTGAAGCTTGATTTCTGAGTTTCTACCTTTCTCTACTCATCGATCTTTACTGTCAAGCAAGGAAGCACATGCAGTGAGGGTGGTAGGGAAGTGATTGATGTCGTGACCGGAGACGATGGCGTTATCGCAATGGGTGAAAAATCAATGCCTGGGATCGAGGGATTAAGGGCATGTTTGGCATTTCTTAATTTTTATTTTATATTTGATAACGTGACATAAAATGTGGAATAACAAGTGGCATTGGTAGAGCCATATCAGCATAGTTTGGTCATTTAACCGTTAAGGTCTTTAATAGGAGGGTGAAAATGCTATGTTGTCATCGCTTATAGAGCATTTTTGCCCCATCAAAAAATTCTAGACACCTAGTGCTCCTTAGAAATAACTTCCCGGGGACATTTTTACCTTTAACCCTAAATTAAACTAACGGATATTCTTATAGCTTTTTAGTGGTGTTACCTACAACACCCAAAATAATGTAATCTTGTGTCTTCTTAAAATATCTGATAATACACTTTTTACACTAGTACCAAACAAACACATTTAATGAGCCAAAATCAGGTAAACCGGGTACCAAACACCTTTAAATTAATTCCCAGTAAATACTTATCCAAAGCCAAGAAATACACATATTTCAACATTTTACCCAGAAAATAGCACAATATAAAAAAACCAAGAATAATCCAATAATGGAATAACAAAACAGGGACAACGAATAATTAACATGTTGATGCCATTCCACAAAAAATTTGTTAATAGTTTATAGTGGCTATAACAGATGATAAACTATAATGCATCGGAGCCCTATACCTTAAGATCCTTCGAGCAAAATATCATGTGTTGCTATATGACAGAAATTGCCATATCCATTTTGTTCTTAAACATGTTGTACCACAAACTTGAAGCCTAAAAATAAAGATCTCCTAGTATTGTAAGCCCCTCCTCATCTTGGTAATATAGTTTTAGAT
Source organism: Inga laurina (assembly GCA_963855925.1). NCBI lineage: Eukaryota > Viridiplantae > Streptophyta > Magnoliopsida > Fabales > Fabaceae > Inga > Inga laurina. The sequence continues at coordinate 60,258,955 of OY979702.1, read as the reverse complement.
CCAACAAAAAAATTACAAAATTCAAGCATACTCAAATTTACCTGATAAGTACCAAGTGTAGTAACTAGAACAGCTGAAGCTAAACAATAATGAAATGAAAAAAGTGAGGTTATAAGTGAAACTCCCGAATCCTAAAATATTTACAGAGAGAGGACCTCTTTAAAGATTACAGGGCCTTCACTACAAGAGTTACAGTCACAATACTATTGCGGCGGCTCCTAGATTGTCATATAATTCAATGAATTTTCCAAGTTCTCCTTAGTGGCATGCAGATCTTGTTAGTAACATCACCTGCAAATAAAAAAATTGATCTGAATCTTGTCCGAAGACACTGTCCTTAAGAGCTATTTCACAACTACTGGCAAATAAGAAGCGGTACTCCCCAGGATTAAATGAATCCCTCCTATAAATACAGGGTGAGCAGAACTACAGAAGATAATAGAACTTAGCAAAGCAAAATACAAGAGGTGGAAAGAGAAGTTGCTCGAAGGCTAGGGCAAATACCCAGACCTTCGTTCTCATGTCCATTTTATAGGTCGCGGATCATCATAATACTGGGCACACTTAAACACATTTAAAGATAATTAACTCGTTAGTTAATGCACATAAGTACAATTAAATGGTTGGTTACATAGTCATTAACGCACTTAATGATGATTAAAGATGTCTGTTACAAACACTAAAGACTCATAATGGTTATTAGAGTGATGGATTAATTAGACGGATATTTCCTATAAAGAATGCCTAGTACCGCATTTAACTCGCACAAGAGGAAAGCGAAAATTGCTGGATTTCAATTATGTTTTTAGTGGCCCGTTGTCGTGCTAGTAAGTTTATTCCTCATCTTGTCTTGTTTACTAGCCTAAGATCACTTATTATTACTTGAACCCCACAATCTAATACAATGTGAAACTCTTCCTTTGACACACCCACACATATTATTTATAGCAATCTCCCATATGTGTCAAAGGAAACACTATTAGCTGAGTTACATACATAAGTATAACCATTATATTTGGTGGTCCTCTGAACTATGAACCAAACCTAGACCAATAACACATGGTATACAAAAATCTTAGTGAAGCATGCTTTTATAAACCAACAAATATTGGTTGTGCACTAAAGGCATTAAGAGTAAGATTATACCCCACATTTTTGCTGTTAACGTCGGTTTTGCGCTTTAAAAAGGCCATGCATAACAAATGCTCTAGAGATTTCGCCACGATCTCATAGGAGCGGCCCCACTCCATATTCGTAGAGGTGATTTCATGAAATGTACTTGCAATGAGCACACCACCCCATAGGATTATGAAATCATTAAGTGCTTTCGCTCAGCCTCATCAAAATGCATTCTAGCACTTTCCCACCCTATAAAAAGGAACTAGCAATTTATTCAGTTTTAGCAAAGCTAACAAACGACTTATTTTTACCCATATGAACCTTCTTCATAGGATAACTAATCACAAAGGTTGGGTTAACCATCATTATTAATTTTGAATTGGCTTCAGTCCCGATCCCCTCAACTAATTTAATTCTTCTTTGGGTTTTGTTAATGGATCTGCAGGACCTTACAGAGAATCGATTGAGATAACTCCATAATTTTTAAGCACCTTATCATATCTCAAACGACTTCGTTTACACCATTGTTTATCTACAATGGCTACTACCATTTGATAATCTCAATTCATTGACATTAAATGTCGGTTTTTACACCATAATATTTTTCTAAGTTTTTTACAACTTAGCCTTCAATTTCATCTAATTCTAGAGTAATAAATTCTATCTCACATAATATTTATTTTGGATACTAGTGGATTTTCGCATATAAAACTGAAATTCAGTTAACATCCGTGTATCTTAATATAACAAGAATCCATTTTACACGATACTAACATTTATGATACCCCTCAAATATTTAATTTCTCTCGTAGGGCTACAAATTTGTATATGCTCAATCTCCATATAAGACAAGCTATATCACAAGGATTAACATCCTTTAATACAACAAATTCTCAACAATTTGTGCATACCATAATTGAGCTATAAACTCACTTCAAAAACTATGTTAGCATCATAAGGAATATTTGCAATAGTTCTCAAAAACTAAACTTCAGGAACATTTCTCAATATTTTATATAATCACTATTCCCTTTCAACACCCAAAATCATTTTTGTTTCACCCATGCTTTTATATTAAGTTTTGAAGCAACAACATTATGGATAATATATATATCATATTCACAACAACCATGCATATTTATACTACTATAAACATATACCCGCAAATCATGAAATTTTCTTTTCATATCACTATTATAAACTTGTTTCAAGCCATACAAAAATTTCATAATTCATAAAATTTGCTCTTAGTAGCAAATAACAAAGCCTCCACTTAATTAATTTTAAATCACAATTTGGCTTTATCAAATGAGGCTAGAAACAATTTGCAACTTTAAAATTTATATGATGCCCCCACATATTAGGCATCTCCACACTTTCAAATATCTCAAAAATATTTTCAGACTTTACCAATAATAATTCTAATTAAATTAGAATCTCACTATATAATCCCCTTCCATTCTAATTAGAACTTCTCAAGTATTGTTATACTAATCTCAATTAGTGTTTTACATGATAACCTTTAATAAAGCTCATCACTTAAGCTGATAAATATATTTAATTTCTACACTAAAACTAGATAAAACCCCCCATATAGTTATGTTTACGAAGCTGCATACATATTACCGAACTTTTAATCTAATCAAAATAGATATCACTTAAATTACCAATGAGTAAAGGAAATAGATTAAAATAATCTATTTACCATTTTTTCCCCTTTCATAAAACCATATTTGATATCTTGAAGAGAACTTTGAGGAATTATTAGGAAGTTACAAATTGTTAGAACCGATTATGTTCATTGTTCAATAACTAAAACAATAAAACCTCCCATAAATCCTCCAATAGTAGGAAATAAATCATTAACATAAACAATAATAATACCTTGATTTTGACCGAAAACGTTAAGGGACTAGCATGCTTACCAACGTTAACAATATTTAATTGCATTGTCAACCACAATCAACAAAGACAGTAAATTGTTACTATAACAAATAAATATTTAAGAAGAAAAACCCTTTTTTTAAAGGAGATTAGCAATTATTAATACTCAATCAATGCATCCTTGTCCAAAAGCCACAAAACCTTGCAATGTCAAAGGAAATAATTCCACCAGATGAACATAATAAACACCCCATAATTATATTCACTTTCTAAATCAATGCATGCACGGTATATACCATGTTTGGAAATCAGATCCAAAATTCATGTCTGGTCCCTCAAACATAAATTACTATAATTAATATTAAAACCCATAATAAATAACAATCAACAATAAAGTCTCCACCATAAATCAGTCCACCATTGGGTGTAAGTAAATTACCAAAAGATAATTATCATGTTGGAGATAATTTTAGCCTTCTTTGCTAAGAAGTTATCAATGATTAAAAAACACTCTTCTTGAACATAAACAATGCATGCCATGATTTCGATAACTCCTCTAGAACACTTTTCTAGAAGCACAACACGGCTGCTTTTGCAAACCAAACTCCAAATAATTTTATGTCGCAACAACTTGTGACATTTGTCTTCTAAAATCACATTTGACTTCCTAAGACACATAACCCAGTATCATTCAAAGACATCATTGAACCCACTCTCTCAAGACACAGTTTCATCGGGTTCATGTCTATCACTAACTTGAATCTCCATACCAAGTAGTCGTGCCAGATATGTGAGTTAAAACTCAATACTCAAGTCATCCCTAGCCTTTAAAATGACTAGAGGGTTCGTGCCAATCTAAGATTAGCTCCACAAAATTGAATTTTTAACGTCTCAATTCCACCACGAAGATGAGGAGCAGCTTATTCCAGCCTAGCTTCTTCATAATGAGGACTCCAAAAATGTCCTATAATGAGGCACAAATAAAAAGTGAGACCAAAACAATATTCCTACACAAGAAGAAAACCCAAAATAAAAATATAAAATTAGAGCAAAGTTCAAGGGGTCTTCTTATTTGATAACTCCACGGTAGACGAGTTCAAAACCATCTATGCAAGTAAGAGAGTTGATTCAGTCTCATGCCCCTTTTATAGGTCGCGGATTATCATAACACTGGGCACACGTAAACACATTTAAAGATAATTAACTGGTTAGTTAATGCACATAAGCACAATTAAATAGGCGGTTACATAGTCATTAACACACTCAATGATGATTAAAAATGTCAGTTACAAACACTGAAACTCATAATAGTTATTAAAGTAACAGATTAATTAAACTTATGTTTCCTATAAAGAGTGCACAATACTGTATTTAACTCTCACACAAAGAAGGGGAAATTGTTAGATTTCAACTACGTTTCTGCCTCTTGTCTCATTTACTAGCGCAAGATTACTTGTTATTATTTAGACCCCACAATCCCATACCATGTGGGACTCTTCCTTTAACACACTCACACACATTATTAAAAACAAACTATAGCTCTCAACACTACATTGAGAGTTATCTTACGCATTACAATCTGTAACAACCAAAATATGAGCTAGCTACATGCATTTAGAACAAAAATGCGACAATATCTCAACGAAGGTAAAAATTTCCTCCATTCCCTCAAAAGCTTCAATTCAATCCAATCTTTGGTGTGTAGAGCGGAGACTTCCTAAATTGTCTCGCATGACCCACAGTTTTTGGTCCACATAACATTATACTGTTTCAAAATTCACACAAAAGTAAACATGGCTTCCAATATTCAGTCATGAGAAAACAGTTCAAGGCTTTGAATGCATAACTTTGGGAGCAAAATAACATATTTGAACCTTTGAAGATAACAAATTACTCCCTCCGGTCCTCAATATTAGATAGTGTTGATTTTTTTGGAGAGATTAAGGAAGTTAAATAAGTTACTTGATCATATCATATGTTGTGTATCCTTAGATTATATATTAATTTATAAGTTAAGCAAAATAGTTTGGAGAAAAAATGACAAATATAAATATTTTAAAGTAATTTAATTAGTTTTTTTAATATCTCCAAAAAAATCAACCGTCTTATATTTAGAACCAGAAGGAGTAGTAACAATGATGAAGACATCAGCATGCTTTTGTGTTTTTGCTTGCCGCCAAACATATAAATCACTTTCTATTAAAGTTAGTTCTGTTTAAAAATATTAAATGTGAGCATATCTTTCAAATCTGAAGAGAAATTTAAACATTGGTTCATGTCTTTTAGTAGACCCAATCTCGTTGTTCTTTTAAATTTTTTTGGTACATGATCCAATGTCATTGTTAGATGTAACGAAAGTTGATGAAAACTTAATAGAGGCCGCAAATTGGATACTGTGCTTGGAATGTTGGGCCTGACCGCTAAGCTAGCAGGTTAAGCCCAGCCCAGCTTATCGTCCACTTTCCATGGACTCGCCGTCATCATATAACTTCGTTAGTTTTTTCATCTGCTCGTCTCCAAGCGGAAATGGATAACATTGTTTTTTTTTTTTTTTGCCAAGAAAATGGATAACATTGTTGATGTTGATATATGTTGCAAAAATAGCGTTCCAGTTTGTTGGAGCTTTTGACGTTAAGATCCAAAATTTCTTCGCAAATTATCTTTTGCTTTTAAAACTCTTATCTTAATTTGGCCAAACAAAACCCTATCTTAACGAGTTTTGCCGCAACATCGTAATTTAGATAACCGTGGCGCGCGTGTATTTTTTTTTTTCATAATTTGAGAATTGAAAATTCCAACTTATCACTGGCAGTGGGCGCGGTTGGATCTGATGATCTCACCAGCATCCCGCGGTGGTGGGACGCCACATACCCAAATCGGTGCGTGCGGGGACCAGATATTCTTTGCTTCGGCCGTAATAATTGTGGATCATATTTCAAGTTATGCTATGGAAGCTATACCCTGTCTAATGTTCCACACCTAATTCGCTCATGCAGCTTTAACCGCCGCCCAAATAAAAAAAAATTACAAGCCATGATTGTCCATACGTATAGATTGTGAAGAAAGAATATCAAAGTCGTCACATGCCATGATGACCAATTAGCTAAATCTTAGGAAGGTACGAGAGATGGGAGAATATCAACTAGAAATGCTTAAAAAAGTGAAAGGAAGATGGTCCCTTGCTGAATGAAAATTTCGTTTCCACTTTTTGCAACTCAAATTTCTTTAGTTTTTTTATGGAAAAAAACCCTAAAAAAATCTAGAATAGAAAGAACTTCAGATGCTACAAATTAGTGTTTGCGAAAGCCCTTAGCATCATCTAATTCCCTTGATCCTTACCATCATCTACTTATTTCAGTCAACTTCCTCACCATCATCAATTTATTTCCCAACAAATGGACTAGCTAGCCATTAGCATCTGAGCCCTTTCACTAATCCATGTTTTACCATTCCACAGGATAAGACACTATCAAGAACAATGGCATGCCCATAAACTAAACTTGTAGATCGAAGATATATGGTCAACAATTCTACTTTTATTCAGGGTAGGCCGCTCATTTATATCATCACACACAAACTTTCACGTAAAAGAGTAACAAGTTTCATATGATCTAGAGCACCTTCATCATAACCACAACTCCAATCACTAAAACACTAGTAAAGCCAGAGTTCAAGATAAATTAAAGTTCGAGACAGCGAAAAGAACACACAGCATAATGGCTCAGATGTTCAGATCAGAGCCACCATAGAGCAAGGCCACAGCCGTCTAAAGTTGCCCGCAGTTAGCAATCACCACTGGCTTGGAGGTCTTGCCAGATCTAGAGCCGACCCTCTCGATCTCCCTAACCACATCCATGCCCTCCACGACTTGGCCGAACACCACGTGCTTGCCGTCGAGCCACTCGGTCTTGGCCGTGCAAACGAAGAACTGAGATCCGTTGGTTCCAGGGCCAGCATTCGCCATGGAAAGGACACCAGGACCGGTGTGCTTCTTGATGAAGTTCTCGTCGGCGAACTTGGCACCATAAATCGACTCGCCACCGGTGCCATTTCCAGCGGTGAAATCACCTCCCTGGCACATGAAATCGGGGATCACACGGTGAAAGGAGGAGCCCTTGTAGTGAAGTGGCTTGCCGCTGCGACCGACTCCCTTCTCGCCGGTGCAGAGAGCACGGAAGTTCTCCGCGGTCCTGGGGGTGGTATCGGCGAAAAGCTCCATGACGATTCGGCCAGCAGGTTGACCGCCGACGGTCATATCGAAAAAGACCTTAGGGTTTGCCATTGTTGCGAGAGAAGAGAAAAGATTCACACTGATCAAAGGAGGAGGAGAGGACAGGCTAGGGATTCAGGTGCGACGAGTAGGGTTATATAGAGGGGCGCGTGCATCTAATATCTTTGAACTAGCCGTTCGATTGGGGCACGTGGCAGGATTATGAGAGGGGTAAATTAACCGTGGTTAAGTTCGGAAGTGACCATGGTTGGTGGAGGATCGAAGTAAAGTCAATGCATAACCAGGATTCAGGATATGCTTTTGTCCTTATTTTTTAAGGGGAATGAATACTGCCGCTGCTATAAAAGCCTCAACAAACGAAAAACGACGCCACTTCTTTAATCCGATTTTTATTTAACAACAAAAAACTAAGGAAAATTAGGGAGAACGACAAAAAAAAAAATTTATTGTAAATGATGTTTAAAAATAGATAATTATTTAGAAAGATCAAATTTTAAAATATTAATTTAAAAATATTTACCCTAGTCAAACTTAATATATTCTCTCACCCAATCTCTCTCCTATTCCATTTTAAAATTAATCTGAATTTTATTTTCTATCAAAATTAATAAAATTTATTTTATATCAGATCAGGAAAGAAACTTAATAATATAAATGAATCAATATGGTGGATGATTTTGGTGGTTTTAATTTTGGTGAAAAGATTTAAATTATTTTTAAAATAGAAAATGAGAGATTGAAGGAGAGATTATAGGAAATTTGATTAAATATAATTTAGTATTTTTAAATTTATAGTTTGAAATTTGATCCTCCTAAAAAATTTCATGTTTATGTTTTAAGATCCTTTACCATAATTTGACCAAAAGAAGAGATCCTTTACCATAAATATTATTTTTCCTTATTCCTTCTCCATAATTTTCCCAAAACTTATACTACCTCATGTTTTAAATATAAGATCCAATTATATTTTTTTTTAGAGATTAAGAAAACTAAAAAAAAATATTTTAAAGTATTTATATCTATCGTTTTTTATATCATTTTTCTTCTAAATTAATTAGTCTAACTTATAAACTAATATATAATCTAATGATACACAATATGTACTAAGATTAAGTAACATATTTATATTCCTTAACCTTTCTTAAAAAAAAGTTGACTGGGTTTTATATTTAGATTAAAAGAAGTATTAGATACGTCCACCTTTAAAAGCGTCAGCTAAGTACCTGTTTAGATTAATGATAAAAACTTTTTTTCTAACATGATTTACGATATACAAAATAAATTTGTGAGGAAAATTTTATTTTAACTGATATAAATATGGTTTTCCTCAAAGGTACCTTTATTTAAATGCCGTGGTCATGCGTGCTCTTATATGACTCCGAGCAAGTGGGCCCATCTGCACAAGATCTAAAGTGGGGAGGACCTTCCGAGCGGTAACGTTGTCAGGCCCCAACGGCTAATAAATCAATAAAAACCATATTAGCACTATCACCTATCAGTTCCGTTATCACTCCATAAACTGAGTTCAGATAAACTTCTAAATTTTAATCAACAGATTTTGGCATATCACTTTTTCTTTTCTAGTACCCTGCAACAGGATAATAGCAAGGTACTTCCTCCTCTTCCGGTCCTAATTATAAGATAAAATTAACTTTTTTAGAGAAATTAAGAAAACCAATTAAATTACCTTAGAGTATTTATATTTTTAGTTTTCTTAGATTATATATTAGTTTATTAGTCAAATTAATTAGTTTGGAGAAAAAAAATAAAATTGAAAGGCTCTAAAGTAATTTAATTAACTTCCTTAATTTCTTCAAAAAAATCAACTTTGTCTTATAATTAGGATCAGAAGGAGTATATACTTTCTGAAAAAGCACATGAATGAATTATTCGAAAAGGACAATAACTTGCTTGACACTTGCAACTAATTTATTTTTTAAAAAAAAAACTTAAATTAATCATTTATAACTTCTAATTAAATTATATTTATATATTAAAAAGTGTACGTGTGATTCACTTCATGAATTGCGTACAAATGGTTAGCATTCAAAAAAAAATAAATTCCCCCGCTAAAATAATACCACGATTTCCATCTTTAAATATTAACATATTTATAATCACAAGACTTTTTTTTTTTTTGGGTGCATCATGTGTAATTCAAGCTGAAAATCTAATAAAATTAAACATACATGGTGCTGGTGGTCGTTTTCGGGCTATTAACATAGAACTCCGAAAAGGATGCTTCCAAACCAATTCAGTTCATCCACAAAAAAAGAAAAAAAGAAAACGAAAAAGAAAAAAGGAATTTACTTTTCTGACAACCATGGAACGCACTGCTCAAAGAGTCAGACCCCACCACCCACTGACCATCTTTTTCTCAGATGAAAAAATCTATGCCGAATAAGAATCAGAAAAAGAATGGTGGGGAAAAAGCAAAATTATAATATGAACAAGAAGACCATTCACGGTTAGCTACATTCAAACTGGCACTACGCCGTTAAATAATTATGTACATTTCATTCTCACTTTCGTCTATGTCAGATATATCATAAACCCTCGGATTGCAGCATTCCGGGATAGACAAATGATACCATTTGTTTTAAGGACTTCTTCGAAGCTTTTAGAAACGCATGCTCCTCCATTGCTGCACAAAGCATCAATATATGTTTAGCAATATTTATGAACAAAAGAAAGAAATATTAAGAATCTAATAAGAAATGACAAAAGGGTTCAACAATTAAATCGCCCGGAAGGAGAAAGGGATATATTACCACCAAATAAAGTTTTAATTTCCTTTGAAAAATCGTCCACACGCCCTAATACTGGTCTTATGCCACAGATCTGCAGGACACAGAGCTCCAACTGCAAGGCCATTTCAATTATATGCAACAATAAGTAACAAAGATTCTGAATTTGAGGAGAAACCCTCGATTTGTTGGCCTCACATAACTCTGTAATAATCGCAATGGCTTGATCCTGCACCAAAAGAAAATAAGCTCAAAAAGGGAATCTCATTGTCCATTTCCTCTCTCCACCAGCCTTCTAATTTATTTATTTATTTATTTTGGTTGCTATTTATTTATAATTTATTAGGAAAAAGACAAAGAATTTTGAAATTGCAAAATTTCAAATCAGGTATTTCCCAAAAAATAAGTTGAGAATTGCTTATCAAATTTCGTAATTCCTTTATCAACTCTTAGTGGGTGTTTGGGTTACTCTGAAACCATCAAGATAATTAAACCCAGACAGGTCAGTGAACCGGTTGGGGTACTGGGTCAAGGGTCAGACCGGAGCTAAACTGGGACCAAACCGATGAGAAATGAAATATTTTAGACTTCTAGTATGAAATTCTAAAGGAAATTTAAAAAAAAAAAAAAAAAGATTTTTAAAAAAAAAAAATTGACCCGGACCGGTTTAATTCCCGGGTCGCCGGTTTCCGGTCTGGTTCGGCCGATCCGGTCCGGGTCAGATAACCTAGAAAACCATGGTTTTAGAAGCCATTTTCTGTAAGTCGAGACAAAACTCCTCTCACATATTTATCTTGTAAATCGTAAAAACTATTCTTCAAAAGCTAATCCAAATATAGTAACAAACTTGATTTAGGATTTTGCAATTTCAAAGTTCTTTTTCTGTTTTTTCCCTAATTTATTTTGGTTATAACATTCTTTTAAATTTGATAACATGCAAGTGAATTTTACCATACCTGCAATCCATGCAAGATTTCTGGCATTGGAAGCTCGGGAAAATGTGCAAGATCAACAAAGCCAACCTCCTCAGCCCTTTTAACAGCACCCTCGGCTTGTAAACTGAGGAACTTTAAAAGGAGGCATGCAATTCTATATATTTGCACAGCAACAGTGTCAGAAAAGCATGTTTTTGGAAACAGATCTGTACTTTTAGTTGCTTGACCATGGGTGGTCAAAGCAGTTGAGACAGGAGTCGTCTTCAGTTTTGACACGCAGCAATTTGGTGAAATGGCAAACCATCCATTTTCACTGTTGATATATGAAGGTTTCAAGCAACTGTCAAAATCCTCTTTAAGAGTAGGTTGGCATAAAAGTGAGGCACTCCTGTTTGACAAATCACCAAGGCGTTGAGTGCCCCTACTAATAAAGGCTAAAAGATGGATGCATCTCTCTCTAAGCTGTCTATCCGCTTCATTGATTGCCTTGGTCCATGAATTCCAATGTTTTGCTAGTTCACACATGAGCATCAAAGTATGTTCTGTCTCCTTCAGATTAGCCAGAGACATCCATGACCTCTGTGGCCGAGGTCTTTTCTTGTCACGATGATCTGAAGGGAGATCCGGAGCATTTAGAGAATCAAAAATAAGATAAGCATTCTCCTGGAAAAAGTAAGGTATTACATTGTCCACAATAGCTGTGCAAGAAGAACTGTCTTCCAAGGATTGAACCATAGCTGTGACCACAGCTAATCCAAGTCCCCAAATGTCTCCAGGCATTTCAAACTTTTCATGTAAGCTACCCACATTTTCGCTATGAATTCTTGAAAACGCCTCACCATATTCAGCAAACAATACTCTCAGATATGGCAAGAAACCAGAACCATAAAGCATCTCAGCACCTCCTTTTACACGTGAAAGTGTCAAAAGAAACTTCAATATTATTGGAATGGAAGAGGACGTTTTATCTTGAAGTTTTAGCATAAGAAGTTGAAGCTGGAGATGATTCTGTATGACAGGTAACCAAGTCTCAGGCATCAAGAAATTTCTTAATATCAGGTCCATAACAGACAGAGACAGCATACAATGTTCAGGAGCAGTAACACATTTGCAAAGAATGGGAAGTAGGCCAAGGATTGCATTTGAAATTTTAGAAAAGCCCTCACCAGACTTCTCATCTATGGTCCCACCCAAATGAGAACTGAGGTAGTTGGAATCTAATACTAAAAGCAGCAATGTGAGTAATATCTTCATTATCACACTGGCCCTAGAAGACAACAGCTTGAGTTCACTGAACAGTTTAAGACCTGAAGCAGAACATTTCAGAACAAGTAGGGAAACATCAAAGGAGAGACGTTTGCAGACAGTTCTGGTCAACTGGAGAAGCAGTTCTGCTTGGAACGCAAGAAAATTGAGCATATCTTCAGACACATCAAGAACAGGTGCTAATTTTTCAATTGTAGCATGAAAAGATTGGCATATATTATCAATGCACGTGAAAATGATTTGATCTGGAATCTCCTCTCTCACAGATTTTCTCCCTAATGCCTGCAAAATCATGTGAAAAATAATAATGAACAGAAACCTTGAATCACCACAGGGTAAAGAGGTGAAAATTCTTAAAAATGCAGTGATTCTAGATATTCAAGGTAAGTCTATGGACATGAAAACTAGAATCATTAAAGCTTGGTTTGGATACAGTTTCACTCCTTATAAACTGTTACTTCTGGACAGGAGCACCCAAATTTTTCACTTCAAATCGCACAAGCAAAGCACCCTGCTGAGGACTTCTATTTATCACAGGCTGATCAATCCAGCTATACCAAAGAGAAATTAACTTACCACTAGTACCACATATTCTAGCTAGACCTTGACATTTTAATTGCACTACGATAGGAAAAGTTTAGAATCATTGAGTATTTTTTTACTTGTTGATAACAAGATCCTAGTTTCCAATTGTAGGAGTGGAACTACCAACCTCCTTGAGAGAGAAAATCTAAAGCCCTGGGCATCTTAGTAAACCACTGAAATTTCAATACTAATAGGTTACCAATTTTTGAGATGAGACTTTCCAGAATCAGAGGGCACATAATAAAAAGAAATCAAAGTTATGAAATCTCACATCAACGTGGTAGACAGTCAAGACAGAAATCAATGCTTTCAACGCGGAAAGCTTAGAACTTGAAGTCAACATAAATGAGTTTGCTTCCTGCAGCCAGTGCAACATGATTTCGGCAATCTCCTTAGATGCTTTCCACTCGGAACAATCCCACACATCTAATCCTATATCAGCTTGCAAGCGTACAAGGTCGAACAAGTATAAATTCTTGGTAGTTGCACAAAGGTCGCCATTGAAATTGTGTTGATAGGTTTCCAAAATATTTGATTCAACCAGATACTGAGACAATTCTTTAAATGGTCCTGTACCAACTTTTCTGCCTTCTAGCTCTCCTTGCAAATGATAATAGAGATCACTGAGTATCAACTTCTTTGATTTCTTCCCTTCACTGTCAAAATTTTCAAAGATAAAGGACAAAGCATGATTACTAAACACCGCAAAAAAGAATACATCTATCATGGGAAAATTAACTATAAGGATTATATTATAGAGCAACAAACTATCACTTTAGACTCAGACAGTATCTTGAATATTTCATTCAAAAAATAATACTCAATATCCTCTTTAATTTGTACTATAAATGTAAATTGAGATTACATAAGTGGAAAAAACACGTTCATTTCTGGGCAGAACATAAAAAGAATATATTGCATAGAATTAGTTAACACATCATTCTCAGCATGTAAATGATATAGACAGCTTTTCCAGTCCTCCTTCACAAAAGAAGAAAAATTATACACTTAACCTGTAACCACGTTGTGAATACTGGCAGAGTAATTCAGAAAAAGCAGGATGCATGCTCAACTGCAAAGAAGACACAAAATTACATATCACCAATGTAACCTTTAGCTTATGACAAATCTATGAACAAGTTATCATTACATAAAAAAGTATGAAAATGTAATTCAGAAAAATTCTTTTGGATTAGCGGGAGGGATCGATCACGAACGAGGAGGCACAAAGACCTCACACCGTGCCATATGCGCCACATTGCGCTGGCTAATTCAGAAAAATTCTAACATTAACGATTTCAACATTTTGATTCTTGAAACAGCCTATATAAAGAGATTTTCCGAACCAAAGTATAGAGGAGCAATAAACTTTAAGAAACTAGAAAAGTTGGAAGCTGGACCTTTGTTAACATCCCATGAAACTTCTGCTGCAATGACACTGATAAACTTCCAGAATCACCAGCAACTAATTTTTCCATCACATGGACAGAAAATAAACTGATGGCAACCTAAAAATTTAAGCACATACAAGATGAATATAAAAGAGGAAAAAAAGAGGAAAGAACTAATACAATGCACATTCACATAAATATATACATTACAAGATGAATAAGAAGGGGGGATGGGAAAGAACTAATACAATGCACATGCATGATTGTAACATATGGTAGAGACTCAACTGTAAGAGCTCTACAAATCTTCTCTACCTCACAGTCATGCCAAGAAAAGAAGAAAATGGAACTGTATCAATCGTTCAAACTCATGTTTAAAGGCATGCGAGTGTCAGATAACCTGAGCTATAAAATTAACCTAAAGAGAAGGCAAAGAAAAACCAAATTAAAACCATGAGGAAAATTGAGTGAAACTCACTTTAGCACTATTATATATATCATCATTATACCCAGAAGTATACGACTTCATTAGTTTCTCCAAAACAGAATCTTTACACCATGAAGACCAAATTTCCTTAACATCAGAAAAAGCAGGTGCCTTAGATTTTTCAGTTTTTGCACCATCTTGTTCCTTGCCCTGAGATCCAGCTGCATCCTTCACAAGTGATTCTGCATGCAACAACTTTTTCTGCAAGAAAAGCTCATATGACATGATTCCAAGTATTGCAGATTGACAAAGGTAGCTGTTTGCTAGATTTCGAGCATCCTTCTCTGTCAGATTAACAGGTAGAGGAGTTGTGCTGCCAGCAACTTTTAAGGTTGCATTGGACAAGTACTTCCAGAACTTCTCAGAGCTTCTCAGAGACTCCAGGATATTTAAGTACTGAGGAGCCCCTTGCCACAAGGCAGTCATGAAGTTAAGTACACTCAGCAGTATGTGTGGTTGGCTGGAGGTAAAGAGCATAACCACATATTTATATACAGATTCAACAATGCACTAATAGCAAATATAGAGAGAGAGAGAGAGAGAGAGACGTGCTTACACACATTCATAGAAAGGATCAGAAATAACAAAGGAAATTAAAGACATGAGGTTGACAAAGTAGCCAAATCAAATTCTTCCACGGAAAAGAGTACCTCTTGATCAGATTATCTGCCCTTACAATATAATCCATAAGTGCATCTATCAGGCCTGACTTCTTTGAACCTTCGGACTTCACAGCACCAATAGCAATTAACTGACCCTCGTCCATCTCCTCTGGAGTAAATATAGCAATAAGAAATGCAGGCTGCATAAGAGAACTTCCAGTCAGTTACTATAACAAAACCAAACCTAGTGGAACTGGAAAAGTTACTTTGATCTACGTAACCCCCCCCCCCCCAAAAAAAAAAGGGAAAATGACATTTATGGACCTCTAAGAATATTAATTACAATTAAGGAGTTCTAAGATAAGTTAATTTTTTTCAGTACTTATTTTCCGCATTTTCATTACTCATTTTTAGCATTTTCACTACTCAATATTTCAATTTTTTCAGTAGTTATGTTTTCAATACTCGTCTTCCATGTTTTCTATACTGATAGAATCAAAAATAAATGTTGAAAACATGGAAGGAGAGTATTGAAAACATCTGACAACTGAAAAAAAAAAAATTGAAAATCTGATATAGAAAAAGCTAAATATGAATATTGAAAATATGGAATATGAGTACTAAAAAAATTCACTCCAATTTTAATTCCAGCCAAGGACCATGGCCCTATTTTGAAAATTCAATATTTCAAGTTCATTAACTGTGATTAATGCTTTTAGAGGGTCCTTAAATGCCATTTCCCTGACAAAGAAAACGGCAGATTTTTTGTTACAAGAATTTTAACTCGGTAGCTATAAACTAGTAGTTGAGCGAAATTAGTTGGAATTCTATCGATTATAATCTTTCCATGGCCACCCAGTGTTGAACAATGGGTGGAAAATTAGTTTGGTCAAATTACTTTAAAAGACTGTTTAATGTTTGGGATGCTGACCAAAATTACCTTTGCAAAAATGAGGGTTTTTTCAGATTGTGTCAAGAATTACTTTTGAGTATACAAATACAAAAGAAAAAGGGGGATAACCACCGATGGGCTAAAATATTGTATGGATCCTCTGGTGTTCAAGACAATAAATTTTTCTATAAAGTTGAGAACAGAAACACAATTCAGAGAAAAGTATTAGAAGACAGAGTGGGAGTATATGAGCCCCACATCAGGGATCTATCGTCACAAAGATCTGTTGCTTTCAAATCAGGAAGTTTGAATCATTCAAGTTTCTTTGAGATGCAATTTAAAAATCCTTTTGGACAAAACTTGTTCTGAGCAAAGGTCGAATCAGAAGACTTGCTCATGGCTTCCATTGAGTTCTCCGGATCAACATCCGTGTAAGAATCCAAAGGAAAGAAAGACTGCATTACTTTATCACTTTAACTTGCTATGAGTTAGAGGTGTCTATATATACACAAGAGAAGGATCGCTGATACAAAAGAACCAAGGCATTACACAGAACATTCTAAGATAACTTACTAACTGCTCTTACTGTCTAGCTACTCTTACAACTAGGAACTTCAGAGACTACAAACTCCCAAAAATGAACCAATATGGCAGAAAAGCATTATTCTCAAATCTACATTCTGCCAGAGTTGAGAAACTTTTAGCTCTTGCTCAAGTATTTCGTTCAGACATTTGGGAAAGAGAATCAATTCAAACATTGGGAAGCCAATTACACAAAAGTATGTTTAAATTAAATGACGTCCAAACGTAACTCACAGGAGTTTACGCAAACAAGAATCATTCTACCCAAGAGAATCAGATATCTAAACCATGTACATCACAAGGAATAAATATTGACATATTTTTAGGTTAACACTAGAAATACGTGACACATTTTCCTCTTATTATAGAGAAGCCCAAACTTAGAGCGTCCATTTTGATAGTTACTAAAGTAGCTTGCTTCAGCATCAAAAACCAAATATTAAAGTAAACTTGTAATTCCCGTAAGATAAAGTGAAAGACAACTCATTCAATCATATTAAAGTATTTCAAACCTGGTGAAGTGCTGCAGAAGTCAATAGATTAACTATTGCAATAAACAGATCTTCATTAGATGCCAACTGCACCGACAATATGTAGCTCAGAGAGTGTCTCAAATCCATGACCTAGGACCATTTAAGTGATCAAAAATCGAAGTTGAAAAACATCAGTTTAACGGTGTTTACAATCTAAAATCTAATCAATTTGAAAAGACTAAGATCCACAAACCTGATTAGATTCTGGAGCAAAGCAAGTGGTTCCACACGAAAATGGTTGAATGGATTCTGCTACTTTAAATAAGAACGAAATAAACCTAGCAGCACCAATTTGGATGGCCTATATAGACAACAGAACAGAAGGTGGTTAAGCAACATAACAGTAGATCAGGTATTTCCATGTACATCTTCACCAAAAGGGAATATAAAACTACATTCAATTTTCGAACTAAAGCAGAATCAACAATGATAAGAAGAACTAACTCGATATAATAAATGCTAAAGCATATGTTTATGAAGCAAATGCACAAGCAAACAATGCCATGAAGAAAGAGAAGTGATATTCTAGGTGTCAACAAGAAAAATCGGTAAATTATCGAGCATATGGAACTAGTTAGTTTCTTTCACGATAAATACATGGCACAAATTGTAACTGCAAAGTAGACTAGAGGTCTCTGCAGATCTCTAATTGGTAAAAGAGACACAAGCGTGTGTGCGCGCGCACAAAGGAATTACTATTAAACAACCACATATTAGTACTGCAGCATGTGCATAATCTGAGATACAAGGTACACAATAAATCAAGAAAATGTTCTCATGCTCCAATTTGAGCAAGGGCAGAGTTCATACAGGATCTCGAAAGTATGAAATCAAGGATATAACAGCAGCAGCAACAGGGACAGAATTGGTTGTACATGATAACACTGCTTGGTGAAAAGCAGAAAAGCTGGATGCTGCCTCCTGGAACACACAGAATGGCTATCAATATTTCCATTAAAAGACAGTATCAGTGTAGATAACAATGAAAACGAGAATGTATGGATCACAATCAAACTTAAAAAGAGCAGTTAACAAATGAAGCAAATAATAGTCCTCAGACATTTATAAGATGCATAGGTATATATATAAAGCATGATATTCCATTAATTCACAGCCCTAAATTTTTGTAATCCGATGGACACCTAAGCAAGCATAGGGACCGATCCTAAAAAACCAGCTTGTAAGGATTAAGAACTATGCCATTTAAGCGGCAAAAAATTATTTGCAGCTACTTCGTGTGGGACTCCATCATAGCACCACCCTAAAAGAACTGAAAGCCTCAACTACACTCCACATGCAGACTCCAGTCAACTGGTTGCAAACTCCACAGGGAAGTTTTTCCGACGAGGTTGGTCCAGCTTTCATACCGATAGATGGAGACCTAAGCGACAATGGGAGCTCACCCTAGAAACTGACTTGTAGGAGGACAAAGCCATGCCACCTATGTACCACAAGAATTACTTGTGGCTAGTAATGCAGGACCCCATCATAATCACATGCAACTAAGAAAACCATCAGGAACAAATATAAACCTACACTTCTTCAGTAAATTGCACTGTTCATTAGATGTGAATAGTGTGGCTTATTCTCCAGACTATGCAATATACAAGGAAACATGACCAATTCCTACTTATAGTTTTACCACACAACATTAAAAAGACCTGTGGCTTTTCTCTTTACCTCAGAAAGTTTGGTCAGCATGATAAGAAGAACATCTAATACAGAACTTATTGCAAATTGCAACCCTTCAATCTCCATTGGATCAAAGAGGCGGCTTACATGCAATTTCTGTTGAGCAAATGTGATTTTGTCAATAAGGTGTAGGAATAAGGACATTGTAGCAAAAACAAAAACAATTCAACATGTCACCTCCAAGGCATTTGCTGTAGTGCAAGCAATTTGGAACAGCGTCTTATGAATGGATGAATCAGAGAACAACACATCATGAATTATCTCACCCATTTTTCCATGGTAAGCCATCAATATGTTGCATTTTTTCATCAATTCAAGCACCTGTTATAATATCCAAAGTTAAAAGTAATAATAACAGCAGCTCAGGAAACCTCCATAATAATTTTTCCCAGAATCATACCCAACAGTGCTTAGCAGAAAATCAAAAGAAAATGAGATAGGCTTGAGAGCACAGAAAATATCATCTTACATACTCTACTGTCTTATAAATGTCATTTGAGGGACTAAATATCAAAGAAACTTCCAAAAACACTTTGGGTAAGAATGTTTCTAACGAGGAAAACATTGACAACTGCAAGAAAGAGTGATTAATTATGCCAAGAAAAAATCAACCACTTGTAATTCAACATTTACATCATGGTAAGTACGCTTATCAAAATAACATTCTCCAGAGAAAAAAATTAGCAGCAGCAGCAAAAGCACCATATATTTGATTCAATGCATCACAATCTTCAAAAGTTCAACTCCTTACAGGAGAGGAAGATAAAAGGATCCAGCACAGAAAAACAAGAGATCTTTCTGTTCAACATATATGCTAATGGAATACATGTACATTTAAAATCGCCTTATCTAAACATGACTTTACTTTGAAATGAGCATTAGATATCAATTTGAATTTTATAATTCTAGTTCTTCCCCATATCTAAGAAGGTTCAGTTAGGCTGTTTAATTTGACTTTTAGGTCATTCTCAAGATAATGCCTTGAGCATTTATGTACCAGACATTTCTTTTATTTTGTTTAGATACACTTTATCAATCATTTCTCAAGAGTTTGGCTCTCTCTCTCTCTCTCTCTCTCTCTCTCATGCCTTGAGCGTTTATGTACCAAACATTTCTTTTATTTTGTTTAGATACTCTCTCTCTCTCTCGCTCTCTCACGTCTTCTATTATGAATGTGTTTCTGATATGTAAATATGATAAAGATTTAAAAGTCTGTTAAGAGTTAGTTAAGGGGATATAGCCGTTAAGCTAATGGCAACTATTAAGTATGTTAGTGAGGGAATTAGAAGGATGGCTGTTAGTTTAGTTAGAACGGCTGTGTATAAGCCTATAAATAGATGTCCATGCCTATTGTATCTCAGTCTATGATTGATAATGGAATAGCTCAGAATTGCTTCTCTCTTCCTCTTCTGTGTTTCTCTATCTTTGTTCCTCTATTCTTCTCTCTTGAATCCCTCTATTTCCTCTTCTCCATCTCTTTCGCTCTTTCTCTTTCATATAGAATATCAATTCTATATCAGTAGTATCAGAGACTTCAATCATTTGCCCCCACTGCGATTCCAAAAAGAAGATAGAAGGGGGGGAAAATAGTATCCTACTAGAAAATGGACACATATTCTTCTCGCTTCCTCTCAAGACCAGTGGAAGAACGTCTTCAACAAACAGAGGACAGGCTTCGAATTTGGCAACTTCAACAGCAAGGTTTTGTAGCCGAGTTTAATTATTCGTTTGATTCCCTCTCAGCCAACCTAGATGTGCCAGAAGATTATCCGGTCGATGCCTATGTTTATGGCTTGAAGAAGGAGATTTCCGAGTCTGTCAAGCTGTTCAACCCACGTACCACGCTTGAATCCCATCGCTTGGCAAGATTATATGAGATAATCATACAGATTCAGTTTGAGAAAGCAAGCAAGGTCTTCGAAGTTCAAAAATCATCGAAAATCAGAAAGCAATCACAGAAAAGTCCTCAAGGTGTTCTAGAAGACAAAAATGAGGAACCCATCACAACATTGTCGACAGAAGGAGGTTTTAAATCCTCTATTCTTGAGAAAGAAACAGAAAGCGATGATGCTGCTCGAATCACAAAAGATGCGATCGGGAAGAACGAAGACACAAAGAAAGGTCCAGCGTGTGCGTTTGACAGTAATCACGAAGGCCAGGTCATTCACGAAAGTGATGGGTCTTCCTGCGTCGACTCCATTGGAGGTTTCCAAGGCTTCTCACACGCCCCAGACAATAGGGAAGTGACGGAAAACATGTTGGGCGTTGATAGGAGTTCGAGGTTCGACACTTTCAGAAGTTTTCAGGAGGTGTCGCAGAAGACGACTTCATGCTCAGCGCCATTGCTCTCTACTCTTCCTCCCCCAGCGTCGATGACTTCCGCAAAGCTGATGGTTGTTGTCTTTCTTTTGCCTTTGAGTTTGATTTCTTTGCCACCATCTCTATTTCAGTTCATGGACTGTAGTATTTTGGAGAATTATGCACGTGTTTCAAGAAGAGTTGAGCTGGTTATGGTGTGTCCATATATGCAAAAGAATCAGTTTGAAAAGTCAAATTTTCTTTTACAACTGGCTTGCATTTTTCCGAAAGGGCTCTCGAACAATAAGTATAAAGATAAAGATATGTGAGGAGCCAAGCAAATTCAAGAACTAGAAATTCTTGGTTGGGTTATCATGTGGATGAGTGAAGTTGGGTTTGGAAAGTTAACCCTGCAGCTGGCTTGCATTTTCTTGTTTGGGCAGAAATACTCTGAAGAGGATGCATGTTATGGCTTTGTCTTACAAGAAAAGGCATGGATCCAATGGTTAATAACCAAAGTCTTATTCTGCCATCTACTCCCTACTCTATGCGTGAGTCTGACCTGGTTCAAGAGATGCCTCATTAAAATGCCTGTAGGGTCTAGTTTGATACAAGGGGTAATATACTTGACTGAGGCAAATAACCAGTGGGTAATAGCTTGGAGTTCTGCGTCATGCAGAAAAGGCAGCAAGGTGATGCACATGGTGGGCCCCGACGTCCCAGCTTTTTCAAAATCGGAAAAGGATCAAGTCAAAGAATTCTTCACTAACAGAAGTTTTTCCAAACTTGAGAAGCATATGTCTTCAATTTGATGTCAATCTATTTGATTGTATTTTTAAGGTCCAGTTTTGTATTTTGTTTCCCATCCTTGAGGGCAAGGATGTTTTTGGGAGGGGGGTATTGATATGTAAATATAATAAAGATTTAAAAGGCTTTTAAGAGTTAGTTAAGGGGATATAGCCGTTAAGCTAATGGCAACTATTGAGTCTGTTAGTGAGGGAATTAGAAGGATGGCTGTTAGTTTAGTTAGAACGGCTGTGTATAAGCCTATAAATAGATGTTCATGCATATTGCATCTCAGTCTGTGATTGATAATGGAATAGCTCAGAATTGCCTCTCTCTTTCTCTCTTCCTCTTCTGTGTTTCTCTATCTTTGTTCCTCTATTCTCCTCTCTTGAATCCCTCTGCCTCCTCTTCTCTATCTCTTTCCCTCTTTCTCTTTCATATAGAATATTAATTCTATATCAGTTTCCTTACCATTCATTAAAATAGACCAGAAGATTACTAAACCTATATTTCTACATGGTATTAGAGTAGCGCAATAAGATCACCTCATGTGACTAAATAGGTGAAGCAATAGGGTCAGATGCCGAACAGGATTATTCTGTCCGCAAAATTGCCACCCCAAACAGCCATAGGGTGTGCGAAACAACTCCAATCCTGATCATCACATGATAGGATAAGCCATGGCATCAAATGCCAAGAAGAAAGAAGCCACTAAAATCCAATTTGAAGTGAAACTACCCCATCTCTCATCAAAGATGAGGTGAAACCAAGACCTTCATTGAAAAGTGGGGAAAGGATACCCAACATCAAGAATCTTACAGCAAAGTGAAGTGAGGAAGAGAAATAATAATAATAATATATTGCACCTGGCAACAAAGAAGGGTGAACAAGGCCTCCACCTTGCAAAAAAGTATACTGAAGAAAACTTGCGCCTCTACAAAGTGAGGAAAGGAAGCCAAAAACTGTACTTGCTGCTAAGAGGGGTGGTAGCCAAAAAAAAATGGAGACGTTGAACCATGCAACAAAGGGGAGAAAATTCAAGTAGAAAGAAACTTATGGATCAATAACAAAGAGTTATTAAGAAGAATGAGAGACCAAAGTCAAGAAGATGACAGGATTTTTTTGGTACAACCACTAAATGGCAAGAAATAAACACCAATGCTAGCTTCATGGAAAGGTGGAGATCATGTTTTCTAAACATTATATTACTATTTAAGTGGCATTAGTTGAATTTCATATTCTTAGTAATTATCTATGAGTCAATTTGTTGAGTCCATTTTCCCATGTTTTTTGAGTAGTTCTCTAGATAGTAACTTCGGTGTTTTAGCTTGGGTTTACCTCCTATGTCAACTGCTTATTTTTTGTAACGTGCTATTCCAGTAGTGCTACCAACTAATTCGAATTTGAGTAGGCCTCCAATTGGGGTGTTTTAGCAGTTTATTTCATTTGCATGCCAACAGTCAAGCTATCCATTGACCAAGTAATCTCTGAATTGTTATCAGTCATTAAGGAGGTCAACTAAAGATTAGCCAAGAATCAGAAATTACGAGACTTGGTAGATGCAAGAATACCTTCAATGTCACTTTCCATCGAACATGCTTCATCTTGTATTTCCAAGATTCATGATTGACCAGAACATACTGCAAAGAGAAAATAATCAACGCAAGGAGACAATCATTCTCCACCCCAGTTTCTACCAGCTGTATGGTGAAGTCCAGAACTGCAAGATTGAGCTCACCAGTAAGAATATAGAGAAAACATCAGAATGCTCAACATAAAAGACAATATAACCAATAACGCTGTCTATAGTTCAGCTTTATGAATAATAAATGCTGCAACATGATAGAATCTGAAGGGTCTACATGTTATTTAAAGTGCCATCTTATGTCCGGTACAACTATTCCAACTTGCTGGACACAACCACGGCTTCTGTTTTGTAGAGGCAGTGTTTCAAGTGGTAAGCAATATTTATTTTGCCTCAAGGAGTGGGGGAAAAATGACTTCGTTTTATTACAATGAAGACTAAAGAGCGCTTGAAGATAAGGGTAGCATCACACAACAATTCTGAGTTATAAATTAGTTTTAGCTCTACCAAAATCTTCCAAATTAGGCACCCTTTGAATCAAGTTTCCAGCGTATGGAGACACAGAATAATAAACCAATATAGGAAAGCAAAATCACTAGAAATATATGTGGAATAAATTATACTCATTTATGTGTAGTTCAACCTTTGGAAGAAAATGCCAGAGAAAAGCAAGCAAGCAGGACAATAGACAATCAGAAATGGATATACAACTAAATAGCAACATACCAATCAAAGAATGATAATCCGCACTAGCTGTACCTGATATTGCCAAGGGGCAGTCATTACTGTTTTGCTCACAGTCAATTAAAAGCATCTTAGCTAGTTTGCCAGAAAGCAACCATGAACCACTGGAAAAGATATAATTATTACATGTTATTTGACAATATATAAAATGAAAACCACAAAAGTAATAAGCCATGACACTCCATGTCGAGAGTCCATCTCAAAGACAGGGCAGAGGAAAAAATGTTGGGATGAGCGATTTCAGAAATTTATGTAGTTTAAAATGTAAGGGAATTAAGTGGTCAAGTTTCTGTCATTAGAAAAATACATTGTTGGTTACCTAAACATTACAAAGCAATTCCCTTTTTGTTACTTTCCACAGCTGTAAGTCCCAAGGTTTAATCCATGGCAAAGGCCCAGGGTCTGAAGCCCAGATCTGGTTCAGCTCCAGGTTTCATGTCAAGTTTGGAGGCATGGATTTGGTGGTTGGAGGTTTGGCCAACAGTAAGGAATTGAAAAAAGAATATATATATATATATATAAATATAACAATTTTCACCTTAAGTGGAACATTTGAATTCTTATTTTGACACAAAAATTCCATGATAAATTACTTGGAAAATCTAAAATTCTTTGATTAATTCTCCCCAAAAAACGCTTTTTGTTTGAGTATTGAAATACTCTGTACACCACCCCCCCCCCAAAGGCCTGCCCCCCAAACCTTAAATCTCTCTCAGATTACTTCATCCAAATGCATGCTAATGTAAAATATATTTGCATTTAGAGCTGATTTCACCTTG
Organism: Inga laurina; assembly: GCA_963855925.1. Taxonomy (NCBI): domain Eukaryota; kingdom Viridiplantae; phylum Streptophyta; class Magnoliopsida; order Fabales; family Fabaceae; genus Inga; species Inga laurina. The sequence goes on along the minus strand of OY979702.1, from coordinate 60,233,817 downwards.
ACAAAGTATTATTTCCTCCACTGAAAACAGTTGTCTGCAAAGCCATGTCAAATATATTTGCATTTAGAGCAATTGCCGCAACACTAGAAGGAGAACTGTATAAAAAGGGGGGGAAAATGTAAGCATTACCTCGATAGTGAATTGTTTCTTCAAAACCAATGGAAGATACAAAAACAAGTATAAATCTAGAAAAGACCCAAGGAGTAGAACATCAAACTACCCATCAAAACATCACATTTTTTCTTAACTTAGACAGACACCCAAATGAATAACTTAGCGTTGCATATACAAAAGTAACTAAAAAATCAACAGAAATGAGTAAATTACCAAATTAACATCTTTCCCAAAATCTTGATTCCCTTCGACATCAGTGCAGCACCATAGGAATTCAGAGATGGCTTTTTGACAAGATTGCAAATAATCTCAATCACCCTATCAAGACAAGGAGGGAAAAAAAGACTCACAGATATCAAATAGGCGAGGGAAATCAACAAAAGGAATTTGATAAAGGATAACCAATGTGTAACAGAGAAATCTTACCAGACATTCTTTTCCTGCTTGTTTGTCAAGCTGACAGCATGCAAATGTGCAGAGCAGCTGAGACTCATCAACTCAAAACAGACAGCCTATGCACAGAAAGAGAATCTGTTAGGAAAAAAGGGACAAAATCCTGATCCCAAAATAACATTAGTCAAGAACCCATATATCTAATACAAGTTTGAGAGCAGTTTCCCATATCATACTTTGGGGTCCAAGCAGCCCAAAGTTGCAACAGGCTCCATTACAATGCAAAAAAGCACGTGACAACAAAAAGCAACACTTTCTGCCCCCATGCCAAGTAAAGAAATTAAATTGGCAAGGAAGAAACAACGAGACACAAGGGGCATAATGCTACAATTAATGGTATGCTGCAAGTTTGAAAATTACCCACAAATGTCATTCATAGACTGACAAAAAACACCATAAGCTCAGCAATGATAACAAGATTCAAGAAGGTTAATATTGAAGCTTAGGCATTAAATTTCTTCACGAAGAAATAATATAATTGCCAGTACAATTGATACACTAATCTCATTGTTACAAATACCACTTTAAACCAACATATCTCACCACAAGATGCAATCATAGAAATATACCATCGTAGACCATCAGTAGGCACCCATAGAACAGTCACTAGGACTATGGCAACAATTATCACTTTTGGAAGTAGTAAATTAAATAAGCAACAACGGTGGACACAAATGACAATTAAAACTTACAGTGTTAAAGGAAACCAATCTACTGAGCAGGTCAAGAGTCAAAAGAACCTCCTCCTTGCCATTGAAATGTACCTCTTGAGCTAAACGTAGGAGTAAGAGAAACATTCCTGATGTTGCATACTACAAAACAGATTATTGTATCAATATAAAAAAATAAGAAAGAAGCAATCACTGAATTGAGTTCAAATTGATGAGACTCATACTAACTTTACAGAGATAAAAACTGTATTATGACACAATATTTAGACCTAGTCCTCCTTATTTGTATTCTTCTTCTCTCTCAATCAAGCTCTTTTATCCCAGTAAACAGGTCATGTTCAATTGGGAGGCAGATAAAAAAGACAACCCTAAAAACTTTAAGTAAATTCTAATACAAACTGTTTTGGTCCTTGACATATAAAATGAAACCTTACTCTTGCAGAAAATACAAGCAAAATACATCAAAATGTTCTTTTATTCGAATGAAACAAGATTCCAATAGAAAGGGACCATGGCAACAGGACAACAAGAATTATTTGGCCAGTAGAGCCAAAAAAAGAAAGAATTATGTTTGATATAGATAGCAGAGAATTGGCGATAATGGAAGAGAATCAAAATGAAGACTCAATCCCATGATATTTGAGAGTGGAGATCAGCAGAAAAAATGAGATCACAGCTAGTAGCAATGACGAGAAATATTATGCCATGATTACCAACAATTTTCCTACTAGAAATTTACAGAACCAGCCACCATGTCTTTGGTTGCACGTACTTTAGGTGACTGCAAGCATAATACAAGGCAGGAAGCATACAGAAATACTAGGAAGACAAGCAAAAGAATAAAAATAAACAACCACTTAAAACTGTGACTGGTCTTCATCCCACAAAACAGGGGGGACTGTGAATCAAACTCAAAAGAAACAATATATGGACAACAAGAAATACCTGAGGAAATTTGTATATAAACACAAAAGAAAAAGAGCATCACGACAACATTAAGAGACACACCTCCCATCGTACAAGGGCAGTACTCCCTCCAATAACTTTCAAGACATGTCCATGAGTTCCAGCAGGAATAAAGAAGCCTTCAATTCCAGGAACTTGCACTGGATTTTGTGCCTCAACTATATGAGAAACGTCTGTTACTGCCCCATTACTAATTTCAATTAAGGATGATACACCAACAGACCTGTCTAGGAAGTTATACCTGTTGAATAAAAGAATTCTTAGGATACAATTAGCAAGTACAGGAACTAGGTATAGTTTGGATTCTGATATGGAAAAGGGTTTTCCCTCCACCCCAAATGCCTTTTTAGGTAGTAGATCCAGATAATATTCAAAGAAAAACCCACAAAGCTTTCACTCCATAGCATACAACAGCATGAACAACAAGCCAATCAGAGTCTTAGGATATGAAAAGGCATTATAAAGAACAGCTCTATTGGACGCATAAAATAATCAGCCAGGAAACTGTGGGCTTTATGAGGTGTGAGGTGTCAAAGTGATATGGATATATAGTAAAGAGTTGAAAGTTAGTTAGAGGCAGTTAATATAGATAGCCATTGTTAGTAATTACTGCTGTTAGAAGTTAGTTAGTTTAGACTTAGCTTGATCATTAAGTCATTCTAGCCTATAAAAAAGGGTCTAATACCTATTGTAATCATTATTCTGTATAGAAGAGAAAGAGAGGGAAAGAGGGAATAGAAGAGAAGAACATAGAGAGATTCAAGTAAGAAGAAAGGCAGAGAGAAAGAGACAGAGAGGAACTGAATATGCAACTAGTATTCACATAGAGAGATTCAAGTAAGAAGATGCTCTAATTGTTCCAATTCCTAATATTGCAGTTGAAGGGGTCATGAGAAGGTTACGCATTCAGTGACTGACAAATAGGAGAGTCTAGCCTTTGGAATTGGAACAGTTAGAGCAACTTTGAGAGTGTGTTTCTGTGTTTTAGGCATGTTTTCTGTATTTTCATCTGCTTCAACCTATTCTCTGGTAGATTATTGTTAATTTGAATACCATTTGGTGCTTGGTTTCCTTCAAGCTCCATGGGACCAGAGGGTCCTAGGAGAAGTGATCAATCAGTAGCATTGAATTCAGAAATCAAAAGCTCTATCTCTCACAAGAAATTGAACAAGTTAAGTAGGGGGGAAAATGATTGCAGGAAGTGTTCCAATATTTGGCCTCAATTGGGCAAATTACAGGTGTTTCAACAAACAGATCATTAAAAAAATCATGTAATGGATCAGTTTATACTTTATATTACTCGAGTACAAGAGATAACATAAAAGCACATAAATAAATTACTTACACGCATTCTGCAGACCAAGTTCCCTCACAAAGGGAAGACAAGAGCTGCACAAGTTCCACTGTCTGGAAAGGGAACTCACTGCCCAGGTTGCAAAGAAGACACCGAATTGGACCATCGATAAAGCTTTCCTTGTCCCAAAACTGAATACAAAGTGATTCCTACAAGTTAAAAAGCACAGCTCTCCAATTAATAAATGATCACAAATAGAGATAATGATACTAAAGCAATGAAGGACCTGCAGGACAATAATTAAACATGCAAACCTCTCCTCGGTAAATCTTGCAAAGAATATCCAGTATCAAAATGGGGTTGCTGTCCTCTGCCCGCTCCTTCGTTGAAGTAGACATATGAGAATGCCATTAATAAGCACAATGAATTACAAATTCCAAACATCTTACCTGAATGTTGACTTCATACGATGCAATAAATGCAGATAATAGTGTTCTCAAAACACTACGATATCCAGAAACAGGACCCTGCGTAGAAGAGAAAAATCAGTTATTTCATCAAGTTTCACGGGCAAAACTCATTCACAAACAGAATTTATATGCAATAATATCAATATTGTACAAGTATAAACATGAGAATGTTTAAAATACTTTCTTCAATCATTAAGTATAAAGCCCAGTCTACTTGAAAGCTTAATGCTTCTGATTGAAAAAAGAGGAATTAGTCAAGGTTTAATAGAAGTTTGTTAGATGTTAGGATAAAACAGCGTATGGACCATCAATTGGCAGGCTTAAGATTTTGTGCAAAAGTGGTACTCGACATGACATTAGACCCTCAATGACCATGTTATTGAGAGTTCAATTCAAAACCTGACAGCTCCATCTAGATGATTAAATGAAATTGAGACACAAGAAATTGAGCTTGTTCTTTATCCATACTACAAGCTCAAAGGGCTTTAATGCGAGGGGTTGTAGACCATATATTATAATAAAACTATTCATGACCTTCAGTTAACAACTTAAGCTTTTGCGCCAAGTTGATTCTCAAAGAAATTCATCCACAATAGCTATTGATGCAACATGAGAATGACTCACATCATAATCCCTCAGTATGTCACACTCAAGAACTTCAAGACAGTAACTAAAGGATGCAGCTTCAAATGCCTGACGAACATAACCAACATGATCAATCTCCTGGAAGCAAAGGAAAACAAAAATCAGCTATGTAATATAAACAAACTCACGAGTAGAGAATAATTTAACTTTGTCACTAGACCACAAACCATTAGGTCATTGTTTTCATCTTTTCCTGGAAGTGTCAATAGCAGATAAAGAAATGCTGCCCACGCAAGAATTAAGGGGCCAGCTTCTTTCATTTCAAATGCATTGAAAGTAGAAACTAATGCATCCATCTCTTGTACGTCTATCAATGAAAAACTATATGCACCTTTCCTGAGAATAAAGCAAACAAATTTCGCAACACTTAATGATATATTAAGTAACAAAAGTACAATACCATTGTAAATTAAGGGCAGCCCATCCATGACAGAATAGAGGCATTCAAAAGTAAATCAGAAGGCACCTTAATCTCACATTTCTCAATAGGTGATGCCACTATAAACATACAAGGAGATGCTTTACATTCAAGGCTGAGCGTAGTGGTTTTAAACAAAAATGTAGCAAAGAACATAGATAAATTGACCCTTAGGAAAATTCAACCAATTCTAACAATGAACGACAAACATAAACCATCATATTTGGTTGGCTAAAGGCAGTTAATCACAACAGGCATACATAATATTGCTATTCCGGACATCGCAGAAGGAATCCCAGAAAAGAGAATTTAAAGGTGATATTTTGATGTATCTTAACTAAATATATTAATAGGAGAAAACGTTCACTTCCATTATCAAGACTACAGATTAGCAAAAAGATTGGCAAAATGGAAAAGTTAGGAATCCAAACATCAACAATTAAACAGAAAATATTCTGTCTTGTAAGGTGGCGTTTGTTTTCAATCCAAGACAGAGGCCACATTCAGATTTAGTCCTCAACAACTCACTATAGTAGAAAGGAAACCTTGAGATTTGTTAGTATATTAGTATACATGTGTAATCGGCCAATGCACAAGCCCAACTGATAACTATAGTTCCGATGAAGATAACTCTAACCAGAGATTGAGAGCAACTAAGTCAGAATCATTTAGAACCAAGAGTTAAACTCTAAATGCTGATAAGATTATAGTCAATTCCCCTTTGGCTTGATCAACTGTCTCACAATGCCTTCCTTTTGTAACTTCATAACTTGATTATGATGTAAAGAAAAGCCAGGCTATACCTGTAAGGTGTTTCATCATGAACCATCTGAAGAAGATTTTCCAAATCCAGAGTTTCTATCAGGATAAGCAGTAGTTGAACTTTGGCATGATAAGACAGTTGCCAGGCTTCTGATGTTATTGCAAGCTTTTTGAAGTTATAGTGACCAGAAATAATTCCCTAGATCAAAGATTTTTAAGAGCAAGGATTAGATATATCAAAATATTTTTAAAAAAAAAAAAAAAAAAAAAAAAAGGCAACAGCATAAATATAACAATAAGTACCTTGTAAATATTACATAACTTCTTCCACTTTTCACCGCTACAAGAAGAAAATGAGTCATAATACGCAAGGAAGAGAATGTCCAGAACTAAGTTGTCTTCAATTAGAGTCTCCTCAGCCCACAGAGTGAAAAGATCAACATCCTTCTTGCATTTCACAAATGACATTTTAAGAGATTAAAAAAATAAAAATTAAAAGCAAACAGAACATTTATGACATGCAGAAACCAATGAGAATATTATGTGGAGTACGACACTCTTACAAGACCCTATATCTTAAAGGCCCATAGCACAATAATGGCAACAAGAAAACACAATTCAACAACAATTGGGAATTAACAATTTATATATTTTAAAATAATACATCCAAGTGAAAAAGAGATCCTCAAATATCATGCAAGAGTTATTCTTCACACAATCATGCCGAATTCAAGGGCAATTTGCACTTGTGTTTCAGAATTGTCAAAGGAGATGCAGTTAATCAGGAGCTAGGAAATTAAAAGAGTTAGTATAAATAACTCATGAAGCTAAGCTCAGAGCTATGAAGCTCTCAAACTTTAAATGGTTGTTTGACTCATTCATAAGTATGAATATAGGCACAAGAGCTGCCATAAGGAAAGCTTTGTGTGGGGTCCTATCAATCTCTCCTCTCTTCTTGCGGGAACCACACCACTTACAGATTCACTGCTTGAAAGGAAGTTTATCCAAATCTCAGACTTCTCAGTTCTCACAGCCAGTGTGCCAATGTCACTAAGATTTATCTTGTTTACCTTAGCAGGCACTTTCTTCATATTTTCATTTCCACTTCTAATATAGGCCATAAATTTTCTGAAAAATTGTATGATTGGCCTCCTACATGTAGACTTCAGCTTTAAATCAATAAACTGACATCTTACTAGAAAAAAAAAACTCAGTTATAGCAGTAATAACATCGTGTAGAGTTGGCACTTGAATAAAGAATTTTTTTTTTTGTAACTTCTCTGTCTCTTCTGATGTATGGTATAAACCTACCAAAAAATAAAACATACCATTTGCTCTGGATAACTAAAAAGCAGAAGATCCTGAAACAAAGATATTAATTTGGTTTCCAGTCCATCATGAAACAACTTTTTTGCCTCCTCTCTAATAACATGTTCTTTAGAACCTGGTCCAATATATACTGCAAAAAAAGTCATATACAGTATCAGCATTAGAACCGAACAGATAGAAAAAGGAATTTGTCATCAAACCATACACCAACAGTAAGTGTGCTTGTATGCATGCATGTGTAGCAAAGACAGGCCTGACAGAGCAAGTTGTGAGAAAATACACTTACTAGCATGCATGAGAATCCACCTGATGCATTTCAGCAAGCACTGTCTCTCCGTATAATATTGAATTACAATCTTCACAACATGAAGGGAAAAGAAATTGATAGCATGAAATTTAGAAAAAATGGAATTGTGCATCATATGAACAATCCAAAGGTTAGCAGTTGACTTTATTAGGGTGATCAGAATTAAAATATAGCGGAAGGATTGAGGTATTGGGCCACTAACCACGTGAAGAAATTCTTGAGCCATGGAATCAACTGCTACATTGTTATGTTTGATTGACCTTTCGGCAAGAATGTATGATTGAACTTCATCTAGTTGCTGAAATATAACAAGAATTTCCACTAAAAAAAAGAAACAAGAAAGCAGTGAAGACATCCACAGAATTGCCTTCATAATCATAACCAATTCAATGTAACTGGGTGACACCCGGCACATAGAGGAAAGAAGCCAAACACTATCCATTCAGCAGCACAATAAGAATAACTTTCACTCACATCAAGTAACCTCCCCTCCGTACCTCCCAGAAGAAAAGATAAATATTAACGTGATCGTGAAGCACTCACCAAACATGAGCTGATTTTCAAAGCTTTGTCTTTCAAATGTGTTTGTATAGTTAGTTGGTGAGATCCAATTTGCAGTTTCTTCGAATTCAGAGCTTTCTTTGATTTCTCATTTGGCGGCTTGAAGCGCGAAACTGCATCCACTAGCCAGGAATGGTTGTCCTTCAACTTGTTCACCTAAATAAACACCAAACAATTCATGTGAACGCACATTTACACGTATTTGTATGTGTTGTGTGTATAGAAAGAGAGAGAAGGAGAAGCAGAGGTGGTTGAAAATGTACCAAATTTTGAGGGAGGTCTGAGGCGAGAGATGAGTTGTCAAGCTCAGTAAACAGCAGAGCGAAAGAATCCCACCAGAGAGAAGCGTCGACAGACTTAGTATCCGCCATTGGAAGGAGGAGTGAAGAAGGAGAGCTTAAACCCTAACTCGGAATGGAGCACAAAGGTTTTAATATTTGATTTTTCTCTTTTTCGCGCTTCCTGCGGTTCGTTGCTCAGCAAGAGTGACGAGGCAAAGGAACTCACCCCGGATGCAGGCCACCCGGTGAATCCCCATGGTGGTCATAGTCCTCAAGTAGCTACAACTCGTCGGGGCGTCAATTTTCCGCGACTACTCGTTAATATTAGGATTAAGCGCCATTAAATTCACTTGGCTCAATTTTGTGTGAAAGTTTTTCATAGAGCAATTTTGTTCTTATTATTAATTAACCAAATTCAGGATAAATTTGCTCATAACTAAAACTTTTAGAATAAATTTGTATCTTAATAAAAATGACTTGGACGACAAAATGCTCTGAAAATTTTAATTTGGGAGCAAATTTGTCCAAAAATTGGTCAACTAACAGTAAAGGCAAAACTGCTTCAAATTTGATACTTCCAAGACAAAATTGGGCCAAAGTGAATACTTCCGAACCAAAAATGACATTTAAACCTTAATGTTAATAATAGGGAGAATTTAATCAAAGGAGCAAGCACTAAATTTAATTCAATCAGACCAAAACATTCTAAATTTCACTGCAGGACCAAGAACTACTATGAAAATAATTTTTATAGGTAAAAAGACAATAATGTCTCTTATTTTATTTTATTTTTTTTAAAAAAAAAAAAAAGAGGTTTGATCATAACTGAAGCTCTGGCGACCAGCCACAGTCGGCTGTCGAAGATCCGGCCGATCACCAAAAATTAATGTGTTATTCATAGATGGATTCCATTGTTCATGAAGAAGTGCATACTTATTCGTGATTCTACTCTTTTATAAACAAGTAGAATCTTCCTATAAACAATATATTAATTTCCGGTTGACAAACTCCAGTCAGTCGACACCAGAGCTTTGAAGGCCACATGTGGTGGCCGCTCCGACCTAACAGTTGTCGGTGATCGGTCACCGGAGATCCAGCGACGATCAAAACTTTTTAAAAAATATAAAACAAGGGACATTATTGTCTTTTACCTACAAAACTTATTTTTATTTTGGTTTTTGGCCCTGCAATAAAATTTTATAATATTTTGATCATTGACTGAAATAAATTTGGTACCGTGGTCTTTTAATAAAAATTTCCCATAACAAGGATATTGATATTTAATTATAAATGATGATGTTGTGTTGAAGCTGTTTAGTTTTAAAATTTGGGGTAACGTTGAAATTTACCCATTCTCTAGAGTCTAGACACACTTGACGTGTAAAGTTTCTTTGGGTGCATGGGTTTCAAAAATTGTGCAAAAATGTCACAGTTACAAGTCACCAATGTTGACTTTTTAGCTAGCGCGACCGTGAAGAAAATGGTGCATAGTAAATATAAGGGTTTTAAAAGGAAAAATTGCCATAAAATATCTTATTAGCATAATATTTGCTGAAAGGGACCTAAGGTACAGGGGACCTAAACTATCATTATTTTTTTAATAGTAAAAGACTTAAATACCCTCATTGGATTAATGAAGAAAGAAGGGAAGGAAGGTATGAAATTTTGATTATGATGGCACGCGAAGTTGAAAAGTGAAGGGCGGGCGAGGTGGAGAGAAGCGGACAAGGTCGAGAGAAGCGAACGAGGGTGTGGGAGTTGGCGGTAGGGGTGGTACGTGGGTCTTCGCGGGGCGGTGCAAGCTTAGTCTCTGTAGTGGTGGCGAGGCAAGATCTCTAGGTCTCTACGGTAGTGGTGAGGTTTCTAGGTCTTTGTGGTGGCGGGTAGGTGTGTTGGTCTTTACGGAGTTCGAGGAGGTGTTGGGTGCGATGGTGACGGCGGCGGCCTGTCCATGTAGTAGCATGAACATAGGAAGACGGTAGTGCTCTTAATATAGGTGTAGTGTTGGTCCCTCAATTGCCCTATTTCTTCTCCATCTCCCTAATAAGTATTGATCTTAATTTTTGTGATTATGTGATTCATCAATAGGGCATATTTTCCCGAATAATTATGTTTTTGGATTTAAAAAGTAACATATAGTGTTATCTATTTGTTATGCTTTTGAAGCTTTCAAACTAGCAACTACAATCTCTTGCTAACGTACTGTTTTTTAGGGGTTGCTGTTAGGTTACAGGTTCTATCGGTATGTCGCTTGGTTCTATAAATTATTTTTTTATTTTGATTTGTCTTTTCCTTTAGTGCACAGCTTTTGTTTCTTAGGTAGTTTTTGTTTCTTGTTCTTGTCAACTTGAGACATCGCAGACCTTTATGTCATATATAGATGGCTATGTTTGTCGTTTGTCAAGTAGTAGAATTCTTGAATTCTTCTGTTGCCACCTTTTTCTTCACTACATCTATGTTTTCCTGTCTTTTATGTGTTGCGTGGTTTTAGGTGGGTTCGCTGAAGGATATGCACATGGAAATGTGACTGTTTGATTACCATTTGGTTGGTTTTAGTATTCTTTATTTTGATATTATGCTTCTTTTTTCTTCCTTTAATGTTTAGCAGTAGTGAAAATTGAATGGTGAAATTTCATTCCTTTTATACCTTCATTTTGAATTTAGGTGTAGATATATGTTTTGAATGATACTCGTTTCGTATAGAATTTATGTGGGGAGCCTTGTCATATTAAGCTTTAAAAGTAAAATCAGGGAGACCAGTTAATCAAGAGTTACATATGTCTCAATATATAGGGCCTTGCACTTATCAAACGGAGAATTTTGGTGCTCAAAACCTTTGCCTTTATGAAAAAACGGCAAGAACTCTCTACATCTGTAAGTTATTTTATGCAACTAACATTCTGTGAGAAAGAAAACAGAGTGCAAGTACTCTAATTCATCTATGTTCCCCATTTGCTCTGTTTCCTATTCATTTCCCACTCATCTCTTTTATTACCTTCTTATATGCTCTTCTTTGGGTTTTTCTTTGATTTCCATCCAACATGACTCTGCAACGTCTATGTAAGTTAGTTAGAAGCACCACCGCATTGATATTCATATATGAAAGTGTTCAATTCTTGAGGTTGAGGAAGATAAGGGTACTTGTGAGTTTAGTTTCTCCTCATCTAGTAAGATGATGTGAAATCAGTGTTTTTGGATAAACCTAGTACTGATGAGTAGTTTAAGTGCAAGTCTTCCATATAAGTAAACATTGGTTTTTCATGAACTTGAACTGTAGATTATATAATAATATATGCATGATCCGTCACATTCAATGTTGCAACATGCACAACAGGCAATGTTGTCAAACTTGTAAGTTTAAACAAACTCGTAAGAGGGACGTAAACTCGTATCGTAAACTCGTAAGAGTTTACTTTTGTTAATAAATAACAATTAAATTTATATGATAAAATAATTAAAATACTAAAAATGACAACAATTTAGTTTAAATATAATTTAAATCCAAAAAACTGAAATTATATTCATTAACATTCATAATTTATCATACTTAACATAAAAATTTATATGAAATTCATGTACTAATATAAACTCACTAAACATAATTAAATAAAACTAATTATAAATTCAACAAAGATCATCAATGTTGGATTATCATTATCTCTATTGTCTTCAAATTCTTCGCCTTCGACATTAGAATCTCCATTTGCATCACCCGCGTCATCATTATCATTATAATTTGCCCTAACATTATCAATGTTAAAATCAACATTCAAGTCAACTCTAAATAATGGATTAGCCATATTCTCATTGATTTCATGAGGTTGAAGAACCTCATCATCCTCTTCCTCCACATCGTCTCCATCTATCCTTCCTTCAGTAATCCATTCATCATCAGAATAGATATCATCAAAATCATAATTGAAAGCTCTACTCTTTTGCTTCCCTGTGAGTTTTAAATTGCACATGACAAATGCTAAATCATTCACCTTCTTTTGATGCAAACGGTTTCTTTCTTTGTATGAATCTAAAAAAAAATTGAAGGAAAAAAATTCATTATTATTCTAACATTTAAGCAAAGTTACGTTGAAAATTAAAAAAAAAAGTAAAAATCTTACCATCTCAAAAGCACTCCAATTATGTTCACAGCCAAAAGAGCTGCAACATAAGCTAAGAATACGAATTGCTATTCTTTTAAGCATTGGACATCCATCTCCATAAGAATCCCACCATTTTACTGGAGGCAGTTTTTTTTTTAATGCTTGTGCAGTTTCACGCCCAAACATATCTCTTGCATTATGAAAGTTAGTCAATTGAAACTCAATTTTGTTAAGCTCATCTTGATCCCCAACCATTCTTGACAAACAATCATATAACCCTTGTTTAATCATATAATGAGGCTTAAAATTAGTGTCATAATGGAAATGAGGATTGAGGTAGTATGTCGCTGCATGTAAAGGCTTATGTAGTTGAGCTTCCCACCTCTCAGCAATTATATTCCATACACGCTCGTAGCTATCACAAATCACAATCAATAAAAAAACGGTCATTCCACAAAAAAAAAAATCAAATTATAAAAAACATAAAAATCGCATAATAAAATTAAATACAAAATTTTAATTTAATACTTGCCTTTTTTAACACTATTAAAATTTTGTTTGATCTTTTCCTTCACACTTTCCATGGCTTTGTATATGAATCTCATAGCTGGCTTCTCTTCTGAATCCACTAAGTGAATAACTTTAACAAGAGGAGCAGCAACTTTAAGGCATGTCACAATATTCTTCTACAAATTATTGTCCATAGCACTTTTTGCTACTTCTTTTCCATCTTTGGTAGATGAAAATTTGCTATTGTTCCAATCTTGAGAATTAAACAAATTTACCAGTGGTACTCTGTGCTCATTAAAACATGACAAAGTCAGGTATGCAGTGGCAAATCGAGTTGCAGCAGGCCTGATTAAATCGTTTCCATTTGTGTAGTTTTTCAAAAGGTTAATGAGCATTGATCTTGTATAAATATATGTTGTGATTTTTCTACCCCTGCTAATGGTTTCTTTGTGCAATATAATTTTCTTTTTAAAGCCCTCCAACATTAAGTCAATACAATGGGCTGCACATGGAGTTCAATACAAATGTTTTCTTTTCTTTATTAATTTTTGCCCAGCTGCTTTATAATTTGCAGCATTGTCGGTTATTATTTGTACCACATTTTTTTCACCCACTTTTTCCATAACTTCATCAAGCATCTCAAATACTTTATCAATTGTCTTAGAAATTTTAGAAGTATCTAATGAATATAAAAATACTATCCCTTTTGGACTATTCACTAGAAAATTACAAATTGAACGCCTTTTTCTATCAGTCCACCCATCAGACATTATAGAACAACCTGTTATTGTCCATTCACTCTTAAAATTCTCAAGCAAGGCCTGTGTGTTTTTTCATTCCAAGTTCAAATATTTTTCTCTGATCTCATGATAAGAATGAGGCTTAAATCCTTGACCAAATCTTCCTGTAACTTCACACATCTTTGTAAATTCAAGATTTTTTATACAATTAAAAGGAATAGCACTTGTATAAAAAAATCGAGCTACTTGTTGACAAGCTTCTTCCCTCAAGTCCCTCTTAAACATATGATTAATGGTTGATTGTGCATTGCCTGCCCCTTTGCTATTATTTTTTGTATTTCTCAAGAAACTCATAAGCCCTTTCCCTGAATTTTGAGACTCGACTTGTGCTTGTGCACCTTGATCATCTTCATCACCGATATCAACCCATTGTTTTTTCCTCTTAGATGAAGCACATTTTGCATTATAAACAAGCTGCAGTACTGTGATCTTTACTTCTTCAGGAACATTACCACAAGCTTCAACATCTATTTTAATGCATGTTAGATGATTTTTGAATCTATAAATACCCTCATTAACAATTTTTCCACAATAATTACAATTCACTTTTTTGCCATTCCCATCAACATCCATCCCTGTTTCCATCCTATATCAGATCTATTGCCCTGATAATTTTTTCTTGCAGCAATAACTTTTTTTCTAGTATTTTCCTTTGCACTTGAAGACATCTTCAATTTAATATACTACCTAATTAATAAGCAGTAAGAAGAAATTCTCAAATTAAAAAAAAAGAGGCAACCAAAGAAGACATCTAATATTCAAAGGTAAAAAATAAGCTTCACTTCAGTTTGTCAGTTCTCAAAGACATAGTTTTTTTAATGTAGGATAGTGTTTAATAAATAAAATTCTATTATAAGGATCACATTAAATAATGATAAAACAATATCTCACTGTTAAAAAAAAGGTTCACCTAATGTGCAAGCTCCCTACTCCCTCGTGATCTTGATGAAAACAATATAATAAGAATGAAATGTTCATTAATTAAAAGCAATGAAAGGTCAAGGAAAGGATGAAATACCTGTTGAATCCTGATGTGCTTTCTCTCTTTCTAGTGATATAATCCCTTGCTTCACAATACTCAAGGGTCAAGATCCTGACTCGGTATTGCTTGGAACTAAAGTTTAGCCTCACAAGTCAAACTGTCAAACTTTCACCTAAATCAAAAACAATTTTTAATTAAAAAAATCAAAAAAGAAGGGAGTTGTCTACAACTACAATCACGTGAAGGGTTGAAGGCACATAGTGACATAGCACAATCCGCACATATCACAAGAAATAAAGGCATACTACACAGTACACACTCCTCAGTCCTCAGTTCTCACAGATCACGAGAAATAAATCACATCTTGCATTTATCATGTTTTAAAATCGAAAACTCACTTTTCAATTGATCTTTATAAGTGTTTTTCTCACTCTCCTACCTACATGCTCTCTTATTGTTTTTTGTCTTCTTTCTCTCTTCTTCTCATAAACCAGTAAGAACAAGTAAAGGCACAACGTTAAGTGCAGAACGAAAAATAAAAGCTGCGAACTTAGGAAAGAAAGATAGTGGGGAGGCGGCACAAGGTCTACAAGTTTAAAATAGGGCAAGTTGTATAAGTGTTATGTATTTTTATTTTTTAACTTTATATTTTTATTTTTAATTTTTATTTTTGAATATTTTTAGTCGATTTCTATCCAGATCCCTGACTTCTATTACCCATATTTTTGACTCGCTGAACTCAGTTTTGAAACGGCGAGTTCACCAAGTTTGACTGAGTTTATGTATAGAAAGATTCCATAAGCGAGTTAACTTGATTTTATCAGCTAAAAACATAAACTCGTCAAACTCGGCGAGCTGACTCGCGAGTTTGACAATATTGACAGCAAGTGTCATGGGTCCAGAAACCCATTTATGCAACAATGCACCTCACACATCATCATTCAACAATGATATATGAAAGTCATTAATAGACTAAACACTTTGTATGATATCAAATGGGAATAGTATTTATGCTCGGATAAGATCCATTGTCTGGAACTTCCTTTTAACAGCAGATGTGCATCATTTAAAATATGCCGCTATAATTTTTGTTTCGAAATCTATTGGTTTTAGAGATGTCATATCATCATGTCAAACTTCTATAAAGGCCTTTAATGGTGATATGAGAAGCAACAAACTATAGATATACATATTTAAGAGGCTACAGATAAGGGTAGGACGTGCAGGGTATCTACACCTCAATTAATGTATACATGAATGGATAACATTTTTATGTTTTGCTATTTCATTTTTATGTAGATGGGACTGTGGCATGTATGTAATCTCTTAATTGAAAAGTTAGGAAAATATTAGAAAGCCCGAGTGGAATGATTTCACTATGCCTAATGTGAGTAGATTGGTACATTACTTGTTACAACAACATTATATTTGACTGGGAACTTGTTTTTATAGGAAGACATAGATTGAAAGAGGGTTGATGTGGTCTAACCCATGAGAAGAATAAACATTTGGACGTGGTCATGAGTAGCATTGAATGTTGGAAAGCTACGAAGAAGAGGAGAAACTAGTTGGCGTTACATTTATTCTGTACGTATTAAACTTTGGCATCGTCTTTTATTTTAATGTAAATAAAACTCGGTTATTTATATACAACTTTGGTTTACAAGTACTTGTTTTGCATATTACGCATGGTCTGCAAACACTTTTCCCTATGTTCAACACTTCTTCCCTATGTGTAAAAACTCTTCCTCTTGTGCAATATGTCTTCCATGTGATCAACTTTCTTCCCTGTGTGCAAGATGTCTTCCGTTTGTGTGGATGATCCACCCCCTGCGTGCAAAACGTCTTTCATGGTTGCAAAATGTCTTCCACTTGGGTTCGTTAGTCTTCACAAGTGCCACATAACCAAGTGCGAAAACTCTTCCCTTACGTGCAAAACATCTTCCCTATGTGCAAGAACTCTTTCCTATGTACAAAACATCTTCCATATGTGCAAGATGTCTTCCTTGTGTGTAATGATCTACCACTATGTACAGAACATCTTCCGTGGTTGCAAAATATCTTCCATTTGGGTTCATTTAGTATTCATAAGTGCCACATACCCATGTGTGAAAGATCTTCCCCCACGTTCAAGAACTCTTCCCTACATGCAAGAATTCTTCCATGTGTGTAAGATGTCTTTCCTGTGTGTAGGGGTGGAAATAGGCTAGACCAGGCCAGGCTTTTGCCTTAATAGACCTGCTTGTTAAGGCACAAACTGGCCTGAGCCTGACCTGTGGTCTGTTGGAGGCCAATTTTAGGACTAGGCTTGGCCTGTACACAGACCTGGCTTGGCTTGAAGTATGTTAAAGAGGCTTGAATTTTTAAAATTCTTTAAGCAAACCAACTGGCCTACAGGCCACACCGAAAAACAGGCTAACATGCCACAAGCCGAAAACAGGCCTCCTTAAACAGGCCAAAATTTACACAAATTCCAGAGTATATGGTGAGGAATCCTCACTAAGGATATTCACAAATCACAATCTAAATTCCAGAACAAAAACCAAAAACAGAATTTCGTAATAAAAAATTATAGGAACAATCTACATTCCAAAAATGCCAAAAACAATCTACATTAAAAATATAATCAAACAAAAATGAGAACAAAATCGAAAGAGGAGTGCTAGCTAAACCAAATTGCAAAATTTCAAGCTTGAATCAGACACATTTCAGTAATAAATAAACAAAATCAAATAACCAAAACTTACCTAATAGCTGAACTGAAACACAACGAAGAGAGTAAGAGACGACGGAGAGAGTGAAAGACAAATCAGATGATGGTGGACTGAGAGTGAGAGGCAGTGCTGAACTGAATCACACACCTTTCAGGAATCTTCGACGGGATTGAGAGTGAGAGACGGCGGAGAGAGTGAGAGACGACGCTAAACTGAATCAGACAACTTTCAGAAATCTTCGATGGTGGAATGAGAATGAGAGATGACGAAGAGAGGACTGATCTTCGACAGTGGACTAAGAGTGAGAGACGACGGAGATCTTTGACTAGAACGACAGATCTTCAATCTTCCACTAACAGATCTTCGATGGGCAAGCTGGGAGAAGACGGAGAGAGGAGAGTGAGACACTTGCCTGACGGCGGAGGCAAACTGATGGCCGACGAGGTGCGACTTGCAGTGGTGGACTAATGGGAGGTGAGAGTCGACGGATGTGGTTGCTGGATATGATTTCAAAGATGTGAAAATGAAGAATTAAGGATTAGGGTTAGGGAATTAGGAGGAGTAGAGTGGCAGATTGTAATTATCTTCAACTTTTTTTTTTGTAATAAAACCTTAACAGGCTCAGGCCGGCCTGACAGGCCTGTCAACAAGCTTGGCCTGGTCTGTTAAGATAAATAGGCTTTTAGAATAGCCTTGGTCTGGCCTTTTAGCCTAATAGGCCAGGCCTGATCAAGCCTCTAACAGGTCAGGCTGTAGGCCTCTGTTAGGTGATCTGGCCTGTTTCCACCTCTACCTGTGTGCAACTGATAAGTCCCAATTTTACCACATATTTTCATGGCTTCGGGAGGTTTTAGTGATAATAGTGTGCTTGAAATGCATTTATAATGAGAAATTGTGACTAATATTGAATTTATGAAATGAGTGATTAAGAGTAGCTTAATTGATATATCTCATGATTTCTCTTAAAGCGTTGATTTAGGAAAGAATGATGTTGCATTGATGTGAATTGCCTTGTAGGAAGCTTGAATGAAAATAAAATGAAGAGGAGCTGAAAGAAGAAGGAAGGACTAATTGGTAAAGTTTCAGAATTATGAAACCAAAGAGAGAAGGGACTTAAGTGCAGAACATAGAAAACCTTTGGAGCTAAACTGCAATTTTCCCCAAAATGCAAAATTTTCCACCATGATTGAGAATTCGCGCGGAGAGATCAAGGAAAAGGGGAAAAACAGAGACCGGTTTAGCGAGAAGGAAAAGCGGAGAACAGCCGAAGGAGGGAAAAAAAAAGAACTCTCGCAGATCTTCATCTCTCTCCTTCTCTCCACCACCGATAGACACAATGATTCTCGAATTCTGCCGATCAACCACCATAGCAAGAGCTCAGCTAAAGATTAATGGAGATTATCTTCTCACCATGAGTAGCTGATCGTTGTGTGATTCTCCTTGGAAGCGAAAATGACCTGAATCCATGTGCTGAAGAGAGAAGCTCATTGAGATTTGTTTTCTTCTCTGATTATGTTTTCTTTGTTCTATGCAAGTTGTATGACTATGAGATTGAATCGATTCTGAGTTATGAGCTTATATTGTGTTTGCAATTTTCCAAATCTGAATAGAGCATTATAGGTGTGATGATCTGTTGCATGATCTCAGTGAAGAATTGTACTCTCTATTTCCATGTAGATTTAATCAGATATGCTGATTCTAGTTGCATTGGTTTGTTTGATTGCTTCGAATGATTTTGTGAGTAATGAGCAGTAGCCATTATTAAAGAGAGAGTTTAGATCAGTCGCTCTATAATCCTCTGTAGTTGATTAGTTGATCTTATCATCTTAATTTCCTATGTGTTATTCTAGTTGAGTGACTACAGGAATTAAATGTAAGCAATTAATTACACTGAGCTTAGCATTCATAGTTGGATAATGAAGGAGAAGTAGGACTTCCAGGGAGAATTATCTCATCATTTTGTTAAATCATCAGTCATTTCACTTGCATCACAGTATCATTTTAGAGCAGAAAAGTAGGAAATAGAATTAGGTACATGGTGAATATAAATCAGTTAGTTCTCTACATGCTTGTTCTACTTATTGTGGCCCATAATTTGCTAAGAATTATTATAATAGTTAGGTTCCTTAGAGAAGAATGACCTAGGCTAGGTATCACTTTACTATAGTTAGTTTAGTATTTTTGGTAGGGTTAACGACAAGCTTTATCTACGTGCAAAACATCTCCTGTGGGTCACTAGTACAGAAAAAGGGCTTATATCGGATAAGGTCTTAAAAATATGACCGGTGGTATTTTTATAATTATAATCAACTTTTAAGACCGGATATATTAAAATAAGGTCTTAAAAATACTTTTTAGACCGGTTCCAAAAATAACCGGCCTTAAAATATAAATATATGTAATATATTTTCTAGATTGGTTCTAAATATAACAGGTATAATATATTATCTGAATTAAAGGCAATTAAAAAAAATAATATTTTTATTATTTTTAAGACCGGTTGTAAATAAAAACCGGTCTCAAATATTAAAACTTTAAGACTGGTTGTTAATAAGAACCGGTCTTAAAAAATGAAACTTTTAAAGATCGGTTATTTTTTAAAAACTGGTCTAAAATATTACTTTTAAGACTGATTTTGTAGAGCAACCGGTCTTAAAACTGACCTAAATTTCAGCTCGCGCCTAATTTCAACTCTGAAATATCATACTCAAGCACATCTTGCAAACCCCTCCCTTAGTTCGCGGCAGCTTCTCCTTTACACTTCTCTCCTCTGTCCTTAACCTCCGCCGCCATCGATGCAGATGTACAGTTGAATACATTACCGTAAGGCTATCGTCATTTGTTTCCTCCGATTGGTCTCTTTCTCAACCTCATTTTCTTGCCTCCCTTGGGTTTTTTCGTTAAACTCCTCCTTCCCACATCTCTCCTCCGTTCTTTACCAACGTCGCCGGTTGGCCCAGTGGTACTGTGGATTGCATTCCCTCTTTGCCTTTGCTTGTTTCCCCTGGTTTTGTTCCTCAAGCTAGAACTCCACGTATTTATGACTCAATCAACAAGATTTGTAATCAATTTCTTTTAATTAATTAAGAGTTGCATTATTGTTGTTGGCTTCCTTCCTTAACATGCAATTAGTAGATTGAATTGCCATGATCTCTAATTGTTGTTGGTTTGCATTCTCTGTTTGAACTAGTATTATCCGTTCATTTTAAGTGTGTTCATCTTTATGCTTGGTTAATAGTAGTTTTTTATTGCTCAAGTGCTGTATTTTTGAAAAAGAGGTGCCATTATTTTCTTGAAAGTGTTACCATAGCTCTACAAATGAGGTATTTTAAGATTGATGGTTATGGTAACTAGTCTTAAAATAATGTATTTTTAAGACCGGTTTATATTACAACCGGTCTTAAAACCTATTCTTTAAGACTGGTTGCTTAATCGGTCTAAAAAGTATCAGACTTTTAAGACCGGCTGTATCAAGACCTCATCCTGAACCGGTCTAAAAAGTCAATTTGAACCCGTCTTAAAAGTTATTTTTGTTCTAATGGGTGTAAAATGTCTTCAACTTAGGTTCATTTTAAGTCTCCACAAGTGCTACATAACCATGTGTGAAAGATCTTCCCCCACATTCAACACATCTTCCCTATGCTCAAAAACTCTTCCATGTGTGCAAGATGTCTTCCTTGTGTGCAACAATCTGCCCCTACATGCAAAACATCTCCCGTGGGTGTAAAATGTCTTCCAGTTGGGTTCATTAAGTCTTCACAAGTGCCACATAACCATGTGCGAAAGATCTTTCCCCACGTTAAACACATCTTCCCTATGTGCAAGAACTCTTCCTTGTGTGCAACGATCTACCTCTATGTGCAAAACATCTCTCGTGGCTTCAAAATGGTTTCCATTTGGGTTCATTAAGTTTGCACAAGTGCCACATAACCAAGTGCAAAATATCTGCCCTTACGTTTAGCACTCTACCTCGTGTGCAAGATGTCTTCCATGTGTTCAACTTTCTTCCCTGTGTGCAAATTATCTACTCTATGTGCAGAATTGCATCCATGGTATTGGAAGCATTACTTACATCCCACGTAAATAGATCATTATAACAGCTGAAAGCATAAATGATCAAAAGACATTGAGTATTAATAGGTTGACTACATCAAACTTTAATATTTACAATTACAACAATATTTAACCACAATTTACCTTACATTTACAATTTTATTTATTTACTACTTCCTTACTCAGTAAAACAACAATGAAAAAACCTAGCTTTGGAGGGAAAATGCAAATCATCCGCTCCACCAAATACTAAACTATGAATAAGGCCTTGACACAACTCACCTCCCTAGCCTTTAATGATACGTCGAACCTCCGGCTGCATCCATGGTGAACGATAGCCAAAAGGGAGGATATGTGGCTCTGCGCAAGCAAGGAGAAGAAGGCTTCACTTATTCCACGTCAGTCACTTGCTCTGTTCTTTATCAATTCACTGGTTCTGTTCTCTATCATTTGTCTTACCTTGTCTCATTAAGGGTATTTAAGTCTTTTACTCTTAAGAAAATAATGATAGTTCAGGATCTCTGTACCTTAGGTCCCTTTTAGCAAATATTATGCTAATAAGGTATTTTATGTCAATTTTCCCATTTCCCAATAGTGTAAAAATATAAATGGTAAATGCTAGTTGTTTGACCTTTTTGCATTATTTTATAACCTTTATAACAATCGTACCATTTTTTTTTTAACATATTTATTAAACCGTCAATACTGATAGCCTTAATGGCTGTGGTATTTTAATTTTAAACTATTTTAAAAATTTCATGTGTCCTTTCACACTTAAAAAACTTTATAGAGTCATGTGTATATGGGATAATGGTTCATGAGTAAATTTATGCTTTCGCCTTATAATTTAATTCAAGTCAAACAACTCATGAGGTAAATTTTAAATGTTGTCCAAACAAATTCATAATGTAAACGATTCCCACTTTATTTGAAAAGCGATAAATGATTGGGGATGTGGTTAGACCATTAGAGTATTGATTGAGATTGTGGCCAGGCAATTCAATTCAGTTGGCATAGTAATACAAGCATTACTTGTGTTGGCCAAAATCTCAACTCAAGACAACAATCCATGTTCTTCCTCACCCTGGTCCCCTTTCTATTCTTCTCTTGATATGAAATATCGAAGAGCAATTTGATCTAAATTGTGACCACGTTGAAGTTAATTCCTCTCTTGTTGGCAAAATAAATAAATCCTCTCTCAACTCTCAAGACTAGAGACATTAAAGTTAAAAGGTTAAGATGAGAGTCTATGCAATCTCTTCTAATAAGTACTATAATAATTGAAATTATCAAAGAGACATGAATACAGTAATAATTTATAAAAAAAATATTACAACTAAGATCAGTCACGTACATTTAAATAAAGAGTATCATATTATTCACTACTCAAGACACTTTTTTCTCTCTCTATTATATGATTTGCATCAACCAACAAGAAAAAGTCTCGACCAATCAATTATTTGTTTGTTTGGAATTGTTATCTTAAGTACATTTACGCAAGCCGAAACAAAATCTCTTTCACATACTTACTTCGTACATCGTAAATTACGAATGAAAAGCTACTTTTAGATACTCCAATCGTCATTTCTAAAACGCTCAAATAACTTGTTAGTTTTCCAATTTGTTCACCCATACTAAACGGGATTTCAATCTGGTTTAGGCAGCCATTCACCAGTACTTCAATTCAATTGAACTACTTAGTTTGGGCTAATTGCACAATTACTCTTGTGTGGTCCCCCTCTATTATTATAGAGTAAACTATTTTTCTCTGTCATGGATATAAATGCTGGTTTATTAGAGTTTCATATGATAGGATTGATATCTGAAGCTCTAGCCATAGATGACATAGTAATACTGACCAAAAACAAAAACAAATAGGAGCAATTGATGGGAATTAGTACATTCATAATATGAAGATGCCAATTTTTTTGCCACCATTACCAACATCATCAATTCTGCATTCATATAAGCAAGCATAGATACAGACATAAAAAAGTCCTTGCATATACTAACCAACAACAACCACCAAGCACATTTACCAATAATAAAAGCTTCTTCAAAGGGCAACATTGCTTTCATTTTTCCCTCCACTTTCTCTGTACCCTTATAGGTTTTATTGCCACAACAATATTCATATATGTCTTATGATACCGAAAGCAAAAGGCAGAAAGAAAACCATGCACGTGAATAAATCGGTTGATCCTTCTAGTTTGACAAATCCCTTCCTATTATTTGATGATTGCACAATAAGTTAACAAAATTAATCAATAACTTTTATGAACTTATTGTGCCACTAGAGTAGTCTATGCATGATGAGGAGGCCTTTTCCCAAACTTAGGGTGATGGAAATGCTTTGAAGGGATCTTGGGGAGTGGAGGAAGCTTAGGAAGTGGCTTCTTCTTGAAAGGAGGCAACTTTGGGAAAGGAGGAAGATGTTTAAAATAGGGATGCTTGTAAATTGGAATGTGTGGGTGCTCAAGAAGTGGCTTCTTGAAAATTGGGATTCGTGGTGGAAGAATCGTAGGAAAAGGATGAGGCTTTAAAAATGGTGGAATAGGAGGAAGTGGCTTCTTGAAAAATGGATGTGGGTTATGGAATAATGGAATTGGAGGTGGACAAGGCTTCTTAATTACCGGCACTGGTGGAGGAAGAGGCTTCTTATACTCCGGTACCGGGGGAGGCTTCACATATATAGGCACAGAAGGTGGAAGAGGCTTCTTATATTCAGGCACAGAAGGAGGAAGAGGCTTTTTGTATACTGGCACAGGAGGAGGCTTCTTACACTTCGGTACCGGGGGAGGCTTCACATATACAGGCACAGGAGGAGGAAGTGGCTTCTTGTATACTGGCACAGGAGGAGGTTTCTCAACTTTAGGAGGAGGAAGTGGCTTCTTGTATACTGGCACAGGAGTAGGCTTCTCAACTTTAGGAGGAGGAAGAGGCTTCTTGTATACTGGCACAGGAGTAGGCTTCTCAACTTTAGGAGGAGGAAGAGGCTTCTTGTAAACAGGAACCAAAGGAGGGGTAGGTTCATAGACCGGGGAGGGAGGAGGGAGCGGTTTTTCATAGACTGGGGCGGGAGGAGGGACCGGTCTCTCAATGACCGGGACCAAAGGAGGACAAGGCTTCTTGTAACTAGGAGGGAAGACTTTTGGAGGTAAAGGTGGAAGCTTAGGGAGCAAGGGATGATAAGGCTTTGGAGGGAGAGGTGGGAGTTTAGGTAAAGGAGGGAAGTTGGTGAAAGGCCAAAAAAATTTTGAAGTGCAAGTTACTGATGAGAACTTGACTCTTCCATATGGTTTTAGTGTTGTTTGCTTGCCATTTTCAGAGTTAACCACAATCTTAGAGTTCTTCAAGCCATCATGAGCAGCACAAGGAACAAATGAAGCACTGTGAAGCTGAGCATAGCAATCTTCTTTCAATTCGCCATCTTTTAGTGTCTCTTCTGGTAGTGACACTTTGAAGTTTCCCTTCTCATCAAGCTCACCAGCCCCTTTTGTTTTGTAATGACCATTCTCTGATTTGCAATCTATAGTCACACGTAACCCTGCAAAAAAAAAAAAAAAAAGATTGACCCCCAAAGCATTATTATAAATATATTTAATTAACATTAATTAACTCCGTTTTTAAGACAGGTTATAGTTATTCTCTTCAAGAAACATGATTATATGACTGAAAATGGTGCATGTTTAAGTAAGTTGACCAGCTTTATTATGACTATACTTTCGTTTTTCTTATATTGTGGTCTTGCTAGTTATTGATGTGATCAAAAGTTGGAGAACTACAACAGAAGAAAGTAGATCCAACAAAATGGTGAAACCTTTAATAAGGCTGAAAAGTAAAACATCATTAAATTAAAAAGAAGACAAGGTACCAGAGAAAGCATGGCTGGTCTTAATGTTATTCTGATTGCAGTCTGCACATTCTCCTACCCCAACAACCTGAACTGTCCTCTGTTGCTCTCCGTAGCAAATGTATGTTACCACGAAAAACACAGACAGCCAGAAGCAGATAACCGCTCCACGGCTAAACCTTAAGTTCTGCATCCAAAAACTACTACTTTTTTGAACTGATCAGAAGCAATTAGGCTTCTATGTGCTTCCTAAGAATTAAGAAATAGTGATGAGTATTACTGAAGACGCATTGGCTCAATATATAACAATCTCAAGGCATGCTTTTTGAAAAATCTCGCCGACTCCGAAATAAAGAGGCTCACATGATGCTAGGGACCGCCATGGATGAGTTAAGATGCTTGGCTATGCAGAGAGAAAAGACATGGACGTGGTCACAGTGTGGCTTGCACAAACCAAACTGGCATTATCTATCTTTCAAATTCAATGCTTTCGTTGAACTCTCAACCACACGGATTTAAAGGATTTTGTGTCTCAAACCTACTTCATGGATTGTAATAAATGCCTTTTCACATTTTAGGCAAGAAATGGCTGTTTTACTACGTCAGATCTGATTACTCTCACGTTCCGAATTTAGGACACAGCTTGAAAGCAAGAGTGCACCTGCCATGCCGTTGCCAACTTCTGGCTACACGTGAGACCACTTGCATGCGTCAACCAACTCTATCTCTAGTGCTCTATAATTTGATCAAACTCTGTGAACAACTTGTCTTTAATCGCATAAAAGCAAATGGTGTGTGTTTGGCACCGCGTTTGCTATGCCAAAGGTAACTTTTTGGATTGAAAAAGTTGATTTTTTTTTTTTATTAGATCAAAGGTTTCCCCTCGAGGTTTTGTGGGCAAAAGGTTCTACCTCTCCCAATATGTGTGCTTCCCAAAAAACAAATTCGTGTTCTCCTCCTTGCATGGATAAAGCCTTTTATCATCTCAACAAATAGTTTATTGGTTGAAAAAATTGATTTTATGTTTGACATACCTACCACATCAATCAACAATTTGATGATTATTTGAGCTTACCTCTAAAGGTATGAAAAAGTTGATTTTAGGTTTGATATAGCTTTAGAGGTAAGCTCAAAAAACCAAAAAGCTATTGGTTGAGGTGATAAGTGGCCTCATCCCTAGAAGAAAGAGAATATAAATTCAAATCCCAATAAACGCACTTATTAGGAGAGATAAAAATTATTTGCATTCTAAACTTTGATAGGGAAAACCATTGACCAATTTTTTTTTTTACAAAAAGGAGGTATGCTAAAAAATTACTTTAAAGTTGAAACAACATTTTTAGGGCCTTTTTGGATTTGTGTTGGAAAAGTTAAGATAAAACTTTTTTCGTATACGTACTTTGTAGACAATAAATCATGTTTGAAAAGTAATTTTTATTGCCAATCTAAATAGACATATTTTGGTTTTTGACTTTTGGCTCTTTTTCATGTTTAAACCTATTAAAACTTATTTTTTAATATACCATTCAAATAAGTTTATGTACAACTACCATTTTGTACAAGTTTACTCAAACATAAATGATATTGCACTAATTGACTTTTAGTCTAACTTTAGGTTTGTAAAAGTTAATCGGAGTAAAAGTCACTCTTAAAAACATTAATCTAAACAAGCCCATACAATTACTTAATTTTATCCTTTTATTTCTAAATATAAGTCACTTTTAACTATCTACTTAGAGCCAAGAAAATTCATTGCCTCTTTAAAATGGTCTTAAACAACTCATGCAAAGTGATATGCATCTAAGATTACTAATTCTTCCTAAAATGTAAAATACATAAAGGACCCGATTGAGTATATTACTCAAAGTTAGAAGTCGTAAAGTATGAGTCAATATAATGCGAGAATAATGCCATATAAGATATAAAGTGGTATATATAATCTAATTGAAAAAGATGTACATAAATAGAGAGACTTATAAATCTAACGATTTAATGTTTGTGATTTAAAAAGTAGTACTCCTTCAAGTCCTAATTATAGGATATATTTACATAACTTTAGAGAAATTAAGAATAATAGTTAAATTAGTTAATCTTATTTATTTTCTTAAAATGCCCTTATTTAATACATACAAGAAATCATGTTCTGTTCATGTTGATTACTTGCCTTGATGTAAAGCAAGTGATGTTGCCTGTCATTAAAATGGAGTTATGCCGGTTTGGTTCGAGTGGAATTAAAGAAAAGGAAAGTTACAATTTTAAAAATAGAGATGATGAAGTTGATAGTGTTAAATTGATTTTCTTACCCTTTATTCTTATAAAATAAAAGAAACAGTAGAATTGAGGTGTATGTGACATTAATGAATTACAAATATTACTTACTTTATAGAATACATAGGTGTATTATAAAATTATTATTGTGTTTCACTATTATTGAGAAAATATCAATGGGGATATTTTGGGAAGAAATTGACAAAAATTAAAACTTTATCCTATAATTAGGTCCAAAATTAACTCCCAAATGTTGTCCTATAGTAACATCTAACACATTCATATGCATCCTCTTAAAATATTCCGGTCCTAATTATAAGACAAAGTTGACTTTTTTGGAGAAATTAAGGAAGGCAATTAAATTACTTTAGAGTGTTTATATTTTTAGTTTCCTTAGATTATATATTAGTTTATTAGTCAAATTAATTAATTTGGAGAAAAAAATAAAATTATAAATACTCTAAAGTAATTTAATTGGCTTCCTTAATTTCTCCAAAAAAATCAACTTTATTTTATAATTAGGACCGGAGGGAGTATCACTATAATGAATTTGAAAGTTCAGGAAGATTTCCATGATCTGTACGGCTTTCCCAAGCACCAACACTAAATTATAATTGCAGTTGGTATATTATCAATTTTTATTTAGTTGGGATCATTTAAAATCATAGTAAACCTGAGATTCCTATCAAATTCTAGTCCATCTCTTTCATTTTGCTGTATAAAGAATCTGAGGATGATGATCCTAATGGCAATTAAGCTAAGCATCAGTTTCCAAATATGTGGTATATAGAAATTAAATATAATTGTGACTTTATATTCCAACTACTGCTGCTAAATGTAGATGGCAATAATATTAGCAAACATGACATCTTTAGTTTTTTTTTTAGCCAACCATGACATCTTTAGATATTGCCAAACTGTTGCTCTTCTACTAATCATCCTCCTACTATGAACATGGCCAATTAAATTTCATGTGAAGCTAAAATCATTTAATAAATGTTCAGCTACTCATTTTAAATCATGACCCTAGAATCCTGGACCCAAAGCTGTTAGTGCCTAATTATTTGCCTCTGAAATGGTGTTGTTTTCGTTAAGCAATATATATATATATATATATATATATATATTTCAGACGGGATAGATTTTGGTTTCATTTTGAAATCTTTATTTAAAAAACAGAGAATAAAATCAGTCTGTTAATTGCAAATTTGGAAAAGAATAAATGATAACTTCTTAAAAAAATCTTAAATTGTTATTCAGTTTAAATCTCAACAAATAAAAACTTGGAAAAATTGACTAACAATATTTATTTAAAAATTTTATTAGCTAGAGAAACCTAGTACAACTCATCTTCAACAGTTTCAAGTTTTAATATATCTTCATATTTGAACGGCATAGAACTTCAAAACGAAAATCATTTACACATGGCTATAGATATTATGTATGAATAGGTTGCCGAATCCATCCACTCCCTACATCTTAGTGGTATTAGTAAAAGTGGAGTAACTGTATAAGGTTTTGAGCCAACCTTGCAGACTAATTTGTACATTAATTTGTTTCATAAATAAAAATAAATATTATCAAAAAAAAATTTTTGATCCTTCAAAAAAAATCTCTAATTTAATTGGTTAAGTTTTCCATTAAGCTTTCCACAAAATAAACCCATTTTATTCATACTCACGTCCTCAACATCAAGGACAGATCTAGAAATAGGGGTTTCTAACATGGTACAGACAAACATAAACCCATGTCATGGCTCACAAGGTTAGAGAATAGAGAGTCAACCAATGGAGGTTGGCGCAGATGGGCAAGGCATCTGCACCCCACCCCTCCATTCCTGGGTTTGATCTCAGAGAATGGAAGGTGGAAATAATTTCCGTTGGGAGCTCTCTCCCCCGCGATTCTTCGAAGAGGTGTTAAAATCGATCGGGCCTTAAAAAAGAGGGGCGCCAGGACTAATTGGTTGTCGGGGTCCTATGCTAGTAAATCCGGCATTGGCCTTCAGATTAACGCCGGATACCTAGAAGGTGGTGCACTGAAGGCCAAGAAAGGTCCATTACATTTATTAAAAAAAAAAACAGAGAGAGAGAATAGAGAGTCAGAGTATGGTTCATCTATTACCATGATGTTATGAGGCTGACCTATTAAATCTTTTGTTTTTGTGTATTTTTAATACCTTTTACTTAGGGTCTGTTTGGTATGACGGATTAGGAGAGAAGGGAGGGGAGTGAAAATTTTTATGAATTGAATTTTTAAAAAGGGGAGAAGTGAGATTACAAAATTTTAATAAAGAAAATATGTAAGATAAATGAATAAGAAAGTTTAATTAAAAAATTTTAACCCTATTTATCTCATTTTTTTTAAATTCAACTTGAAAAAATTTTCCTTCACTCACTTCCCTCTCCCGTTGTACCAAACAAGCCCTAAATCTTTGCTATTATTCTTGTTTTATATTTCCTGTTTTGTCTCTGACTTAAACTCATTCAACCTCGCATAAGTTGACGTATAACGTGTGGATTCGTTTTACTTTTTAACAAAGTTTCATCTATTATAAAAAAAGGGTTATGGGGCAATTTTGCCCCCGAAAGGAATTTATCACTTTAGGGAAATTTTGTCATGAAAGTGTTAAAAAGGAAATAATTTTTTTCTAGCCGTTATCGCAGATAATTTTGACTATTAGTTGACTAAATATATTGGGTTGACAATCCACATGTCTTTTTTGTTAAGATGCAAATTTGCCCTGTAAGTCCATGCATCTATTCTATTTTTTTTCCTAAGTTAGATTTAAAATTCTTGTGGCAAATTGCACATTAACAAAAATAACGTAGATGACATGTACACTGTCAACTCAGTATATTTGATTAACTAACGATCAAAATTAACTAGGATAATGGCCATAACAAAATTACTTTTCTATTTAACACTTACGAGGCAAAATTACCCCTTGCGACAATTTCCCTTTCAAGACAAAATTGCCCCTTAACCCTAAAAAAGGTGACGTAAAGAAACAAAACTACAAAATTTACTCTCTTTTTTTAGAAACATGCCAGATGTAAATCCATTAAAAATTATGCAATACACATTTAACTATTAATAATTAAACAATTCAACTAATAAACAACACGTAATTTAATTAGTATGGGATTGTGTTAGCGCAATCCCTGAAATAAAATTTACCTAGTCAGACTATTTCGTCTATCACTCACTAAAATCAAGATAGTTCTGGATCTTTTTCAGTAAATAATTTGTGTAATTTGAATGATCAAGATCTTAAAAAACTGAAATATATCACTATCAACTAACATCAAAATCGCTGGGAATATGACATGAGTCTGGTTTCAAATCCAAGCCTATCTCAACTACCATTAATCAGTGACATCAACAACAGCATACTATTGTCGACGGAAAAATACCATAATGATTTTATTTCATCAATCTCCCTCTTGTTTTGTCAACTACAATCAATTTCCTTTACACACTATGTCTCTTAAGCAGTCATCTAGTCAATAACTCTCGGAAGTGGAATGGATAGACCATTTTTAAAGGACCACATAAGCAAAAGCGAAACATATACCACTTTTAAAGGACCACATAAGCAAAAGCGAAACATATCTCCTCCTTTTTTTCCTTCTTTACTTAACCTCAAAACTCAAATACCAATGGAGAGGATCTGGACTCGTCGTCTACTAGATGCATGATAAAAAAACTCTGAATAGTGAATATATATTACCAGCAATGCAACAAAATATAAAGAGAGAATTACTATGCGGTCCCACGGAAGAGATTGAATAACCAAAAAGTCTTAATGGCATGTGAGCAACATAAACTTGTTACCATTTTCTACATTGAAACTTGTCGCTGTATGCTTTTAAGTTATTATCAAGCTTTTGGGTGATTAAATATCTAGCTTAAACCTTATAGTAATTCTCCCAGATATACAATATGGCAACATATCGACTGAAGGTCAAAGATCCAATTTAGTCCACAAGAACAGAATCTAGATTGTATTAACAAGATATAACCCAAAAAAAATTGCCGGTTCACAAAAAACTGTATTTTTCCAAACTCATTCCTGTCAGTTTCTCTTCTGGAAAAGCTAAACTTCATTAAAAGAGAAAATGGTTAAATGTCCTAAATAAGGTTAAAACAGAGAGGCAGCTTCTCAGCCTAAAGTTGTGCTACTCCTTTAGCCCTTACAAATTCTCCAACCTATTTGAGTTACAGGATTCTGTACTCCATGGTTGTCTTGAGCATATGAACTTGAGAAGAATTACTTATCTTTCTTCTTTGATTTGTTGTTTGACATGGTATATGCAGTTCCCTGGGAGAAGACATGCGGTAGAAGTAAATGAGAGATTAGAAGCCAAATCCAAAGTATTTACCGGTCTCGGGAGAGAATATAAATAGATAATGAGAAGGGGGTGGTGAGACTTGGTATGGAACCCACATTTTACACCCCCAGAGTAAGGTCTGGTTACAACAACAGTATATCCAATTTTTAAACGTAGCAACACTTCCTTTTTTTTTGGTAAAGACACAAGACACCTCTCGGTCTCATTCAAAAGACAGTTTTTCCAATATATATATATATATATATATATATAAATGTTTTGTTTTTTTACATTTTAAAATTTATTAAGTTACGTTACAATGAGGTCTTAGTTCCGGGTAAAATGCAATTTTTTTTCTTACTCTGAGAATCAACTAAAGTCATCATGACATTAAATAGCATTAAGTGTCAAATACATAGTAAAGCCTTAAACATTAAAGCATAAACACGCACCTCAAGCCATTCATCCATTGAGGTAGCCCTAGTCCCAACTTCAACTTTTGCGCCCTTCTTTGTTTTCTAAGAAAATATTCATGTGCAAATATGAGAATCAAATGGTGAAAGATGGACATAAGTAGCTTGGAAAAATAAAATTGCTGCTATGAGTTTGGACTATCTTATTAGCTGCTGACTGCTGTTTCAGTATTGCATACGCATAATGCTTGATGATAACTAACCTATGACACACACAGATATGAATGAAGAAAGAGCCTTCAAACAAGACATTCTTATAATTTCCAGGAGTAATGGATTATTTTACTCCAAATAATTATGATGCCAAGGAAAATCAGAGAAACATAATTTCTCCTACTTGATTGCGTCTTATTTGATAGTTCATTTCTTTTACTTCTGCAGCATCTATGCATCTTTCTAGTAAAACATTTCATAGTAGCAGATACAGACTCAATAGAAAGAGGATAATGAAATTTAATAATACATAAAGTAAATTAATGATTTGGTCCTGCAAGATTAAGTCCAATCAAGGAAATCTCGTAAAAAATAAAATTGTAGTACCTTGGATGCATTTTGAACTTGACCATAAATCCATAGCCCAAAAAGGACAAGAAGCGCAATTCCAAGAGTAATGAGAAAA
Source organism: Inga laurina (assembly GCA_963855925.1). Lineage (NCBI taxonomy): Eukaryota > Viridiplantae > Streptophyta > Magnoliopsida > Fabales > Fabaceae > Inga > Inga laurina. The sequence goes on along the minus strand of OY979702.1, from coordinate 60,200,846 downwards.
ACAGACTCCATGCTAAGAATACTGCTTGCATCAACAACTTCAATAGTGCCATTATAGAATGTGCTTTGGTATGGATGCTGGTCAATTTCATACATAATGGTTCCCACAAGATCAAAAGCTCCAGGCTGTATAGGAAAAGCAAATAATAGGCATGTTAACATTGATCCTTTTCTGACATTAATGACCGAAATTAAATCCATTAGACTTCCAAAATGATGAAGTTACCTGCAAGAATTGGCTCACAGCAAATGTATATGGGAAAGTACCCTGTGCTGAGGCTGGCACAGAAGCATAATTAAAAATCTGCAATAAAAACCAAGCTACCATTTAATTTTACAAAGTAAAACAGCTAAACTAGCATAGTATCAAAAGCCCTAGTTCCTTTAGAAGGAATGGAACAAGCATGTGCTACACTATATCAGAGATTAATTCAACGGATTTCACGCTTTCAGATGGATTAGTAAATCTAAGATGATTGAGCAATGTCTATTTGAATGGAAGAGTGAGTACTGCTCTCTGAATGAAAAGGATTGGATAAAAATTATATCAACAAAAACGTTATCAAGCCCTTTTTCTACACTCAGCTCAGCTCCCAGCAGCAGTGTCATGTCTACAAAATCGATGCCCAAATATGCTTAGAAGCTACGTTCTCATGCTTTGTCTTATGAATAAAACAATCTTTGCCTTGTGAAAACTAAATACTACAGTAGTTTACTAGCCAAAAGTGTCTTTTTCAAATCTTCCACCAAAGAAAAATTCATAGATTCTTGAGGTCAATCATGACACAAGCCAAAAGATAGAGACCAGAGATGAAATCTATGATTGGATAGGTTACAAGTTGACTACAATGGATTAAACATATGCTTCACCATAAGTCTTGAACGTAGATAGCAAAAGAAAAGGGCAAAATAAATTCGGCATTCAGCATACAGTTATTACCTGAGCAGTAAGATTTTGAACAACATAGTGATGATTATATGGGAAGTGAACATTAGCTCTAATTGCAACAACCTTCAAGTTTGCCTCCCCTGTTTCCAGTTCATACAATGAATTAAATTTAAATCAAGTAATTTGTCAAAATTTTTATTCTCGTTTTATTTTAAACATGGTGTGACCAAGGAGATAGTCAGTACATAATGTAACACAGCCACCAGGATGAAGAGATGTTCAAAGAATGAGAAGATAAAAATGAAAGACGTTATAGCTGATCAGTGATTGGTTACCAGTACGAAGGTTATTTATTGAACAGCAGACCGTGAAATTGCAGGGCAAAATATACAAACTGAGTATCAAATTTGATTCCATTACCATCATTTTTCACACCAACAAGCAGGTCTGTCTCTTCTCCAGCTGGAACCACTAGATTACATAAACAAGTAAGGTTACATCCTCTCAACCAATAAGGTTACATTTTATATTCTAAATTCAATTGAATACTTACATTTTGCACCGTTCTTTGGGAATACGCAGTGTGTAACAATTCCTGGAGCAGAGGAATAGCTCTCATCACCAAGATCTTGAGTATTCTGACCAACAATCCCAACATCACTTACTTCTTCAGTGGTCTCTGCACCCTCACCTGAATCTGACTGGCACCTAGCAACTAGGAAGTAAAAATAACCACATTTCATATTCGTTTGTCGAAACTCGAATCAAAACTCAAAAAATGTTTAGCCACCCAATTTTCCAAATTTTCATCAGTTCTGCCTCATACAAGCAATTAAAGCAGGAGAACACTACAGACTCAAGAAAGGCCAAAGTCTAAAACAGTAAAACGCAGATCAGCCTAAAATGTCAGCTAGAAGATAAGCAGTTGACTCTGAATATGAAACCAAAATGGCAATAAAAACAAATAGTCAACTTTAACCAATCCTGCTGATCATTACGATCATAAAATGCATGCAACCGCTAGATCCTGGCTAAATTAAAAAGTGAATTTGCAACGGACGAAATAGAATAAGATATACGAAGCATATGTATGCACGAGCTAGATGGATCTGGATCCAGAATTTGAGGAGCAGACCATGTATGAGAGGGGAAGCGAGGAAAAGCAGAGCGAGACAAAAAGTCCAAAATTTGTTGATGGAAGCCATGCCCAAGTTTAGAAGGGTTAGTGGCGTCAATGCTTCTTATGGGACCGGTGATTCCGGCTTCCGACACAAAAATGAACACCGGAGATCGGGTCTTGCTATGATGGAGATGCTGATACAGCTGTAATTCAAAAGCTGTTGTCGTTTCGACCATTTAAATTTGATCCCTGAGTTGTCGATTATTACTGCTATGGACTTGACCTATTGCGAGCACGAAGATTGATAAATGGGCCTGGACACATCGATTTTTTTTTTTTTTTAAGAGTAGATGTCTGAAATTAATTAATCCATTATGGCCTTAATACAAAAACCGGGGCTCTTGAAGAATCTTTTTTTTTTTAAAGTCAAATGATGTATCTGATATTACTGGCAAAAAAAAAAAAAAAAAAAAGATGTATCCGATATTAATTCAGAATGGAAACTTACATGAGAAATGAGAATAAAGTCAGGAGCGATAATAAATTGAAAACCAAGACATCAAACACACGACAAATAAAAGCAACCTCAACCAGAGACATACAGTATCCAACTCATGAAGTCTTGTCGAAGGGGTTATCAACCTCCTCAACATATGAAGCTAGAATTGTCGACAAAGAAAGTGCTAGCTCTAAAACCCACCCGATTGGGTACACCCCCTTACAAGCAACATTTGCAAGATGATCGGCTGCACTGTTACCTTCTCTGAAGGTAAAGTTTAGAGAAAACCCGGCTCTATATTTTAGGATATTAATGACATCATGTACGATACTTCAACTTTTCCACTCATAATGGTCTGGTTTTTTCATTTTCACGTAGTTGAGCAGGATTTGAGAATCGGTTTCGAAGATGACTTTATCATGTTCCATGTCAATAGCTAGCATTAGAGCTCTTTTCAAAGCCAAGGCTTCTGTCATGAAAGTTGATGTAGATTTTACCTTGTCCACAAAACCCCAACAGAAGGAACCCAAGTCATTATGACAGATAACACCAACACCAGCATCCAAATATGTTAATTTAAAAGCACCATCACTATTGATCTTGAGAACACTGTTTAGGGGCCGTGACCAATGTATACCTCTGTTACCGGGTTGAGTTATTACAGTCCCAATCGAGTTATGGGGAGATTGGTGCCAGAACTCATTATTCAATCTTATAGCAGATTCAATGACCAATGATGGATTGGGAGTCTCATTATCAAACACCTTCATATTCATATGCTTCCAAATGAACCAGAGCAGCAAGCATACGAAGGATGCCTTGCAAGCTTGAAATTTTTACTTGAAATGTTTATCCACCAAGCTTTAAAGTTGTGAACCTGGTTGTCTTCAATTCTAAAACCAAGATTGCAGCCGAACCATACATACTTTGTCCAAGGGCAAAGAAAAAATAGGTGCTCAGTGGATTTATCCTTAGCATTACAAATTGAACATGTGGTAGTGGGGGACCTCTTGCGCCTGTAAAGACCGAGATTAGTGGCAACGACATGATTTAACACTCTCCATAAGAAGTGTTGAACCCGTGGTATGACATCCAGGTGCCATAGCTACTTCCAATGTTCTTGATACAGGACACAGGATGTACTTAGCCTTTGATTCACTCTTTACACACGTTTCTTCTCAACCTTATAGCCTACCTTGACTGAATATTCTCCATTTGTAGCAGGGGTCCAAATAAGTTTATCTTCAATTTTTGGCTAATGGAACTTCAGTAATAGCACTTAAAATGTCTGTTGACACAAAATTACGTATGAGGTCAAGATTCCATTGCCCTTCTATAATTAGGTTGCTAACTCTCCCATATTTTACAATAAGATTTATATTGCCAGCTAGAGCCTCAGGGAATATAGTATTGGGGACCCAATTATCACCCCGAATTCGGATATTTTTACCATCACCAATGTCCCACATCAACTCCTTCTTGAGGAATTCATGTCTATCCATTATGCTCGACCAACACCAAGAGGCCTTAGGTCCTATTTTTGCGTCAATAAATTCAGCCTTGGGGAAATACACACTTTTTAGTACCCGAATCCATAGCTCAGTAGGATTTTTCTTAGCCGCCACGCTGTTTTTGTGAGCAGCACATCATTCATAATAGTAAAGTCACGGAAGCCCATGCCTCCTTCATTTTTAGCCTCAGTAAGATACTCCCATGACCTCCAATGTGTTTTATTCTCCCCCAGACTATTGGCTCACCAGAAATTAGCAATTAAGCTATTTAGCGCTTTACAAGTCTGTACTGGGAATTTAAAGCAGTTCATAGGATAAATTGGGAGAGCATTAATCACTGATTTGATCATGATATCACGTCCAGCATATGGAAGAGTAGATCTAGTCCATCCCTGTACCTTTGTTCTCACTAATTCCCAGATGTATGAGAGAGCTTGATATTTAGTCTTACCCGAAATTCTAGGAATACCCAAATATTTGCCTGGATCCTCCACTGCCAAGACTCCTAGAAGCTAACCAACTTTATTCCTCACCTCTATCAATGTATTTGCTGAGAAGAAGATACTAGATTTGTCTAAGTTGGCAGATTGGCCAGAAATAAAACAATACAGAGAAAGAAGACGAGCCAAATCGTTGCAGTTACTTTCTTTAGTGTTCATAAAAAACAATACATCATCAGTAAAAAAGCTATGAGAGAGTTCAGGGCATGAAATGCTAAGTTTAATACCTTTGAGTGTTCCCCATTGTTGATTTTTGATAATCATGATAGATAGAACCTCTGTAACCAGTATAAATAGATAAAGTGAGAGAGGGTCCCCCTGGCGAAGACCTCTACCTGGCTCAAAAGAAGAAATCTTCTCTCCTGATATACACAGATTTAGACTAATTAATGTTACACATTTCATTATCAAAGTGACCTATTCAAAGCAAAAATCAAACTTCAGCAAGACTTGTTCAAGGAAAAACCATTCCACCCTGTCATAAGCTTTACTCATATCCATTTTCAAAGCAAATTCATACTTACCCCCCATTTTCTTTCTTCGGATATAATGATATACTTCATGTGCGATAATAATATTATTATGAATTAATCTACCAGGTATAAAGGCACTTTGATTCAAGAAGATGCAAAGATCTAGAAGAGGTCTCATCCGATTAGCTATGATTTTAGAAATAATCTTATATGAGAAATTGCATAGTCCAATCGGACAAAATTGTGACACATGTTCTGGTTTTAGAATTTTCGGTGTCAAGGTCACATTCATGGCGTTTCTGCAGTTCAACACAGATTTGCTCGCAAAAAATTCCAGTACCATCTTACAAATACTATCACCAATTTTAGTCTAAGCTGATTGATAAAATTTATCTGAGAAACCATCAAGACCTGGTGCTTTTGAACCACCCAGACTAAATGTTGCACTTCTGATTTCTTCTACTGAGATAGGCACAATAAACTTGAGTTCATCTGATCTGTGATGATAGGTTCTATGTAAATCAACACCTTTGCAAGTGAACGTTGGTTTGATGGGAGGAAGAGATTATGGAAGAAAGTAGATATATTACCAACAATATCACGTTCCTCCGATAGCCATAATCCATCATCATTTTTATACTCAAGATGCTATTCTGCTGCCTTCTTTTAATAACTGATAAATGAAAGAATTTTGAATTCTTGTCCCCTACTTTCAACCAATCAATTTGAGAGTGCTACTACCAGTATTGCTCTTCTCTAGCAAATGTTTCATCAAGTTCCACCAATATAGCATTTGCCTTCTGTATATTATCAACAGTAAGGGCATCCTGGGTACAAACGGACAACTTTGCCTTAAGCTTCTCTATTTCTTATTGTTGTTGGGGAATTCTATTTTACTTTAATGAACAAGAGATTCCCTACATGCATTCAATTGGGCACAAAATGAATTAATATTAGTTCCATCACTAACAGATTGCATACCCCAGCTTGCTTTACAGTGTGTTGGAAATTAGAATGAGAAGCCCATATGCTTTCAAAACGAAATGGCCGAGAACCCTTCTTCCATTTGTAGCTGAAGTTAATCAAGAGAAGCTTATGGTCAGAGCTAACAGGATCAATATGAAACACCTGAGTAAAGGAAACCATGCACGTAAAGGTATATTCCCTAGCGCTCTGTCTAGTCTTTCCCATACTGTATCACATCCTTCTCTTTTGTTACACCAAGTGAAACCATACCCATTATAACCCAAATCCAAGAAAGAACAATCAGATATGAAATTCTGAAAATCAATCCAATCATCCATCATCATCCTTTGTGGACTTAATACAAATAGTAAGGATCCAATACAATTAAAAATATTTTTGATAAAAAAAATACAATTTAAAATATAAAATGTGTCCTATTTATAAGCTTCACACAATTAAAAATAACTTTAAAATTTATTAACTCTGCCATAAAATTTAATAACCATTTAATTTTATCCATTTTAATAAATATTATATTCTATAGAATAAAGTTAATACAATAATAAATATGGGTAAAATTGTACATTCAAGTTTATCTCAACCCTATAAATTGGACTAAAATTTGGGGGAAGGGACAAAAATACCTATATACATTTCTTAAATATGCAGCTGACAACATATATAAATCTTGAGAACAGAATTACTTATGATCATTATAGAAAGGTACAAAAATGCCACGATCGTTAATTAGGCTAAATGTTCGTTTATTTCAAATTGTGGGCCCGCTGTTTGGTACACATGTCAGCCACCGTGTCTCTTTTGACTATATGATGGAAGCCTTTGACCAACTATGACTCTGAGTTGGACTTGGCAAGTAAGATGGATTAAAGTTTTGATTCACAACACATTAAACCTGAGACCAACCCAGATCTCTCATCCATTAAAACCCATACCCAATTATGATCCCTCAACCATTAAACTTAGGACAGAGTTATGATGGAAGAGATAATCGGCTGGAGAAGGGAGATCCAATACATGGCATCGACCTCATCTTCGACAATTGTAAGAAGTAGAAAAAGAGTGGCTTTGCTGAGGCCACCGAGTCGAGAGGATGATTATGAAGGTCCGATGAAGTCCTATACTTGAACCCGCCTGCCGTCACCAGTTGGTAGATCCTCAATTCCCTTGAAGGACATGTGTAATGCCCCTTTGGTGCGACTATATATCCTTCACCTCTTGAGTAAGTACCTTAATAGCACCCTTCTCCAGACTAAAGTGGAAATCAAACCTGCACCCTAATTTAAACCATTGCTCTGTTTCAATATGTTCCATTCTTTCCTTTTATTTCCAGCACACACCAGTGTCATTGGCATCTCCAGGCTATGGAAGAGAATGATGAGGGAATAGTTGGAGAAAAAATGGGAAAACTTTTGGGCTATGTAGGTATTGTGTTGGAGATGGAAGAGGGAAAGCTCAAGGCAGAGAGGTCGAGTAGCTAACACCATGGACAATGGATAGCCATGACCGATTGGCTAGTTTCTTTAAAGGCGGAGAATAATTCAATAGTGGAGGACATTGGGAGCAAAGTGAAAATGTGATGTTGGATAAGAAATAGGATTTTGACTGAAGAAGAAGAAGAAGAAGGAAAGGAGGAGAATGAGGGTTCTTTGGACTTGTCAATTAAATCAGTTCGTATTGGAGAAGTAACGAGGGGAAAGGGTGTTTCTACTAACTTCTCTCTCTACTTAATTAATGACTTAACCATTAGAGCATGTTTTAATGGGTAGAACTTAATGCTAAATAAAAAAATATTATTGTTATGTTACATATAATAAAAATTTACAATTAAGTCTCACCTATTAAAATATGATCAAATGGTTGTGACATTAAGTAGGGAGGAAGTGGAGAGAAGGGTGGAGACACCCCTCTCCTAGACATAAGACAAGTATGTTTATGGTGGAGGACAAGTCGAGAGAACAATGGGATGTGCAAGCTACACTAACCGACCATTTGTTGAATTTAATGTTTTTGCATTTTAGTGCTACTTTTAAATATTGATTGGTAATTTTGCACTCAATGTTTGTATATGGTACCAACTGCACATTCTAGAAATGTACATGGGTATTTTTGCCCTTTCGCCCCCAAAGTTTTCATTCTCTCTCTGCTTTAAATAGGACTATAGGAGTGTATTATTTACCTTCAATCTTTAATATATGAGCTAGTTAACTTTTTTTTAAAAGAAATTAAGGAAGTTAAATAAATTACTTAATCATTACATATGTTATGTATTATTAGATTATATATCAGCTTATAAATTAGAAAAATTAGTTTGGAGAAAAATGATAAATATAAATATTTTAATGTAATTTATTTAGTTTCATTAATCTCTAAAAAAATTAAATGGCTCTCATATTAAGGAGAGGGAATACCAAAAATAAAATATAAAATGTTAGATATCACACGACACGCACTCTATAAATTAATGAGTGTTTGTTTTAAAAATATTTCTCTATAGATCTATTCAATTTAGACCCCACAATAAAGTCAAGAAAACAGGCCGAACCCGTCGGGCTGGCCCGTTTAATCCCTTTAAACATGAAGGCGGGGCTTAAAAATTCACTCATCAAATTACAACCAGTTCTAAAAGGGCCGGCCCTAATATGAGGGCCTAAAAGGGCCAGCCTTGTAGGGCAAGGGCCGGCACGTTTAGGCCCTTTTGTTTTTATTTTTTTAAAAAATTATTCTATAATATTAGAATTTTTATATTATTTATTATGTTGCAAATATTTAATTTTTATTATCTTTTTTTTAAATTGAATTTTATAAAATGTTTTGATTTATTTGGTTTTCCACGATGGTTTATTTATTTAAAATTGAAAAAAAAAAATGCTAATTTAAACATTAAATAATGATTTTAACTAGAAACTTAAGAGTTTTAATAACAATGTATCTCAATTGAATGAGAGTTGTTTGTTGTACAAGAAAAAAAGAAAGGGTGGGCAGCCACCGACAAAGAAGAAGACAAGCAAACATGACAGGGTGGAAGACAAAGAAAAAGCGAAAAGCAAAAAAAGAAGAAAACAATAAGACAAGATAAGGTGGAAGAAAAAGCAAGAAGAAGAAGAAGAAGAAGACAAGACAGCTATGCAATAATGTAATAATGCACTCATAGTTGGGAATGCCCGGCTCTATATAAAGCGATGTAAACTCTCTTGAAAGGAAAAGATCAAAATATAAGCAGTTCTCTCTGTAATCTCACAATTTCTCAATAAATCTTTATTCCTATATATAGTGTTCTTAGATTTTACACCTTCTTCTAATATTATATCAACATCAAAGTAGTAGATATATAAGTAACAGACATATAAGGTATCTGTGACTAAACTCTCTAGAAGGATCAGGGAGGTAATATCATCTTAATCCAAAAAGTAATGATCCTGTAAAGGAATAATTGGTTGTATGCCAATATAGACAGGAAACTAGTTACGCCTCCAGTAAGAAACAAATGAAGGTTGTGTTAAGATGATATGAAGGGGGAGGATCTGAGCTCTAGTAAGGAAGCTCTGTAATAGTATCTATGAAAGAGGACAGAGATCCTTCCATCACCCGGATCATTATCGGTCAACCACTGGTCTACTATCTTTATGTTGATATAGCCAATCTCTCTGTGTGTGTGTGTGTGTATTGTGCACGCATTCACTAAAGGCATGTTTGGTACATTGGAAATAGAGATGGCAATGGTATGAAGATGGAAATGTGGTTTAAAAGTATGTTTGGTATGTTATGGAAATGACACCTAATTTTTATATGAAAAGACCAAAATACCCCTTTAATTAAAAAAATAAAAAAATCCTTCTCAAAACTGCTTCTTTGCCCACAACTGAAATAGTCATCAGCTTGTTCTCAGTTCTCAACTTTTCTAACCATTAACCAAGAACCCAAGAAAGAAGATGTTGTGCAAGTAATGGAAGAAGCAAAAGGAAGATCAAATGAAGGAGTAGTTTGCAGATACGGAGGAAGATGATGAAACAATGGGAGAGGAGATCAGAGATCTAGCACGACGATGGCCCACCGTCAATCAAAGACTTGACTCTTCTAAGCATTGTTTTGCAACCACCTATCTGCAAGTTTGCGCTAAGCTCTAAATGTGTTATTGTCGATTGGATTTCAAATTGTGCTTTGTTCCTATCTTCTTTTACTTAAACTATTGTAAACCCAGATCCAAATCATGCTAGATGTGCTCATCGAAGAACAATGATGAAGACAAAGACACTGTTGTGTTGTGGTTGTCGGCAGTGGTGGTGGTTTGTGCTCATGCTCGCCGACAATGGGTTTTAGTCACGGTGAGTTGTGTTCATGGAGATTGGGTTTTATGGGTGAAGATGTAGAATGAGAAGAATACAAGTAGAATTCCATAGAACTTTTTACAAATTCATAGGTCAGCACATGGAATTCAATTCCAACAACTTTGGTGGAAATATAAATGTAAATTTCTCTAATTCCATCATACCAAACATAGATCCTCATAGAAATTAATTCCATTTCCATTTCCATGCCCCTCAATTTCATCATACCAAATGGGTCGTAATTTGTTTTTACTGATCCAAGGGAACTTTTTTTTTTAATTCATCAGATGAACTGATGCACATGCATTATGTCTCAAGTCATCAATACATATACATGAATTACTTTTATAATTATAGGTTGACCTTTGTTTGGTTCAATGGACCATTAAACATGCATTTTTTTTCATTCATTAAACCATTGTATGGAAAACCAGACTGGATTGGCCAATTTAGACTGGAAACCTATGAATTAGTCGCTAGTCCGGTCTGGATGAGGGAAAAAACTGGTGAACCGGTTTGATCCGGTGTGAACCGAGGTAAACCAGCCAGAACAGGGATGACTCGGCCTAATCAAGGTTTGGTTTTTTTTTTTTACTTTTTTACACTCCAAATGAAGTCGTTTTGGCTTTTTTTTTAAAAACATATTTTCCTAACTTTTTTTGATCTATAAGGAGCTTTAAAAGGATTGTGGAATACTTTTGGCATTGGTTGGGGAAAACTCCTTATGTACTTAATGATATTTTTGTAGGTATTAGTTTCAGGAGGTTATATTAGACTATTAGTTAAAAAATAGTTCTCATATAGTTTTTTGAATGGTATGTATAAACATTTAAATTATATTTTTTTTAATTGACCACGGTCTGACCCCCGGGTTGACCCTGGTCTAATCCACTGACCCTTAACTCAGTGCCTCAGCCGATTCAATGTCCAGTCCGGTTTTCAGTACCTTGCATTAAACATGTACATAATCAAGTTGTTTTCTCATAAAGTTACTGAGCATGTTGGTAATAAAAGCATCTGGCAAGATAGTAATAACAAAAATATAATAAGCATTTTTTCTTTAAAAATACCAAACTCAAACTATCTTTCTTTTTTGCCAAAAAAACTTAATCCGATACATCCACTCTTAGCCCCATTTGGTACACTTAAAGAGATTTTGATGGAATTAGAAGTGCAAATGGAGCTGGAAGTAGAATTGGAAATAGAAGTAGAAGTGGGGTTAAAAGCATATTTGGTATGACGGTGGAAGTGGAATATTATTTTAATTTAATATTTATATTTATAATGTAAAAGTACCAAAACACCTTTAATAGGGGAAAAAAACCAAACCACCCTTTTCCTCCCAACTTCTCTGAATCATCCCCTTCATTATTCTAAAACAACCACCATGAATAAGAACAAAAAATCAACAATCCATAAAAATCGAAAATACTCAACTCTTATGAAAATTTTTTAATGTTCCTTTCAAACCTAGAAATCGAACTCAAATATAGAAAAAACAAATTCTAATCAAACTCAAAATGCATAAATTCAGCCAAAATCGCAACCCAGAAGATCTGAGGTGGAGTATGCTGTCAAAGATTTGATGTGTCCTGTTATTGTTCCTCATTGTCAAAGCCTAACACAACCACGACTCGCACGACAACACGTCCTTATTGCTGTTGAAGATTTGAGGTGGAGCTTGCAGTTGCCATCAAAGATTCGGTAACGTAGAGTCCTCGACATTCCTTAATTTCACAATTACTCTATTGCCACCAGAGAACCGAATCAAAAAGAATAACCATTGAAGAAGAGAGAAGAGTTTCATTTTCGTTAATGTGAGGAAGGATGAAGGAGGAGGAGATGGTAGCTTGGATAGTGATGCATCTTCATTCTCGGCAATGTCCATGGTGGCAGCGAAGGTTGAGGAAGGAGAGGAGATGGTAAAGGAAGGAGATGGGTCGACGACATCAAAGAGAAACAAGGTATTGGGTTGAAAAATGAGGAGGGCATAATTGTCAATAGATTAAATTGTAATGGGTATAATGGTCATCAAAGTTTTGGTTCTATGGAACTTACCTACTTCCTTGGGGTAAGGCAAAGAACCCAGTTCCATCATTTTTTATGGAATTGGGTTCCACGTGGAACCAGGTTCCACCTTAACAAACAGGCACAACTTTCAGTTCCATCCCCAATTCCACTCCCCAAGCTCTAGTTCTATGATACCAAACGAGGCATTAATATTTGTCCTCATATCTGGTTTAAGCACAAAACTAAACATTTGGCTTTGAGTAATCGAAAAGAGAGAGAGAGAGAGAGAGAAAATAAAGAGGTAAGAGGTCATTTATATCATTAATATAATTTATTACAATAAAGGTTGTTGAAATTAATAAATATCAATAAAGAAATATATGATTCTACATTTGGAATGTGGTTAGATTTAAGTATAGTGATAGTTTGATTGTTGTTGCTTTCGAGTAAAGAAAAGAAGATGACTAGATTAGAGCGTAGTATCATTCTTTTTTTAAGCCTGAAAAATGTATTATTATTACATCTAATTCATTTATAGAATACATGAATTTTACAAACACCACTAAATGAAAAATGATCATGTAATACATTGAATGCCAACATATGCATGAGACTTGAATGTTTTAATCCCTCTCTATTTTTTCAATTAGACCTGGATTACTACACTCATACTAGATCGGGGGTCCCTCATCCTCCTACATCTTGGTGAATCTAAATGAAGGTTGATCAAAGACACATAACCTACCGATGATGTTATGAGCTAATTCAGCTAACTGATTTGTACACGAGATACCGTTCTCATTATGTGGTTTACACGTACCTGCCATTCTCGATAAATAAGGCTCCTAGCCTCCTCTACTACATCAATAAAAGAATGATTAATACTTTAATATCTCTTTTTGTTTGCATTATATGACTTCTTGATACTTATTATAAAGTTAAGAAAAATAAATGATTTGGCTAAGAGAGGAATTTTTAAAAGATAAATAAAAAGAAAGTAACTATTGGAAAAAATGTAACACGTCTCTTCCATAGTGGTGCTAAATGTTTATACACAAACTTTATTCAAGTCTTATTAATAACATACATGAAACTAATTCTTGTGCCTAATCATACCATCATTTGGAGTGATAGCTAGCACATCCCACCAAAGGTAGAGTGAATCTCAAAACATATTTTATCTTAGGGGTTAAGGTGCAAAAAAATAACTTATGAGTTTTTACCAAAAGTGTACTCAACACCATATACTTTTGGAAGTGCAAAAGTACCCATAAGCTTGCAAAATCAGAGTAAAAACACCATCACCATTAAATTGCCTTGATAGATGTTAAATACCATATGAAAATACCAAAATGCTCCTCACCTCAAAAAAGCATTGTCCCTCTCTCAACCTATGTCCTCCACAACTCTTTTTTTTTTTTTTCCTGAAGAATAGTGATACTACCACAAATCAAAGGAAATTAGTAGTTGCCAAAATCAACATAAGGAACTAGATACGACAACAAAATTCCGGAATATTGCCAAAATGATACCAAGTTATTTTCGCAAAGCTCCCTGACTCTACGACAATCTACTTGACTTAAACCACCATGAAATAAGATTGAAAAACATAAAAATTAAAAATATTGAAACAAATACACTTGCCAAAACCACCACGAACCACCTTCCTCTACCTTCTACACGCTGTTGATCTTGCTGCTCTCCCCTTACCAACCTCTGATTCACTAATTTGAACACACCCCCACTAGAGCCACCATGAACCATCATCAGACAAGGTTGATTACAGACAAGAAATTGAAGGCAAAAATATCAGGGTGTGGAAATTTCTCTTCTCCAAGATCAATCCCTTCGTGTTTCATCACCAAGAAACCCAACACTATCTCTCTCTTCCTAAATTGATCCCTCTATCCTCCGCTATCTATGCCTCCCTCCAGCTACCCTGCCGCCGTGGTGTGCACCCTCTTAGTGGTGGTGATTGCTGTGGGTTGAATTTTACTGGATTCGAAACACCAAATAGGTTTTCATAATTCGAAGCCCCGAATTTACAGGACGTTGGAAGTGACGAGAATCACCGTGATAGCTAGTGGAGGATAGTTGTTGTTGCCATGGAGATGCCGTTGTCAGTGGAGGCCGCCCTAGCCGCCGTTATTGGCAAATGAGAAGAGAATGGAGATGGTGGAGGAGGAAGGAGAAAGTCGGGCCTGGGTCAAAGAGTTAAAAGGAAGGGTTGAAAGGGAATTTTCAAAATGTATACATTTTTATTTTTTAAATGGTATAGGTCCCACTAATAGAGGTCAACCTCTCTTTACAGTAGTAGCATTTTTGCTCAAGTTTTACAAGCTGATGGGTACTTTTGCACCTCCGAAAAGCATACGGTGTTGAGCACATTTTTGACAAAAACTCGTGGGTATTTTTATACCTTAACCCTTTGTATGAGATAAACCGTATATGACATTTTAAAGGGGAAAATCTTAAAAGCAAATTCTTTTTTTTTTTCCTTTTACCATTACTCAAATTATACATTTCATAAAGACTCTGAACTCACAACTTTTATGTTTAAGGAATATTTAAAAGAGATGTTTGATGTTATTAGGTTACAATACCCTGGAACTTAAAAGGTATCTCTGTACAAGGTTATGAATATCCACATATTATTATAAATCATAGTTATACTATAAATATTTACAACATCTCATTTAATTCAGGGATATTGTACATATTCATTATATTTTTTACTAAATTGGGAATGGTAATTAGATTCCATGACACATTGGCCAAAAAAATTAGATTCCATGACACCACTTTTTGCGGCTGCTTGTAACAAGCTCGCGCGTGCATTGGCGAAAAAAAAAAAAAAAAAAAAATCCCGCGTGCGCGCGTATATGAAGTCTTCCTCCTCGTCCCACCCCGTGGCGCTATCCGTCTTCACTTGTGAGTTTTAACTGGAAACCACAAACCACAATTATCTACTTAGCTATATAAGTAGGTGAGAGGAGCAGTCTCAGTCACCACCAACGCCGAAAACCATCGCTAACTTCAAACGAGGCTAATCCAGAGGAAAGCAGGGGATCTTTTCTTCTTCTTGTTCAATGGCAGTAACTTCAACTTCACTCGCATCCCAACTCTCTGGCCCCAAATCCATCTCTTCTGCCTCCGTTGCCCCCAATTTCTCTGGCCTCCGCCGCTCCTGCTCCAAGCTTAACTACTTCAACTCTCAATCTGTGGCCTCCACTCAATCCTTATTTGATCATGTTCATTCCTCTCTCCGCCTCTCCTCCTCCGGCAAGGCCTACCGTGGCGTTATCGCCATGGCCGGCTCTGGCAAGGTATTTTTTTCCTTTCATAGCTGTGTTTGTTTCATCAACGTTTTCGTGGAGTTAAGATCTTCGCGGGTTTTTGATTCTGTAGTATTTGATGGTTGAGACTTGTATTAAGGGTTCTTGGGGTTTCGCAAGGGAATGTATTTCTCTTAAATGGGAATTCCTGTTTATTAGTTATACATTGTGTTTTTATTATCCGGGTATTCTGTAGCTGCATTTAGTTTCGTCTGAAACCAATCCTTTGGAAAATGGAGTATAGAAAAAATTGAAGATTGGACCGAGTTTTGGCTGCGAGAATTATTTGGGAATGGCTGTCTTTTTGAATTAACCATGGTGCTGCTCTATGACAAAATATAATAGAAACTGCTCAGCCTTTCGCTTGAAAGTTAATATTTAAAGATTTTCACTCATTTTGCTTCTTTCTTTTGGGTTGAAATGGTGTCATCCAACAGTATCATGGCCTTTATCACCAAGTGTGAATTGGATCCTTCTTCTTCCCATTCTCTTAATTAATATTAAATTTATGGTACTAAGTATGGTTGGTATCACTCTTTCCACATTTCAAGTTCAAAAAGGCATTTTCGATTGTGACGACTTGTGTTAGCGGTTATTATAAAACTATTCACGAGTTAAATTAAAAGCATAACTCATGCATTACCATGATCTTTCGACATGCTCTTAGTAACAATGAGAAGAAAAGCGATTTTTAGATTAATCAGGCATCTGTATAATTCAATAAAAGAAGACTGTCTTTCCTTTGTAACTAATTTTTATTAACCGCCATTGGGATCATATGGTGATGGAAGCCTGAAAACGTGGCTGACTTATTCAAGGAAGAAGAAAGAACATGCGCAAGTGGCCAATTAAGCATCGTGTCATTTATTCATTTTCTCTGAAATTTACTTTATTTAATTTCAAGGAAATCTGTTAGATCCTAAATAAGTGGGAATACCACTCTTCCCACGTAAGCGTCCAGTTAGAGTCTTTTAATTGCAGCATTTAATACCCACTATCCCCACGTCCCAGTAGTGTTTGTTAGAGTCATTTGTTTATTATTTATTATGAGGAAAAAACCCAATAATTAAGCTCTGTAATATTTGTATAAATAGGCCAATGGCCCTGATGAATGACATGACAAATTTTACAGAGTGAAACACTTGTGTGAGGAGATTCTCCAAGCTTTTAGAAAATAAGAGCGAGATACTTGCTTGAGTTTTGCTGATAGAGTTCTATCTTTCTACTCTCTATTCTACAATTCTGAGTTAGCTTCTAACATATGGTTTCAATTTTCACTGGTTATTGGCATCATATGGTTTCAATTTTTACTGGTTATCTATGTTGCGACTTGGTAGCTTAATTCTGAATTTTTTCTTGTTTGTTTTTTGTGGTTGCAGTTCTTTGTTGGTGGCAACTGGAAGTGTGTAAGTATCTTCTTCCTCCCACCCCTTTTCCCCCTTCTTTATGGTTTCCTGTCCATCAAATTTTTGGGTAATGGAAAAGTTTTAGTCCAATAGTCCCTATAAAATTGCAATACTTACAGTTGGCAATTTAAATTCCAGTGTTTTCTTGATTAAGTGTTTTAAATTTGCCATTCTCAAACAAAATATATATGTGAAAGTAACGGTTTGGACCTTGCTTTTGGAAGATGTTTATAATGTGATCTATTTAAGAGGGCTACAGCACTGATAGACCATTTTTTTAATTCCAAATTTTCCTTATAGTTTTACTCATTATGCCACTTTTACAAATTTGCCAAACATGGGCTGTTAACTAGTCTCTAATTAATAGAATATGCACATGGCTCTTTTCTTTCTTCATTTGTTCTGTATTTTCTCCCTCCTAAAGTCTGAAATAGCAGCACAGGTGATATGATATTGTAATAAGGATATTTTAAAAGTTAGGCAGTTTAGTAAATTAGACGAGTGGGATTAACCATTAGTGGCACTAGCCGTTTAAGAACCCCTTGATTAATGAACCCCTCTATTGTTTCCCTACTGCCTATATATGGCAGAGCATCCCTATTATTTCTCAGTTTTGCATTGCTAGTAAGATACTGCACTATTCAGATCACTCTTCTCTCTCTCTACTTCTTCCTACTCTCTTCTACTTCTTCTTCTCAATCCTCTAATTCTCTTC
Organism: Inga laurina; assembly: GCA_963855925.1. Lineage (NCBI taxonomy): Eukaryota > Viridiplantae > Streptophyta > Magnoliopsida > Fabales > Fabaceae > Inga > Inga laurina. The sequence continues at coordinate 60,183,077 of OY979702.1, read as the reverse complement.
TACCCTAATTCCCGATTCTATAGACATTCATATTATAAAGGCTTATCAGTGGTATCAACGTATTAAAGGCCTCTTTTGGTGGAAGAAGTTAATTTATGATGTTGTGGAGTATGTCAAGCGGTGTGACACTTGCTCTAGGTGTAAGTATGAGACTATAGCTTCTCCGGGATTGTTACAACCTTTACCTATACCTAGTAAAGTGTGGGAGTTGATTGCCATGAACTTCATTCAGGGCCTTCCCAAGTCACAAGGGAAGGATACTATATGGGTAGTCATAGACCGAATGAGCAAGTATGCCAATTTTATACCTCTTGCTCATCCCTTTTCACCATCTACTTTGCACAACATTTTGTGGATCAGATTTACAAACTTTATGGTGCCCCAGCTGAAATTGTGAGTGATTGTGAGTCGTGACTCCCTTTTTGTTAGTAGCTTTTGGAAGGAATTTCTTCGTTTGTTGGGCGTGGACCAAAAGCATTCTACTGCTTATCACCTTCAAACAGATAGGCAATTGGAGGTACTTAATAGGTGTCTGGAGACGTATTTGCAATGTATGTGTTGGGAGAAGCCTAGGGATTGGGCTAAGTGGATTTCACATGTGGCATGGTGGTGCAATACAGCATATCACACAACAACTAAGGCTACACCATATGAATTGCTTTATGGGCAACAACCTCCCCTACATACCCCTTATTTACCCCACAATTCGGTGCTAGAGTTGGTAGATTGTAGCTTCACAGCTAGAGAGGAAGTTCTAGCACTTTTGAAGCATCATTTGCATCGTGCAACAAACTTGATGAAGCAAAGGGCCGATTTGCATGGGACTGATTGTGAGTTTTAGGTAGGGCAATGGATGTTCTTGAAGCTCAAGCCCTATAGGCAAATCTCTACAGCAACAAAAGTTTCTCAAAAGTTAGCTCCTAGGTTCTGTGGACCTTATCAAGTAATTGAGAAGATTGGATCCGTTGCATATAAGCTAGCATTGCCACCAAAGTCTAGAATTCATTCTACTTTTCATGTTTCCTTATTGAGGCTGTGTCTGGATCCTACTGTTAGGCCTAGGCATCCTCCTGTTGACTTTCCAGAGTTGTCACCAGCCAAAGAACCAGAAAGAACTGAAGGACTAAAAAGCGCTGAAAGAGAGTGATTACAGGAGTGTTGGTTCAGTAGAAGGGCTTACCAGATAAAGAAGCCTCTTGGATGACCCTTCACACTTTTCAACAACAATATTCTACTTTTGTGGTCCCTAATCCTTGAGGTCAATGATGTTTAGAAGAGGGGGCATTGATATGATATTGTAATAAGGATAATTTAAAAGTTAGGTAGTTTAGTTAATTAGACGAGTGGGATTAACCATTAGTGGCACTAGCCGTTTAAGAGCGGCATTAGCCAAACATGGCTTAACCGTATCTAATGACTATTAAGCCTCTGATTAATGAACCCCTCTATTGTTTCCTTACTGCCTATATATATGGCAGAGCATCCCTATTATTTCTCAGTTTTGCATTGCTAATAAGATACTGCACTATTCAGATCACTCTTCTCTCTCTCTACTTCTTCCTACGCTCTTCTACTTCTTCTTCTCAATCCTCTAATTCTCTTCTCTTCTACCCTAATTCCCATTTCTATAAACAGTCATATTATAAAGGCTTATCAACAGGCTGTGTAGCACTGTTTCTTATTTCATCAATAGCTACACCATCGCAGTCAGAACTTTTTTTAAAAACTTTGAAATTGCCCTTTTAAATTATAGAATCCTTTTGTGCATAAAACACACACTGCATGGTCTACTACGTACTACCCATGGATTCTGCATATTTATTGGGTAAAACTCAGTGCTATTAGTTGGATATATAGATGAACTGTTGAAATTATGTAAGTAGCACGAGGAAATTTCATTAGTTTTATTCCTTGTTAACTATGTGAAGCAAATTTAAACAAGATAACAAACCAACCTTTCTGGTTTGCCATTAAATATGCCAAACAAAGCCTCATGTCAGAATTTTCTGGCTGCAAGACTTTCATTCATGGTTTGATTAATATCCTTCCACCTATTAGCTACTTTTTGTGAATAATCAAATTTAGTGTTTCTCTATGTTTCTAATATAAGTAATTTAGTTTTTCTAATGTTTTGTTTGCATTTTTCTTGTGTGGGTCCGCTACTTGATATGAACATGGATTTCCGATGCATTTCCTTTGGTTACGTTACAATTACTGGTTTTTCCAGTTCTCATGATTTGTATCAAACTATGTCTTGTGTTTGACATTTATTCAGCCTGATTATTGTGCACATAAATTTCCTTTGCTGTTCATTGAAATCATTGATACTATGTGGTTATATACTTATATATGTTTTATTCTTTAATATATTATCTGCAATTAAATATATTGTTTTTTGTTTTCTAGAATGGCACAAAAGACTCTATCAGCAAGCTTGTCTCTGACTTGAACAGCTCAAAATTGGAGCCTGATGTTGGTGAGATATGTTAAATCTTCAATTTGCTGCCTTTTCAATTGAAAGATGTAGAGAATATCTAAGTAAACTTGCGTTCTGCTTGTTATTGACTCCTCAGAATCTGGAAATGAAGTTGACCCATTTTAAATGAAAATGAGGTGAAAATGAGGTTATCTAATCATGCTGATTCATTTGAATAGTACATGATATGGTAAATATGCTATCCCAATGGTGCCCCGCACTCCATCTCATAAACAAGTTAATGCAAAATGTTTGGACATAGGGGTGTAGTGGCCACCTTAAATGTATGATTAGACTACTTTGGTAAAGAAGCTGTCCAAAATGGTGTGATAATTTTGATATCCTGACTCTTGAGGTGCTGACTTACTCCAGCACAGAACAGAAATTGGAGGACTTGGTCATTTGTGCCAAAAGGATTTAAGAATAGGTGCCTGGTGGCTGCCTCAACTCATGCATGGTCTGCTTAAAGTGAAAGCCTCAATTTGTTTTGGAACACTATTTGCCTAATTTCTGTAAATATTGGGTGCAGATGTTGTTGTTGCACCTCCCTTTGTGTACATTGATCAGGTGAAAAACTCAATCACAGATCGGATTGAGATATCTGCCCAGAACTCTTGGGTGGGAAAAGGTGGTGCTTTTACTGGAGAAATTAGGTTAGTTTCTTTCCTGTCAAGCTTGGCATGCTAATCAATAATTGAACTTTTTTCTGATGCAGAATGCTAGGTCTATTGGGTGATAATTTTGGATGCAGTTAAAAAAATTGCCTTGATGGTTATAAGCAAGCAATTTTTGTCTGATCATCATAGCTTTAATTCCCTAGATTCTTAGTGCATGATTTAGGTCAGCATAACTAAGTTTAGCCTGCATTGTGCCAATGTTGTGACTATGACTTTTATTTAAGACTGTGCCAGCATAAGTTTGTACTTTTCTTCTCTTGCTCGTTTTCTTTACTGCATTGGTCTATAATTTGCATAATTTCCTCTTGGTGGCTCCACAGATAGATTATTTCCAGCTTAAGGGAATTTTTTCACAAGTTTTTTTTTTTAAAAAAAAATAAATATCAGAAGTCACTTGTTTCCTTTTTGCTCTTTCATGTGGTTCTAGTCTGGATGTGGCTATTTAGATCCTTTATTTAGTTGCTGGATGGAACTCCTGGATCTTGCTTCAATTTAATAAACTCAACTCATTTGGTTACTAACTGCCACATTACACTTGTAGTGTGGAGCAACTTAAAGACTTGGGCTGCAAGTGGGTTATTCTTGGACATTCTGAACGAAGGCATATTATTGGAGAAAATGATGAGGTGAAAATTTTCAGAGATAATTTTTACAGTAGTTCTCATAGAAAATATGGTCAGTGTTCTTACTAAGAGATGCAAAATGGTTAAGAAATTAACTGGAGCTCTGCCAACCAGTTTATAGGAAAGAAAGCTGCCTATGCTTTGAGCCAGGGTGTTGGGGTGATAGCATGCATTGGGGAGCTGTTGCAAGAGAGGGAAGCCGGGAAAACCTTTGATGTTTGTTTCCAGCAGTTGAAGGCTTATGCAGGTGAGGTTTTTATTCTTGATGTTTCTTTATAACCTGTTTCTGCCTTTTGAGGATAGACTAGTTAAAGTCGGGTGTTTCCCGCCCTGGGGGTATTGCAGTTTGTTTATTTAACATTTGCTATGCTCACTGTGCACAGATGCTGTACCTAGTTGGGACAATATCGTTATTGCATATGAGCCAGTATGGGCTATTGGAACTGGCAAAGTGGCCACTCCTGAGCAAGCTCAAGAAGTACATGTAGCTGTTCGTGATTGGCTGAAGAAGAATGTCTCAGATGAAGTTGCATCTAAAACTCGAATTATATATGGAGGTACACCAGTATTTGAATTTCAAAATTGTTACAGTATCATGAAAATTTAAGTCCCAATTTTGATTAAATTGCAAGTTTTCTTGTGGTCACATTTAAAGAGAAGACAAAACAACCTTCACAATCTCATTTTTATTTTGTTGTCTTGATTGAAGTTTCACATTTAATCCTTTAATTGGAGTTCACATGAGATGATTTTATGCTTAATGAATGGTATGCCTATAAATATATTATTACAGATAAAGTAAACTCATTTGACGGTTCCGATATATAGAGAAATTGGCTTCTCCAATTAGGAATTATCATTGATTAGTCAACAGAGGACTATAAGAAGCGAAAGGCTAATCATGTGCAAACGTAGATTTAGATTCAATAAATTGATTGTGATTTAGTGACTGCAATAAAAAAACCTTTGGCTGATATGGTATTACTTGTAATCTATTACTTCCTCAAACCTCTTATTGAAATTAGATTGACCCTGACCTCTTCAGTTGAAATCCTTTGGTCAAGGCTTAGTATGTTTTGATTACTTTTTTGACTCTAACTCATTTGATGCCAAACTTTAGAAGTTAGATTGACACTAGACTACTTTTGGTATCTAGGATCTGTTAATGGGAGCAACTGTTCTGAGCTTGCAAAGAAAGAAGATATTGACGGATTTCTTGTTGGTGGTGCTTCTTTGAAGGTACATGATCGTATTGTTCTTTATTCAAACTTTTTTGAGGAATTACTATGAAGTCTCAAGGTGGGACTTGATTACCAAGAAGTCCCAATAACAATTGAGGGGCATGCATTGACAAGTTCCAGCGTAAGAAATGATAAAACTTCATTTGTCATTGAGACTTCTTAGTAATTAAGCCCTTTCCTTAGGAACTCTTAGTAATTCCACCAATTTTTTTTATCAGAGCAAATAAATAAAGTGTTTATTAATCTTGTAACTTGAAATATTTTGTAATACAGGGTCCTGAGTTCGCTGTCATTGTCAATTCAGTGACATCCAAGAAAGTAGCGGCTTGATAACTTGAAATATCTTTTTATCTGATTTTGGCAATAAGAGTTCTTTATCCATAAAACATGCCTGGTGTGGCACTACTATGGGTACAGATTGGGTTCGGCGGATCTAATATTTTCTTTGCCGATGATCGTTCATCCTTTTCTTTTCCAATGAGTTGCTTATTGTCTCATGGCAAATGACTGTACAAAGTATTCCAGAAATAAACAATCAAGCGTCTACAAATTATATTGCTGCTCACTTCAATGTTAGGTATTCGGGTTTTTCATAGTCAGATAGTTGGCTCTAGTTAGAGATTAAGTTAAAGCTAATTATGGGTCTTACACTTAGTAGCATCTGGTGACCCTTAAAACTAGTTACTAATTTTTGATCCAAGATGTAGCATCAAGCTCCTTACTATGGTGAGGCCAAGGTCAAGAAATATCTTTCTAATGTTGTAGGACTTCTAGGATGAATATCTTAGGGCTTGTTTGGTACGAGGGGAGGGAAAGTAGGCCGAGGGAAATTTTTTTTTGAATTGGATTTAAAAAGATGGAGGAAGTAGGGTTAAAAATGTTTAATTAATTTTTTTTATTCTTTTATCTTATATCTTATGTAAGTTAAAATTTTATAATCCCACTTTTCCTATTTTTTTGAATCCAACTCGAAAGATTTTTTCCTCCACTTCTCCCCCTCCAAATCCCTTATACCAAACAGACCTCAAGGGTTCTAAGGAACCATGGAATGATCAGTGAGAGAGTGGATTTTTTTGGCAAGACACATGTATGCTTCTGTTGGAGATTATTTAAGGTATTGTCCAACACTAATGACACTATTAGGCAATGTAATATAAAGTTTATTAGCCGGACAAGTCCTGAGGGTATAGCATCATTAGGCTTTAAATTTGTATTTAGATTTTGGTGAATTGAAATATCATTTCGGTTGTAGTCCATCATCTACATGCAGCCCTGTTTAATCTAAAATCCTTTGACATATTGTGGGCAATATCAAAAGAAACTAGCCGCGAAATATGAAAATAAAGCATACTTCTGGGGTATGTCTTTTTTTTTTTTTTTTTGCCAGTGTTCTGGAGTATGTCATGATTATAGAAATAAGTTGATGCGTATTTAGACAAAATCACTTGGTTACCGTTACTATAAATACAAAACCTTAATGTCAATCCTATGATAAATATAGTTGTGATGCGTGTGTCGGTATTTATCCAAAAAAAAAAACAAAAACAAAAACAAAAGCGTGTGTCGGTGAGTACGACATTTCAGCTAAACGGCTTTGCATCTTCTTTTTAACGTTCAAAAGTCTATTCATTTTGAGAGCGAAATGCAACACCATTACTAATAGTGTTTACACAAAAAGCCAGATTCCATCCATTATTGAATTGAAATGCATTATAAAGCCACTTTACATGGACTTTAGGTGTATATCAATATGACCTAAAGTGGTGACACATGGGCCAAATTTCGGTCACGGGTCATTTTCTTTATTTAATTATTATTATTTTTGGATTAATCTACCAATATCTATCATTACTAGCAACCGACTAGACTGGTTTGCAAGAATATAGACCTACAATAGGGGAACTTTACTACTTCGAAGTAATTATTGCTGTTGTATATCTAAAATTTGAACATGAGACCAATGGTTAAACTAAAACAACCTATAATCAGTTGATCTAAGTACTTAGTGGTTCATTTAATTATTCTTTTTTTGTTACTTTTTTATAGATAATTATGTGAATTTTTTTAAAGAACAATTTTTTTGGGCCAATAATCAATACTCTATCTCTTACCAACCAAAAAAGGGGAGAATATCTCTTCATAAAATCAAGTTCAACACATTTTTTAAAACCCAGCGTTAAATTGGCACACTGATATGGAAATTATATAATTTTAGTCACCATGCAATTATATATTTAAATTTACTAACAAGAGTTGGGTATAACAGAAGGGGTTAGCCCCTCACAACATGACGAATTAAAGTTTGAATTCCTGTTGGGAGAAGTACCTACATTTAATGCATGACAATGCCTCCAATAGAAAGATACCTATACTTAGCAAAAATATTATATACTTACAGTTTAAACAGAAAAAACACCAAAAAAAAAAAAACGTAAATATGTACTAAGATTTATTTTTATTTTTCAACTGCACCCATCCTTTTTTTTGTCTATCCCAAAATATATGATACATAATTATCTTCATATTAATAAAATATTATAAATATTTATTTATTTATTTCTTACCCTCAACCTCTATTGGTCTTGGAACTTCACTACAAGTGCTTGTTTGGATTACGGTATATGAGATTAGAATTTGAGAGGGATTTTATATTAGACTTGTATTAACGCATTTCTAAAATGCTATGAGAATGGTCTCTGTAAACCGGAACTTAGAAGAAACTTTGAACTCTTAAAATGAATACAAATTAAAATGACTTATTCCTCTCTCTTCCCCCACCCCACTAATTTACCCACCAAGACCTGGAAAAAGAAAAACAAATACAAAATGTCCACAACAATTCCATTTCAGACACAATCAAAATACGCCAGAATCACCATGATCATCTGGGATATCATACATATATAGATCACAATTTCAACAATACCTCAATTCACAAGTGATTTACTATCCTGACTTATTAATCTATTTCACTGATCCTAAAAACAAGATCCGATCCCCAGTACGAAGATTATAAGAACAGAGAGATAGCAACACAGTATAATTCATTCAGTAATTCTTGGGGTACCAGTAACAATAGCAAACATGCTTACATCGATAGCAAGGAGGCGCTCCATAAACCTTTCTTGGAGATCCCATGAGCGATACCAAAATTAGGATTACTAGAACCAGAATTGGTACGATCAAAGCTGACAAATTCATCGTCGTCTCTTCTACTACTTCTTCTGCTCCGCCCGAGAATAGATATGGTATGCCCAGAAGCGTCAGGGCCACCAGCAAGAACAGAATAACGTTCGAAGTATGAGCATCTTGCCTCGGTTTACAGTAATAGTAACCCATCAATGGAGCTCCGATCTAGGCCTGCGAATGTTGGAATTAGGGTTATAGCGATTCACCAACTCCAGAGGATGATTGAAGTCAAATTCTATATTTATATAGCGAGGAATAAGAAATTTCGCAGAAGGAAGAAAAATCTGCACAAGACAACAAAAATTTTTTAAGGCAAAAAAAATCTGCACAAGGACAAAGGAATCAAACCGAACTAACCAAGATTGGATTAACAATATCAACCACACAGAACTTCTTATTGCTATTCAACTTTATCTATTGGAGCAAATCGTGTTTCCGTAGGAATGACGGTGATATCGAGTGCTCATGCACTAATAAGGGGCACCTAAAGGCATTGTTTATCACTAGTTAGGCGCTGGAAAAAATGTATAGACCTGTGGGCCAAAAAAAGAACTGTGGGATGCACAGGATACTTAATCAATTTAAAATATATATTGAATTGATTTGACTTTTCAAAATGTGGACCGCATTTTAAGATTCACACTGAAAAATTTAGAAGCATTTATTAGAGCAACTCAACTTTGGTTTTGATAAAATTTTGACAAATAATTCCTTGGCGTATATAATACTTTCATTTTCATTATAAGGTAAAATTTCATACTTTTAATTCCATAACTTTCCGGGCAACAAAAAAAAAAAAATTCTATAACTTTGTACTGCAAGTATTAAGTTTTGGCTAAAGCATATATTTAGGCTATTATGTTTGTAACAAGTTGTATTTTAGTCCATTAACTTATAAATTACATTTTTAGTCTTTTAATTTTAACGTCATTAGTCACAATTAATGGAAAATTTTGATTCATCAAACTTAAGTGATGATTATGTAATTAAAAGTTGACCAAGAATGTTTGCATTTTAATCTTTTTAATAAAATATTTTTGTATTTTAATTGGGTAAATAAAAAAAGAACGGAAAATGACATCAATGTCCTAATTAAGGAAAATAATATAAGAAAAGTCTCATAATTTATTAATAATAAATGAAAGAGTAATTATTAATAAGTGGAGAAGTTATCATTAACAAAATTTGAGATTTTTCTATATTATTTCTTTTAATTAGTCTGTAATGTCATTTTTCCAAAAAAAAAAATTTGAAGAATGAGATAAGGGATGAAGAGAAAGATGACGCGAAAGGGGAGGGATGGGAGGGAGAAAGATGGGCACAGTTTTCTAAAAGAAATGATGAATAAGCTTGCTGCTTGCACATCATATTAAGCTTAGCGACATTATACGTTTTCATCGGTGGGAGTAAAGTTATTAAATCTAGACTGTTTACTGAATTGGTTAATATTGTGGATTAAATCGGAATTAGATCAATAAAGAAGTGGATATTTTAAAGTTATTAATATGAAATTTTGAATAAAAAAATAAATTAAATTATTTTTAAAAACAAAAAATACTGAACCGATCAAATCAGCCAAATCAGATTGATTAGGTGACCCAGTTCGCCGCTTTCCAGATCAAATTGACCAATCCGGTCCGGTTTTAATAAATATGGGTGAGAGTATACGAGAATTTCTTTAAAATAATTTTCCATTAATTGTGACAAATGACATTAGGATTAAAGGATTAAAAATTTATTTTATAAAATTAATAGACTAAAATGATACAAGTGCAAATATAAATGATCAAATGTATATTTTAGCCTTAAGTTTTTATTTGGTTGTTATTTTATGATTACTTTAATACTTTAATTTTAAAAATATAGTAAACAATTAATTTACATAAATAAAAATGAGCATTTATTTCTTATCCACATCACTCACCCTGTCGTTTGTCTCTGGTATTTTTCAGCCCAAAAAAAAAAAACTCTGGTTATTATGGGCCTTTATCACAAAAAACTCTGGTTCTTGTGATGAAGGGCCTTAGGTAAGATTCGGGCCAATTATCGCCCACATATGTTCATCCTGCATCCCATTACACCCTGGATGGGGCATGCAAGTGAGTGGCTTCCCACAAAAACTAATAATGGATTAATCAATATTTTGTAGTCAAATGAATTATTTATAAAAAACACACCTCACTATAAATTTTATAATTGATATTTGACATTAGCATTGATTATCGGTGACCATAATAATACATATACTAATAAAATGTTAATGAAAAAAAGGTAAATATTATCTTTGGCCACTCTAGTTTGCCTTCATTTTGTTTTGATTAAACCCACAATTATATTGGCATATTGATATGGAAATTATTTAATTTGAAGCTAGTCCCTTATAATGTGGCGAATAATGTTCGAATCTCCGTTAGGAGAGTTGCTCACATTCAATGCCTTATAGTGCCTCCATTAGGAGGATACCTATGCTTAGCAAAACAAATTATATACTTAAATTTTAAACAGAAAAAACACAAAAAAAAAAAAAAAAAACCGTATATATGTACTAAGATTTATTTTTATTTTTCAGTTGTAACCATCCTTTTTTTGTCTATCCCAAAATATATGATACATAATTATCTTCATATTAATAAAATGTAAATATTTATTTATGTATTTCTTACCGTCAACCTCTATTGGTTTTGTAACTTAACTACAATTGAGTGACCAAGCTAGCTTGAAGCCGCAAGCAACGGAGGAGCCTAGATTACCTTTATTATTATTTTTTTGTTTAACACAGGCCAGATCACCTTTGAGAATGTTCTCTGTAAACCAGAGCTTAGAAGAAACTTTGAACTCTTAAAATGAATACAAATTGAAATGATTTATGCCCCCTTTGGCAACCTGGAAAAGCTTTTGATGGAAGAGTGAGTAGAACTAGAAGTGGAATTGAAAATGGGAGTGAATTTTAGAGTGTGTTTAGAACATCGATTGGAAAAATGAAGTTTCTCAATTTAGCTTTTAGTAATTTTAGTTTTGGTAAAAGCTCGATTGTGTAATGTGATTTATGTTTGGAACAACGATTGTATAAATGACTTTTGCAAAAATAAAAAACTTGTTTGGATTGATTTAAGCACAAATGACTTTTGTGAGTAAGAGAGAGTGGGTGGGAAAATATTTTAAAGGGTTAAAAACACCAAAAAAATATTTTAAAATAATTTTTGGAACTGAAAAAGTGCATTAAGGATAAAATTGCAATTAGTATGATAACACACTGGGAAAAGTTGAAAAAATATTTTAAGGGTTAAAAACACCAAAAAATAGTTTAAAATAATTTTTGTAGCCAAAAAAGTACATTAAGGGTAAAATTGCAATTAGTCTGATAGTACACTGGACACAACTGAAAAAATATTTTAATCACTCACACTCTCCCCAAACGCTCAATCAGTAAAAGCTGAGAAATGGAGCTTATGGCAAAAGCTATTAAGATGGAATAAAGCTCAATTAATCACTTTGGAAACCAAACACTCAATTTTTTTTTTTTCAAATTGCCAATTGAACTTCTCTACCCAATTGAGCGTTTGGGGGTACAAATGTCCCCCCAAATACACACTTAAAGTATGTTTGGTATGATTACGGAAGTGTAATATTATTTTTAATTTATATATATATTTATAATATAAAAGTACCAAAATACCCCATCTGAACAAAAAAGAAGATCAGCCCCTTCTTTCATTTCTCGTCTTCTTCACTGTCCCATCTCTAGAATTGAACTTCCACCATTATTGATAAATTCATCCAGAATCCAAACCACAAAATCAACCTAAGAATGATTAATCTCAAAAGAATCAAACCCAGAATAAAGATTAACAATATCTTCTTTAACCCCAACCCATAGAAGATGTAAAGATGGAGCAATAAATAGCAAAATGAAACATATCGATGATTGTGAAAGTGTTGATATCATGTGAAGAGCTTTAGGAATCCATTGGCCGGCGGAAGCGAAGGTGGTGGCTTTTTGAACTGAGCAGCTGACGACGGTGTTGGGTGGCATTGGGGGCAAGGGTGATGGCGCGTGAGAGCTTGCGGGCAATTTCAGCACAGCCCAGGATGCCAAATCGGATTGTGGGTTCAGCCATTGGAGATTGGGCACTTGGAAGAGACAGATCAGAGAGAGAGAGAGAGAGAGTTGCTGCCTCGAGTGTGTTCAATGAAGTTGGCTTGAAGTTTGCCTGATCTAAAATTGGAATTGAAGAACTTAGAAGCTTGAGTGTTGTGTTTAAAGTGGGTTTGTTGTGCTGTTGTGGATGAACGCCGTTGCAGTTGTGAATCCATTAGGGGCCTATCGTTGTCGTCGTAGTTGAAGGTAGTTGTCGGAGAGCCTAAATGCAGGCAGGTTGTGTTGTTCAAAGGGTAAAATAGGAAAATAAATTGACTTCTGGGGGGTAGCGTGGCCAATTCTCATGGTTAGAGTATGAAAGTTAGTTTCATCATTTTTTTATGGAAATCATGGTTAGAGTATGGAAGTCAGTTTTATCATTCTTTATGAAAGTCACTTCCAGATGGAAGTGAGCTCCAATCAATCAAACAATCTAACTTATTGAATTCACTTTCACCACTACTTCTGCACACTCACTTCCAATATGCCAAACGGGGCCTCATTTACTCACCTAGAACTGAAAGAAAAAACAAATACAAAATGTCCACAACAATTCCATTTCAGAAACAATCAAAATACGCCAGAATCACCATGATCATCGTATATAAACATTCTTTAATTTATTACCCTGACGTGGGATATCATACATACATAGATCACACTTTCAATAATACCTCAATTCACAAGTGATTTACTATCCTGACTTATTAATCTGTTTCACTGATTCTAAGAACAAGATCCGATCCCCAGATACGAAGATTATAAGAACAGACAGATGGCAACACAGTGTGATTCATTCAGCAATTCTTGGGGTACTAGTAACAATAGCAACCGTGCTTACATCGATGGCAAGGAGGCGCTCCATAAACCTTTCTTGGAGATCCCATGAACGTTACCAAAATTAGGATTACTAGAACCAGAATTGGTAAGATCAAAGCTATCGAATTCGTCGCCGTCTCTTCTTCTTCTTCTTCTTCTTCTGCTCCTCCCGAGAATAGAGATGGTAAGCCCAGAAGCGTCAGGGCCACCAGCAAGAACAGAACAACGTTCCAAGTATAAGCATCTTGCCTCGGTTTACAGTAATAGTAACCCATCAATGGAGCTCCGATCAAGGCCTGAAAATGTTGGAATTCGGGTTATAGCGATTCACCAACTCCAGAGGATGATTGAAGTCAAATGCTATATTTATATAGCGAGGAATGATAGATTTCGCAGAAGGAAGAAGAACCTGCACAAGAAGTAACCAAAAATTTAAAAAAAAGAAAAATCTGCACAAGGACAAAGGAATCTTACCTAACGAACCAATATTGGATTAACAATATATCAACCACACAGAACTTCTTATTGCTATTGGAGCAAATCGTGTTTACGTAGGAAATGACGATGATATCAAGGGCTCATGCACTGATATAAGGGGACACTAAAGGCATTATTTATTACTAGTTGGGCTCTGGAAATAATGTATAGAACTGTGGGATGCACAGGATGCTTAATAAACTAGTATGAACTACACCTCGCGCGTTGCGTGGGGAGCAATTTTTAAGGAATTAACATGCATTCCAGCCTATCATGTCAAATACTGCTCTATTAGTGACCATTTTTGAACAAATTCACATGCATGTCCCAGCCTATCATACAAATTGAGCACCATCGCCAATTAAATACAAGAATACAACTACAACCAAGAATCTTTCAGAATAACAAAAGGCAAACTTAAAACCAATAACATGGTAAATTAAAACTCAAAAAGCGTAAAGGTTTTGTCCATGGATAAAACACTATGGCACATGACACAAGTTCAACAACATTGAAAAGCTACAAAGGCAAATACTTATTGTTTAACCACCAAATCAAAAGTTCATTACTACTTGGAATATAAAACCACAAAAACATCTGAAAGTTAGGGCGCACAGCACATTGATTAGTAGAGACATATAATTTTAATCCATTCATGCTTCTAACCCTTGATAATGCAACATATAATTGATCATGTGTAAAAACTGGTTTAGAAAGATATACTTTAACATGATGAAGAGATTGTGCTTGACTTTTGTTGATAGTCATTACCATTTTGAGGTTCATTGGAAATTGCCTATTTTGCATATGAAACGACCATATACTTTTGGAAGCGTTCATATATGTAACATCCTTAATTTTGTCAGTACTTAGAAAAAATTGTATCTTAAGTTTTATGTAGTCAAAGAGTTAGAATAAATTAAAAATTTAAAAAGAAGAACTAAGTTCCAAAAAAAAAAAAATTATTGCTTTATAAAAAAAAATATAGAAACGAAATACCCCTCAAAATAATTATTTTTAACACATGAGTATATGTGTGTATGCTTACCTTATTATTAGAAAGTAATATAGAACGAAAAAATAAAACTGATGTCTGAAAAAAACATATTTTTATTTTTTTCTAAAAAAAATGAGTGAACTCAGCTCTAACTTCTCTCCTATAAATACTTTTTTGAGACAATTATTACATTTAGGTCCTAAAGAAGAAGAGAAATGAAAAAAATAGTCCCTAGAGATTACAAAATGAAAAAATGGTTCCATGAAATTGTCAATAGAGGCTCATGGAGTTGTTAACGAGTTGTCAATATAGGCTCTCAGAATTGTTAATGGGACCATTTTTTCATTTTACAATTTTCAAGGACCATTTTTTTATTTATTTTTTTCCTTAAGATTTAAGTATAATTCTTCCTACTTTTTTTCTCCCATACTTCTCACATTTAGACGCCGTATGTGCTATGAGATATCCAGGTCCATTCTTCATTCTTCTTCATCCAATCCATGCGTCCTAAATCTTGTCCTAAATCTTGTCCTTACCTCCGTTTCACTGTAAAAATATCTTTTCAAATCATTTTATTACATTTTCCATTCTTTTTAATTTTTTGTTTTCTTGTCAATTACCGTGCCACTGAGTATGCGTGCGTTCATCATTTCTCATACCCACTTCCTTTTCGTGAAACCGGGAATGTGGGTGAGTACATATAAATATATATAATACATGTTACTTCATTCACCCTTTTTCTTCATTTCTGTTGGCATGTGGGTGTAATATACACATTTTTTTTTTCTTTCAGTTTTAAAGCTTTGACCTCCTTCATGTTTATTTTATTTTATTATTTTTGATCTTGTGCCTATGCATAAAGAACCGTAGATATAGGCTATAGGTGTAGGTGTGCTTTTCATGCTTTTGAAGAAGTACCTACTTGCCTACATCCTTTTTACTGATCCAGTGTGCTGGTATGATCGAAATTAAAAAAAAAAAAATAAGGATTTTTGTCATGGGGGTGCTTAAATGTAAGGTAATTAAATCCGGATCGGTCACTAAATCAGTCGGGGTGTTAGGTCAAGGGTCAGTGGGTCAGACTGGAATCAACCCGAGGCCAGACCGATGAGGGATAAAAAAAATAAAAAAATAATGTCATTTCTCATTACACCATGCAAATTATGAATATTATATATTTAAACTCAAATTGCAAACAAAATATTGAAAATAGCAAAACAATTATATGGTTAGCAATGTTTTTTTTACAATTTTCTTGACAAAGTGACATGACTATATCATATATATACCATCGAATGACACCTGCTATAATCTGTAATCCCAAAATATTTATCATAAACTAAACCTGTAACCTGTAATCCCAAAATATATACCAAAATATTCCCACCTTCAATCACTAAACTAGCAAACTAATAATTATCATCATTAAAACAAGCATCAACCACATCATTCAGCTCTCAAGGTACTGAGGCATTAGGAGGTGGAGCTGTAGGAGGTAAAGTAAATGCACTAGGAGCAACAGAGTCAACATTTGAAGATGAAGGCCTAACGATATCATCACCACCTATATGTCAGGTGAATAAAATTAGTAATAGTTATACTAAAAATATGGTTATATTCTTTTGTGTAAGAAATAAAAATATAATCTTAGATAATAGGAAATATGGTTAAAAATCTCCATAATCCTTCGCCATTTGTTCAAATTGAAGATTTGTCGCTTCTACATTTTCAAATTCAGGAGTAGGATCTTCTTTAAGCACCTAAAAGTCTAGTCTATCAATTGATTCATAATCAATGGGATCATAATTATCTTTCTTCTTCTTCAATTGATTCCTATAATACCAACACAATAGAAGATCAATAGTTAATAAAACTATAAAACAACCATTCAAAAGTTATGACATTTTAGATTATCTAAACTTTAACTTTAGATTGTAATTTGTGAAAACCAAATCATTAAGCCTTTGATGCTCCAATTTGTTTCTTCTTTTAGTATGGATACGTTCAAATAAACTCCAATTTCTTTCACATCCAAAAGAAGAAGAAGTTTGACTCAGAACACGTATAGCAATTTGTTGCAATTCTGGCACTGAACCACCATAGTACAACCACCATTCATCTTCAAAATAAAATAAAAGACATTTAGTATGTAATAAATAATCATAACATGTGCTTTCGAATATAAAACTTAATATACTTACGAGGGACTAGTTTTTGCGTTATTCTTTCACATGAAACCTTATCAAACGAGTCTTTACGGTCACGATAGACACTGATTTGATGTATCATTATAACGAAATGATCATCATTGTTAGGTGAGAGTGTAATATCCTGGATTGTAATCAAGGATTAATAACTTCAAAGGGATGTAATTAATGTTAATTAAGAACTTTTGAAGTATATTATGTGAATTATAATGTAAAATGTGCTTGGTGATAGTTTTGTAAGAATTGCGATAATTAGGGGCAAAATGGTAAATTATCGACCGATTGGTCAGTTACCGAAAAGGAAGCTCATAGGTAACTCGAGATCAATGGTTAGGATTCATGAGTATGAGAGGAGTTGTGTGTGTGCATGTGTTATGTGAGGTTAGGAAAGGAGGGCCAAGATGTTGCCAAGTGTCCATTTGTGAGCCCTTTGATCAAGTCAATGTTTCAACCTCTTTTTCTCCCTCTCTCCTCTATTTAGGTCGGCCAAAAAGTCTCATGCACAAGGAAATATGATCCCATCTTCATTCTCTCATCTCTCTCTTCTTCACTCCATTTTCGTCCAAGCTTAGTAGGAAAGAGGAAGGAAAAGCTTGAGTTTTGGGTGAGTATTTGTCTCTAAATGCTCAAGTGCTCTTCATTAATATTGATCATAGTGTCAAGAGCATTATTCCTATGGTTTCAGATTTTTGATTAGTGGTGATTGGAAGCTTGAGAAAATTTGGAAGTGGTGGAAATCAAGAATTAGTCTTGGGAAGAAGTTAAGGTAAGCCTTTGGAATCTTTTGATATATTTATGGTGGTCATTGGTTTAGCTTTGAGGATTTTGGATTTTTGCCCTGATTTTGGCTTAATTTTGAAATGTGTGAATTGGTTAGTGTTTAGTGTGAAATTGGTGTCATAGTGTGTCTTTGAGCATTTGAAATTGGTTTGGAATGTTGGTTTGGATTGGTTTGCAATATGGTGGTTTGATTGAGTTCTTAGCAAAACATGTGGTGGCCATTGTGTAACTTGTCAATAGAGGTTGAATTGGGTTGTTTTGATGATTTCAATGGATTCCTTATGCAAATTTATGTGGGAATGGTATTTGATATGAATTTAGGAACCATTGGTGCAAAATTGAAATGTTGTCCATTGAAAGTCTATTCTGGGCAGTCAGGTTGTGTGAACGTTACTGGGAAAATGATGTCATAAAATTATGAAACTTTCCAGTCTTAAAGTTCACATTCCAAGCTTCAAAATGGACAAATAATTTGTGCCATTTCGTTTTGGGAATTGGGAGATATGACTGTCCAAAGTTTGAGGTCGAAAATGGACTTTGTTTTGGGGCAGTGATGAAATTTGTGTGATTCTGTATTTTTGTGGTGATTTCTAGTAATGGCCAATATTTTTCCTAGGAAGAGAACTTAAATAACTTTCATTTGGCTTTAGGATCACCTCATTTCAATTTTTCTAAAATTAATTATGATTTGTCAAAGTTTCCTTGGCTGCAGCGCAAAACTTTCTGTGCACGTTTTGGCCGCAGCCAGAGAATTCCTGGCTGCAGCCAAAATACTTCTGTGCTGTTTTTGGCCGCAGCCAGAGAATTCCTGGCTGCAGCCAAAGCCCTATTTTCAGCATTTTGTGACTTTGCAAAGTAATTTCCAACCTAGTACTCTCCAATCCTTTTAGGTTCTCTTTGAGCTTGTTATAACCATTTAGGGGACTCATATGGAACCTATTTTAAGTATTTGAAAGTAAGAATTGGGGGTAGGAAATTAATCTACCATTCTTGATTTTGTTTATAGGCTTTGATATTTGCCAGCCTCGTGAGCCAACTGCGCCGAAGGACGTCAGGAAAGGACAAGTTAGTGACTCTCTCTCTTATACTTTGTGTAATGCACCGTATGTGTGTTGTATCACTTTGTTATGATGAACTCTAATGCTGCTGCGGTTACAGCTGGTGACAGCTGTCGTTTACAGCGCAAGCTGTCGTTTACAGCGTAAGCTGTCGTTATTGTGATTACAGCGTAAGCTGTCGTGATGTTGATTACAGCAAGAGCTGTCGTATTGTGTATACAGCCGTGAGTGCTGTCGTTTGTGGTGAAAACCATGTATCTTTGAGATTGTTGCTGTTGTTGCTATTTGTGATTTATGTACATGCTTTGTGTTTATGCATTGTGTGAGTGGTTTGTTACTACTGGGATTCTCTCGAATCTCATTCTTTCCTATGACTAACATTTCAGACAGGGCGTGTGGCTCAAAAGAGAAGAGGCCAACCCGGAGCAATTAGGACTTTTAGGGGTATATTTGATTTTGGAGATGTTGGTTATTTATTTTGAACTCGGGATTACTGTATATTTTGAAATAGGAGTATTATATTCAATTTTGGTTATGTAATCCCCTAGTGGATACTTATAAACCCTCAGGTTATATATGTATAGAACCCGGGAGTTTCTGGGGATACGGTTATACACTCTGATATGATTGAATGTATATTAACTGCACAGGTAATTATATTCGAATATTGAAATTGAGACTAGGATGGGAAAAAGATTTTGAAAGATTTTGTGAAAATTTTACTGTAAGACAGAAAGTTTAAAACGAGGTTAAAGCATCTAATGGTCTCTAATCCGTTTTAAATATGTATTATCGAAATATAATTACGTATTTAAAGTCAGGGGGTTACAGAGAGTGCCTCAAACAAATTGATCACAGCATCTATTAGTCTATGCTTTCGAACAAAGTCAGGACTATACAAGAATGCAGGATTCAAGAGATATGCCGCTGCATGTAGTTCATTTTTCAAATGCTTATCCCAACGACTTTGAATAATATCCGTGTAAGGCTTGTATAGTTCATTCTTCCTTTAAAACATGTCTTTAATTACATTTTTAGCTCTCTACATGCCTTCATAGACATAAGACATGGAAGGTTTCTCATCCGAATCCACAATCCTCAACAACCTTGTCTACGGAGACACAAGTCTCACAACTTCAAAGCAATCATCCCAAAAATGATTATTTAGCATGATTGCACTTAAAGTTTTCCCTGGTTCAGTGGTTACTAATTTGTGCTGCACAAAATGCTGATCAACAACCAAAGCTTGTAAATCACATTTGTGTGAATATATGCTATGAAGGGTGATGAATGTGGTGGCGAATCTCGTTGCACTAGGACGTACAATTTCCTTCCAACCAGGTCTATTCCTTAACCATGACAAGAAGATCATATGATTATATGCAAATACAGTGATTTTAGATGCGTTCTTTACAAGTTCTGACACATGAGACATGGTTGCAATATCTTTCAAAATAAGATTCAAACAGTGAGCTGTACAAGGTGACCAATAAATTCTTTTATACTTTTTCTTAATCAATCTACCACATGCTACACAATCAGCTACATTGTCAGTCATCACATTGACTACATTTTTAAGACCAACCCACTCAATATCTTCTGTGAATAGTGAGAATAAAGTGTTGGCATCTTTAACTAAATCCGAGGCATAAACTAATTTCACAAATACCATGCCATGTAATGAATAAACTAAGAAATTAATCAAAGTTCTCTGTCTAACATCTGTCCAACCATCATCCATGAGGGTGTAACCGTTTTCTTTCCATTTAGCTCGATGGCTATCAATCAGTAGTTGAAGATCTTTTTTGCAATCTCTCAACATACTAACTCTATACTCATGAAAACTAGGGACCTTAAACCCATGCCCAATTGCAGTAGTAGCATCAACAGCTTTTTGAAATAAAGGACAAGTCATTGCAGTAAATGGAACATAATTCACATAAGCCCAATGAGCAAAAGCCATTTTTGCATTGTATTGTGCTTCTTGACTTGCCCATGCACTCTTTATGCTTGGTTGGGCAGAAGGACTTGTCCTAGATGCAAAATAAGTGTCAACCTTCCCAGCCATAAGAACTTTCCTCTTTGAAGCAATTGGTTCCTCAACCTCTATAGCTTCAATGTCATCTTCTACTTTATCATTATGAACATTTTTTTCTTTGAACCTTCTAATAAAGATTCTTTTATTCTAGCTCTAACATCATGGGAAACCTTCTTGCAAGAACTTACTTAACCACTAACACCAGCTAAATGTTGTTTTAGCCTATTAATCCCACCTCCCCTAAACTTGAACCACATAAAAGACATGTAAAAACATTTACTTTCCCCTCTTTCTTAACTAAAACATATTGCCAAGCTGGGTCTGTTTTTTTCACACTTCCTGATGATGACTGTGGTATGGGCATACTATTGATAGGATAAGGAGGATAGGTAGAATTATCATTAGGGGTGGTTTCTTTCTCAACTGCTTTATTACATCCTTCCATTAATAAATCAGAGTGACACAAGTATCTATATTTTCAAGAAAAGACATGGCATCATTGAAAAAATACAGATTACAGTAAAATTGTAAAGTATTTCTTATCAAATATCAAGCTATGGCTATCTCATTCCATTGCATACGACAAGGCAAGTGTTGATAAAAAAATGAAAAATAAGCTTTAGTCTCATCCACTTGTACCAACGATATAAATTTGTAGTAAAAGTCATGCATATGGTTTCTTAAATGATTAAGCTTTCTTGCGAAATGAATAACATATGTTAAAAATGATGGTGGTGTGTGTAATGCCCCAAAATTTGATTAAGGGATAATCATGATTATTATGGATAATTATGAATTTAATTGGAATTATTATGTATTTTGTGGCTATATTAGTTAATATGTCATAATTGGTGGAAAACATTGGAAGAATGGAATTATTGGCCATGAGTTAGTAATTAAGGGAGAAATTAATTACTAGTTAAGAGGAAAAATGAGAAGTGTGATCAAATGACTAATGGAGGGATTAAGTGACTAATTGGGTGTTTGCTTTATGAGAGCCAATGACATGTGGACATGTGGCAAGCTTATATGAGGCAAGAGAGTAAGAAAAGTCAAACTTCATTGTTTAATGTTTCTCTCTCCTCTCTCTCCCTCTTTTTTGGTTGAACCATAGGCATAGGGAGATGATGATTTCTTCATCCTCCAACACACTCCATCTCTTCTTCTTCTTCTTCTCTCTCATTTCGGTGCCATTGGAGACCAAGGAAGGGAAGAAGAAAAGCTTGTGATTTGGGTAAGTAAATGGCCTCCATTGCTCAAGTTCTCTTCTTTAATGTTATTCCTTCAGTTGAGAGCTTCATTTTTGTGTTTTTAGTTTGGCCATTTGGTGTTGTTTTGTGCCACACGAAAATTTGGAAAGTGGTGAATCAAGAACTCCCTTTGAGAAGGTTGATAAGGTGAGTGAAACCAATCTTTCTATCTATGTTTCATGCCATTTGAAGTAGTTTGTAATTTTTGGAAATTTTGGCTTGAATCCAAAAATGAGTGCCACTGTTCATTTGGTATGCTTTTGGCATGAGAATGATATTTTAGAATGAGTTTAGGATAGATAGATTGATTGGTGATTGAAATGTGATGTTTGGATAAGATTGGTATTTTATTGATTTTGTTGCCCAAAACCCAAAGTATAATAATGGAGTAAGATTTTGATGATTCTGATGATCACATTGAGTTTATTGGGTGTTTTTCTGTGGGAGTGGCTTTGGGTAATGTCCATTGGGATCAGTTGAGCAAGTATTGGGAAAATGCCTCTGTTTTCTACTTTTTCTGGTTCTGATATAATCACTCGAGTGATTTGGGATTCACTCGAGTGAGGGATGAAGTCACTTGGGTGAGGTTGAGTATCACTCGAGTGCTGTGCATATATTCTATTTTATCTTCAGTTTTTCTTTTGTGCTTTCTGGAAAATTCAAAAGTGTATAGTCTCACTTGCGAGTGCAGTAGGACATCACTCGAGTGAGCATCCTCATGCTCTAGTGACTGGTGTATTTGACACCAAGGACTTGCCTCTCGGGTTGTTACTCGCGGTTATGGTGCAAGAGTGTGCCTTCTCACTCACGGGTATAGGGTATTCACTCGAGTGCAGTGAGCCATCTGGGCTACTGCCATTTCTCTTGTGCTCTCGGATTCTCACTTTCTGGACTTCACTCTCAGGTGCTCGAGTGAGGCATTTGGCCTTCACTCGGTTGAGGTCCAGTGTGCTCGAGTGTTGTAGTCTTTGAAAATTCCTTGTGCTCTGGGGTGTTCACTCACTATCCTTCACTCTCTAGTACCCGAGTGCAAACTGTACCATCACTCGAGTGAGGTTTCCTTCACTCAAGTATCCGTACAATTTCACTCGAGTGAGTCCATCTTCACTCAAGTGCCTCAGTAGAAAATGTCAGTTTGTGTTTCCAAAAAGGGATCTTTGGGGATAGTCTTCTAACGCCTTAGGGCTATTATTAGAGGTATTCTTGAGTACTAAAAGAGCAATAATGATAACCAATTAAGTGTTAAGAAGTCATTGAGAATTGGAATAGAGAATTGACTCTTCATTTATTATGAATATAGGATTTGATATTTGCCCTACGCGGGAGAGACCGGTGCCAAGGAACGCTGGAAGGACTCAGGTAGTGACTCTTCTCTTATATTGTGTATAATGTTTTGGTATGCATAACTTATCATTGAACTTTGCGAACTGTGTGCCATGGTCTATTACAGCGTGAGCACTTCAATGTGATCCGTATAGGGATTGACGCTGGTTATCTCTAGGTCGGCCGTTGAACTGCTGTCGTAATCGACATGGATTTTGTGTATCCGACTCGTGGGGCGGCATTTGTGAATCCAGCCGTGGGCTGTGTGTTGATCTTGCTTGTATGGCTTGCGTTATGAAATGCTTTATATGAATCCCAGCTGTGGTGAAATATATTGTGTTGACTGTTGTGATGCAATGCAGCGTGAGCAATCGTAAGGGATGACATGTGTCATACTAACCATTGCCATTGTAATTGCCATTGTAGTTGCTTTGTGTGGATAATTATTTGATTTCATGCCTTATTGTTGTACATACTATGATTGATTTAACACTACGGGGATTTCTTAGAATCTCACTCTCCCAAAATTAAACATTTTAGATAGGGCTGAAGGATCGAAAGCCAAACGGGTGACGAAAAGCGGGTAGAGCTCCGTATTAGGAATTCCTTTTTGGTTATTGGTTATCATGTAAATCATTTGGATATTTATGGATCAATTGTATATGTATTGGGATAGATTGTATAGTTTTGTGAATCCCCAAGATAAGAGAAAAGTATGTGGGCTTTGTGCCTTTGTATAAACCCTTATTTAATGAATGGAACCCGAGTGAGTCGGGAATTTACTTTGCACTCTGATATTTGTGAATGAAATCAACCTGTACAGGCCATATTGTAATTGTAATGTGAATGTGAGACCTTATAAACAAGTTTTTGAAAGGTTTTTGTAAACCCTGATTTTGGAAAATTTTATTTTGTTTAAGTCCCAAACATCCATGGTCTCTAATTCTACATTAATTATGTGTTTGTGAACTGAATCTCAGCCTTAAGGTGTGAAGGGGTTACGGCGTCCCCACAATAATGAATAATCTTTGAAAACTAGCTTTTTGGTTTTTTGAAAATGATAGTGGTGTGCCCCACTTCCCTCTCCACTTTGAGAAGTGGTTAAAATTGCATGGGAATATAAGATCAAAAGCATTGTATCAAGAAAAAAAAAGATCAGAAGCAAGTATGTGCATGAGGCCTTGGCTCCTTACAACATCACAGTATCTTCTTTTCATGAAAATCTTACTGAACAACAGGAATTTGCTATATTGTTTGCCTCACATGCACCAAAGAACTGAACATTATTAACCCACAATGCCATATTATTTACCTCACAAAACTTTATTAAGCTTTATGTTTGCCTCACAAAACAACAGGAATTTGCAAGGTTAAAGAGTTCAACATTTTATATACACCAAGTTGGATAAATAATCAGAAATACAACAACACCAATAATACAAACGTGAGACAAAGATGAAAGAAAAAAAGCCAATAACACCATAAATTCAAAAAACAGAGCATAAACCCAAAAATTAGTTTTGAGCATCAGGTACACAGACGCGGGGCAATGAAAAATTGATGAGTGTCGGAAATAGAAATAGAGGTCAAAGAAGTGAAGAACATAGAAGGCAAACCATAAAGCTCAGAACTTGTAACCAGCCGTGGCTCCCTGTGTCGCCTAAAGCTAATCGGTCAAACCCTTCTTCAAGGGTATTTGAAGTGTAATCAGCTGGAAGAACACCAAACTCGGTAAAGAAACAATGGAGAAGAGAAGTCAATGCCTTTGGGACCCCAAAGCTTAGACCTTCAACCGGCCATGGTGTCCGACGACGACACCGATAATGTGAAGAGCAACACCAGCGAATGATAGGGCTTAAGCGATGGCGGAGATGAGTGGCGAAGGCAAACTTCAGCGAGGAAAACTTTGACCTAACACCAGTAGTATATGGTCAAGCTTAGGCAAGGACTCCCATGGCATTCGACAGTTGAAGTTGAGAGTTGAGTGAGAGAGACGAGAAGAAGACGACGCGGGTGTTTATGCCTTTGTGGGTCTCCAGCGCAATTGGGAAATAGGAATTTAGGATTTAGGAATATTAAACTCAAATTAAAAAAAAACAAGAAGAGGACGAAACGACGTCATTTCGTCTTGTTAAGAGGGCAAAAAAAATTAACTTGGGCGACTCGCCTAACCCACCGAGTCACCCGGGTTAAAACCGGGTCATACTGGTTCGGTCCGGGTCGATCGAGTCAGTGTGACTCCGGTTCAGAAGGTAGATCGGACTGGTTTTACGACTGTTTGGTGGTTCCTAGTCTGAACCGCCAGGTCCGGTCCGGGTTTTATCACCATGCTTAAATGTCATTCGGTGGTTTCTCATGTTTATATATATATATATTTGGCAATATATATATATATATATTAGGCATATAGCCTCTTAGAACTTCTAGTGAAGTCTTGTTCCAAAACGTGAAATAAATAAATAAATAAGTTCTTTTCTATGTCAAACAACCAACACAAACAAGTACTTGTATACATAGTTGGCCTTTCATTAAAAATCTTTTTATTATGAAATTTATACAGTTTCTATTCTTAGTTTATATTAAATAAAACATGCTTACACACTCCTACACCCTCATGTTACACACACAAATGTATTGAATTTTTTATCTCATTCTTTCTTTTAAATAATTTTTATTTCTACAAAAAAAATATGTGGTGACTAATAGGTATGTATCTATATGATACTCCCTCTGGTCCTAAATATAAGATATAGTTGACTTTTTTCGAAGAGATTAAGGAAGCTAAATAAGATACTTAATCATATAATATATTATGTATTCTTAGATTATATATCAATTTATTAGTCAAACTAACTAGTTTAGAGGAAAAAAAAAGTAAACATACAAATATTCTAAAGTAATTTATTTAGCTTTCTTAATCTCTCCAAAAAAGTCAATTTTGTCTTATATTTAGGACTGGAGGGAGTATTAGTTTTTGGAAGGGTAGATTTATGTTTTAGAGTAGTAATAGAGTAACTTTAGAATAGATTTTAATTAGTATATTAATAGATATTTATAAGTGTGATTTTATAGACTCTCATTGAGATCTTTAGAGTAACATATGTGTGATTACCTGTATGCTAGGGAGTAATATGTAACTCTGGACATTCTTCCATATACTTGTGAATTGTGTATGATTGTGAATGGCTATCTTTTATTAAAAAAAAAGTGAACTGAATTATATGTATATGTGTATGTATTATAAATTCTCAAGTAAGTAATGTTACAAGTAAATTTCTTTATAACTCACTTTATTCACATAGAAAATAATTTAATTATAATTAATGTATTATTGGATTATTGTTTCTTTTTATGCATGTTTGAATATGTGATGATATTTTATACAAATAGAAGCATGATTTATTGTACCTTGTCTTTTAATTATATTATTGGTGATTGAATATAACTGTTATGGCGGCTACATTTGTGATGGGTTGGAGTAAGGAGGAATTTCTATGTTGAGATCTTTTACCACATTGTATACCATCACTTGGTGTACAATGGATGACATTTGTCAGGGCCTCGTCTTCCATGTTTTCCTTTGGCTGAGATTGCTTGGAACTGTGAGACATGTGACACCTCCTTAGTTGTGTTCTTTTAAGGAGCGGAGCCAATGTCCAAATTTAAGCTCTATACCTTTGGTCAGATGTATCTTAAGAACTGGCGAGTTTAGGACAATCTAGTCAAATGGATGAGTTTCTGTTGGACTATGTGTTAGCCTATGGCTCTAGTCAGCAGTATAAGGATGGATGATGATATAAGGGAGATTGCATCTTGCATATTGCATAATTGTATATTACATATTGATATAAAAATACAAATTGATATAATAATGATTAAATTTGTAATTGTCTTGTATGAGGAGTTATGGTATATAGAAATATATATGTAATCAGTTCCTTTTTTTATCATATGTGGTTTGATTGTGTACGGTAGAAACTTTCAGTAGTTACTGAGACATGGAATCTCATCCCTATATATTAACATTTTTTAGGTGATTGCTCTACTAGAAAGCAAGGGAAGGCACCTATGGAGTGAGCCTTGAAGGCTCTTTTGTGCTTCTAGAGCTCATGTTATGTCATTTTTATTTGCCATGACCCTAAGACTTTCGCATTTTCCTTTGTTTTGTTAGAATATTTTGAGGGATTTAATTTGACACTATGATGAGGGTTTTAGTTAAAATAATTTTGTATTTGGATGATTTGGATGTTGAACATCCCTATTAGCAATATTTAAAATACTTTGGTTAAGTATTTGGTTGTTTGGTTTAAGGTGTTACAAAATCCATCCTATGAATTAACACTGTTTGATTTGGCTTCAAACAATTCAATGTAATGGGTTCAATGACATTCTTGCCAAGCTTTGATATATGTAATCGAGTACCATTGAAAAGCCTGATGCTTGGTCTATGTTCCTCAACAGCATAACAGGAGCTTCAACTTTCAATGTAAGCTTGTGCGGTGGCAAACCAGAGCTGTTAATAGTATTCAAGAATTTTGTCGTGTACAGATTGTCAAAGCTATCACTATCATCTATGGAGTTACATATAGAGTCACAATTGAGAAAAAAAATCAAAAGAGTCACTAGGCAACAAAGAACACATATACTCATTAATTTTATTGACTACCTCTATGGTGGGTGCCAATATTGCTCTATTATTGAAGTACTCATTATTTCAAAGGTTATGCACCAGATTTTTGTAAGTAGATTCTATAATGGTCTTTATTGGATTATGAGATTCTGGCAGCAAGAATTTGTCTGGGATCTCAATATGATACACACCATTACTTCCATCACCTATCTTTTGATCACCTACATATAAAAGCCATTGACTAAACCATTGTGGTTTATTGATGTCAATATTTGAAGATCTAATAGTAAACCTCATATTCTTTGTAAGATGAAAGATAATGCAATAATTCCATAAGCACGAAGATGAAATACATGCATTAAAAATTGAAGCCCTAGTACCTCTTGGTATTACAGGAAGTATTTAACGGAAGTCACTGGCCATAAGAATGCTTTTCCCACCAAATGGCAAATCATAATGCATGATATCCTTTAGAGTATGATCAAATGCTTATATGTAGTACCGTTGTACCATGGGAGCTTCACCCCATATAATTAACTTAGTCCTAACAATTAAATTTGCAAGTACAGAGTTTTATCTAATTGAGCACATTGAAAACTCAGTAATATGTATTGGGATTGCAAAACGTGAGATGTCCTACCTAAAGGAAGTAAGGTTGCTGTAACGCCACTTGATGCAACTGCCAATACAATATCTCCTTTCGCACGCAACATAAAGGTCAATGCGATTGACAAGAAAGTTTTGCCTATCCTACCATGACCATGAATAAAGAACCCTCCTGATGATGAATTTACTGAAGTCATAAATTGATCAAATATCATTTTCTGCTCATCTGTAAGAGAATTTTGTAATAATATGTGTAATACCTTGAATTTTGAGATTTGAGGCTAGAAAATAAGCTTGAAATAAGTAGACTGTTAAGCCATGGGTAGGGATGAGCAAAAACCCAGTAGTCCGGTCCAGTCTGGTCTGACCCGAGCTGGTCCGGTCCGGTTCGGTTTGGTCCAAATAAACAATATAATGAAATTGGACCAGACTGGACCAGACTGACTGGTCGGGTTGGACCGGATTCCAGACCAGGGGACCAAACCACCTAGACTGGTCCGGTCTGGTCCAGGTCAATTTCTTAAAAAATATTTTTATAATTTAGATGTTATTTTTTATTTTTTATTTAATGTTGTTAGAGTTTTTTTAAGGATTTATAATCAATTTTTATTTTTTATGATGATTTTTATATGATTATAGGTATTTTTATTATCTTAATTATATTTATCATGTTTAAATCTTTTTTCTCAACATATTTTTTTTATTGTTGTTGAATGTTGTTGGATATTCTTATAGATTTATGATTTTTAAATTTTTGTTGACATATTTTATATTATTATAGGTATTTTTGTGGTCCTAATTATGTTTAATAGGTTCAAATTTTACCTTCTAAAGACGAAAAAATAAAAATAAAAAAAATATTAAATTTAGGTCCTGGACTACCTGGACTAGTCCAGGTAGTCCACCAAACCCGGTCTGGTCCAGCCTGACCTCTGGTTGGTGCTGGACCAGACTAGACCAAAAACTGCTTTGTTCAACCCGAGATCTTCTCAAGACCAGACCTCGGGTTGATGTCAAACCCGGTCCGGTCCGGTCCGGTCCATGCTCATCCCTAGCCATGGGATTTGATTTGGAACATTGGGAGTAAAAGTAGTGAAATTGGATAATGTGTGGTAATGTGGGGTTCAACACAAGAATTTGTATCTAGAATGTGATTTTGGGTGTTTTGAGGTTTCTAGTGGGTTCCTTGTGTAAAGTTATGTAGGAATAGCTTTGGGCTAGAGTTTTGGGACCATTGGGAACATATATGGGAAGTTAGGGAAAATTCTGTCATCTACTACGTTCTGACTTCTGATAGAGCCTCACTCGAGTGCACAGGGGTGTCACTCGAGTGCAGCATCATATTCTTTCTTTTCCCTTCAGTTTTCGGTTGCACTTCTATGCTAAAAAGCAAGAGTGCATTTCCTCACCTGCGAGTGAAATGGGTTATCACTCAATTGCGGGGTGCCTTACTCGAGTGCATAAATATTTTACACTATGAGGCCGCTTCTTGGGTAAGCACTTGCAGTCAATTTGTCAAGAGTGTGTGTTGGCACTCACGAGTTTTATGCTATCACTCGCGTGCTCATTGTTATCACTCGAGTACATTCTTTGTTTCAAGGTTTCCTTTGCTCTCGGGTGGTCACTTTTTGTGCCTCACTTTGTGGGACTCGAGTGAGTGTGAGGTCATCACTTGAGTGTAGTAATCACTATAACCCCCCTGCCGTAATTAATATTCGGATTACGCAATTAAAGTGAAATAGAGACCAATAACAATCCAATAACATTTTATAAACCCATCGACCAGACGGGGTTTTCATAAATACATTTCGAAATCATTTAAAATATGGTCCCACATTCACATTTCCGAATACAATTACTACATGAAGATAAATAACATTTTAATATATCAGAGTACGCAATATAATTCCCGGCCAAATCCCGGGTTCCATATATTAATTAAAGCCTTACAGGGCACAAGCGCCCAATACAAGCCCTCATATGGGGATTAACAAATCTACCTCATACACATAATCAAATCCTCATCCTCATATACACAACCAAATCCCAATACAAATATCCAACACGTAATACTCCCAACTATGATAACCAACAACTAGAATGACAACCCGAAGAAGTCCTCGTTGCACTTGGTGCCTGCTCCATCCTCAATCCACTACCCTATCTGAAAGGTTAGTAGCGGAGGGTGAGATTCAGGAGAATCTCAGTAGGAAAATAGTATCAATATGCATGTACAATAAATGTTTAATGCATGACATACTTGTATCACATAACCCATGTTCATACAATGCTTCAAACATCATACTAATGGTCATAGCATAAATTGAAACATAGCTTCAAATTATACATAATCATGCAAAGCTAAGACATGCACTAACACACTAACACAAATATCAAATACATGCAGGAGAGATATGTTCCCTACACTTGTTCTTCCACGTAAGCTCCAGCTCCGACTGCTCACGATCAGGGCGATCATCAAACCCTATAACCAAAACAAGGACATAGGGTTAATCCCTTTTCCAATTCCTTAACTTTTAAACACTTAAGTTGGTTATCATTCACAACCTTTATGTGGCTACTCAAATCCTAAACACAATACCTAAAGGGTTGGGAAATACTTGACAAAATACCATCTTTTGAATCCTTAAAATCCCCTTTTTTACTGTAGCACTCGAGTGAAGATGACCCCACTCGAGTGATGAATGCCTTTCACTCGAGTGATAACCTCAACACTCGAGTGATGCCTCCTCAAGCACCTGAGTCCTACCGAGTGAAGCTCTAAAAGTGCTTACCCGAGAGCACAGAAATCCCAGAGTTAAAAGTGCACTAGAGCATAAAGACCCTTACTCGAGTGATAGCCTAAAACTTGCGAGTGCTAATTTACACTCTTGACAAACTAATTGCGAGTGACAACCCGAGAAGTGGCTCATAGTGCAGAAGCACCTGATCACAACCCTCACTCAAGTGATAACCCACATCACTCATAGGTGAGGAAGTGCACTCTTGCTTCTTCCATGAACAAATGCAACCAAAACCGAAGGAAAAAGGGAAAACATCATGCTGCACTAGAGTGAGACCCTTGTTCACTCGAGTGAGGCTTTATCAGAACCCAGAATGCAGCAGATACCAGAATTCTCCCAAACTTAACCAATATGTTTCCAATAGTCCTCAACTTCTAACACAAGACTATTCCCACACAATTTTACACGAGGAACACATTGGAAACGTCAAAACAACCAAAATCACACCATAATGACATTTTACCCACATTGGTCACACTTATCACACACTTTACCAAATTCCATAACTTTTACTCCCAATGACTCAAATCAATCCTAATGGCATCAAAACACACTATGACACCATTTTTACCACATTACCACATTCAAATCATCCATTTCACAATTATACCAAAATTAGGGCAAATACCACAATTCACAAAACTTAGATCAAAAGGGTATAAATACTCACCTCTTTTTTTCCCAAGCTAGATCCTTGATTCTTCATCTTTCTAAATCTCCTCAAGCCCTCAAATACCTTCTTTCACAAATATAAAACCATAGCAATGAAGCTCTCATCACTATGAACAACTTTAAAGAAACGTATTTGAGCTAAAAAGGACAAAAAGCTAACCAAAAACCCACATTTCATTTTCTCTTTCTTCCTTCAAGCATGGCAAAAATGAAGGATGAAGAGAGAGAAAAGATGATGAAGAAGGCACAGATTTTTGGCCCCCAAAACACACATAAACTTACTTAGAAAAGAGAGGAGAGAGGAAAAGAGATTTGAAACTTTGACTTGATCTAAGGGTTCACACCATGCCACTTGTCACCATCTTAGCATACCTCCCATGAACTCACATACACTTATGCACATGGGATTCCACCCTTTGACCTCTACACAAATTAATCACAACCATTGATCTTTAAGTTACCAATGAGTTTCCTCTTCGGCAACCGATCAATTGGCCAGTCACTTTACCGTTTTGCCCCTGATTATGGCAATTATCTTAAATCACCACAAAACACATTATTCTCATTCTATATCACCACATTATGTGCCCTCCCTCTATTCTAAGTCAATTTGGATGTCAATCCACAATTGAACTTAGAATAGAGGGCTTTGACACTACTCATAACACAAACGACTACAATCCACTCCATATTCTTCATAAGGGTTTATTTATAAATAATCACACCCACTTTTGAAGTCATAATCCCTTAATCAAATTTAGGATCCTGCTAAATCAGAGCTTAGCAGTCCACTTATCTTAGGCTTATTCCTTAGCCTCAAGTCTTATAATTTGGGGTATTACGATCACTTTCTTGTCTTTGTCTGTGCTTTCGGTCAAGCACTCACACGAGTGAGCTTTCATGCTCGAGTGCAAGCCACCCATCACTCGAGTGCATCAGCCAAAAATCAGTGTTTGCTTATTCAAAAGGGGATCATAGGTCAAGTTTCTCCCAACTCTTTAGGCATGTGTTTAGGCTTCAGTGGCCGCCTAAAGGTGCTAAGTGATAACCAATTTTAAGTGTTTAAAGTTAAGGAATTGGAGAAGGGAATAACCCTATGTCCTTGATTTGGTTTAGAGGGTTCGATGTTCGCCCTGATCATGAGTAAGTTATGCTAGAGCACACGTAGAAAGAACAAGGGTTAGGAACTTACCTCTCCTGCATGTATTTGATATTTGTGTTGATGTGTTGATACATGTTATTGCTTTGCATGATTATGTGTAATATATATGAATGTTTGAAGCTATGTTTCTGTTTATACTATAACCATAAGTATGTTGTTTGAAACATTGAGCTTGCAACTATGTCATTGTGTGAGTATGAGTTATGTAATGTAAGCATGTCATGCATTTACATTTATCATACATGCGTATTGGTATTATTTTCCTACTGAGATTTTCTCGAATCTCACCCTCCCCTACCAACCTTTTAGATAGGGTAAGTGGATCGAGGATGGAAGGGACAAGCAACTAAGAGCGGTGAGGACTCCCTATGGATATTTGTTTTGGTAGTTGGTTATCATTGTAGTTGGGATAACTGTATTTTGGATATTTGGATGTGTGTATTCGAATGAGTATTTGGATTTGTATTTGGAAAGGATATTGTGTAATCCCCGTATGAGAATTTGTATATGGGCAAATATGCCCTGTAAATCCTTAGTAAAGGTATGAGCCAAGGATTGCCAGGATTATTATGTTGTGCACTCTGATATGTTATGAATGTGATTTATCTTCAAAAGGTAATTGTATTCGAAATATGAATATGAGACCAGGTGTATTAGATTTTGAAAGGTATTTATGAAAACCTTATCTTAATGACAGGGAATTAAAATGAGTTTTGTTTATTCATTGGTCTCTAATTCATTTTAATCGCGTATTTCAGATATAATTATGAAGGGAGTTACAATATGGCTTCAGATTGAAGTGCAGTGTAATCAAATATCTTATGTATAAGAATATTTGTAACATCAATTATTCCAGTTGTTGCATTGGTTTACCATAACTGTTTGATACATTATGATTGTCCAGGTTTTTGTATCTCTGATTATGACAAGGAACAAGCTGCCCTGAAAGAGATTGATATTATGCTTAACAACAATGGGAATTGTAACCCCCTGCCGTAATTAATATTCGAAATACGCGATTAAAGTGAAATGGAGACCATTAAGAAACACAACTTATTTAAAATCCCATCTTCACGATAGGGTTTTCACAATTACCTTTCGAAATCATTTATAAACGTGGTCTCATAATCACTTTTCGAATACAATTACTATACGGAATATCACATTCATAATCAATCAGAGTACACAAAATAATCCCGGCAATCCCGGGTTCCATACATTAACTCAAAGCCTTATAGGGCATATTCGCCCCTACAAGCCCTCATATGGGGATTACACAAATCTTTCTCATACATATACAAATATCCAATAACTCATTTCCACATACAGAACCAAATATACTCATCCATATGTACACATCCAAATCCAAATATCCCATCTAGGATGATAACCAACTATCACAACCAAACTCCAATGGGAGCCCTAGCCGCCCTTGACTGCTTGCTCCATCCTCGATCCACCTACCCTGTCTGAAATGGTTGATAGGGGAGGGTGAGATTCTAGATAATCTCAGTAGGAAACAGATACCTATATGCATGTATGATATGTGTTTAATGCATGACATGCTTGCAATACATATCTCATGTTCACATAATGACATATCTGCGTGCTCAATGTTTCAACAACACACTCATGGCCATAGCATAACTAGAAACAGAGCTACAATCATTCATATATGTTTCACATAATCAAGCAAAGCAATACATGCATCAAAACACAAACACAAATATCAAAGCATGCAAAAGAGGTAAGTTCCCTACACTCTTTCCACGTAAGCTCCAGCTTCGCTTACTCGCGATCAGAACGAATACCGAACCACGATCAGGGTGAATATCAACCCTATAACCAAAGCAAGGACATAGGGTTAATCCCTTTCTCAATTCCTCAACATACAAACACTTAATGTTGGTTATCATTTAACAACTTTAGGTGGCTAATCAAAGCCCAAACATATGCCTAAAGGCTTGGGAAACACTTGACCAAAGATCACTTTTAAAAAGTCCAATATGCTGATTTTTGGGGTTGGGCCGCGGCCCAAAATCCTTGGGCTGCGGCCCAAAACTGCCCAGAAACATTTGGGCTGCGGCCCAAGGCTGTCCAGAGACGCACAGAAACATTTGGGCTGCGGCCCAAGAAAATCCAGTTTCTGGCTGAACTTCTAAAAATCATAACTAATTCAAGAAAAATCGAAATGGGGTGATTCCAAAGCCAAATGAAAGCTATTTAAGTCCTCTACACAGGAAAAATATTGGACTTTACTAGAAATCACCACAAAAATCCAGATTTACACAAAATCCAACATTGCTCCAAAACAGAATCCAATTTCGACCTCAAACTTTAGGCAAACAGAAATCCCAGTTCACAAAACTAAATGACACAATTTATATGTCAATTTTGAAGCTTAAGATGTGAACTTCAAGACTGGAAAGTCTCAGAATTTTTAGAGACCATTTGGTCATTAAAAACGTCCACAACACCAGACTGCCCAGAACAGAACTTCAAAAGACAGAATTCCAGTTTTTGCAATTTGGCTTCCAATGGTTCCATTTTCATATCAAACATCATTCTCACAAAAAATTTCACAAGGAATCCATTGGAAATACCAAATCAACCAAATTCACATTCCATTGACATGTTTCACCAATAATCACAACATGTCAACTCAAGTCCCAATTCAAACACAACATTACAACTCTTCCAATTCAAGTTTCCAAATCAATTCCAATGACCAAATACCACAACATGGCACCATTTCCAACATAAAACACAACCCAATTCATCCAATCCAAAATCACAAGAAAATCAGGGCAAATTCGAAATTTACAATACTCAACCATAATTCACAAAACTTAGATCAAAATGCTTCAAATGCTCACCTCTTCCTCTTTCCCAAACCAATTCTTTGATTCTCCATCTTTCCAAATTTCGTCAAGCCATCAAATACCACCAATCAAGAATCTAAAACCATAGCAATGAAGCTCTCATCACTATGAACAACATTATAGAAGGGTGTTTTAGCAATAGAGGACAAGAAACAAGGCAAATCTTACCTTTTTCTTTTCTCTTTCCCCCTTGAAGCATGGCGCCATGGAGTCTTGAGAGAGAGAGAGAGAGTGAAGATGAAGATGATGATCAGTTTTTGGGGCCTCAAAAACGTCCAAATAGAGAGGAGAGAAAATGAGTTGAATATTTGACCAAAATCCAAGGGCTCACAAAGTGCCAAGTGTCACCATCTTGACACACATCCCATGAGCTCACATGAGCACAACCACATGGGATTCCACCCTTTGATCTCTACACAAATCAATCTCAACCATTGATCTTGAAGTTACCAATGAGTTTCCTTTTCGGTAACTGACCAATCGGTCGGTAACTTTACCGTTTTGCCCCTGATTACGGTAATTCTCATTGAACCACCACCAACACTTCATATTTTTCATTTAGCCACAATATGCGCCTTCCCTCTATTTTAAGTCAATTTAGATGTTGATCCATAATTGAGCTTAAATACAGGGTTTCGGCGTTGCCCACAACACATACGAATCACATCGGGTGCCAAATCTCACCATAATCTCCAAAAGGGTTTATTTAACACTAACCACATCCACTTTTAGAGTCATTATCTCTTAATCACAATTTGGGATCTTGCTAAACCGGGGCTTAGCAATCCACTAATCTCAGGCTTATTCTCTAAGCTCAAGTCTCAAAATTCGGGGTATTACAGGAATAGCCTAAATGATTATCCAAGCCTCCCAATGAATTGCCACTAGCCCAAGTAGATGCTTCTTCGATTGCATTTATATATTATTTATCGTCATCCAATAGACCTAAAGCATCACATGCCTCTTTAAAAGTGTCATATAGGATTCCATAATAGTCTTGATTTCATCAAATGATCTTAGACCTGTTATTTTTGTTGGCATAATACACAAGTAGTACAATTTTCTAAAGCTCGAAGTTGTATTTGCAATCCTACCTGCAGAAAATTCTTTCCACCTACTTTTCCAGTTTTGCTCATTCCTTTGGTACACATAGTATTATGGAAGCTCTATATAGGTAAGGCCAACTAAAAAATCTTCTTCGTCATTGATTTTCATCCAAGATAAAGTGATTTGCATACTCTTGGGTTGTCCAATAACTCAGAAACATCATCAGTATTTTTGTAACTTACATACTATTGATTTAGCAAGTGGAATCTTAATCTTTCAATGGAAGGAAATCTATGGTGAATTTCAAATCCAAAAATTCGCCATGCAACCTTACAAGCAGATATGTACCTAAAGTTATAATACTGCTGAATCTCATCAACCACACCCTCACCATTCCCATTCCCATTCTTGTCAAATGTGCTAGCCACAATTCTATCATTTTCTTTACTTATGTAGTTAAATAAATACTTTATGGCAGTTGACTGATTGCATTTCTCAACATTGATATGAGCTTGAAACATAGCAAGCAGTAAAGGATTGTATGGGACAACAAAATGGTTATCTAAAGATATACCTTTCACTTTAATGAATTGACCATCATTTCTTCTTTGGTATACAGGATAACCATTCTCATCAACAATTGTATTTTGATTGAATTTCTTAGGGAAATGCTTGTTGCACTTATTGCCCTTCATACATGGTGACCTAGGATTGCTTCTACCACATGGATTATGAATCATAAATTTTTTCACTAATTCATATAGTAAGGGTGATGTCTCCTTCTCTATTTTTTCTATAGTGATCACTTTATGGCTTCAGATGTTAAAATCTTGTCACCTCTCTCAAGAAGTAGAAGCATGTGAGTATGCGGCAAGCCACGCTTTCTAAATTCAATGATATAAACTTCTAGAAAATAAATGTGGAAACAATCACACATGTCAAATATAGGGTGAGATAGAGACTTGATAATCCAACAAGTGAAAACAAAAATACTACATACATGGAGAGTTCCAAATATCTTCTTCTCTTTTATAACTTTCATGAGTGATTGCAACTTTATCTTGAAAATTCTTGAAATAATCTCAGGCTTGTCAGAATGATTTACTAAAATTTCTTTGTAATACCTTGTTATTTCAGGCTATGTTGGATTACATTTGAAAGTTAAAAAGATATTTGGATAGCCAGCCCATCGACATATGACCATAGCATCTTGGTAATTTTGAAACATATATCTAGCTCCTCCAGTAAATGTAGATAGTAGGATAATCCTTTTTCCAGTTGATAGAGCATTTGTTTCACCTCTGATTACTACCTCAAAAAGCCCTTAGTATAGATTAGCCCTAAGTTCTTTCTGATGGGTTTGAATCCAAATTAACCTTTGAGCTTCAATCATTATGTATCCGTCAACTATGAATTGTTGAAGTAACCTAGACGCATGTAACAATATAGACATCTCATCCTTTCTATATATTAACCTATATGCAAAGAACTCTATCATGCTTAACCTTTTTCTTTTCTTACTAGCACTAAGAGTCTCTTCCCTATGTTGAATGTCATCTCTGTAACCATCTTCACCGTAAGGGAATAAAATGGGGTATTGAAGTGGTAAATAGGAAGCATGCAATTCATGGATGCGTTGTAGGATGCCTAAATGCTCTATGACTATTATGTCTCTTACATTGAATTCCATGTCTATATCACCAAGAATTAATGCAGCAACTTCTGAGGCAATTGGTGTGTTATAAGTCCTTCCGTCATGTTGTCGTGTACTACTCAAGCACAGCTTTAGCTCATGAGATTTGTTGTTCTTCAATAGGTTTAAAGCAAAACAATACTATTTGACGTAAGGAATTACTTCATCCAGCATATCCTTAATATATATGACGATCTTTGTATCAATTTTTGAATCTTTTTAGTGCTTGATGGAAAAACATAAGAACTTTATGTTAATACATGCCTTAACAATATTGAAATTCAAGTATAGTATTTGAATGAAGTACCTAAAAGCATCAATTCGGTTCCTCACTTCATTCTCCGTATCATAAATGTACATTTGAGAGTAAACTAGACGTGAACCTTTAGGAGGTAATAAACTCCCTATGTTATGGTGGTTTTGTCCTGATGGAACAAAAGAGTATGGACCACCACCAGCGTTCTTTGAGTGATCAATCTTGCCTCCCATGGGTGTGAATAAGAACATATTGTTGTATTACCTTATATTTGCATAGAAATTTCTTGCCTCCAAGGTATTCTTGTAAAGGAAAAGTCTTTGTAGTAAAGGTAGAGGTGTCTTCATGCCTTCCCATGGAGGCAGCACATATGGAATGAATAGGGAACTCTTTTTTTGTTGTCCTTTTTAGCTCTTTCATTATACCAAAATGTAGCATGGCAATATTTGCAAGTATATGTGGGGATGCTATGATACATTAAAGTGTATACCATAATTCTTTGTTAAAATTAAGTCATGACAGTCATAGTACAACAAATAATCACTAGAAATGTACCTTGCAACTTTGCTTTATGTGGATCATCTATGTCCATCAAGGTAATATTTGGATTAGTAAGGTTTGTTGTTAAAGAACACATGTACTCTTCATGATGTAAATATGTCAGCTTGATGGTGTATAAACTAAGTTAAATATTAATAAGATAACCTCAACCATGTTATAAGATAAAATACCTGGCTCTTCATTTGAACTTAAGGATAAATCCCTATGAATTTCATATTCATTGTACTCCAAATTTATCTGAATATTCCTATAATATTGACCATCCACTACAACAAACATCAACAGCACAAAAATAAGAAATTCTCATATCCATCATATAAAGATAAGTAAGCATGTAAATAACCTAAACATATATTGAACATTTTATAAAACTAAAATATCTAATTGTGTAGGTTGGTGGGCTGGAATTCTTTAATAAATTGAGAAAACCAATTTTAGTATTGGAACTTGGAAGAAACTCCTCCCTATAATTGTCATGCATATCATCTTTGACTGTTCCAATGGTTAAAAGAAAGCAATATCAATGGGATTATAGAAACTAAATGTATACTTGTAAGAATCAATATATGGAAAACATAAATGTAAACCACTTGAAATATTGTTTAACAAAATAGATTCTCATCCAATCATTCTATTTTTAGGACCATTGTTGTGTCTTTTCCTTACTTCTCTCCTTACTGAATCATTATTTGTTATTACTCCTTTCATTGTATCACTCTTACGCTTGCAACTTTGTTGAGCTGATCTTGGAAATAGATTTGTTTCATACTCTGAACTTCTCTTATATGTGCATCTTTGTTCTACATGTATGGCCAAATTAATTGTAACTAAGACATGTTGTAAGTAAAAGTCAGAATTTTAAACAATCAAGGATGCAATACATTAAAAGCACCTTTAGAGGAAATTCTTGATTGATCATTTAAGATTTTACATGGATGGTTAGTGATATTTGTGTAGTAATATGTTTCCCTTTCTTGATTACATGAAAGAAGTCTTAGTTCCTGCCTCATAACTCTTAACAGATGTAAATTTGGACATTCCAAAATTAGGAAGTTTTGTAAATTGCAAAGATATTGGTCCAAAAAAAATTAATGACAAGGGAATGACATGGTTCCTTAGAGGGAAGCCTGATTTGTGTTTCTGAAGTTGTGCCTTGAGAGTCATGTTTTGCTTGTGACCTCCTACTCGGTATTTCAGGTTGTCCATTAGCCATTAGGCCTTTAAGACTACCATTTTTTTGCTTGAAGACTTGGTCGATAAGCTTTTAGAAAATATTTTCTTATGCATGTAAGCTTGCTACATTTGAGTTTTTGCGACATGCTTGTATTTTCAGGAGGATGAGTACATGTTATTCATGAGAACGAAAGAAAAAATTCCTACAGTAAGTACTATAACGTCACACCTAAGACAGAACAACTTGGAAAACAATTTTCCAAGTTTGATCCAACACGTGTTAAGTCTTGCAAAATCCCTCTCCTTCTTGCATTTTTTCTTGAAAGGCTACAATCTTGAGGGGTTTGCACTTGAGATGGTTGAGTGTGTATAGAAGTAGATTTTCCATTTTGTACATTTGTTGGACTTCCTTTTGTTCCATTACATGTAGCTGGAGTTGAATAAATCATAATGCTTTACTTCATTCAAGAGAGCCTCAAGTCATCTAAGGTATACAAAGAAATCACCAAGTTTTGAAGCAAATGCATTGATAAGATTTCACGTTTTGAAGCAAATGCAAAGTAAATTCATACCAAGAGTATTGACCTTAAAAACTCAAAACATGCATTTTCTCTCAATGACAGGGTTAGCTATACAACAGTGGAAGGGTTGTTTTCATGATGGAGTATTGTAAATGATATAGTTCAATCTAATATGGATATTTTCAAGTGTTAAACCACTGGTTATGAATGTAAAGAGCATAGATAAATTTTCAATGTAGCACAAGCAAATCATAAAACGTGTTTGAAGATATTTAGAAGCTGATCTCATCATTTATTCCTCAGAATGACAATAACAGGACATATTGGTGACTGCTTTTTTTTAGGTGAAGGAAGTTTGTCTTTTCCTCAAAGTATTAGGTCATCATCTATTGACCATACAATTTTTTTTATTGTATATCATGTAATAAAATCATTGACTCATGTCTTTAATTGATTTCTAAAGTATATTGTATATTTGAGGATTGAAGTTGGCAATACAAATAGAAAAACAGAAAGTGTAACAATTTTCATAGCTATACATTTAAGTGAGTAATATGTTTGCATTAGAATATACTAATACATTTGATACGCATCAATATCATGCATCAGGAGCAATGGAAAATGAGAAATGTGTGGCCTGCTGGACTTGATTTCAAAAGTATATGAAATGCAGGGTTCAATTTAGTTGATGGGAAACTCTGAAAGCAAATATGAGAATATTGTCTGCATTATCAAATACCTTGGGTTTAATTCAACATTTAAATAAACATATATCTTTCAGAACTTTGCATAACAATTCCAAGAACTACAACTTGTAATAAAGTGAGTCCAAATTTGATTTAAGTCTCAACTTGCAATAAATTTCAATAAAGAAATATTGTGAATACAAATGAAGGCAGAGCAAGGTATTTATAATTCTGATGCAACTCCATACAAAGAATAAAATTAAACATTTTATCTTGAATTGGAAGTGAAATTGAAAATTTGATTTAACATGAAAACAAAACATATTATTGCTGCTAAATTTAGCAGATATGTTTATGTAGTACATACATATCTGCTAAATTTTTCATACATAAATGACTGCCAAAGCGGCCCATCTCCCTTTCCTTCCTTAGTACCATTCAGGAAACTTCAATGTTTACACTGGAAGATTAGGTATAAATCTCCCACATATCACAGTCAAGCAAATTTTATATTGTTTATGTTTATGACAATTTTTGAAACTTTGTGAATTGTGTATCATCTGTAAGGGCAAGTAATTTTTAGTTATAATTAGCACTCTATTTTATTCCTCTGATTCTAAATGCAATTTTTTAAAAGGTTGGCTCATTTCAACACTTATTGACAGATTGTGGTGGAAATGTGTTAAGCTTATACTGCACATTGAATTATGCAAATCTTTCTGAGAACCTCAATTGGAAATAAAACTGCAATTAAGTCTAAAATAAGTAGTATGCAGGCAAACATATCAAAAACCACTAATCTTACAACTGAAATGAAAGCCTAACAAACTTTAAAGTACAATTGGAATTAAGCACTGGAAGGAATTCCCTAAAATCCTAAGGAACATCTAAGATTCATGAAGATAAAAGAAAGCTTAAACATGACTATCCTAAGTGGTTATGCTATGATGAATCCAGGCCAAGCATGAGATACACATCTTCATTTGTAGGTTGGACTACTTCTCTTACTTAACAACCTTCAACAATGGTTCTTCAGTTGGTATGCTTGGATTATACTTAGATTGGGAA
The DNA here is from genome assembly GCA_963855925.1 of Inga laurina. Taxonomy (NCBI): domain Eukaryota; kingdom Viridiplantae; phylum Streptophyta; class Magnoliopsida; order Fabales; family Fabaceae; genus Inga; species Inga laurina. Next base: position 60,140,023 of record OY979702.1, on the reverse strand, counting down.
CTTGACTCGGTTGCCACCCCATGTCTTTTCAAGTACACCTTTTTCCTTTTGATATGGCAGGAACTACATCCTTCCCATTCTGTGACAATAATATATCATCAGATTCAGTTGATCCTCCAATTATAGCTACAGATATTGGGGTTATAATACCAGCATCATCACTTTCCTCTTTTGAATTAACCTACGAAGTATGTTACAAATCAAAATCATATTAGGCATTGAAACTTTGACAGTCATTATTTTCATATAAGTATTAAGTGATGCCACACCTGACTGACTTTATGAGCTATTTTATCTGCTTGTGCCTCATCCTGCAAGATTTTCAATGAAACTGTCAAAGCTCTAGGTTTTGAGATTTGTACTTAATTAGTTAATAAACTTCATAAGTAAGAAGTGTGTTAAGATGCTTAAGTTATCTATAGCACATGGCAACCTGATTAACTACACCATTGAATTCATTGCCAAGTTCTCCTATACAGTAAATTGAACCACACTTATATTGGAACTAGTATGCTTGGAATTGAATTCATTGAGCTTCAACTTAAGCATCATAATCTTCCCCACAACTAAGTCACACTCATGAGGAAAATCATAATCACGATCATCTTGTATGTAAATAAAACAGCTTCAAGTTTAGACTAAAAATACTGACATAAGTATAATATATAGGATTTATGTGCATTATATAACTATATTATGCATGCCTCCTTCATAAGCATCTTCAACTTAGCTGCTAATTTTGCCCAGCAATTCAACATCAAGCTTGCCCAAAAAATTATAGAAGCTACCCCAAATTTATCAGCAATTGTGTAGTGTATTTTAATCCTGCATGTAAGCAATCAAATCAATATTAAGATATCTGAAAGATAAGGAGATGTCTACACGAAAATCTCATGAACTATACTTGGGCTTAATGGAATTTGGTTTTTTTTTTTATAGCCACGACAAATCATTGAATCAGTTTTATCTCTCAACTTTGAAGAGCACTTCCCACACCTATCATAGAACCATCCATGTACCATAAATGGTTGACCCTGCGTAGATCAATGAAAACAAATAATTAGTATTGTCCATTAACATTGCAAGTAATAAAAATAGTTTACAATACTTGTATCTGTATACAATCTTTTGATGCAGGATTTGAGATATCAATATCTTGTTATTGTTCCTTAATATGCTTGAATTGGAGTGCTGGCTTGACTGGTTGGCATGAGTTGATTGATGTTAGGAGTTTCAAATGAATTATTGTCCTTGGCATTATCATTGTAACAACACAAGAAACATTAAGAATAAAAAAAGTTCACTTGGAATAGAAAAAGCGATGGTAAAGGATGGACAACATTAGACCTTTCAATCATGTCTCTGACTTATTTGATTGTAGGATTAAAGAATACTCTGGTGGCACTAAAAGAACTGCAAACTTGTGGCCTACCTGAAAATTGTCAGGAACAAAATACCTGTTAAAAAATGACATTTAGACATAAAAACTGATTGGTGTATCATTCCTAACTAACTACTCATTCACATTAGTTTAGTTGCTCTAAACATATTTACCTTCCTATGAAAAAGCAATGCTAACAAGATTCAAAATAACCACAATTGGTGTTTCCATATTTTCCAATTTTGACATATGCATTGGTAGAACACTCATCAAATAAAACACACTAAGGTCATTGTTCTTAAGTATCAACAAACAAATAATTGGGCAGCATTTCAGACTAAATCATTATGAAGTAGATATTAAAACCTTAAATCCATAAAGATAACACATGAGTGAATCAGTAGTAATAGGAGATATGTCTCAAGGTATGAATGAATACATAGTAAGGCTTATACTCAGCATCAGTGAGAATCATTCTCAGCTTGTTGTTTGTTTCATTATCTCTTCAAAATTCTTCTAGCGATCCAATTGATCTCATAAAAGCTACAACATCTGCATAAACAAAGTCAAGCTTAGTAAGGTGACTGGTTTGATGAAAAATATTAGTGCAATGGTATGTGTAAACATCAAGGTTTTTTTATCCAACTTCCAAAAATTATTGACTATCACAAGCAAGTTAAGTGCCAATTAGATAATCATCAAAATTCCTCTCTTGGCTCTTTAATATTTTAGATATAAGATAAAAACTGTATGCATTGAGAGGTAAATTTGCGTCTTGGTGCTTGAGAAAGGTTTGTTGTGTGAAGTTTATCTTGAATTGGTGCTTGGTGGCTCTATATTAACTTGAATTTTGAGAAACCAAAAAGTTGGCAATAAAGTAAGATTGTCCTTCAATTATGGCTTCTTTGAATCTCTTATGCAAAATCTTTGGGATCATGCTGGCTTGGATTTTATTACCCTGTGAAATGAAATCAAAATCGAAGGTCTATTAGAACTACGATTCAGATGTAGTGAGTCTATAAACATTCAAATAAGCAACTTATTGGAACACAACCATCATAGAAAGGTACACTACTTACCTCCTAATTAACTAATATCATGGTAATGCATAACAACTCAAAAGGAGAATTTTTCTAGTCAACATTACATCGCCTAAAAACTTTAACAACAATACTCCATCTCTCAATGGCATCATGTAATTCTTTAAGCAATGAATAAAGAGGCATGAGTACAGAGAATATGGACACTTGATGGACTAGGTGATTTAAAATAGAATACGTAGAAGATGGACACTTGATACACTTGCCAACAGATTGAATCACAACTTATAAGCTTTAGCCAATTAAAAAATATTAGACTTGGCGCAAAGTTCCAATTACATTTGAATAAAATGAATTTTTCAAGTTCAAAAGTTTTTCCTCTATAAAGGACACAACCCAATCCAAATATTCTATGAAAGTATTGTTGGTGCCAAATTAAAACTTATAGTTGACCTTTCTGTAGATTGAATATGTATTTTTCTGTCCTTGAAATGTTTGAAGGTCAGTATAACTGCTTCTCAAGTCTATACCGTTGAATCGTCCTCAATCATCAATCCTCAAATCCTTAAATGCAATAATACATGACATCATAGACAGACAGATACTTTGCTCATAAAATCAGATAAATAAGGCTAAATTTCATTAAAGCTTATGATTAGGAATGATAAGAGGTTTTGCAAAAAGGAAACCTATGGTTTGACAACTTTAGTGGTTTATATGGAAATAGGATCCTAAATTATTAATGGCCCATTGTACCATCTAAATAAGGACTGACATCTTACTAAATGAGTAATTATCTTTCACTACACCCTACATATATGAACATGTATATATGATATATCAGATAAGGGAAAGGTTCCAACAATTCAAAAAAATGCATCAATGTTATGGGAAAGGTAGTGAGTCAACATGCAAATACCTGTATCAAACCTAATGGATGTTTCTTGATCCTCATTGTATATGTATACCATCATCAGATAAAGTAAACAAATTTCCAACACCAAATAAAGCAACTCTTTAGCCAAAAGTTCAATCATAAAATGAGCTTTCATATGCTAAAGGGACAGATTTACTTGGTTGGTATATGGTCATGTTAGTGGGAGGTTTATGTGCATCTCTGGTCTGCTGATTAGCCAACCTAATTGGTAAGTAGAATTGAAAACGCTTTAATTGATGAAATGCTTTAGTTTTGGACTTTAGCTAAAAGACTACTTTTGATGACTTCATTTCATCGAAGTGGTTATATTAATATAGGCCTGTGGAAAGAGCAATCTAGGCCTGTCCTATGAGTAATATCATAAATAGCAAAACAGTCTAAGCTGTGATCTTTTAAAGACTATTAACAATTAGCAATTATGATTACCAATTACTATTACGACATACCATTAACAATTAACAAATTAGTTTGAGAGATTCACATCTGCCTAAGGATGGCATTAAATAGATCTTCATTTATGACTTGCTGAGCCACATCTTAGTTGGGTTATTAGTTTTTTGCCAAAGAAATAGTTTGCCTCCTATTATTGTTGAGGACAGGCATATGGAGTAAGGAGGCTAACTACAATCAAGAACATCTTAAACCAAATCTATAATGCTTAAGCTAGGCGTCAATACAACATATGAAGGAAGAGAAAGGTTTTGTTTTTGTGGTCGTCTTGCACCTCGATGGACATCATAGACTCATAACAATCCAAGGAGAAGATTCTATGGCTGCCCTGAATATGCGGAGGTATATCAGATGATAAGTTTTTGTATCTTGGTTTACTAAAATATAGTTAATTAAAATACTAACTACTAATATATTATGTAACACCCTAAATTTTATTCACCAAGAGTATATTGCGATTATTTTATATATTCAATAAAATGGTGAATATTTAAGGCCAAAGGAATTAAATATTGAAAATTGAAAGTTGAATGGTGTTTTCAGTGAAATCGCATGTGAGGTAGTGAGTTTGTTATGTGGTTTTGGAAGAACAAATGATGAGAAAAAATTATGAAATTTTATAGGGTGAAAGTAGACAACTTAAGATTTAATTTGATAGCTCATATGAATCAATTGAAGCAATGTACAAAAAGATATGAATTTTTGAAATTAGCCCAGAAAATCTAGAAAGTTTTTGGTCTGGGAACAATATAATCTGATCTAGTAAAATTTCATATTTTTCCTTAAAAATAGACTCAATAATGGTTCCATAGCCTTTGGACTCACTCCAAAATGATGTCTACAAAATTAGTTATACTTTTTCAAAGTTAGGGCAGAAAATCTACCAGAATTGGCATTATTCCAAAAACTGAAAATAAAATGTGTTAGAAATTGATTAATGGAATTAAAATGCCAAGTGTCATGATTATATGAGGAGGGGATTAAATTATAATGGATTTGTATGAGCACATGTCAAATTGCATTAAAATAATGCTACATAGACAAATAATGATGAAATGGTATGCTACCTTGAGTGCAAGTTTGGTTTAGTTGGAAGGACACTTGGTTTGGTTAGGAAGACAAGAGGGAGCACGTTTTTTGGGAGCCAAACCAAGCAAAGAATTAGTCCATCTCCAAAGGGTACTTAAGGGAGCAAGTAAGTCAAATTATGAAGGGAGTATAGGTGAAGGTATGGGTAGAGGTATGGTAGATGACATATGTTACTATAACAACCCTTGATGAGATCAATGGTGTATAATCAAGAGAGCATTTTTATGAAGCTTTTCTCTTCCCTTCCCTTTATTCATTTCGTCTAACACTAGAGAAAGAAGAGAGAGAGAGAGAGAGAGAGAGAGAGAGAGAGAGAGCTTGGAGACCTTAAGAGCTTTAGAGAGAAGGAAGAAGAGAAGCTAAGGTAAGTGTTGGTTTCCTAAGTTTTTCTTGAAGCATTTCCCTCAATCCTTCTCTAAACACTTGTTCTTCATGAATCCATGATATTGAAGACATATTGTTGGCTCAAGGAAAAGAGAGAGAGGACGCATAGGGAGAAAGGAATCAAGAAGTCTAAGAGGTAACTACACAAACTCAAATCTATACTTGTATGAAGTTGGTTTTGAGGTTTGTTGATAGTTTGGTGATTTTTGGTTGAGTTTTAAAATTGGAAAAGCCATAACCCTAATAGGTTATGCCGCCCAAATTTCTTTGAATCATTTTTAATATGTGTTTAAATAAGTTAATAAAGGATGAGAAGAGGAAAAGTACAAGTTTTGGAAGCTAAAACACAACTCCATTTTTCCATTTTTTTCTTAAATATTTTGGCCAGAACTGTTTCAGGGGGTAAGAGCTGGATTTTCATGAAATAAATGGTTCCATTGGATTCAGTGGGAAAAAATAGGTGGGGTTACAGTTGGTCACTTTTTCGGAAAAGGCCGAAAAAACATAATTACGAAAACGCCCCTAAAATCCCTAAATCGAGGCTGTCAAGGGTGTTTTCATAATTTGACAGTGAATTTGGTGATTTTCAAGCCCGGAAATGGATTCCTTGGGTGAAAATACGTCAGGATAGCCCTATTCAAAATTTTGGAAAAACGTGCCATTGGGCTGGGTACGGCTGGGCCTGGCCGGTGTCTCGAGGGCATTTTGGTAAATTTTCACCATAGACTAATATTGTAACCCCCCCTCACGGTAATTATATCCGAATTATGAAATTTAGGTGAAATAGAGACCAATAAGACAAAAATCGCATTTATAATCACTCATCTTCAAGAGATGGGGTGTCCAAACAAAACGTTCAAAAACAGAATTCATCTGGTCTCTCATTCACTTTCGAATACAATTACCTGTGCATAGGGATGGAAATAGGCCAGGCCAGGCCAGGCTTTGGCTAAATAGGCCTGAGCCTGTAACGGGGGCCTTAAGCCTGAGCCTGAGCCTGTATATAGGCTTTTTTTTAGGCTCAGGTCTGAGCCTTAAAAAGGCCTGGCCTGGCCTGAAGCCTTTTTAAAGGCCTACTTATAATGTAGGCCTTTAAAAAAGCCTCATGTTTCAGGCCTTGAAGACCATAAGTAGGCTTTAAGCCTACTAAAGCCTATATCAAAGCCTATATATTTTTAAATAGTAGCCTTTAAATAGGTTTTTGCCTATGTAAAGACTACCCATGTAATTAAAATTAAAGTGAAACAGTATTTTTAACAAAATGTAAATTGTTGTTTGATGGAATCTAAAATTTTAGTGACGCAACACTACAATAAAACAATCTTCATACAATGAAAACATCACAATTGAAATTAAAATTAAAATTAAAATTAAACAACACAATAATGCTTGCATCAAGGCTTCAATATAATCTCCTCCTGTTCAAATGGCTCCTACACAATGAAAGAATTAATTTAAAATAAATAACTAGTCCAACAATAAGTTTAACCAATATGTAACAAAATAAAAATAAACTAGTATATAATATTATATTAATACCTTTTTTTTCTCTTCAACCCATATTTGTGACGAAACCAATCCCCACCACATAAAAGAACTTCAACAGATTCTTCATTCAATCTAGCACGATATTCATCAATCACCCTTCCCCCAGCGCTAAATGTGGATTCTGATGCCACAGTTGAGATAGGGACAGCTAATATATCAGATGCCATCTTAGATAAAACTTTAAACTTTGTACTATTATTCTTCCACCACTCTAAGGCACAAAAAGATGAAGAAGAATCAGGAGAAGTAATGTAAGGATCATCATCAAGATAAGTTTCCAACTCAGATTTGGTCGAAGGAACTGAGTGCCTTTGACGAACCATGTTCAACATTCGTTGCATTCCATTATTTTTTTGTTGTGCACTAGTATCTATCAAGGAAGTGGCATCAGCATTTATTTCACCATATGCAAAAGATGAGTCTTCTTTACACAACTCTATATACTCAAGATATAATTCCTCTAATGCCTTTTTCACCTTCTCGATATTTTGCTTAGCCTCATTTTCTGATTTATATATAAAGGGGAAGCTTATCTCAATGGCAGTTAATTTGATTCGTGGATCCAAAACACTTGCAATAGCCATCAACAAGTTACATTCCCCCCAATATTTATCAAATTTTCCTTTCATAGGTATTGCCATCTCATTCATGAACAAGTCTGGAGATTCCAATGCCTCATCAATCACTTGTTTCACCCTATGAACTTCAGCAAGATATAGGTTAGCAGTAGGGTATTTGCTACCTGAGATGACATGAGTGGCATCATTGAAAACTTCCAAGAGACGACAAACCTTCTCAATCTTTTCCCAGTGCTCAGGTTCCGGTGTATAAATATAATGAGGCTCTTTTTCATGATAAGCTGCAAAGGCATGCTTGAATTTCATTGCAGTTGTTAACATCAAGAATGTAGAGTTCCATCTTGTAGGACAATCAAGAATGAGTTTCCTTTCTTTCAAACCCTTTAACTCTACAACTTCACAAAAAGATTTTAGCCTAGCATTTGAGGCATTTATAAATTTGACACTCTCACGAATGTTATGAATAATACCTTTAATGGTGCTAAGGCCATCTTGCACTAACAAATTCAAAATATGCGCGCAACATCTAACATGAAATAGTTGACCACCCAGCACTAACTTGTTGCTCAATGACAAGTTCTCCTTCAAATTCCTTAAACATGAGTCATTATAACTAGCATTGTCAACAGAAACTGAGAATATTTTATTCTCAATACCCCAAGATCTTAGGCACTTGAAAATAGCATTTGCTATATCTACTCCTCGCCTAGGAGCAGGCACTTTGACAAAACTTAAAACTCTCTTTTGAAGATTCCATGTAGCATCAACAAAATGTCCAGTAAGAACCATGTATTCAATGACTTGGTGGCTTGACTTCCACATGTCTGTTGTAATGCTTACCTTGCTCACATTCTTCAATATATCTTTTAAAGCTTTCTTTTTAGCTTCATACAATCTAAGACAGTCACTTCTTGTTGTCTTACGACTGACTTTTCTGAAATCTGGATTTGCATATTCAAAGGCCCACACTAAAACTTCATCTTCTGTCATGCTAAAAGGGCGCTCATGCACCATGATAGAAGTAGCTAGGATTTCTCTCATCTTTTCATTGGAGTATTTGGTACCGAGACCAATTAAAGGGTTTATCCCTAATTCATTTGATGGACGAAATTGTATTGTGGTTTGCTTTTTTTGTTGGGAGACAATCAACTTCCTTTGCAAGCAACTATCTAAATGCCTCTTAAGATGGCTAGTGCTAGCTCCCCTTCCACCAGTAGAAAATTTCTCTTTACAATACAAGCACACTGCTTTCTTGACACCATCAGCAAGTACAACTTCTTCAAAATCTTTCCATACCACGGAAGTTTTTCGCCGCTTTTTTGTGATCCCGGAATCTTCTTCACCCCTGGTTACTACTTGTTGAGAGGCATTATCATTACTTTCCTTATTTTGTTCAGGTTGGGGTTCTTGAGGAGGAACAGATTCAAGTGTGTTGTTGATGCTCTCCATTAGAAATTATACAATGACTTGTCCTATACATATTGTCAAAACCATAACATGTAAAACATACCATAACATGAAAAACATATCAAGAATGAGTTTGACAGAATATATTTAATATGATAAAATGAGAAATAATTGCATAATAAGTTGTTGTTATATATTTAATTAAATGCATAAATATATCAGTTCATATTAAAAAATTGTTGTCCAGACAACAAGAAACATCCACACTCTTAACTAATAAGGCATTAACTATAAAGAAAAACTATAATGGAATCAAGACAGAGGAGGGACAATGCATAAATATAATCATGTTTTCAGGGAATGCAAATTAGCTAAAATGTGCTGGACACTAATTCTACCAAACCAAGTACAGGCTCAATTTTTCAAGATGTCTTTTGAACGTTGGCTTAAAGAAAATCTAAAACCACAGCCCCAGAATTCCTATTGGAACATCACGTTCGGTATTCTGTGCTGGAAACTATGGGAGGCAAGAAATAAACTGATATTCAACAATGAAAGCACAGAGCAAAGGAAAGGAACAGTTTTATGTAAATAAGCCAATTTTTTCTTTTTTGTCTCCGATGATTATGTTTGGGTGTTGGATGAAAAACAACAAGGGGCTAATTGAAATAGATCTCGTTGGGTGAAGATTTTGCTAAGAGTTATTGTATTAGTTTAAAATGTAAAATTAGATTGATACGGCGGTTCAAGAACCAATGGTGTTCTAATTACGGTTGAACCGAGGCTAATCTAATCATAATTAGAATAATATATCTAGTAAAAATATAAAAACGTTCACGTAATTGTGAAAAGGGTTTTATTTAAATAAAAAGGCACTAATGTACAATGAAAAAAATTGGCTTTCCCTCTCTAGCCACACAAGCAAAGCAAAGGAAGCTCTGACTGCTCTAAGCCCCTGCTGATCTTGATTCTGTCCTTTATTTTCAATTTAATCTGTACTAAGTTTCTATCCAGGCTCAACTGTGATCTCTCCAGTTACTGATGTACATATTGCTTTTTAATAAAAGTGTCGTTCTCATTCAAAAAAAACTATAATGGAAAGTGAGAATCATATAAGCAACAAGCGCACTTTTCTGAATCTAGATTTTTCCATGCGTTTTCTGATATTTCAAAACCACGAAGTTCCTTCAGTTGATGTTCTATTTCACCATAGAAAAACCAAGAAAAAAACTAAAAGAAGCCACCCACCGCCTTGAAAGAAGTTCATACGCACACAAAAAAAACTAACTCCCAAATCCCAATCTCCCATATATTTGATGCAGTGGATTATTATATAAGAAGACAGGAATAGTACGATTCAAAAGAAAAAGCAATTTGACTCACAAAGCCACAACAAGACAAAGGAAAAGGATGATTGAAACTTTTATTAACATATATATATAAATATTTTGTCTTACTTGAAGATTGAACGCAGAGTATCTATTGCTTTCCTTCTTGTTCTAGTCAAAAGACCGATTGTACAGCAGCATTGCAAGTAGAGAGCCAAAATCAAGCCTCGATGGTGACTGGTGAGAGTGGAGATCAGAGAAGGTCGACAGTCTTAAGATGATAAGGAGGATTCTGAGTATAGAGAAAGACGGCTAGGGCTTTTTTTTCACAATAGAATGCGATAAGTCACAACTATCTCATCACAAATATTGTAAATATGATTTTATCCAAAATAAGATAATATGATTTTAACAAAATTAAGTCTCATATTAAAATATAAAATAAAATAAATAATATACATATTTTATATAATAAAATATTATTTATTTATAGTATACATTAAACAGGCCAAGCCTGCAGGCTCGTAGGCCAGGCCTTTCAAGAAAAAGCCTGGCCTATTTAAATAAAAAGGCCTTTAAATAGGCCTGAAGCCTGGCCTCTTTATTAAACAGGCCAGGCCTTACCAGGCTTAAATCAAGCCAGGTCGTAGGCCCCTGTTAATGGCCTGGCCTATTTCCATCCCTACCTGTGCAGTTATATCATATAATAAATATCAGAGTGCGTAACCAAAATCCCGGCAACCCCGGGTTACTTGTGTATGTAGAATGGGTTTAAAGGTTTCCCAAGATAGGGATTACATATCTAAAATTGTTATATACATCTCATATACATACAGTAATCCCAAAAGCCAACTAGATAACCAACATCTAAAATGAAAAATGTCCCTAAAGCCCTAACCAATTCTGGTTGGTCACTTCCCTTTCGAGCCACTTGCCCTGTCCGAAAATGTTAGTCATTTGGAAAGAGTAGGATTCTAAAGAATCCCAGTACTAACAAATCACTCATACAATATATAAACACAAGGCATGTACTGTTATCATGTTCACCAACATCATCAGCAACACAATGATCTATGGCTCGCGCCACATATGACAGCACTCACGGCTGTATCATAATGCACTATGCCCACTTTCGCGATAATCATAATGATAGCTTTCGCTGCAAACAGTATGCCCGCTTTCGCGGTAATCACAATACCAGCTTTCGCTGTAATCACAATGCAGCAGCATCACAAAGTATAAAGTATCTCAATGCACTACGTATCACAAAGCTCAAAGCTCCACAATGCACAAAGCTCCACAATGTATCTCAAAGCAGCAGCAGCACACAATGCATGATAGGCAAACATACAATACATTTACACAAAGTATAAGAGAGGAGTCACTACCTGTATCTTTCTTGATGTTCTTTGGCACAGTGGCTCACGCGTCTGACAGATATCAAATCTTATACCAATTTAGGGACAATCGATTAATCTCTTTCCCAATACTTATTTTCATAATACTTTAAATTGGTTATCATTTAGGACTCTTTAGGTAGCTAATAGAGGCCTAAACATATGCCTAAAGGGTTGGAAGAACTACCCTGAAGACCCCTTTTTTGAAAAGCAAAACAGTGATTTTAGGCTGGCTCACTCGAGTAAAAATGACCTCACTCGAGTGATGAAAGACTCGTGCTCAAGCTAGAACGACTCTCACTCGCGAGTGTTTGAAAGTGAGCAGCTACTTCGGCCAGAAAGTGCTCACATCACTCGAGCATAAGGCTTTACACTCGGGTGATGACTCTAAATCCACTCGAGTCCTCGAAAGTGCAACACAAGAAGTGACAACCCGAGAGCACATGCAACCAGCAGGGGGACAAGCTCACTCGAGCATACCCCCCAGTGCTCGGGTGAGAAGGTTTCACTTGCGAGTGTCAGAGCACACTCTTGAACATCAACCAGAGAGTGACAACCTAAAAGCAACCCTAACTCTTAAAGACACGCCATCACTCGATTGATCCCATGCTCACTCGAGTAATCACCAACATCACTCGCGGTGAAGGAAGTGCACTCGAGCCCTCTTCATGAGAACCCAGGCAAAACACGAAGCAAAAAGAGAAAATACAGGCAGCACTCAAGTGAGTTCCTTCCTCACTCGAGTAAGGCTATCAGATTGCCAAATTGCAGCAACTGACAGAAAATTCCCAAATTTACCAAACTTAACCCAATGATTCCCAAATGCCACACAAAGCTCAATACCACTTAAACTTGCCTCAGGAACACATTAGTAACCTCCAAAACATCCAATTACCATTTTAGACACAATATATGCCCTTTGGTCTCTATGACATACAATACCCAAATTTATTCAACTTAATTCTAAACTTCAAAACTATAACCAATACTCAAAAAACTTCACAATGAACTAATCCAAACATCAATCACCATGAAATTCACACATTCCAAAATGAATATAAACTAGGGCAAATTTCCAGAATTTCTGAAACTTATTCAAAACTCATAACATATATATCAAAAAGCATCAAATGCTTACCTCTTCACTTTGCCAAATCCAGAATCTTGATTCTCAAACTTTCAATTTCGTCCAACACTCAAATCACTACCTTTCCAAATTCTGAAAACACCATAATGGAGCTCTTAACACTATGAACAAAATTAGTGAAGAGGATTTGAGTATAAGAGGATCATTACTCACCCAAAATCAAAGCTTTCTCTTTATCTTTCCACCTTCAAGGTCGCAGGAAATGAGAGAAGGAAGAGAGAGAATATGAGAGATGGAGAGGATGATGATGAGTGTTTCTCATCCCTTGCCCATGCTTCCCCACCGAATAGGAGAGAGAAGAGAGAGAGAAAGTAAACTTTTGTCCTCTTGTGCCACATCCAATGGTCCACACAATGCCACATGTCACCATCTTCTTACTTCCTCTATGAGCTCATCTAGACACAAAGCATAGGATTCTGACCCATGATCAATAAATCTCAACCATTGATTTCTAATCACCAAATACACCTATATCAAATTTACATCATATTTCTATAAAAGTGTTTAATTACACTAATTACAATCAATATCAGAGTCATTAGCCCTTAATCCCAAATTGGGTCATTACAAATATAACCATAAGAAACTCTATGGAAGATTCTAAAATGATACTTGGATAGGTTATGACCTATTTCTTGTACATTTAATAATTTTGGACCATTGGAAACTTAAGTTTAAAAGTTGTAAGTTTTGGTTAGTAAAAACCCTGTGCAGGCAGTCAGTTTTCATGGACGTTTTGAATGGGTAAATGGTGGCAAAAAATTTTGAAACTTTCCAGTCTAATACAGCATATGCCAAGCTTTAAAATGGACATAAAATGTTTGACATTTCTATGTGTGTGCTGGGAGATGTGAATTTCCAAAGTTTGGTATCAAAACTGGACTTAATTCTGGAATAGTATAGACATTGTGGAATTATGGATTTTTATGGTTATAGAAGTCAATAATTCATATTTTTCCTGTAAAGAGGACTTAAAAATCTTTAACTAGGACTTAGGATCACCTCATTTTGATTTTTCTAGAATTAGTTATGATTTTTGGAAATTCAGCCCAGAAACAGAAATTTCCTTGGCCGTGGCCAACACCCAAAAATTAGAACTTTTATCTATCTTAAGGTGGTCTTTGAGATAGTACTTTCCAACCCTTTAGGAATTTGTTTGGACTTCTAGTAGCCACCTAAGGGACTTTAATGATAACCAAATCTAAGTATTTTTGAAGTTAACTGAGTATTAGGATAAGTGATAACCTATCGTCCTTAATTATAATTATAGGATTTGATATTTGCCTGGAGGGTAGAAGGCCTGTGCCTAATCAAAAATGGAAAGAACAAGGTAGTGACACTTTATCCTATATCATGTGTAATGCATTACTTGTTTGGTGTTTATCATTGAATATATGAGGAGACGTGGCGGTAAGCCTGGCCTTGAATAGGGGACGTGGCGTGAGCCCGACCTTGAATGAATAGGGGACGTGGCATGAGTCCGGCCTTGAATATTGCTTGAGGGGATGTGGCAGTTAGCCCAGCCTTGAATATTGTTATGCTGCATTGTGATATATGCTTACTTGCTTTGTTAATTATACATCATATACGTAAACTGTTGCTACTGGGATTCTTTTGAATCTTACTCTTTCCAAATAACCATTTTAGACAGGGCAAGTGGATCTCAAGGCAAGCAAGTGAGCAAGGATGACTAGGATTGCCAGTAGTAGTCTTAGTTTCTTTTGGTTTTTGGTTAACATTTGGACAACTGTATATATTGGATTGACCATAAATTTGTAGTTATTGTGTAATCCTCGATATGAGAAACTGAGATGGGCAATAATGCCCTTTAAAACTCTTGGATTAATGAAATTATCCCAGGTGAATGTTGGGAATTTTGCTAGCACTCTGATATTGTATATGTGACAAACCAAATGGGCCAAATGTTTTTATTTAAAAATGAATGGAGATCGTATTATACGAGTTTTGTAAAAAGTTTTAAATTATCCTCGATCTCTTATTCAATTATAAAACTTGTTTTAAACACCAATTATATCCTTGATGATGAAGTGGGTTACATATTATGCAGGAAGGTTATGGTTTTTTTGTATGGCATTATGATGATATAGATGATAGTTGGAAGGTTGTACTTAATGAGCTTATTGTTCATATTGATCATCTGTATGCTGAGAAGATGCGCCAGATCAATGGAGAGAATCAAATGCATTCTAAAACAAAGAAAATGATTGGGGTGATGAAGAAGAAAGTCAAGATAGTTGTAACTGTAACCCCCTTCACGATCAAGGCCGAGATTAAGTTTATAATCAAGTAATTAAGTGAAATTGAGACCTTAGATGATTTGTGACTTAAATAAAATCAAACTTCCCAAAATCAGAGTCTATAAAAACTTTTCTAAAACCTGTTCATAAAGGTCTCATACTCACATTACAAATACATAATTGGCATGTACGCATTGATTCCATTCATACATATCAGAGTATAAGGTAAATTCCCGACACACTCGGGTTCCATTCAATAAATAAGGGTTCTACAGAGGCACAAAGCCCATAAACTTTTTCCCTTTTTCTTGGGGATTACACAAAACTATACAACTAATCCCAATATATATAATTGTTTCCAAAAACATCCAAATAAATTATAAATGATAACCAAATGTTCCAAAAGTAAAACTCCTTGCCCAAAGCTCTAACTACTCTTCGTTGCCCTCTTCCCTTTAAATCCTTCAGCCTTGTCTAAACATTGTTTTTGGGAGAGTGAGATTCTAAGGAATCCCCGTAGTATCAAATCACTCATACTATGCATAACAACAAAATATGGAAGCAAATCATCACACAACACATAGCAACTACAACGACAGTTACAGCGGCAAGGGCGGGTATGGCTCATGTCACCCTTAGGTTTGCTCACGCTGAAGTGCCCACGCTGTATTGCACAATCACATGATCATATCACATATATCACCACAGCTGGGATCCATATAAAATATTTCACATATACACACAGCCACACTGGTCGGATACTTAAACAGGAATCCATAATTCCACAACGCACCCCTGGCAATTACAACAGCAGAAATAACGGCAGGGGTAGGTGTGATAACCACAACCCCTACGACTGCTTACACTGTAATGCACTACGGGAGATAACACAATGGCCTTATGCCAAAAGATACAACAAACAATGATAAGTCATGCATACCAAGTATCATATACAACATGAGAGAAAAGTCACTACCTTGGTTCTTTCGGGCGTGCTCTGGCACCGGTCTCTCCCGAGTAGGGCAAATGTCAAATCTTATATTCATGATTAGGGATAAAGTGTTATTCTCTATACCAATACTCAAATAACTTCATATCACTTAATTTGGTTATCATTTATACTCTTTAGGATGCTACAAACACCTCTAACAAAAACCCTAAAGGATTGGAGGAGCTATGCCAAAGATCCCTTTTTGGAAGCACAAGAACAGAATTTTTCACTGTTGCACTTGAGTGAAGATGGCTTCACTCGAGTGATGATGCACTTTGCACTCGAGCACAAAGGTTAACACTTGAGTGATAGCCAAATAATCACTCGAGTTCTAGTAAGTGTTAACCCGTGAGCAATGGAAATTTTTAAAGAAGAGGATCACTCGAGTGAAACCCCTATCACTCGAGTAACAGCTTAACACTCGCAAGTGTTAAGGCGCACTCTTGAACCTTGGATGTGAGTGACAACCTGAGACGAGAGTTCAAGGTGTCAAATACACCTGCACTCGAGCGAGAGGAGGCTCACTCGAGTGAGAACTCACAACACTTGCAAGTGAGGCTACACTCTTGCCTTTCACGCGGAAGTATACCATGAAAGTTGAAGGAAAAAAGGGAAAATGCACTACCGCACTCGAGTGAACCCACCCTCACTCGAGTGATGTTCATCCTGCACTCGAGTGAACCCCAGATCAATCGAGTGATGCTATCAGAACCCAGAAAACACAGTAAAACTGATAGCACTTCTAAACATTTGCCTAAGTGATTCCAATGGACCCAAAACCTCAACCAAAGCTACTCCCACACAAAAACATCCAAGGAATCCAATAAAACCATTAAAACAACCAAATTCCTACTCCATTATCATGCTTTGGTTTTGGGCAACATTAAACACCAATTTCTCAAAATCACTAAACATGTCATTTCAATCCCAAATCAATCTATCTATCACAAACTCACCACAAGGTACCATTTTCATGCCAATGACATACCAAATACCCAATGACACTCATTTTCGAATTCAAGGCCATAAATACAAAAAAAATCTAAACTTCATCCAATAGCATGAAACATAGATAGAAGGATTGGTTTTACTTATCTTATCAACTTTCTCAAAGACACTTCTTGATTCTCCAACCTCCACAATTCCTTGCAGCCACAAATCAACACCAATGGTGAAACTAGAACCATGAAAATGAAGCTCTCAAGTCAAGGAACAACATTAATGAAATGATTTTTGACATTAGGAGTCATTAGCTTACCTTAAATCAAGCTTTCCTTCTTCCTTTCTCAAGCTTCCATGGCCGCACAAGAGAGAGAAAGATGAGAGAAATGAAGAGAGGTTGAAGATGGAGTGAAATGATAACACTCCCCCCTCCCATACTTATTCCAGCGAATAGGAGGGAAGAAGAGAGAGAAAGAATGCTTTAAAAAAATGCAACATTTGACTTTTACACATACTCTCTCTTCACACCCACTTTTGCCACATGTCTCATTTCTATTGGCTCTCACAAATAAGTCACCAATTTGCTACTCTAATCCTCCATTAGCTATTTAATCACACTTCTCATTTCTTATTAGTTAGTAATTAATTTCCTCATTAATCACTAACTAATTAACTGACAATTTTCCATTCTTTCAATTTTCCCTGATTTTGGCACATTTACCGAAATTACCACAAAACACATAATAATTCAGATTTAACTCACAAATATCCATAATAATCCTCATTAGCCCTTAATCAAAAATTGGGGCATTACAGTAACTACCCTTGTTATGTCACGGATGTTCCTTGTTTATGTAATGTTTTTTTGTTTCAGGTTGCGTCTTCCATGTCTAACTTCATGTTAAAGGAGATTCTAGGTAGTTTAATTTTTAGTAATGTGTAATATTTGTTTTTAGTTCAATGATGTGTCTTTGTTTGACTCATTGTAGTTCAACTTACTTTCATTAAAAGTATTGTTCGTCAGTTTAGTTTCTATGAATCGGAAACCCTCTTAAATGACGGTGCTTATAAATTCAAGATATAAATAAAACACTCCAATAAGCACAAATTATTAGAGATGAAGCAATGTATGATAGAAGTAGGACTCCCTATCACATACCAATAATGACCATTAATTCACAATCCAAACACTTTCAACTAATGTAACTAAATGTAAACATCTCTAAACACTTTGAACTATATTATTGTGGCTAAACGTCATAGGCAGAAAATGAAATTGTCGGCATTAGAATGAGGAACTAAGTAGTAATGCAGTTGTGATTTTTAGTTCTTTTCATGATGAGTTGTCACCAAGATGGTACAATTGAAGGAAGTTGTAACACCCTGCCTTTAATCACGTAATTATAATTCGATAATGCACATTTAATTCGGATTAGAGACTATCGGATAACTTAAACTCATTTCAATCTCCTACTTTGTAGTAGGGTTTTCACAAAACATTCAAAATCTCTTCCTGTTCCTGGTCTCCATTTCAAAATTCGAATATAATTACCTGTACAGTTTATCTACATTCATGTATAACAGAGTGTATAACCAAATCCCCGGCAACTCCCGGGTTCTATACATATATATAATCTAGAGGTTACAAGTATCCACTAGGGGATTACACAACCAAAATCGAATATAAAATTCCTAATTCAAAATATCCTGTAATCCCGAGTTTAAAGTAGATAACCAACATCTCAAAAAATCCTTAGTATCACTAAAGATCCTAAGTGCTTCGGGTTGGCCGCTTCTCCTTTGAGCCACATGCCCTGTCTGAAAGGTTAGTCATAGGAAAGAATGAGATTCGAGCGAATCCCAGTGGTAACAAACCACTCATACAATGCATAACACAAAGCATGTATATAAATCACAACCAGCAACAGCAGCAGCAATCTCAAAGATACATGGTTTTCACCACAAACGACAGCACTCACGGCTGTATGCACAATACGACAGCTTTCGCTGTAATAATAATCACGACAGCTTACGCTGTAATCACAATAACGACAGCTTGCGCTGTAAACGACAGCTATCACCAGCTGTAATCGCAGCAGCATCAAAGAATCATCACATAACAATGATAACACACACATACAGAGCATTATACATAGTATAAGAGAGAGAAAGTCACTACCTGATCCTTTCCCGACGTTTCTTGGCACTGCGGGCTCCCGAGGGCGGCAAATATCGAATCCTACAATTCCAAATGCACCATTTAGACACTTCCATAGTGTTACTTGGGGTTATATGAGTCTATAATGAAAATTTACAAAACTACCCCCGGGGACCCGGCCCGGGCCCGCCGTACCCGGTCCGGTTGCACTTTTCCCGAAATTCTAATCTGGGCTATCCTAACATATTTCCGCCCAAGGAATCCATTTCCGGACTCGGAATTATCAAATTCAATGTCAAATTACGAAATTGCCCTTGGCAGCCCTACTTTTAGGGTTTTAGGGGCGTTTCCGTAATTATGCTTTCTCAGCCTTTTCTGAAAAAGTGCCCAACTGTAACCCCACCTATTTTTGCCCACTGAATCCAATGGAATCATCAAATCATTGAAAATCCAACTCTAAGGCCCTCAAACATCCCTGGCCGAAATAATTGTGTTTTCCAGGAAAAATCGGGGTTTTACGATTTCGGCTCCGTAAACACGTTCCTTTCTACTCCTAACCACTTTATTAACAATATAATTGAGTTATAACAACCATTTGAACTAAAATTGGGCAGCATAACCCTTAGATATACACTTTTCCAAAATTTAAAACCAATGGCAATCCGGCGAAATTTCACCGATTAAATTGCCCACAACAGCCAGAATAGTTAATATACGAAGGTTTGGAAGTTACCTCAAGCTCCAACAAGCTTTTCCCAAAAATGGCAGCAAACCCTAACTTTTAAAACACCCAATTTGAGCTTTCCAAACCTTAAAGAACAAAGAGGAGTAGTTTAGAATCGGAGTTATACGCGTTAGGAGCTAAATCGTCGGAGAAATCGGCTTACCTTGCGAGATTTCTCCTCTTTCTCTCTCTAAGAGCTCTCAACTTTCTCTCACTAGTGCAGCTGGTTCATCACGACAGAAATGAGCTGAAGAAGATGAGAATATATCTAATTCCATGCTGATGTCATCTTTTAGTGAGATGATGTCATAATTCCCATTTTCGGATTTTCTGGCAGATTTTCTGCCCAAACTTTGAAAAATCATAACTAATTCTAGAAAAATCGAAATGAGGTGATCCCAAATCCAAATGAAAGGTATTTAAGTCCTCTTTATAGGAAAAATATGAGCCATTACCAGAAATCACCACAAAATTCCAGAATTACACAAATTTCATCATTGCCCCAAAACAGAGTCCATTTTCGACCTCAAACTTTGGACAGTCATATCTCCCATTTCCCAAAACTAAATGGCACAAATTATATGTCCATTTTGAAGCTTGGGATGTGAACTTTAAGACTGGAAAGTTTCATAATTTTCTGACTTCATTTGCCTAGTCAAAACATCCACACGAGAAGACTGCCCAGAATAGAGTTTCACTGGACAGAATTTCAGATTTTGCATCTCAACTTCCAATGGTTCCATTTTCATACCAAACATCATTCCCACATAAATTTTCACAAGGAAGCCATTGGAATCATTAAAATATCCAAATTCCCATCACACATTCTCCAAAAGTGTTTATTCAACAATAATTATATCCACTTTTAAAGTCATTAGCCCTTAATCACTTTTTGGGATATTACATTTCTCCCCTCGAAAATTAAATTTCGTCCTCGAAATTGCTACACAACTTGAGCCATAAACTCCGGATATCGTCTTCGCATATCTCCCTCCGCTTCCCAAGTTGCCTCTCTTTGCGTCATTCCCTTCCAGATCACCTTCACATATGGAATGCTCCTGTGTCTGAGCCGTCGCTCTTCTCGGTCAATGACTTGCTCTGGCTCCACTGCATATGTGAAATTGTCTTGAAGCTCAACATCCTCATACTCAATGATGTGAGACGGATCCGGTTGGTACTTCTTCAATTGAGAAACGTGGAATACGTCATGGAGTCTACTCAAGCTCGGAGGTAGAGCTACTCGGTAAGCTACAGGCCCAATCCTCTCAAGGATTTCAAAAGGACCTATGTATCTAGGGCTTAGCTTCTTCCTCTTAATCGCTCGCCCAACACCGGTGATAGGAGATACTCTTAAGAAAATATGATCTCCAACCTCAAACTCTAGAGGCCGTCTTCTCTTGTCAGCGTAGCTTTTCTGGCGACTCTGCGCTGTAAGCAACCTCTTGCGAATAATCTGAATCTGTGCTGAGGTTTGATCAACCAAATCTGGCCCATAAAGCTTCCTTTCAGATAATTCATTCCAGCATAAAGGTGATTGACACCGTCTTCCATACAACGCTTCATACGGAGCCATTTGGATGCTCGCATGATAGCTATTGTTGTAAGCGAACTCAGCCAGTGGAAGGAAACGATCCCAACTTCCTTTAAAGTCGAGAACACAAGCTCGCAACATATCTTCCAGCGTCTGAATTGTTCTCTCAGATTGTCCATCCGTTTGAGGATGATAAGCCGTACTGAATCTCAGTTGAGTACCTAAGGCTTCATGCAATGCTTTCCAAAACTTTGAAGTAAATCGTGGGTCTCGATCGGAAATGATGTTTTTCAGAACACCATGAAGTTTGACAATCTCTCGGATATAAATCTCCGCTAGTTTATCAGGAGAATAACCAGCATTGATTGGTATAAAGTGGGCTGACTTCGTTAACCGATCCACAATTACCCAGATCGCATCATAATTTCTGATCCTAGGTAATCCCACAACCAAATCCATGGTCACGCTTTCCCATTTCCATTCTGGAATCTCAGGACTCTGAAGTAAACCAGGCGGTCTCTGGTGCTCGATCTTCACTTTCTGACAAGTGAGACACCTTGCAACATATTTGGTCACGTCACTCTTCAAACCCGGCCACCAATACACCGATTTCAGATTCTGATACATCTTGGTCATACCAGGATGAAGAGTATATCGGCTCTTGTGTGCCTCATCCAGAATCTTCTGCCTCAACTCTGCCTTAAGTGGAATGAAAACTCTTTTCTGGTAACGAACCAATCCACGAGGCGATATGTCATAGCCTGAAACTTCTCCCTGTTCGATTCGAGTCAGATTGCGCTGTATCCAGTCATCTTGACTCTGAGCTTCTTCAATTTCCGCCCTTAGATCACTCTCCTCTTGAGAAACAGTGTAATTGGCACAGATGATCTGGTTTG
The DNA here is from genome assembly GCA_963855925.1 of Inga laurina. Classification (NCBI taxonomy): domain Eukaryota; kingdom Viridiplantae; phylum Streptophyta; class Magnoliopsida; order Fabales; family Fabaceae; genus Inga; species Inga laurina. The sequence continues at coordinate 60,117,837 of OY979702.1, read as the reverse complement.
TCAAATTTAAATCACGGAAATCTTCAATCAATTTCCTTTCTTGTATCATCATAGCTGCAACGTGCACAGTCTTTCGGCTAAGAGCATCAGCGACTACATTTGCCTTACCCGGATGATATTTTATTTCCAGGTCGTAGTCCTTAAGCAATTCCATCCAGCGGCGCTGTCTCATATTCAGTTCTTTTTGATCATACAGATATTTGAGACTCTTATGGTCGCAGTACAGTTCCACAGTCACACCATACAGGTAGTGACGCCAAATCTTCAAAGCAAACACAATGGCCGCAAGCTCCAGATCATGAGTGGGATAGTTCAATTCATGAGGTCTGAGCTGTCGAGAGGCGTAGGCCACCACACGTCCCTGCTGCATAAGGACACACCCTAATCCCTGCCCACTGGCATCAGAATACACAACATATGTCAAACTGGGATCGGGTAAAATCAACACAGGTGCCGACGTCAACCTCTCCTTCAGCTCCACAAAACAGTTTTCACATTTATCGTCCCACACAAACGGCTGATCTTTTCTCGTGAGCTTGGTCATTGGTAATGCAATACGGGAGAAATTTTGGATAAATCTCCGATAATAACCAGCAAGACCCAGAAAACTGCGTATTTCCGCCACAGATTCTGGCCTCTTCCAGTTCAGTACTGCTTCCACTTTGCTGGGATCCACAGAGACCCCTTCTTGCGAGATAACATGGCCTAAGAATTTCACTTCTGATAGCCAAAACTCGCACTTGCTCAATTTAGCATATAATTGCTTCTCGCACAAGATATTCAATACGATTCTCAAATGATGCTCATGCTCATCCTTATTCTTGGAATATATCAAAATGTCATCGATAAACACAACAACAAACTGATCCAGATATTGCCGAAAGATACGGTTCATGTAATCCATGAAAACCGCAGGCGCATTGGTTAGCCCAAATGGCATCACCAAGAACTCATAATGACCATATCGGGTCCTGAAAGCAGTCTTTGAAATATCTTCTGCTTTCACTCGCAGCTGATGATACCCTGACCTTAGATCAATCTTTGAAAACACACACGAACCAGAGAGTTGATCTAATAGGTCATCAATTCGGGGAAGAGGGTACTTGTTTTTTATAGTAACTTTATTCAGCTCTCTGTAGTCGATACACAAGCGAAGACTCCCATCTTTCTTCTTTACAAACAACACTGGAGCTCCCCAAGGCGACACACTGGGTCTAATAAACCCTTTCTCAAGCAAATCTTCTATTTGTTTCTTTAACTCCGCCATTTCGTTTGGGGCCATGCGGTATGGGGCCTTGGATATAGAACCAGCTCCAGGTATAATGTCAATTGGGAACTGAACTTCCCTTTCTGGAGGTAATCCGCTCAGATCGTCCGGAAACACCTCAGGGAATTCATTTACCACGGGTATATTATTCAAGGTTTCACCATTTTCCCCTTGCACAGAGAAAAACACTACATACCCCTGGCAACCCTTTTCAAGATACTTTTCAGCTTTGGCTGCCGAAAGAAAATTCATACTAGCATCCACATCTTCAACCCTCTGAGATACAGGATATACTATCCTCTTGTTTCCACAATCAAGCAATATATTATTTGCCATTAACCAATCAAAACCCAAAATGACTTCTAATTGACTAAGAGGCAAACATATCAAATCTACAATAGATTGATGCCCTTCCACAGTTATGACACAACTCAAACAAGCTTCTGTGGTCAAGGCCTTAATACCCATTGGAGTTGACACTACTAATTCAAATGGCAGTTTGTGCACATGCAATCCCAGGCGCTTCACGCAATCATAGGCAATGAAGGAGTGACTTGCACCCGAGTCAAATAAAACTTGCAACAGATGGCCATCAAGTAGAAGTTTACCTTGTATTAGCTCAGGAGATTTGCGGGCCTCCTCATGGGTCATAGTGAATACTCGGCCCTGTGTCCTCGGTCTCTGGTCTGGTCGTGGCTCTTTGCATTCAGCAGAAGTATGCCCCACACGCTTACAATTGAAGCATATTATTTTGCCATCACAAGTTTTGCCTTGATGTGGTTGGTTACACCGACGACAAATCCATGGTCCAGAATATGTTCTTTGCTGGTCACGGCTCCCAGACTGGTAGGGCTTCTTACCACTTCCAGACGAAGATCCTTGCCCCTTTCGCTTTTGTGAGGTAGCACCCTTATTAGGTTCATTGCGGTGGCTAGTAGCTCTGGCAGGATACAAATCTCTCAAGTTGTTCTCTGTAATCCTGCACTGTTCAACCGCCTTGTTGAACTTGGTAAATTGATGAGTAGCTAAGCGCTTCCTCAACTCTCGCCTCAGACCGCGAATGAGCATATCAGAACTCCATTCTTCATCATCTTTGAACCGGAGATAGGAGGAGTATCGAGCCAATCGGACAAAACGGGACAAGTAATCATCGAAGCTTTCCGCGTCCCCTTGCCTGATATTCAGGAATTCTGTCTCCTTCTCGAGCCTCACTGATTTGGGAAAATACTTCTCGTTGAATTCTTGTTGAAACAATTCCCAAGTCAATGGCATCTTGTTGCTCTTCAAGGTTAGGGCGATATTCCGCCACCAACGGTCTGCATCCCCTTCGAGTTTGTAAACGGCCAGTCGTGGCTTCACCTCATCCGGACAATTAAGCACCTCAAATATTTTCTCCAGTCTGTTCATCCAATCTTCGGCTGCTTGAGGGTCAAATCTCCCTCTGAACGCAGGAGGCAGATGCTTGCAGAACCTGGTGACCCAAAACTGAAGGTCTCTTTCCTCTCTAAGCGGCATCCCATGTGATTCTTGATTTGGGACAATGTGAGGTGGGGACTCCAGGGGTCGTGCTGACCCTTCAGCAGTGTCTTCATGACGGGTTTCTCCTTGAGTTTCCTCCGGAGTGGACTGAACTGGACCTTCCTTGTTCTTCGCCTTCTCTGCTCTGAGCTCTTCTCTCAACTCAGTTATCATATCTCTTTGATCCCGGATTAGACCCATCAGCTCTTGCATAGGATCTGGTGGATTATCATTGACGACCTCCACCTCTGGGTCTACACGCGGAATATTGGGGCGTCCTCTAGTTTTCTTCATTCTACAAACAACTTGCCCCATTAATTTAGCAGAGATAGTATGCACATATAGTCACAAAACTCATATATATATCCATGTCAATAAAACATACATGTGCATACACAACAATCATTCACAGATAATCTTCTATCCCTACTACTATCTAAGGGATCTATCCTAGCAACCTCTACCCTTGCCAGGAACTACAGCTCTGATACCAAAATGTAACACCCTGCCTTTAATCACGTAATTATAATTCGATAATGCACATTTAATTCGGATTAGAGACTATCGGATAACTTAAACTCATTTCAATCTCCTACTTTGTAGTAGGGTTTTCACAAAACATTCAAAATCTCTTCCTGTTCCTGGTCTCCATTTCAAAATTCGAATATAATTACCTGTACAGTTTATCTACATTCATGTATAACAGAGTGTATAACCAAATCCCCGGCAACTCCCGGGTTCTATACATATATATAATCTAGAGGTTACAAGTATCCACTAGGGGATTACACAACCAAAATCGAATATAAAATTCCTAATTCAAAATATTCAGTAATCCCGAGTTTAAAGTAGATAACCAACATCTCAAAAAATCCTTAGTATCACTAAAGATCCTAAGTGCTTCGGGTTGGCCGCTTCTCCTTTGAGCCACATGCCCTGTCTGAAAGGTTAGTCATAGGAAAGAATGAGATTCGAGCGAATCCCAGTAGTAACAAACCACTCATACAATGCATAACACAAAGCATGTATATAAATCACAACCAGCAACAGCAGCAGCAATCTCAAAGATACATGGTTTTCACCACAAACGACAGCACTCACGGCTGTATGCACAATACGACAGCTCTCGCTGTAATAATAATCACGACAGCTTACGCTGTAATCACAATAACGACAGCTTGCGCTGTAAACGACAGCTATCACCAGCTGTAATCGCAGCAGCATCAAAGAATCATCACATAACAATGATAACACACACATACAGAGCATTATACATAGTATAAGAGAGAGAAAGTCACTACCTGATCCTTTCCCGACGTTTCTTGGCACTGCGGGCTCCCGAGGGCGGCAAATATCGAATCCTACAATTCCAAATGCACCATTTAGACACTTCCATAGTGTTACTTGGGGTTATATGAGTCTATAATGAAAATTTACAAAACTACCCCCGGGGACCCGGCCCGGGCCCGCCGTACCCGGTCCGGTTGCACTTTTCCCGAAATTCTAATCTGGGCTATCCTAACATATTTCCGCCCAAGGAATCCATTTCCGGACTCGGAATTATCAAATTCAATGTCAAATTACGAAATTGCCCTTGGCAGCCCTACTTTTAGGGTTTTAGGGGCGTTTCCGTAATTATGCTTTCTCAGCCTTTTCTGAAAAAGTGCCCAACTGTAACCCCACCTATTTTTGCCCACTGAATCCAATGGAATCATCAAATCATTGAAAATCCAACTCTAAGGCCCTCAAACATCCCTGGCCGAAATAATTGTGTTTTCCAGGAAAAATCGGGGTTTTACGATTTCGGCTCCGTAAACACGTTCCTTTCTACTCCTAACCACTTTATTAACAATCTAATTGAGTTATAACAACCATTTGAACTAAAATTGGGCAGCATAACCCTTAGATATACACTTTTCCAAAATTTAAAACCAATGGCAATCCGGCGAAATTTCACCGATTAAATTGCCCACAACAGCCAGAATAGTTAATATACGAAGGTTTGGAAGTTACCTCAAGCTCCAACAAGCTTTTCCCAAAAATGGCAGCAAACCCTAACTTTTAAAACACCCAATTTGAGCTTTCCAAACCTTAAAGAACAAAGAGGAGTAGTTTAGAATCGGAGTTATACGCGTTAGGAGCTAAATCGTCGGAGAAATCGGCTTACCTTGCGAGATTTCTCCTCTTTCTCTCTCTAAGAGCTCTCAACTTTCTCTCACTAGTGCAGCTGGTTCATCACGACAGAAATGAGCTGAAGAAGATGAGAATATATCTAATTCCATGCTGATGTCATCTTTTAGTGAGATGATGTCATAATTCCCATTTTCGGATTTTCTGGCAGATTTTCTGCCCAAACTTTGAAAAATCATAACTAATTCTAGAAAAATCGAAATGAGGTGATCCCAAATCCAAATGAAAGGTATTTAAGTCCTCTTTATAGGAAAAATATGAGCCATTACCAGAAATCACCACAAAATTCCAGAATTACACAAATTTCATCATTGCCCCAAAACAGAGTCCATTTTCGACCTCAAACTTTGGACAGTCATATCTCCCATTTCCCAAAACTAAATGGCACAAATTATATGTCCATTTTGAAGCTTGGGATGTGAACTTTAAGACTGGAAAGTTTCATAATTTTCTGACTTCATTTGCCTAGTCAAAACATCCACACGAGAAGACTGCCCAGAATAGAGTTTCACTGGACAGAATTTCAGATTTTGCATCTCAACTTCCAATGGTTCCATTTTCATACCAAACATCATTCCCACATAAATTTTCACAAGGAAGCCATTGGAATCATTAAAATATCCAAATTCCCATCACACATTCTCCAAAAGTGTTTATTCAACAATAATTATATCCACTTTTAAAGTCATTAGCCCTTAATCACTTTTTGGGATATTACAGAAGTTGCTACTGCCATTCAAATAAAAGGAGTGTATAAGCAAGTACCAACAACATGAAACACATTAACATAATCTTATATCAAGGCCTATTTATAATCTACTACTGTCATGGAGATAAGCCATTTGACCATACCAAAAATGTGAAACACATCGTAAGACCAAAAATAAAAAGTGATTTGGCAAAGTTGCTACTGTCATGCTTTCAATAAAAAAATATATAATTAGAATCCAAAATCGTGAAACAAACTTAAAAGATGTTACAACTAAGGGCAAATAGTGAAAACATATTTTTGACATATCTTAGATGTTTCATGCAACAAAAAATTTGAGATCAGGACCCGTACCTGAAGTAGCCTATAAAGATACATGTAAGGGCCACTATATCGTAGGCATTTCATGCAAAAAAAAACAAAGAAACTAATTTCCTTAGTTTCAGAAAAGTAAAAAAGTTCCCTACACAAACCAAGCATGAAATGGGAATGAAAAGATAAGACAACTACCTTTTCTCACCCACACTTTTGACTAATGAAAGGGACGTGTTATCACAATGTTACTGCATGATTCCAAGAATGGTTCATAATCCTAGAAACAAAAATGTGTCATCATAATGTTACCCTGATATGTTGTCTAACACATCTCAGTTAAGGAGATTTACATGGTTTATAATATAACAATCAACTACATTATACAATTAATGAGTCATATGCAGAACAATTAACTGCATAAAACAAAGAAAACATGTATCATAAAAGCCCATTAAATCATTCCAGTTTTTTGATGCCCATTGTATATGCATGAGTTCATCAAAAAAAAAGCATAGAGGTGCAAGAACTCATTTAGGCAACTGGTCCTTAACTACTACATAAAACATAAAATAGACTTGGTCTACTATGGGGTCATTAAGCACCGGATAAAATCACAACACACAAACCTTGTATTCATGATCCAACTAAGTATAATCATATAAACTTATTTGAATGAACAGGTAGTATAAAAGGAACTAACACAGAAACACTAATTACTCAGCTGAATCTTACCTTGCCAAGGTCTATCCCTAATACATAATTTGTGATGAGTGGCTTCCAAACATTCTATAAAAATGATTTATACATGATGTTACTTTCATGGAGGGAAATGGGGTTAGCCCACTTAATATCACATGTGGTCCTCTCATTGTCTTTGCCAGCTATGACTTTGGTGAGGAAATTTGGCTTGTTCATGGCATCCGTAGAGGTAGAATCATGGCAGGATTAATGAGTTTTCATTCACCAAGATATTCCCTCTTCTATTGCTTGTATGGTATAATGAGAACATATGGCTTAGAAAATCCTGAATAGGAAATGTCTGATCCTCATAGCTTCAGGTACCATATAGAGTATCTAAATCTCATCTCAAACTTCATCCCATACATGAGAGTAAAGATGAAAAAGGGAACAGATGAGGCCATTTTCATACAAAATCTCCTAAGTCACGAGTATATGAAGATCACACTTGTTCATCTAAATCTTAGAAGAAACAATGAAGCAAATTTATACTTACGACGTGAAATCGCTGATGAGAATGACTCAGATGCCAGTTTGGCTTTACCTACTGCAACTACACTGGGAATGCAACTAAGGTTTATAAGTGAGGCTGAAGAAGACTCAAACTTTGTCACTACATGTCCAAAGACCTCCTTTGTACTTGTGTTGTTTTAGCTAAGAATTGTTTTATGTTTACCTAGGCATGAGTTCTTAATTACAACAAATATGTGTAAATTTCAACTTCATGTTGTCTGGAGTCTGGATTAATATTTCTCTTTCCTTTTATTAATTTTAATTTCATGTTTTATGTTAATTGAGGTTATGTTCCTTGAAAAGTTATGTTGCCTTCAATGATATTGCATTCAAAGTTGAAGTCATGCACAAATGGCACATCAAAGTAGGATAATAGGAATTGGACTTCTTCTAGTGGAACAAACATTCATTCGAATATAAAATAAAACCACAAAAACAGTTACACTCCAAGTGAGGTTCATGGGATAATATGAACCAAACCATACAATCACAAGTTGTTACAACTAAATAAAAAGTAAAAACACAAGACTTGAAGACTACAAACTCTAACAACACTCAGACATTTTCCTTCCTCTCTCAGTCACTGACATAATGAAGCTTCAACAAATGCATTCAGCTTAGGGGCATGTAATGTAACCCCCTGCCTTATAAATAGTAATTATAATTCAAAAATACATAGTTAAGATAATTTAGAGACCGACGGTTAATCAAACACTTTTCAATTCCCTCCTTACAGTAGGGTTTTCACAAATTTCTTTTGAAATCGGTTTAGCCTGGTCTACTATTTATATTTCAAATATAACTATCCTGTGCAGTTATATCACATTCATACATATCAGAGTGTACAACCAAAATTCCCGGCAACCCCCGGGTTTCATACATATCAACTAAGGGTTTATAAATTCCTGTTGAGGGGATTACATAACCGTATCCAAAATAATATTTACAAAATATACACAGTGATCCCCAATCAAAAATTAATAACCAACTTCCCAAAATCAAATGACCCTATAAAGGTCCTAGTCGCCCTTGGTCGTCTCTTTTCCCTTGGAGCCACTTGCCCTATCTGAAGGTTAGTCAAAGGAAAGAATGAGATTCAAAAGAATCCCAGTAGTAACAAATCACTCATACCATACATATTCACAAAGCATACAATGACATCATCAAGCAGCATAGCAGCACGAAACACAGCATACAAGCTGCCACATATACATATATTCACAGAGTCTCATCCCCCGTATCTCCACCTCCCCGAAGGCACGGTCCTCCCACCGAAACCACTGATAGGCCGCAGGTGAAGGATTCATAAATAGCCTTTTGGCTTTCACATATAGCCTTATGGCTTCTATATAGTCTCATCCCCCGTATCTTCACCACCCCGCAGGTATGGTCCTCCCACCGAAACCACCGGTGGTCCGCAAGTGAAAGACTCACAAACAATGATAAATCAAACATGCAATGCATCACATATAATATAAGGAAAAGCGTCACTACCTTGTTCTTTCCTGGTGTGCTCCGGCACAGTCAGCTCACGAGCAGGGCAAATATCAAACCCTATAAACCAAAATCAAGGACGACGGATTAATCTTTATCGTAAATTCTTGACTCCATAACACTTAAAGTTGGTTATCATTTGAACTCTTTTTAGTTGGCTACTAGAAGCCTAGACACATACCTAAAGGGTTGGGAAAAACTTGACTAAAACCCCCCTCTCAGAAGTTAACACACTAACTTTTAACTCATGCACTCGAGTAATAGGTGGCGCACTCGAGTGATGAGACAACTTGCACTCCAGTGAGGACGGCTCACTCATGCTAGTGCTTGGCCGAGAGCAACAACTGAGTCAAAACATAATCACAACACTCGAGTCTTGAAACCAACACTCTGGTGGTAGCCCCATACTCACCCAAGTCCTATCAAGTGAGGCACAGGAAGTGACTACCCGAGTATAACAGAAACTTTAAAATGAGAAGTGCACTCGAGCAGCAACCCTAGCACTCGAGTGATGGCACAACACTCGCGAGTGCTAGTACACACTATTGAAAAATGGCCTGTGAGTGATAACCCGAGACACGGCCTCATAGTGCGAAACACATGCATACTCAAGTGAGACCATATACACTCTAGTGAGGATCCATATCACTCGCAAGTAAGATAATAATCTTCAGCTTTCTTTACGTGGGAGTGTAACAGAAACTTGAAGGAAAAGAGAAAACATTATGCTACACTCAAATGAGACCCCAGATCACTCGATCGAGGTTTATCAGAAGCCAAAACACAGCAGATGATAGCATTTTCCAGATTTTACCCCATATGCTTCCAATGGTCCCAAAGTTAACAAATAACATATTGCCACACAAATTTTCACAGGGAACCCATTGGAAACACCAAAACAACCAAATTCCTATCACAATGACACAATCCACCCTTCCAAACACATTGCAATCCAAAACCACTAAATGACCAACTTGGCTTCCAAGACTACAAACCAATTTCGTTGACACAAAGACACAATATGACACCAAATCCAACACAATACACTATCCAAATCATCCATTCCAAAATCACATGAAAATCAGGGCAAAATTCTCAAATCTCAAAACTTAACCAATAATCATAATAGTTAGGTCACAATGCATCAAATACTCACCTCTTCCTCTTCCCAAGGTTGGTTTCTTGATTCCTCAACTTTCAAATTTCTTCAAGTACTCAAACACTTTTCAAAAAATCTAAAACCATAGTAATAAAGCTCTCATCACCATGATCAACATTAATGAAGATGAATTGAGCATTCAAAGTTATATGGAGCACCTACCTTGCACTTCTTTCTTTCTCTTTCCTCCTTGCTTTGGACAACAATGGCTGCTAGAATGAGAGAGAATAAAACAAAAATTTGGCTTCCCATGAGTGCTTCTAGCTGACTTTGAGGGAGAGAGGAGAGAGGGAAAGAACTTCGAACATTTGACCATCATCTATGGCCCAAATGTTGCCACTTGTCATAATCTTGTTTCACCCTCCATGGACACACATGAACACCCACACATACAATTCCACTCTCTTGCTCACTTAACCCTAACCATTGATCTTGAAGTTACCAATGAGTTTCCTCTTAGATAACTGACCAATCGGTCGATAACTTTCCTTTTTCCCATTTTGCACCTGATTATAGCAATTCCTACTAAATCACCAACAAGCACATTTATATCATTCCATTTTACTCAAACATGCGCCCTCCCTACCATTAGGATTCATTTGAAGCTTTATCACACCATTAAGCTTAAATACAGGGTTTTGGGCACTAATCAGAACACATTCAGATCAAAATTCACATTATATTCTTCAAAAATGTTTATCAACAATAATTATACCCACTTTTGAAGTCGTTAGCCCTTAATCCCAAATTGGGGCATTACATGTAACAACCATCTTGTCTAAACCTCCACTCAAAAATTGAAAATATATCATCACCGTCCAGAGTTTCAAGATCACGATAGAACTGATAAAGAATCAAACATAACATCATGTTATTATACGGCCATGCTCAATAAAAAGGCAGTATACTCAAATAAATAGAAAGCATGCAATTAATGTCCAAACCTGAGTTAATACCAACTCATTCCTAGGCCTTGGAGAAGCATCAAATGAATGACAAAACTCATGGTATATTATACGGTCAAGCTTCAGAAAGATGCTACTTTTAAGTACCCCACAATGAAGGTCCTCAAAGGAAGGGCCCAACTCCATATCATTCATTGAAATTTTCAGCTTACATGCATGACATTCATATGCAGGTTTCACACCCCTGGTACTGGAACGTAACGCAAGGCCTAAAAGTAACCATCACGAGATTAAACATTAAAGTTTAACTGAAAAACAATCAAGAGGCAGATAATAGAGAAATTTTATCTACGTTAAACATTAAAGAGTTTGACTAAACTTTTATGGGAAGCTTTAGCAACAACCAAACTATATTAGACCTTTCACCATGCACAATGTGACACCGTCCTGACCGAATCCATGCCATGAAATCAAGGTACCTTTGAAGCAAAGTCTTCATTAGTTAATGGAACAACTTGCAGGGGGAGAGATGAACATAGAAGACGATGGAAGCAAAATTCAAAAACCAAGCATAAGAGAGAAACACGCAATGAATGAGGGTGATAGTTGAAGCTAATAGAACAGTATAAAAAGCAACTACTGTGGCGGGAAGATATGAAATATGGAATCTGAAATCTGAAATTCAAACTATAACCATGCCAACTGCCCTTTTTAGAAGCGCTCAACTTGACACAAAGCTGATGACTTTTTTCTTTAAGCGAAGCCGTTTACCTCTAGTGAACAGTGTTTTGAGTCAGGAGCCACAGTGAGCCGTCATGTAACATTCGGCTTGAATAGATTAGTATTAGGAGGTATGTTGATTAAGTTTTAGAAAATATAAAATTATATTACCACTAAGCTAAATACTAATATATGTTGAATTGATTTGACTTTTCAAAATGTTGAATGCATTTTAAGATTGAGAAAATTACAGTTAGGTCCCAGGCAAAAAAAAATAAAGAAATGGTACCTTCAAATTTCAAAATGAAAAAATGCTCCCATTGACAACTCCATGTACGGATCATTGACAAGTCTAGGAGTGCCATCGACAAGTTCTTGGGACCATTTTTTCATCTTGAAATCTAAAGGGACCTTTTTTTTATTTTTTTTCTCTTATATGGGACCTGACTGTAATTTTCCCTTTAAGATTCACACTGAAAAATTCTAGAAACATTTATTACAACAACTCAACTTTGGTTTTGATAAAATTTTGACAAATAATTCCTTGGCGTATATAATACTTTCATTTTCATTATAAGGCAAAATTTCATACTTTTCATTCCAGAACTTTAAAGGCCAAAAAAAAAATCTATAACTTTGTATGAGTATTAAGTTTTGGCCAAAGCATACATTTAGTCCTTTATGTTTACAAAAAATTTTATTTTAGTCCCTTAACTTTATAAATTACATTTTTAGTCCTTCAATCTCAATGACGTTTGTCACAGTTAACGAAAAATGCCGACTCATCAAACTTAAATGATAATTATACCATTAAACGCTAATAAAGCATCTTTGCATTTTAATCTATACTTTTGTATTTTAATAGGGTAAATCAAAAATGAAAAGTTTCCCACGCTTGTTGGGGTAGGGGGATTGAGATAAGGGATGAAGAGAAAGTTGACGCAAAAGGGGAGGGATGAGAGGGAAAAAGATGGGCACAATTTCTAAAAGAAATGATAAACAAGCTTGCACATCATATTAAGTTTAGTGACATTATACATTTTCATTGGTGTGAGCAAGGTTATTAAACCCGGTTCGGCTGTTGAACTGAATTGGTTGAGATAGTGGGTCAAACTGGAGCTAGAGTGGTAAAGAAGTGAAGATTTTAGAATTATTAATATGAAATTTTACATAAAATAAAAAATCAAATTAAATTATTTTTTAAAATAAAAAATAATGAACCTGCAGACTTGACCAGAACAGTCAGGTGACCGGTTTGCTGCTTTCCGGCTCAAACCAACCAATCCGTTCCGGTTTTTAAAACTATGGGTGAGAGAGAGTATACTAGAATTTCTTTAAAATGCTATGTTAACATTTAATTGATGAGTCATCACTTAAGTTTGATGAGTCAACATTTTTCGTTAACTATGACTAATGGCATTAGGATTAGAAGTGTACTTTATAAACTCAAGGGACTAAAATGATACATATGCAAATATAAATGATCAAATATATACTTTAGCCTTAAGTTTTTATTTGGTTGTTATTTTATTATTATTTTAATACTTTAATTTTAAAAATATAGTAAATAATTAGTTTACATAAATAAAAATGAGCCTTTATTTCTTATACACATCACTCACCCTCTCATTGTCACTGGTATTTTTCAGTCCAAAAAAAACTCTGGTTGTTATGAGCCTGTATTATTTATTATTATTATTATTATATTTTGTGACGAAGGCCGTAAGAAATGGCCCACATGTGCTATCACTGCATCCCATTACACCCTGGATGGGCCCAGCAATGGCCGGCTTCCCACATTTACTAATAATTGATAAATCAATAATTTGTAGTTAAATGAATTATTTATGAAAAACACACGTCACTATAAATTTTATAACTGATTTGTTATTTGACATTAGCAGTGATTATCGGTGACCGTAATAACTAATGACACATTAATGAAAAAAATGTTGATATTATCTTTGGTCACTTAAATTTACCTTCATTTTGGTTTAAATCACTCAAGTTTCACTTGTTTTAGGCCCTATATAAGTGAAATGTTCAAGGTTTTTATTGAGTCATAAAAACCATAAACAAAATGAAATTTTAGAGAACAAAACCAAAATGAGAGCAAAATTGAGTAATCAAAAGTTTATATTAACCCAAAAAACAATTAGCTTGTCATTTGATGTATGCAAGTAATCTAACTTTTAACCATAATAAGAATAACAATCACAAAAAATTAATTTTAATACATATATAATAGCACCAATATAATCTAAATTCCTTGCCAGAGAAGCGCGACATGAAATCTACCAAGATAAGCCAACAGTGAAAATGCTTTGATGATATTGTCGCCACATCAACTCATAGGCACGATTTAATTAGCAAAAACAATAATAATAAAAGAAACTATCCAGTTGATTCATAAATAATAAACTATCCGTACACAGATTCAATAAAAGAATATCTTGATAAAAATAATGCACTAAAATACATTTTTTGTGCCAAAATACACTATAATACATTAAAAGTCCATGTTTTCTGTACCATTCTGTTCCGTCTCTCCCATCCATATATTTCACACACATCCTCTATCAATATAATGATCTAGACAAAATCGTCCACCTCATTTAGCAGAGGTTCGTTTAAGATCTCTGGTTTTGAACTCTAAAATTGGCATAAATCAGGTCTCTCATAGCTCTATCGAAGTAAACATGGCAAGTACAAAGCATGTTGCCATCTTAGGTGGAAAAAGATCAATGTGAGAAGGGACAGGCAAGCAAAGATTAGAGCCAAATTTTACCAGGATCAGAAAATTTGCAAGTCACACTTTTCCTTCGTATTTGTGATTCACTTCATAATCATGCTGCAGATCTGCTAGAGTGTTTCTGCAAGGTCCCTCTACAAAACATGAGAACATAAGGGAAAATAAACACTTCAATTTTTATTTCTCTCCCATAATCTGATTGAATCAAGATTGTTTACCTCCAAAAACAGTATGAAGATACTGAAGATCATCAAGTGAGCAAACATCTATTAAAGCATAGACACCAGGTCTTAGAGCTTCATCTATTTCTCTGCAAAGTCACAAATGCAACAAGTGGCATCAGTTAATGCTACAGAGAACGGGTAAATAGTCAACAAGTCGATTAATCAATGGTTGTACAGTTGGTGCATTTCACACTCAGACTATCAAATTTAATCCCCCCTGATATTTGCAGCTTGTTGATTTTAACATTAAAATTATAAGAATGAAAGGCTTCAATATTTTGGGAAACTTGAGGGCATCTGAGATGGACGTAGATTAATGTCAGTAGGAAACAGAGGGGCAATCTTCTGAGATGAAAAGTGAAGTCCAATTCATGTAAATTTTTACAGAAAATGGAAGAGAAAAAGAGCAACAAAGAAAAACTGATAGACAACCTTCTGATGCCACATCTTCTGGGACCGTATCCTGAATAAACCCATATATAGTTTGACAGAAACAGAGAGCACTGCCGGTTAAATATGTCTTTCTGCTGTTTTATCTGCAGCATAATCATTAAAAAAATGGGTGAGCAGAAAATAAATAAGTTAAGGCATTGTGTATCAAGCATAACCTTCACAAGAATTTCTTTATAGCTCATTTCTGCAATCAGTAAATATTTGCAAATTAATCAAGTTGAAAACAAAAGTGTCCATTATCACAGGCCAGGTAAGGAAGCAACGTCATGTGTTGCATGGCTAATTCATGCAAAGAACATGTTTCTTCATAAGCTGGTTGAAAAAACATGGAACTTGTTTACAAAGAAACCCAAGGTAGGAATAAGAGAAAGAACGAAGAGTTTTCCATGTTAACATGCAAGAA
This sequence comes from Inga laurina, assembly GCA_963855925.1. Lineage (NCBI taxonomy): Eukaryota > Viridiplantae > Streptophyta > Magnoliopsida > Fabales > Fabaceae > Inga > Inga laurina. The sequence continues at coordinate 60,102,477 of OY979702.1, read as the reverse complement.
GACAAGGTAATGATTTAAGCTCATACAGTAAGTCCAGAGACACTAATAGATGCCACGTACCTCCTCATAAACTCTTCGAAGAAAACAAGCACATGTTAGTCCCTCTTCTGCTTCCCATGAAAAGAGATCTTTATCATGTTCAGCCTCAAGACAATTAAGAAGAACGGCAACAGAAGCTTCGAGATGGGCAACACAATGCTTGCACTCACTGGAAACATATAAAACGAAGATGTTTTACTGAAGTTTAACCATTGCGTCATAAATAAGCATCAGTATCCACATCTTCTGGGTTCCCAAAACATAAAAAGCTACAAAACATGCAGAGATAGTATATATAAGAAATGTTCAGCCAAAGGTTATTTAGACTGGGAGCCTGGCAGTTTCTCGAGTTATCTCCACTTCCTCTCTCTCCTGTCAACACTACAAGCATGCAGGAAGGCAGGTCCAAAATTTCAACTATACGAAGACCCCAATTCCAGAGGGTGATGTCTAAAGTATGTTATGCAGATGACTTGAAATCTCAATTAGAAAGTAAACAAGTTTGTTAAGATATTGGAATAAACTATTACATCATAAGACCTATCCCACAGAAAATTACTTTCTTTTCACCATAAAAAAAAAAGGAAAGAAAATTGCTTTGTGACAATAACTACTAGTATTGTGAGATGGTAGGATTGTCATTAGAACAAATATTCAGGCTCAGCATATCATATAGTGGGCCTGCTCTTTGTCCACCATTCCAACTCTCAACTGGTTTTCACATGAAATGCTATGTTAGATATTAAATATTATTGAGTCTTCACTTGTCAGCTTGAGCTTTTAAATTGAAATCATCCCTGACATTTCCCTTAAGAATGTTCAGAGGCAATTAATTGTTTTTTGTCATAAATAGCTAGTTCTATTTTCTTAATTTTGGATAAAGAGCCAGGATCTTATGACTTGGATGAATATTAATCTTTTGGCTTATTAATATGACATATAAATATTTCATATGTGCCTTTTCTATTTTATACAATCACTTAATTAGGGTCACATACCCCACTAGTTAAAATTTAAATATATATATATATATAGAAGAACCATACCGATGGTGATGCTTAATAGTGGTGCACAACAGTTGACAACATGCAACAAATAGGTTTAATGAGAACTGGCGATCTACATGACATAAATTCACTGCTTCTACTCTATGAAAGGTTTGCTCTTCTGAAATCATCAAAGGATCTGACAGTCCAGAACCTTTAGAAACTCTAAGCTGATGAAAATTCTGAAAGAGTGCTGCAGGGATTCGTAATAATTGGCCTATATGCCATGAATCCATCTGGAATAGAGCATGTCTCCTTGAAATTGTAATTAGTACTTCAACACACATAAGAATTGCTGATCCTGGATCTGGACCATTGACAACACTTGACGTTGAATACCCATAAAAAATTAGTGGACTCCGTAAATGCAGAATAATGTTGAAAACAGCAGCTACTAAGCACTGACAGTGTCTTCTAATCAACTTCAAGCCTTTACGATCTGAGAAGGGGAAAATGTCAGCATAATCTAGATAGTCAAGTATTTTCTAGCATTTTTCATAGAAGAAAAACACAGTATATTAATAGAACAGTAACAATCTTTCAAGCGTAGTTGTGTAATTTCTGTAATTGAAGATTTCATTGGTTTAGTTTTTCTCTAAGACAAGTCATCACAGTAAACATGGCCGTCATAATGTGGGCAATGCAGAAAAAGTTAGAAGGAAGAATCATCCAATTATTTTCTCTTTATTTCCTGTTCCATGAACCTTTGTTTCTCATTTATTTTTCCCGATTTTTAGTCTCTGTCTAGAATGGATGGCTTTTTTCTTTTGGTGAAAAACTCTCTCTTTTCCTTTTCAAATCAACAAGATCAGCATAAGTTGAAGTCAGAACCAATAACCCTGAAATTCTTCAATAACTCTATGTTTGGATGGAGAGAAAATTAGGGGGGAAAGAAAACAAGGAGGCAAAACTCCCAAAAATAGTAAATTTTTTACAATTTTTGGAAATTTTCCTTCCTAATATCCCCTCCCCCGATTTCCCCTCATTTTTCTCTCCATCCAAACATAGCGTAGGTGAACTAATGGAGGAGCAATAAGGTCTTACCACTAGATCATGCACCTTAACTACAGTATCAACATTCTCTGCCATGACGAGAAGTGGTATGATAAATAACAAACTACAACAACTTCAACAAAAGAAAGAAAAATGATATGCAGAATCTCACTGGATTTTCAGGAACCAAGTGAACAAAAGTAGTTTTTCAAGATAAAGTAAAAACATTTTCAATAATTGAAAATTCTTGAAATAGATAAAATGCTATAAATTCATTTATAAACTGAAAGGTATAAAAGAAAATAAGTGATAGGCGGACAAATGAACCAAAATGAAACGTCTTGGTTTTCAAAATTAGCATATAAGCTGCCCTCATAAACTTTGACATATTACCTGAGACAAATTCAAGAATCATGTCAAAGCCATCAATGCCAGCTGCAACAATTGAGGATATTTCCCCCCCATCTGTGCTAGTATTTATGTCATAGATCATAGTGCATCCTTCCCTCACTCCAACTAGAGCTCTTTCAACGGCCTGTATAGCAGATAGAAGATGCAACTCTGATGGCTTCTCTATATAGGCTATAAATGACACCCGCAACCTAGCTTTCAATTCATTCAACCTAAAGCAGTACAATTCACTTGAAGAATATTCCTCAAATGACCTTTCACGAAGTTTCTTTGCACTTACCTGTCTCTCATGAAAGGTTAGAGTAGCTTGTTTTCCTTGCAAAGATATAGTCTTGCCTATTGCCCTCAAGTATAACTCTATCAAGTTAGTATATAATTTCCCAGATGATGTGGGATCAGAGAAAGGAAAATAACTTGATAATTCTCTCAGATAACTCAGAACACCATCTAACAAAAGAAAAGCAGGTTGTTGAGGGACTTCAGCCATCTCTATAAATTCTGACAACAAGACTTGAGAAATTTCAATAAAAGCAGGCACAACACCTGACAGCAAGGAATGGCTATCTTTCCGCAAATTAAGCTTCAAAAGAACTGCAAAAGTAATTAAAAGTTGCCTTAGTAAGAAAGCTACCTCAGGGAGATCACCTTTTAGCAAGCTTTTCAACAAAGGCATATTCAGACACTCAGGCTTCAAGGAATCAGCCCTTACCAAAATAATTGCAACAGAGTTGTCACATCCCGGCTCCAACAATTCATCTGGATTGCTGGCACCTTTTGTTTCATTACCAATGGCTGATAAACCTGAGGAAGTAATTGCAGCTTTACATTCTTGTTGAACACCCCTTGAGGCATCAGCCTCAGTGCTTAAGCTTTCAGAGGGCTGATTCTTATCAGCAAGCAATTTATGTACAAAAAAATCAACCACTTCCACAAGAGCATGTATACAAGTATTTACATTAGAAGTATGTTCACTGTTCCACATCCACACTTCTTTATGAGCACTTCCTTTTACATAAGTATGGTCCATCACAGAGGCAAAGCTCCACAAAATTCCACTTAAGCAAGAAACTGTAAAAGACACTTTATTCAAATTTTCATGAGAACTATCAAATCCCACACTGCCAGCAAAAGGGGCATCTTTTAGAGAAACAAACAAGCTCTTCATCTGCTCCTTCAAATTGTCAGTCATGAAAGTTAACCTTTTCAATGCATCAAACTTGAGGAAATCAACACAAGCAAGGGTTGATGAGGATGGGGGCACCAAAGTGTCAAAGCCGCTGCAACAAGCAATGGACTGGGAAGATTGGAGTAAATGACTTTTTTCATGAACAATTCTGTAACTGGACATCTCTTCACTAGGTTTCTCAGCTTCTTTATCAATAGAAAGTGCATGAATAATTTGATGTTTCCCTATCCCCAACAAGACATATGATGTATGATCCATTAAAGAGAAAACCATAGGTTTAAGAAGAGTAGTATTTTTAGCTGAGAATTTCTCTATATGCCCCAGACTCACAGAAACTGACTTGAAAAGCCACAAAACAGGAGACGTACCCTCAGAAATGATTGAGTTTGGTAAAAACTGATCAACTTCCGCCTTCTTGCAAAATCCAATCATTAAATACCTTAATGCCTTTCGGCAGGAGACAAATAATCTAAATAACTCATAATAATAATCCTGGTTCACTGTAGCCTGAAAGTGTAACAAGGAACTGACAAGAAGCCTGAAATATATAAGTCAGAAAGTGAGAATCCATCAAGCAAACAGCTAAATGTATCTTAGATGTTTTTATCACGGCTATCCGGATTTTATTTCCTTCCGTAAGGGTTGTCAATTGCGCCATAAACACAGTTAAAAACAAATTATTTTCTTGCTTGGACAAGTAAAACAAACAAGAGCTTCCTAGCAAATAGGTGAAATGATTCTGTCTTTCTATAAACAACATAAAATTACTCAAGCAAAAGCTGGTTCTAGATTCTAAACAAGGGAAGTTATCTGAACAGGAACAACTGGAAAAAAAAAATGAACAAGACCGTATGGAAACATCCAGCAGAGATGTGAGCGTACCTTTCAAGGTTGAATATACAAGTTACATAAAGTGAAAATGATCTTGCATTCATATCTGGAATCCGACATAGAAAATTTAGTAAGCAGTGGCAAATTGCAAAACTTTTGCTGGTGAGAGGAGAGGCCTCATCTTCTTTGCCAAACTCTGCAGGCAGCTTGTCACATGATTGAGCTATTGACATCTCAACTGGAGAACAATCAACTGAAGAGTCTTTTTTTCCATCAACAACAATTACTGAGTTGTCGAGATCATTTATAAACTCAAGCCAGTTAGGTGACCTCTGAAGTTTGACATCAGAATATGCAAGTTGGACATCAGAATATGCAGTATTACTAAACAATGGCAGCACTGATTTCTCTAAAGCACAGCAAATCCTTCTGGCCAGAATCCTGCGGGTAAACTAAAACAATAGCATGGAATGAATAAATAGAACTGTATTGCAAGGACTCCAAATGGAAGAAGAGAAATCAACAAGACAAATAGAATAATTTATAGGCAGCAGACTAAAGCTGACTGAAAGATTGGTGACTATCTATATGGTTACTTAGTAATTAGCTGAGTGTGCGTGTGTGTGTGAGTGAGTGTGTGTGTGTGTGTGTGTGTGTGTGAGAGAGAGAGAGAGAGAGAGAGAGAGCTTCATGTACAGCCAAAGCATCTTACTTTTAGTTCGTACAAAATTGAACAGCTTAAAAGTTCTGATGATATCTGTTGTAAAGTGACTCCTCTGACCCTTCTACACTTATCAATCTCAGGCATACCAAGCTCCTGGAAATTGCTTGTAACACAGTGAAGGGAAGTACTAAGCAGATGCGTGAAGAACTTCTTTAACTGCTTCTTGGAAGCATGATTGCCCCAAATATCAATATTTTTGCATAGATTTGACCAAATGGCTATTGGCAATGACTCATCATATGCAACACAAATTCCTAGATCCCATCCATTGCTTTCATTAGGATCTTGAGCAGTTAAATCTTCACAATTTACTCCATCAGAACGGAAGAATGGTGATTGATATACACATGATAAGTTCTCCATCATAAAATTGGTAAGTCCAGCAGCCTCTTCTTCTAATGCCTTGATTTGTGAATTATAATGAATATTCTGCAAATACTTAAACAAAGCAATCTGCCTGTTCAAGTCAACAAGCCTCTGAAGCGTCATACAGTGTAATGTATGCATTAAAGGAGAACTGTCAGTTGAGCAATCCTCAAGATAGATGTCAGAGATATTTTGCACAACAGCGAGAAGTGAAGCAGAAGGTTGAACAATCCAGGAAAAATATCCCATATCCATCACATCAATCATCTCCATCAACTCACGTGCAGAGTATGCCATGAAATCCCCCACTTCAACAGACATCTTCTTAGAAAAATCAGAAGGCAAAAGGCTGATTGCTTGCCTAAGTAAGCTTCTGCAGGACACAAGCAGCTGAAAAAAGAAAAGAATGACCCATTGACTGGACCTACCAAATTGCTTCAGAATTTTTCTCTTTCCAGCCGCCTGATCTACAGTGTTTCCCATGACATTTGAAAGGAAGTTGCAGATGGTATTTGGTTGTTGTCGTACAAGAGTACTCAAGTAAGGACGCATTAGTTCTATCAGTTCTATTATAGAACCTCCAATCATTTTACTGTATCCTTCAGTGATAGATAGTGATTCAAGAGCTAATGAGTACAACCTGGACAAACCTCTACCAAAAAGCACCACTCGCAGATTAAAAATTTGCCTGGTGCGTTTTACACTTCGTTTATTAAATTTTTCACCAATGACAAATGACGAACAATCTTTCAACCACAAGAGAGATTTAGATATATCATCTGTTAAATGTCGAATAAAACCACTCACATTACCTTCGGGAATAGATTGAACAGCTTTATGAATGGCATTAATGAACTCCTGTGAAGATAGTAGCCTGTCCATTGATTGTGAATGAACTTCATTAGACACAGAAGTCATAAAGCTTGAAGTGTCGTCATTAATATCCTCATGACGTATGGTAACTCTAATAGCTTTGCACATGGCTAAAATAGCAATGTCCACCTACATGAGTTCCAAATGTGTAACATGACTGAAATCCATCTAATGAAATAAAAGGTAGCAAATGAAAACATGTAAGAAGCAGAAGAAGCCATAAATATAACAATTACAGAATGGCTTCATCCAAACCTCTCTCACCCCAAGCCAACACCCTAGGATTGCAATTTAATATTATAAGCCACAAAGGGCATGAAAACATGTAAAAGGCAGAATAAGCCATAATTAAAACAGTTCAGGAATGGCTTCACCCAAACCCCACTTCCTCCATACCAACACCTTAGAATTCAAATTCAACACTATAAACCACCAAGGGGCATGACAAATGTTAATTGAGCTTGTGGCTTGTCGGTGAGTGCATTCAGCCATCATATAATAGGTCATGAGTTCAACATGGCAACGAGATTCACAACCAAACACAAGGGGGCATAACCAATGCAAAATTTAAGAAACAGTTGACTTTACTCAGAAAAAAGACCATGTTATAGAGCAATAATCAGAGTTTTGAAACTAACCTGGCGAAGTTGACTGTAGAGATTGATTATTTGGCTCCCCAAGCATGATATGCTAGAAGGTAATGAACATTGACCAAGGGCATCCATAAAAGCCCCACTGATTGTTAAGAATGATAACATCGTAATCCATAAGTTCTCCAAACCGTCTCCAATAACCTTATATTCAATTTCCAAGAGATACCCTATTGCAACTAGCATCTCATTAACTGATAAAACATGCATTTCCATTTCTATCCTGTTATTTACATCATTGTTGGAAAAGCATAGCAAAGTGGTAGAACATGACATTAGTACCTTATATATTTTCTTCAAAAAATTAAGACAAGATCCTCCAGTCGTGTCCTCTGTCATCACATACACCTTCTCTTGCATAAAACTAGCAAGCAAGTTACTAATAGATTTTAGTATACCATGAAGCCCTGACAACATAAGTTTGGCATCAGTTTTAGCTTGAATATATTTATCAATCTCAAGTAACAGAGGTTCCATAATGTGAACCAAAAAATTAATAAGAGATTTTTGAGTGTCAGAAGACATGTTATTTGAGCTATTCTCCCCTGATTCCAGCTGCCTCGTATCTCTTGTACTCTCCATTCTCTTCGTTGCTTCATCCAGCACCGAGGTTCCCTTGAACTTTCTTGCCGCATCGACATACAAGTGAAATAAAAAACCTATGCTACTTATTGCCATAGTGTTTCTTCTTGCTATAACTTTGTCCAATCCGTCAAATAAATGCCTGTGATAACTCTTAATAACTGCTTTTGAATCTTTTGATTTATCATCACCTGAAGCATCATATGTCTCTAAACCATGTAAGCTTAAGAATCCCTCAATATGTATTGGATGAAACAGCCCATAAGAAAGAACTTCTTCCGCCACCTTCAGCAACCTCTCTGTCAGAGGGGTATTGCTTCCATTTACCAGAAGGTTCAACTTACCCAGCAAATGCAACAGTGGCTCAAGAAGTTTATCGACAAAACTATGAAATCCATTTTTCCTGGCTGGATGAACCCTCAAAAACTTGGAGAACGGCTGAAGCACCAAACACAGAAAGTGAAGAGCAAATTCACCCATATTGGTCCTATCAAGGTGCTTAGTATACATTTTTTGGACAAGCTCAAGCAGTATACAAGTTGTTGTAACCCACAACTCCAAATTCTCATTTGACAACCCACCATGGGACGAGAATACTAATGAAACACAATCAAGAGCAGTGCCATACAATTTGTACCTTTCACCAGATATAAAAGATTCTCCTGAACAGAAGGAGGAATCCTCCAGCAGGGATAGAGCATTTTTTACAATAAATTGAACTGGCCTTAGGAGATGCCGAGACATATTCAGAGAAACATTAAACTTCAAAGATTCCTGCAAGCAGAACTTGAATATCTCCCAGCAACGAAGATCCATATATGTATCAACTGGCCCAACCTGAGATTTTTGTCCGTCACTCAAATTTTTGATATATGAGGAAATCAACAGTGACTGGACCCAATCATTAAGGAGATATAATAGTCTCGGCAATTTTATTGTTTCACAATCCTGATCAGCTCCCTCTTCAATTCTTGATTGCACATAACTGAAAGCTAATTCTATCTTCCTGCATTAACACACACTTGTTGTGGGAAAATGACAATAGAAAACCCCATTGCTCCTTTGGATCACACACAAGAGGCATGAGGAAAAAATAGATAAAATATACTAAAAAATAACTTTTTTACCAAAAAAATTAATTTATTAGAACAAAACAAGATATGAGAAACCATAGAAGGCCTTTGCCCCCTTGGGACCATGTACCACTCCCTCTTACATATCTTACCAGAAAGAGAAAGTGCTATTTCTGCTGGATTTTGGTTCATTTTATGAGCACGAGCTCAATAACTCCAATAGCATTATAGCCCGTCTTCTTTCTGGGTCACGGAGTTATCACTTAGGAAAGTTTTACCATTATATGTTCAAGAGTTCTAAGAAACTAATGTGTAATGCAAAAGAAATACAGGATAGTTATAGTTAGTCTCCAAGAGGACACTTCAATATTGGAGATGAACATAATGTGCTCCTCTTAAACAGTAACAGCTACCCTATCAGTTAATCGAACGTAATAACCAGAAGGGGGAATGGGAGGGAACAAGAACCTCTGAAGATCAAGTTGCTTGTTTTGGATGCACAGTATCAACTGAAGGTTCTTCCATGGAGGGAAGAATTCAAACTTGTGGGACTGGGAGTCTCTATGCTCAGATTTTGTCTCATTTTCCACTGTTTCCAGTTCGATTCTCTGCGCTTTGGAAGACCTTCCGGTTTCCTCGTGGCTTCTCTGCTTTCGCTTCTTTGTTTTCTTCGGAGCTTTCATTTTGACATTCGTTCCCGTATCAGCCATTAACATTGATTAATAAGCAAGAGACAACAAACTATAAAAAGAGGGATGGAAGGAAGCCGAGTGCTAATATCTCTAACCACGACTTTGAACGGGAGGGGTTTAATAGATGCAGCGAAGCAGGGTTTTAGGCTTTTAGGCCCAGTTTGGTACGTGGTATTGAATTGGGATTGGGATTGATGTTTTAAAAATATATTTGATATGAGGTGTTAATTGGAAGAAATAATTTTATCAATTTTATTTAATAAATAAGTACTAATTATAAAAAGACTCAAATACCCTCTCCTAATCCCAAACTTAATCGATCAACCAAACCGATTTGCCATTTCATCTCTTTCATCATCACCCTCCTCTTCTTCCCAATCTCTCAAAACCCCACACCTTCCCTTCCTCTCCATCTCTCAATCTTCCAACCCAAACCGATTTGGTCTTCTCATCGTCATCGTGAAAACATACCGACAGCGAAAGAGATGGGAGAGAACCTAGCGAAATTTCAGTACATATTGCAGTAAACGACCGGACCCTCCACTTACGACGGTTTCCTGATCCTCCATCCATCATTTATCTTCGCCGGCGGCTGAGCCACCGTTACTATTGCAACTTGTAAGAGAGAGAGAGAGAGAGAGAGCGAAGCTGGGAAAGCGAAAGAAAGGGAAAGAGGAAGAGCGGGTGGAAGAGATGGATAGTCCGGGGTCTGGTTCGGTTGATTGCGACGTGGGATCGATTGTCTGGGTGCGAAGGAGGAATGGGTCGTGGTGGCCTGGTCAAATACTGGGCCCAGAAGAGCTCTCGTCTTCACATCTCACATTTCCTCGATCAGGAACTCCCGTTAAGCTTCTTGGCAGGGAAGATGCGAGCGTGTAAGTTTCTTTCTTTGCCATTTAATCATTAGTATGACGTTTTGAATTAAAAGTTGAACAATTCATATCCGGTTTCCAAGCGCGTGAAGGCATTCCGATGTGGTGAATTTGATGATTGTATCCATGTTCTATTACTTTCAACTTTCAAGGGATTTAATTTTTCAGTGTTCTTAATCAAATGAATTAATTGTCTACAGTTAATGGCCTTTTGATTTTAACAGATTGGAATTCAGGAAACACCAGGCCCATTGCAAGTTTCAGTATCCACCACATCTGAAAATGACCCCTCTAAAATGGTTCAACCAGTGGTTCCAAATGTTGCATCTGTGTCATTAACTGAAGCTCAACGTCTCAGCCCGTTGTTTTTTGCTTTATGCATAAAGGTTTGTTTTACTTCTTTATATACAGCTTAGAAGTTGACAATGACTGCAACTGACTGCTTTTCATCTGTTTTGTTAACACCAACACATTATTTAAAATCCTGCAGAAACCCAATCTTCTTCAAACTATCTTTGATGCCTATGGTCGAGCCCCAAAAACTGTAAAGCAGGTATTGTTTCATATTGCTTTCGATATTATTGTTTCAGAATACAGTCACTGAGGTTGAAAATATGTGTCTGTCTATTTTTAATTTTAATATAATGGGAGGTTACACAGTTATCTTTTCCTGAAACTCAACATCCATCATGAATGTTTGATTTTGCCCGGGGCTGTGAGGTTGAGAATTGTATCACATTGAATGGACTATTTGCTTAAAATGCCTTGGGTTTCTAATTTTCCTTGATTCAGTTCCATATGTTGGCTACTAAATTATGAGAATGAGTTTGTTCGTGTGACTAGTTAGGGCAGTGTAAATATAAAACCATGAGAATCAAAATGCAACTTATAAAAGAGGGAAAGGAAATGAAGGAAGGCTATAGTATGGCTGTGACTCTGTCTAATGCTTTATTCCTTCGTAATTCAAAGACATAGAGGGCTAGGAAAAAAAGGTCGGGAGAATATTATAATACATAAAAAAAATAGTCTCACATTGATTGCATAAACATTGGAGTAAAGGTATATAACCCAATGGTTGGTCCTATCAAATTGACTTGAGTCATTTTGATAGAAAGACCAACTTAATATACATACCTCACTAAACTCTAATAAGGATCTGGCAGAGATCACATAACATAGAAAAATACTTGCATTATAGCTGGAATAGAAGACCCTAAATAAGGAAATCAAAACGCTGAATCTTCTATTAAAACATATATATATGAAACATTAGTTTCATCTGCATTGCAGACAATCTTCTTCCTCCTCTGTCCTGAAAAAATTAGTTAAAGAAGTTCTTGTTAGAATGACGGAAATTACAAAAGTTCCGTCCACGCTCATGAGTCATGGTAAAGTATATCCATTATGAGAAAAATCTTCTGTTAAGGATTTAACCTTCGGATAGCTACTACCAAATGAATACCAGTTGGCATTTGAATTTATAGTCTTAAGCTAGTTTTGTTTGTAAATCTTTGGCCGTATAAGTGAAAAAACTTTTGTTATGTTGATTTGTGTGGAAATCTGATGATTAGATTGTAAATATATGTATTTATTAGGGATAGGCTTTTACGGGATTTACTTTTATTTCTTGTATCCCGTTATATCCCTATGGTTTCAGCCTTGATTGGTTGGACCTTTGCTTTATGTGTTCATTCTATAAGAGTCAGTGAAAGACCCAAAAGTATTCTGAATCCCTTCTACAATTTGCTTATAGATGCTAGTTTTATCTTGCTCAATCCCATAAACAATAAAAGGAGTAGAAAGAAGCATATGGCAATTTTAATTGTGATGCATTAACTGGTCATATTTTCATGTGGCCAATGTTTATAGTGTTAAACTTCAATGATAGCAAGTTTTACCAATATTCCCTCGGCTTGTTGATCTTCCATTGGAAAAGTTCCAAATGGCGCTTGCTCATGTACTACAGGAATATTCAAAGGCGTAACCTGAAGTTCATATTTTATGCCTTTGATACTTGTTCTGGGTTGCTTACACGTCTTGGGGCAATTATTGTTATTTCAGGCTGAGAGATGAAACCCATGTGTACACGGAAGAAGATGCTAGATTTGTGCATGGACATTGTGTGGCTTATCGACTCTGACTTTAAGGGGAATTGATGTACAGATGAATGGAGATGGAGCTTAAAACAAGCATAACAACTTCAAACCTAAGAAACCAATCAAGGCTTTACAATTGTTTTGTGAATTTGGTTTTAGGAATTTGTGTTAGCTTCCCTAAGGTGCTCTTTTGAATTCAAAACTTGTGAACACGACAACCTTCATCTGATATGTGAATCAAATAAGTTCAATTCAGAGACACTCATCCCTCCACATATTCTGCTTCTTTTCATTACCAACTTTGACAGGATTGAAGATTGAATTTACCTGCGCTCCTAAAGTATCAAATCCTATGGCATAAATGCTACCACCACTATTTTTTTTTCACAAATATGAGTGAATTAAGATGTGAAAGTTAAGTAAAGGAAAATTAATGTTGCAACTAGATATACTCCGAAATTCATATAAATCATAAAGTTGTTACCAGCATCATGACTCTGCAATTTGATAAAAAAACACTTCTACATTTTCTAGCATCTATTAAACTCCAATTAACTATCCCAAAACAAAACCTACCTAAAAGGTGGCCATGACCGGCAGGGAGAAAAAAGAGGCGCAAGCTTGAATAATAATAAAAGCAATTAAAATTCATTGGAAAAATATAGTCTTTTTTAATAATCAATAATAAAAGCAATTCTAGCATGAAACGAATAATCTTCTTTACATAACTAATCATCAATGAAAAAATGTCTAATATGAAATAATAAAAACCTACTTAGTAATCAATGAAAATCTACTTGAAGCACTCTTGTGCGTTTCGAGGGTATCGCCCTTCTCTCCATTCATTTAAGTGGTATCTTTGTCCTCGATATGGTGCAAGAAATCCTTCACAATTGGCATACCCAGCATCAACCAAGAAATATTGACCTTGTGGAACTCTTAAGCCATTCCTCCTACTAATGGCATCACGAAGAACCCTTCCATCTGCTACAGATCCTTCCCAACCAGGCAACACATATATGAAGTAGCCATCTTGTGAGCAAACACCCAGCACATTTGTGGTTATGTCTCCTTTCCTATTTCGGTATCTTGCCTTGTCCAAAGCAGAAACTCTCACCTTAATATGAGTTCCATCCAACGCTCCTAAACAATGCTGTCAAAAAGGAAAAAAATATATTACAAATTATCTATATGTTTATACAAAATTTAATGAGTATAAAACATATATATCTACCTTGAACCATTTCCACCGATTATCATTGGAGTCTTCTGCCACAGGCTCTGCTTTTTTGAATAAAACATGTCCAACCCTCATCATACTATGTAGAACGGAATTGAAATACCTACTAATGGTTTCTCCAGATCTATTAAAGTTATATTGTATTACTCTATTCTTCACATGATGTGCTAGTATGTGAAGAAAAATGGCAACTTGCTCATCTATAAGCATATTCTTACTAGGTTGGAGACCTCCGACATCCGTTAGCATAGAGCATAGCTTATCAAATGTTGACCTATTCATTCTAAGTAAGTTGTAACATGCTACATCACTGCCACACACTAATCTCTTTAGATAAGATCTCTTTGCGAAAAAGTCCATTTTGTAAGGTAAATGGATGATTCGTCGCCTCCTTAACATGATCATCATACTCACACATAGATAAAACCAATGTATTGCCTCAGCCATGCTCTACCACCAGAGTAACAAGCACAGCTGGGCTCTCTTTTCTTCATATATTGTCATAACTGTTTCAACAACCATATAAGAGTTAACAAGGAAATATGCCATACCCGTTAAACTAGCGAGTTTTGGTTCAGTCATCACAGAAAACAAACCAGAACCAGAACCAAAACGACAACAACATGAGCAATAATAACAACTGTGTGAAGAATAATGAGAAGAACCAGAAATTACAATGAATCTCATCACTCACCATGAAAACCCAGTCTAAATACAACCTCATACGTTGTTCTGCCTTTGTTTTCCCCCTTGAAATTTTCAGGTCTAATTTCTAGGCTAGCTAACCATGGCAGTAGGCAAAAATTTGATAACACTTGGAATTTTCATTACAGTTCAGATTTCACACTTCACTATAATTCATAAAAAAAAAATCCAGTAAACAAGGCATAGTACAGTTCCAAAGTTCAGCAGCAGTTGACCAAAAACTTTGGGATTTAAATTGCCAAACTTCTTTAACATCAATTGTTATGACATCAATGGTTCTACTTCTGCCATATTTATTTAACATAGATCCCAGTCTTGTTTCGGTCTTTCTTTTACTACTGCTGCTATCTTTTTTAGCTCTTAGTTTTCGGAAGCAGTTAATTTGTACTTTTTCTGGTTTTGTACTCTTTTCTAAATCTCCTTTTAATTGTAGTCAGTTTTGCATAGAAGGATGTGAAACTGTTTATGATTTTGTGAACCTGTTCTTAGAACCATGACTGCACAGTTCTTCTACTTCTGCCATATTTATTTAACTGATGGATTTGATTCCTACTGAACACTATATATCCAATGATCCAGGAATAAAAACCTCAACCTCAAATAATTGTGGGCATCCCATGGGGGCAAAAAAGTTGTTATTTACACATATACCCTAACATCAAGCAACCACATACACATATACTCATTATCTTAGGACCTTTAAGCATGCTTTAGATAGCTATACCAATCATAGACTTTCATATATTAAAATAGATTTTAAAACATGCCATTTCCTTAGCATTTGGTTACTTTAGTCCTCTAAGAATTTTAGAACAACCACTTCCTTCGATTCTGAAATTTCTGAAGTCTAATGATTTGTTGGTGACTCTGCTTGTTATCTATGATTATTTATGGTTTCCCATTTCTTTTTCCCATATTGATTGATTCATCAATTTAATTTTGTTATTAAAATGGGAGATAGTACCTTATCAACTATTTATTGGAGAATGTGAACTATAATATATGAATAAATTCTTGTAAATGACATTTCTGGTGACAATGATGTTGATAGCAAGAGGGGTTTTCCATCTGTTGTCTCTGCTTAACTAATCTTACAGATAGACCTGAAAATCACTGAACTTGTTGCTGAGCAGCAGAAGTTTGATGCTGAGCGGGGTCATGATAAATCACAACTGGATCAACTTAAGCAGGACATTGCTAACACTAACAAGCAGAAGAAACTAATTTCTAAAGCACTTGAAAATAAGGTGTTACTACATTATAGATTATTTATACCCATATTTTGAGAACTTATATCCGTCATTGCTTGTGGAATTCTTTTTGATTTTTTTAAAGCTTTGCTTTAATTGCTTGTAGGAGAAGTCACTTGGAGATGTCCAGTGGCAGTGTTCTTTAACTAACTATTTGCTAAGGGGACTATCCTTAATTAGCTGCATTTCATCACAAAAGGCAACGCTGAATTTCTTTGTTAGATTCTGAGTGAATTAGTTAGAAATAGAAGAGAAAGTGAGAAGGAGAAAGCCTAGACCCAGGATCTGCAACTCAAGACTGGGGGAAAAGGAAACACTTTCATACATAATTAACCATAAGTCTGAAACAAGACAGCAAGCTCTTAAATACTAACCACAACTGACAATAAAAAACAACCATGTCATCTTCATACTTTCATCAAAACTATGGGAAAAGGAAATACTTTCATTTGTTCCCCTATAACCATGTCATCTTAATTTCTATCATCAAAACTCATGGTTGCAAAAAAAACAGAGAAGTTCAATAATCATTTATTACAACAACGGTTACCAAATTGCCCTGAGAGAATATTCTATCGAGAATACATTGTGAATGAACACTTTTAAAAGAGATTCAGAAACATTACTATAATTTTGGGCTCAAAGACTTGATCATAACACAGTTAAAGAAGAAAAGAAAAAGAGGAGACAATACCTCAAATTGGCAATTGTTCTTCGGGAAAAAAATCTGGGTGAAGATTATCGGTGGTGAGGCTGACTGAGTGACCGACGGTGAGGTTACCGGAGAGAAAGGGGAAAAGTTTCTGGTGCTGAGAGAGACTGCGCGATGGTGAGAGCCGATGGAAACCTTCCGGTGGTGAGGCCGATGGAGTCCACGACTGTGTGGGCGGGGCTGAAGGCGACAGAGATAAAGGGGAAAGGCGCTTGGTGCTGACGCCGATGGAGTTGCCGACGGTGTGAGCGGCGGTGAGGTACTGTGCAGGGCGACGGTTCAGAGTGATGGTTTTTATGCGGCTGGTGAGGAAAAATCGAAGAGGGAGTGGTTGTGAGAGAGATTGATTAGGTTAAAATCAGGGTATTTTTGTCTGAAAAAATTTAAATCAAGGGTAATTTTGTCTCAACAATTTTGGAATCCAGGGATTGAAAACACAAAACCAGGGGGAGGTGGCTTTGCAGCAATCCCTCTTTCGTGGCATTCCCAATCCCTGATTATTCATAATCCCTGGTACCAAACGATATATTTTGACTTAATCCCTTACCCAATCCCTATCCCTATCCCCTGTTACTTCGTACCAAACAGGGCCTTAGCTCTTTCTAACTCGATATTTCTTTGGCGGAAATATAAGTAGAGCTGGAATAACGTGAAGTCACCTACCCTATGCGGTACATTCCTCCAGCCTTTCTAACGTTTTAGGCTTTGTTTGGTTCAACGAAGGTTAGGTTAAGTGAGATTTACTTAAGTTAGGTTATAATAGGTTATAATGTTGTTTGGTTCAATGAAGGTTAGGTTAAGTGAGGTTTATTTAAGTTAGGTTAGAGGAGATTAAAATGCCCTTCTATATATTTTCTTTCTTCTTTTATAATATATTTATTAATAATAATTATTTATATAAAATTATTATTTATAAAATAATTATTCATTTAAGCATATAAATAATTATTTATAAAATTATAATTATTTAGAAAGTTCGTTGAATCAGGAGGTCAAGTTTTAAAGGGGAGGGCAGTGTTGGAATTTTAAAAAATTGTCATGGGCAATTTAGTCACAATTGAAGACAAATATTCTCTCACCTAGAAAAAACCTCAATTTTAGAGGGTTCACAACTTAGGTTAGGTAATCACTAGAAGACAAAAAAACATTCAACACCTAACCTAACTTCCTTCCAACCAAACACTACTTTTTTAACTCCAACCCACCCCAACCTAACCTAACCTCCAACCAAACAAAGACAACTTCACCCCAACCTAACCTAACCTCCAACCGTTTTGATTAGCGTGGGTAAAAGTAATTTTTTTAACCTAATTTTTATAAACTTAAGATAGGGTAAAAGTTAGATTGTAAATATGATTTATATTTAGATTGATGGTGGCAGAAGTGACTTTTTTTCAAACTTAAAATTTTTTGGATTATTATTTAAAAAGTAAGTTAAGATAGAAAATGATGAAAATAGTATGAATATTATTAAATACTATATATATATAGTATTTGTATATATTGTGATAATTTAAGAGAAAAATTAAAATTCAAATTAGATAAAATAAAATTATTATTGAAAAAAATTTGAAAACACTGAAATATTGAATTCAATATATTTAATGGATAAAAGTAAAAGTGAAAATTCTAGAAAAATACTCTGGAAATTAGAAAAGGACTTATCAGAGCTTCCAATTTACAAAATCATATATCAGTATAGTGAAGGAATATGGGATTATAAAATCTTGACAAACTGACACCACCACCCTTGAGTTGCTTTCCCCTTCATCTTCTTCTCCCTCTATCTTAGCTCGGAATAATATGGCCACTTTTTTTTTTTGGCTTTCATAAGCCTCTCCACCGGCTGATCGGTCCGATGTAATTCGAAGAACAAGTTTTTGGTGTTGAGACCATAGACGGAGCTCGAAGACGCCCACACAATGGTAGGTTGGGAATTCGTAGCTTTGGCAATTTCCAAGAGGTTGACGAATCCAGCAATGTGAGTGAAGGGTGTGCATCAAAGAGTTTCGAAAACAAGTGCTTGTCGTTAACGTCGCCTTCAACAATGAAGATTTTGTGCTTGGAATTTGGAAAGAAGCGCCTGTCTGGCGCGTTTCAGGGAGGGATCATAGTGGCTGTTGAAGTCATCAAGGCCAAGAACTCCATCACCACGCTTCTTGAGGGCCAAGGAGTAGTGGGAGCCGATGAAGCCAGTAGCACCGTTGACGAGGAGGGACATGTCATTAGGTCGGCGAGGGGTGTAAATTAAGATACGAATCTGTGAATTGAGATACGAAGTTGTAAAATAAGAAAGTGAAGTCGTTAATATAAAATATGGCATTGTTAATGTAAATACAGGTGTTGTGATTGCCTCTGAAACTTGTTAATTTCAAACTTATCCCCGGTCATGTGTTGGTTTTTGAGATATGATGTTGTGAAACAAGAAAGTGGAGTCATTAACGTAAAATACGGTGTTATTAAAATATGGGTCAATAACAATACCTGTGTTTATATTAACAATACCATATTTTACGTTAACGCCTTCACTTTCTTGTTTCACAATTTCGTATCTCAAAAATCAACATATACATAAGGATCAGTTTGAAATTAACAAGTTTTAGATGCTAATAACAACATCTGTGTAACCCCCTTCTCATCCAAAGCCGAGATTTAATTCATAAATACGTGATTATGTGAAATTAGAAACCATAAGATGATTTGGGACTTAATAAAATTTTCGTTTGCCCAAAACAGGATTTTCAAAAACTTTTACAAAACATGTTCAACAATGGTTTCATATTCACATTTCAATATATAAATGGCTTGTACAATTCGATTCCTTTCATAAATATCATAGTACAATGTAAATTCCCGACACACTTATGTTCCATTAATTAAATAAGGGTTTTACAAGGCACAAATGCCTATGATCAGTTTCCCATTCTAGGGGATTACACAATTACTATTCTATAATCCAAAATATCATGTACAATTATCCAGAATGATAACCAAAATAAAAAATAAACTCCTATTTCGGAGCTTAACCGCCCTTCGTCACCTGCTTCTCTTTAGATTCACCATCCCTGCCTAAAATTTGTTTGGGAAAGTGAGATTCTAAGGAATTCCCATAGTAACAAATCATTCATAGTATGCACAATCACAAAGCATGAAAGCAAATCATCACACAACACATAGTAACTACAACGACAGTTACAACGACAAGGGCAATATGACATGCGTCACCCTTACGTTTGCTCACGTTGAAGTGCTCACGCTGTATTGCACAACATCATATACTTTACCACAACTGGGTTTCAATAAAGCATTTCACAACACATCAAAGCCACACTGGCATATTCTCAAACAGGAATACACGATTCCACAACGCAGCCTCGGTAATTACAACAGCAGAGGTGGGTGTGATAACCATCACCCCCTACAACTGCTCACGCTGTAATTCCCTACGGCCAATAACACATTCACAAGATCACAATGGCCTCATACCAAAGATTTTCACAACAAAATAATGATAAGTCATGCATACCAAGTATCATACACAACATGAGAGAAAAGTCACTACCTTGGTCCTTCCATGCGTGCTCTGGCACTGGTCTCTCCCGAACAGGGCAAATGTCGAATCCTATAATTCATAATTAGGGACAAAGTGTTATTCTCTATTCCAATATTTAAATGACTTCACAACACTTAGATTGGTTATCATTAATGTCCCTTAAGTAGCTATAAATGCCTCTAGCAAAAGCCCTAAAAGGTTGGAAGAACTATCACAAAGATTCCCTTTTAGAGGTACACATGCTGGTTTTTCACTGTTTCACTCAAGTGAAGAAGGCCTCACTCGAGTGATAATAGACTTGCACTCGAGTCATAAGAAGCACACTCGTGCGAGTGCTTGACAGTAAGCACAAACAGAAAACAGAAATGCCCGAAGCACTCGAGCATATAGGTCAACACTCGAGTAATATCCTCACTCTCACCCCAGTCCTAGAAAGTGAAGCACCATAAGTGATCATCCAAGAGCAGAAAGGAATGACAGAGACAAGAAAAGATTGATGCACTCGAGCATGAATTCAATCACTCGAGTGATAGTCAAATGCTCACTCAAGTTTCACAAAGTGAGATACAGAAAGTGCTCACCTGAAAGTACAAGGAACTTTCAAAGGAGAACATCACTCGAGCAGGGGCATTGGCACTCGAGTGATGGCTTAACACTCGCGAGTGCTAAGACACACTCTTGAGAAATTGGCCACGAGTGACAACCCGAGACCCGAGTTCGTAGTGTCAAATACACTCACACTCGAGTAGGACAAGGTTCACCCGAGTGAGAACCTACTTCACCCGCAAGTGAGACAACACTTTTTGGCTTTTTGCACTGAAGTGCACCCAAAAACTTGAAGGAAAAAGAGAATATACAAGGCTTCACTCGAGTGATGCATATCATAAGCCAAAAATGCAGTAGAGATGACAATACTTTCCAATCTTTACCCAAATGATTCCAATGATCCCAAATTCTAAACCAAGGCTACTCCCACATAAAATTGCACAAGGAATCAAATGGAACCATCAAAACTACCCAATTCTTATTCCATTATCATGCTTTGTTTTAAGCTACATCCAACACCAAAATCCCAAAATCACCAAACTTAACATTTCAACCTCAAACCCATTTCTATCTATTCCAAACATTTACCAGAACACCCATTCCATGACAACAACATGCCATATACACAATGACCCATATTTTCGAAAATAAGGCAAAAAATCCCAAAAATTCTAGGCTTAATCATTTGGCACAAAATATAGATAGAAAGGTTCATTTCACTTACCTCAACAACTTTCCCAAAAGAATTTATTGATTCACCAACCACTAGATTTCCTCGAGAGCTCAAACCACCACCAATGGACAATCTAAAACCATAGAAATGGAGCCCTCAATCCAAAGAACAAGATTAATAAAGTGAGTTTTTGCATTTGGGGTCATTATCATACCTTAATACCAAGTTTTTCTTCTTCTTCCTTGGTCTCCAATGGCTGCCGAAATAGAGAAAGAGAGAAAGAGAGAGATGAAAGTTTGAAGGAGATGAAGAAATAATGATTTCTCACACTCCCATGCTTGCTTCAGCGAAAACCAAGGGAGGGAAGAGAGAGAAATAATAAACAATGGGATTTGACTTTTCTCCATCCTCTCTCTTATCCTATAAACTTGCCACATGTCACTATTCCATTTGCTCTCATAAAGTAAGTAACTAATTTAGTTACTCTAACCACTACATTAGCCATTTTGTCACACATCTCATTTCTTCTTATTTAGTAATTAATTTCTTCATTAATCACCGACTAATTAACCGACAATTTTCCATTCTTTCTAATTTCCACTTATTTTGGCACATTTACCGAAATTGCTACAAAACACATAATAATTCAATCTTAAATTCCCAAATCATTCTCAATAATTGTCATTAACCCTTAATCAAAATATGGGACATTGCAATCTGTCTTTATAGTAATAAGGGTTAAAGTGCAAAAATACCCATGAACTTTTCTAAAAAATGCATCCAATACCATAAACTTTTTTTAGGTGCAAAAATACTCATGAACTTCTCAAAATGGGGCAAAAATGTTAAATCGTTAATTGGTACAAACGTCCGTTTTGTGGGACCCACAATATTATTTTTTGAGGTGCAAAAATACCCATGAACTTTTCTACAAAGTGCACCCGACACCATAAAAATTTTTCTGGGTGCAAAAATACCCATGAACTTTTCAAAAATTTATGGTGTTGGGTGCACTTTTTAGAAAAGTTCATGGGTATTTTATAAGTCCATGTATCACCATAAATTTTTTAAAAGTCCATGTATCACCATAAATATTTTTGGGGTGTAAAAGTAACAATGAATTTTTAAAAAGGGGTAAAAGTGACACTTCTGTTAAAACTAACTAACGGCTGTTAAATCTAGTATAAAAGTACCAAAATACCCCTATTAAAAAAAAAGGTTGTGGTGGAGGACACACTTTTGAAAAAATTGTATGGGTATTTTTTTCCCTTAACCATTTTTTAGATAGGGGTATTTTGGTACTTTAGTACTGAAGTTAACGACCGTTAGTTAGTTTTAATGAAAGTGTCATTTTTGCTCCTCTTTTGAAAGTTCTTAGTTACTTTTGCACTCAAAAAAAGTTTATGGTGATGGGTGCATTTTTGAAAAAAATTTATGGGTATTTTTACCCCTTAACCCTATTAAAAGTTGATAAGATTTAAATTTCTTGAATTTGCTATATCTCATAATTTTTATTGGAAGTTGTGATTGGCATGAGTAAAATAACAAAGCATTTAATGCAGTAGATTTTTATTAGGAAAAAGAAAAATAAAACAGAATCAGCCAATGGAAATTACCCATAAATTTTTTTTAAAAGTCCATGTATTACCATAAATTTTTTTTTTGGGTGTAAAAGTAACACTGAATTTTTAAAAAGAGGTAAAAGTGACACTTTTGTTAAAACTAACTAACGGCTGTTAAATCTAATATAAAAGTACCAAAATACCCCTATTTAAAAAAAAAGGTTATGGTGGAGGACACACTTTTGAAAAAATTGTATGGGTATTTTTTTTCCCTTAACCATTTTTTAGATAGGGGTATTTTGATACTTTAGTACTGAAGTTAACGGCCGTTAGTTAGTTTTAATGGAAGTGTCATTTTTGCCCCTCTTTTGAAAGTTCTTAGTTACTTTTGCACTCAAAAAAATTTTATAGTGGTGGGTGCACTTTTGAAGAAAGTTTATGAGTAATTTTATCCCTTAACCCTATTAAAAGTTGATAAGATTTAAATTTCTTGAATTTGCTATATCTCATAATTTTTATTGGAAGTTGTGATTGGCATGAGTAAAATAACAAAGCATTTAATGCAGGAGATTTTTATTAGGAAAAAGAAAAATAAAACAGAATCAGCCAATGGAAATTAAATTATTGATGATATGCACAATACAATTGGACTAATAAAAAAGAAGGCAAAGTATTGAAGATATATATTGATGACAGAAAACAAATTTTGAAATTATAAAATCTCAAATCAAATATTCTTGGTAATAGACTTGGCTTAAAATTTTACAATTTTAAAGTTATTTTTCTAATTTTATAATTTTAAAGTTCTTTTTCTATCATTTTTTTTAATATTTTCTGTCAAACTGAATTAAATTTTTAGAAATAAAGAAAAAATCTGTTGCCATCAGAGTGGTCATGTGCCTAATTCTCAGGACTAGATAGGCAGGGGGAGCTTGGCCCATCTAGGCAGTCTAGATGATTCTGGACGATTCAGATTTAATTTTTTTATCTAGTGTTTTTAAATAAAAAAATCATTTTTTAAAAAAATATTAATTAAGAGATTATCTTTATTTTAGATTCTCTAGTCTCTACCCATTAAAATAATTTTTTTTTTGAAAAGATAAAAAATAAAAATAAAAATTAAATTTAGATCATTTAAATCTCATTTAAACACCTTAGATAGGCTTAACTCACCCGCCTGTCCAAAGGAGAGGCAGGAAACTGGTTCCTAATTCTCATGGGCTCCAATCCCTGATAGTAGGGGTGTTCAAAGTATCCCGGTCCCGGTTGTCCCGGCCCGGTCCCGGATATTTTATCCCGGGAATTTCCCGTCCCGGCCGGGACCGGGACCGGGATCACACCTTGTGATCCCGGGAATTCCCGGTCCCGGTTTTTTTTTCTTTTTTCCTTAAAACATAGGTTATTATTTTATTTTTGTATTTTTTACCCCATAAATTAAGTTATCATTTGATAAAATGTATATCACATATTTAGTTAGAGTTAAATTGTATATATCGTGATACAAATCCTAATTATATAATGTATAAAAATAATAACAAAAATGATGAATGTAATAATAATATGTTATTTTTCAATTCTAACTCAATTTATGTGATTTTTATGACCTTATTAGGTGTTAAATAATTACTTTAAACACTAGATTATAAAAAAATTTAACTAATATAATTATATTATTAAGACCGGGAATTCCCGATCCTGGTCCCGGGAATTCCCGGTCCCGGTCCCTGGAATTCCCAATCCCGGTTGTCCCGGGAATTTCCCGGGACCGGGAATGAGATCCCAGTCCCGGGAAATCCCGGGACGGAAACCGCGAATGGGTATTCCTGATCCTGTCCCGGGATTTGAACACCCGTACCTGATAGACAGAGAGGGCACCTGTACCATGGGACACTTGATTCAAGAATCTTGTGACACACACACACACGTGATTAACGTCGATTTTAATTTTCTCAGAAGACCATAAAAACAACCTATCATTTATACTTTTGATTTTTCAAAAATGTTCCAATCATGTTTCCAATACATAATATAATAATACCATTAATTACAATATTGAAGAGAACACTAGTACCAACAAAATGTTAATTAAGGTGGTAAGCAACTTAACTTAGATAATTGATGTATTGAAAAACAAATTTTAAAAGTTTTAAATACGAAAAAAAAGTCATAACTTCCAAAGTTCAGTTTTGGATTTACCTTGACTTTTGGTCACAAAACTATATTGTCTAAGCTATGCAAACATCATTTTGGATCTCAATTAGCGTTTCAGATTTAAAAAAAGTCATCCAAACAAAAACTTTGAATTGTCTCCCACCATAGTTAGGTGCGTGACGCGGGTCGGATGCGGATGTAATCGGGGCAAAGATCCGATGAACCAGGTGGGCAATAAAAAAAAAAAACTTTGGACTGTGAATGAAGTAAACGACCCATCTGCTATCTTATTTATCAGAAAGCTATAACAATAAAGAAAAACTACTAGTACAAACTATAATGACCCGCGCACTCTAGAATTCTAGTTGTTTTACTCGCTCCCTCACACACCCTGTCATGCCTCAAGTGTGTGTTTTAACAAAATATCTGCCCGCCCAAGCGAACAAATCAAAACCGTCAAATTCATCCCAAAAGCTACCTCCTGCCATTGTTCATAAGCTCATAGCCCTTTTTCGGTTACTTCTTTCACAAGAACGTACACGGGATTGTTCTTCCCTGTTCGCTAATGCATTGTTGTGGAAGCTCTCACCAGCTTCAAGCTCTTCAATCTTCCAAATAAGAGTACATTTAATTCTCGCGGTTTCTATTCTCTGTGCCTCCTTCGAGCTGGTTCTCGCTCCGAGGGGCTAGTTTTTTCTGAAATTAAATTTCAATGTTCTTTCTCTTCTTTTGATGGCATACTCGGCTGTTATGTGCATTGTGTTTGTGTTTTTGGATTATTGCACTTTATATGGATTGCAAAAATCTTGTGGATTCTTTTGAATTACTACAATGTTCTCTGTCTCCCTGCCTCTGTCCCGCGCGCGCTCTCCTTTCATTTCTTTCTTTCTTTCTTCCCGAATCCTATAATATGTTAGTTCTGTTTTATTAGGTTAATCTACTTTGGAATCTGGAAACTAAATTCAGCTACATAGAAATGGCGATATATCAAGATTTATTTCGCTGCAATAATACTTGAACAGTCATAATCACATGTCTGTTTTGTTGTTATTACATGCATGGTTGTACAGTGTTCTTTCATCTAGTAATTTCTACGTTTGGTCTAACGGGAAAAACGAAGATTCTAGCCAATGGATCGATACTTAAAGAATGTGTCCTGGTCACCTTGTTTTTTTTCCTCGCGATGAATTTCAATTCGCGGGGTTTGTGACTGATCAAGCACCGGTGGCTTTCATGTTATTTTCCTTTTCTCAAGGAAACATTACCTATCTTTCTTCTCTGCAAAATCTGAAAGGTTGACATGATCGATGAACTCATTCCAGTCAGTCTTTAGTTGATAATGGGATTTTGCCCCGTAAGTTGTCTAAAACTAGTATTGTCCGCAACTAAATGTCAAAACAATTTGTTATCACCAATTGCTCCCTAATTTTCTTTCAACTCCTGCTTTGACGGGAGGATACATTTATTTTCAATTTTGGCTTGATTTCATCAATGGTCGTTCTTCATCTTCTCCTTTTGTTGTCAAAGCAGCATCAAATATACAGTTCAGATATCGTGTGGATATTTTCTAGTTAAGAAGTTACTTTGTTCCAAAATATAAGTATATATACCATTGCTTTTGCTTCAATCGGTGGTCTGCAATGCTGGACGTACGGACCATCGTGTTGTTTAATTCTTTTGAATGAACTATTAATTAAGTGGGATATAATATTTAACAGGAGTCGTTTAAAATCTCTACGTAGTTGAAATCACTGCTCTCTGTATAAAGAAAAATATTGTACATGAATATACGATATTGGAGATTTCGTCAAACTGAATGGATTAACCTATTATACCAAAAAGTTAGAGGTCTTGCTCTTCGCAGATTTTACTTGGGTTCATAAAGTTTCCGAATCATAGAATTAATTAGCCTGCGCATAGTTTTATGTTAATTATGTCATGAATTTTATAAAACACTTTTTTGGTCACTGAATCTTGCGAAACTTACTTGCAGGATTTTGAGCAGTACTACTACAAGTGCAATACTCTTCTTAGGCATTAAAATTGTTGGAAGTATCTGCCGCTTTCCATGGATCTTGACATTTCAAAACTGTTTCAGAGGCAAATGCATCTGAAGAATATGAATACTCTAGAGAGACAGAGATCATATGAGGAAAAGCCATCGAGTGAACTAGGAATAGAGAACACTCATCGCCGGGGGAAAAATCTTGATAAAGAGCTATCCCCACTGCATAGACCAGTTAATAATGCCCCCGAAGCACCGGCATCGAATCCACATCTCATACATGAAGGTTGGAAGGCTCTGAACCGAGCCTTAGTATATTTTGATGGCAAACCGGTTGGGACAATTGCTGCCTTGGATGATTCCAAAGAGAATCTGAATTATAATCAGGTGCCAGGACCTTGTCATTTCATATATGTTTTCTGAATTTTCATTTGGGGAGAGGGGATGAGTTTGCAAAATCTAATAAACTCTCTGTGTCATACTAACACCGCTCGTGATGAATAATGATTGTAAGGTACATCACTGATTGTTCCGTAACTAAAATAGTCTCTTTGGCTTCATTTTTTTTGCCTCTAAGTTACTTATGACATGGACCTCCAGTGTGTAGACTCTCAAACACTTGTAGCTTTTGGTTACACATTTACATTGATGCGATGATTTTTCGTGGAGCGATACTTCTAAATCTAGGAACTTACACTCATACCAAATAAGCTAGCATAGTTTTGTTTTACTGGGACAGGGATTTGACTATTGTATATTTCTCTTACCAAATCTGCCCATTTTCAGTTATGGAAGATGTTATCTAAGGTACTATTTTTGTCCGTAGGTGTTTGTCAGAGACTTTGTTCCAAGTGCGTTGGCTTTTCTGATGAAAAAGAAACATCATCACATTGTTAAGAACTTTATCGTGAAGACTCTTTACCTTCAGTCGTGGGAGAAAAAAGTTGATAAATTCGAGCTAGGAGCAGGAGTGATGCCTGCTAGTTTCAAAGTATCACATGGTTGCACCGCCAAAATGGGTGAGACCTTGAAAGCAGATTTTGGTCAAAGTGCAATCGGAAGGGTTGCCCCAGTCGATTCTGGATTTTGGTGGATCATACTACTTCGTGCATATACAAAGTCTACTGGAGACACATCCCTGGCTGAACTCCCTGAATGTCAGAAGGGCATGCGACTGATTCTCAGTGTTTGCCTTTCAGAGGTGTTTGACACGTTCCCAACTCTTCTATGTGCTGATGGATGCTGTATGATTGATCGTAGAATGGTGAGTTCGTACGAGTTTATGATAACTCATAGTTCGAATTGGAAACTAAGGCTTTTAATTGTAGGATGATATGATTTTCTTTTTACTTTTTTTGTGACAATTGTCTTTAGTTTGTTCTATCTTTACATGGAATGAAGAAATCATCTGTGTGCTGACTGTGACATCAACTGAATCAAGAATCCCTAAAAAATTATGCATCAGACTGATATGTTTGTTTTTACTCTGTCATACATTGAATTGATTATTAGCGATTTCAGGGTGTTTATGGTTATCCCCTTGAAATTCAAGCACTTTTCTTCATGGCTTTAAGATGTGCCTTGGAATTGCTTAAGCAAGATGAAGAGGGAAAAGATTTTATGGTACGAATTATGACACGCTTAAGGGCCCTAATCTATCATATGAGAAGCTACTATTGGTTGGATTTGAAGCAACTGAATGATATATATTGCTACAAAACAGAGGAGTACTCACATACTGCAGTGAACAAGTTTAATGTTATCCCTGATTCTCTTCCGGAATGGATTTTTGATTTCATGCCTGATCGTGGTGGCTACTTCATTGGAAATGTCAGTCCAGCTAGGATGGATTTCCGGTGGTTTTGTATGGGTAATTGCCTGGCAATTTTGTCGTCCCTAGCTACTCATGAGCAATCCAATGCAATCATGGACCTCATAGAATCACGGTGGGATGAATTAATTGGGAAGATGCCAGTGAAAGTTTGTTATCCAGCTTTAGACAACGCTGAATGGCGAGTCATGACTGGATGTGACCCAAAAAATACTAGATGGAGTTACCACAATGGCGGGTCTTGGCCAGGTAGGAGTTCTTACTGCCCTTGGCTACCATTCATTCGCACTGAAGCATGTCCTTAATTTTTTTTTTTTTTTTTGGTTACAAAGTATGTCCTTAATTAGTTGCACTCATCGTGGTTTATTATTTTTTTCATCCAGTTCTTTTATGGCTTCTCACCGCGGCCAGCATCAAGATTGGACGACCCCAGATAGCAAAACGAGCCCTTGAGATTGCTGAGGCCAGATTGTTGAAAGATAACTGGCCAGAATACTATGATGGAAAGTTGGGCAGATTCATAGGGAAGCAGGCTCGTAGATGCCAAACCTGGTCCATTGCTGGTTACTTGGTGGCTAGGATGATGCTGGAAGATCCAACCCGTCTAGGCATGTTATCATTTGAGGAAGACAAATATCTCGGGCCTATACTCACCAGGTCTCAGTCATGTTTTTTTTGATACACTGACTACAATCTTTATCATCATCTTTTATGACTGATTCTGACATGGAAGAAAAGAGTGGGATAGTGGAGTTAGAGCTAACACCAATCTGCTTCTTCGTTAAACTTGTCATTTCACAAGTTTAAGAATTACGTCTCCAACTATATTGCTCCAAATTCTCGAGCCACATTAGGCATACACAATCACACGCAAGTGAATTTTCATATGGATGTAGTTTGATGTTTCAAACCTATCGAGCTTGAGTGCAATTCTTAGAACTTTTGTTACTAAAGTTCAATTAATTTTTTTAACCGATTGTTCAATCATTAACTAATTTCATTGATTAATTTTAAAATTCAAATAAATAAGTTGATTAAATTTACCTGATCCGCTAGATAATTCATTCTAATTGTCTTAATGTTGATAATATTTTTATTAGTATTGTTGTTCTTAGAATTAACTCATTGCAACTAGGCACTTGTTTGGTTTGGTTGGTCTTTGAAGCTCTGAACATTTGTTTGAAACCACATTTTTTCACATCTCATGAAAGATAAATAACTTTTTATTTTTTTAAATAAGTATCCTCCTATCGGGCTATAATCGGGCTTAAATACTAAATGGAAGATCCTTTCTAAGTAGGATTTTGAACCTTAATTCAGTAAGTTGTAAAGGGCTAGCCCTTTTTCTAATTCCACTAGATCCAATTGTGTTGGTGTTTTTCAATTTTATTTTAATCCTAAAATAATAAGTTAAAAATTATTACAAATATTCAAATCATTGATGATATTATATTTAATAATGAATAAAATGATATAATAAAATTGATATTTTTAAATTTAAAAATGACTTTGGTAAAAGTTAAAAGTTATTTTAACAATAAGATATTTTTTTTGATCCCACGTGAGGTAATTTTTAGTAACAAACAAACCTTTTACTAAACCCCAACGAACAAATCCATGCATTCACTTCTGGATCACTCTCCCTTCACGCCTTCACGGCACTAACATAAAGTTTGACATGTAAAGGAAAATCCGTTTGCCAATCTAAAAAAGTGCCTTTTTTTTTAGTATTTTTTTTAAACTGAGACAAAAAATTTCTCATATATTTATTTCAAAAGACATAAAAATATTTCTAAAAAATTAAAACAAATAATTAAAGAATCACTTATCATCATCAGCTTGCCTTGGTCTCC
The DNA here is from genome assembly GCA_963855925.1 of Inga laurina. Taxonomy (NCBI): domain Eukaryota; kingdom Viridiplantae; phylum Streptophyta; class Magnoliopsida; order Fabales; family Fabaceae; genus Inga; species Inga laurina. The sequence continues at coordinate 60,071,962 of OY979702.1, read as the reverse complement.
AAATATTCTTTGCAACGCTCGCTAAGGCCTTGTTTGGATTTATTTATAATAATCAAGTTTATGTAATAAATCAAGACAAATAAAATCACAATTGAAAAGGCTATACTATGGTTTCAAAACACCAATCCAAACAATCCCTTGTTAAACTGTTCAACTTCCCTAATTCACGATCCACCCCATCTTTTTACAACACAAATTTGGTCATAGTAACTTCAGGTGAGTAACAAAAAGAAAATTAAGAATGCCTTGTAAATGTCTGTTTGGATTAGTGGAGGAAGATATTTTTTCTGACATAATTTATGATATACGAGGTAAATATGTAAGAGGAGTTTTGTTTAGATTTGCGTGAACGTGCTTTCTAAATATCAATTCAAACATGCCCTAACAATAAATGGAGTTATTTTTAGGGTTAAGGGGCAATTTTAACCTGAAAATTTTTCAAGGGGCAATTTTACTCTGGCTATTATCCCAGTTAATTTTAACCGTTAGTTGACTAAATATGTTGGGCTAGTATTTCACATGTCATCCACGTTATTCTTGCTAAAGTGTAAATTTGTGTTGGAAGTCCATGTATCACCTACTTCATCTTTTTTCAAAGTTAGATTTAAAATTTCCAGGGGTAAATTTTCAGCTTAACAAAAATAACATGGATAACATGTGGATTGTGAACTCAACATATTTTGCCAACTAACAATCAAAATTAACTAAGATAACTGCTATAATAAAATTGCTCATTTTTTTAAACTTTCAGGGCAAAAATGCCCCTTAACCCTTATTTTTATTAAGTTTATCTCTCTTAATATAGTCCAATTTAACGATAATAGTGAGGCATTTAGGGGCTAAAAAGGGTTAAAATGCAATTTTGCTATATAATTAACCATTTAAGAGTGTTAGGTACATCCAGAAGTTTTTCAAAAAACAATTTATACTAAAAGTAATCATAACAATTTTATCAAAAAGCAATTTTGCATCTTGCAATTAAAAATATTAACAATCAACTTTAAGGTCAATATTAGTTTCTTATCGGTTAGAATGAAGTTACTCATTTTTTAACACTTCTAAAACAAGATTGCTCCTCCAAGAATTTTCAGATAACCAATGTTCCTGGACTATTACTTCCAAGGCAAAAATTTAAAAAAAAAAAAAAAATCATCAGGACTTAAAAAACTTGAAGCAAAATCTTTCTTGAAAAACTTCATGTTATCTAATGAAAAGTTTTTTCGCTTACAAACATATTAAAGGAAAAAAAAATAAGACAATACTACTTAAATTTTAAAGTCTTAAATTAGTGATTTCTTATTAAAATATATTATCGATTGCTACAGAAGTATAATTAATGCCTATATACTTACATACAACAAAATTGATTTGGAATTTCTAAATTTAAGTGGTATTTTCTTGTTTCCCCTATATTATAAACATATTAGAATTTTTTGGTTAAAAAAAAATATGATTAAAAGCTCGAAAAAAAATAATTAAATACCATTTAAACTTCAAAATCCTACATCAGTGATTTCCTAAAAACCTGAATTGTCAATTACTATGTTCTTTTTATCAATCCTATTACTCTTATTGCTAACAAAACTAATTTATCATTTTAAAATATGAGTGATATTTAAGTGTCTTTTTCGCTAAAATTTTTTTTATTATAATTTGTTTGTCTAACAAAAATAATATGAATAAAAACAAAGTGTTTTTTTATCAGGGAAAAAAAACCTGAAAAAAAAAAACAAAACATGTTTCATACTTTTATTCTCATCTTCGATTTTGTCTTCACGGCATCGCTCGCAGTTTCGCCCAAAGATTGCATAGGCTCAAAATTCCATATCCGCCCTACTTGAGAACATGAGATTTCGAAACTGAAGAACTTCGCCCTCACCGATATCTCTTGAATCTCCCTCCACTCAATTCTCTCCTCCGCCGAGAGACTAAAAAGAAAAGGGGGAAAGAAAGAAGACGAAGAAGAAGAAGACGAGGACGACCTCATGAGGCCACAGAAAAAGCCGATCCAGGCCGTGTCAGCATGGGTGAGACGGCAACCCCCAAAGGTGAAGGCTTTTCTGGCCGTTGTTTCGGGCATGGCGGCTCTTGTGTTGCTTCGTTTCATTGTTCACGATCATGATAATCTATTTGTCGCTGCCGAGGCCGTGCACTCCTTAGGAATTTCTGTCCTCATCTATAAGCTTATGAAGGAGAAGACATGCGCTGGTATTAGCAATTATTTTGTGGAAATTTTATGGGTGGATTTATTTGATTGATCGATTGATTGAGAATTTCTTGTTAATCGTGGGTATATGTTTCATTAATCGAAAATTTGTCTCGCTATGAGCAAGTATTATGCGATATTCTGGCATTTCATTCTTGGGTTGTGTGTATTGGGTAGATTGATAGACCTGTCCCACTCATTGGCCAGCTCCAGATCTTTCCACTCTCGTTTGACTTATATATAGATGATGGCGATTGGGGAATTTGGGAAAAAAGATCATTTCTTTTTCTGGATTAGGTTTTCGTCCTTGTTACAGGGATCTATATGCCTGAGCCTGGATGCTTCTTTGTTAACCTGAGGCCAGTTCTTCTTCTCTGTATAGAAACATCAGAGAACACGTATTTTTGTTTCATTTTCTCATTAATTTATGTCGAACTAATATTTAATTTCTTATAGGTTCTGCCTATGTAATACAACAGACATTGAGTTGAGATGTTAATGTTTGTATCTCTAGGGTTTCTTTTCTTGTCATTATCGTAACTCTTTATTCAATGCTGTACAGGACTATCTCTAAAATCTCAGGAATTAACAGCTATATTTTTAGCTGTTAGGCTGTACTGCAGTTTTGTTATGGAATATGATATACACACCCTTCTTGATTTAGCTACTTTAGCTACAACATTATGGGTTATATATATGATTCGTTTCAAACTGAAGTCTAGCTACATGGAGGAGAAGGACAACTTTGCAATATACTATGTCGTAAGTTTGCTGTTGTTTATACCTATCCAATAAAGTTACATGGAAGTAACATTGTGCTAAGGCTTGTTTTTGGAGCATTTTCCTAAACTTTCTAAATTCAGCGTTTCTTGCATTGTGTTTATTTTTTAGATTTAAGACTGGATAAATGAAACATTGCAGCTTCAGTAGATTGAACATTGGGAAATTTATTGATGCTGATGCTGAAGTACCTTATTGGCGCATAAATTACCTTTTCAAACAAAGTGGGTTTTAGAGTATTCTACTTAGTTGACACATGACTTGTTGTGATGTTCCTGTTGAAATAGAACCAACTGCCATGGTATGATGTTGAATCTGCTGCATTTGTTTTCATGTGACTCCTCTCATCCCTTTCCTCTCTGTTGTTGGTGTTATTGTCTACATGAAGGATCTTAACTGCTTTCTTTTACACATAATTATGCAATTTTGTGACTGATAATTGATTTCCAGTAACTCGTACACTTTACATTCTATCAGTCTGATTCATATCCTCTATCTTTAAAATTGAATGCAGGTGATACCATGTGCTGTGCTAGCGTTGTTGATTCATCCATCAACTTCTCATCATTTTGTGAACAGGATTTTCTGGGCCTTCTGTGTATATCTTGAAGCTGTTTCAGTACTACCCCAACTACGAGTCATGCAGAACACCAAAGTAAAATTTCTTAATTTAAAAATCATCTTCCAAGGTTCTGCTTTTGTGGGATCTGATTCTGTTACTTTCTTTTATATCTCATTTCCTAATATTATTTCAGATTGTTGAGCCATTCACAGCTCATTATGTATTTGCACTGGGTGTTGCAAGATTCCTGAGCTGCGCTCATTGGGTTCTTCAGGTATGGCTCCTTCACCTAAACTGGTCAGTGCATTAGTTATCTCTTGATTCATTTGCACATATGGCCAGCACTTGTTTCCTGGTTTGTGCTGCTGATCAAAATCAATAAGAGGACGTTTTTGGGAATGGCTATCCCATTTATCTCTAAATGAATATACACACAATCCATAAAGGACAAGTCTCTTGCAAACTTTTGATAGTATAACAGAGTCATCCTTCCCCATAAGCACCACTGCATGGATATTTGCACGGCTTTATGCAATTTTTCCTTTTCTATGTTTATATTTCTTAACTTGATACTACATTGAGGTTGTCAGCCTATGGTTGACAATTGACTTTGCTGCTTCTCTTAGCACAATTTCTTCAGTTGCACAACTTATCAGGGGCTGCCGACTTATTGTTTCATGCTACAGGTCTTGGATAGTCGTGGACAGTTGTTGGTTGCGCTGGGCTATGGACTGTGGCCATCAATGGTTCTTATCTCTGAAATTGTGCAGACTTTCATCTTAGCAGATTTCTGTTACTACTATGTCAAAAGGTTGGTTAAGCACATTTAATATATTTAGTTCTCCCCTTTCACAGCTTTCTTTTGCATCCTTTTTATGAGAGTATGTAAAGAACCTCCCGGCATGACTCTTGTGATATATAATTGAATGCAGTGTTTTTGGGGGTCAGCTTGTTCTTCGTCTTCCCTCTGGAGTGGTGTAATTGAAAATCTGCTTCAGTGCAAGCAGCTACTGAACTCAATCAGGCGAGATGGTCGGTCATCCTCTTTGGGATCCTTTTTTTGTCGATACTCCATTTTGGTCCCCGGGAAGAAGCTGGGTTGTTTGCAGGATGGGGCATGTCAAGATAAACTGAATATTTATGCATGTAGTAGTATGATAAACTTTATATATTAATCACCACTTTTCGCTTAGTTCCTTGGAAATGGTTTTCAGTTTTTATGGCTACTCCAAGTAATCTAACTCTAATTAATCATCACAATTGAAATCACAATGAGAATGCTGGCTATGAGTTACTAAACTTCAATTATGAGCTGCCAGAAAGAAACTTTCTGGTTGGAATGTGAAGCATGGATTCATGGAGTTAGAATGTTCTAACACAACAGAAATATCATCTGAGATTACTGCTACTTCATCCTCTTTGTCTTTTCTAGTAAATCACAACCTGGTGTATGCACACAAACGGTTGGAAATACAAACTTCTCAATAAGTTGAACAATGTGGGAATTGACAAAAAGGAGGCTGTTAATGCTGTGTGTCGTTGCAGATATAGCATGAGGGAGTTCTGGCAATAGTAACTGACTCCATGAGCTTGGTGGCAAATCATCTATGCCCATTCTTTACTGTACAGTTTACTTCAAATAAAATCGGGGAACAAGTAACAACAAACTTAACTTTCATGGTCTTTGAATACTTGCATTGGAGCTGATGGCATTGTCCTGTATCTTTGATCTCGTTTCATGACTGTCTTTGAATAAATGGTTGAGTCCTTCTCTTACCATGTGTTGTTTTGGGGTACGAGTAGTTTTGGCTTTATGATATAGGATTTGTGTTTTAAAAAAATGGAAATGTTGCCTTTTGGTTTGTTAAAAATTAATTTCCCCTAGTGTTATAATTCCATCTAAAATTTATTTTAGGCATACTAACCTTCGATCATACATCTAAAATTTAGTTGATTTTTTTGAAGAGATTAAAGAAATTAATTAAATCATTTTAAAGTTTTTATATTTGTTGTTTTTTCTCTAAACCAATTTGTCTTATTTATAAACTGATATATAATTTAATAAAACATAATATATTATATAATTAAGTAACTTATTTAATTTCTTTAGTCTCTTCAGAAAAATCAACTAAGTCTTATATTTAGGACCGGACGTAATAAAATTTTTATTACTTGGAACTAATAGCCATGTTTAATTGTTTATCTACAAGTCTTTCCATCCATATAGATATATGGAAGGACACAATTCGCCCTGGTAATATCAATATGAGGACTAATTTACCCTAAATAACTCATAGCCAAATGAAAAAAGAAAAAAAATGTTATCCTCGAATTAATTATTAATCTTTCACAATTAATTAATTAAGTTTAATTTCCTTTTTTGTTTAATTTTCTTTATTTTTTCAATAATTGCTATTTTAAAGGATTAAAAATTTTCAACATATTTTTTAATATCAAAAAGTTTTTGTAGGAGATGCTTTGATCATTTGCTAACCTTTAATTTTAATTAATTCATTATTCTATTATACCAAATATCTAAAAAAAAACTCATTTCTCATCACATCAACCGAAAGTGATTTAAGGTTACAAGATTTCATCCCATTCTTTGATTTCCTATTTCACCTTCTATTATATTATACTAACTTGTTGCTTAATATAAGATCAATTGGCTAATTTGAGAAGATTAAGGAAGTTAAATAAATTATTTTAAAGTATTTATATGTACTATCTCCGGTCCTAATTATAAGACAAAGTTGACTTTTTTTGGAGAAATTAAGAAAGCTAAATAAGTTACTTAATCATATCATATGTTATGTAACCTTAGATTATATATTAATTTATTAATCAAACTAATTAGTTTGAAGAATAAAATAAAATAAAAATACTCTAAAGTAATTTAATTACCTTCCTTAATTTCGTCAAAAAAATCAATTTTGTCTTATAATTAGGATCAGAGGGAGTATCATTTTTCTCCAATTTATTTTGACTAACTTATAAATTACTGAATAATCTAACGATGCATATAAGTATTTCAGAGAGATCATATAACATACGTTATAATTATATGATTTATTTAGTTTTCTTAATCTTTCTAAATTGGTCAACTGAATTTTATATTAAAGAATTAAATACTGATGGTAGGAATTCTTTTCACTAACCAAAGGTTTGCCTAAATGTTAGAGGCTTCTTGAATTGATTGTTAAATTTTGAATGAAATATATGTGACAAAAGAATTATAAAGATATATTGTTTCGTAAACAAATTAAGAGTTTGGACTTCGTTGTTTGTTCCATTCCACCGGTTGGCGCGCATGAATAGGTCCAACTCCAAGGTATTTTTCATGCTGTCGAGTGTCAACAGTGGCGAAGCTGCCAAGCGCTGCAATGCAAATTGAAGGCATTTTATTCACAAAACTGGATCTCTTCTTCTTCTTCTTCCCTCTTCTTTTTCTGTAAGATTTTACTTTTTGCCTGTCACGTAAAACCCTAAAATGTCGGGAAATCTTAGATCCCGGAGTCGTCCTCCTTATGGTACGTATATTTGCGCAGCCATTTCGTCCATTCTTCTCATGCTTTCCGTCTCTTTCTTGTATAGTACCCTTTCTCACTCTCATCCCCATTTTCACACCAATCTCTACCACAGAAACTCCAGGCCCTTGCATCACTCCGTCAACTACGATTCTCTCCTCTCGGATTCCGCCGACGACAACATTTCCGGCACCGAAGACAAGATCGACGTCCTCGACGTCATCGAAGAACAGCAGGAAGATGAAGATCTGAGGAATTTTGAATTGGAAGAAGAAGATGAGCCGTTCGAACAAATCAAGGTCTCTGGGCATTTCTTCGATCATGTGAGTGGCGTTATTCGGAGGGCATATGATAAGCGTTCAATTGAGGCATGGGAAGACACTCAGACCGGGTTTTTTATGGGATCTGGTGCGGAGGATAGGAGTAAGGCGGCGTTTGGCTCCGATGATGTGCCGGTGGACGATCTGGTGAGGAGAAAGGCGATTCAGGTGACGGGGATTGAGGATGCGCTGTTGTTGAAGGTTGGAAAGAGGGTTTCGCCGTTAAGGGAAGGCTGGGGAGATTGGTTCGATAAGAAAGCCGATTTTCTGAGGAAGGACAAAATGCTGAAGTCGAATTTTGAGGGTTTGAATCCGCTTCACAATCCGATTCTGCAAGATCCGGATGGAGTTGGCGTGACCGGGTTGACGAAGTGTGATCGAAGTTTCCAGAAATCGCTTACAGAGGATTTCAAGAAAGTCCCATTTCCTTATCTGGGTTCCACAGAGACCCGAAAGTCGTCCAAGTTGCAAGGAAATGAGGCTAAAGCAAAAGAATGTGATGGTTACAAGACAGGTAATCAATGTTGGTTTAATGATCCCATATAAGCAGATGACATTAATGCAAGGGTTAATATAATATTTAATTTTTTAAATTTATTTTGATTTTAATTTTGATCCTTGAATTTTAAAGCATAGGTTTTGGTTTGAAAAAATAATTTAAGGATTTATTAAATTATAGGAATCAATATTTTAAATAAAATGTTATTTGAGTAATCAAAATTAAAATGAAGACAACTATTGAGGGATCATTACATTAACCCTTAATATAATTAGTAAGATCTAACTAGCAACTCATAAAAGACTAATTAATACTCCCTCCGGTCCTTTTTATAAATGAATATTTTCTTGATTATGTAAAATAAACTGACGGTTAAAATTAGTTAAAAACAATAAATGTGTCAAAAATTTTATTTTTTTTCTAATTATGCTCCTATTTATTAAAAGAGTATAGAAGAGAGAATGAATATAAAATATGAGAAAAAACGAATAATAAATGATTAAATGAAAGAAAATTAATGATGAGTGGTGGATGATTGATATAACAATTTGCATTTAATGGAAGTAGAACAGGAGAAAGGTAATTTAAATTTTGAGACACAAGAAAAAAAAATTACTTATACTAATGACTATTGATACGGTGGGTTAATTTAATTTTACTGTGTTGCAGGTAAGACGTTCCCAGTGGACGACTCTGATGTTGGAAAATGCATCCATAGAACTGACGAAAAAGCTCAAGAACATCCGTGACTGTGATACCTAAAAAGGAAAAATATAAGAATATATATTGTGGCTGAAAGAGAAGACGTATAGCAACTGAGTTTCTGATAGTTATTGTCAAACAAGTTGATCATATATATGCATCGATCCATACGATGGAAAAGGAAATAATACTGCCATTTCATAGGAACTTCGAGTTCCAGAGCAGGATCCGAAGGATCGTGTTCTTGAAGCTGTACCTTATAGTTGGATAGAGAGAAAATTAGGGGGGGGGATCTAAATGATTAATTAGTTGAACCAGCTGGTCTTCCAATTTCTCTTATATAGGTACTCAAATTAAAAATTATTGCTTCACCCTCTGATGATCAGGATATATATTTTAGTTTATTACCATATCATGATCGTTGGCTTTGTTATAAGGATACCTGGCTCACTCCTGTTTCTTCAAATGTGCCCTCTATCGAAGTAAATTAATTAATATGGCCTATTTTGATGTATTTGAAGAAGCAGTAATACTAGACAAAACAACAAAATTATATATGAAGTTTACAATCCATGTTCACTGTACATTACGTACGTGAAGTTATGTTATTCTCAAATGCTTTTCATTTCAATTAGTTTGTATATTATAGTATAGATGCAATCTCCCTAAGTGTGAAATGTTAACTTAATTAGTTTCATGGCTTTTAGTTCTCATGAGATCATATGATTGCTTAGTTGTAGTTAAATTAATCATCGGGACTTCACGTACATATTTAAACCTATTATTAATTTTTAATCGATCATTGCAAGCTATTAGAATGCCAAAATATACTTAATAAAAAAAATTAGACCATATCAGTTATTATTAAAAAAAAAAGTAAAACATTATTTGAATATATCATTTCAAGTTTAGATAGATAGATATATGTTAATAATACAATATGAGATGCTATTAATAATGATGGATGAAAAGTTGAAAGTGTGGATTATCAAGTTGAAGCGATATTGGAGGGGCGAGGAGGAAGATGGCCCTGTTGCTCAAGGGAGAGAACGCAATCGTCAAACATTTCTTGAATAGACCTAAACTTGAATCCTAAGTTTCTGATCTTAGACGTGTCTAGCTCATAGGAGGGTCTATCACCATGTTTCTCAAACCTGAAAATCCCAACACATCCATTGTATCTGTGTCAGTAAGTACGTACGTACGTACCAGAGTCAGCAAAAGAATTAAACTAATAAATAATAAGAATAAGAATTAAAGAAGAATTAACCTAGTAGGAATGGGAAGCCAAGGAAAGCGGGTTGCAAGAAGAGCAGCTAACTCGTGGTTATCCAACACAGTGGAGCTACAAAGGTATCGACCACAGGCTGCTTCATTCTCGTACACCAAGATATGGCAAAGTGCCACGTCATCTATATGCACGTATCCCATCCTTCCATGCCATCCAAATTTCTCTGTTTCTCCTGCACACTCACACACATCAAATAAAATGTATCTACACACACACACATGTATATATACATAGTACAATACTCGTACCTTGGAGCAAGCCGAGGACATCAGAAGCAGTGGAACATAATTGAGGGGGCAAGCTGGGTCCAATAATGAAGGAAGGAAGCACAGTGACCAAAGGGATGGCATTGTGTTCGCAAAAATCCCAGGCTGCTTTTTCTGCGAGGGTCTTTGATAAAGAGTACCATATCTCAAGTTTCTGGCACAGTTGTGTGGAGCTCCAGGATGAGTCGTCAAGAGGAATGTTTGGGTCGATGTCCTCTCTCACCCTCACCGCCGACGAAGACGAAGTCAAAACCACTCGCCGGAGTGACTTGTTCTTCATACAAGAACGCAGCACATTAAGAGTTCCCTCTATTGCTGGCTTCAATATCTCTTCCTTTTTCGCCCATACATTCAACCAAAAGCATCATCAGCATCAATTCAAATACTTTAAAATAACCAACATACATACATACATCAAACAATTTATTGTCGTTGATAGAATATAAATCAAGTAAAAGTAGCTGCTCCTAGCTCCTATGTGATTGATATAAAAAGCTACTTAATTTATTTCCGTGGATTAGGGAAGCAAGATAAAATATGACTTGATTTTCCTAAAATTCTCCTATATTACTTGAAAGTTGAGTAAAATAGTTTGAGTAAAATAAGACTATTTCACGTATTTAATATAAGATCATGTTCATGATATTACTTTCATTTAAGAGTATTGGGTATCCGAAAGTTTTTTGAATAGTCATTTTACCCCGAAAGTGTTAAAAAAATGATCAAATTCACTTTAACTATTAAAAACAAAAATTGATCGGAAACATTTTTAACGATAAGGGGCAAAAATTGTTATGTTTTGACTACTTCTAGAGAAAATTTTCTCCTCAAAATATTTTTAGAAACCTAGAACTCCTGAAAAGGTAAAATTGCACTTTAATCCTACCAGAGATAAAATGGACAGAAATCTTATATTAAAGATTATTTAATAACTTCCTAACTAGCTCGTGTAATTAGACTGGAAGGGTATGATGTAATTATGGAAGTATTGAAGTGTTGGGTAACGAGTACCTTGGGATTAGAGGAAGGTTTGAGGACAGGAGAGGCGGTGTGGAAGACGCCGGAGCATCCCATGATGGCGTCGTCGAAGCTGCCTTCCGCCATCAAATCAGCCTTCACGAGGCAAAGTCTCTCCTTTGCCCCTTCCAGCTTCCTGAGATGCTCTAATTTCCTCTCATCTCCTAAATCCCTGACAGTTGCAGTGACGTCATAGCCCGACATCAGAAGTCGCTTAATGAGCCAAGAAGCCAGAAAGCCAGAAGCCCCAGTCACACATACTCTCCCTTTCCCTTCCCCACCAACAGGCATCACTTAATTGCCTTAATTATATTAATTAATATTCGATCGATCATCTTTAACTTGCGTCTATATATATATATATATATCTACTACTCCACACGCATGCAATCTCCTCACAAATCTTTGATGATCAAACAAGATCAATCTTTTTCATCTACACACACGCCATCCATGACTTAACCACCTAGCTAGCTTCAACAAGCTTCTTTCGTCATATTTAATTTCCATAATGATGGGGTTAGATCAGTAAGCGCTTAACTCTTACTAAATTATAAGCTTAAAAGAAAGCATTTTTTAAAGTTCATGTGTCCTATATTATAACCCGTTTCTTCCTATTTTTGAATTGAATGGATAGACATTAAGACCATAAATAGGATTAGACATGTAAATAGGATTAAGACCATAATCACAGAGTTTTCATGACACTATTTTATAAGACTATTGAAAAATGATGTTAGAATTGAAAGAGAGTATATATTTAATTATGTTGATGCCGATTGCAAGACATGGTTGGTAATGTACAAGTACCAGTAAAAAGAAATCCATGGCTGACAAAAAAAAAATCTCAATAATTTCATACGCGTTAACATATGTCACATGGCATATCATAATACTCCCTCCATATCTATGTATTGAAGAGTTTTTTTTTTTTTTTTTTGAATGGGCTTGTTTCTAAATGTAAAATTTTTTTTGAGTTTGTCTCAATAATAAATACATTTTTTTTCATTTTATCTTCAATTAATTATTATATTATATACGTATTCTTTTATCTTTTTCTCATTATTATTCTCTCTCTCTCACCCATTCATAAATAAGGACATTTTAAAAAAAAAAATTTTACATAATTATTACATTTAACTATTTATAACTGTTATCTAGAATCCTAGGATTCAGTTAAAAAACCCTTATATATTAATAACAGAAATGAATAATTGAAAAGAACGAGCAGTGAGACAAAAAAGGGCGGCCACATATGTGTGTTGAGGTCAGAAAATGGGGCATAGGCCTTCAAGAATCAAGAGTTACGTTACTTTAATGATTCTACCCAAAAAGGGAAGCAATCAGCATCAGATAAGATTAGAAATTATGCGTGCGTTGAAAAGCACCATCGCATTAAATATTGAAGGCACGTCACGTTTTGGGTCTTGATTGGGTTATTTGTGAAGACGTGTCATCACATCATTAAGGAAAAAACACAACCAAGTCCTTTTGTTCAAAAAAACAAAAACACCACCAAGTCCTTACTCTATCGTACTGTTATCAGAATCGGTGAACGTTGGACCGGTTTGACCGGTTCAACTTTTCTAAAATCAATTCCTTTTTCTTATTTTATTAAAAATTTTATATAAATCCATTTGCATATAGTAATAAAATTAGTTAAATTGGTTATTTATAACAAATATATATTGAACTGCTGATTTGCCTAAAATGCCTTTTAACAATCCCGTGCGTTGTAATTATCCTTAATAGAAACATTCTTCCTATGTGCAATCATTATCAAGAGGGATACTTTGAAGGGAAAATTATAAATTTGAGGAGACAGATGGATCAGAATCTTATATTTAAGATAAAAATAAACTTTTTGTCTAACTTCTATATTTAGAACTAGAGGTAGTATATACCAGCAAAACATACTTAGTTGTTTAATTATAGTCAAAACTTTAATTTTGAATTCTAAAATGAATTTCATTTGCTATCCATTTAAGTTATCAAACTAGAATGAATATTTTCCTTTTGAACTCAAGTGTATAGTGTACCTCTAAGAATAAGTTGCACACAATTTAATGGAACTAATTAATTATGCCGAGAACATTCAAATATTTATTTTCAAATTGTATGTATTAAAACTTCAAATTCATAAGTTTTATAGCATGCACAAGGGATCTGACTTGTTATAAATTTTTCATTCATAAATCCAGATTTTAAGCTGCACCAGGTGAGGATATGTTGCCTGCATGCGAATCAACAAGTGCATATGAATTGTCCAAAAATGACGTGAATTATGTGTAGGCCGAAAAAAAAAAACCAAATTCAATACTTCATGTGAAGGTCTTTTCGGCCAATTGAGTACTTCACATTGCTGGGTAGTGAGCCACTACAACTATATGAGAGCGGAATTTGAAGATACTTAAAATCCATGAACAACTGTTAGAAAAAGCTATGAAATATGAAATTAAATAAAGTATGTTTCCCTTTACTTTTGCCATCAACAGCGTAAAGGAAGTCACAGTACAACAGGATGAGAACAAGACCAACTAGGCTCAAGAGTCTCCACAGCATTCTATATTTTCATATTCATGAATTATACACCCAGAAAGGCTCAGCATACAAATTAACTTTTCAAAACACATACTACACTAATAATATAAATTCTTACACAAGTAAAAAAAATTTATCATACTTGTTTCTTTTGCCCATCACGTACATACTTGAGAACACTAATTAAGCCGTTTCACTAGAAGATGGCGGCTGCAAGAGCGAAGAAGAAGAAGAGCCTAGAGGCTCATGCACAACTGAATTTGAAGAAACAGATATGGGATTTACCTCTAACTGCAACATGATACTCCCCAGTATTTCAGTTAATATTTTCTTGAATTCGTCTTCTTTAACCATCTTCCCATCATCTGCATTTATCATCTTGAACACTTCACCCATAACCTTATCCATCTGCAAAAATCAAACACATCAGGAAATACACACAATGTATTAATATTAAGTCTGTTGTATGAGACCAGATTGAGAAGACCATAAGAATGCTTGGACAAACCACACTGCACCTCTAAGAACTTGATTCTAATACCTTGATAATGGATTTGAATTTTGAAATGACCCTTTAATTTCCAATTAATTTTTCTTCATAATCTTTCATCTTATGCAAATGACTTCAGGATATATACCTCTTCAATCGCACCAACTGGAGGCAAACCAGCAGATGGAGACACCACATCAAGTGCCACTCGCAGATATTCCTTTGAAAGTTTTCCATTGCGATCTTTAGGTATATTTTCTAAAGCTGAGTTCAAGGTCTGCATCCACCAAGAGTTGAGAATTATACATAAGAAGGTGCACGCAAAGGTTTATCAGTAATACGAAAGGTTTTGTTTTCCAAGGAATCACAATTCTAAATAAACCTTGTCTACTTCAAACTTGTTGGACAATAGTCTTTTGATGCCACTTCCATCAAAGGTGTTCTCACTGTGAGCAACAATGACAGGTTGCTCCTTCAGACGATCAGCCACAGCCGATGCTACTTTCTTAAACTCCACCAGAAATGTCTCTTGAGAAGCAGGCTTATCCAAAGCCAGGCCATCTTGAGATTGTAGAGCCGGTTCCACAATGTTATAAAAAACCTGAACAATAAAAAGTAACATGGAAGATGAGACTCTTGGAAACAAAAGAGAGAAAAAGGAACTATTCATGCTTTTATCAATAAAATTTGAAATTTGTGACAGATTGTTCAGTGATTACCCAAGAATCTGAAGTGGGAGGGACCCCATGCTCAACTGTGAGTTTTCCCAGAGCTGCAATTATATGCTCACGGAGTGAAGCATCAGGTGACTCAATCTGAGAGAATATGGAAGCCATTTCTGCTTCATAACTTGGTCCACCAACAAACTCAAGGAGATCTTCCCCATCCATACGAAGTATCACGATTGGGTCTCGCTTCAGCCCGGCAGCCATGCCCAACAGAATGTCTGAGAGTACCTCTTTGAACTCAATCTTGTTCACTTTTTCTTGCTTTCCATGGGTGAATTCATTCAACACCTAAATTTACAAACAAGTGAAGGGAGTCAATCCATCATCTCTTCATGCGTGGAGAATATATATCTATGTAGAACAATGATATGCAGCCTCCAAATATTGTCAAAGAAACTCGGGCATTTTTATTGAAGATCCAGAGCTCTACCAAGTTTTCTTTTCAGACAACATAATTAATGATAAATGAACCAAATTACAAGTGTTACCGCACCAACATTATTCAAATCCTACATAGTAACAGAGTAAATATGTTTTGGTCAATCTGTCCCCAGTAACTGAAAAGCAGTTTTTTTTAACACACAGCACATCATGTTCATATCTTATTGCTATTTTCCTTTATCTCATGCATTATATTATTGATTGCCCACCCTTAGGGCACAGTAGGTGGGAAATTTACTTTTTCTCAAAGTATGCCACTAAAAGAACACTTTTGCTTGTCCCCACACGCGAGCAATACCTTCAAACCGCAGCAAAGGTCCACGGAATTGATTATAGACTATAATGGTATGTTGACTTTTTGTTACTCTAAAGTATAATCTTTCCACTTTCCAGTATTTTCTTCGTAATAAAGTTCAAAACCTATAGTTGAAGTTTAATGCATTCATCACAGGAGTTCCTAGAATTCACGTCTAAATGCCATCTTGACATGTTTTTTTCTTAGCATTCGTCAGCAGATTCCCTCATACAGGTGATAAGGAAAAGGCAACAAAAAGCAAAGTAGACCAAGAAAGTAAGAAACCAATTAAAAAACCCGAAAAGTAATGTCCCACGAAACCGACCAAGCTATCACAGGTACGATGTTTCTAGGGGCAGCTAGAAGTCAAAAGTTGGAGAAAAGTCGTTTTGTGAAGCCCCAAGAAGGAACTTACAAGTTACAACCACTGTTTCCTCACAGCTTAAAAGAATCAATTTTCTGTAAAAGTAATTTTTTCGAGTCTCATTACAATCAACAGCCAAAGCACAAAAAACCAGAAATTTTTTTTGCCGGTGAGCCAAAATACATGGAAAAACGACCAACGCTTGTCCCACCCAACAAAGCTAAAGACACAAAGAAAGAATATAATAATACTAAATCACCAAAAGACATGGGAACTGAAACAAATCTGATGATGGTGCTGACAACGTCGTTATAATGGTGGCAATTTAATAATCATCCCCCCGTGATAATAATATACGGGAAAGAATTAGAATTCGGATTAAAACAAAAACATAACCAAATCAAAAGTCAAAGCCTATGTAAAACCTTATCTTCTTTTTTTTTGCTCAAATAAAACCTTATCTTCTGAGTAACAGGGTTTACCCTTAAGCCTTAATACCTTAAACATAAGATTAATCTCTGGATTTGGAAACAGCGAACTAGAGCTCTTAGAAGTTGGAGCTCTCGGTCATTTTATAATATGCATAATCATATATTACAAAGTTTTTACAAATTTTACAGTGATTATGCGAGTCTTGAGACCATTAGACGGTAAGGAAACTAAAGCTTAGACAAACCCCTTTCCACTTCTCTTCTATAGTGAGATTTTATAGCTTCCTATCCAATCCAAAGACCCTCTAATTTAGATTTAACTGACCCTGGTTACCTCTTTTCCCCCCCTATCCCCAATGCTTATATGTTGTATAACGCAAAGGAATTAACCAAATCATGCCATGGAATATTCATTAACTCACCCACCCATCAGCCAAAATTCCAGACCACTTTTACTTTAGACCACAATAACACAAAGCCATTTAGTCCTCAACAGCTCCCAAAGCATTAAAGTTTTAAACCAGAGGAAAAAAAATCCAAATCCAAGAGAACACTGAATTTCAAGTTGCACACAAATACTGTACCACAACTTATCATGTTCAGTGTCACCTAAAACCAAGGAAGCGAGAATTATTCAAAAAGGAAACTGAACACGATACAAATGCTTCATGTTCATGCTATGGCCACTAAATCTCGTTGTAAACTGAACCATTTGGGGGAAAACAGAAAGGAACAAAGAGAGGGAGATGAGAAACTATAGCAAACCTCAGAATAGATGTGATCGGAGTCGGGATTAGTACCCTGAGCGGGCAAACCTAGGGCGGCACCAATATCAGCAACGGCAGGTTCAAGCTCCTTCACGGAGAGCTTCCCGTCTCTGTCTCTATCCAGCTCCAGAAACTTATGGTCCACGAAATTGTCGAAAACTTGATCGTTTCCAACTAACTCCATAATATTCGAACCGTCCAGAACCTGTCCATTTCCACCAACTTTCTTCTTTGGAGCGGCTGAACCAGTAGTCTCCATTTCTCTACAGTGAGATACAATAACTGCAAATCCGAAAGATCTTTGCCCTTTTCTTGTGACTCCTGTGAAACTTTACAGCCTCTTTTAGCTGGCTGTTCTCGTGAATCGCCCACGAGCTAAAGCTAGAGAGGAGCGAGAGTTTCTGGTTTTTATTGTGTGTGGCTATGGCTTCTCTTCTCGAAGCGTCGTTGCCATTTATTGAAACTAGAGAGAAAAGATGGAGCAGGAAGGAATCATGGGGCGCGGGGTGTATTAGTCAGCAGCTGAGTGGACCCCACCATCTGGGTCCCAGTAGAGAAAAATGATATTTTTATCAAGAGAAAAGGGCAAACATAACATGTGCTGCAAAATTCTTGGCCCTGTTTGTTTGGCAATTGAGAGAAAATTACTCATGACTGCTCGTTGTTGTTTTAAGGGATTTGTGACATGCTTCATGATTAAGAATTTGTCTTAAGAAACCTACCACTCGCTTCATCTATATAATTCATGACAAAATTTTGGATGATATGATACTTTTATACTCTGTCCACTTCATAATATAGGATATTTTTAGAAGTAAGATATGAACAAGAATATAAGCCAATTTTTATTTAATTAATGCTATTTTTCTTGTTTTGCCCATATAATTTATACTCACTTTCCAATTTTACCCGCTTATTATATTCCTTCATTCTCTCTAAAATAACATTCCCAATGTAATTAAACATATCTCTCAAGAAGGGTAAAAGTGAAAAAAAAATATTTTAAGACATATTAAATTATTTAACTGTCATTTCTTGTTTCTCGTGATATAGTTGAAATGCCCTATGGATGGAATATAAAAATAATTAACAAACTTTTAGGTGCAATTAATAACTAATAATCCTTAATTTGCTAACAAAAACCTTGATTGGCCTTAAAATAAAGTTTAGAGAATTATGAGTATTATATTTGAAACTACCAATATATAGTTAATCTAGTGATATAAGGTCCTGTTAGATTCTTTTGAGTCTTAAATTTAAATATTAGAAAAGTCACTTATACTAAAAAGGGCAGCTACGAACCCTAACTTGGATACCGAATAATAATATAAAAAATGAGTATCATCTGAAAGTAAAAGTGAGATGAAAAAAACCAAAACATAAATTAATTAAAATTATTGTATTGACATATGTAAATCAATTAATTTTTATTTTATTAAAAAAACAGAGGGAGGGAGCACTATTATTATTACGACATTACATGGAATATTTTTACTTGTTTTTTTAACCTGTGTAGATTTGAAATACTGTGGACAAGACAAATTTATCTATTTTTTGCCAACAAACAGATTTGTCCAATTAAGTGCTCACCAGACTTTGTACGATTTGTGTGTGTGTGTGTGTACCAAAAATAAAAAGCAAAAGACTTTAATTACAATTCATGAATTTTGAGTTTTTGGCACCTTGCAACTTATCATGTATAGTTGGTTTCTCTCTAGGAATTTATTGAGAGCCAGCAGTTAGAAGTCAGGACTAACATAAATATACGCAACTTTACTCGTTTTGTAATATTCACAATGTGATTTACCTAATAGTTTTATAGCTGATGACATATAAACTCCTTTTATTGGGGATGTCACCAATTTTATCCCGCTTATAACCCCATATTATCATTGTCTACTATTTTATTTCAAAAAAAAAAATCTATGTGTGACTAATTAAGAAAAAATTCCCTAAAAATCTCATGTTGCAAATTTTATTACCTAAAAGTATCCAAAATTTGTTTAAGTATTTAGTTATAACTGTTGTTCAACAGATCTAACTCTTCTTTAGATATGTGTAAACCTATTTTCAACTAAATACAAACTGAAAGAAAATTACACATAATTAAAGATATATTATACATAATTAAAGAAGAGTTCCATTAGTTATAGATGAGTTACATCCACTCAAGCATTTGTGTCTTTATATCCTTGTGGGCTAATGAATTTAGAAATGATAATTTTCCAACAATTTCCAAAAAATATATCAATGTGTGATTAAAATCATGTAATACGAAGTGATCGACCAGGTAAAAATATATAGTAAAAAAATGTCCAGATAAAAATATAGTACTTCAACGATATTAAATGAGCTAGTAAGAGTTTATTTTGACTATTCATTACTGCATAAATTTATAATTATTTTGCTAAATAATTCTTTTACTTGTCTACAATAATGAGATTTTTTATTTAGGGTTGATTTAACTAATTTTCTTAATTTATATAAATTAATCAGCTAATCTATATTTATAGGAAAAATAACATTAAGGTTCCAATTAAAAATAATAATATCAAAAAAGTCTTATAACTTATTAATAAAAATTAAAAAAATAATTATTGATAAATGGAGGAGCCGTCTAAAAATTTCTCTAATATTTTTTTTTTTTAGTTAAAACTTTACTCTTTTTTTTTTTTTTTTTTTGTTATTCAAAGAAACTTTGATATCATTTTCAATATTTATATTTAGGAGCGAGAGCACTCGCGGCAGTGTAAAAAATTCGGTGACCTTAGTCTGATATAGGAGTGATGGCGGGCCCCGAAAAAAAAAGGGGCTACGAGTTTGTGGCCAGGACACGTGGGGCGGTTGCGGCGGCTCCACTTACAAAGTAAGAGACCCCTACACGCCAAAAATCTTTTTCCGTATTGTGGGTGAAAATGGGCCCACCACCTCATCTACCTCACCTACGTGTCCCTTCTCCGTGACCTTCTGCATCAGAATATTGACATGAAACTCCGATATTAGTTTTTAGTATTCATGAAGTAAATACATGAGATAAATTTTATCTTAATTTAAGAAAAATAATTTTTAAAGTCATAATTTTTGTGTTATCCAAACACCCACTTATTTAATTAGCTTTTTGAGGATTTTCACTCTTTATCTTCAATCAATACTTAAATTTTTTAAAATCCTATTTATAAACTACATTATTAAATTTGTTTATCCCTTATTTATTATAGTATTCATTTTATTTTCTTGGGTATAATATATACCTTCACTTCTTAATATATAAGATATAGTAAATTAATTTAGAAAGTTTAATAAAGCTAAACAAATTCTTTAAGCCTACATATATTACATGGTTTCTCTAAAAACTTATAGATCTCATTAGATTATATTCAAAAGCTTCAGATTATAAGAGCAGATGCAATCTTCGCGGTCTTGCGTATGGCAGACTCGAGCTGGCTTGCCAATGTTTGCTTTTCTTTTCTTTTTTCCTTTCTGTATTTTGAATTTCTAGTATATTAAAAAAAAAAATCATTAGATTATACTCCCTTGTTTACCTTTTATAAAGAATATTTTCTCTCATAAGGTAATCCTTAATACAAGAAACAAATTTCTTTTATCTGAAATTTTAAATAGAAATTTTCAATTTTGCCTTATTAAGTATATATACTCATTATTTTTTATAATAAATTTTCACTCATCCTCTCTTATACCACTCAGGTTCTATTTATAAGTATTTTTTGACAAAAAAAATTTTGGTCTTATTTATAAGTCCAGTTTCATTGTAGTAAATGAAATTGTGATAGATTTGCCCATATTTATTGTACCAATGAATAAATAATTTAAAGACAGATAGAGGAGAAAAGGTTAAAAAGCACTCGTTCATAAATGAAGGCATAGTTGAAAATTTACCTCATAATCATTGAGTTAACTACCTCTCCTTGGTATGTGAGATTTAGTTAAAAGTGATTTATAACTAGGAACAGAGTGGTACTCCCTCCGATCCATAATATAGGACACTTATAGAAGAAATACATGGTCCATAATATAAAGCACCTATAGTTTAATTAATGCATTTTTTCCTGTCTTACCCCTGTGATTAATACTCACTTTCCAACTTTACCCACTAATTTTATCTCCCTCTCTCTAAAATAAAATTTCCAATGCAACTATAATGATAAATGATATTCCCCACGGTCCTAATAATAAAACAAAATTGAATTTTTTGAAGAAATTTAAAAAGTTAATTAAATTATTTTAGAGTATTTATATTTTTATTTTTTTTCCTCTAAACTAATCAGTTTGACTAATAAACTAATATATAATCTAAGGATACATAACATATGATATGGTTAAGTAACTTATTTAGCTTCCTTAATCTCTAAAAAAAAATCAACTTTGTTTAATATTTAGGACCGGAGGTAGTAACTTTTATCTCTCATCACAACCATCATTTCCCATGCAAAATACTTTTATAAAATGACTTTTTCTTTCATTTGATTAAAAAAAAGTGACGCTTTCTCTCATATAGAGATTGAAAAAGCACATGGATGTGAGAGAATACAAATTGGAAAAAGGAAATTTTACTATTTTTTAACCACATTTCTCAATAAGGGTGCAAGTGGAAAAAAACTTATATTTTATGACATATTAAATGACTTAACTGTCATTTCTTATTTCTCGTAAATTAGCTAAAGTGCTCTATATCGTAGACTGGAGTCTGGAGGGAGTAACAAATAAGGATATATTTTGAAAATAAATAAATAAATATCCTACACATTTATTGCTTTTAACTAACATTTTAAATTACATGATCTTGGTAGTTGTTCTTTATAAAAAAGACTAGAAGGAGTATATCATTTTATAAGTAAGATAAATTAGTTTAGAAAAAAATGATAAATATAAATATTTTAAAATAATTTATTTAATTTTTTGAATCTTTTCAAATTAGTTAATTCTTTCTTGTATTAAGGAATAAGGACAAAAAGTAATATTAAATAAAGATAACATTGAAAATTTGTTGAATTTTAAAGTTTTTTTAAATCTGTATAATATGCGTTTGAGGTAACTTATAAGTCAAAGGAGTACCACTTTTTCTTATTCCGGTGAGAGGTTGCATATATGTATATATTTTTTGTTCCATCAAGCTACATATATTATTTGACCAAATTCTGGCAAAAAAATATGTTTATTTGAGCCAAAAAGCTGCTTCTTTATTCCATAATATAAATCATTTTAATTAATTTATTGGAATTAATATATGATAGTTAATTCATTAATTTTTTTTAAATTTGAAGTAATTTTCAATTTTAACCATATTAAATAAAATTTTGAAGGAGAGAAAAAAATATGATGTGCCATATTTAAACATTAATTATTAGGAAAAAATTGATGAATTAACATTAATTGTTCTTAAAATGACTTACTCCTTCCGGTACATAATATAAGTCATTTAGAAAGCAATTAATGTTTAAACATGGTT
Source organism: Inga laurina (assembly GCA_963855925.1). NCBI lineage: Eukaryota > Viridiplantae > Streptophyta > Magnoliopsida > Fabales > Fabaceae > Inga > Inga laurina. Next base: position 60,049,268 of record OY979702.1, on the reverse strand, counting down.
TATTTTATTTTATTTTTTTCTTCTTCAAAACCTAATTTTTAACATGGGTAAAATTGAAAATTTCTTTCAATTCAAGACGAATTTAATGAGTTAACTATAATTTTTTACTTCTGATAAATTAGTTAAAGTAACTTATGTTGTAAGCCTGAAAAAATATTTTGTGAATCAAATCATTCTTCTTAAAAAAGCAACTTATATTATGGAGTGAATGGGCTACAAGTACATATATATTAACTTTAAAATGGGTTAATAAGTTTGTGCTTATGGATATTTTTTAAATTAAAATTATTAAGTCGGTTAAAAACTAATAGGTATTTTAATATTATGACGTGTTTTTTACTAAAAAAATATTATAAGTTTGTTATTTTCTTTGAATAAACCCCCAAAATTACCATCAATTTACTGTCATATTTATCATATGAAATTAAATTTAGGAAAAATTAACCTGTTAATCCTTAACTTATAATTCATTTATAACTTAGCCCTTAAACTATGATTCGGTGCGATTCAGTCTTTAAACTTCAAATCTTGTGTTTGGAGGGAAGGAACGGTGGATTGGGGAGCTAAAGATTGGAACCTGAAAGTTGAAGAGGGATCGATAGAGGGGCAGTGGGGTTTGGCCGGAGAAAGAGTAGGAGGGAGGTCGAAGGTGGAGGTTGGAGCTGAGTTGGAAGAATTTTTGTCATGTACGTGGAGCTGAGTTGAAAACAAATTTTGCCAAGTAGGATGACTCAATAGGTGAGTTGTAAGTGACAAGAATAATAATATAAAAAAAAAATAAAGAGATAAGAGACTGAGTCATATTTAAATCAGAAGTTCCGAGTCATACGTGAGTTAAAAGTTTAAAGACTGAATTACAACGAATCATAATTAAAGAATTGACTTGTAAATGAACTATAAATTGAAGTACTAAAATTTAATTTTCTCATAAATTTATAGCCTAACAGATATAAAAATAACCCTAAAAAACAGCTTGTTCACGAAAAAGGGGAGAACTCTTGATAAAGATATATTTAAATTGCTATTTTGCCGGAGGAAGACGATTGGAAATGTCATGTTTAAAATATAAAATCCTCCAATAAAAAATGGCCACCCTCCCAAATGCCCACACTATCGTGATGACCATTTATGGATCAGTGTTACAAGTTTAATTTCCAGCTCGTGACTCAGATTCAACCGAGAGTTCTCTCCGGACTCCGGAGGCTTCGTCCCTCCATTATCCTTATTTTTTTCACTGTTCAGTAATTTATTTTTAAACAAATTTAATTACTTAAACACATTTTTTAATTAAAAATGTCTTGTCATAAAAAGTATAAAGGAAACTCTAATATAAGACTGTGCAGGCCAACTTAATGATACTGAATTAATATATAAAATGGATTTTATATTAATAATAGAAGGTAGTATCAGACTCTGCAGACTGCAGTCCATTATGTACAAATAAGACGAAGGCAAAAAGATTGAGGGGGAAAAAGAGCACTGATTACATTAGGTGAGATGTCATTAAATGATTCTAGTTATCCCCACCAATTTATAGAAAATCAGTCATTATAATTCATAATATAGTGGCATATGTTTTTATAGAGCTTAAGATTTTTTTTTGCCATGCATATATAGTGTTTGAGATTATATTTTATTATCCATTCTACTTTTAACAACTTGTTGAGATTAAATAATTATTTATACTATAAAAGGTGACAAGGTCGGCTTTGCATTATACTGATGAACATGATACTTGAGTTATATTATGTACCGCAGCTAGTACAACTTATTATGTAGTATTTAATATTTTAGAATTGATATTGTAGTGTCAAAGTGACGTAATTATTATTTTAATAAATCTGTTTTAGTTGTTTCTAATTAGCAAAAATTGTTCAAGGTCAAAAATATACAAAAACTGTTTGAGCCATGGCTTTAGAGAAGTCAAATTAGCAATTTTTGTTCTTGTGTACTTTTATTTTGATCGACCGACCCAGCATGTTTAACTATGAAGTTAGCCCTCCAATCACATCGCAGTGTTTGAAACCTAGTGATGAATGAACCATGCTTTTCTTTTTTCAATATTCAAACTCAAATGTAAGAGAAAGCCTACACTATAAAAAGTAATAGAGTGAAATAAAAGGACAAAACATTATAATAGGGCAATATAATTTGAACATAAAGAAGTAACAATATTAATGGTTGGACTTTAAGTTTTATATTTGACGATTCACCCAAATTTGATAAACCTCATTCAAACAATGTTAAAGAAATTATTAGATTATTTGAAGTGGTGGTCCTTGACAGATATTCCTGTCAATCATATATTAGTTGGTCGGTTAATTTTGGGGCTAACTTGTGCATGCTTGTGGCTCCATGAATGGTCAACTTGTTCTCCTCTACCACATTTTAGTGTGTTTTTTTTAAAGACGGATATTAAAGCCAAGAAGAAAAGGGACAAATTAAGTGGATGGTAAGAATGACGGTTGGGGTTGCTTATTGGGCTTGAAGAGAGCATGGGAAGGAGGTCATAGAATGGTTCGATTGAGAAGCGACTCTCAAGAAGTGATACATCTTCTTCTGAATGATATTTCTGACCTTCACGAAGATTGGTCTCTCATCATGGAAGCGAAAGAAATGCTTCTACGCGACTGGGTTGTGATGATAGAATATATTGACAGGAATTTGAATGCCAGAGCTGATTTAATTGCGAAGTCAGCTTTGAATGACTACCCTGGTTTGACCATTATGGGCCCTGACACGTTGGCTAGTGTTATGCAGCTATCTTAGTTTTGTTTTTATTTTTTAATTTCGTTTTTGCTTTCCTATTATATCAAAAAAAAAAAAGAATGACGGTTAGGACCAATAGACCCATTCAATGGCATGCAGGAATCATAAAATTGTTTCATTCTATTTTAAAATATACTCGTTCTGACATCAAATATAAGTCACTTTCAACCACCTCATTAGAATTAAGAGATATCGATAACTCATTAAATTTGTCCTGAATTGAAATAATTTTCCAAATTCATTCAATGACCCTTGGAACCAATGGATCAATTCAATGGCTTGGCTTCATTCTGCCTTCCTCCTTTATCCACCACGTGCTTTGTCGACCCCTGATATTTGACTCATTGTGCTTAGTTTTAGTACTTGTTTAGATTAGTGATAAAAGTTATTTTTTCAATATAATTTATAATATACGAAATACGTATGTGAGAGGAGTTTTGTCTCGACTGGCGTGAACGTGTTTTTTGAATGCCAACTCAAACATGCCCTTAATCCATTACTCCTCCTTCTTCAACATCAAAGGTCAACACTGAGAGAACTGAACTCCTAAGTTTCCCTCACCCTCAACCCCTGCCTCTTCATCTTTCTTTTCCTCTCATCAACCATCGTGTGTTTTCTCTTAAGGTGTCATAATCTTTTTTTAGATTCACTATAGCTTATTCCTTGAGTGACCTCTATCAATTTTGCTCAAGCCAAGATAGAGTTGTTATCTTCTTCTTCTCCTTCTTATTGTATGTGATCATGTCAAAAGAAGAAGTTTTATGTAACTCGATGTTGAGAATGCCCTAGTATATAATAAAATGTGAGATTGAGTTAGTAAAAATGTTGATGGAAGGAGTCTCTAAATTGACCATTGGAGCTTTAATGTATTTTAATTAACTTGTCTTAATGACATTAAATGGTTTTAAACATCATTAATTCTTATTTTGTAACTGCTACCATTAAGTCATCTTTAATTATCGTTATGATTGCACGGCTTTTACATATTCTCCACCTATAAAAGGTGATGCTTGGTGCATGGTCAGATACAACCGAGGTCCCCAAACCCGTCTCTTCTCTCTTCTTATGAGCTACACTATTATCTTTCTGTTGTTCTGTTACTCTGCTTTCTGCAGGAAAGATTCATTTTATCTTGTAGAGTGTCACTTCCTAATTTATTAGGGGGTTGAGGAATATCTTATAAGAACAATGTCCTCAAATATAAAATAAACTATATATTTATTGTGTTTCTAGGTACTACCACTAATAATTTGTATAATGCAAGGTACTGAGGCCAACACTTCTATGCCTCACCATCGCGAATAAGGCAAGAGTAGCGGATATGGTGAACAACTCCATACGAACGAGGGTGATGATGGAGGAATGAGGTTTGCTTGGGGGAAAATAGAAATTTGTGAAATATTAGGAGGACACTATGGTCCCAAAATGTTCTATCCCATGAGGTTTTCTAATAAATGAGGACCGTCCACATGTCATAAATATTTGGGAGACTTCACAATGCCACTTTTCAATCCCATGACGGAGGAGAGAGGCTATCTACATTGTTGTGGTTGTGGATAATAATCACATCTTCACTTGAACGAGTTTTCTAGATCGTCAAAATTTAATTTTTGGTTCGGATTTATTATTTTTTATTTTTTATAAAAACATTATTTTAATAAGCACAAAACATAAAATAAAGATAATCTTTTAATTGATAGTTTTTCTTTAAAAAACAGCCTTTTTATTTTAAAAAATACAAATTGAAAAATTTAAATTTTAAAATTGTATTCAGACTATACATGTTCACCACCATGATGAGCACCACGGTGCACAATAAGCATGGAAACTGAGTCCTAGCGCACCCACACATATTATTATCTTTTATTTTGGAAACATATGTTGGTGTATGAATGTTAAATAGTGAAATAATTGTTGTAAATAGAGAAAGTTGATTAATTCCTGTCAGGGCATAGAGTCAACCACAGTAATAAATACCTAGGTGTATCTCGGGCGTCAAACTAAAAAAAAAAATCTAAGGTTAACCATACTTTTATCCTTTATAGTTTGAGTCAATTTTGATTTTAGTCCTTATAATTTATTTCTTTAGATATTAATCCTTAGAGTTTTACTATGTTAAAAAGTTTGTCCTTTCGTCTGATGATATGAAAAACGAAGCAGACATTGCTACTAACACTATTATTATATGATCAGATGGAAGAACACATGGATAAAGTAGCTCAATTGGCCATCTTTTTCTTTTTATCTCTTTTTTTTAAAATAAAATAAGAACCCACTATTCAAAAGACAAATTTCAGAATCGGAACATTTGTTTGACTTAGCAAAACTCCATCGTTTTTCTCCTTCCTTCTTGTCAGAAACCAACGAGCCAGAATTATTGTCAAGAAGCCTTCCCCATGATTTCACCTTCCCTCCCAAAAACTTTCCGAAACACCGATCTAGAGAGATAAAGAAAACATCAAGTCAATAAAACTCAATTAGATAAATGGGTTTGTGTTTCTCTCGCTTGAATGATACAAATGCTATAGGTACAAATGTTTGAAAGATGAAGGGCACAAATAGGTGGAGTTTACTACAGAGAAAGGGGTTCTGATAAATCAAGCAGAATCTGAGAAATTTTCCAAAATTCCATAAAAATCGAAACCTTTCATGAAAAATAAAGCCAAATAATCTAAAATTGCCAAGGCTAGAGAATCCGAATTAGACAAGTTTGGGAATGGGAATGGGATTCTTGACTCGCCAAACAACCTCAAAATCAACTATGATTGAAACTGTTGTGATAACTTCTTATACTGCTTCTACAAGCATTTTGCAATATTAGTCTTGTTTATGCGTAGTCAAAATTACAACCCCATCTCCAAATTCACCGGTGTGCTCTTCTAAATCTATCTCTTCTTGTCCACCAAATTCAAGCGATAATACCCTCTTTGCCTTCATCGCGCAGCCATTGTAAATCGATCTCCTTTCCTCTACCGAGCTTTGTTCGTGGCCTATCCTGCCTTCCGACTATGTGATGTTGTTTTAGAAGTTTTTGTCGGGTTATATTTTTTTTAAGGAAAAAAAAGCTCATTTAACAATTTTGCCCATTTGTTCTTCCATCTCAGCATATAATAACAGTGTTAACAACCACTTCAGCTCTGTTTGCCATATAATCACACGGAAGGACTAATTTTTAATAGAGTAGAACTATAAGGACTAATATCCAAAGAAATAAACTACAGGGATTAAGACTAAAGCTGACTCAAACTATAAGGACTAAAAATATGGTTAACCCAAAAATCTAATTACTATACTACTCATTCAGTCCTAATTATGAGATAATATTTATGGTTGATTTTGATCCTAAATATAAGATATAGTTTATATATTTATCAATATTTTCGTAATTTATTCATATCGATGTTTTCTCAGTAATAATCAAGGAGGGGAGGGAATGACGGAATTAAGGAAAATACTTAAGAGATTTTAGAAAATACATATCATATTAACTAGTTAATTTAACCAATTTTCTTAATCTAATTAAATTAAATAAATATATTTTATATTAATTACCGAAAAAATATCATTGAGCCTAGAAAGCAAAGGTTGCTTCTCCTCCACACTGATTTTTCTCTCTGTGCCCGCTCCGTATGTCTCAGCAACACAAAACGGGAGTTTCGCTTGTTACAGGACTTGACCAAACATCCAAGCTGCTTGGGTGCTGATTCGCTACGTCATACCTTGTTATTCCAGGCCTTTCTCGCTCGACAAACTCACTCAATATCAATCTTATTTGTGAAAAACAATTAATAAAAGAGTAGGTGCAAACTAAATTAATAAAGGAAGAAAAGGTCCAAATCTATGAGGACAGCCCTAAGGACTGGGATTCACTTGTACGGGGAAACTAATTTAAATTTCAGAGCTTGACTAGTACAAATCTTGTAATAGTCATTTTTAATGTATCGTATTGATTTCTTGGTCTAGTAGGATGGACATATTTACAAATTACTTATGATCTTTCAAATAATTATTGTTGGATTTTGCGCTGCCCCTTGATGGGCAGATAATTTTGAGAAGGGGCCAATAACAGTTAATTAATTAACAATAATCCTATCGGAAGATGTGCCCACATTTAGTACCCGACAATGCCTCGAACGGAATTACCTCTAATAATCCCATCGGAATTACGATTAATTAACAATAATTCCATCGGAAGAGATGCCCACATTTAGTGCCCGACAATGCCTCGAACAGAATGACCTCTAATAAGAGGATACATTTACTTTAGCAAAAAAAAAAAAAAAGTTCAACAATGCTTGGAATGTGATTGTCTCTAATAAGAGGATGCATCTACTTCAGCAAAAAAAAAAAAAAAAAAAAAGTCTACATTAACTCAGTCAACAAAGAGAGTTAGTTAACTCGTTAATTATGAGCAAGATTTTTAATTTTGCTCTTATTTTTGAATGGTTCTAATAATCCACATGAATATATTCTTTTTCATTGCAATTAATAGGAGCAAAATGGTAAAAATCGCATCTATTACTCTGAAAGTGGATCTATAATAACAACCAATTTATTTCTTTTAAAAAAAATGACTTATAAATAGGATCAGAATGGTAAATTTAACCAAGCTGCATGTGCGGTCGGCAAAAGGAGTTAGCTTCTTACAACATTAGCTTCTTACAACATGATAAAATAAGATTTGAATCCTGAACAGAAGATTTGCTCATATTTAGTGCCTAAAAACTTCTTGAATAGGATCGATTCTATTTTATATTTTTAGAACAGGCATGTAAAATAATGTTTTAGAAATTGTCTCAGAAAAAATTAAAAAATATTTTGGAATCATTATTTTAAAAAACATATATAAAATTGTGAAGTGAAGGGTGAAACAGTTTTTTTTTTTTTTTATTTGCATGATTGTCATCAATGAAAACACAATATTCTTTTTCACTTCTCTAACTTTGTTGAACAAAAAAATAGAAAAATATTAAAAAGAGGTTCTATTTTTTTTTTCAAGAAAAACTTCTAATTATTTTATATTTTTAGAACATTTAAAAAAGAACATTTTCAAAAGTCTTTTTTTCTCGTTTTTTTAAAACAAAAAACCGTTTTGAAAACCTCAAAACAACCAATTAAAGATCTGAGTAAGTGTATAAACATCTCTATCTCTATGATCATTTCTCATCATTCGCTTCTGATTTAACCTCCAACTAGACTCATTCTCAAATGTGCTTCTAATCAGGGGTGGAAATAGACTATATTAGGATAGGTTTTACCTAAATAAACCTGAGCTTGCAATAAAGATTTAAACCTTAAGCCTGTATGTAAGTTTTTTTTTAGGTCCGAGCCTGAGCCTTCAAAAAATTTGATAAGACTTACTTAAAATATAGGTCTTTAAATAACATTTAAAACCTATACATCCAAATTCATATATAACTCTTTACATTTATTTATAATCCTACATTATGTATTAAAATCTTGACATCCATTCTCGTTATATTAGAGCTTAGTTAGGAAAAGAAAAACAATGTTTAGTGACAACAATTGTTCGAGCAAATATAAATAAGAAAAATTAATTGTCTGTTGACTAATGGGATATATTTTTTAAAATCGACAAAGCATAACAAACAGCATGTAAAACTATATTTTATCTCTTTTACTCTTCCCACCTAAATTGGGACAAACACCTTATATTAAGATTATAATATTTTATTTAGCACTAAAATAAATTCATAGCAATTATTATGTTTTAGCGGATGACGCAAATTAGGGAAGAGAGAGTGAGTTAGCGTTGTTATTTCAAGCGATCAAAGAGAAGAGAGGTAGGGGTGAATGATTGATACGAAAGCAATGTAATGACAATGAGATGTGAAACTTAGGCCATATTTGGTATTATGGAAGTGAGAGGCTGGGAAGTGGAAGTGGAAGTGGATCTTATATTTTGTGTGTTTGGTAGTTTTGAGGTCACTTCTCTAGGGAAGTGAGTTCCATAAAAAATGATGGAAGTCACTTCTATTAGCCCCCCAGAGAATTGGTTCCATTTCCATGGAAGTGGAATTTTGTTGACCATTTTGCCCCCTATGTTTTATCAAATTCCAAACTTTGCCCCTCTTGCTTCTTCAACCTCTTGACAACCTCCAAATTGTGCATAGTCTTCTCCACGCAGTCAAACCTGTTGCACTTGCCTACACCACCACCGAGCCTATCGCACCTGTCCTATGTTGCCTGTCGAGCAGTCGAACTTGTCGCACGCCGCCGTCGCACTCCATCGTCGAACTTGTCGCTCACTGCCTTGAGCCGTCGCACTTGTCCCACGCCGCCGTCGAGCCATTGAGCCTGCCCCATGCCACCGTTGAACTATAGAATTTGACCCACGCCGTCGTCTAGCTGCCGAACCAAATTCGTTTGGGATTGTTTTTTTTTTTTCAAGTCGATGTTTTGCCCTTCAATCTTTGCTTCTCTATCTAATCTCATGCTTTGCATCTCATGGATTTGATTTATATACTATTTAGATTGATGATGATGATCATTTGAGTTTGGATGAATTGTTTACTGCCTGATCATTTGTTGTCGAAGTGGATCTTTTTTTCTGGTGAACAATGGCGTCGGTGTGTGGATGGATGGTCATGCCTGGAGAAGAGGATTTTTTTTTGGTGGGAGCATTTTAGTATTTTCACACTGTAGATATATATTTTAATTAAAATTTATATCACACTTCCCCCTTCATACCAAACACACTTTAAAACCTCACTTCCAGTTCTATTTCCACTCTACTTCCACTTTCATTTCCACTTCCACTTCCCTTAAAAACTCTTCCATTGTACTAAACGAGGCATTAGAATTAAAGTTAAGTCGGTAAATTTATAAATAATTTTTAAAATTATTTAGATGATATCATATATACTTATATAATAATATAAATTAAAAAAAAAAAGACAAATAGGCTAGACCTGTAGGCTATATCTTATGAAAATAGGCTTAACTTAGTTATTTAAATAGGCTTGACAATAGATCTAAGTCTGAACTTGATCTTTTTTTTGTTACAAACCCGAGCTTGATCTATTTACTAAATAGATTAGATTAAACTTGATGTAAAACAGACATTAGGCCCATGTTAGGGCCCGGCCTATTTCCTTTTGTACTTATAATAATGCTTTAATGCAGGCAAAAAAAAAAAATAATGCTTTAATGCTTTGATGAGTGTTTTGAGCCTCCTTGAATGAGATGTCTAACTAGCTAGACATCTTGGGTCTCCAAACACACTTCCCCATTTCCGCGTTTGGGGTTTAAGATTTAGCCCAAATGATGTCATAGCTTAATGGGCCAGAGAACTCATCGTCAAGTTTGATAAGCCTGCCAATCTATACAACACGAATGTAGGCTTATCTTCTTCGTGGTGGGGGTGTTGTAGTAATAGTAGTAAGTTGTTGCTGCTGCTGCTGCGCTTTTTTTTTTTTTTTTTGCCAGCAAGTATGGGCTAATCTGAAAACAAGACGAGCAATTACCAACAGTTAGTCTCTTATAATGTGGTGAATTAAGATTTAAATTTTTGTTGGGAGAGGTACCCACATTTAATGACTGATAGTGTCCAAATAACGATAATCTTTGTTGGGAGAAGTGCCCAAATCAGTATATATTGGAATATACTATTATACTCTTGATGAATTAGGGCCCAAACCCGATTCAAAAAGTGTTATTAACTTATTATGCAAACATGGAAAGACATGTGTTTGATGGCTTAAGAGTTATGTGTCTATTCCCAAGTAATTATATATTTAAGGGTTACACATATTTGTATGTGATCATAGGTACGTTATATATACTATATAGAATGTGATATTGATGGAGTAGGCAATCTGAATATAACACACATAATAACGCTCTTCTCCCTTCTCTCATATGAATGTTTTCTTCTCTTCTTCTCTTTGATGTTTTTGTTGTGTAACGTGATTGGGGTCCGTATTGGTGCTTCGGTTTCGTACAGGTACTTCAGCGAGTCAGTCGGATTCTATGTACTCACAAAATTCTTACAATAAAAAATACTCTCCAGTTCTTAATATAAGATATATTTATCTAATCTGATTAAATCAAGGAAGTTAGTTGAATTAGTTAAGATAACGTCTATTGTCTAAAACACCCTATTTATCTCTCTTAATTTCCTCATTCCCTCTTCTCCTTAATTATTATTAAGGGAGTATCAATATGGGTAAAGTAGAAAAATATTGATAAATACGAAAATCATATCTTAAAATATGCTTTATATTGAGGATAGGATGAATACTACTCTCTGTATATATTTTTTAGAAAAATAGAACAATATCAACGTGTAAGTTACTTGGACAACAAACTTGATGAGTCTACCCCATTTCCAAAAAGAGGACCTGATTAGTCTCTAACTAAACAAATACTACTATTATAGTTCTCCGTTTGTAACCAGCAACCGGGGGATGCATAGTTTTGTTGACTTGTCTTCAGTCACCAATGTTGTTCCACAAATTTTAATGAGAATGAGATAAAAAAATGTCATTTGAATTTTAAAATTTTAAATTAGTTTTATTGACAATAAAAATAATAAGATTAATTAAAAATATAATAATTGACAATTCAGATTTTTAAAAAATTACCAATTTAAAATTTTAAAGTTTAAATAGAATTTATTTATTTTTTATCTAATTTTTTATTTGGTCTGAAACGAATCCAGCCCATTGTACCACCGGAAAAACAGATAGCGCCACGTCAGCAACGTTGTGGATCAGCATCATCACCAGCACCAACGACGCATGTTGCTCTCCGGTTTCTCAGAGCTCACTCCCTCACCTCTCCTTCCTGCTAAAATTGCTAATCCTCTCTCACTCAACCTTCACATACACACAATCTCTATCTCTTCCTTATTCCTTCTTCATCCATGGAAGTTAGCCTCACCTCCAATCACTGTACTCTTAGCTTGACCTCACGTTCTCCTTCTGCCTTTTCTCTTTCGAGTCTCCGATCAATCCGTACGCAATTCCTCGGTTGTTCTCATAATCTCAGGCCTCCCGGATGTGTTCGCTCTAAAAATAATAAACGCAAGAAGTTGCGCCTTCTTCGGCTCCATTCTCCTCGTTTTATCTTCAAAGCATCTTTGAGTTCTCACTCCGTCGTTGTCGTCATCACCTTAATTACTTTATCTGCCGTTTCTCTGTTCTACTATAATTACATCAAGAGAAAGAAGAACTCCAAAGAGGTATGTGGCCTAATACGTATGCCTTTTGGATTTGTTCTCTGCTAATATTTTGTTGCATTGGATTTAAGTACAGGAGTTCTTCACGCTACTTGAAATTGGTCTTAAGTTCTGATGATATTCATTTATCTTGTGGCATTCTGCTTTAGTTTTTTCTTTTTCAAATGTTCTTTTTGCTTCATGCAGATATAGAACAATACTTGAGATGAGTTTCGAGACCATCCGATGTGCATGCTTATACACATTTAGAGATGTGTTCATATTTGAAATTGTTACATATCATCCAGCTCAATCATAGTGACTATTAGTCATTTATATGCTCTTAAGAGCTATAAAAAATTTAATTATGACAGATTTGTAACTTGAGATTGATAAATTCTCCGGTTATCTGCATTTAGTGCTATAGATGGGGCTGCGTTGGTAGTGTTCCATGATTGAATTTTATTCAATTATAGGTGATTGGATCATTCTCTATAATTACTTCCATTCTAACGTTGACACTGTTTTAGATACTGGGACACCCGAAATTTGCATTATCACAGCAAGGAGGTAATATTGGAACCCAGGCCATCGAAAGTCAGATTCTTTGCTTTCAGGAATTTCAAGGGGAGAACTTGCTAAAGGAAATTGGAATATTGGAGGATAAACCTGACAGAGAAAACCATGATTTTGAGGGCAAAGAGGCCCAACTAACATATTGCGCATCTCCTATGGTACAACAAGAGGCTGTTGTGACTAAGGAATTAGAGTCACCTTCTGATGTTCTAACCTCTAGCGTTAACACTGCTTTATCTTCAAACACTTCCAAGGTTGTAGATGAATCTCATTTGTCCGTGGAATTCCAATCAGGTTCTTTTGAGCCTCTATCTTTTGCTGCAGAGATGACTGAATCACAAGTGGAAGAAACAAGAGATAAAGCTTGCTCTGATTCTGAGTTGCCTATAATTATAAACAAACATGAGGATACTGCTTCTTTTGATCCTTTAAACAATGAATTCACAATAGTGAAAGATCATGCTAAAGAGAAAATTGAACTTGGTCACATCAGCAGCGATGTCCTAGCTGGTGAATCTGCTAGGCAAGAACTGTACACGTTTTATCAGGTCAACACGTCTTCAACAGGATCCATGTCACCACTGAATGGTTTAAAATCACCACCTTCTCATGCTGTTTTCATGAAGAAAAAAGAATTGAAATCCACAATTGCGAATAGTGCTTTAAAAGGACCAGAATCATTAAAAGACGTTTCTCTAGAAATTTCAGGTAACAACATTAAAGAATATATAACATCATCTTGTTTCATTGATAGTATAGATGACCAAACAATTATACAATATCAATATAGGCTGTTTAAAATTTAGAGCTAATTTTGCCACGCTATGTTTGTTGAATTAGAGAATGTTGAAGGAGTGGGACCAAGAGCCAGTTACAAAGAAGGCTATTCCCAGCAAAATGGAAGTCATTCCTTGAGTAAGCGTAACAGATCTCTGAGCAACAGGGGAAAAACTGATCTGGACCAGAAAAGTAACGAACTTCTTCCCCAGAATTCTGACTCAATCAGGGATCATGTTGATAAGGAAAATCGTCATTCTCAACATCTTAGAACATATAATTCTTTGCTAAAAGATGGAAGGTAATCTCTTATCCCCGGCATAAACACTACAGAGCATATGCTTGTCTCTTAGGGTGTGTTTGGTTTGAGGGGAGGGGAGGGGGGTGGCGGCAAATTACAATTTTGGATGAGAAAAACTCAAAATTTACTTTCTCATTCTTTTAAATTTTAAATTCCCGTCCAAAATTTAAATACTTTAAACCCAAAAAGGTAATTTAACCCCCTCTCCTCCCCTCCCCTCAAACCAAACACACCCTTGTTGCTTGATCAAGTATTTTTAATTATATATCTACATGTCTCAAACAAAGCAGTAATGTCAAATGCTTATCCTCTATCTCTCGTGTCTATCATATAATTGAAGATGATGTGCATCCTAACTTTCTTCTGCTTTAGCTTTTAAGCTTGAAGAGCTTATCCAAAAGTTCATTGAATTTGTTAGGTTGCATGAATGTGTTGAATTGCTTAAAGACATGGAAATGAAGGGAATTTTAGACATGACTAAGGTATATGCATCTTTCAAGCTGTTACTTGATATTACCTTAATTTAGTTTCTCATGTTCTAAATTTACTGGACATAGGTTTATCATGCAAAGTTTTTTAACATGTGCAAGAGACAAAAGGCTGTTAGAGAAGCTTTTGATTACATTAAGCTTATTCCAAATCCAAAATTGAGCACATTTAATATGCTCATGTCCGTGTGTTCAAGCTCTCAAAATTCAGAAGGTAAGTTCATTTTCATCATCTTTTTACTTTGCTCTTACAATTAATCCGTTTCCAGTTCATGAGATTGGAATTGTATATGTAATTAGGGGCTTTCCAAGTTCTGCCGCTTCTTCAGGGGGCTGGATTCAAACCTGATTGCAAACTTTATACCACTTTGATATCAACATGTGCCAAGAGTGGTAAAGTTGATCAGATGTTTGAGGTATGAAATCTTCTTTCTTGGAAATTTTGATTGATTACCATAATGTGGTGATATATCTTTTTATCTGCACTTTATCTATTTAATGTGCTTATTCTTATGCTTAGGTATTTCACAATATGGTTAATTCTGGAATTGAACCTAACGTTCATACCTATGGGGCACTTATTGATGGTTGTGCTAGAGCTGGGCAAGTTGCTAAAGCATTTGGTGCTTATGGGATACTGAGGTCTAAGGTACATCAGTTTCAACATGATGCTTTAGCAAATATCATCTTCAGTGATACTAATTGATTATCCTAGGTCCTAAATCCTCTTCTGTGCCAGCAGATATTGTTGCATGACATCTGACTTTAATATTAATTAATTTACATGTTCATATGATGTTTGTATGCAGTAGAAATTGAAGCCAGATCGTGTTGTATTCAATGCACTTATAGCTGCATGTGCTCGGTCAGGAGCAGTGGAGCGTGCTTTCGATGTTTTAGCAGAAATGGCTGCAGAATTGCAACCTATTGAACCAGATCACATAACTATCGGTGCGTTAATGAAGGCATGTGCAAATGCCGGTCAGGTATAGTTTCTATCTCTCTGTTTTCTGCCCCTTAGTATGCAATGATGGCTGGGTTAATGTTGGGTCATCACTTTTTATAGTGTTTATATATGCTGTGTATTTATTCATGGCACTTCATATCACAGTAATGCTCTTTCTATAGGTTGAACGAGCACGAGAAGTGTACAAGTGGTTAGACCAATATGGCATAAAGGGAACTCCAGAGGTCTACACTATTGCCATCAATGCTTGCAGCCAAACTGGAGATTGGGAATTTGCATGTCATGTATACAGTGACATGATTGGGAAAGGGGTTTTCCCGGATGAGGTACATTGCTAACATTTTTTCTTCAGAAACTGAATAATTTGCATCTTTTATGGTTTCAGAAGATAATTCTGTCTTTTGTTTGTGTGGCGGTATATGGAGTGGACTCTTGCAGTTAGAGTTTTCTCCACAATACCATCAATTTACCTCTCAAATCATTCTATGATCATGCAGATGTTTCTAAGTGCACTAATAGATTTTGCTGGACATGCTGGAAAGCTAGATGCTGCCTTTGAATTCCTACAGGAAGCTCGTAACCAAGGAATTCATATTGGAAAAGTGTCATACAGCTCTTTGATGGGAGCCTGTAGCAATGTATGTATAATCAAGGAAATTTTCTTTTGAGTTGGTTAAAAAAGAGATGACGTACTGAGCATGGTGTAGTATGTGATGTAGTTGAAATAAGAAATCAGTAAAATTAATCTAAAAATAGCTAAGCATATTCCAAATTATTAAATTGAGAAATGTTTCAGACATGTATTGTTATAATAATCTGTCTGTCCCCTCTAAAGTCCATCCTTGCAGCTGAAATCAAGGTCTGTCTATCCTTTTTCCTGGTTTTCTTTGGATTTAGTTCCATATCAATCCCACGGTGGAAGTAAAGGAGACTGAAACAGAGTGGGGATGCATGGTATAGTAGAGTGGGTTTGATTTATGGACTTGAACAAAATAGAGTTTGAATTTTGAATCACTATTGCTGGACATTAGACAAAATATTTCATTTTTTTTAATCATTACTAACATAAGTTGGGGGAGCTTTGACTTTTTCAAGATATGTATATTAGTGATTCTTCCGGGGGATTAGTTACAGTTTTGATGTGACTATAACTCTTAGGGTTTCTAGTATTCTTGTATACAATTTTAGTTAACAAATGTTTATGGATTCTGGGTGTTAGAGATAGGAAATATTCCTTCATTTACTGTAGACATTGTAATCATATGAATAGCATAATCATATGGATCAGAATAATAATAATGAGCCATAATTGTAGATGCTCCTGCAATATGCATATGTATATAATTTTTTTCCTCATATAAGTGAAATGAATTTTTTCAGCCATTCCCTTCTACACAGGATATTATCTTTACAGTGGAAATTAAGATGTTTGATTTTTCAGTTAGCGTTTCTTGTTTTTCTGAATAAATCTGAAGCTAAAATTTGAAGAAACGTGAATCTAAGCTTTCTGACGTTCAGAACCCTGAGAAAGATACTTTGATAAACTAATGGCTTTGGAAATAAGTATGATCTAAGTCAAAGCAGAACCTGATTCGCATTTTCCCACAAATTTTTTGTTTTCTTGGTTGTTCCACTGCTACATTGAATTCATAATGCTAAAAAAAGTGGTACTGACCTGCGTAACTAATGTTCACTCCAGACTGGAAATTGGGAGAAAGCATTGGAGCTATTTGAGGATCTTAAGTCCCGTAAATTGGTGCATAGTGTTTCAACAGTGAATGCTTTGATCACTGCTCTGTGTAAGTTGAAAAGTTTTCTATACTTCTTACTATAGTTTACTGACAGTGACAACTGTGATAAGGATGACACGACATAGTGAAAGGAAATTTGTTCATAAAATTGCAAGCCTGTCCTGCCGTTTAGGTATCATTGTTTATTGAATTTAATTATGTTCTTCTTCCAAGATAGAATCAAATAAAAAAGAACAGATTTTGTTCCTATAATTGTGACTTTGTATGAAGAGAAGAGATGATACACTGAGTGGTGGTAAAAGCAAAATTATTTTGACGTTGATCAAAGAATTATTTTTGTTGAGCATGAAAAATGATGTTTGATAACAGTTCTGCTTTACCTCTGTTGCATGGACGTGGGAGAAATTTCATAGCTGCTAAGTCATTTTTTCTGTCCTTTTTTTTTTATGTAGTTTGAGTATTGCTGTATGATTTACATACTTGATTCTAACTAACATTTTGAGAGTTCCCTACAGGTGATGGGGATCAATTTCACAAGGCTATGGAGGTTTTGTTTGAAATGGAAGGATTGGGCCTATGCCCAAACAGCATCACATACTCAATACTTATCGTTGCAAGTGAGAAGTAAGTGATCTGAGAAGATTCCATTGTCTAATATCTGCGAACTTTTTCATCCGATTTTCTGTTTTGCCTGCTCCCATGTAGAAAGGACGATCTGGAAGCAGCTCAAATGCTCCTATCTCAAGCCAAAATGGACGGTGTTCCCCCTAATCTTGTCATGTGTAGATGTGTAATTGGTGAGTGATTGAGTTTGATTAATTTTTCTTTCTAGACCTTTATTTTTTTTGTCAGCTAAATCAATTTTTTACCGCTTTTTGAAGACATCTGAAAATGTTTCTTAAAATATTGTTTTTACTTGATATGCATTCCAAAACTTCCATGCTTATCCAGTAGGTAAGGTAATTGTGATAAATTGGTATTCCCTTCGCTCCTAAATATAAGATAAAGTTCACTTTTTGGAAAGATTAAAGAAGCTAATTAAATTACTTTAAAGTATTATATTTATCATTTTTTCTCCGAACTATTTTACCTAATTTATAAAATGATATATAATCTAAGGATACACAATATATGATATGATTAAGTAACTTGTTTAACTTCTTTAATCTCCAAAAAAAGTCAACTATGTCTTATATTTAGGACCGGAGGTAGTAGATAATTGCTCTACAGGCAAGGTAGTTGTGTTCTGAAATATTAGATCCTCAGTGCACCCCTTAATTTAGCTAAAAGGTTATTAGCCTTACTCCTAACGAAAATTTATAATAAAAAGATGGTTTTGGAGAAAATTTGCTGAAGAGTTTTTCATTGAGATCTACATATCAATGGAGAGCAAAAACAACGAAATGGGAAAGAGAACCGAGAATTATTCCTATCAATACCCTCAGAAGGATTCAGGAGTCATGATGAACTCTCATCCCTCCCCATTTTTTTAAATGAATAATCTATTTATGAATTATTGATAAATATTGTCTAACATTCAAATCATGATTATGCGGCTTGCAACTTGTTATTCATGGGTTTAGCCCTTAGATCTCTATGAACTTTTGGTTATTTTTCATCTCCAAGCTGTACATGTATTTCACGTGGAGAATTCCCTGATCTACATATTCTGATTGAACTTTGATGTCTTTGAAAGGGATGTGCTTGAGGAGATATGAGAAGGATTGCAATGTTGGTGAGCTATCTTTTGACTCAAGGCAGCCACATTTTAATAATAAATGGTATTCATCCCCCAAAGTCTGCAATTTTTTCCCTGTTAAACCTTATTCTGTCAATACTGGAAATGAAGGAAGATAGATCATATGATTTCGAAGTTCAGGTATATGCAGAATACTAGTTTGGATCTTGAAAGTCTCACATTTCTAAACCTATATATTTGATTCTGACGTTGTTTATCTTTTCAAATTTATGTACTCCCTCTCTAGTAAGAAAAGTATACATTTTTGTCAGATATGATCAGGTGCCTTTTTCATTATGACTACTACTTAGCTAAGGCTCCTCTTCTAGATGATTTTCTTCATTAATTTACTTGGATTTCTGCTCTTAGGACATCACTAGCCTTGATGGTGTATCGTGAGATGATTAGAGATGGTACAGTGCCTACTAGTGAAATTTTGTCACTAGTTTTTGGATGCCTGCAACTCCCTTATGATACCTCTTTGAAAAATAATCTTATTGAGAGCCTAGGAGTAAGTGCTGAAACTTCAAAACGCTCAAACCTCTGTTCATTGATTGATGGATTTGGTGAATATGATCCTCGTGCTTTTTCGCTACTTGAGGTGAGTAGGAAGCTGAAGTTTCTAGTTCTATTCATATCCTTGCTCTTAAGTATTGTAAACAGAGCCTGGACTGTTGCTTGATGCTGAAATTATTCTGTAGGAAGCTGCTTCTCTTGGAATTGTTCCATTCGTATCTTTTAAAGTGAATCCTATTGTTGCGGATTTAAGGGAATTACACAATTTTACCGCTGAGGTGAGCTTTTCTTTCTAAATGCTGGTGACTGGTGCAATGGCAATGGCTGTTACATAAAAGGTTGCATTTTTAATTAAAAAAAAATATTTAATATTCCAGAATCATTTTACATATAATTATGCATAAGATAAATACATTTTATGTGCAGAAGGATTATTTTTACCTTTTCTGTTCATTACAGTATCCAGAGATGTAAAAGTAGCAGTTAACCATTTCAATAGTCTGAGTTGTTCTCTAGTTACTCTCATTGGTGTCAATTCACTTGTGGCTCAAACAAATGTTCTGAGATTGTGTGCCCTGTGCAGTATCCTTGAGTTTTATTTCATTGTGGCCTCCTTTTATGGTTTTTTGAGAAAATCATATCTATCTTTTTTTGCCATGATAATAATTTACTAATCTGCTAAATAAATTTGCAATGATTTTCTTAACTTCTAGTTGCATGCCTTTTCTATGCATAACAAATGCACCCACAAAGATGTGCAAATGTGAACATGTGGGCGCATGCAAAAGCTAGATATACATGATGCCAAAATTGTTAAATCAACTTACCTAAAATCACTTAAAATTTTACCAGGTATACCTCCTAACTGTTTTGAAGGGTCTCAAGCACCGGCTTGCAGCAGGTAATTGTTCTATTTCAATATCACAGCATCACTGTTGATTATTAAACCTTCTATAAAGATTTCCTTCATAAAATGATGTTTCCTTTTGCCATTTTCCACTTGTTTCTGTTCTGATTCTTGTGTGGGATCAATTGATGGTTTTAGTTTTGAATTAACAAAAACTTGAAAAGTTAATAAGCATCTGAGGAGTTTTTTAAATGATAATTTCATCTCCTCTTTTGACTTTTGAAATGTAAAATAAATCTTTTAACATTATTAATTTCATTAATTGTATCAATGCAGTGGATAAATCTTTTCCACCATATACTGAAATAACCAACTGCCTTCCTCATTCTTTGTTTGAAATCTTATGCAGGCACAAGGTTACCCAACTTAATCATCTTATTGCCTGTAGAGAAAACAAAAGTTGCAACTTCCAAGGGGGAGAAACTTATTAACGTTTCAGGAAGGTGAGAGTTGTCAATTACAATTTCACCCTTATAATTAATGAAGTTAATAAATTGATTGCATATTCTAAAATATTTTCTTTATTCCTTTTTTTACTGTAATATTTTCTTTTCTATGATGATTCAAAAACCAATGTCAAGATATTTTCATGGCTCTGATGCAATGTTTTGGTTTAACAGGGTTGGCCAGGCAGTCACAGCACTGTTGAGAAGGCTGAGAATACCATACCAGGGCAGTGAATCCTTTGGAAAGATCAGAATTAATGGAGCAACTTTGAGAAGATGGCTTCAGCCAAAACTCAGTGGAAAGCCAGGTGACTTTTGGTTGTCACAGTCACGACTTGGCAAAGGTATCAGTCTTCAACAGCGAAACATTCGAACCGGCAATCTGTCCTTGGCTTAAGAGTACACCTGTAGGTAAACTCCTAGCAGAAGACAACTTTGGTTGTCTGATTTTTTCACCTTAGACCAGGGTTCCTGCACAGGCCTTCCTATTCATGCCCCAACTTTAATAATTTGTCAGTAGAAGTTGATTGCTCCTTTATCCTAATGGAATTATGCCATAAATGTTGTGAACCAACCAAGCAAGTAGACTAAACCCTCTAATATGCTGAGGCCACTGAAGCAAGGAGTGGAGAAAGTGAAACTGTGTCAGCAAATTTCACTTTGATGAGCAATGACTTCCACCGTAGACAGCACCGGTCGCTTGTGATTTGCCTGCAGATATGGGCAAGGTCTTTGCAATGCGGATTATACGCATTACGACTATAGAGATGTTGATGTATATGCTGTTGCTACTATCTTGGCAAGAACTTCATATATAGACTGTAAAGAAAACTTTGCTAGTGATTATTTATTTTGATTTTTATTTGGTGCAAATTCTCTCTTTTGATCCATCATCCAACCCATAAGCTAGATTTGGCCCTTCAAATGCTTATAATATTATTAAGACCTTCTCGTTTGCCCATTTTAAAACTGAAAATTATAGGGTGGAAAAAATGGGAAAATTGCACCATGTAAGTACCAACTAAATGATATCTGAAATTGAGAGAAAAATTAAGAGATCAGTTGTATTTAATTAGAGAAGCAGAAGTTACATTTGTTATAGGAAAGTTTGCTTATGGATATAAGCAAAAAAGAAAGCAAGAAAGAAAGAAAGAGGAAATTTATACAATAAAAAGCATCTTCTGTCTGTAACAAGATAGAAGAAAAAACCCATAAAGGGAAGAAAAAGGGGAATGACTCAGTCATCAAAACTGAAAATGGTAAATCTTTCATGAAGCTTGGATTTGAGAGGTAAGATTGATGAATGCATCTTCTTTGCAAGGGATTGTGAGGCCACCCATTGGATGATTAAAGCCAAACTCTTCCTCTGCTCTATTTAACAGATCAAGAAATGAAGGATGGTTCAAGTATGATATTGGAACCACAAATCTTTTCCTCTGAAACTCCCCAACATAAACTGCTATATGCCCCTTGGGAACATTGGACTGGTTTCTGCTATGAAGATACTGTGACTTGAGGATTTGCTTTGCTCCAAGCACCATAGAAGGAAGACGAAAACCCATGATGATCACTGGCCAAAGAAAGAAAGATCCAAACTCTTTTGTGGAGAAGTGGATTGAACTGTGTGAAGGATTTTGGTGTTGATTGATGAAGGAGAAGATGAAGCCCTAGTGTGGTGTTTGGTTTAAATTTATAGTGTTGCAGCTTGATGATTAATGACAGAGTGTGTAGCCATAGACTTGCATAAAGGATCAAAATCAAGATTAGGTGACTGCAAGTTGAGTTGGCTTCCAAAAAGATGTGGGACCCACTTCCTGAAATTCATCAAAGCACTCACATGGATCAGCTCAGCTCATTCTTCCCTCAACTTAGCTTCAATATATATATATATATATATATCCTACTTAGCATCCAACTCAGTTTCGTCAGAAAGGCTAGCTTTTGTTGCAACGGAGTCATAGCCAGCTACAGAAAAAAGAGATATGTGATGGCTTAAACTAAAACAAAGAGATATGTGTGTGTTTGGTTGCGCTTATATTTAGACAATAAGTCCTTATTACACAAGCCGAGATAAAACTCCTCTCACATACTTATCTCGTATACCGTGAATCAAGATTTATAAGCACTTATTATCTAAAAATAAGTTATTCCAAACGAACACGTAATGGGAGCTGGACCCCGTTCTTAGAATAAGTTTGGATTTTCAAAACTTGCAAGTACTTTTTATCGGACCCTCACTGTTATATACTTATATGATCTTTTGATATTTATATACTTATATGATCTTTTGATATTTTAATTTGTAATCTTTATAGGAAAAAGGGAAAACGAGAGGGAAAATTACTAATATATCCTCTTTTACAAAATTTATTACCCAAGAGAGCCTGAAATTTCTTTAGGGGGACTTATATGCAACTCATCTATAGGTGTAATTTTTTCAACTGTATGCAACTTATATCCAATTATATGCAAAACGAAAGGTAATATGTTGCATATAACTGAAAAAGAATCACTTCTTCACAAAAAAACTTTCTCAAGAACGTGGGTTCTTAAGTACCCTTAAAAAAATTGATGAAAGTTCACTTCATCATGTGTGTTAAGAAAGCTCACTTCATCATGTGTGTTAAGAAAGCTCGTGAAGAAAACATGTCCTTCAATCTTAGTTCACAATCATATCTGTATTAAGTAAGGTTGTGAAGAAAACATATCCTACGATCTTGGTTGACATCATCACGCATGTGTTAAGTAAAGTTGTGAAAAAACATTTCCCATAACTTTTAAATTAGGTGATAAAATACTGTTGCTTCAAAGGTCACCCTCATGATTAGTGTCTTTGTATAAAATATTTTTAATTATTCAGAAAGTAACTTGTAAATAATCTTGATTGAAGGGGTTTTAAACAAGTATAACCTTACGTTATCTGTATGTAGGTGTGCTTGGCTCATTGATTTAGTGATATGTCATAAAGAAAAAGGCATTTTTCTGTCATTACAATATGGAATTCTTATCCCTTTTTTTTAATGTTTTTTAAACAATTATAGAGACGCCGTCCTCCGCCACATCAATACGGTGTGTATATATAAATAAATTACTAGAATTTTGTCCATCAAGTACTTTGATTCGTCGAATCTTGGTTGATAGGATTTATTAATGTGCTCTTTATATTATAAAACTGTTGAATTCAGAACTTTTATTTGGCAGCGCTTGGAAGAGGACTCAGAAGTCTGAATAGCATCAACGCATGTGCTAGATGATCTGAGCTGAAGCTAAAATAACCAGAAAAATTAGTAGAATTATTGTAAAAGACAAGATTTTTAAATAAAGTAAAATTGTTTTCCAAAATTTAAATGCCAAGAGAATATGCCTAGGAAATAGCAACCGATACATGGTGCAATGTATGTATACCATGAGGTTAAAAAAATAATTTATGTTTGCCATATTCAGAGGGCCAATCATAGTGTTGATATGGACAATAATCTATGCTGATAGGCAGCCAAATTGTATCTTGGATATCTCTAATTATTTATGTAATTTACATTCAAAAATCAATTTTGGAATCAGATCATTTTCCATTTGACTTCAAAATAAAATTGTCAAGCAATGCAGCCCCATAACTTGGTATGAACATAATGCCGTCATATGTTGCCTCCAACAAGTCGTTCAAGTTAGCATTCAAGTCCTGCATATAAGCCACGTTATAAGGGACATCTACGGTTATCAAGGCGATCTCCATGTCAGTTTAATCAATCTCACGATTAATACTCACTACTTCTGTTATCTTGTGTAACAACCATTTAACTAATTTGATTTAGATTAAAAAATGTAGTAAAGTAAATTATACTCCCTCTGATTCTTAACAAAAGACATATTTATCTAATTTGATTAGATTAAGAAAGTTGGTTAAATTAGTTACTATGACATGCTTTTTTTGAAACTTTTGGATCATCTTTCTTAATTCACTCTACCTCTCTCTTATTTGATTATTATTTAGGGACTGTCACTAATGATAAATTGAGAAAGAGTTAACATTATCTTTGATCCCTCAAATTTGTTTTCATTTTGGTTTTGGTTTCTCAAGTTTCATTTTGTTTAAGACATTGATCCCTATAACTCAATAAAAATCTAGATCATTTTGCTCCTACATGGACCAAAACCTATGACTTGAAACTCAAGGGACCATAATCAAAATGAGAGCAAACTTAAGGGATCAAAGATTGTATTAACTCATTAAGAAAATATTAACAAATATGAAAAATAGGCCTTATATTTAGCATTGAGATCAACTCCACAATTAGGTCTTATATTAATAACCAGAGGGAGTAATAAATATGATGTTACCTTCAATCCTAAATACAAGACTTAGTTTATGAGTGAATTTTAGTCATAAATATATGACACCTTTTCATTTTATTTCGTATATTTATCTTTTTTTTTTCAAACTAATTCCTCTACTTATAAATTGATATGTAATATAATGATACACAATAAGAGTAATATATGTTATAATTAAGTGATTTATTTCGCTTCCTTGATCTTTTCAAATTAGTCAAATACTCTCTCTTATCCTATTGATAAGAGCCTAATAATCGAATTACATAATTTAAGAAAGCGGTTAAAATTAGTTAAAAATAAAATAAAAATCTCATATAAAGTTGCCTGAAGTAGGAAAATTCAAAATCAAGTTGTTCAACTTAACAAATTCCTAATTAAGTTATTGACCCAATTTATAATTTCAAAATATGGGTGAAACAATTTTATTGTCCTCTCCTAATTTTATATATCATCTTAAAAGAGTTTTTTTGCTCCGTAACTTAATTTTTTAATATACATATATATAGCAACACTAATACATAATAAACAAAACATAATTTGCTTAAATTAAAGGATTTTTTTTTGGTGTTTTAGAAGAATCATTAAGAATAATTAAAGCCAAAAAGTGAAAAGAAAATCATAACCCAAAATATTAATTAAATGATTTTTAGTCAAATATTGTGAATAACAAATTTTATTTTTGGAAGAACTTGAATTATTTATTTTTTTAAAAAAAGAAAGTCAAACTACATTAATCTCACAATTTTGATTTGTGTGATATATGTGTTGCTTTTTTAACGTTGTTAATGAAACTCTTTTTTATTATATGTAGTTAATGAACTCTTTAATATATATTTTGATAAATCACACATATGTCAGATTTTTTTTTTCTTTTGAATTTTTTCTCATAAGAAAATTCAATTCAAAAATAAATTTTTTATTCTTAATATTAAACTTAAAATCATTTAATTGATATTGGGGTTGAAGCTTTCCTTTTTTAACTTGAATTGTTCATGATCATCCTTCTGCAACACAAAAAATTTCTTTGATGTAAGTGAGTCATATTTTATTTTATTATATGTAAATGTTTATATATCTGTGTATATATATATGCTTGTTGAAAAAAATAATTTATAAAGCAATGAATTTTTTTTAATAGGAGAGAAGAACATGAAGAGGGCAGTAAAGTCATTTGATACACATTTTGAAATCCTAAATCAGGCTAATAACTTAATTAGACATTTATTGAATTTAGCAACCTGATTTAAAATTTTTCTATTTCAAGCAACTTTGTATGAGATTTTCCTTAAAAATAATAAGTATATCTGAAATAAACTTCCTCTCCCCGAATATGACCTTATTTATAAGGGGATAAGTAAGAGAGAAAGAGAAAATATAAATATCACCTACCTTTTAATTAATGTAATATATATAATTAATGAGAGATTAAAAATGTAAAAAAACCTCTTTAAATGTTTGGACAACTTTTATCGGGTTCTTTTAAAAAGGATAAAGACAATTTAAATTTTGGACAACTTTTGGACAACTAGGCAAATATGTTTTTTTTAAAAATTACCCTTAATTAAAAACCAAGTTTTCCAAAAGCGATTAATGTAGTGTTGAAAAACTACAAAATCATAGTTTCATAATAGATTTTTCGCAGGCCGAGATAAAACTCTTCTCACATATTTATCTCGTAAGTTATTAAAATTATTCTCTAAAAACTAATTTAAACACTAGAGGTGGAAAAAAGGGGTGGGCCGGCCCGAGTCCAAAAAAGTACCTAAATTTAGATGACTGGCCCGTTTAAATAAAGCCCGCGGGCTTTAGGCTTGTTTAAGGTTTTTTTTGTCATGACTTTTTTCCCCCTTATTCTCCTAAAGATTAAAATACCTAATTTAAATATGGCAAAAAAAAAAAAAACCTAATTTAAAACATAAATATCATCAAAACTAATTTAAAACATAAATATTATTCAAGTTTAATAAAACACAAACACTAAGACCTAAGTCCAAACCATAATTAATGTTCAAAACTAATCAAACAAGTCCATAGCCACAATCAAGTAAGTCTACAAGCTTCAAATGTCAGTAATAATAGAATATTTGCTTTTGATTTTGGCGTACACATACAAAAAAGGAAAAAAGAAAATCAAAGAAGAGAAACTTCAAAAGAGGTATGAGTAAGTGTGAGAGCGTTATTGATCTGAGGGTTATGTTAGGTTAACTTTGCCCCCTGCCATTGCTTGCTGCCTTGTGCCCAGTTTAAAAAAAAAAAGGTTAAACGGACCTAAAAGGGCCGGCCTTTTTAGGTCCGTCTCCTTTTTTTAACCCAAAATCATAAACCCAGCCCTAGAAGGGTTCGAGCCTAAACAGGCTCGGCCCGATTTCCCGCCCCTACCAAACACTAATCCAAACATAAATATATAAAGATGTTCAACACGAGCATGGTTCAAATTCCCCACTAGGGACAAGTTAGCAAAGTATTAATAAAGATAATTGGAAAAAAAAGGATAAATATGAAAAACAGCTATTAGGTCAACCGGCAAGATTAAGGGCTGGAGGAGAATTATAGATGCCCAACAACTAGAGGCCCAGCAAAGATTGGAAGAAACAATAAGTTGGAGCGAACAGTTGGCAAAAAAAAAAAAAGAAATATTGGAGAAAATATTTGATCTTCAAAATGCTACATTAAAAGTCAATTACTCTTTCTTATCCTAATTATAAAATAAAATTGATTTTTTTAGAGAAATTAAGAAAATCAATTAAATTATTTTAAAACATTTATATTTATATTTTTTTCTCTAAATTAATTAATTTGATTAATAAACTAATATATAATATAATGATACTAAAAATATAAATACTCTAAAATAATTTAATTAGTTTTTTTAATTCCTCAAAAAAAAAAAAAATCAATTTTATTTTATAATTATTACCGTACGAGAGGAGCATTATTAACTTACATGCTAAATATGCAAATGAGTTCATATCTATGCTTTTACAATTCATAAAAATCTGAACACAGATCCATAGAATTGGTGCAATATAAGCGCCCGGAAACAGTTCAACACAGTTCATGTGGGTTGAAAATTCATTCAGCAGTTCTGTAAGCTTGAAGAGCCTCACCAGTTAACCTGCAAATCCTCCATGGCTGATAGACCTTGGCTCCCATTTCCTCATAAAACTTGATCGCATTGGCGTTCCAATCAAGCACCGCCCACTCCATTCTTTTATACCCCATCGCCACCGCTTGCTTCGCCACCGCCGTAAGCAGCATTTTCCCGAACCCTTTCCTTCTGTAACACTGTCTCACAAACAAATCCTCGACATAGAACCCAGGCTTACCGGTAAGCGTGGGGAAATTGGGAAAGAAGAGCACAAATCCAGCAACCACAACGTCATCGCCTTCCGATTTGAACGTATCTCTATCCGGATCCTCAATCGGAAGGTCCAGATTCACGATCCGAACAGTCGGTTTGTAGAATGGATTGAAGGTCAATTCAGGGAAGGGGTTGGGGGAAACTTCGAGCATGAAGATGGTGAAGGAGTGGAAGGGCTCAGAATTGAAGAGAGTGGAGGCGAGAGAGGACTCGGTGGCGGAGAAGATATCGGTAAGGCGCTCGAACACGGCCATCTGGTGGATGAGCTTGTGGATGTGAGGGACGTCTAGAGGAGTGGCCAGACGAATGCGGGAGAACAGAGGGCGGCCCACCGGCGCCGGGGGCGGTGCCGTAGTAGCCATTGATCGAAAGGTGAGTTGGAGATTGTGCAGAAGATAAGGCGGCAGTGCAGCCAATAAGCCTTTGCAAACGATAAGGCCTCTCAACAAAAGATCTTTAATTCTGACTCCACAAACAGACAAACGTCAACTTTTTTTTTTGGCCAAGACAAGCCTCAATTAAACCTTTGCAATGTTACTTATTAAATTCTTTCCCCCCCAAAACTTATTAAATTATTTGAATACATTTATTTCAGCAGACGAAAGAAAATACATGTTTAAAAAACTTTGTTTGATAAGGGGAGTTAAGAATCTGACTTATTAAACCAGTGAACCAATCTTTTCTAGTAAAGCAAGTTTGGATAATTTGATCATTTGAAGGTCCCTCCCTAATCGCAAGTACACTAAAGTTAAATATATTGATTTGGCTAAAGATAATATGTTAAGTGTTTTTTTTTTTTGATACAAAGATAATATGTTAAGTGTTCAATATAACTCTTCTTGGAAGGAATCTTGGATTATGCTAACCTTATTACCACTAGTTTAGAGTAGAAAGTGGGCTCTGATTCTAGTATCTCTTTCAACCAATCTTTTATGGTAGCCCATACAAAGAGATCTAACTTCTTCTTTGAAAATATAGTCTAAAACTGAACTCATACTGCATACTTCTTTCAACAGGAGACCAACTCAATGGAACATTTCATTAATTCATAGCCTTTACTTTCTCCATATTACTACAAAAAAAATTGTCATTATTATTCCTCTTTCCTTTCTTGATGGTCAAGACTATATTGCATGGACTGGCAATTCATCAGGTTGGTATACTCGCACAGATGGTAACAACAAATGTCTGTGGAAACTTCTTAATCAAGCCTTACCTTCCATTGATATCCAGTCACATCAATACGTCTGGGTACTACCTCTTTGGTTTTGAGGAGAAAGAACATTGGATCATTTATTCATTGCATGCCCATAATTGAGATATATAGTTGGTTTGGTTGTTTTTCCATCAAATTATCTTGCCGAAATCTGATCTCTTTTCAAGCACGGTTGAAGGAAGCTTTACTCCAATTAAATGAGGGTGGACATTTATTTAATATGCATGGAATAATCATTTTGATAAACACACCCTATGGTTCAAAAGGAATCTAGCTCTTCACCAAGGTGTTAGTACATCCCCCAGTCGGTTGTTAAAGAAATTTTGTGCAAAATTGCCTAAAACTCTTTGGATTTCTCATCAAGGAAGTCTCTAGTTAATGGTGGCGCAAAGCCTCCACTCTACCCCAAAAGATAATTGGTCTTTAATTCTCCACAGAAGAAAGGAAAAAAAAATTGTTTATTTGTCATATAAATCATTTGCAGGTCAGGTCAGGCTTTACCTTATGGCATTTATGTTGTTGGAAGGAGGGAACAACAGGCTGGACTTGGTTTTTCTCCCCTTTTTTTAACATCCACCCCATCCTTTACCTCAAAACTGCGTAATTTGTAAGGAGAGCACCTTTTTTTTTTTTTTTTTTTTAAGAAAAACATAAATCACATTAAAATATTTTTTAGCAGATCCTAAATTAGTTTTTAATACACTCGGTACATTAAAATGTTTTTTTTAATGACACCTAGTATCTAATACCAAGCACTATAAAGTACTTTCCAATAGATATGAGGTGCTCGTAAAAAATATTTTAGTGCGCAAAGTGTACTAATTAAAATTCGTTTCTTAAAGTTCGATTATCCATACACTTAAATCTCAAGATAATTATAATATTATGGTGCAACAGAAAATATTTGAACCCAAAAGTCTTCATAATTGAAAAATTTTCGTCTTTGCTTTTCAAGCATTAACTACTGTTATCAAAAGTTTCTCTTTCAAATCAAAGTTAACTATGATAAAAAGAATTTAACTAATTCATTTGAAAATGCCTATCATGGTTAAAAAGGATTTAAACCTTAATGGACTTATTCATGATAGAAAAGAAACCAATTAAACATTTAAGAATCTATCATAGATAATAAAACTCTTCCTATCATTTTGCAAACTAAACCATAATTACTCAACACAATTGGACATTGAGCTTCTCGAGCTCAAAATATCGCATTCAACCATAAATCCAAATAATGAAACCATCATTCACATAACATCAAAACACATTTCCAACATTAAAAAATATCAATATGCACTTGTGGATTCATAGCATCATTTAACAAAATCTCTAAAGGCCTATAGCCTTTCTCACTAGATAGATAATCAAGAGTATAAGTAAATTAGAGTTTACAAAATATGGACCATATGAGTGGCAATATATATCAATATAAACATATAAATAAATAGCAGAGGTTATACCAAAATAAGGAGTTAACTATAAACAACGGAGGCTATACCAAAATAAGTCTTCAAAACTCTCCCCAATTTTCCCGCACAGGAACTATCACCTAAAAAATGTTAAGAGCAACAACGTGAGACAAAAGCCTCAATAACCAAAGTTCTAACTCATTATACATACCAACCTATGCTAGTGAGGTGTCAAGTAGGATAGAAAATATCAATATATATAATATCATTCATATAATATTATAAATATATACATTAACTCCTTCAGGTTTCTTCTAAAGGAGGTATGCAAATATAGAAGAGTGCGATAGGAAATATCAATACATATAATATCATTCATAAAATCTCATAATTATACACATTAACTCATTCAAGTCTCTCACAAACGAGGTATGCAAACACAAAAGCCTAATAAGGCTTGTCTAATGGGATAGAAAATATTGGTATATATAATATCATCCATATAATCTTATAATTATATATATTAACTCATTTGAGT
This sequence comes from Inga laurina, assembly GCA_963855925.1. NCBI lineage: Eukaryota > Viridiplantae > Streptophyta > Magnoliopsida > Fabales > Fabaceae > Inga > Inga laurina. The sequence goes on along the minus strand of OY979702.1, from coordinate 60,017,995 downwards.
TTTTCCCAAAGGAGGTATGCAAAAATAGAAGCCTAAGAAGGCCTATCTCTATTAATATGAAGATGTACATACAAGCCACAAGACCTATTCCTTTCTCTTAAGGATGAAAAGAACTACAAGAGCATATCATCCTCTTTAGGATGAATGAGTTCGATAGGAACGAATAATCACCCCATGTGCATCAATGAGAGGTCTTATCATGTGATAGTATTTTTCTCATGCACGAGTTACAAGGGCCTATTCCTTTCTTTTAGTAACAAAAAGAGCTACAAGATCCTGTCATTCTCTCTAGGACGAACAAGCTATGAAAGTCTATCTCAATAAGGATGAATAACCAATCCAATGTGTACTAATGAGAGATCTTATCATATAATAGTATCCTTCTCCAACTATCCTCTATCCATGACAATCAATCAACATCACAACAACTCATGCAATATGATTATCTCATGATTACTCAAGGTCGTACTCTTACAAAAACAATAATTAAGGTAAAGTCTCTTTTCTAGCACTTTTCAATTTCATTTCAAAATCTCAAGTCTCACAAAACAATTTTCTCAAATGAAGAAAAAAAAAAAAAACACACACACACACACACACACACACACACACACACACACACACACACAAAACTAATATATAGTCTATGTCTCATTTCATTATCTTATAATATCAAAATCTCTTAAAAGCAAGACATTAACATATATGACAAGTAAAAAGTGATTACTTTTCGCCAAGTAAAGAAATATTACTTTAATCAAAGCATTGTGCTCAACATCAACGATCATAAATCAATTTGTACAATTCAACATCACTACACATTAGTTTATTAACTAATTTAGTAGTAAAAATAACGACCTAGGGACTTCGTCCCCTCTAGAATTTTCAATTCCACTCTAAGCTCCTCTTAATCATCCCAATATAATTTGAGGTTTCCATTAACTCAAACAGCTTAGCTATATATATAGTTAAAGTTTGTACTTTCCAAATAAAGAAAGATTCTCAAATCTCCCATAAACCATGGCAATCATTTTATCACAAATTTCTATTTTCTTTATAAATTTAAATAACTCATTAAATCCTTAATAACTCCCCAACAGTTTACTTTAACAAAAATCCCAAAATTCTCAAACATAAATTCCATTTAAAATTCCAACACTCAAACTTAAGTTTAAATTTCAAAACTAAACCATTAAAAATTTAACATCTCTGCCAACAAACCCAAATCAATCATTTGATTTAAATTTAATTGGTGAAAATATCATATATATATATATATATATATATATATATATATAACCCTAAACTTGTTAAATACAAATTAAATTTGTAAATCCTCAAGACAATCAATAAATAAATCTAAACCTATAGAACTTGACTATATATTGAAATAGCTTTACAATTCTATGATCATATATTGTTAAAACTCAACACTTACTTTAAACTCTAATAAAAAGATTTTCTCTATTCATTAGAAAAAGCAAATTGAGTAGAACAATATTCATGAAAAACTTTAGTGAATAGAAGTGATTTCACAAAATAAATTTCAGCGAAAAAGAAAAATGGCGGATGAAAAAGGGCCATTGCTGCAGACAAATCCTCCCTCTCTCGGCAACATTGACTGACGCGTGGGGGTGTCTCACTTAATACTCCTCATTAGAGGTGGTAATATGGGTTGGGACCGTGGGTCGAGCCCGCCCAACCCGACAAAATGGGCGGTTTGGGTTCTACAAAACTGGGACCATATTGATGCGGTCCTTTTTGGCCCGAACCCATATGGTCCCAACCTGTCACGGGTTGGACCACCGGGTTGGCGGGTTGGCCCATATATATTTTTTTAATTAAGAGGGAAAAGGAAGAGCCATTAGCCAACAGTCCAAGTCTCCAAAACCGTAACTCCAAAGTCCAAAGTCTAACCCATTTCTCCTCAATCCCTACTCTCCTTAGCATGCTTCAAATTGAAACACATTTAATATTAACTAATTATTGATTATTGTTAAGTTATACTGATGACTTGTGGATTTATATTTATTTTTTTGTGTATGGACCTGTGATGATTATTTAATTTGTAATGTATTTTAATTTTGTTATGTTTAAGTGTGTAGAGGAAACAATCTTATTTTGTTTAAAAAAAACAATCTTAGTATATTGTTAAAAAAAATAGAAAAAAAAATATGGGTTGGCCCGCCCAACCCGCCAATCCAGCGGTTATGGGTTGGGTTGGCTAAATGCCAACCCATATTGATGCGGTCCTTTTAGGACCGAACCCATATGGTCCCAACCCGTGACGGGTTGGCCCGAACCCACCGGGCCGGACCATATTACCACCTCTACTCCTCATGCGTCCTCTTTTTTTTTTTTTTAATATATGTATGAATAAAAACTGAAATCCATTAACTCAAGAGTCTTACAACAAAGTGACCCACGGCCCATCGTCCACTGGGGTTGGGTGATCAAAACGCCCCACATGCGAATTTTTTTTTCCAATTTAAAACTCTGATCGGCCAGATTGAACTTTGGCCCATCTCTCTCTCTCTCTCTCTCTCTCTCTGTTTTTTGGCAATTTTGCATTCAAATCCCGAGCAACAGAAAAAAATTTAAAAGTGTTCCCTTTAGATTTCAAAATGAAAAAATGATCCCAAGAATTTGTCAATGGAGTCCTTGGTGTTGTCAATGAGACAATTTTTTCATTTTGAAATCTGAAGGAACCATTTTTTCATTTTATTTGCCTAGGACCTGAATGTAATTTTTCCTTTTTTTTTCTTCCTTCCTTTTCTTTCTTTTCTTCATACTTAATAATAATAATAATAATAATAATAATAATAATAATAATAATAATAATAATAATAATAATAATAATAATAATAATTCTCTTTTTCTTTCCACTATTTCTGTTTCTATTATTAATATTTTATAACCTTATTTATTCTTATAAATCATGCTTTGGATAAATTCCCTTTATTTAATTAGTTATATGGCAACATCCCATTTACCATGAATTAATTTCTTCCCAAAATTATTCAAATTCTAAAAACAAAAATTAGGATGTTACATTCTAAAAATTAATTTAAGCTTCTGAATGCTATTACAAAAATATTTTAGAGTACTATATGCTCTTTTTTTTTGAAAAAAAACGCTCCCATTGTTTTATGTACCAAAAAACAACGTAGTTTTAAGGTAAAGGATATGAGCGGGCAAAAAAAGAAAATGAGAAAAGTCAGATCCTAAAAAGATTTACTTAGTTTTGGGGCAAATAATGGACGCGAAGGAAAAAAGAAAAGGAGAGAAGTTAGATCCCAAAATAAGCTACTTCCTTGCCTCTTCTTTACTTTTGTGTGAGTCTCTTATGTATTCATAAAGGGCATGACCTCTTGGCTATTGATAGTATCCCACTGGATATCTATCCATATATAATCAATTTCCCTTCCCCTTTATAGAGACGGAATAGTACTGTTCATAAGCCGCGAAACCGATGAACAGTTCCGGCTTCGTATTGGGCTTGGTGCTCTGAAATTAGGTTTCACGTTTTGAGCTTTTCTCATTAGCCTTTGATATTTCTTTTTCCTTTCTCTCTCCAGAAGCTTCATCGCATTCCTTGTTGCCGGTACATATTTTCTCCCCTTCTGCGACTAACACCGATCGGGAGAAGAATGAAGAACAAGAAGGAATGCCGGAGGAGCTGGAAAGCTTGGACCAACTCTTATAAGGTTTGATTTTGCTTTCCCTGCTTAGTAGAAAACGAAAACCTCGAGAGGAGATTGAGGTTCTTTCCCTTTCCCTGCCCTTGCGTATTCCAGTAAAATTTACCTAATTTGGTGTTTCTTTCCTAATAGACATTATTTTCAGAAGGCTCTCACTCTGTCACCATCGCAGGCCAAGGTGCGTTTCTGCTTTGAACCTTCTTCTTCGTCAATACTTTACTTTTTATTATCGGACAAGCTCTCAAGCCTCCCGTACCATCAGTTTAGTTTTTTTTGTCTCCTTACTTTTTTTCTTCGTCTTTTCTTTTTTCTTTCCACATTACAAGTGGTTCAAATAACACTGGTTTCCCTTATGTGTTTGGAGCTTCCATCTTCATTATTCTGTAGGAATAAATCAAAAAATGCAAAGTTCTCTAGAAAAGAATAAGCCATAGAATACAGTAGGAAACACGGTAATGAAGCTAATTTTGACAGTTATTGGTTTTGCTTGCTGCATTTCTGGTGTTATCTCTGGAATACTGTGAGAGCTTATGATTTCTGGGAGAGATCTAATAATGGCAACGATCAAGATTGTGAAGGCTCGCCAAATATTTGACAGCCGTGGTAATCCCACCCTCGAGGTGTGTTTCACCAAAAAATGCCGTGTTTTGTTTCTGTTTAGGCGCTGAGAAATCGCGTGGAATAATTTCTTTGAAAAAGTGTTGATGATCCTTCTTTGTCCATAGCCTTGAATGATTTATCTGTTCGGTTGATCTAGTGTTGAGAGTAGCTTAATAGAAATGCGAACTTTTATGGTTGGTTTTTTATTTTACGTTGCTTCGGTCTTGCATTCGGATTCGGTTATTATGTCATCATTTATCAATCTTTGTTGTAACTTCTTACTGTGGCTTTTCTTGTTAGGTTAATGTCACTCTTTCTGATGGAACCTTCACCAGAGTTGATGTGCCTAGCGGTGCTTCAACAGGCGAGTAGTTGCTGTTTTGTGGAAAAAGAATCAACAGAAGAAGAGAAAAAAATCACAAACCTGATTCTGCATTTGTATGTTTTGTTTTCTACTTCTCATAGTCATCTTTCCTTCACTACATAGTCGATTTCATATGCATTAATATTACTCAGTTGCTTGGTTTTCGTAGTGAATGTTTTTTCTTGCAGTTATTTAATATTTTCTTTTTCCTTAGTAGTTTTGGCTTAGTAAAGGTTAGAATTTCGCTTCAGCTTCATCGATAACATTTCTACAACATGAGATGAGATTGGCTTATTGATAACTATAACCATTTTGCATTATTTTTGCCTATTATTTTAATGTCTGCTAGTCATGAGTTGGTAGTTTTAAGAGCAGTGAGTCCTAACTCGGTTTACCTCTTGATGAAGGTATCTATGAAGCTTTAGAATTGAGAGATGGAGGTTTGGACTACATTGGAAAAGGTGTTTTAAAGGTACTTGATTTTTTGTATTTTTTACTACAAGAATCTTGCACCATGGCTTTTAAAGTCGGTTAATATCTACGTGACATGCATTTAGACAATCCCTTTCTGCCTCCTCTTTCCTTTTTTTTTTCCTTTCAAAATTTGCTCTTACATTTCATTGTGTGTGTGGTTGGGGGAAGGGGGTAGAGATTTCATGGATAAACTGGGTCTGATCATGAATTCTGAAAATTGCCTTGGTTCAGTTGTGGAGAATGTGAACACAGTTATAGCACATGCTTTGATTGGCAATACGACACTTGGTGTTATTGCTTATCGATTGAATCTCATTAGGCATTAAATGATTAACTGTTATTCTTTTCTACATTTGTAGGACTCGACCAAGCAAACTGAAATTGGCAATTACATGGTACAACAACTTGATGGAATGGTGAACGAGTGGGGATGGTGCAATCAGAAGGTGTTACTATGTTCTATTTTGTTTCTTGAGATTTTGAAACCTTGTATCTTAGTTTTATTAACCTATTGGTTATTTTTTGGTTTTCATTTTTTTCCCTGTTTCAGCTTGAAGCCAATGCTATTTTGGTAGTGTCACTTGCTGTTTGTAAAGCAGGTGCTTCGGTGAAGAAGATTCCTTTGTACTAGGTACGTGAGTAAATAATTATAGGTCTTAGTGCCAATGTGATTGCTCTGTTTGCATTATGATGGTATGGTTTCAATTTATGACATTTCAGCACATTACCTATCTGGCAGGAAATAGAACCTTGGTTCTTCTCGTACCTTCATTCACTGTCATCAATGGAGGCTCACATGCTGGCAATAAATTGGCAATGCAGGTATGAGCTTGCTTCAAATGGATAAGGATTCTTTCCAGTTTAAATACTTACTCATCATGATCTCCTTTATAGGAATTTATGATTCTCCTTGTTGGCGCTCCTTCTTTCAAAGAAGCTATGAAGATGGGGGGTCGAATTTTTTGACTTTTAACAAGTTTCTGGGGTTAATTGATAAACTTTCATCACCACTTGCAAATTCACTCAACTTTACCAAATGTGAATTTACTGAATACTGAATCCGAATCCGTGGGTTAACTATAATTCCTCACTTCAAAAAATCTATGTTTGTCACACAGTCAATTTTTTTGTTATTTTATTGAACTTTCTTTCGACTAATTACTGACAGTACATGGTTGACATAGTTCCGCAGCCACGTATGTTTCCAGATCATATATGTTGGATTACTGCATAAGTTCTCTTTCCTCGCTTAATCATATTGTTAACATTAATCCTAATAAGGCCTAATTAGGAGACTGACTCCCTCATTTACTGGGTTTCAGCTTTTGGATCGATTTAAATCGTGTTCAATTTTTTTTCATTATCTTATCGTTTTGTTTGATGATTCTGCTTATTGCGTTTGGTTATTACTTATGGTAAGCATAGAGATGCTGCTGAACTCTGTGTTTAATGCGAGTGTCTAATTTTTTGACAAGGGCAGAATTCCTTTGTTGAAGTGTTCACATTTCATAAGTTGTAATTTTTCTGCAGAAAAGAAAAGGATTTAAAAAAAAAAGGGACGAGAAAGAACCAATTGTTGTCTTACATGGTAGAGTGCAGTACCACTTTTAAAAGCAGTTGGCCCTACTGGATGTGTAGTGCAAGGGCACATTTGATTTTTATTCTCGTGTTTTGCTTTTTTCCCTATTAGGTTTAATATTTTGGAACTTATTTGCAGTTTACTAATTATGATCTTGGTCAATACAGATTAACCTGGTCACATAAGCGATTAAATGCTTTCTTCCTTCCTGGTATGATTCTCAAATAATCCTTTTTTTGCTTTTTCATGCTTCATATACTATTTCAAAACTCGAAAGAGGGTGAAAAATATTTAGGGGCATTTCCTCTTTCTAAGTTTGTGATAAAGTTCAAGTATGAAAATTTAAAACAATGCATTTTATACGCCTTAGATACTATGTCATAGGATCTTTCCCCCCTTTTTTGACCTAGTATGTCATAGGATCTGGACTCACATTTTGTCCACTCACTTTCTCTTGCTGAGACTTTGAGATACTTGCTACTCCAAAAACACAAAATCTTGCTTGCTTTTGTGAAAGAAATGGTAAATGGAAAATGATAACAATGAGCTATTTTTTTGTCACATACAAGCTGGAACTAATAAAACACATGATTTTAAAAAAGGAGACAATACATTATCACTAAACACATGTTTTCATGCATATACAGAATTGCTTTGTCTAGCTTTTGCATTTAATGTGTTTGCCTTTGAGTAGAATATGTTATATAGGCATTTCAACTTTCACATTTTTTTTATAAGCATAGCTGTTGAAGTCTACAAAGTATATGAGGTCTGATGTATAAAGTCTACAGAGGTTTAGAGATAGACTTGACAAGTGAAAGTGATGGGACCTTTACTTGTGGGTAGCTGAACAGAGGTTAAGGGATAGACTGTGCAAGTGAAAGTGATGGGAGCTTTACTTATGGGTAGCTAAACAAAGCATACTGCGTACTTCTTACTGCATCTAGTTATATGCAGAAACTTGAAGGATGCGCCCTTAGTTTAAAAGGGAAGTGTGTAACTTAACGAAGTAAGTTGAGAGTCTATAGCCCATAGTGGTTTATTGATTCATTCAATATGAGAAAGGAAGTTTGAACAATTTAAGGCTGAGTGATGGGAGCTTCATTGTATAATATATTAAATGTTTTATTCAGAAAACAGAGCAACATAAGGTTAAAACATTGTTGGTCAATTAGGTTTGCCCATGCATAAACCTTTTACATTGAAGAAAGTAGTTATAAGATTTTATAAGGGATTTTTTTTTTAATGTCTGTAAAATCAATATAGGTGGATGAATGATTTTTTATAGACCTGAGTCAACAAAATTTTAATAGAAAACTATGGGATTTTTCTACATCACTTTTGGTTAGAGATTATTTTCTCACATTAATGAAATGTTTTCACAACCTCTGAAGATAAGTTCTTTCATATTGATCACTCTCTTCCTTTTTTGTCAGTGAAGTGTCAAAGCTTTATAGGTATTGTATAGCCTTTTTCACTTACTCTAATATCTGCAAATTTATTCATTTATATAGGAATTGCATAGATAAATAGGTTGGAGTATGTATTTAGATATGGTTCTTTTAAAAAGTGGTTGTTGGAGCAACTTTGGGAACATAATTTCATATTTGGTCATCTTTTCTGCTGCATTGGGAGTTGTTGAGCTTGATATGATTGATAAATATTTTACCTGCTCGTCAATCTTTTTGTCATGTACATTATATTAAAAATCTATTTTTTTAGTTTCACTATGGTACTATGCATATCACCTTTTTACTGTGAGGTTGATGTAGTAGGGGTAGTTTATTTTCATAGCTTTGTTCTGTTCTCCACTACTTGGTTGCTCTTTGTAACTTGCTAAGGATTATTTAAGATGACAAAAAAACAAAGTGGGATTTGTAATCGGTTAACATTGTGTTGGTGTGGTAAGTGGCAATAATGTAGGTGCAATTCTTTGAGGAGATCTTTGCTATCAATTAAGCGCTGGCAATAAAGGTGCCTCACTGTTTTAAATTGCAAAAACATGGCTATTGTATTGGGTTTTACTTGTCATGTGATATTTCCATGACATCTGTAGTAATTAGTATAAAGTATTCCACGGTTTCCATAGAGTTGTCAGTCCAAATAAATGCATTAAAATTTCCCTTTGTTTCATTTTTCATATCACACAAACAAGCAGCTTTTATTGGTAAATTGGAATCATGATGATTGAAAAACATAGTGGTTCTTGCACAATAGAAAAATGTAAGATTTGTCTCCTTTATAAGGACTGAATGGGCAGCTTTAGTAGGACATTTTATACCACTTTTTGGTAGTATAAAGAAAAGTTAGAGTCACAAGGAAAAGTGATGCTATATTTGCATAGTCCCCCACGCTGTGTGATACAATAAAAACTGGTGTCATGGAGTAATTGACATTAGAAAATAGGACATATTTGACATACTCAAGAGGAATTGTACCGCCTAGATTGCTAGCTAAATGATTATGCTCCTTTCTAGGAACTTGATGTGACGTAAATCTGAACTTTTAGCTATGTATAGGTTCCTGATATCCATATCTAATGTGTCAGTTATAAATCTATTGGTTTTGTCGTTATCCAGTTACCGTGGATCATGAAGTTTACCTAACTTTACAGCTTTATTATCCAATGAGGAATAGGATATTGACTAAGTTATTTTGCAATGGTCAAAGGCACTTTAGACATTAGGAAGATTTCTAGGAAAATTATGCATAACCAAGACGCAAGTTGCAATTTAAAATAAGTAGTGTAGGGTGATTTTTTATTATATTTCTCTTAATAAGATAAATTAGTATACCTCTTTTTTTTAATTGGTTTTCAGAGCTGTGTTGTATATTTATTTTCCTATATATTGAGTGTTTTAACTAGGGAAAATCCTAGAAAAAGAACTTTAAAAATGGGAAAAGACAAAAAGGTGATCCAAAATTTTATATTCCCATATAAGTGTGAGTGCCTGAACTGGAATATTAGAATTCGAGACAAAATGATGTGCGTGACTCTGGAAGTTTTTAAATTGAAAAGCGTTGAGGGAGGTGTGATAATGGCGCTAAAACGCGTTCAGGACTATTCATCTTCTCTGTCATCATCGGTGCTGTTGGTTGACCCTGGATCCGTGGCCTTGGATTGCTATAGTCCACAACATTTAATATTTTGTGTTTCTCTGAATTAAATCCTGTTCTCAAAAAATGAGAAGTACCAAAGGTTAAACAATATCAATAACTCCGATGCCATGAGTTGAGATAAACTAGAAAGAAAACCGAGTGAAATCTTGAGCACTCGTCATCTTCTTCTCGGTTGCCAACAACTCTGATGTCATCACCCCCAACAACTCGCCATCTTCTTCTTTTATAGGATCCTGTGTATATGAGCTAAAAAACAGGGATAAACAGAGAAGAGATTGTTAAGAACACTCAAGTGATCATAAGAAGTAATGAATAAGTTTGGAAAATCACTCGAATTGTCTGAGTCTTGACCCAATCACTTCCTGGGAAAATTTAATAATGACAGCAGCTACTGACCATCACTGCCTATGACTCGTCATCTTCTTCACAGTTATCATCGACATCTGCTTCATCATTGATATGATTCCTAACTCGAAATTAGGCTTTACCAACACAACGTTACATTTTCACAACATCCCGTTAGACTTTCATAACTCGAGTTTGCCATTCACAACTCGAGTTCATATCATTACTAAAGGGTAACCGATGAGTGATTAGCTTATAGGATGCAGAACTCGAGTTTACCAACACAGTCTTACATTTTCATGACATCCCGTTAGACTTTCATAACTCGAGTTTGCCATTCACAACTCGAGTTCATATCATCACTGGAGGGTAACCGGGGAGTGATTAGCTTATAGGATGCAAAACTCGAGTTATGAATTGATAACTCGAGTTTACCAACACAGCGTTACATTTTCATAACATCCTATTTGACTTTCATAACTCGAGTTTGCATTTACAACTCGAGTTCATATCATCACTGGAGGGTAACTGGCGAGTGATTAGCTTATAGGATGTAGAACTCGAGTTATGAATTGATAACTCGAGTTTACCAACACAGTCTTACATTTTCATGACATCCCGTTAGACTTTCACAACTCGAGTTCATATCGTCACTGGAGGGTAACCAGGGAGTGATTAGCTTATAAAATGTAGAACTCGAGTTATGAATTGATAACTCGAGTTTACCAACACAGTCTTACATTTTCACGACATCCCGTTAGACTTTCACAACTCGAGTTTGCCATTTACAACTCGAGTTCATATCATCACTAGAGGGTAACCGGTGAGTGATTAGCTTATAGGATGTAGAACTCGAGTTATGAATTGATAACTCGAGTTTACCAACACAGTCTTACATTTTCATGACATTCCGTTAGACTTTTTCACAACTTGAGTTTGCCATTCACAACTTGAGTTCATATCGTCACTGGAGGGTAACCGGGGAGTGATTAGCTTATAAGATGCAGAACTCGAGTTATGAATTGATAACTCGAGTTTACCAACACAATCTTATATTTTCACGACATCCCGTTAGACTTTCACAACTCGAGTTTGCCATTCACAACTCGAGTTCATATCGTCACTGGAGGGTAACCCGGGAGTGATTAGCTTATAGGATGCAAAACTCGAGTTATGAATTGATAACTCGAGTTTACCAACACAGCATTACATTTTCACAACATCCTATTAGACTTTCACAACTTGAGTTTGCCATTCACAACTTGAGTTCATATCGTCACTGGAGGGTAACCGGTGAGTGATTAGGCTTATAGGATGCAGAACTCGAGTTGTCCATTGATAGCTCGAGTTTACCAACACAGTCTTACATTTTCACAGCATTCTATTAGACTTTCACAACTCGAGTTTACCATTTTCACAACATTGGAGGGTAATCATCCCACTTCTGGAGATAAGACCATATTCAATAATTCAATTTTCTTCGTAAAACATTTATTGAACAGAAAATTTACCAACCTTCCCATATGAATATGTATGCATAATTTTAACTATCACAATCAGCAAAATCTGAATTATAACATTTAGCATTTTGGCAACCAAAGATTATCCAGGGTGAAGGAGCAACAACATCAGATGTCATAGGATCCAAATTTGTAGAAGAAAAAAGAGTCCAATCTAAAGAATTTGAGTGGCTTTTCCTACTAGAACCACTGAATCTGTAAGCATAGAAACACCAATAGTATTAAGGGTTATGCAATAAAAATATCAAGATAACATCACAAGTGAATAATAATTCAAAGTTTGTCGATTTAGACATCTTGAAAATTCATTGCAGTACAAGTGTTTTTCATATTGCATGAAAAATTCAGTTACTTTACCTAAATGACTGCCATCTCCTCTTAGAGCAAGCTACAGGAATATCACCAAGATCAGGAGCATGCTGCACACATTCATAGCAAAAGTTTCTAAAGAGTAAATATAAAGAATACCTGATTTAGCATTAATATAGTTAGGGCGGCTTGCTCCTAACTATAACATTCACATTACCTGATTTAGCATTAAAATTAAAAAAAAAAGCCTAATAATGATCTCACCTTTAATTGATCACAGTGATTTGAAGTATTGTAAAGGGTAAATATAAAGAATACCTACAATTTGTGCAAGGAATTCCTATTAAGCATATGTCATTAGTCCATATTGATTGGAACAGAAAGTTGAGACAAATATTAACATTAAACCACAAAGAAATTGTGCTTATACTTTTCTGTTAATGCTTTCCCACCCATTGTCTGTGACTTGTATGCAGGAATCTACAACAACACTTCTAGAAGGATCCTGACAAACAGTTAAAGAAAGGTTTCACTTCCTCAACCTTGATCAAATAGAACAAAAACTTAATTATAACACCTCATATAAAAGGTCGATATCCAAATTAGTAATTTACTCCTTCATTTTCAAACGTGGATAATCAAGTATTTTTACTAAAGTCAAAATTTTCAGTTTATACATGAAAAGTAGCTGACTGGTTTCATGAGGAGAATATCATGTAACTACTCTCTGGAAAAAAAATTCTTATACAAACACAATAAGCAAAACTCAACTTCTGCAAGATGTTTGCTTTTACTCTGCCATTATTAGACATCATCTTAGAGGATATATTGATATGCAGACTCTCAAAGGAGGTTCAAAACTTTAGGAGTTTGACATGCGATTATCTTAATCTAATCATCTAGAGTTATTGCAGACAAATGCATGTATAGGCATGAGCGTACAGCATTGGCGCCCAAGGTTTTATGAACCGATTGCATCGTTTTCCCCAGAATCGATTAACAGACTAACCAAAAGTGAAAATCTTAAAAACCAGTTCAATATATCTTGCATGCACTTCTAAAGAAACTAAAACAAAATGATCCAATCACTCAGCCGTGTGAGTGTGCTCGTGCATTCTCTTCTAGCCAACCAGTCAACTCATAACAATTAATGTCCAACAAGAAACAACAGCTACCAGTCGAACAATCTAATCCTGATGGAAAAAATGATAACCTTCGCTAACAAAGAATAGCAAAGAAAGTTGGTTCAACTTCACTATGATAACCTTTACTTGTTTTGTAGGATCCTCTGTATATGCGCTAAAAAATAGGGATAAACAGAGGATGACAGTGATAACTTATGAGACAGAACAGACAACAACGGACTAATAGTAAGTTTCTCTTCAGTTAACTCGATGGCTATAGAAGTCAGAGGTCGAGTGGAGTTAACAGAAATGTTTGGGGATTGAGGGATTTAAAGCGTGAAGGGCTGCTTAACTCGAGTTATAATCAATCCACTCGAGTCCTTCTTCCCCTTTTTGTTCCTGACTTTCCCGTTACCCTCTAGTGATGATCTTCACTCGAGTTTTAATTGGTAAACTTGAGTCTAACCGTGGATTGACAGCACCACCTAACTAGAGTGTTTTATTTACAACTCAAGTTCTGTGTATATTGACAGGACAACTCTCTGGTTACCCTCCAGTGATGGGGAAACCTCGAGTTTCTAATGGGCCAACTCGAGTCCACACAAGGATTGAACACAGGAATGCACTGGAGTGAGTTTTGTACAACTCGAGTTTGGTTCTACTAGACACCATTACTCTTCGGTTACCCTACAGTGATCAGGATAACTCGAGTTTTTAGATTAGAAACTCGAGTCCGTCCGTGGATTCATAACACTACCTCACTATCGTTTGTTCTTTACAACTCGAGTTCAATGCAGCTTGAAACACGCACTATCTGGTTACCCTCCAGTGATGTTTATAACTCAAGTGATATATGGGCCAACTCGAGTCATCATGAGGAAGTAATATAAGTACGCACTGGAGTTAGCTTCTGAACACTTCGAGTTTGATGCAGCTTCACACCATCACTCTTCTGTTACCCTCCAATGCTGAGCAAAACTCAAGTATAAATTTCATCTAACTCAAGTTTAATGTGTGTTTTAACAGGATCTTGTTTCTACCTCATTAGATTAAATTGTTATCATATTCATAACAAGATCATACCTTTTCCTCAGCAGAAAAAGTTTGAATAAATACTCGGTAGCATCAACAACTATGGCCCTGCTTTTCCCATCACGATCCAAACAGAAGATTGTATTTCCAGAAATTTTTGAAATATAAACTGGGACATCAAGTGTTTTTATTAGCCATTATCTCCGTTTGGAAGATAATATTTGATGTGATTTAAAGTTGTGTAAATAAAAACACCATTGTCATTTTAGATACCCTTTTTACACGGATTGTCTCATGCAGGGTACATTGATGCACAAGCTTGTTGCTAGTAATGACAATGCCATGTTTGCTAAGCAAGACAACACGTTCTATATCATTAGACCAAACAACATACATCACAAAGGGTATCTGAATATCACCAAGAACTATCCTCTGCTGAAGATCAAATATAACCACCTCATTAATCTCGAGTTTAATGTGTACTTACATTGGGTTACATGAACATAGATCTTTTTGGTAGCATAGCTGCTGTGGTCAAGTATGTTTTAGAAGGTCATGATAGCAAAGTCAAGTGGGTTGTATTCTCATACTATTTTACAACCTTCCCATCACAACCACAACAATTGGAAAAATCTATCTCCCCATAGTTAAATAAGGTCTCAACTTATGGAGAATCATTCACAAGTTCTTCTGCATAAGGATAATGTTTTCACAGGATAACATTCGATTTTTGCAGGTTATCTTTGGGTTTTCATAGGTTTTGTTTCACAACTTCACTGAAGTCATTCACAACTATATGTATAACATTCTCACAACAATAAAATCACAATTTCCTACATCTCAACATCGTCTCACAACTTCACCAATTGACGAGAATGGTTTTGCTTCAGCTCGACCACGTGGGGGAAGAACATTGTCAACTCAATAAAATACATACTTCACTCATGTTTGTCTCACCTCCCACTTACGTTCCCGTGCTGACACTCACCCTGTATCGCGTCATCTTCTTCTTTTGTCACCAACTTCTTTTCTTTCATCAGAGGGCCAAATCTGTCATTTTACCTCCAATTCTAATATTCCAGTTCAGGCACTCGCACTGACATGGAATATGCAATTTCGAAGCACCTTTCTGTCTTTTATTACTTTTAAAGTTCTTTTTGAGGGATTTTCCCTTCTAACTATTGGATCAAGTAATTGTTAAATTTCAATATAAAACATTATTCAGATTCTTATATTATGGAGTTATATTTCAGGGTGAGTGAAGATTTCCAGCAGCTTTTCAATTTCTCTTGTCAGTTTCTCAAAGCACCAGTAAGTGATCATTGGTGGATTTATAGTAGAAAGAGTGGCGGATTTGCAAAATAGATTTTTAATCATTAGGCAAAAGCAAAACGCACTCTATGTGTAATATCCCGAATTTTGAGACTTGAGCTTAGAGAATAAGCCTGAGATTAGTGGATTGCTAAGCCCCGGTTTAGCAAGATCCCAAATTGTGATTAGGGGTTAATGACTACAAAAGTGGACGTGGTTAGTGATTAATGAACCCTTTTAGAGAATATAAAGTGGATTGTAGTCGCTTGTGTTATGAGCAACGCCAAAACCCTGTATTTGAGTTCAATTGTGGATTAACATTCAAATTGACTTAGAATAGAGGGAAGAATTGAATGGGGTATTGTGATGGAAATGGTGTCATGTTGTGGTATTTAATCATTGGAATTGATTTAAATTGGATTGGACACATTGGTTGCAAAACTGGAAATGCTGTCCAGTGTGAATTCTGTCTGGGCAGTCTTCTCGTGTGGACGTTTTTACTAGGCAAATGATGTCAGAAAATTATGAAACTTTCCAGTCTTGAAGTTCACATCCCAAGCTTCAAAATGAGCATATAAGGTGTGCCATTTCATGTTGGGAACTGGGATTTATAGCTGTCCAAAGTTTGAGGTCGAAAATGGACTCTGTTTTGGGCAGTGATGAAATTTGTGTAATTCTGGAATTGTGTGGTGATTTCTAGTATTGGTAAATATTTTTCCTATAAAGAGGACTTAAATAGCTTTCATTTGGCTTTGGAATCACCTCATTTCTATTTTTCTAGAATTAGTTATGATTTTTCAAAGTTTAGGCAGAAAAACTGTCATAAAATCCGAAAATGGGATTTATGACATCATCATAATAAAACATGACATCATCCTAATGTTGTTAAAACACTTTTTATTCATCTTCCTTCCTCCAAACCGACGCCATATTCAGCTGAATGAGAGAGAGAACGTTTGAGATGTCTAGAGAGAGAAAGGAGAAGAGAACTCGCAAGGTAAGCCGATTTCTCCGATGATCTAGCTCCTAACGCGTATCACTCTACTCCTAAGCTACTCCTTTATGTTTTTTTGAAGGTTGGAAGTTCAAAATCTATTGTAGAACACTTAGGGTTTCAGCCACCTTGAGTACAAGCTAGTGGGAGCTTGAGGTAACTTCCAAACTCTTGTATATTGACTATTCTGGCCGCTGTGGGCAATTTAATCGGTGAAATTTCGCCTGATTGCCTTTTGTTGTAAAAATGGAAAATGGGTTTTTCTAGGGGTTATGCTGCCCAAATTGATACTAAATGGTAGTTGTAACCTAATGGAATAGTCAATAAAGTGGTTAGGAGTAGAAAGGAACGTGTTTACGGAGCCGAAACCGAAAAACCCCAATTTTTCCCTTAAAACCTATATATTTCGGCCAGCATTGTAAATGGGTCTTAGAGTTGGATTTTCAATGATTTGATGATTCCATTGGATTCAGTGGACGAAAATAGGTGGGGTTACAGTTGGGCACTTTTTCGGAAAAGGCCGAGAAAGCATAATTACAGAAACGCCCCTAAAACCCTAAAAGTAGGGCTGCCAAGGGCAATTTCGTAATTTGACATTGAATTTGATAATTCCGAGTCCGGAAATGGATTCCTTGGGTAAAAATATGTAAGAATAGCCCATGTCAAAATTTCGGGAAAAGTACAGCCGGACCGGGTACAGCGGGGCCAGGCTGGGTCCCCAGGGGCATTTTAGTAAATTTTCACAATAGACTTATATAACCCCCAGAAGCACTATAGAAGTGTCTAAATAGTACATTTGACATTGTAGGATCGAATATGGAGCCCCGAGTTGCTGGCACGCAAATCGAGGAGAAAAGACTGGAGGTAGGGGACTTACCTTACTTGCATGTATTTGATATCTTTGCTTGTGTAGTGATGTATGTGATTGCTTTACTTGATTGTGTAGAGCATATTTGAATAAATGAAGCTCTGTTTCTGTTTTGCTGTGGCCATAGTTTTGTTACATGAAACGTTGAGCATGCAGAAATGTCATTATGGGGCATGCATCTAGATAAAGCTAACATGTCATACACATAGCATCTATCATGCATTCATTATGGTATCTGTTTCCTACTGAGATTCTCTCGAATCTCACCCTCCCCTACCAACATTTTAGACAGGGAAGGTAAAACGAGGATGGAGCAAGCATCCAAGGGCGATGAGGACTCCTTCGAGATGAGAGTTGTTGAATATATGGTTGTGAATTTGAGATGAGATTGTGTAATCCCCATTTGAAGAATTGTAATGGGCAATTGTGCCCTGTGTATCTTTAGCGAAGGTATGTACCCAGGATTGCCGGGATGATTATATTATGCACTCTGATATTTATATGAATGTGATTTATCTTCGCGTAGTAATTGTATTCGAAATGTGAATATGAGACCAAGTTAATTAGATTTTAAAAGGTATTTTTGAAAGCCCTATCTCAAGGATGAGATTTTAAATAAGTTTTGATTATTATTGGTCTCTATTTCATTTTAATCGCGTATTTCGGATATAATTACGGAGGGGGTTACACTATGACTATTGGTGGATTCCCAACTGGTAGATTTTTAATCAATCATATGTTTTCTTACATACTCTTCCCTCTTACAATGTTTTCTCTTCTGTCTTATCAGTTTCTCTACTTAAATGGCATATCCAAATTTTTGCTTACTTAATTAAATGCCCATGCTTTAACTTGCTTGAAACATCTAACCAAATTAGTGTTATTGAAGTCCTTGAATTTGCATTGACAGCTTCAACTTAATGTGCATGGTGTTTCATGTCACGGCCTCCCCTGGATTTAATGGTGAATAAATATTATAATGCTAGAATTAATTATTAGGCTTGAAGCAGCTTTATTTTTCATCTATATTGGTGTTTCATGTCACGGCCTCCTCTGGATTTAATTTCTGTCATGTTGATTGATTTGGTGTTTTATACATTTCTAGATTCATACAATATCAAATTTGACCATTATTTCAAAGTTTGTTCCGCTACTCCTGCTACTGCACCAGCTGGTCAGTTTCTCAAATCTTAATAATAGATCAATATATTGTTTATGTTTTTGTTCCATTTTACATGGTCTCAGATATGATCAACCCATTTCTTTTGGATTTTCCCTTGAATAATTACTTAACATGCTTCCCCCATCCCTCCTCTTCACGTTGTCCCTTTTCTCTCTTTTAGTGGGGATATTTAGTTATTTACAGCTATCAATGCACTAACTTATTGTAAAGTTTGAAACATCTTTGACCTTTCATTCGAAAGTTTCTCAAAATATACTCCAAATTCACTGAATCAATCATTAAAATGCACATTAGCAAATTTGTAATTTTTTTTATGGGTGAGATCTTCCTCTTACACTTCCATACATATCTTATTTACTTGCTTACTTTTGCTTATCTTTTATGTATTGTCTATTAAAAAAAGAATCTCTATCCTGATTTCCAAATCAAAATTTCCATACTCTACAAGTATAAGAAATTAAGAATGATGGCATATGCTACCCTTCAATCATTCAGTTACTCCTTGGAAGTGTGGTTATTATGCTATGTGCCTTTTCATGTTGATGGCGGTGCAAACTGAACCTTTACACTTTATAAAGGAAATCATTTATTTGAATCTTAGTTAAAGGTCATTATAAAGAAATAGCCTTTCCTTTTATAGTGTTCAATAGGATTAGTAGGTGAGGTCAGTTTTTTATTTGAAAGGGACTACCTATCAAATATTTGGAAAGTTTCCTTTTACTTTTAGGTTATACAGGTCCTTCTTTTATATCTATGATAATTGTTAATAAAAGTGGATGTGGGTACAATAACAGAACAAAAAATTTTGTTTAATGCCTAAGAATAACCCAACTTTTATCATTTAATTTAAACTTTAAAGTCTAGCTTATTGACTTTATCAATTTTTATGTCATTTTTATCATTCAATAATAACAGAAAATAGTTAGTATATTTATTGATTTAACATATCGAAGTAAAAACACCTTGTGCAACGCACGGAAAGGACGAACTCGTTGCACTAAAAAAGAAGATTATCAACATCCAATTCATTACCATAAATGTTCATAATGCGGTATCCTATCCTACTGAGTCCCTACGTCAATTTTCTATATTATTTTTAGGCATACCCTTGCTTTGGAACTTTTGTAACTGTTATTTTTTCTATTAATATGTCATTATACTTTTTATTAAAAAAACATATTAATATCGTTTGCTTTTTAATAAAAAACATGATTTCATTAATAAGGTGGCATGCTTTTATTATTTTTTATGGCATTTTTGTCCATATTTATTTACTTACTTTCTTAATGTTTTAGACTCTTAAAGTAATAACCTATTATGGGCATTTTGGGCTAAAGCTATCAATTACAATTGTCGAGAACTCGCAAAAGTTCTCTATTTTTTTTTATAAATATTTCATAGCATATCTATTATTTCCTTATCGATCTCTAAATTTTCCTTGTTATTTAATGTCCTTTGAAAACAAGTGACTTATTCAAAATTTTCTGCTTCTTAAGCTTAATTCCAATTTCTATAGGATTTTTTCTCTCGTTCTCTGTATAATTCGTTTTTTTTTTTTCCTTCCTCCCTTCCTTTCCCTTGTACTCTGAAGTAGGGGTGTTCATGAAGCCCAGAGCCCGATACGCCCATCCCGGCCCAATAAAAAATTGCCCTGCCTAGCCCAAAAAAAAGCATACTGAAAAAAATTGGGCACAATCAGGCTGGGCATTTTAGCGGGCAAGGCCAGGCATCGGGCAGGGTATGCCGCCCAACCCATTTGGCCCTGCCCAGTAGGTATATAATTATATATATTAAAATATGTGATATAAATATTTTTTGGTATAACAAATTATAACTTTATATAATTATATTATATTATATGTTTTGTTTTATTAGGCTCCTTTGATATTATATATTATTTATGGTTTTGTTTTTCTTTCTTTGTCTAGATCCTTTCTTTCTCAACTTGGTCTAGATCCTTAGGGTTCGAGGGTTCTATCTGAGGTAGTTTTAGAATTTAGTGCTCGTTTTCTTTTCTTCTTTTTTTCTTGAGCTTGGTTCTATTTTTTTTCTAGACAACAGAAGATCGAAGGTTTTGTTTTCAACATTTATTTGTTACATAAAACTTGTGATTTCTCTCCATATGATTTTCTTTTTTTTTCCTGAGCTTGGTTCTGTTAAGGTCGAGGGTTTTGTTTTCAGCAGTTGGAGAAGGAAGAATGTAATGGGTATGGTTGGCTAATGGTGATTGAAGAGGGTTTTTTTTTTTTTTTTTTCTGAGTTTTCCATATTGGTTATTGTCATGGAAGCTGTTTTTTTTTTCCCACATAAGGTGTGCGTAGGGCATCTTTGGTTGTGAACCTGTTTGTGCTCCCTTGAAGAGTAACTTCAAAGTTGGGTTGATAAATGTTGGGCAAGGCGAAGCCCACCCTCGCCCAGCCTACTCACGTCCAGCCCAAAAATGTCTGGACTTCTACGGGCAGGGCTGGACATCGGGCTGTAAAATGCAGCCCAATGATTTTTCGGGCAGGGCATCGGGTAAAGGCTTCGCCCTGCCCAGCCCTGCGCCCCTGCCCATGTACACCCCTACTCTGAAGTTCTCTGCATGATGATTGATGAACTACAAAGTACTTCAGGGGAGATGCATGAGGCCTCCTCTGCTGATGGTTTTATGGAGAGAAGCCAATGCTTGGAGAGAAGATAAAATTTAGGAAGAGTTACTATCAAGTCCTGGGAAAAAAAATATTTAATCATTAAAAAGTCTCAATAACAAATAACAAGTGAACATTCATGTCTTAGTTACTACTTCCTCCCGTCGTTCTTAACATAAAACATATTTGAGAAGTTAGTCTTGATTTTAAATAAGACATAGTTTATATATTTATTAATATTTTTCTAATTTACTCTTATTAGTACTCCTTCAATAATAATCAATAAGGAGAGAGGATTAGGAAACTAAGGAAAATGAGTAGGGTGTTTTCCCCTAAATATAAGACAATTTTCATATTTGTCAACAATAATCAAGGAGGAGAGGGAATTGAGAAAGATGACTAAGACTTTTTAAAAAATATATGTTATATTAATTCAACTAACTTCCTTAATTTAATCAAATTATGTAAATTTCTTATATTAATCACCGGAGATACTACATATCATATTAACTAACTAAAGTAATTTTCTCAATATAATCAAATTAAATAAATAAGTCTTATGTCAAGGATTGAATAAGTATTAAACTTTCCGGTGAAGATTAAATTTCTTGAGATCTCCTAGTAATTCTTCCAAAATTTTGTGGCTGTCAATTGGGCATTTCCTTGTACAGCATGCTCAAAATGCACTGGCTAACGTCATCAAACTTAAAGAAATGTTGCTAAGAAATCTCAAGAACAGAAGATTTTGAAGACTCCATTACTATGTTGGGATCCATGAAAAGAGTGTTGATTCAGCATAGCTAATGAGATGATATGAGATACTTAAAAAAACTCTAGTAACAATAGCAACAAAAACAACCAAAAAGAGGGATGATCCACCAATGGACTTGGGATTTCCAGATAGAAAGAACTAGCTATTGATGTAGTAATCCATTTAAGTCAGAAAACAAAAGGCTAGAAGTCTAAAGTGGCGGTAGCTTGATCCTCAGGGATCAATGTATTACAAGGATGACAAGACAATAATCCTGCATTATCATTAGCGTCTCATCTCTACAACTGGAAGAGTCGGCGACTGGTGATCGTGATGGTGTCAAAAAGATATGGTGATTTTGAAGTTGATAAAGAAGCTAAAGCTAAATTCACACATTCAAACTCGATTTCAAATAGTGTCTTTAAGGGGAAATCAACTGGAAACAGTTCAACACAGTATAAAGTAGGTTAAGAATTCAGTCAGCGGTTCCGTAAGCCTGGAGAGCCTCACCAGTTAACCTGCAAATCCTCCATGGCTGATAGACCTTGGCTCCCATTTCCTCATAAAACTTGATGGCATTGATGTTCCAATCAAGCACGACCCACTCCATTCTCTCATACCCCATCACCACCGCTTGCTTCGCCACCGCCGTAAGCAGCATTTTCCCGAACCCTTTCCTTCTGTAACACTGTCTCACAAACAAATCCTCAACATAGAACCCAGGCTTACCGGTAAGCGTGGGGAAATTGGGAAAGAAGAGCACAAATCCAGCAACCACAACGTCATCGCCTTCCGATTTGAACGTATATCTATCCGGATCCTCAATCGGAAGGTCCAGATTCACGATCCGAACAGTCGGTTTGTAGAATGGATTGAAGGTCAATTCAGCGAAGGGGTTGGGGGAAACTTCGAGCATGAAGATGGTGAAGGAGTGGAAGGGCTCAGAATTGAAGAGAGTGGAGGCGAGAGAGGACTCGGTGGCGGAGAAGATATCGGTAAGGCGCTCGAACACGGCCATCTGGTGGATGAGTTTGTGGATGTGAGGGACGTCTAAAGGGGTGGCCAGGCGAATGCGGGAGAACAGAGGGCGGCCCAGCGGCGTCGACTCCGGCAATGTTTCCACCGGCGCTGGAGTCGGTGACGGTGGCGGTGCGGCGGCAGCCATTGGTGGAAATATGAGTTGGTGATGGTGCAAAAGAAAAGGTTGCAGAGTAACCGAAAGCTCAGCGATCGCAAGCAGCGATCGCAAGGAGAAATTGAATGGGGCGTTAGTTGGGTAGGGTAGCATTCCTAATAGTTCCCTGCTATATATATTTACATGGTGATATATATATATATATATATATATTAAAATCTATATTCAATTTTTATGAATTTATGTTAAAATTCATTTGTGGGAAGACTTGTATGTTTTTTAATTAGAAAACAACTACAGAAAAAATAGAGACGAAAATGAGAGGTATCGGAATACTCCAGACTTGGGACTTGCGAGTAAAGAACAACTCATCCAATACTAAATATAAAAACAAACTTGGTTTTTCTAAAAGGTTAAGAAAATTAAATAAATCATTTAATTATATTATATGTTGTGTATCCTTAGATTATATATTAGTTTATAAGTTAAATATAAATATTTTAAATTAATTTAATTAGTTTCTTTAATCTTTTTTAAAAAAAGATAACTTTATTTTATATTTAAAAACAGAAAAAGTATAATTGTCCCACTAATAATAAAAACAAAAAGACGAAAACAAATTCTATACTCAACTGGCAACATCTAGAACTAGAAGGATAATATTAATATGGGTGTTACTCTATGGCGACTGTGGTGATGCCAAGGTAAGCTCCCCTCTGCCACTTTTTCTTCTCATTTTAAAGAAATTATTTAAGTCATAATATAAGTAAGGATTGGAGTGGGCCTAAGACCTTAGAGTATTTCTCAAATTGCATTTAATATCCTAAAATATTTTATTATTCATCTAACACTTAAAGTATTTTTTTTTAAGTATATCTAACAATTTAGAATATTTTGTGGTGCATTTACTATTAAAGTACTAATTTTTTCAAGAGAAATTTTGTCAAAAAAGAAGTTTTTAGGAGTTTTTTTCTCTCTCAGAATTTTTTAGGAGAATTTTAACTTCATCATGACCTCCTAAAGAGTCTTAAATGAATGTGCATCTAGCTGCGTAAAGAATTGTTATAATAACAGCTTTTCTTATTTTATTTAAACAGATACAAAAACACTAAAATTTATTTGATACATATGAAAATTTGATTATTCTTTCTAAATTCGCCCTCTATAAAGTTCAATCATATTTTCAATTTCAATTAAATGCCATTATTTATAAGCAGCATTAAAAAAAATTCTCTTAAAGATTTGTAATGAGGGTTACAGTAAGGGGCTGATTGGTTTTATGCTTAGTTGGGATCACATTTGGGATCCCCAAAAGTATTTATTCATATAAATCGAGACAAAACTCCTCTCATATACTTACTTTGTATATCGTAAATCTTGATTAAAAAGCTACTTTTAAATGTTACAATCGTTATTTCAAACAGACACATAAATGTTTTTGGTGGAGGTGTTTTTGAGTTATATTTTAAAAAATTAAAATTTTTTAATTAATCTTTCTTACTCTTTTATCTTACATCTTCTATTTATTAACATTTTTAACCCCTTTTTTTTTTTAAATTCAACTCATAAAAATTTCTTCTCTCCCTTACCCTCATGAGTCATGACAAATAGGTAAGAACAATATAACACTAAAAATTGATTCTTATAAAATTAGAAACAAAGAGAACACATAATAAGAACTTTTTCTCAGACTCAACTCAACTAATTAACAGTGTTCATAACAAAAAAAATAGGAAAAATCCCTAATAAAGAACTTTAAAAATACTAAAAGATAAAAAGGTATTTTGAATATTTATAATCTCAGAAAGATATTAGGCCCAATTTGTCTTTATTGAAATTACAAGGAAAAGACTAATTTGCCCTTACATTTTTTTAATTGGAAAAAAATTTCCCCCCGGCAGCTTGCTGGCTACTGGAGCCCCGGCCAGACTTCTAATAGGAATATTCCTAGAATATTCCATTAGGAATATTTATTTCCAAAGTGGTGGGGGTGTTTGCACAAAAAGTGCAAGACCATTGGGCCACTAATGCTATTTAATATAAATAATGCAAACAAAAGTATATATATATATATATATATATTAACTTTTGATCTTTAACCAAACATATTAACAAGTTCAAACGAGGAATTGGCAATTGAGATAAGAAATTCACAAATTCAGATAAGGAATTTGCAACTTTCATTTTTTAAGTAAAAAATTTACTTATTCTCTTCAGGCCATTCACCAGTTAAGATAAGAAATTCATAAGTTCAGATAAAGAATTCACAACTTTCGTTTAAGTAAAAAATTCACTTACTCTTTCAGGTCATTCACAAGTTCAGATAAGGAATTCACAACCTAAAAAAAAACCCTAAACCCTAAAAGCAAAGGTATGTCAACGAATTCTTATAAGGCAAAATTTTGATTTTATTTTGATTTTCTAAAATATTAAAAAAAATAATCAAAGCATTTAATTTGAAAGAGAAATGAGGGGATTTTTTTTTCCAAAAAAGGGCATGAATTATATAAATAGCTAAGTCACGGCATTCTTCATTCTAATCTTGTGTATATATATTTTTCAGAATTTATCTTGTATGTCTTTTCCAAAATTTATCTGATATGAGGAGGCAAAAAATACAAGAAATCCAGCTATTTATGTTGCGCCAAAGGAGACAAGTAGATTAATGGTAGGCTTTTGCTTTAAACAAATATATACTGAATACTCTTATATATTTAAAGGTTTTATTTATGTAGAAAAATATAGTGACTATGTTGTTTATATTTGGGAATTGGGAATCATCATCATCATCATCATCATCAATATATATAAATACTCTTCCACCAGCAACACTGTTCACAAGCAATGAATGGCTTAGATTTTCTCTCCCACCCACTTTCACTGTTCACAAGCAATGAACGGATCAGATCTTACTTACATGCCTATCAACCTGACATAGCATCAGCGAATTTCACGTGCCTGTCAGTCTCACGCGCCTGTCAGTCTCACGCGCCTGTCAGTCCTTAATTTGAATTTCAAATGCTAGGGTTACAGATATCTTGCCGTCCCTCAATTCTTCAGTGCCGTCCCTCAATTCCACTGTTCACAAGCAATGAATGGTTTAGATTTTCTCTCCCACCCACTTTTACTGTTCACAAGCAATGAACGGATCAGATCTTACTTACATGCCTATCAACCTGACATAGCATCAGCGAATTTCACGTGCCTGTCAGTCTCACGCGCCTGTCAGTCCTTAATTTGAATTTCAAATGCTAGGGTTACAGATATCTTGCCGTCCCTCAATTCTTCAGTGCCGTCCCTCAATTCTCTCCCCACACCCTCTCTTCTCCATCGATTTCTTCTTCCTCTTCAATGTCTATCTGTTTGTCTCCTTCATATTCACTGATGAATCCGTTATACTTTTATAAGTCACAGAGACGGCAACAGAGTGAAGACAGGAAGAACTACCATCGACGAAGAGTAGAAGGGTAGCCTCTGCTCCGTTTTCCTTCCGCCGACGAAGAAAGAAGATAGAAATATCTCTTGATATTCCTTTAGTACTAAACCCTTCTACCTCTCTTCTCTTTATTCTTTGCGCTTCACAAAATCTCCTCATCCCTTCCCATTCTTCTTTTTCAATCGCCACGTTTGCCTTTCCCACTCTTTTTCTTCATTCGGGACTGGCAGTGAGGACGGTGAGGAGGCAGAGAAGAGGATGTGATGGTGAGGCTTCCTATAGCATCGTTGATCTTGGTAAAGCAAGCCATCCTTTTGAAGAAAGCCTCCTCTAAAGAAACTCAAAGCAACAGAATGATCATCTCAGCATAGGAGGAGGGAGTGGATGCAGGTAAAGACCCTTTTTCTTATTCTTCATCCACTGTTATTGCTTTGATTATTCATGGATGTTTTCATAGGATTAATGGGGTTGTAGATTAGGGTTTGATTTGATTTTTTTAGTAATGTTCCACTGGCAGTGAGGACGGTGAGGAGGCAGAGAAGAGGATGTGATAGTGAGGCTTCCTATAGCATCGTTGATCTTGGCAAAGCAAGCCATCATCCTTTTGAAGAAAGCCTCCTCCAAATTTGGATCTGCCCTTTTTTCGTGCATCAGGATTGTGAACATTACTCAGAAAAACAGATTTGGATCTGTCCAACAATGCATATGCTTTGCATTTTTTTTCTCAGAAAAACAGATTTAATCATTTTCTCTTGTAGAGACGATTTTTCCTCCTTTTTTTTGTGGTAATGTTTGGTGAGTTTTTAGTTGGGACAAGTAATAAAAAAGCGTTCTTAAGAATTGAATGGATGCAAGTTTTAGATAATTTTCTAAATTATATTATATTATATTAAATTTAGATATATCATTTGTTGGTGCAGGTCAAGTAGATTTGGGAGGCTTCAAAGTATTCATTGTTCTATAGTCGGAAGGAACCTTTACATGAGATTCAGCTGTAGCACAGGTGATGCCATGGGGATGAACATGATTTCCTGAACATGGATCTTATTGGCATCTTTGGTAAACAACTTGCATTTAAAACTCAATGACACTATGTTGATGAATAGATTAATGTTTACATTCATGCTGAAATGAAGATGAATATTAGTGGCCTGTGATTTTTTGATTGTATTTAATGCTACGAAAAACATTTATTTTCTTGGTGTTGTAAACCTTTGTTTTATGTTTGGTCTTAATTGCTTTTTTTTCCCTGTTTTGCGTTGAACATTTTCATTTCATTTGCTGCTCTAACTATTTGATACAGGTATTGATGTTCCCAACTCTTTTAGAGAATCAGCCCCTATTCACTGAATTTGAGTTGTTTATTGAAGCCATCGATAATATGCATGAATTGCTTTTATTTGGGCATTAGCTATTTCCTGTAAGCTTTGTTCCTTTGCTGTGTACTTCTGTTTAGATATATGTTTTAGATTTCTTTACATGATGTGAACTGCCTCTTCTAGGGAGTATTCTGCAAAGGTACCTTTGTCTGTGCCAAAGCATTTGAGATTTTAATTATGAGGATTTTTTATTTATGATTTCAATGGAAGTTGTGTTTCTGACAACAATTATATGCTTATTGGTGACTATGGTTTTCTAGACTTAGTAATGGGTTTGGTTAATGATCAAAGGTTAATATATATATATATATATATATATATATATATATATATATATATATATATATATATATATATATATATATATATATATATATATATATATTTGTTGGCATTATTTATAATAAACAACATTAGTGACCCAATTGTTATATAATTTTTGTGCAAACAAAGTGGAGGGGGTTCGAACCCCACCACCCCAACCACTTTAGAAATAAATATTCCCAAGGAAATATTTCCATTAGAGCTTCGGCTAGTGGGGATAATATTTTTCCAATAAAAAAAATTTAAGGGCAAATTAGTCTTTTCTTTGTAATTTCAATCAAGACAAATTGGGTTTAACATCTTTCTAGGATTATGAATATTCAAAACACCTTTTGTCTTCTAGTGTTTTTAAAGCTCTTTATTAGGAATTTTCTCAAAAAAATATAGCACGTACGTCCGATCAAATAAACATGTTGGGAAAGCATTCCCAATAACGGGAGATCACTGCTCTTCAGTACCGTTAATAAAGTCATAAACACACGAACAGCAAGGTTATTATTTAAGGTGGAGATCAAGCTAAGCACCAAGTTGTTGTGTTTCCACCACATGCATGTTGAAGAAGATGACTTAAACTTAAGGTTATTAAATCCGGACCTGTCAGTAAATGATTAGGGTACTGAGTTAAGATTCAGTAGGTCAGATCGAAATCAAACCGGAACTAACTTGAAACTAAATCAATGAGGAAGTAAAGATTCAGGGGTTATTTATACGAAATTATGAAGAAATAAAAAGAAATT
Organism: Inga laurina; assembly: GCA_963855925.1. Lineage (NCBI taxonomy): Eukaryota > Viridiplantae > Streptophyta > Magnoliopsida > Fabales > Fabaceae > Inga > Inga laurina. Next base: position 59,989,079 of record OY979702.1, on the reverse strand, counting down.
ATTTTTTTTAAAGCGAACCAGGTTGATGAGCGGATCAGGTTTAATAACCCTGATGGAGGGGCGCGGGAGGCAGGGAAATATTAGTTTTCTATTTAATTCATCAAAAAAGCTGAGGGGACAGAACTTATAACCCTAACCCATATATAAATATAAAATAATACTCTTTCAGTCTTTAATATAAGACATATTTATATAATTTAATTAGATTAAAAAAACTCCTCAATTCTCTCCTTCTCTCTTCTCCATGATTACTGTTGAAGGAGAATTGATAAGGATAAAGTATGAAAAGATTGACAAATATTAAAAATATATGTTAAGTTTAGAATTAAGATCAATCCTCTAAATATGTCTTACATTAAAGACATGAAGGAAGGAGTAATAAACTCATAATTCAAATTCTAATAATAAATAATCAAAGGTGACAAAGATGACTGCAGAATATTAAAAGATAATAACTCAAATAAATCTTAAATTTAATGGAGCAATATCTTTATTCATATTCCTGCAGCGTACTGGATAGTGGATACCCTAATTTATTAAACCTCTAGTTATTTCATTTTCCCCATATTCCATAAGCAGATTTCTGAGAAAATTGGCTGCAATAAGCTCCACATGCAGACTCACAAATAGGTAAAGTGGCACCCTCCTCTTTTATGCAAACAGGCAAGCATTGTTGTACACACTCAGATTCAGCCTCACCATCTTCTCCATTAACATTAATGGTCGTTGTAATCACCAATAAGCATATCAGAAACAGAGCTATGGTTTTTTTGAGGCCATTCATAGGAAACTTCATTTTCTTCGACAAGTATGAGGATATATGGATATGTGTACGTAATGGGTTACACGTTTGTTGTCTCTATACATTGATGAAGGATATGAAGAAGTGTGGGAAAAACAGAGATACTGGTCCTCATGTTTTCAATTGGTGATGAGCAAAACTCGGTGCAACTGTGAGGCTGATCAGCCAATTATTTGGTTTGTGAATATAGGTTCTTATTTCTTATAACAAAAATTACAAATGAACAACTTCATGAATAATACAGTTAATAATAAAATATATAACCAATTTAATGAATGTGTCTATAAATTCTAGAAATTAAACTAAATTATACCCTATTCTGTTCCTATTATAAGACATTTTCTAAAAAGAATGAATGATCTTTATTATAAGTCACCAAGTAGGATGTTAATTATATTTTTTTTCAAGATTGTCCCTAATTAAAGTTGATGCATAAATTTTCCTTTTTTGTTTCTCAAGATGGAACTTATTGTTTTAAATATAGATAAATTAAAAAAAAATTCATTTTCAAACAGATTTAATGACTTGACCTCCTCCTTAGGTTTGGTGAGACAGTTAAAAATGTATTATAATAGGGATCAAAATGAGTATTCTAGTAGATCAGAGCCAAGTGGTGTAGTGGTCACTAGAGTGGTCTTAGGCCACTTACCCCCCTCATGAGTTCGACCAGTGCCAAATGTAATTAAAAAAAAGAGTATTCTAATGTGCGATTTTCTACAAAAGTTTATATACATTATAAGGCTCCTTTTGAAATCTTGAAAGAGTTATTGAAGGAATTAATGTGTAGTCTAAACCACATAAATCAATAATTGTATCAGCAGTTAATAAAGGCTCAGTCGATCATCAAATTCAAAATCTCATTTGTTGTTCTGTGATGAAGAGATAGAAGACAGTGCCAATGTGCCATATGATGCTTCAAGTCCAAGCATCTTAGTACAGCCCATTCCAGTAGCTAACCTACAAGAGAACAATCTTAAAGGACTCAAACTCAAGTTTTCAATATCAGAAAACTTGCCAACAGTTTCTAAGCCTTATCTTAATGCTTCATTAACGTACGGGAGGTCTTGATTCTTGAGGATCTGTACGACAAGCATAAAATGTCGACCATAATGTTGTCTGTTGTTCGTGAAAGTGGGCCATTTAGTCTCACAATTTTTCTGTTGATCCTTGATAAAGACATTATCTTGTGATCTTTGATGCCTGTTCCTCACCAAATAGCTAGCAATTGAAAAACTATAGGTTACTGTATTGTCTGGCCTTCAACAAGTCCAAGACAACAACATGTGACCACTTCTGAGTTATTATGAACTACTCTTGTCTGCCAACAGGCCCCAGTATGATCACATATCCAATGGATTTCCACATACACACTTTCTTCTATATATACTGATCTTTGCAGGCATTGTGTAGCAACACAAATCTTTCACATCCTAAAGCATCAAAACTCAGAGCCTTTCTCCTTCATTTTATTCCCATCTCAGCATAATACATAGACAATGGGTTTTCACTTACCCGGTATTATAAAGACTTACTTTTCAGCAAACCTTACATCTTCAAAAGGTGGTGATGTGCCAAAGGGCTATCTTGCAGTGTATGTTGGGGAGAAAATGAAGAGATTTGTGATTCCCATAGCATACTTGAACCAACCTTCATTCCAAGATTTGCTGAGTCAAGCTGAAGAAGAATTCAGTTATGATCATCCAATAGGTGGCCTCACAATTCCTTGTGAAGAATATGCTTTTGAGATTATAATTTCTCGCCTGAATAGGCGTTAATTAGCTATTGTTTGGATCCGATTGAGAGTGCAGTGATCACACTGACTAGTCAACACAATTTTGTAAAGTAGGAGAGTTCTTATGATGTGTAGGATTTTTCTGATCCCAAAGGGAAATCACTTATCTGAATATGAAATAGTTAATACAAGTTTCTATAATTTTCCCCTCATATCTCATCCAACTCTTACGATCAAAGTTCAAAGGTATTAAGCCGTTGAATGTTGACAAAAAGCTGTTCTTTTTCATTTTAGAAAAGGGTCTTTTTGACTTTCTACGCTTTGGGATGGTTTAATTGCTTATACATAGCTTTTATTTATTAGGATCTAAACCATGATATATTTGGTGTTTTAAGGCTTTTGCAGCAAATCCTTAGGATATTCTTTATATAAAATGCATAAAAGAAAAGAGTTAAATAGTTTTTCTATTTCATAACCTAAACTGATAGAAAAAACTAAACAGTATAATTTCTCTCATGATCCTCAGTAATTTAGTTTAATAAAGGATGATCTTTAACATCAATTGGAAATGAATAAATCAACTTCCTTTTGATGTTGTTTTGCTTGAGATATTTGTGGACAAACAGTCTTTGCTGCATTTGGGCCACTAAAGTAAATCATATGCGACAAGAGATTATCTTTCATCCAAAAATTGCAAGACATGATATGGGAGCACAAGCTGTAAATAACAGTTTATTGCTTCACTTAGCCACAGCCACTTTTTTCTGGATTTCATAGCATTTGGTTCACTTGTTTCGATATATCAGCCCCATATAGAACTTAAACAATTGGTTAGTAATATCTCTATTTTTATATGTTAAATGATACTTCAGATCTCTTAGCAAAGCATCATCATTGAGTATCACATGAGCTTGTAAAACAAAATTTTAGGTTTTGAATATGTATCATGTGAAAGAGGTTACAACCTCTATGATAACTGTTGACCGTAAAAGTAGTATCTACTAGCAGATTACGTTGCATGATATAGAGCTAGCAGCTATCAGTAGACATACCAAGATGAATCAAAGTGACGTTATAGCATGTTGGCAACATAAGAAGGTAGCCATTCAATTGCATAAAAAATAATTGGTTTCAAAGCTTTACTAATCTCTTGCTATTTCATTTTCAAATAACAACACAAGAAGCTGGTGCGGAAACCTCTTTAGGATTCCAAATAAATTCTTGTCTAGACAAAAGATGTGCTTGGGCAACTTGAAAAATCTAAAGTGTAGAAATAAGAAGAGATCATAACCATACAAAAAAGATTATATTGAGTTGGACTTCTTAATACTGCCAAAGATGTTTGGTTGGGAAACATTGAGATAACCAAAGTCACTGTTTTTATTCTTCTCATTGAAATGGTCACTTTTCCTCCCCAAGAATGGTAGGAAAAATATTTACATCATAAGAATTTGTTCACACTACAAAATTGTTTAGACTAATCGCTAATCTATGTTGGTCATAATTGAAGTCAAAACAATAACTTGTCAGCAACCATTCAAGCAGGAAGTTACATTCTCAAAGACCTCTTCTGTTAGATCTTAACAAAGATCTAAGATAATTATCTAGAACAGAATCTGAATTCTAGATCCGAGAGACAATTATCACTGAATTATATCATATCCTTGACTGGGTTTACACAGATACTTAAATAGGCTGATTACATAACTGACATAAATAAACTGACATAGATAATTATTATCCTAACTGCTAGAAACTACTTATGAACGTGTAACTGATTACAAAGCATAACTGCATCCTAAGTGGCATATCTGTCTTAACTAACACGTCTCTTCCCTGAGTACACTTGGAGAGGACGTGTATGTCTAACAATACTCCCCCCTTGAAAATGAGCCTTGTCCTCAAGGCGAAAAGAAGGAAATTGAGTGGCGATCAAATCATAGGATTCCCAGCTAGATTCCTCGGGAGGGCGATGTTTCCATTGGATCAATAATTCTAGATCAGTAGACCCATCCGCGTCTGACAAACGAGAGTCCAACACAATGTCTGGCTCAAGGAGCAATTCCCAATCAGGTGAGAGGGGAAGAGGCGAGAGTGGAATCATAGTATCATACCCATGGGCAGGCTTGAGGAGAGAAACGTGGAAGACCGGATGAACACGTGAATCTAAAGGAAGTTGAAGTTCATAAGCTACTGATCCTATCTTCCGCAAGATGGGGTAAGGGCCAAAGTAGCGCGGAGACAATTTCTCAAATCTGCGCTTGGCAAGAGATTTCTGCCGGAAGGGTTGGATTTTGAGGAATACCAAGTCACCAGGATTAAACTCTGCATCTCGGCGGTGAGAATCAGCTTGATGCCTCATCCTATGCTGTGCTGCAAGCAAATTGGCTTTGATATTGGTTAAGAGACCATCACGCTCTTCAAAGAAGTCTTCAAGATCACAGAGCCTAGTGTTGCCCTTAGTGTATGGTAAAAGGGTTGGAGGATCTTTGCCATAGACTATCCAAAAAGGACTAAAACTAGCAACAGAGTGGTAACTTGTATTATAGGAGAATTCAGCCCAATGAAGAAAATGGCTCCATTGTCGAGGATGATCCAAACAGAAACAACGGAGATACGTCTCAAGACAACGGTTGACGACTTCAGTCTGGCCATCAGTTTGGGGATGGTAATAGGTACTCATTTTCAACGTAGTCCCACTGAGCTTAAATAACTTTTGCCAAAAGGAACTTAGGAAAATTGGATCCCGATCAGAGACCATAGTTTTAGGGAAGCCATGTAAGCGAACAAACTCCTTACAAAACACTAGAGCCACAGATTTGGCAGAGAAAGCATGGGGCAGACCAATAAAATGGGCAGCTTTACTGAAGCGATCCACAATAACCAGAATGGCTTCAAACCCCTGAGACTTCGGCAACCCCGTTATGAAATCTAAGGAGATATCCTCCCATATGTGTGCAGGGATAGGAAGTGGTTGTAACAGACCCACAGGAGCTATTGGTTGATATTTGCTACGTTGACAAGCTTCACACTTCTGCACAAAATTGAGAACCTCATGTTTCATATTTTTCCAAAAGAAATGTTGTTGGAGCCTTTTAAGTGTTTTTAAAACACCCCTATGACCCCCTGTAGGAGTAGTGTGTGCTTCCGTAATAAGTGAAGAAGTGAGGGTAGAATTGGCGGGCAACACCAATCTATCATTGTAATATAACCTTCCTGAGGACAAAGAGAAATAGGGGACTGATTGAGGATCACTGTGTAGCGAAGTAATTATAGAAGCAGTATATGAGTCCTGTTGCAACTGTGAAGGAAGGTCATCAAAGATAGAAGCATGTGGGATGACTAGTGAGAATAGTTCACTGGAGTGTGGCATCCGAGAGAGGGCATCTGCAGCTTGATTGGAAGATCCAGATCTGTAAATGATGGTAAAATCAAAGGGCAGTAACTTAAGAATAAGCCGCTGCTGTGTGGGAGTCGTGATACGCTGTTTTAATAAGTATTTGAGACTGAAATGATCTGTCTGCACCTCAAATTTTCTTCCCAATAAATAATGTTTCCACTTCTCCAAAGAAGATATTAAAGCCAATAACTCCCGATTGTAAACAGAGTCATTCCTTTTTGAAGGAGAAATCCCCTTAATAAAATAAGCTATGGGGTGGCCATTTTGTTGCAGAACAGCCCCAATACCAGATGAGGAAGCATCACATTCGACCACAAACTTCTGAGAAAAATCTGGCAGATGAAGAACTGGGGCGCTGATCATGGCTTGCTGGAGTTCTTGGAAGGCCGAGAGGGATTTTGTGTCCCAATGAAAACCGTCCTTTTTGGTCATATCTGTCAATGGTTTGGCAATTTGTCCATAATGACGAACAAACCGTCTGTAGTAACCCGTAAGGCCTAAAAATCCTCGAAGTTCAGAAATATCTTTCGGTAATGGCCACTTGAGAATGGCATCCACTTTATCAGGATCCATAGCCACACCTTTCTTAGAAATGACATGTCCTAAGAAAGAAATATCTAGCTGCAAAAAATCACATTTTTTGGGATTGGCGAAAAACTCATGCTGCTTCAATGTACGCAAAATGATATTTAGATGAGCCATATGATCTTAGAAAGAGGTACTATATATCAAAATATCATCAAAGAAGACTAAGATGAATTTGCGCAAGTAAGGACGGAATAGATCATTCATAACAGCCTGGAAAGTTGATGGGGCATTTGTAAGACCAAATGGCACTACAATGAACTCATAGTGTCCGAAATGAGTTCGAAAGGCTGTCTTGTGCACATCGATAGGTAGTACATGAATTTGATGGTATCCAGAGTGTAGATCAATTTTTGAGAAATGAGTAGCTCCATGTAATTCATCAATTAACTCGTCAATGGTAGGAATGTGATACTTATCTGGTACCGTGAGGCGATTAAGCTCTCTGTAATCAACGCAGAAGCGCCAAGAAGAGTCCTTTTTTGGAACCAGCAAGACAGGGCTTGCGAATGGACTTACACTAGGACGAATAAAGCCTTTATTCAGCAAATCAGCAACTTGAGATTTGATTTCATCCTTCTGTGCATGTGGGTATCGGTAGGGACGAATATTAGGCGGCACAGCTCCTGGGTACAAAGGTATGGCATGGCTATTGTCCCGAAAAGGTGGTAGAGAGTGAGGCTTCTGGAAAATATCTTGATAACACGACAACAACTCTTCTAATTGTTCAAACTCACCAATAATTCTGTCACATGCAAAAGAACATAGGGAAGCTGAGGAAGAAGCTGATGTAGAAGCTTGTTGCACGCCCTGGAGTTTGTAGCGTCGCCCATCAACCCAAAACACCATGAATAATTTCTGCCAGTTGGCTTCCACAGTATTTAAGGAGGCAAGCCATTTAATCCCCAACACCATATCCACACTACCAAGTGTAAAGGGAAAGAAATCATCCGTAATGGTAAGACTTTGGATTTTGACTTCAAGTTGCTTGCAGATTGAATCACAAGCAAGCATAGAACCATCTCCCACTTGGACGCCAAATGGTGGAAGTTTATAACGTTGGATACCCAATTCTGTTACCAAGGCAGAAGAGACAAAGTTGTGGGTTGACCCACTATCAATAAGGATAATGATCGATTTCGTCCCAAGTGTCCCTTGGACGCGCATGGTAGATGCGGAAGAGTAGCCTAAGAATGCATGTAGAGATATTTCAGCCATCTGTGCATTCTCCACTGAATCCCCAGTGGCGGGGTTCTCATCTTCGATATCATCAACAATCTCCATAATTCTAAGGGAAGAATTTTTGCAACGATGTCCTGGAGAAAATTTCTCGCCACACCGAAAACAGAGGCCTTTCTCTCTGCGAATCTGTCGCTCAACTTCGGAGGGATTAGTGGGAACCGAAATTATTGGGCCGGTGGAGTATCCTGACGAAATTGAGGGTTTACTCTGATTCGAAACTGTTGCAGACGTGCTTTGGGTATTACCCCAGTGATGACGTGGCACAAGCGTAATGGAATTATCTTGCCAATTGCTGCTCCTCTGATTGTACCGTTGAGATTTCTGTGAGATGATTTTTGCCTCATATTCAAGTGCTAGACTGGCTACCTTGTACACCGTTCTGGGCTTCTGAATTTTAACGTCAGCTTTAAGATCTTCTTTCAATCCATTGAGGAAGACAGCAAGCAAACAATGTTCAGGCCACCCCTGTATACGAGCAGATCGCCTGATGAATTCTTTTCTATATTCTTCAACTGTATCAGTTTGTTTGATCTCGTACAGATAGATGTCAGGATTCTGAAACTCAGTTGGGCCAAAATTTTCTTGAAAGATATGAATCATCTCTTCCCAAAAATGGATAGTACGAGTAGAAGATACCCAAGTGAAAACGTCTAGCGCGTCTCCCTCCAAACTCATTACAGCGACTTCGACTTTGAGATCTTCAGGTGTTTGGTAATATCGGAAATATTTTTCCGCCTTCATAACCCATCCTCTTGGGTCGCCACCCTCAAACTTGGGAAAATCAACCCTTGTATGTGAACGCTGGTTTGACTTCTTACTCCACGATGGGCCATCTTGATCAGTTTCATCATACTCCTCTGTGTCTTTATTAGCGTCCGCATCTGCTGTTTCTATCACCAGTGTTGATTTTTTCTGCTTCTTCATTTCTTTCATATCAGTATCCAAACTTTGCAATTTGTTGACAATGAAGGATAACTGTTGCGTCATTCCCTCTGGTTGTGAGATGGATTCAGGATCATCAGATTTGGACGTTTCAGAATTTTGGTTAGGAATGATTGAATATGTATTCTGCGGTTTCTTCCTTGAACCACCCATATGTCCACAATTGGTCCAGAGATTGTAGGGCTCTGATACCAAAATGTTAGATCTTAACAAAGATCTAAGATAATTATCTAGAACAGAATCTGAATTCTAGATCCGAGAGACAATTATCACTGAATTATATCATATCCTTGACTGGGTTTACACAAATACTTAAATAGGTTGATTACATAACTGACATAAATAAACTGACATAGATAATTATTATCCTAACTGCTAGAAACTACTTATGAACGCATAACCGATTACAAAGCATAACTGCATCCTAAGTGGCATATCTGTCTTAACTAACACGTCTCTTCCTTGAGTACACTTGGAGAGGACGTGTATGTCTAACATCTTCACTGTAAGGAATTGTGAGGCCACTCATCGGATGATCATAACCAAACTCTTCCTCGGCTTGGCTCAGCAAATCTTGAAATGAAGGTTGGTTCAAGTACGATACGGGGATCAGAAATCTCTTCATCTTCTCTCCAACATAGACTACAAGAAAGCCCTTTGGCACGTCAAATGCTTTTGAAGATGCAAGGTTTCTTGAAAATGAGGAGGCCCTTCTAATTCCGGTAGACGAAAACCCATTGTTTTCTAAAAAGAGGATAAGTTTCTATAGCTTTCTGAATAAAGGAAGGCTTTGTGTTCTGATTGCTTCAGGATGGAGATATCTGTGTTGCTTCTGAATGCTTGAACCCTTAAGTATATATAGATGAAAGGGCTCTTAGAAAACCATTGTCTAGTGATAAGACTAGATCCTATTGGCAGACAGGGGCTCATAGCTCACAAGAGGCCACATAATGTTGTCTCTGAGGTCTTTCTCAAGGACTAACTAGTACCCTAGAGACCATACAACTAATGTGTTTGATCAAATTAATTACATGAGTTTTTAGTTAGCATGAACCACAATTTAATGTCGACCGGCCAACTTGTAAGCAGGTCCTTGTGAGAATGCTCCAGAGTTTTTTTTCTACCAACTAATAGGGCCAAACTTCATGTACTCTCACAAGGTGCTGCTTAAAATTTCATGAACATAAAAGTGTGGTTCGCACTGGATAGAAATCAGGAAATTCATATAGGTTTCTCTCTTCCTTTGAAACACGTCAGTTTTATTTCAAGTAAAGTTCTTGATTTTTGTTGAGATTAGAAGACCTCTAAGACAACATGTGACCTCTTATAAGTTTTGAGCTGTTGTCGGCCAATAGACCCCTCTTCATCAATCATTAGAGCAGCCAACTATTTCCCAGTTAGATATATATTCTCATATTTGCAAGCATTCTAAAGCATCAAAACTTGTTCACATCCTAAAGGATCAAAACTCAAAAGCCTTTCTCCTTGTATGCATACACAGCCATTTTATTCCCTTCTCAGCATAACACATAAAGCAATGGGTTTTCGCTTACCCGGTATTAGAAGGGCCTCCGTTTCAGCAAACCTTACATATGCAAAAGGTGGTGATGTGCCAAAAGGCTATCTTGCAACGTATGTTGGGGGAGAAAATGAAGAGATTTGTGATTCCCATAGCATGCTTGAACCAACCTTCATTCCAAGACTTGCTGAGTCAAGCTTAAGAAGAATTTGGTCATGATCATCCAATGAGAGGCATTACAATTCCTTGCCCTAAAGATGCTTTTGAGAATATAATTTCTGGCTTGAATAGGTGCTAACAAGCTATTGTTTAGTCAACACAATTTTGTAAAGTAGGAAAGTTCTTATGAAATAGTTAATACAATTTTGTATACATACACAATAACACAATTTTGTATAGGATTTTGCCGATTCCTTTTTCTTCGAAAAGGAAAACACTCATCTGAATATGAAATGGTTAATACAAGTTTCTATAATTTCCCCCTCAAATCTCATCCAACTCTTATGACCAAAGGTATTAAGCTGTTGAATGTTGTTGAAAAGATGTTCTTTTTCATTTTTAAAAAACAGTCTTTCTCTTTTCTACAATTTGGAATGGTTGAATTGCTTTTACATAGCTTTTATTTGTTAGGATCCAAATAATGATTTATTTGGGGTTTTAAGGCTTTTGCAGCAAATCGTAGGATATTCTTTCTGTAAAATACATAAAAGAAAAGAGTTAAATAGTTTCTACTCCAAAACTTAATTCGATAGTAAAAACTAAAGTATAATTTCTCTCTTGACCCTCATCAGCAATTTAGTTTAATATAAGGATGATCTATCATCAATTGGAAAAGAATAAATCAACTTTCATTTGAGGTTGTTTTGCTTGAGATATTTGGGCCACTAAAGTAAATCATATGCGACAAGAGATCATCTTTCATCCAAAAAATGCAAGACATGATATTAGAGCTCAAGTTAATGTAGAAATCTATAAATAACATATAATTGCTTCTCTTAGCCACTTTTTCTGGATTTCATAGCCTGTGACTCAGTTGTTTCCATATATCATCACCATACGGAACTTAAACAATTTGTTAGTAATCTCTATATTCTTATATGTTAAATGATAATTAAAATCTCTTAGCAGAACATCATCATTGAGTATCACACGAGCTTCTTATAACTTATTGACTGTGTACTCTGACATAACCAAATTCATTAATAATATTTCCTCTTTTTTTATTATGCCTGCAAAACAAAATTTTAGGTCTTGAATCTCTATTTCTTCAAAATTTTAGGCCTTGAACTATATATCATGTGAAAGAGGTTACAACTGCTATGATTGCTATTGACTGTAAAAGTGATAACTGCTGGCAGCTATCAGTAGATATACCAAGATGCATAAACAGTAATTGTTTTCAAATAATAACACAAGAAGTAGGTGCAGAAGCCTCTTCAGGATTCGAAATAAATTCTTGTTTAGACAAAAGATGTGTTTGAGCAACTTGACAAATCTAAAGTTTAGAAATTAGAAGAGATAATAACCTTGCAAAAAAGATTATATTGAGTTGAGCAACTAAATCGTGCCAATGTTAATATATTTCTCATTGAAATGGCCACTTTTCCTCCCCAAGAATTATAGGAAAAATCTTTACATCATAAGAATTTGTTCACACTACAAAATTGTTTAGACTAATTACTAATCTATGTTAGTCATAACTGAAATCAAAACAAGAACTTGTCAGCAGCCATTCAAGCAGGAAGTTATATTTTCAAAAGCCTCTTCAGTGCAAGGAATTGTGAGGCCACCCATTGGATGATCATAACCAAATTCTTCCTCAGCTTGACTTAGCAAGTCTTGAAATGAAGGCTGGTTCAAGTATGATATGGGCATCACAAACCTCTTCATCTTCTCTCCAACATAGACTACAAGAAAGCCCTTTGGCACGTCAACTCCTTTTGAAGATGCAAGGTTTCTTGAAAATGAAGAGGCCCTTCTAATTCTGGGTAGTCGAAAACCCATTGTTTTTTAAGAAGAGAAAAGTTGTGGATAAAGGAAGGCTTTGTGTTCTAATTGCTTCAGGATGGAGTTATCTGTGTTGCTTCTGAATGCTTTCACCCTTGTGTATATATAGATGAAAGGGCTTGTAGAAAACCACTGGCTAGTGATGAGACTAGATCCTATTGGCAGACAGGGGCTCATAGCTCACAAGAGGTCACATGATGTTGTCTCTGACGTCTTTCTCAAGGACTAACTAGTACCCTATAGACAATACAACTAAGGTGTTTGATCAAATTAATTACATGATTTTTTAGTCAGTGTGAACCACAATTTAATGTCTACCAACTTGTACGCAAGTCCTCGTGAGAGTGCTCCAGAGATTTTTCCTCCCAACTAATGGGGCCATACTTCATGTACTCTCAAAAGGTGATGCTTAAAATTTCATGAACATAAAAGTGTGGTTCCCACTAGATAGAAATCAGGAACTTAAAGTAAGGTGCTTGATTTTTCTTGACAATAGAAAGACCTCAAAGACAACAGCATGTGTTTTGAGCTCTTGTATGCCAATAGACCCCACTTCATCAATCATCCATGTAGCCAACTATTTCCTAGTTATTTATATATTCTCATATTTGCAAGCATTCTGAAGCAACAAAAATTTTTCTCATCCTAAATCATCAAAACATACAGGCTTCCTACACAAAGAAATAGAAAAAGCAATGGGGTTTCGTTTACTTGGAATCAGAAAGGCTTCTTTTTCAGCAAACCTTGCATCTTCAAAAGGAGTCAATGTGCCAAAGGGCTATCTTGCAGTTTATGTTAGTGACAAAGTGAAGAGCTTTTTTATTCCTGTAGCATACTTGAATCAACCTTCATTTCTAGACTTGTTAGGTCAAGCTAAAGAAGAGTTTGGTTATGATCATCCAATGGGTGGCCTTGCAATTCCTTGCACTGAAGAGTCCTTTGAGAATATAATTTATGGCTTGAATCATTGTTGACAATCTATTATTTAGATAAGACTAAAAAATTGGTGATTAGTCAAGAGAGTTTTGTAAAGTAGGCAAATTCTTGTAATGTAGAGATTCTTTTTCCCTTATCATCAATGGGAAGTGCAATTTCCCATTTGAATGTGAATTTTGGGAAATTAGTTTAAATCAATTTATGTTATATTCCCTTGAATTTCATTCAATTCTTAACATCAAAGGTATTAAGCTATTGAACAATGATGAATGATAATTGTACTGGACAATCTGTTGACTTTGTACTCTGATATGAACCCATCTAACATTTTAATCACCAAATTCATTATATTTCCTTTTGCTTTATTACGACTCTAAAAAGTACAAAGAAAACTGAGAGAATCTCCATCTCTTCAAAATTTTAGGTCTTGAACTATATAACATGTGAAGGTGGTTTCAAATGCTATGATAGCTATTGACAGAAAAGCAGTATCTTCTAGCAGATTAGGCACATAGATTAGGTTGCATGATTTAATGCTGTTAGCTATCGGTCAGTTGACATACCAAGATGGAAAAAAGGGATGTTAGAACATGTTGGAAACATAAGAAGTTGTTCATTGAATTGGATGAACAATAATTGGTTTCAAAGCTTTACATGTATCTTGCAATTTCATTTTCAAATTTTCAAAAATATAACTTTGTTGTCATGTCTTTCTCTAGCTGGGGCATGATTTCCTAACCATTGGTATCCCTTTTATAAAGACTTCTGAGACAAAGCCATATGACCTCTTAAGTGTCTTAAAGCCAATTAAGTCAATTTCTATCTTGATTCCTGAACATTGGAATTCAAATAACCATAACTAATAAATAAATAAATAACACCAAATCATCAAACATTATTTATATGTGTTACATTTGACAAATTAGACTAGTCTACCTTACATTTGCTATAACTGCTGCCGTAATCTATTCCTCAAGTGACTGAAATATGAAGTATTAATTTGTGTAATTCACTTATAAAATTCAAAATATTTTGTATGAATTTACTTCAAACTATAACATAATCTTGACTATTTTGCAAGAAAGAGGGGCAAGTAGTCTCACTTCTCTGTTGACATATGATTAAGAGATTAAAGACAGTACCATATGATGCTTCATGCTCAGGTTTCTTAGTTACAGCTCATTTTAATGGCCTACAAGATAACAATTTTTAAGGACACAAGTTTCATTAAAACAAAATTTTGCCAACAATTTATAGGCCTTTTCTGAAATTTCTGGTCCATGTTAACAGTTGCCGGATCAATACGGAAAGTCTTGGCTCTTGAAGATGTCTATCATAAAAGTGGGCCATTTAGTCTCACAAAGTTTATTGTCTTTGATAAAGACATTAAAGACAGCATCATGTGATCTTTTAGGCTTGTGTCTGTAGAACTTTTGAAGTATCAAATACTTCCCATAAAATCCTCTAGAATCATTCACTTATTCTTCACCAAATAGCAATTCAAAGCAATAGTTTTCTGTTTTTCCTGGTCCTCAAATAATCCAAGACAATAGCATGCGACGTCTTTGTGAGTTTTGAGCTCTTATCTTCCAAGAGACCCCACTTCATCAATCATCCAAGTAGCCTACTATTTCCTCCTCACCCATTTAGCTATATATACTCATTTTTGCAAGCCTTCAGAAGCAACACAAAATTTTCCCATACCAGAGCATCAAAACAAAGAGCTTCCTACTCATAGAAACATGGGTTTCCGTTTACTTGGAATCAGAAAGGCTTCCTTTTCAGCAAGTATTGCATCTTCAAAAGGATTCGATGTGCCAAAGGGTTATCTTGCAGTTTATGTTGGAGAAAAATTCAAGAGGTTTATGATTCCTGTAGCATACTTGAATCAATCTTCATTTCAAGACTTGTTAAGTCAAGCTGAAGAAGAGTTTGGTTATGATCATCCAATGGGTGGCCTCACAATTCCTTGCACAAAAGAGTCCTTTGAGAGTATAATTTCTGGCTTGAATGAGTGTTGACAAGCCATTGTTTAGATAAGACTAACAATTTAGTGATTAGTCAAGAGAGTTTCGTAAAGGCAAATTCTTGTAAAAAAGAGATTCTTTTTTCCCTTACCCATCAATGGGAAGTGAAACTACTCACCTGAATATGAATTTTATGAACAGAGTTTATATCAGATTTTGTTATTTTTCCCTTAAATCTAATTCAATTGTTAACTAATAACGTATTGATGAGTGATAACAGAACTGAACAAACTATTCCTGTTCATATAATAATGGCCCTTTTCATATGAAGTATTCCTCAGAACCAGTGAATAATTTAATTGGGATCTTAAGGCTTTTGTAGAGAGATGGATTTAATATTGTTCGGCATCTCAAATTTTATTAAGAAAATTGCACTCAAATAAAAAGAAACAATAAATACATAATAGCTTTGTTTTAGTTTTTGTATGTACTGATGATTGATTGTATCAAAAAACATAAGGAAAAACTATTGAAAAAAGGATTTATAATTGGATTGATGGCAAGAGATACAAGAAAAGATCGAAACAGAACCTGGTAACTAGACCCTATAAAGCATAATAATGTAAATAAGATTTCCAAACTCCTTGCATAGGATAAAAGAATACCAAACTGCCTAGAAACAAATGAACCATTCATCATGAAATCTAGAAACGAGTGGCTATAGCTAAATGTGGAACTTATATGTTATTCACTTTTTTCTGGCTTGAAGATGACACAAGATCTCAGAGAGGACAATACTAAAGCATGGTAGTCTTTCATAGTATTAGTTTTAAGCATAATGTTTAGGATTGAAAGTATTCTAAGATTTACCTGTAATTTAATGCATAAGCCTCTTTAAGATTCCAAGTAAATTCTTGTTTAGATGAAAGATATATTTGACGAAATTGACAAATTTGAAGTGCAGAAATTAAAAGAGATCATAACCTTGTGAAAAAGAGTATATAGAGTTATTATTCTTAAATTTTTAACAGCTTAATACCACCCATGTTTAGAGCACAGAGATGTTTGCTCTTGAGAAGTCAGAGATATCTAAAGTCACTGCATAAACATTTCTCATTGAAATGGTCACTTTTCCTCCCCAGTGGTGTCAGGAAAATCTTTACATCATAAGAATTTGTTTACACTACAAAATTGTTTTGACTAATCACTAATCTATGTTAGTCTTAATTGAAATCAAAACAAGAACTTGTCATCAGCCATTCAAGCAGGAAGTTACAATCTGAAAGGCCTCTTCAGTGCAAGGAATTGTGAGGCCACCCATTGGATGATCATAACCGAACTCTTCCTCAGCTTGACTCAGAAAATCCTGAAATGAAGGTTGGTTTAAGTATGATATGGGAATCAGAAACCTCTTCATTTTCTCTCCAACATAGACTGCAAGATATCCCTTTGGCACATCAACTCCTTTAGAAGACGCATGGGTTTTTGAAAATGAAGAGGCCCTTCTAATTCCGGGAAGACGAAAACCCATTGTTTTGAAAGAAGAAAAGAGTTTCTATAGCTTTGTGGATAAAGGAAGGGTTTGTGTTCTGAATGCTTGAGGATGGAGTTTTCTGTGTTGCATCTGAATGCTTGAACCCACAGGTATATATGGATGAAAGGGTATGTAGAAAACCATTTTCATTGTGATGAGACCAAATCCTATTGCCAGACAGGGGCTGAAAGTTCGCAAGAGGTCACATGGTGTTGTCTCTATGGTCTCTCTCAAGTACCAACTAGGACCCTACACAGAATACAACCATTGTGTTTTCGAGTCAATATGGACCGCAATGCAATGTTCATCAACTTGTAAGCAACCCCTCGTGAGAATGCTGTAAGTCTGGTCCTACTGTTAGGGTAACATTCATTTCATTTACCAAAGATATGAATGTAAGTATTGCAAAGAGCTTTTTCTGCCAACTAATAGGGCCAAACTTCATGTACTCTCAACTGGTGCTGCTTCAAATTTAACAAACATCAAGTTGTGGTTCTTACTAGCTAGAAATTTTGCAATTAATATTGGTTTCTCTCTTCCTCTAGACAAAAAAATGTGAGCTCTTGTGGAGTTCTCAAGCTCTTGATTACCAGTAGGCCCCACTTCATCAATCATCCAAGTTGCCAACTATTATTTCTTGCTTATCATTTTATCTATATATACACTCAGTTTTGCGGGCACTTAGAAGCAACACAAATCTTTGCCATCCTGAACATCAAAACACAGAAGTTTCCTACTCACAAAAAATAAAATTCCTACTTCATCAATCATCCATTGTTTTTTAAGAAGAGAGAAGTTTCTAAAGATTTGTGGGTAAAGGTAGGCTTGTACTTCTGATTGCTTCAGGATGGATTTTTCTGTGTTGAATCTGAATAAACCCATAGGTATATATAGATGAAAGGGTATGTATAAAACCATTATCAATGACATGCCAGACAAGGGCTCAAAGTACATAAGAGGTCACATGGTGTTGTCTTTGTAACATCCCAAATTTTATATTCACCAAAAATATATTGTAATTATTTGAGTAATTCAATAAAATGGTGAATATTTAAGGCCAAAGGAATTAAATATTGAAAATTGAAAGTTGAATAGTGTTTTCAATAAAATCGCCTACAAGGCAGTGAGTTTGTCATGTGGTTTTGGAAGACTAAATGATGAGAAAAAATTATGAAATTTTACAGGGTGAAAGTAGACATCCTAAGATTTAATTTGATAGATCATACGAATCAATTGAAGCTATGTACAAAAAGATATGAATTTTTGAAGTTAGCCCATAAAATCTAGAAAGTTTCTGGAACAGCGGTCAAAGATTGAAAATCTGGGAATAATATGATCCTAGCTAGTAAAATTCCATATTTTTCTTTGAAACTAGACTCAATAAGGGTTTAATAGCCTTTGGAATTACTCCAAAATGATGTCTATAAAATTAGTTATGATTTTTCAAAGTTAGGGTAGAAAATCTACCAGAATTTGCATTATTCCGAAAATTGAAGGAATAAATTAATCTTCCTTCTCTTAATTATTTCAGAAATTAGGGGATGAAGGAGGAGAAGACAAGTGTCAAAATCCAATGAGACCAAGTGTCAACACCACATGAAGGATGATGGAGATAATTGTTGTGTCATAAATCCTTACTTATGTCATAAGGTTAGGTAGCCAACTCTTATACCAATTGACTTGAGTCAATGGAAGAAGCAATTGGTTTAGTTGGAGCATGAGGGAGCACGTTTTTTTTGTGAGCAAGACAAAAGATGAGAAGGCATGGCATAAAGGAGAGGGTATGGTGGGAGGTATGGTTGGAGGGATGGTGCATGCAAGGTGGAGTGATTTCAACCCTTGATTAAATCAGGGGCTAGAAGAAAAGATGACTAAGTTAATAACATTTTCCCTTCCTCCTTCATGCACATTTCGTCCAAAGCAAAGGAAAAGAGAGAGAGAGTGAGCTTGTGAGGTTCTTGGGAGCTTTAGAGAGCAAGAGGAAGCAAAGTCTAAGATAAGAGTTTGAGTTTCAAGTGATTAAGCTTCTTATCTTGTGTAGTTCATCCTCTAATCTCTTGTTCTTCATGAAAATCATGGTTTAGCAAGCTAATCTTCAAGGTTGAGGTAGAGAGAGAGGACGTTCTAGAGTGAGAAACACCAAGAATCAAGAGGTAAATATACCAATCTCAACTTTATGTTAGTATGAAGTTGTTGTTGGTAATGGTTGGTTGATTTATGTGATTTTTGGTTGAGTTATGAAATTTGAAAAGCTATAACCCTAAGGGGTTATGCTGCCCAAAATCCTTTAAATCATGATTATGAAGTGTTTAAATGAGTTAACCAAGGATTAGAAGTAGAAATGTATAAGTTTTGGAAGCTAAAACACAAAGCTCCATTTTTTCTATTTTTACTTCAATATTTCGGCCAGGACCAGAACTGGTACGAGGAGTTGGATTTTCATAAAATAAATGGTTCCATTGGACTCAGTGGGCAAAAATAGATGGGGTTACAGTTGGGCCCTTTTCCGATAGAAGCCGAAAAAGCATAATTACGAAAACGCCATTGAAATCCCTAAATAGGGGCTGTCAAGGATATTTTCGTAATTTGACAGTGAATTTGGTAATTTCGAGCCCGGAAATGGATTCTTTGGGTGAAATTACATTAGAATAGCCTTGGTCAAAATTTTGGGAAAACATGCCATCGGACCGGGAACAGCGGGGCCGAGCCGGGGTCTCAGGGGCATTTTGGTAAATTTTCACCATAGGCTAATATAACCATAAGAAACACTATGGAAGAGTCTAAAATGATTCTTGGATAGGTTATGACTTATTTCTTGTCTATTTTAGAACCGAGTCGGAAGTCGGAAGCGGCACATTTTATGAGGCACACTAAAAAGAGTGGTCTTGGAGATAGTACTTCCCAACCCTTTAGGTATTTGTTTGGGCTTCTAATAGTCACCCAAGGGACTTTAATGATAACCAAAACTAAATGTTTTGAAGTCATTTGAGTATTGGATTAAGTGATAACGTGTTGTCCTTAATTATGACTATAGGATTCGATATTTGCCTAGAACGTAGAAGGCCTACACCTGATCAAGGAAAGAAAGAACAAGGTAGTAACATTTTATCCTATATCATGTTTAATGCCTTGTTTGTATGTATTTATCATTGAATGAGTAAGGGGACGTGATAGTAAGCCCGGCCTTGAATAGGGGACATGACGTGAGCCCGGCCTTGAATATTGATTGAGGGGACGTGGCGGCTAGCCCGGCCTTGAATATTGTTATGCTACATTGTGATATATGCTTACTTGCTTTGTTTAATTATACATCATATACGTAAACTGTTGCGACTGGGTTTCTTTTGAATCTCACTCTTTTCAAATAACCATTTTAGACAAGGCAAGTGGATCTCGAAGCAAACAAGAGAGCAAGGACGGCTAGGATTGTCAGTGGTAGTCTTAGTTTCTTTTTGGCTTTTGGTTATCATTTGGACAACTGTATATACTGTATTGACCATAGATTTGTACTTGTTGTGTAATCCCCGGTATGGGAAACTAGATGGGCAATGATGCCCTGTAAAACCCTTTGATTAATGGATATATCCCGAGTGAATGTCGGGAAATTGGCTAGTACTCTAATATTGTGTATGTGACAAACTGAAAAGGCCAAATATTTTTATTTAGAAATGAATGGAGATCGTACTATACAAGTCTTGTAAAAGTTTTTAAATTATTCTCGATCTTTTATTCAATTATAAAACGTGTTTTAAACCCTAATTATGGCCTTGATGACATTAGGGGTTACAATCTCTATGTTCTTTCTCAAGGACCAACTTGTACCCTACAAAGAGTACAACTAATATGTTTTATCAGATTAATGATACCATTTCTAGTCAGTATGAGCAACAATGTAATGTTCATTAACTTGTGAGCAACTCCTCGTGAGAGTGCTACAAATTTGGTCCTACTGTTTGGCCAACATTCATATCATTTACCAAAGATATCAATGTAAATTATTGCAAAGAGTTTATTCTGCCAACTAATGGGGCCAAAGTTCATGTACTCTCAACAGGTGCTGCTTCTAATTTAACAGACATCAAATTGTGGTTCTTAGTAGCTAGAAATTTAGCAATTAATATAGGCATCTCTCTTCCTCTAGACAAGAGCATGTGAACTCTTGTGAGCTCTCATGCTCTTGCTTATCAGTTGGCCCCACTTCATCAATCGTCCATGTAGCCAACTATTTCCTCTTAGCATTTTATCTGCTAACTATTGGGGCCAAACTTCATGTACTATCGCAAGGTGATGCTTTAAATTTTATGAACATAAAAGTGTGGTTCAAACTAGCTAGAAATCTGGCAATTGATATGGGTTTGTGTCTTCCTTTCAAACACATCAATCTGGCAATTGATACGGTTCTTGATTGTCCTTGAGATGAGAAAGGCCTCTAAGACAACAGCATGTGACCTCTTTGTGAGTTTTGGGTTCTTGTCATCCAAGAGACCCCACTTCATCAATCATCCAAGTCGCAATTATTTTCTCTTCACTCTTTTAGTTATATATATATATATATATATTTGCAAGCATTTAGAAGTAACACAGAATTTTTCCATACAAAAGCATCAATACAAAGAGCTTCCTACTCACAGAAAAATGGGTTTCCGTTTACCTGGAATCATAAAGGCTTCCTTTTCAGCAAATCCTGCGTCTTCAAAGGAGTCAATGTGCCAAAGGGCTATCTTGCAGTTTATGTTGGGGACAAAATGAAGAGGTTTTTTATTCCTGTAGCATACTTGAATCAACCTTCATTTCAAGACTTGTTGAGTCAAGCTGAAGAAGAGTTTGGCTATGATCATCCAATGGGTGGCCTCACAATTCCTTGCACTGAAGAGTCCTTTGAGAGTATAATTTCTGGCTTGAATGAATGTTGACAAGCCATTGCTTAGATAAGACTAACAACTTAGTGATCAGTCAAGAGAGTTTTGTAAAGTAGGCAACTTCTTATAGTGTTGAGATTTTTTCCCTTTCCATCAACGGCAAGTGAAATTACTCATCTGAATGTTAATTTTATGAACAGAGTTAATATCATATTTTGTGATTTTCCCCATAAATCTAATTCAATTGTTAACTACGAAGTTAAGATTTTCTGCAGAAGGGATTTCTAGTGATTTTTTTAACCTTTCCTTATTCCTTCTTCTGGAGGTGGAAATTTGCACAATGGATGAGAGAATTTTGAGAAGACATTTATATACTTCTGTTTCATTTTGTCATACAGCAATGTCTTTTAGCATATCGAATTTCTTCTTAATAAAATAAGAAATTGCCAAACCAGAAAATGCAAGAAAAATCTCAAAATAGAACATGATTAGAAAGTCCCTGCAAAGCATAACAATATACATACATATATATATCTGTATGTCAGGAGAAAGGACCAAAATAGGTAATCAAACTAGCAGAGGGAATATCACTTGCACCAAACATGGAAGTTACTCCACTTTGTCCCAAATAGCATAAGACAAGTGCTAATATATTTTATAACATGTTCTTTTGGTTCCCTGCCATAAAGATTCAAATTTGTCAGAGTTTTTTTTCTTTGGTAAAGAACCATTCGTCATGAAATCTAGAAACCAGTTGCTATAGCTTAATACAGCACTTACATGTTATTTACTACTTTCAGCTGGTTTCAGAGGAGACTTTATCTTTTTCAGGAATGAAATATGATCTTTTCATGTTGGCTATACTTGGCAGTTTTAAATTCCAATGCATTAATTAGAGTTTTCCCATAAAGATCTCAAAGAAAACAATATTGAAACACGGTAAATTCTTCTTAATATGACTTATGTCATCTCTTCCTCGATTGAATAAAAGTACTCAGAAAAGAAGAGAAATAGTTTTTCATAGTTTTTGTTATAATGCAAAAATATTTTTAAGTATAATCATTTCTTATTTTGTCTTTCTATTGAGGTTGTTCTAAGATTTACCTTCACTTCAGTGCAGAAGCTTCTATAGGTTTCCAAGTAAATTCTTGTTTATACGACAGATATGTTTAAGAAATAACTTGACAAATCGAAAGTGTAAAAAATAAGAAAGATCATAATTCATAACCTTATAAAAAGGATAATATTTGGTTATATTCATCAATGTTTAACGGCTTAATACCACCAATGTTTAGAGTTTATAGATATATGCTTGGAAAATATGAGATAATAAAAAGTCACTGTTCATTCTCATTGAAATGGTCACTTTTCCTCCCAAAGAAGGGTAGGTAAAAATCTTTACACCATAAGAATTTTCTTTCACTACAAAATTGTTTTTGACTAGTCACTAAACTGTGTCAGTCCTAAATGAAACCTTAAAAAAAAACTTTTCAACAGCCATTCATCAAGCAGGAAATTGCACTCTCAAAGTCCTCTTCAGTGCAAGGAATTGTGAGGCCGCCCATTGGATGATCATAACCAAACTCCTCCTCAGCTTGACTCAGCAAATCTTGAAATTAAGGTTGGTTCAAGTGTGATATGGGAATCACAAACCTCTTCATTTTCTCTCCAACGTAGACTGCAAGATAGCCCTTTGGCACATTGCCTCCTCTGGAAGATGCAAGCTTTCTTGAAAATGAAGAAGCCCTTCTAATTCCAGGTACACGAAAACCCATTGGTTTTTCAAGAAGAAAAAGGACTCAGTAGCTTTTGCAGGTGATGAAAGGCTTTGAGTTCTGAGATTGGCTTTTGGGTGGAGATATCTGTGTTGCTTCTCAATGCTTGAACCCTTAAGTATATATAGATGAAAGGGTCTGTGGATAACCATTAATGTATGTGATAAGAACAAATCCTACTGGCAGACAAGGGCTCAAAGTTCACAAGAGGCCACATGATGTTGTCTCTGAGGTCTTTCTCAAGGAGCAGCCAGTACACCTTCAAAGAATACAACTCGTGTTTGATCAAATTAATTACATGTTATCTAGTCACTATGACCCACAATTTGATGGTCATCAACTTGTGAGCAACTCCTTGTGATAATTCTATAAGTTCGGTCCCATTGTTAGGCTAACATTCATATCATTTACCAAAGATATGAATGTAAGTATTGCAAAGAGTTTATTCTGCCAACTAATAGGGCCAAACTTCATGTACTCTAAAGAGGTGCTGCTTAAAATTTAGCAGACATCAAATTGTGGTTGTTACAAGCTGGAAATCTTGCAATTAATTTTGGTTTCTCTCTTCCTCTAGACAAAAGCATGTGAACTCTTGAGAGCTCTCAAGCTCTTGTTTATCAGTAGGCCCCACTTCATCAATCATCCAAGTAGCCAACTATTATTTCTTGCTTATCTTTTTATCTATATATATATATATATATTCAGTTTTGCAGGCACTGAGAAGCAACACAATTCTTTGCCATCCTGAAATATCAAAACTTAGAAACTTCTTCTTACTCACAAAAAAAGAAGAAGAACAAGGGTTTTTGTCTGCCTAGAATAAGAAGGCGTTCCTTTTCTGCAACAGAATCTGCTATGAAGACAGTGGATGTCCCAAAGGGCTACCCTGCAGTTTATGTTGGAGAGAGATTGAAGCGCTTTGCTATTCCTATATCATATTTGAATCAACCTTTATTTCAAGAATTGTTGAGTCAACCTGAAGAAGAATTTGGTTATGATCATCCAATGGGTGGCCTCACAATTCCTTACACTGAAGAGTTGTTTGAAAATATAATTTCTGACTTGAACGAGTGTTAACAAACTAATGTTTAGATAAGACTAACAACTTAGTGATAAGTCAAGAGAGTATTGTAAGTAGGCAAATTCTTGTAGTGTAGAGATTTTTTTTGCCTTATCATCAATGGGAAGAGAAATTACTCAATTGAATGTGATTTATATGAACAGAGCTAATATCAATTTTTTTTTTTCCCCCTTAGATTTTAAGTTCTTGAATGATCAGGAATGATAACTGATTTGAACTACCTCCACTCCTAAATGTAGGGCGGGAGTTTTTTATTTTATTTTAATGAACTGTTAAGTTAAACATGCATATATGGCTTTTGTCCCATTAGAACAATTGAATAATTTACTTGGGATCTTAAAGACTTTTGTAGAAAGAAGAATTTAGCACACCAAAGTGAAAATATTCTCTAACAATAAATTCAAAATTTAAGAACTTACATGCAAATCAGAAGAAACCATAAAAGTACGAAGTTTTAGTTTTTGTATGCATATACGTTATTATTTCAAAAAACAGAAGGATAGTTTTTAAAAAAAAAAAATTGAATTTACAGTTGGATAGATGAAAACTCGAGAGATACGAAAAATGCTCAAAATATAACATGCTAACTGAGACCCTTTAAACCATAATAATGTATTTAAGATTTCCAAACTCCTTGCATTTGAGATAACAAGAATATCACATTATCCATATGACATTCTAGTCATTAAGTTCTTTTTTAATCCTATATATGATATCGGTTGCTATCAGGCCAAATACAAGTTAAGAAGTACTAATACATGGGGGGGGGGGGGGGGGGGGATGAACCATTCATCATGGCATCTAAAAAGCGGTGGCTATAGTTTAATATGGGACTTATGCGTTGTTTAGCACTCTCAGCTGGGTAAGAAATACAAAAAATATTTTGAAGTCTAATAATTTTTTATTTTGTCTTTCTATTGAGGGTGTTATAAGATACACCTACAGTTTACTGCTGAACACTCTTTAGGCTTCCAAGAAAATTCTTATTTTGATGACAGATATGTTTAAGAAACCTGAAAAATCGTAAAAGAGATCATAACCTTGGAGAAAAAATCATGTTGAGCTATCATCATCAATTTTTAACCGCCCAATAGCGCCAATACTTAGAGTTTAGAGAAATCTGCTTGGAAAATATTCAATGTTCATAAATTTCTCATTGAAATTGTCAGTTTTCCTCCCCAGGAAGGGTAGGTAAAAATATTTACTCCATAAGAATTTGCTTACACCACAAAATTGTATTGACTAATCACTAATCTATGTCAGTCATAATTGAAACCTAAGCAATAACTATTCAGCAGACATTCAAGCAGGAAGTTATATACAGATTTGAGATCTGAGATGGGGGATTATAATTATTATTTGGCTTTCACCCTCATTAGAACAACTCAGATAGGGGAGAACCCACAATCCGAACAATTCATATAGTGTAGAGTCCACAATTCGATCATGCAGAGCTGAGGGCACGCATCAGTGAAATTTCCTAATGACAAGCCCTATGCATTGATGGCATGGAAACTGGATGTGGCTCAACATTGTAATTGCTATGGGCGACCAAGGAGAATGTAGATTGTCTATGAATATAAAGAGAGGAAAGGGTGGGGATCCTGAACAAATTATTATTCCGGTGCAGGCTAATAATAAAATTTGGAGATGTTATCTTTCCCTTTTCAGAAAAGATGTAGGGAAGAACCCACTTCTCAGCCTGATAGAAGGGAGGCCTCAACCTTGAATAGGAACTCTGAAACCCAACAAATGAGGGTATCACATTCTAGATTCTTGAACTACATATCCACACATCTTCGTACGTTCCACACATCTTTGTAAGTTCGAATTTTAAATCCAAATCCTACAATCAAAATCCCATCCTCATCCTGGGCTTGGAATTTCCTTCCAAGAATATCCTCAAGAGCTTTGAGAATGACGGAAGAAACTAGAACTAGTGAAGGGAATTGTGACACCTCCAAGTCTTAATGTGAGAAATTGTTAAAATGTTCAAGACACCCTATGCATTGATCAAGTGTCCATCAGTTCTTCACAATAAGTTCTAAACTGACTGCACTGAATGAGTAATGATATAGATTTAGTGCCAAGACTTCAGAACAAATAATGGAACGTACATTATATTGACCCAAATGAAGAAATAACAAATCTTAAGGGAAGCTACACCCCTGTCAGTTGCTTCCTACAATGCTCTTGAAGGCTCAAAATACAATATTAAGCGCTGTATTATTTTCTAAAAGAATAGCAGATAAGTAAAACAGCAAGTTCAAGTATAAGGATTGATATGAACAAAGAAATCAAAACGACAGTCTTTTGTTTAATGCAATGCTTGGTAGAGATCTTTTTCCATAGTTAATTAAAGATCAATACTGAAAAATAAATGAGAGAGTATGCAGGACATCTCTCTTCTGTTATTACAACATGTGACACCAAGACAAGCAAACCTCTCTTGACACTAACACTGAAAACAAAGTGCGAAGCTGGAAGCCATACACACCACTTGGAATCACCTGGAACATAGGAACAAAACAAACTCGTTAACTAAATCCATAAACTAGTATGGATTAAAAGAAAATCATGATTATGGAATTTGGCAATGCAGCAGGCAAAAAAGTTGGGGCACAAGGTCAAGAGAAGCCTAATACCAATACATCAATCACTTCAGCCATAATTTTCCCCTCGCATTATTCATAGGTAGTGCAACCTAGTGCTCTTTTAATCCTGGGATAATATCATTAGCCAAATTGGAGGGGCGGGGGCGTACTACAACTAGCAATCTATAATCAATTTATCCATTAAGAACCGAGTATTGTGTCATCTACTTAACGAGTCACTGTTTCAGCTTTCCGCGATTGGAAAGGTGAGAGGCGCACTCATTTCATATAGCAAATACCAAAGAATGCCGGAAAAAAAAAAATTAGAGTTCGAATAATGGCGATGGATAGGTTACCTCCTTTGCGCCTGAACATACTTGGACTTCTTAGCATCTTCCTCTGAAATTACCAATCAGATTTAGAGCAAAAAATAACTCGTTATGAAATCCAAGAATCCGAGGCAAGTAATGACAAAATACAACAGATCGAGACGCCTTCTTACCCGTAAGACCCGCGGTGAACTTGACGATTAGGGCTCCGGTGATGGCGAAGCCTACCAGGAATGGCCAATTACGATTCCATTCTCGCTTGAAGAAAACAGGCCATGGATCGAATTTCCTCATTTCTCACTGCTGCTACGTCTTCTTTTTCTTTTTCACTGTCTCGCTGCCTCCTCGACCTCAATAGAGAAATCGGTAGGTTGTGACTGGAATGATTCTTTTATGGCTAAGCGATCCGCCTGCATCGCAAATTTCTCAATGGACTGGACTCACGCAAGGGTAGCGATCCGGTCAAGAATAACGGGCCCAAAGAAAAACAATATATGGTTTATTGGGCCTAAATGCAATATTTAAGAGGTACTTTAACCCATTAACTAGGCTTCTCAGTCAATTTGTCCAAGAAGGTAAGGTTTGAATCCTCTGTGGAAAATGTGCCCATATTTGTATATGACAGTGCTTTAAATAAGATTATCTCTAATAGGAGGACACCTATGCCTATCAAGGAAAAAAACAAGAAGGTGAGGTAAAATATTAACTGAGGGGAAAGAAAAATTACGAATAACTCATCAATAAGTAATTAGTTTTTTTTTTTGTTTGAGTAGCACCCTACTAGGTGCGGGCCAGGATCAAACCTGGATGTTAAGGCACTTAGGCGTCATGCCTCATTAGTGAGGTATTAGTTGAAATACTAATTGGTCTTATCTTCATAAGAAGAAGAGCATGAGGTATTAGTTGAAATACTAATTGGTCTTATCTTCATAAGAAGAAGAGCATAGATTCAAATCTTGAAAAGTCTAACTACAAATGACTCCAAAGAAAGTCATGAGGAAATTACTTCACACTTTGAATAATTCCATCAAGTTTTTTAAATGTAATGTGGGGGTGGAAGTGATTTTTTTGGACGAGGAGCATGCTAAAGGAATTGAACATAAAAATACATAGAAACAAAAGGTAAATAAATTAATAATAAGTTATTAGTTGAGATAACAGTCTTATTCATATAAGGAGGATGACACAAGTTCTCAATTTTAGAAAGCACACTTGTTAGAAAGGGCGGCGGAAAGGATTAATCCCAAGCCCAAATGACTTAGGTATACTTTGATCAAATTAAAAATGAAATTATTATTTTCAAAAACTATTGCCGGACTTAATAATTTTTTAGATATGAGAGATATATTTTAGGAAATTCAATTAACTGCAAATTCTGGCCGTAAAAGAAGTGAGTGTTTACAGTATACAAAGTATCTAAACAGAGAAAGATGATTTTTTATTATAAAAAAATGCAAAGAGCAAATGTTATGATTCCATTATGCAATATAGGCGACATGATGATTATCTATTTATTAAAAACGTCATTTTGAAGGTTTGCTTCAGAAATATTCCACGTTTGAGATTTAAGGAGATTTTATTGATATGCAATTATGAGGAAGGGAGAAAAATAAATTAAATATGCACTAGTCAGCTAACGGAACTCTTGTGCTGGGTTCCAAGAATATTCCAATGACGGCAAATCAAACTCCGAGGTCCAATAGCCGCGTTAATCATCCCCCATTTTGATTAAGGAAATCATCACATCTAAATTGTCGATTTCAATTCAATGATTCCAATTTGCAGTGTTCTATCCTATCCATTACGTGGAAACATTGCAGCTTACTAGAATTTTCTATGATATACAAGGCAACTTATTCAGGTACCATATATATATATATATATATATATAGGGTTAAAGTGTAAATTTAATAATGAAGTTTTATTTGAAGGGTGTTTGGCATAATTATGTTTTGAAAAGGACAAAAATAACAATAAACAATTAAAAATAATATAAATTTAATAAAACCGTTAAATTTGATCTAACGACATTAAATTACAAAAGAAGAAAACCCTAACAACGTTATGTTAAATTTAATGGTTTTATTAAATTTGCATCCTTTTTTAATTATTCATTGTTATTTTTACTTCTTTTAAAATATAATTGTGCTAAACATCCTTCAGATAAAATTATGTTGTTAAATTTATACCTTAGACTTATATATATATATATATATATATATATATATATATATATATATATGTATGTATGTATGGGATCGGGGGCTTTTTGTTTTTTTGTTTTTGGTTTTTCCAACAGTGTGTGTGTTTAGATAGCCGTGGGTTTTGCTTTGAGAGGGGATATAAAATAGATGGCTGCAGGCTTTTTTCACCTCCCCCCCCCCTTCTTCTCGTCTTCGTTTTTGCAGCCGACACACTCATACACACCACACAAATATGAATATGTGCATTAAAATACCACCAGCTCGCTCATTCAGTTATTCACTATAATTTTTAGTTCTCACATTAGTAATGTCATGTTTGGTTAGTGGAATAGGCGGGAGTATGATGAAATGTAATAGTTAGAAATGTAATTTAACAATAATTACAATGACATTGTTCAATATATAATATTAGAAGCAGTGAAATAAAGTTTAATTTTTTACATTTAATTAACTACAAATCAAATTGAAAGGACAAAAATACTCTCTCATGCTTAAGCCACACCCACAAGCAAGCAGTACTACTCTCTGAGCACCACCGTTGCGCTAAACTCCAGGGACGGTCCAATTCATCTACAATAGCGTCTATCATTGTGCGCACCAATCTTCGGAGACAATTGATGGGTTTCTTTGGACTATCCTTTTTTTCCCGAGAACTACGAGGAAGGGCTTTGGTTTCTGAACAAGTTAACTGATGACTTTGAGATTCAAGTGTTGATTCGATTCAATAGAGAGGTGCTTCAAATCAGGCGAGTGGATGGATGGGATGTCAAGTGGGTCATTGAATTGAAGAGTTGGATCGAGTTAGTGGATGGAAGGCAGAAGATGTTGGAGTTGGGAAGAGTAAGCGGCATTTGAAAAAAAATGATAGATTACAACATACGAGAATGGAGATTACGTAGGTTTTTTTTTTTTTTAATGTAATTCTTGTTACTGATTTCAAGGGAATCATGATGTTGTTATTATATACCCATTTCATTACATTGGGTCACATAAACAACAAAATGTGGGGATGCATGAAGATTATTTGTGATCTCTCATGAGATCGAACCAATGCTCACATAAATGTCACAAATAAACAGAATGACGCAAAAGAAGAGTGGAACGATGCAACAAAGAAAGCAGTATTTAACCGAAAAGCCCTTAGAGATATTCATTTTCATGGGAATGGGACGAGCAATATGGATTAGGGAAAAAAACTCACGCAAATAGAACCTGATGACAAGTTTGGATATAATAGAAGAGGATCACAGGAATGAAAGTTGTAAAAAAAGATTGTCCGTAGTTTGCAAACTTTGCGTATTTCAACTACTGAAATGTGAAGGGTTTGCCACTCGGCTTCCCTCTTTTTCTTTTTTCGAAGGAAAAAAAATAATGTCAGTTAAGTTTTTATTATTTAATAAACAAATGTAGTGGGGATAATTGACTCTACATATCCAGTCCCGAATATCGAACATATTAAATAGCTAGAAATAGTGATTCATCAACTGTCAGTAATTTATCACCAGAGGTTTCACCAAAGGGTTTCAACAAAACGATCGGAGAATTAGTAATAGATGGAATTTTTTAAATGAAAACTTGATTCATTGCAAGGTAAGTCCACGAAGCCATCCTGCTAGTGGTGGTTGTCAGCTATTACTGCTTTCAATAGTTAACTAGAATTGCTTCCTGGCCTGGGTGCCAATGGATGCAATTCAGTGGGCCAATTGGGGCGCGGGTTTTTAACAATTAGTTAAAAGGAAAAGTCTAATTTGGCTTCACATGTCTTGTTTTGGTAAGGTAGCAAAGAAATGCACATAACTTGATGAATCTCTGTATTCATAATTGAAGCTTTGACATTAAAAAGGGCACTATTGTTAGCTATGGACTTGGGACATAATAAAGCTGTTTTTGAAGCTGATTGCCTTCCCTTGCTCACTTGTGTTGTTACTAAAGCACCAGATTTGTTTGAATGGAGGAGCAGAAGTATTGTTCAGGACATCATATGCCTTCTTTATTGATTTTATGATCAAGTTTAAAGATGAGCTTAAATCCTGACTCCTCAAACTTTTGCTTGGCTTTTTTGTGGAGTTTAGCCTTAAAATAATACGAAACCAACTCTTTGGGGTTTCTAGCATGGGGTTAAACCTCAGAGAGTTGGTTTTTTACTATTCGAAGGCTAAACTCTATGAAAAATTTAAGTAAAAGTTGAAGGTGTCGAGATTTGAGCTCATCTTTGAACTTGATCATGAAATCACTCATGGTAAATCCCTACTTCTTGCATTGTTAAAGGCATACGATATCAAAATTAGGGCCTTTCATATTGGCTAAAACATATCATATTTTGGCCTCGATGACGTGTTGATAACTGGTTTACCAATTGATGGTAGACCAATTGTTTTTCAGGGGGTAAAATCCCAAATCTAACAGAGCAATGAGTTTTTAAACTTGGTGTTCCCCTTAAGGGTAAATTTGTTGGCCCGAAGCAGTTGGTTGAGTTTATCAATTCTTTTAATGGAGTGAATATTGATTAAGACATATTGAATCGTATAGCCCGAGCAGCAGCCCTCTTCGGCATATCATGCATGATCTCCCAAACATGGTCAAAAGTAGGGTCCACAAAAAGTTTGTTAATTTCCTTAAGGATGTGAGAAAAATAAGTAAACATGTATGGGGGGCCTCTTCACACCAGCTTGAAAGCATGTAAAGCAAATGAAAAACACACTGGCCTATTTGGTTATGTTTAGATTACGAGTAATCTCTTTAATATCTTTTTTTATTTTTATATTTTTAAAAATATATTTATTCGTTTTCATAAATATTTCAAATATGAATGTTTACTTTGTTCCATTTTTCTTTTTATAGATACTTTTTCTAACCCATATACCAAAGTTAGCGCCAGTTTGCCTTAAGACACTCGACCATTTTACAGTGAAAACATCCTTTCTACTTATGATGTAATGGGTGACTGAAATGGATAATGTTGAATTTTTTAATGGGAAGTATTAGCCTTTGATGGCAGAGCTATGGAAGATCATTTTCGAGCTAGATCCTAGTGAGGTAACATCTATGTTCTTATTCCCTGAAACTAGCCACTAGAACTTTTCAAGTGCATTGGAAAGTTATTTAAAATCATTGGTTTTTTTTCTTTTCGTAAGTAATTTGGCAACCGTATCACAATCTCGTGCTCAATGACCCCTATCTCCAACATGGAGAATTAAGGAGATTGTATACCACTGCTTTGTTCTTGGCTCATGCTGTGCACCACCTCCCACACGTGGCAGCTCGACAATATTTTGATGGTGAGCTTGAATTAGGTGAGGATTGGTTGTCACAACTTCATGACGTCCCACTTGATCGCAAAAAGACCAACAAAGATACTATGAAATTGAGCATAAAAAGTTGAAATTCAAGGAAGGAGCACTTGATAAGAACACGATCAGAGATGCATAATGCTACCACCGCTACTCATAATCTTGAGGATGTTGTTCCACCTTCCGGCGAATCTTCCAACATGTTTATCACCCTTCATGCCCTTAACTTTTAGGTCCTTGATACACTTAACAATGGATCAGAGATGTTTAACACTACTACTGCTGATAATACTGAGGTGTTTTGTTCAGCTACCAACATATTAGAGATGTTTTACACTCCTACTACCCATGATTATGAGGTCCTTCATACACCTCCCAACATATCAGAGATGCTTAAAACTCCAGTTATATTGCTAAAAATGGATACACTGGTACAAGCATCGTTGTCTGGTGGGAGTGGTGGAGCAACTGGCAGTAAGGTTGGTAAGGAGGATCAATTTCAAGAGTAGGGTAGCAAGGATGATGCAAAAGGTGATAAAACAACTGACAGTAATGTTGATAGTGGGGGTCATTGTGAAGAGTAGAATGGCAATAATGATCTAAATGGTGATAGACAAAACATAGTATCTCAAGCATCTTAGTAAACTTTTGGCCATGAATGATATTCACTCCCTAAATGAACACAAGGCCAGTTGCACAATTAGAAGCAATGATATAGCTCATCAGAATGAAATTTTGGAAGTTTTAAAAGTCTTGCTCATGAAAACCATCTTCTTTCTCAAAAAATCATTGAATTGGAAACTCACCTGATAGAGTACAAAAGTTATGAGAGTAAATTTGTGGCTTGCAGCACAGAGAACTTGGAATTGAAGAGTTTAGTGAAAAAAGAAAGTCAAACAAATAACATTCTTCACAATGAAATATCCACCTTGCATGAAGAGTTAAAAGCTAGCAGAAGTGAATTAAATGAGTTGATTATTATGAAGGACTATCTACACAATGTGGTTGACTTTGTGTGCATCAAGTTGCAGAAATTGATTGCATCATATGCAAATAGTTACAATGCCTTTTCTCTTTGTAGCACATCTGATTGTCAGGATTTGAAGTCTAAAGATCTAGATGGTCTTATTTGGCAGTTAGACGAGGTCCAGCATACTGCATGTGATAGGATTCAGCAACTTATTAAAGAGGAGAAAGTTTTAGTGAATGAATAGCATATGTCTAAAGTATCCTTAAATACTGCAAAATCAGATTTCAGAGTCATGAACAAAAGTTTGAATATGCTTTGCAAGAGATGGTAGGTAATCTAAGTATGTCCGGTGCCCTGTTGCAGAAACTTCATTTAGAGTTTAAAGCGGTTGTTAACATACTAAAGGCTAGTTCGAGCTCAAAGACACGGCTGATGTTAAATGTCTTAATGCTCATGACAGAAGAAGGCATGAAGGACCACCAGTTGCTATGTAAGAGTCCTTGAGAATTGCATTTATCAAGGAACAGAATGAAACAAAGCTGTAAGAACTAAAACAACAGTTTTCCTTGTCAAAAAAGCATAGTGAGGAAATGTTGTGGAAACTGCAAGATGCTATTGATGATATAGAGATTAGAAAGAAATATGAAGTTTTAAACATTAAAAGAAATAAAGAATTGAGAATGAAGGTCTTGGACTTGGAAGCCGAGTTACAACCTGTACTTTCTGGAAAACATAATTTATTAAATGCTTATGACATGGTAAATGCTGAAAAGGAATGCTCAATGATTAACCTTGATTGCTGCAAGCAAGAAAAGCAAGAGCTTGAAGATTCTCTTTTAAAATGTAATGAGGAGAAGTCCAAAATTGCTGTTGAACTTACCTTGATGAAGGAATTAATTGAAAATGTTGGATCTCATCTCAAACTTCTAAAGGAAGGTGACAACATATTGCAAAAAAGGACTGGCCCGTCTGATGAACCCATTAAAGAAAAGCTTCAGACTAGAAACTCAATTTCTAACATCCCTACTCTTGGGACAGAGATTATTGATAAAGTTCCTCAAAATCATTCATCTGTGGATCTAATCTCTAGTCCATCAAGTTCAAAAGAAGTCAAATCTACAATTGGAGCATGCAATCAAGAGCCAAAGAGTTCACATATGCCTATCAACGCAAAAACTGAGGTGAGTTCAATTATAGTAATGGCACAATTTTCATCCTCGTTGTATGTCTCGTAATCTTTATGAGATAGGAGACTATAATTACTTGGCTTTAACCCTCACTAGAATAATTCATATAGTGGAGAGTCCACAATCTGATCATGCAAAGTTGAGGGTGCTCATCAGTGAAATTTCTTAATGACAATACCAATGTGTTGATAGCATGGAAGCTGGATGTGGCTTGACATTGTAATTGCTATAGGCAAGCAAGGAGAATGTAGATTGTCTATGATTATAAAGAGGAAACGGTGGGGATCCTTAACAAATTATTATTCTAGTAAGGGCTAATGATAAAATTTGGAGATGTTATCTTTCCTTTTTTAGAAAAGATATAGAGAAGAGCCTACTTCTCAGCCTGATAGGAGGGAGTCCTCAACTTTAAATAGGAACTCTGACACCCAACAAATGAGGGCATCACATTCTAGATTCTTGAACTGCATATCCACACATCTACGTAAGTTTGAATTTTAAATCCAAATCCAACAATCAAACTCTTATCCTCATCTAGTATGGTGTAGCTTACGAGAGATAAATGTCTTGGGCTTGGAATTTCCTTCCAAGAACATCCTCAATAGCTTTGAGAATGATAGAAGAAAGTAGAACTAGTGAAAGGGAATTGTGACACCTCTTAGCCTTAATGTGAGCAAATGTTCAAGACACCCACTGCATTGATCAAGTGTGCATTAGTAGATAATGATGGATACTTCACACTAAGTTCTAAACTGATGGCACTGAATGAGTAATGATATAGATTTAGTGCCAAGACTTCAGAACAAATAATGGAACGTACATTATATTGACCCTAATGAAGAAATAACAGATCTTAAGGGAAGATACATCCTTGTCAATTGCTTACTACAATGCTCTTAAAGACTCAAAATCCAATAATAAGTGATGTATTATTTTCTAAAAAAAGAATAGCAAATAAGTAAAACAGGAAGTTCAAGTATATTCGCTCTAGCAATAGAATGAGTCGCACACATGGTTCTTGGTTGATAGAGTCAGACTAAGTCAAGGATTTCGTCTTTCAATCCACCCACATATGCTACAATAAGGTACTCTTCTGGCATCTGGAGTCGAAATCTTTTCATAGCCTCATCAAAGAATTCATTATACTCCTTTACACTGCCACGTTGCCGAAGCACCTCTAACTACCATTGGAAGTTGAGAATGAAGAGGAAGACATGGTTCAAAAAGTTTATCATCGTATTGTTTTGACCCATTTTACCTTTAGGGAACCATTATCCTAACCTCTGGATCGAAAACAGAATGATATACTACCAATGGTGACAATAAAGTGAGAACTTGATTTGAAAACACATCATCCTGCTTCTCTGTTTTCCCATTCAGAAAATCAGAAACTAAACCTACATCCTCATGATGTTTGCTGCCACCAGTAACCTCAATCGACAACTCTTTCAATTGATTCTAAAACAACATAATTGAAACCAGTGACACAAGCAAATATAACCAAACTGCTTCAATCAACGAGCTAAAGGCACTAACCACTTCCTGCATGGTTGAGCCTTCACCAACACTCTTCTGATGGTCACAATTTTCTACATCTGCAGAATCATCTTCCTCTATTTCTGCGTGAGGCAACTTTCTTTTTTTATAACTCACAAAACTTCAACAATTATATGAAATAGATGTGAAGAACATGTTGTCATCATTCAAAGATGTATAAATGCATACACACTAACACTAACACTAACATGTAAATATAGAAAAATACCGGTTCTAGAAAAAGTTCTAACCAAAAATATTACATACGCCAAATGTAATCAGTAGTTGAGACATTTCAGAGCCACTGCAAAATATTTCAACACAGCTAAAACAAATACAAAATGATCCATCTTATCCCCATTCTTCTATAAGAATCAGGATCGGGAAAGTTTCAAAAATTAATCAGTAGCTAACCAATGATGGAACGTGATCACTACAAAGCAAGAAAATAATGTTCACCTACTTCAGTTAGGGTCAAAATCAGAATAAAATGACCCATCCCAAGAGAACGAATGTTCAAGAAAGGTATTAAATATAAACCTCCTCTTATTTGAAAGAGAGAGAGAGAGAGAGAGAGAGAGAGAGAAATTAGTATTCCCTCCGGTTCTAATTATAAGACAAAATTGATTTTTTTAGAGAAATTAAGGAAGCCAATTAAATTACTTTAGAGTGTTTATATTTTTATTTTTATCTTAAAACAAATTAATTTGACTAATAAATTAATATATAATCTAAGGATAATAAAAATATAAACACTCTAAAGTAATATAATTGGCTTCCTTAATTTCTCCAAAAAAATCAACTTTGTCTTATAATTAGGACTAGAGAGAGTATAAACAAGAGCACTATATATACTAACAATGAAAAGAAAGGGCAAATGACAAACAGAGAGCATGTTAGAATAAATGCCCTTAGTTCCTCCTTTGAAGTATCTATGGGTAGATTTAAGTGAAAAAGCATAGTATTCATTCGCTTCACAAGAGATTCCTGTCGGCTTCCTGAAAGCATATTATAATCTAGAGTTATGCTAGGGACACTGTTTATGCTTTGAGTTTAGATTAAGAGAAGCCTGATACTTTACCTGATAGTAACCACTTGTCACTTTTGACATATATTAATCCCTCGCATTTATCCTGCCTAGTTTTTTCTAATTTGATCAAAATTTCATGTTAGAAAAAAATTGATAGATGGGAAAGAACAATTTTTAATTTAAAATTTTTCTAATACATAAAATTCTAAAAATGGTCACCTTTAAAATATTGATTTTTGGTTATTTGATTCAAATAATAGATGAGAAAAATTGTTATTAGCCCACTATCCTCATAGCCTTAGCTACCCTTCCTATGGTCATAATTCTCGTAGGTTTATATGCTTTATTTTTTTTGTGACCTAAAGTTGACTGAGATGCTATGTTTTGTCTATCACCATTTGGATCATCATTGCCACTCTGCTCTTCACAATGACCCCACTATCAACATTACTGTCAATTGTTTTACCACCTCTTACATCATCATTACCGCTACACTCTTCATAATGACCCCCATACCAACATTACTGCCACCAACTCTTGGATCATCATTGCCACTCCACTCTTGAAATTGGTCCTCCTTAATAACATAACTACCAGTTGCTCCACCACCAGACAATGACGCTTGTACCAATGTATCTATTATTGTCAATATAACTGGAGTTTTAAACATATCCAGTATGTTAGTAGGTGTATGAATGATCTCAGGTAGTAGTAGTGTAAAACAGTTCTAATTTATTGGTCAGTGAACAAAGGACCTTAGAATTATAGCAGTAGTGGTGTTAAACATCTCCAATCCGTTAAGTGTAACAAGGACCTCAGAGTTTTGAGCACTAATGATGATAAACATCTCGTTGGAAGGTAGAACAATGACATCAGGATTATGAGCAGCAAGCATTATGCATCTCTAATTGTGTTCTTATCAAGTACTTCTTTGAATTCCAACTTTTTATGCTCAATTTCATAGCATCTTTGCTAGCCTTTTGTGATCAAGTGGGACATCATGAAGTAGTGACAACCAATCCTTACCTAATTCAATCTCACCATCAAAATATTGTCGAGCTGCCACTTGTGAGAGGTAGTGCACAACATGAGCCAAGAACAAAGCAATGGTACACGATCTCCTTAATTCTCCCTGTTGGAGATATGGATCATTCTTTAAGCACGAAATTGCGATACGTCTACCTAACCACCTACGAAAAGTAAAACCAATGATTTTAAATAATTTTCCAGTGCACTTGCAAAGTTTGGTGGCAAGTTTCAAGGGACAAGAACGTAGATGTTACCTCATTAGGATCTAGATCGGAAAAGATCTTCTATAGTTTGCCACATAAAAGGCTGATACTCACCATTAAAAAAATCCAACATTATCTATTTTAGTCACCCATGACGTCATAAGTGGAAATGATGGTTTCACCTAAAAGGGGTTAAGTTTCTTAAAACAAACTGGCGCTAGCTTTGGTATGTGGATCAGAAAAAAATATTTATAAAAATAAAATGAAAAAAATAAACATTCATATTCGAAATATTTATAAAAACTAATATCTTTTTAAAAAGATAAAAAAGATATTAAAGAGATTACCTGTAAACCCAAACAAACAGCTAAACAGGCTAGTGTGTTTTTCATTTGCTTTGCATGATGGTGTGAAGATTCACCAAGCTTGCAGCACCATGTATGTTTACTTATTTCTCCCATGTCCTTAAGGAAATTAACAAACTTTTTGTGGACCTAACTTTTGCCCATGTCCAGGGAGAACATACATGCTATGCCGAGGAGGGCTATTGCTCGGGTTGTACAATTTAATTTGTCTTGATCAATATTCACTCCATCAAAAGAATTGATAAACTCAACCAACTGCTTTGAGCCTATAAATTTACGCTCAATGGGAAAACTTCTTGCTCTATTAGATTTCGGGATTTTACCCTTAAAAACTAGTTTACCATCAATTAGTAAAACAGTTATCATCAACACGTCTTCGAGGCCAAAATATAATGTTTCGGCCAATATAAAAGGCCTCAGTTCTGATATTGTATGCCTATATCAATGCAAGAAGTAGGGATTCAACATTATTGATTTTATGATCAAGTTCAAAGATGAGCTCAAATCCCGACTCCTCCAACTTTTGCTTGACTTTTTTGTGGAGTTTAGCCTTAAAATAATAAGAAACCAACTCTTTGGGGTTTCTTGCATGGGTTTAAACCTCATAGAGTTGGTTTTTACTATTCGAAGGCTAAACTCCATGAAAAAGTCAAGAAAAAGTTGAATGTGTCGGTATTTGAGCTCATCTTTGAACTTGATCATAAAATCAATCATGGTAAATCCCTACTTCTTGCATTGTTAAAAGCATTCAATATCAAAATTAGGGCCTTTCATATTGGCTAAAACATATCATATTTTGGCCTCGACAACGTGTTGATAACTGGTTTGCCAACAAGGTTTACCAATTGATAGTAAACCAGTTGTTTTTCAGGGGGTAAAATCCCAAATCTAACAGAGCAATAAGTTTTTAAACTTGTTGGTGTTCCCTTTAAGGGTAAATTTGTTGACTCGACGCAATTGGTTGAGTTTATCAATTCTTTGAATGGAGTGAATACTGATTAAGACACATTGAATCGTACAGCCCGAACAATAGCCCTCTTCGGCATAGAATGCATGATCTCCCCAAACATGGTCAAAAGTAGGGTCCACAAAAAGTTTGTTAATTTCCTTAAGAATGTGGGAGAAATAAGTAAACATGTATGAGGGGCCTCTTCACACCAGCTTGAAAGCATGCAAAGCAAATAAAAAACACACTAGCCTATTTGGCTGTGTTTAGGTTACAGATAATCTCTTTAATATATTTTTTAATTTTTATATTTTTAAAAAGATTTATTTGTTTTCATAAATATTTCGAATATAAATGTTTACTTTGTTCCATTTTTCTTTTTGTAGATACTTTTTCTAACCCACATACCAAAGTAAGCACTAGTTTGCCTTAAGACACTTGACCATTTTACAGTGAAAACATCCTTTCTACTTATGATGTCATGGGTGATTGAAATGGATAATGTTAGATTTTTTAATAGGAAGTATCAGCCTTCGATGGCAGAGCTATGGAAGATCATTTTCGAGCTAGATCCTAGTAAGGTAACATCTACGTTCTTATTCCCTGAAACTAGCTACTAGAACTTTTCAAGTGTACTAGAAAATTATTTAAAATCATTGATTTTTCTTTTCTTTTCCTAAGTGGTTTGGCAACCGTATCACAATCTCGTGCTCAATGATCCCTATCTTCAACATGGAGAATTAAGGAGATTGTACACCACTGCTTTGTTCTTGGCTCATGTTGTGCACCACCTCCCACCAGTGGCAGCTCGACAATATTTTGATGGTGAGCTTGAATTAGGTGAGGATTGTTTGTCACAACTTCATGACGTCCCACTTGATCGCAAAAAGACTAGCAAAGATACTATGAAATT
The DNA here is from genome assembly GCA_963855925.1 of Inga laurina. Classification (NCBI taxonomy): domain Eukaryota; kingdom Viridiplantae; phylum Streptophyta; class Magnoliopsida; order Fabales; family Fabaceae; genus Inga; species Inga laurina. The sequence goes on along the minus strand of OY979702.1, from coordinate 59,948,102 downwards.
GAGCATAAAAAGTTAAAATTCAAGGAAGGTCATCTCTCTTATGTTATTACAATATGTGACACTAAGATAAGCAAACCTCTCTTAACACTAACACTGAAAACAAAGTATGAAGCTGGAAGCCATACACGCCACTTGGAATCACCTGGAACATAGGAACAAAACAAACTCGTCAATTAAATCCATAAACTAGTATAGATTAAAAGAAAATCATGATTATGGAATTTGGCAATGCAGCAGGCAAAAAAATTGGGGCACAAGGTGAAGAGAAGCCTAATACCAATACATCAATCACTTCAGCCATAATTTTTCCCTCGAAATATTCATGGGTAGTGCAACCTAGTGCTCTTTTAATCCTGGGATAATGTTATTAGCCAAATTGGAGGGGCGAGGGCATACTACAACTAGCAATCTATAATCAATTTATCCATTAAGAACCGAGTATTGTGTCATTTACTTAACAAGTCACTGGTTCAGCTTTCTGGGATTGGACAACTGAGAGGTGCACTCATTTCATATAGCAAATACCAAAGAATTTTGGGGAAAAAAATTAAAGTTTGAATAATGGTGATGGATATGTTACCTCCTGTGCACCTAACCGAACTTGGACTTTTTAACATTTTCCTCTGAAATTACAAATCAGATTTAGAACAAAAATAACTCGTTCTGAGATCCAAGAATTCGAGGCATGTAATGACAAAATACAATAGATCGAGACGCCTTCTTACCCGTAAGACCCACGATGAACTTGATGATTAGGGTTCCGGTGATGGCAAAGCCTACCAGGAATGGCCAGTTACGATTCCATCCTAGCTTGAAGAAAATAAGCCATGGATCGAATTTCCTCATTTCTCACTGCTGCAGCTTCTCCCTCATTGAACTTCCTTGGTGGAGGTGGCTCAAGATCAATTGGAAGAGGCCCAAAAATGTAAGGTGGATATTGGTTCCTACGACGACCATTCCAAGAATGTGCCTGCAATGGAGACAAGTAAACAACAGTATCTCATCCAAAAATAGAAACATAGAGAGATTTCAAATGAATTAAAGACATTTTAGGAATGAAACTCTCCAAGTAACTATCACATCTAAGGAAATCAATGGCACTCCCATCAGTAGGAGGCAAACAAACAATAATATTTTGAAAATTCTCTTGTGTTTGCAAAACGGAAGGTGCGTAATCCAACTTAGTGTTGGAGTACACCACACCATCATTGCAATCACAAGAGGTGGAAGGAAAAAGAGTGGAAGAAGAAAGAGATTGTTTCATGTCATTACCACCTAAACCTTTTGAATTTTCAAAAGAATCATGTTTCTTTTCTAGACCGGGTGGCAAATCACAAGAATGAATCATTGAAAAAATAATTTTCATTTGTAAAATCATCAATCAAAGCATGTGAATCTTCCCGTACGTAACTATCACACAATTCATTGGAATCAAGAGAAAGATCTTCTTCTAGGTTATGGTCTTTCTCATTCATATCAACCATAGTAGCATTAATACAAGATTCAACATTTTCACAAGTGTCATGCTCACAATCATCAATAGTACAAGTGGATGCATTATGATTAATGGTAAAATCAACCACTTCACTAGATGCTTTTTTTCAAAACTCAATAAGCAAGTGTATTTTTCATGACAACAATCTACACATTTGATTTTTCGCACAAGAACATGAAAATATATCATCCAATATATCACAATCATCCCTAGTACTATGAAGAGAATCATTTTCAACAGTTAAAGCATCACACAAAGAAGTAGGAGCAGGGTCATCAACAAGTATAATTGAATCACTGCTATTTGAACTAATAGGTTGAGCAACTATATTTTCAAGCATTTGAGGGGATTTAACAATGTTTTCCTCATCCACCTCATCATCACTCAAATCATTAATTGCTTTACAAGTTAAAGTAGTAGGAGAGTCTATTTCTATAAGGATATGATCATTACCAAATGGTAGGGGAGACTCTTCAATGCTTTGTTATACTGGTTTCACTTCTTGTGCTTGTATGGAGGTAGGCACTGAAGGATTGGAATCTTCCACTTGTGAAGTGATATGTGGATTTTGCTCTCTAGTTTCCTTGCCTTCTTTTCCTTTTTCACTGTCTCGCTGCCTCCTCGACCTCAACAGAGAAATCGATAGGTTGTGACTAGAATGCTTCTTGTTATGGCTTGGTGATCCGCCTGCATCACAAATTTCTCAATGGACTGGACTCACGCACAAGGGTAGCGATCCATTCAAGAATAATAGGCCCAAAATAAAACAATATATGGTTTAATTGGGCCTAAATGCACTATTTACGGGATTTTGATCCACTAACTAAAGGCTTTCCTGTCAATTCATCCAAGAAGGCAAGGTTCAAATGCCTAGTGTAAGAGGTGCCCACATGTAATGTCTGACAATGCTTTAAACAAGACTACCTCCAATAGGATGATACATGTGCCTAGCAAAGAAAAAAAAACAAGAAGGTGAGGTAAAATATCAGCCAAGAGGAAAGAAAAACTATGAATAACTCATCAATAAGTTATGAGTTGAAATAGTAAGTAGTCTCATCCTCGTAAGAAGAAGAGCATAGGTTCAAATCTTGGAAAGCCCAACTACAAATGACTCTAAAGAAAGTTATGAGGAAATTACTTCACAATTTGAATAATTTCATCAAGTTTCTTAAATGTGATGTGGAGGCCGAAGGAATGAGGAAGAAGGATGAAAAGTGATTTTTTAGACGAAGAGCATGCTAACGGAATAGAACATAAAAATATATAAAATCAACGGGTAAATAAATTACTATTTTAACAATAAATTATTGATTGAGATAAGTAGTCTTATTCATATAAGGAGGATGACATAGGTTTTCGATTTCAGAAAGCACATTTGTTAGAAAAGGCGATGGAAAGGATTAATCTCAAGCCCAAATGATTTAGGTATATTTTAATCAAATTAAAAATAAAATTATTATTTCCAAAAACTATTTCCGTACTTAATAATTTTTAGATGAGAGATATATTTTAGGAAATTCAATTAATTGCAAATTCTGGCTGTTAAAGAAATGAGTGTTTACATTCTACGAATTACCTAAATAGAGAAAAATAATTTTTTATTATAAAAAAATGCAAGGAGCAAATGTTATGATTCCATTATGCAATATAGGCGACATGATGATTATATATTTATTAAAAACGTCATTTTGAAGATTTGCTTAAGAAATATTCCAAGTTTGAGAAGGATATTTTATTGATATGCAATTATGTGGGAGGGGGAAAATAAATTAAATATGCACTGCTCAGCTAACGGATATTCTCTTTCAGGAATATTCTAATGATGGCAAATCAAACTTCGAGGTCTAATAGCCGCGTCTTTAATCAACCCCCATTTTGATTAAGGAAAATCATCAAATCCTAATTATCAATTTCAATTCAATGATTCCAATTTGTGGGGTTCTATCTTATCCATTACGTGGAAACATTGCAGCTTACTAAAATTTTCCATGATATATAAGGCAACTTATATAGTTGCCATATATATAATTGCGTGCACAGGGGTGTTTTTTTTTTGCCCCTAACAGCGCGTGTGTTTTTAGATAGAGGTAGAATGTAATGTAATTTTTTTTTGCCGGTAATAACATACTTCATGGAAACATACAAATGTCCAATCCATAATACAACTTAGTAAATTAAACACAGAAGGAATTCTAATAACACAACTAACCTACTCAATAGATTTACATCTGAGAACCCATCAGTCAGGTTCTTTGAAAAATGATTGTGAGTCATTGTCTACCAATCTTCAAAGCTGCTCCGGTGAATGGAAAACCCAGTCACTGGGACATAATCCTCCAAGTGAAGCTTGAGTAACCCAGTCGACCATTACATTCGCTTTCTTGGAAATCTAATTACACAGATGGTTACGAATTAGTTTCCTTGATTCTTTGATATTATCAATGATATTTAAGCATCCCCAATCATTAGGAGGGGAGTCTTTGTTAATACACTTAACCAAGAATTGGTTATTAGACCCAAAACATACACCATTAATTTGGTTATCATGGACATAATTAATTGCTTCCAAAATAGCCAAAGCTTCAGCCATAGACACTAATGCAATGTCAATAATTCTAGAAGCCCTATCAAGCACCCATCTATTTGAATCCCGAGCCACAAAAGCTACGGCAGCCTTACTTTCCATTGATGAAAACACTTAATCTGTGTTAATTTTAAAGACATTATCTTCTGGCTTCTTGCATGCTGATTGCATACTTTTGGGAGTTGATTCATGTTGATCCTCTTGTTCGTTTCTTCTGACCCAACCCTGTGCTTCCCAATAACCTTGCAGAATTGTCCCTGATCTCTTATGATATCCCATAACTTTTGGTAAAAGATCTTAGTGAATTCGTCGGGTCTTGGTGCTTTCTGCCCTCCCATTTCGAACACAGTTGTTTCACTTCTTCGATATGAATATCCCTCAGTAGAAGTTGGTTTTCTTCAACTAAATCACAGGTTCCACACGTTCTAATATTTATGTAAAGCCCCTCTCTCCTGCTGAGGTTAATAACGTATCATAAAAGTGGGTAAAGTGGTTCCTTATCTCTTGTTCCCCTTCAAGCCTTTCATCATTATTACCTTTTATTCCCCTTCAACTAAGTGTAACCCCCCTTACGTAATTATATCCAAAATACACAATGAAAGTGAAATAGAGATCAATAATAATCAAATAACATCTACTAACCCATCTACCAGATGGGGTTTTCATAAATACATTTCAAAATCTTTATACATTGGTCTTATATTCACCTTTTGAATACAATTACTACGCGGAATATCACATTCATAACAAATCAGAGTGTACAACAATAATCCCGATAATCCCGGGTTCCATACATTATTTTAAAGCTTTACAGGGCATATTCGCCCCTATAAGCCCTCATATGGGATTACACAAATCTCATCTCAACACATAATCAAATATACATCCATATCGAATACAAATATCCCAACTACAATGATAACCAACTACCAAAATGACAATCCGAAGGAGTCCTTGTCGCCCCTGGCTGCTTGCCCCAACCTCGAGCCACCTACCCTGTCTAAAATGTTGGTAGGAGAGGGTGAGATTCTACAGAATCTCAGTAGGAAACAGATACCTATATGCATTTATGATATATATATTTAATGCATGACATGCTTGTAATACACAACTCATGCTCACACAATGACATATATGCGTGCTCAATGTTTCAACAACATACTCATGGTCATAGCATAACTAGAAACAGAGCTACAATCATTCATACATGTTTCACATAATCAAGTAAAGCAATACATGCATCAATACATAAACACAAATATCAAAGCATGCAAGAGAGGTAAGTTCCCTACTCTCTTTCCACGTATGCTCCAGCTTCGCTTACTCGCGATCAAAACGAATACTGAACCACGATCAGGGAAAATATCAACCCTATAACCAAAGTAAGGACATAGGGTTATTCTCTATTCCAAAACCTTACTTTCATATCACTTAAAGTTGGTTACCATTCATGACTTTTAGGTGGTTAATCAAAGCCTAAACATATGCCTAAAGGCTTGGGAAACACTTGACCAAAGATCACCTTTTAAAAGTCCAAAATGCTGATTTTTTGGGCTTGGCCGTGGCCCATAAATCCACTAGCCACAGCAAAAAATTGCTCAGAAACATTTGGGCCCCGGCCAAGAAAATTCTGTTTCTTGGCTGAACTTCCAAAAATCATAATTGATTCCACAAAAATCAAAATGAGGTGATTCTAAAGCCAAATGAAAGCTATTCAAGTTCTCTACACAGAAAAAATATTGGTCATTACTAGAAATCACCACAAAAATACAGAATTCCCCAAAACTCAAGACTGTCCCAAAACAGTGTTCATTTTCAACCTCAAATTTTTGGACAGTCATATCTCCCAATTCCCAAAACGAAATGGCACAAATTATTTGTCCATTTTAAAGCTTGGGATGTGAAATTTAAGACTGGAAAGTTTCATAATTTTCTAACATCATTTGCCTAGTGAAAATGCCCACACGAGCAGACTGCCCAAAATAGACTTCCAATTGACAGATTTTCAAATTTTGCATATTTGCTTCCAATTGTTCCATTTTCACATTAAACATCATTCCCACACAAAATTTCACAAGGAATTCATTAGAATCACCAAAACAACCAAATTCAAATCATATTGACATGTTATACCATAGCCACAACATGTCACACAATGTTAAAATACAATGCACCACATTGCAATCATTTCCAACCAAAGTTCCAAACAAATACCAATGGTCATAAAACATAATAAAAGACCATTTGCAACACACTACACAATGCAATTCCTTTATTTCAAAATCACATAAAATTAGGGCAAAATTCAAAATTCACAAAAATCATCCACAAATCACAAAACTTAAATCAAAAGGCTTCAAAGACTCACCTCTTCCTTTTTCCCAAACCAATTCTTAGATTCCTCAGCTTTCCAAACTCTTCAAGCTCTCAAACACCTTCTCTCACAAATCTAAAACCATAGAGATGAAGTTCTCATCACTATGAACAACATTATAGAAGGGTATTTGAGCTAAAGAAGACATCTACCAAGCCAAAAACTCACCTTGAACTTTCTCTTTCCACCCTTGCTTTGGAAAAAAATGGAGGCTTGGAAGAGAGAGAGATGAGATGAAAAGGAATCAGATTTTGGCCCCTTAATACACTCATGGCTGACTTAAAACAAAGAAGAGGGAAGAGGAAAACACTTTGAACATTTGACCAAGATCTAAGGCTCACAAATTGCCACTTGTCATCCTCCTATTCCATCTCACATGAGTTTACATAAACACACATATACTTGATTCCACCCCTTGATCTCTACACAAATCAATCTCAACCATTGATCTTAAAGTTACTAATAAGTTTCCTCTTCAGTAACTGACCAATTGGTCAGTAACTTTACCGTTTTGCCCTTGATTACAGTAATTCTCACTGAATCACCACCAACATCTCACATCTTTCCATTTATCCACAATATGCGCCTTCCCTCTATTTTTAGTCAATTTAGAGGTTAACCCATATTTAAACTTAAATACAGGGTTTCAGCGCTGCTCACAACACATACGAATCACATTCAAATCCCAAATCACATCATATTCTCCAAAAGGGTTATTTATCACTAACCACATCCAGTTTTGGAATCATTAACACTTAATCAAAATTTAGGATCTTGCTAAACCGGGGCTTAGCAATCCACTTATTTCAGGTTTATTCTCTAGCCTTGAGTCTCAAAATTCGGGGTATTACACTAAGGGTTTATAAATTCTTATTTAGAGGATTACACAACCATATCCAAAATAATATTTACAGGATATACAGTGATCCCCAATCAAAATTCGATAACCAACATCCAAAAATCAAATAACCCTATAGAAGATCTAGCCGCTGCCCTTGGTTGTCTCTTTTCCCTTTGAGCTACTTGCCCTGTCTAAAGGTTAGTTAATGGAAAGAATGAGATTCAAAAAAATCCCAGTAGTAACAAATCACTCATACCATACATAATCACAAAGCATATAATGACATCATCAAGTAGCATAGCAGCACGAAATGTAGCGTACAAGCTGTCACATATACACATAATCACAAAGTCACATCCCTCGTATCTCCACCACCTTGAAGGTACGGTCCTCCCACCAGAACCAACAATGGGCCACAGGTGAATGATTCACAAATAGGCTTCCGGCTTCTACATAGTCACATCCCCCGTATCTCCAACGCCCTGAAGGTATGGTCCTCCTACTGAAACCACCGATGGGCCACAGGTGAAGGATTTACAAATAATGATAGATCAAACATATAATGTAATACATATAGTACAAGGGAAAACATTATTACCTTATTCTTTCCTGGTGTGCACTGGCCCCGGTTGCTCGCGATTAGGGCAAATATCAAATCCTATAAACCAAAATCAAGGATGACAAGTTATTCTCTATTCCAAATTCTCACTTTCATAATGCTTAAAGTTAGTTATTATTTAAACTATTTAGATGGCTATTAAAAGGCTAAATACATGCCTAAATGGTTGGGAAAAACTTGACCAAAAACCCCCCTTTCAGAAGTGAAAACACTAATTTTAACTAATGCACTTGAGTGAGAAATGACGCATTCGAGTGACGAGATGACTTGCACTCAAGTGATGGCGACTCACTTATGTGAGTGCTTGGCCGAGAGCAACAACAAAACAGAAAAATGATCACTGCACTTGAGTCTTGAACTTAGCACTTGAGTGGTAGCCTCATGCTCACCCAAGTCCTATAAAGTGAGACACAGGAAGTAACTACCCGAGAGCAAAAGAAAATCATGAAAGGAGAAGCACACCCGAGTACTGACTCTGGCAATTGAGTGATGGCACAACACTTGTGAGTGCTAAGACACTCTTGAAAAATGGACTGTGAGTACTAACCCGAGACATGAGTTCATAGTGCCAAATACATGGGCACTCGAGTGAAACCATATGCACTCAAGTGAGAACCTAGATCACTCGCTAGTGGGAACATGCACTTCTACTTCCTCTACGTGGGAGTGCAACTGAAAACTAAAGGAAAAGAGAAAATATGATGCTGCATTTGAGTTATACCCTTATGCACTCAAGTGAGGCTTATCAGAAGCCAGAATGCACAGATGACAGAATTTTCCAAATTTCCAACCAATATGTCTAATGGCTCCCAAAATCCACAAACAACCCTATCCCCACCAAATTTTCACAAGGAATCTATTGGAATCACTAAAATAACCAAATTCTCATCATATCCCCACCTATTCAGTTTTGAACCAAAATACATCCCAAACCACCAATTTGTTAAACTCTCTATCCCAATTCCAAACTAACTCCAATGGCACAAAGACACAATATAACACTAATTTCACCACAATACAATATCCAATTCATCCATTTTAAAATCATACTATAATCAGGGCAAAACTCACAAACTCCAAAACTTAACCAATAATTACAATAAATATATCAAAATACAACACATACTTACCTCTCCCTCTTTCCAAAAGTAGTTCCTTGATTCCACCACTTTCAAATTTCTTTAACCACTCAAACACCTTTTTTCACAAATCTAAAACCATAGCAATGAAGCTCTCATCACCATGAACAACATTAAAGAAGATGAATTGAGCATTCAAAGACAAATTCTCACCCAAACTTGAGCTTCCTTCTTTCTCTTTCCTCCTTGCTTTGAACGAAAATAGAGAATGAGATGATGATGAAGAAACAGATTTTTCCCTTCCCCATGCATGTTGGCCGACCTTGAGGGAGAGAGGAGAGAGGGAAAGAGTTGAAAATTTGACTTTGATCCCATGGCTCTCATATTGCCAAGTGTCAACATCTTATCCTCTCTTCCATGAACACACATAAGCTCACATACACATAATTCCACCCTCTTACCCAATTGAGCACTAATCACAATTATTGATCTTTAAATTACCAATGAGTTTCCTTTTCAGTAACTGACCAATCGGTTGGTAACTTTCCTTTTTCCCATTTTGCCTCTGATTATGGCAATTCTTACTGAATCACCACTAAACATCTTTATATCATTTCATTCTTCATTCATGCGCCCTCCCCTACCCTTAGGGTTCATTTTAAGCTTTGTCACATAATTAAGCTCAAATGCAGGGTTTAGGCATTGATTATAACATATTCAGATCAAATTTCACATTATATTCTTCATAAGTATTTATTCAACAATAATTACATTCACTTTTGAAGTCATTTGCCCTTAACTACATTTTGGGGCATCACACTTTCTATCCTATGTTCCCCTCCAAATTTCTTTGATTAGCTCTAATAGTTTGGGATGACTTAGCCATCGCGCATCAAACCTGAATAGAAGAGGGGTTTTGGCTTCCACATATTCATATTCAATAATTATTAGGCAATGGTTAGATCTTATTGCCTCTAGCACTTTTCCGTATCCCTGTTGAAACGTAGTTCTCCAAGTTGCACTTGACACACCCCTGTCCAATCTTTCCCTTATGAAGTCTTCAGAACTCCTATTATTTATCCAAGTATACTTATAGCCCCTGAATTCAATTTCCATTAGATCACAGTTCATTATAAAACAACGAAACCGATCCAAATCCCTTTGAGAACTTACCCTACCCCATTCCTTATCTGATAAATATAACATTTCGTTAAAATCCTCAAAGATTAGCTAGGGAATAGAGTCATCCGGTTTTAATTGTTCAAGTTCCCACCACCGTTGAATTTTCTACTGAACTTCTACCGGACCATAAACCATCGTGATACTACCCATACAATTTCCTTGAAACCTCACCTCATCTAAATGGATAATATGCTTGCTTACCAACCCAATCGTGAACGACACCCCTTCTTTCCACCACACCGCCAATCCCCTAGCTCTCCCCACTGGATCACAATATTCCCCATAATCATATTTCAATTTCCTTCTAATTTTATCCACTTTTTCCTTCTTCATTTTAGTTTCTGACAAAAAGACTAGCAATGGTTTAAATTTACCATACTAGAACTTTAGGTTGCGAATTGTCAAGGTATTTCCAAGACTTTGACAATTCCATCTTGGGCAAATCATTACTCTCTGGTGGCTAATTCCGACCAGCCACTACACCCTCTAGTATCCTCCCCGCTTTCATGCTAGTATGCCATCTCAACGCTCCATCCATACCTGAAGACATCAGCCCTTACTACCAATTGAAGATCAGAATTTACATTGTGAAATAGGGCCCTTTTTTCTTTCTTTTTCAGTCACGCTTGCTTTTTCTGTTCAATACCCATTCAAAAGTTGAGATCCCCCCTCATAGCTATAGTTGAAGTTCTTTGAGCCGTCAGTTTGTGCAATGCTTTACAGTTCCGCCACTGCTTTTTCTTTATCGCCCGTACTCTTTGGAGACTCTTGAGAGTGATCCTTTCATCTTTTTATCAGGGTGTCTCGTCTTCTTCTATCATTTTCCTTTTCAACGACACCTCTTGAATTCCCTAAGCTACCTCTCCCACATCTATGTTTTAGATCAGTACTAATGCCTTGGAGTCTTAGGCTCCTTCATCATCTTCTTCGGCCAACTCTACCTAGTACTTACTTTGTGATTTTAGTAGCTTCTCTCTACGAGTTCTCAAGAGGTTGTTTGTCCCACTTATTTCATTAAAGCCCCAGCCCAAACCAATTTAGTTGGGCTTTACTTTTATTTATTGGGCCTCACAAGCTTGACTCATCCCACCAGCATGACTCACGTGATGAAAAGCAACTCTAGAAAAAGGACTTTCCAGATTTGATGTTAGATCCCATATGTTTTGATGATAACAAATATTGGATTAATCATACAAAGGTTTTGATAATAAACAAAATGATTTGAACAAAGTAACTAAGTTTTTGGTGACAGGGAAAAGAATTACTCGAGTAGCTACTCAAGTAATGAAGAAGAAAAGCAAGACAGAGATCAGGAGAAAACATGACCAGCTGGATTCTGAAGACATTACTCGAGTAAGCCCTCGGGTAATGGTCCTTCATTACTTGAGGGATCACTCGAGTAATCTGTGAAGAATTGTTCTCCATCAAAAATTACATGTGATTACTCAAAGGAATCACTTAATCACTTGAGTAATCTACAGAGTTATTTGACAAACTTAATCGAGGGATCACTCAAGTAACCAAAGCAAAAATCATCCAGTAGCTCTCGGCCAAGAAATGCCAGACATTACTTAAGTAGTTACTCGAGAAACCAGATGTGAAAAAGCCACATTACTCGACGGATCACTCAGTAACATGAAATGAAAAGATTGAATTACTCGATAAAAGAAAGAGAAAATTATTTAAAACATTTTTATAAAAGAAGTTTTGTGATCAGAAGATAATTTGAGTACCTTATTGATCCCCAAATATGTGAAAATACTCCTATCAGTATCACACTGTACGCCTTTTGCACGATCACTCCACGCAGATGATCTACGTGAAGTGAGAAGAGAGAAGGGGTATTTATAATACCCCCTGCCTCCAATAATTAATAATGAGGGGAGGCACCGCATTTTCAACTGTTCGGCCCCCACAATTTTTATTTATTATTATTATTTTTAATCGAATCCCACGTTTTTTTAATTTCAAAAGTTACTACTAAGTTCATAATTATCTCTAAATTATAATTATATTCTAAAAATAAGGATGTTACATTTGTACTCTAATATTGGCTTTTGGGTGGAGATATCTGTGTTGCTTCTATATGCTTGAACCCAAACGTGTATATATAGATAAAAGGGTATGTGGAAAACCATTAATATATGTGATAAGAACAAATCCTATTGACAGATAAGGTCTCAAAGTTCACAAGAGGCCACATGGTGTTGTCTCTGAGGTCTTTCTCAAGGACCAACTAGTACACCTTCAAAGAATACAACTCATGCGTTTCATCAAATTAATTACATGTTATCTAGTCACTATGAACCACAATTTGATGTCCATCAACTTGTAAGCAACTCCTCGTGAGAGTGCAATAAGTTTGGTCCCATTGTTAGGCTAACATTCATATCATTTACCAAAGATATGAATGTAATTATTGCAACAAATGGGGCCAAACTTCATGCACTCTCAACAGGTGCTGCCTCTAATTTAACAAACAGCAAATTGTGGTTCTTACAAGCTAGATATCTTGCAATTAATATAGGTTTCTCTTTTCCTTCCATACACATCAGATTTATCTCAAGACAACAGCATGTGAGCTCTTGTGAGCTCTCAAGCTCTTGTCTATCAGTAAGCCCCACTTCATCAATCATCCAAGTAGCCAACTATTATTTCTTGCTTATTATTTTATCTATATAACTTAGTTTTGCAGGCACTCAGAAGCAACACAATTCTTTGCCATCCTGAAATATGAAAACTCAGAAGCTTCTTACTCACAGAAAAGAAGAAGAACAATGGGTTTTCGTCTGCCTGGAATAAGAGGGCGTTCCTTTTCTGCAACAGAATCTGCTATGAAGACAGTGGATGTCCCGAAGGGCTGCCTAGCAGTTTATGTTGGAGAGAGATTGAAGCGCTTTGTTATTCCTATATCATACTTGAATCAACCTTCATTCCAGGAATTACTTAGTCAAGCTGAAGAAGAGTTTGGTTATGATCATCCAATGGGTGGCCTCACAATTCCATGCACAGAACAGTCCTTTGAGAATATAATTTGTGGCTTGAATGAGTGTTGACAAGCTATTGTTTAGATATGACTAAAAACTTAGTGATTACTCAAGAGAGTTTTGTAAAGTAGGCAAATTCTTGTAGTGTAGGGATTTTTTTCCTTACCATCAATGGGAAGTGAAATTGCTCATTTAAATATGATTTTTATGAACAGAGTTGGTTTCGGATTTTGTTATTTTTCCCTAAATCTAATTCAATTGTCAAATACAAAGTTATTAAGCTCTCGAGTGATTATGGTCGACAACTGAATTGAACAAACTATTCCTTTTCGTTAAAAAAAACATTTTTGATGAACTGTTAAGTTCATCATGCATATATGGCTTTTGGCCCATTAGATCCATTGAATAACTAACTTGGATCTTAAGACTAAAGTACACCAAAGTGAAAGTATATTCTGACAAACTAACAATAAATTCAAAATTAACTTGGGATCTTAATTGAACGTATGATATCCGTCATACAAGTCATGTTCTATTACATGGAAGCAAATGACCATTGATCGTGAAATCTAGAAACCATTGGCTATAGATTAATATCGAACTTGTATATGTTATTTACTACTCTCAGCTTGTTTCAGAGCAAACCATATCTTTCTTTCATGAATGAAATATGATCTTATCATGTCGGCTATACTTCGCAGTTTTAAATTCCATTGCATTAATTAGAGTGAAGAGAATTGAAGATTAGAATTGATTGTTGTTATATTCAGAGAACAAACGATTACATTTATAGGAAAAAATCAGATCTGAACACTGCCTACAATCTCTGACTAACATGCCTACCATCTCTGACTATCATTATGGTCCTATAATTACACTGCCTACAATCTCTGACTTTTAACACTCCCCCTCAAGTTGAGCTATAGATATCAATCAAGTTCAACTTGCCAATTAGATACTCCAATCTGTCCTTAGGCAACCCTTTGGTGAGGATGTCTGCAGTCTGTTCTTTAGAAGGAATATATCTTAGATCAACAATACCTTCATCAACTTTTTCCCTTATAAAATGTCTGTCTATCTTGACATGTTTAGTTCTATCATGTTGAACTGGATTATGAGCAATGTTGATTGCAGCCATGTTGTCGCAATAGACCTTAATTGGTAGATTTATGGACTTCCTCAAGTCTTCAAGAACACGTTTTATCCATATTCCCTCACAGATTCCCAGTACTACAGCCCTGTATTCAGCTTCAGCACTGCTTCTCGCAACTACACTTTGCTTTTTGCTTCTCCATGTGACTAGGTTACCCCATACATATGTACAATATCCAGATGTGGATTTCCTGTCTTCTCGGTCACCTGCCCAATCAGCATCTGTAAATAACTCTACAATTCGTTTGTCAGTTTTCTTAAACAGCAAGCCACGCCCTGGAGATCCCTTCAAGTAACGAAGGATCCTGTAAACTTCATTCAAATGTTTCTGTTTAGGATCATGAGAATGCTGGCTGACCACACTTACTGCAAATGCAATGTCTGGTCTAGTATGAGACAGGTATATTAGTTTTCCTACCATCCGTTGATAGTTCCCTAAGTCCACTGCCTTACTGAGATCTGTATCTTCATCTATTTTATCTACCCGTATAGGTGTGTCACTGGGTCTGCAACCTGTCATCCCTGTTTCTTTTAGGAGATCGAGAATATACTTCCTTTGGGAAATATAAATTCCTTTCTTGGATCGGGCAACTTCCATTCCAAGAAAATACTTCATTTCTCCAAGATCTTTGATCTGAAATTCTCGTGCTAGGGCTTTCTTAATTTGATTGATTTCCACACTATCATCTCCTGTAAGGATTATATCATCAACATATACAGCCAGAACAGCCATCTTACCCTTATGATGTTTGACAAACAGAGTATGGTCGCTCTGCCCTTGAGTATATCCATGTCTCTTCAGAACCCTGGTGAATCTGTCAAACCAAGCACGTGGAGATTGCTTTAACCCATATAATGACCTCTTTAACTTGCAGACTTGGTCATCCTTTTTCCCTGGGAACCCTGGAGGTAACTTCATATACACCTCTTCCTTGAGTTCTCCGTTGAGGAAGGCATTTTTTACATCAAGTTGGTGCAGATTCCAATCTAAATTCACTGCAATAGATAATAGTATTCTGATGGTATTCAACTTGGCTACCGGAGCAAATGTTTCTGTGTAATCTTCCCCATATTTTTGTGTGAAACCTTGTGCAACCAATCTAGCTTTGTATTTCTCGAGTGTTCCATCTGCTCTATATTTAGGAGTGAATACCCATTTGCATCCAACAGCCTTTTTCCTTTCAGGTAAATTTACTACATCCCATGTCTTATTGCGCTTGAGAGCTTCCATCTCCTCTAAGACAGCTTGTCTCCACTCAGGTATAGCCATAGCCTCATCAATCGTGTCTGGTATCCTGATTTTATCAAGATGAGATACAAATGCATTGTATTTAGATGAAAGAGCCTTATAAGAGACAAATTTCTCCTCTAAGACAAATGGCTCTGATACCATGAAGAGAATTGAAGATTAGAATTGATTGTTGTTATATTCAGAGAACAAACGATTACATTTATAGGAAAAAATCAGATCTGAACACTGCCTACAATCTCTGACTAACATGCCTACCATCTCTGACTATCATTATGGTCCTATAATTACACTGCCTACAATCTCTGACTTTTAACTTAGAGTTTTCCCATAAAGATCTCAAAGAAAACAATATTGAAGCATGGTAAATTCTTTTAAATGTGATTTATGTCATCTCTTCCTTTATTGAATAAAAGTACTTAGTAAAGAAGAGAAATTGTATTTCATAGTTTTTATATGAAATGCAAAAATATTTTTAAGTATAATCATTTTTTCTTTTGTCTTTCTATTGAGGGTTTTCTAAGATTTACCTGCACGTTAGTGCAGAAGCATCTTTAGATTTTTAAATAAATTCCTGTTTAGATTACAGATGTTTAAAAAATTACTTGACAAATCTAAAGTGTAGAAAGTAAGAGAGATCATTACCTTAATACCCCCAATGTTTATATTTTGCAGACATCTGCTTGGAAAATAAAAGATAATTAAAGTCTCTGTTCATATATTTCTCATTGAAATGGTCACTCTTCCTCCCCAAGAATGGTAGGAAAAATCTTTACATCATAAGAATTTGTTTACACGACAAAATTGTTTTGACTAATCTCTAGTCTATGTTATTCATAATTGAGATCAAAACAATAATTTGTCAGCAGCCATTCAAGCAAGAAGTTACAATCTCAAAGTCCTCTTCAGTGCAAGGAATTGTGAGGCCGCCCATTGGATGATCGTAACCAAATTCTTCCTCAGCTTGACTCAGCAAATCTTGAAATAAAGGTTGGTACAAGTATGATATGGGAATCACAAACCTCTTCATCTTCTCTCCAACATAGACTGCAAGATAACCCTTTGGCACGTCAACTCCTTTTGAAGATGCAAGATTTCTTGAAAATGGCGAGGCCCTTCTAAGTCCGGGTAGACGAAAACCCATTGCCTTTTAAGAAGAGAAAAGTTTCTAAAGCTTTGTGGGTAAAGGTAGGCTTGTATTTCTGATTGCTTCAGGATGGATTTTTTTGTGTTGCATCTGAATAAACCCATAGGTATATATAGGTGAAAGGGTATGTATAAAACCATTATCAATGCGATGCCAGACAAGGGCTCAAAGTTCATAAGAGGTCACATGGTGTTGTCTCATGGTCTTTCTCAAGGACCAACTTGTACCCTACAAAGAGTACAACTAATATGTTTTATCAGATTAATGATACCATTTCTAGTCAGTATGAGCAACAATGTAATGTTCATTAACTTGTGAGCAACTCCTCGTGAGAGTGCTACAAATTTGGTCCTACTGTTTGGCCAACATTCATATCATTTACCAAAGATATGAGTGTAAATTATTGCAAAGAGTTTATTCTGCCAGCTAATGGGGCCAAACTTCATGTACTCTCACAAGGTGCTGCTTCTAATTTAACAGACATCAAATTGTGGTTCTTAGTAGCTAGAAATTTAGCAATTAATATAGGCATCTCTCTTCCTCTAGACAAGAGCTTGTGAACTCTTGTGAGCTCTCATGCTCTTGCTTATCAGTTGGCCCCACTTCATCAATCTTCCATGTAGCCAACTATTTCCTCTTAGCATTTTATCTGCTAACTATTGGGGCCAAACTTCATGTACTATCACAAGGTGATGTTTCAAATTTTATGAACATAAAAGTGTAGTTTAAACTGGCTAGAAATCTGGCAATTGATATGGGTTTGTGTCTTCCTTTCAAACACATATGTTTAATTTCAAGTACGGTGCTTGACTGTCCTTGAGATGAGAGGCCTCTAAGACAACAGCATGTGACCTCTTTGTGAGTTTTGGGTTCTTGTCATCCAAGAGACCCCACCTCATCAATCATCCAAGTCGCAATTATTTTCTCTTCATTCTTTTAGTTATATATATATATATATATTTGCAAGCATTCAGAAGCAACACAGAATTTTTCCATACAAAAGCATCAAAACAAAGAGCTTCCTACTCACAGAAAAATGGGTTTCCGTTTACCTGGAATCAGAAAGGCTTCCTTTTTAGCAAATCCTACGTCTTCAAAAGGAGTCAATGTGCCAAAGGGCTATCTTGTAGTTTATGTTGGGGACAAAATGAAGAGGTTTTTGATTCCTGTAGCATACTTGAATCAACCTTCATTTCAAGACTTGTTGAGTCAAGCTGAAGAAGAGCTTGGCTATGAATATCCAATGGGTGGCCTCACAATTCCTTGCACTGAAGAGTCCTCTGAGAGTATAATTTCTGGTTTGAATGAATGTTGACAAGCCATTGTTTAGATAAGACTAACAACTTAGTGATTAGTCAAGAGAGTTTTGTAAAGTAGGCAACTTCTTATAGTGTTTAGATTTTTTTCCTTTCCATCAACGGCAAGTGAAATTACTCATCTGAATGTTAATTTTATAAACAGAGTTAATATCATATTTTGTCATTTTTCCCATAAATCTAATTCAATTATTAACTACGAAGTTAAGATTTTGCGCAGAAGGGATTTCTAGTGATTTTTTTAACCTTTCCTTATTCCTTCTTCTGGAGGTGGAAATTTGCACTATGTATGAGAGAATTTTGAGAAGACATTTATATACTTCGGTTTCATTGTGTCATACATCAATGTCTTTTAGCATATCGAATGTCTTCTTAATAAAATAAGAAATTGTCAAACCAGAAAATGCAAGAAAAAGCTCAAAATAGAACATAATTAAAAAGTCCCTGCAAAGCATGACAATATACATACTTACATATATATATCTGTATGTCAGGAGAAAGGACCAAAATAGGTAATCAAACTAGCAGAGGGAATATCACTTGCACCAAACATGGAAGTTACTCCACTTTGTCCCAAATAGCATAAGACAAGTGCTAGTATATTTTTTCATAACATGTTCTTTTGGTTCCCTGCCATAAAGATTCAAATTTGTCAGAATTTTTTTTTATTTTGGTAAAGAACTATTCGTCATGAAATCTAGAAACCAGTTGCTATAGCTTAATACAGCACTTACATGTTATTTACTACTTTTAGCTGGTTTCAGAGGAGACTTTATCTTTTTCATGAATGAAATAGGATCTTTTCATGTTGGCTATACTTGGCAATTTTAAATTCCAATGCATTAATTAGAGTTTTCCCATAAAGATCTCAAAGAAAACAATATTGAAACATGGTAAATTCTTCTTAATGTGACTTATGTCATCTCTTCCTCGATTGAATAAAATTACTCAGTAAAGAGAAATTGTTTTTCATAGTTTTTGTCATAATGCAAAAATATTTTTAAGTATAATTATTTCTTCTTTTGTCTTTCTATGGAGGGTGTGCTAAGATTTACCTTCACTTCAGTGCAGAAGCTTCTATAGGTTTCCAAGTAAATTCATGTTTATAGGACAGATATGTTTAAGAAATAAATTGACAAATCCAAAGTGTAGAAAGTAAGAGAGATCATAATTCATAACCTTATAAAAGGGATAATATTTGGTTATATTCATCAATGTTTAACCGCTTAATACCACCAATGTTTAGAGTTTAGAGATATATGCTTGGAAACTATGAGATAATAAAAAGTCACTGTTCAGTTATTTCTCATTGAAATGGCCACTTTTCCTCCCAAAGAAGGGTAGGTAAAAATCTTTACACCATAAGAATTTTCTTACACTACAAAATAGTTTTTGACTAATCACTACACTGTGTCAATCGTAAATGAAACCTTAAAAAAATAACTTTTCAACAGCCATTCATCAAGCAGGAAATTGCACTCTCAAAGTCCTCTTCAATGCAAGGAATTGTAAGGCCGCCCATTGGATGATCATAACCAAACTCCTCCTTGGCTTGACTCAGCAAATCTTGAAATGAAGGTTGGTTCAAGTGTGATATGGGAATCACAAACCTCTTCATTTTCTCTCCAATGTAGACTGCAAGATAGCCCTTTGGCACATTGCCTCCTTTGGAAGATGCAAGCTTTCTTGAAAATGAAGAAGCCCTTCTAATTCCAAGTACACGAAAACCCATTGGTTGTTCAAGAAGCCAAGGGACTCAGTAGCTTTTGCTGGTGATGAAAGGCTCTGTGTTCTCAGATTGGCTTTTGGGTGGAGATATCTGTGTTGCTTCTCAATGCTTGAACCCTTAAGTATATATAGATGAAAGGGTATGTGGAAAACCATTAATGTATGTGATAAGAACAAATCCTATTGGCAGACAAGTGCTCAAAGTTCACAAGAGGCCACATGATGTTGTCTCTGTGGTCTTTCTCAAGGACCAACTAGTACACCTTCAAAGAATACAACTCATGTGTTTGATCAAATTAATTACATGTTATCTAGTCACTGTGAACTACAATTTGATGGTCATCAACTTGTAAGCAGCTCCTCGTGATAATGGTATAAGTTCGGTCCCATTGTTAGGCTAACATTTATATCATTTACCAAAGATATGAATGAAATCATTGCAAAGAGTTTATTCTGCCAACTAATGGAGCCAAACTTCATGTACTCTCAACAGGTGCTGCTTAAAATTTAACAGACATCAAATTGTGGTTGTTACAAGCCAGAAATCTTGCAATTAATATTGGTTTCTCTCTTCCTCTAGGCAAAAGTATGTGAACTCTTGTGAGCTCTCAAGCTCTTGTCTATCAGTAAGCCCCACTTTATCAATCATCCAAGTAGCCAACTATTATTTCTTGCTTATCATTTTATCTATATAACTCAGTTTTGCAGGCACTCAGAAGCAACACAATTCTTTGCCATCCTGAAATATGAAAACTCAGAAGCTTCTTACTCACAAAAAAGAAGAAGAACAATGGGTTTTCGTCTGCTTGGAATAAGAGGGCGTTCCTTTTCTGCAACAGAATCTACTATGAAGACAGTGGATGTCCCAAAGGGCTGCCTTGCAGTTTATGCTGGAGAGAGATTGAAGCACTTTGTTATTCCTATATCATACATGAATCAACCTTCATTTCAGGAATTACTTAGTCAAGATGAAGAAGAGTTTGGTTATTATCATCCAATGGATGGACTCACAATTCCTTACACTGAAGAGTCGTTTGAAAATATAATTTCTGGCTTGAATGAGTGTTAACAAACTAACGTTTAGATAAGACTAACAACTTAGTGATAAGTCAAGAGAGTTCTATAAAGTAGGCAAATTCTTGTAGTGTAGAGATTTTTTTCCCTTACCATCAATGGGAAGTGAAATTACTCATTTGAACGTAATTTTTATGAACAGAGCTAATATCAAAATTTTGTTATTTTCCCCTTAGATATTAAGCTCTTGAATGATGAGGAATGATAACTGAATTGAACTACCTCCACTCCTAAATGTAGGGCCGGAGTATATCTTTTTTTTTTTTTTTAATGAACTGTTAGGTTACACTTGCATATATGTCTTTTGTCTCATTAGAACAATTGAATAATTTAGTTCGGATCTTAGGACTTTTGTAGAAAGAAGAATTTAGCACACCAAAGAGAAAATATTCTCTAACAATAAATTCAAAATTTAAGAACTTACATGCAAATCAGAAGAAACCATAAATGTACAATAGCTCAGTTTTAGTTTTTGTATGCATATACGTTATTATTTCAAAAAATAGAAGGATAATTTTATTAAAAAAAATTGAATCTACAGTCGGATAGATGACAACTCAAGAGATACAAAAAATGCTCAAAATAGAACATGCTAACTGAGACCCTTTAAACCATAATAATGTATTTAAGATTTCCAAACTCTTTGCATTTGAGATAACGAGAATATCACATTATCCATATGATATTCTAGTTATTAAGTTCTTTTTTAATTCAATATATGATATCGGTTACTATCAGGTCAAGTACAAGTTATGAAGTACTAATACATGGGGAAAAATGTACTATTCATCATGACATCTAAAAAACAGTGGCTATAGCTTAATATGGGACTTATGTGTTGTTTACTATTCTCAGCTGGGTATGACATACAAAAAAATATTTTTTTAAGTCTAATAATTTTTTATTTTGTCTTTCTATTGAGGGTGTTATAAGATATACGTACACTTTAGTGCTGAAGAATCTTTAGCCTTCCAAGTAGATTCTGATTTAGATGACAGATATGTTTAAGAAACTTGACAAATCTAAAGTGTAGAAAGTAAAAGAGATCATAACCTTGGAGAAAAAATAATGTTGAGTTATCATCAGCAATTTTTCTTTGCTAATTAGGTGGCCAATAGGAAATGCAATTTTCAATTGAGGAAGATCTGCCAGCATAGTAAGTATTTTGAAAATCAAGAGCAAGAGTTTTGCAAAGCTCAGAACACAATCATCATCCAACCGAATCAATGGCTTATTTCTTATTCTTCAGTTGCAGACATGCTCTAAGAACCTCTGATTTTTGCTGGATATCACAGATTTCTCCATATTATTCTTCGTTATAGTCCCATACTTTTATTAATTTCCTTTAGTTGCTCATTTTTTATCTATTATATTTATCCCTAAATTTTTTACTCAATTGTGGAAGTGAGTTTCCACAACTTTTACTTTATTAGTATCGTATTTCATGAGATTAGATTCCACTACTTTTCCTCTATTTATGTTTTGTTTTATGGAATTCAGAGGACAGACAGTTGGTTCACAAAGATCCTTGATGAAATGCAACCAAAATATGGTGGATTCAATCAAATGAGAAGTCCTTGTTATAAACAAGGACCCAACTTTATAAAACAGTTGCGTTTCAGTTTTGGTTTATTAATGTTTAACTGCTTAATCCCTTTAATCTTCTGATTGGATAATGAGATTTGCAGGAAAAGGATAAGGAAAAGAAAAGAAAGCAGCATATACTAAATCCTTAGAAATTTCTCATTGAACTGGATTTTTTCCTTTGCCAAGGATGGCAAGGAAAAAAAAATTTACATCAAGAATTTGCCTACTTTTCAAAACTGTGTTGGCTAAACACTAATTTATGTGATACTTATCTGGAAAACAACTAATCAGCGCCATTCAAGTAAGAAATGATACTCTCAAAAGCATATACTTCACAAGGAATTGTGAGGCCACCCATTGGAGGATCATAACCAAACTCTTCCTCAGCTTGTCTCAACAAATCCTGAAATGCAGGTTGGTTCAAGTATGATATGGGAATCACAAACCGCTTCATTTTCTCTCCAACATACACGATAAGATAGCCCTTCGGCACGTGGACTCCTTTTAGAGATGAATTCCTTCTGATACTAGGCAAACGAAAACCCATTTTTTCTGTGTTAGGAAGAGAATATTGTCAGATGGTTTTATGGGTAAGAAAGAAACTAGACCTTGACTCTGGATTTGAACAGTTTGAGTTGCATCTGAATGAATGTTTCCTATGAGTATATATAAAGATGAAGAAGGGATAAGAGAGATAGCATTCTAATGAGAATAGAACCTACTGGTAGACAAGAGTTCATAGCTCACAAGGGATCACATGCACTTGTCTTAGATATGTCTTTGTCAAGTATGAATTAGTATCTTATCTGAAACATTAAAACCTGTTGTTGGGAGAGATGTGGGGAAGTATGTCTAGTTGGTATGAACCACAATTTAATGTTTGGAAAACCAAACACTTTCATTAGACAAACTTGATCTGTGAAACCAAATCTCTTCATGTTTAGGTCAGCATTTGAAAATATTTAGACGTTTTATGAATTTGGTTTCAATCATTTTTGCATAGCAGGTACAGTTTTGTTAAGTGTTCTTGTACCACAAGGGATCACATGCACTTGTTTTAGAAGTCCTTGTCAAATGTCAATTAGTATCTTATCTGAAATATTAAAACCTGTGTTTGGTAGTGATGTGGGGAAGCAATATTAATGAATAAACATGGCATGTCTAGTTACTGTTAGTATGGACCACAATGTAATGTTGGGAAAATCATATAATACCATGAGACAAACTTGATCTGTGAAACCAAATCTCATGCTGAAACATACTCTTCATGTTTAGGTCAGTATTTAAAAGTATTTAGACAGCTTATGAATTTGGTCTCAGCCAGTTCTGCTTAGCATATATATAACACTTCTGTTTCCTTTTTTTTTTTTTTTTTGTGTAGAATCATAATTCATACAGGTTCAATGTTGCTGGGTGAAACAGAAACGGAAAACAGAACAATGAAACAGAGAAGAGAGAATGTGAACAGCAGCCAACGTTGACCTTGCTATGATGTAAGCACTGACGTTTGAACAGGGGAAGAGGGTTGGTGTGTGTTGCCGGAACTGACTTTCTCATTATTTTAAAAATTTATAAGGTTTTGGTTTTAGTATAAATAGGGGAGTTGTTTTTCATTGTAATCATCAAGAGTTTGAATAAACATATTGAGTTTTGGTTTCTATACCATTTTGGTACCAGAGCTGAGTTCTAGAGAGCCAGAGAGCGAAAGAGTGAGGAGTGGGTGAGAAAAAAAAAACGTGAGAAAAAGGGGGTGTCGGATTTTCACTCTCGGAGCGTTTTTTGAAGAAATCGACCTCACCATTGTGTTCAGAAGGCCGAAAAACCTAGGAATAGCCTCGGTCACCGCCGAAAAACACCTCCACGCGCCTCCACGGACGTCGCCGGAAAGTTGCCGGAAAAGTCGCCGGAATTTCAGACGGTCGCCGGAGTCCAGAGGTTGAAGACGACCCAGTCATCTGCCACGTCATCACTGTCTGACCAGTCAGCGCCACGTCGTCCAATCACTGACTGCCACGTGTCATAACAGCCACGTCATCAATCCCAGTCAGCCCAACTTTCAGAAATTGCAATTTGACCCCTACATTTGATAAAATTTACAATTTTTGCCCCCAAAACTTTCTGAAATTACATTTTGGCCCCAAATTTCTTCCAAAATTACATTTCGGACCCCAAAACTTTCTGAAATTATATTTTGGCCCCAAATTTCTGCCAAAATTACATTTCGGACCCCCAAAACTTTCTGAAAATATATTTTGGCCCCAAATTTCTGCCAAAATTACATTTCAGACCCCCAAACTTTCTGAAATTATATTTTGACCCCAGATTTTTGCCAAAATTACATTTCCATCCCTGAAAGTTAAGAAATTACCTTTCTACCCCATTTGTCCATAAAATTTCCAATTTTACCCCTTACTTGCCATAAAAACCGATCCTATCCTTGTACTTTTCCATCCTATACCTAACCTCACAAGAACAATTCCAAAATGCCTCCAAGACGCAGAAACACACGCGAGATTGAGATGGATGAGATGAGACACCGGATACAGGAATTGGAAACCACTGTACAAACGCAGCAAGCCATGCTAGAATCTCGCAGTAAATATCCAGAGGATGATTCAGATAACAATAGTTCGTCTTCCACTGACTACCGCCATCGTCCTCAACAACAATCATTCCGCCTTAATGACATTAAGGTAGACATTCCTGAATTCGAGGGAAGACTCCAACCGGACGAATTCATTGACTGGCTACAAACAGTTGAACGAGTCTTTGAGTACAAAGAGATTCCAGATGAGCAGAAAGTTAAAATTGTTGCCATCAAATTAAAGAAACATGCCTCCATATGGTGGGAGAATCTCAAAAGAAGGCGTGAAAGAGAAGGAAAAAGCAAGATATGAATGTGGGACAAGATGCGACGCGAGTTCTCATGTAAGTTTCTTCCAGAAAATTATTATCAAGATAATTTCCTTCAGTTACATCATCTTCGCCAAAAGGCTATGTCTGTAGAGGAATATACGAGGGAATTTGATAAGCTCATGATGAAGTGTGATATCCAAGAAAGGGAGGAGCAAACAATAGCTCGTTATCTTGGAGGGTTGAATACTAACATTGCCCATCCAGTGCAGCTCCAACAATACTGGACTCTAGATGACGTCATTCGTCTAGCCATACGTATTGAGAAACAGTTCCCCAAAAGGTTTCCGTTTCAACCGTCTTCCTCCACTGAAATTCCTTTTGATGAACATGAAGCACACATGCATCGGCCTACACAAATGCATCAACATAACTCTTCAAGCAAGCCTACACAAGAATATCAGTCTAACTCTTCAAGCAAGCCTCCACCAAAGGCTATCAAGGAATTTAGTTCCAAAGCACCTAAGTGCTTCAAATGCCAAGGGTTCGGTCATATCGCTTCAGAATGTCCTACCCGCAGAGTGGTTACTATTATTGAAGGGGAAACTTTTGCAGTTTTTGAAGAAGAAAAGGAGCTCATACCCGACAAAGAACCTGTCTTTGATGAAGAGCCAATTTTTGATGAAGAAGTCATTCCTCCTGATCAAGGCGAAACACTTGTGATTAGACGAAGCTTGCATACAGCCACAGTAAAAGAAGAGCCGTGGCTACGTCACAACATTTTTCATACTCGCTGCACTACTCAAGGTAAAGTCTGTGACGTCATTATTGACAACGGAAGCTGTGAAAATGTAGTCTCTAACTACATGGTAGAAAAGTTACAACTACCAACTCACAACCATCCGTACCCATACAAGCTCCAATGGTTCAATAAAGGAAGCGCAGTCAAAGTGTCAAAACGATGCCTTGTTACTTTTGCTATTGGAGAAAGGTATCACGATGAAGTTTGGTGTGATGTTGTTCCGATGGACGCTTGTCATCTTCTTCTGGGAAGACCTTGGCAATATGATCGACGAGCTCTATACGACGGTTATGCAAACACATATTCCTTTCAGAAGGATGATATGAAGATTCAGCTCGAACCATTGCCACCAGATAAACACATCAAAATCAAAAATAAGTCCAAGTCATTTTTACTTAAGCATAAGGTTTCAGATTTATCTCCATTTATTGATGATGATGTTGTTTGTGACTCGAGGACGAGTCTTGTCCAACCCCGGGAGAATGAAACAGAAACGGAAAACAGAACAATGAAACAGAGAAGAGAGAATGTGAACAGCAGCCAACGTTGACCTTGCTATGATGTAAGCACTGACGTTTGAACAGGGGAAGAGGGTTGGTGTGTGTTGCCGGAACTGACTTTCTCATTATTTTAAGAATTTATAAGGTTTTGGTTTTAGTATAAATAGGGGAGTTGTTTTTCATTGTAATCATCAAGAGTTTGAATAAACATATTGAGTTTTGGTTTCTATACCACTGGGATACCTGTCCAAGTGAAAAGTTTTATTCATCAAGAGTTTTAGAGTCATAAAGGTTTTCCCTTATTATTATTTGAGAGCCTATGTTCTGAGTCTTAAAGGAGAGAATCTGCTGCAAGAATCTATCAACAACCTGGAATTTAAAAGCAGTAAGAACTATGACATATGTACACTTGCATAGAAGAATAACTTCATTAAAACCTTGTATGATGAAGTTAACTTGATTTGGAATTTAATATTAGTGACAGAAAATAAATAAGGGAAACATCATCATTAATGTTTAAGGGAAGAATAAACTTAATTCTTGCTGAATGAAGGAAGGAAGGGAACAAAATCCAAATTTATCAAAGAAAGCTCAAGTGGAGGGTTAATCATCTGTGCAATGTTCACATGCATTGGTTCCCTTGAGACCCATAAAAAGATAGAAGGATATTAGTATTGACCCAAAAAATAGAAAGAGACCCAAATCCAATTCGTTCCATTATTAATTTTCTATATGATGTCCAATAATTGAATATAGTGAACATTGCAAAGTGACATTGCACAAAAAGCAAAACTCTTTCAATTATATAAGTATGTAAATAGGAAAAAAAAATTATGCACAGGAAATAAAAAAGCAAACCTAAATACAAGAAAAGCTAGGAACCAACATCGAAGGCTAAAATCTCCATTAGCGGCTCCTCAGGATTGAGAATATGCAGTCTAATGGCTTCATTCAGAGCCCTTTTTGTAAGAATATCTATCTTAGTATTAGCATCTCTATTAGATTTTCACTTGCCAGGAACGTTGTATCATGTTTTTGATTTCTGAGAACACTCCTCAATCCTCACGAGGCACAAGCCCCCGGAGCCTCATTCAAAATCAATTTAACAGCCTTACATAGTCACTTCTTAGGATTATATTTCTAGCTTCCCTATCCCAGGATCTTTTTAACCCCATTAGACATCCCCACAATTCAGCTATAAGGTTGTCGCCTTTTTCCAATCTGAAAAGAAAACCTTCTCCCAAGGAAGCATTTCCCTCTTTCAATACACCACCACACGCAGCTTTGCCAAAGTAGTGTGAGAATACATTGTCTACCTTGACCACATGCCTCCGGTTTGTCTCTTCAGTAACAAGAGCAAGTTGTTGATGTTGCTGCGAGTTAATTTTTACCCCGTGGAGCTTAATAGATGTTTGCTGCATGTATCCCAAAATTGCAGTTGCTCATGTCAGAACCGGATTTAACCTTTGGTTCAGATCCTGTATGGTGCGTTCATTTCAGTTCCACCATATAAGCTAGTATAAAGAGAAGAAAAGACCCTTCCAATCACGCTCGTTAAGTCCCAATTTATTCTTCATGTTAAAGTTAACTAATCTTAGAGATGACATGCAAAGAAACCATCATAAAAATGGTTGAAATATAGAATATTTATAATGCCTATATTATTTTTAATCTTTTACTCAGTAATTAGTACTTTTAACACTAAACCAATGCCACTAGACACACTGGTTACTAAAGTGCTGCTAAGCACTTCCCCCTCCCACTAGGAGTGGTAAAACGGGCTAGCCCGCGGGTTGCGGGCCGGCCTGCATGGGCCGCAAGTTGTGGCGGGTTCAGGCCACCAACTAAAAACTAGCCCGAGTCTGTTTATGCAAGCTGGCGAGCCTTTTTTTTTTTTTTTTTAATTTTTACTTTTTTTCTCTTTTATCCGCTCATATCACATTTCTTTTCTTTTATACATTTGTGTTATGAAATCAATTTCATTCTTACTTTCCTTTTTTTTCATCTACTTACATCACAAAACTATATAAATACATTTCTTTTAAATTTAATAATAGTATAATAAATAAATATAATATAAAAATAAGTATCAAATAAAAAGTATGAAGAATTAATTAAACACATCATCAAAGGAAATGAAATAAGGGACCAAGGATATTTGAGAAAAAAAAAATAAATTAAGTGGGCCTGCGGGCTAAACGAGCCGAACTCGTTTAGCCGGTTTTCAAACGGGCAGCCATTTCGGGGCCCGAACCCGTTTAAAAAAGGCGGGCTGGCCCACTAACCCGACCCAAATTATCAACTCTACCTCCCCCTATATCTAGATTCGAACCCCTGTCGCCTTGTAATAAAAAATAAAAAAAATTCTTTTAATACTAAAATGGTACACCTCTCGTAATGGAGATTTGAATATTAGTCCGTCAAATTATAATTTGTGAAACACTCTTGTTAAACCCAATTCCAATGGTTATTATTATTTTGTCAAAGTTAAAACATATTTCTGATCAATTTTATTTTATTTTATTATGCCATGTTAAATGATATGTAGTCATCAATCATTCATAGTGAAAGCAATAACTATTTTTAGCATTTATAAATATATATATGTGTGTCTGTGTCTAATTATCTATGTTAATGATTTAATAAAAAAAATAAGCTATGTTAATGATTAAAATACCATAAAAAAAAAAAGAAAAATAATTTTAAATTTTTTAAAAATTTTAAATATGTTTTTAAAAAAAGTTGCTTTTCTTATGCTAATCATTTAGCCAAGAGATTTAGTGGCATGATAAAAAACCTTTTATACTCTTGATCATCCTCCACCTATCGATCAAAAAGTGGAGAGTGAGATAGGAATTTAGGTGTTATTTGAACTTTGTTATTACTATTGGTGCGTATTCACTGTAGTACTAAAATCTGGATTGGCCGATCTGGCTTGAAAACCGGTGAATCGACTAGTAAACCAGTCCAGTCACTAACCCGGTTTATACTTTTTTTAAAAAAAATCGATTTTTTAAAAATTTTTCTTAGAATTTCATATTAATAAGCCTAAAATCTTTAATTTTTCACCCGTTTGGCCCCAAGTTAGTTTCGGTTTAACTCTAGTCTGACCCACTAACTCTGAACTCAATACCCCAATTAGTTTAGTGACCAAATCGAGTGTAATTACGTTAGTATTCACTATTCAGCATCTAATAAATACTTCCTCCGATCCTAATTATAAGACAAAGTTGACTTTTTTTGGAGAAATTAAGGAAGCCAATTTAATCACTTTAGAGTACTTATATTTTTAGTATCCTTAAATTATATATCAGTTGATTAGTCAAATTAATTAGTTTGAAGAAAAAAATAAAAATATAAATGTTCTAAAATTATTTAATTGATTTCCTTAATTTCTCCAAAAAAATTAATTTTATCTTATAATTAAAACAAGAGGGAGGAAGGAAAAAAAAATTGCTTCTTCCGCGCCCTCAATTCCTGCAGGCTCACTAGTCATTAGGGAAGGGCAATGACCTGAATGCCCTTCATGACAGATTTAAGTATCTCCTGCATCGGTGATCAGAACAGCTTTTCTAAACCCATCCCTCCCGTCAAACGACATCGTAAAGTCATGAACCATTCATCGCAATTTTGGCGGACACTCAAACCCTAGGATTTCTTATCCAGATTCATCTTCGATTTCTCAGACGAACTTATAATTGATATGACCAACAGCTCATCTTCGAAAAAGCACGGTCAAGATCAGCCTGAAATTAGTGGTCCCACTCCCAAATCACAGCGAACCAAAATGGGCAAATCCGAGGACAATGAGAAAAAGGTAAATTTCCATGTTTCAATTGGAATTTGCAGATTTCTGTTCTTGGAATTTCCGAAGTACATTGGTGTCTCCAAACCCTCCTATTTTAGGAGAGCAGTTCTTTGCCGTGCTCTTGCTGTATGTGTGTAGCTTGTAGTCTTGTAGCTCAATTCTGTCTGCGATTTAAATTCGAATCTGTGCATGCTGGTTACGGAAATAGCTTTATTTAATATGAAGAATGCCTTATGTGATTGTACAATTTACACAATATAATGACAATGTTATCTCGAATTTGCTGAAAGTTCAATCTTTTGCGGCATAATCATTTCTGTGTTGTGTTTAGAACTTGGGTAAGAAACTCAAGGATGTGGAAATAAGCGTTCCAATAGTGTATGGTAACGTTGCATTCTGGCTTGGCAAGAAGGCGAGCGAGTAAGTATGCTCTGTATTAATGTATAATGTCCTGCTCCTTTTCGGCATGTTGTTCTTTCAAACCAAAGAAAAAAATAATAATAATAACTACATAATTTTCTCGTTTAAGGTATCAGTCACATAAATGGACTGTGTATGTTCGTGGAGCAACCAATGAGGACCTTGGAGTGGTCATAAAGCGTGCTGTTTTTCAGCTGCATTCTAGTTTCAACAATCCAACAAGGGTTGTGGAGTCACCTCCTTTTGAGTTGTCAGAATCAGGATGGGGTGAATTTGAAGTTGCCATCACACTTCATTTCCACAGTGATGTTTGTGACAAGCCTTTGAATTTGTGAGTTGTTCGATGCTGTTTGCTTTTGATTAGTAGCTGGCTTTGGTTTCTAAAGCCGCCTATTGATGTTCTATGATTTCCCACTACACAGAATGGAGTTCTGATATATGCCTGAGGAAGGCTTTAAAGGGTTAAAAAATTTCAAAATAACTTTTTAACTTGGTCTATCATCACTCTTCTTACCATCAACATGATTCAAGGCTGTTGGAATACTGCAGTGCTTTCTAAGCTTGATGACAAAAGAGACAACCATTGGGCTCAACTGCTTCAATTTTCAACTAATGAAATGTCTAGCTGATACTTCTAATATTTGTCATGCTATGCACAATTAGAAGAGAAACGCCTGAATGGTTTGGGTGCTTGATCATTTGAGCAATGAGATTATAGGCTACCCTACAACTGATATTTATTGTACACTAAATTTGGGTTCACAAAAGAATGGTGTGTAATTACCTAAAGTGAATTATAGTGAGCTTAACATCTATTGGAAATAGTTGCTAAACACGCAGACCAATTCATGTGAACTCCAAAATAATTTCTGAATCCTGTATTTTATGAAGTGTAATATACATACAGATTTCATCACTTGAAGTTATATCCAGACGATGAGAACAGTTCCATGTCGACAAAAAAGCCTGTTGTTGTCGAATCATATGATGAGATAGTTTTCCCTGATCCTTCTGAGGCTTTTTTGGCTCGTGTGCAAAACCATCCAGTAGTGAACTTTCCCAGATTGCCTGCCGGAATAACCTTACCTCATCCAAGTATGTTTTGTAGCACTTCCATATGCTATTTTTCTTTGTTCCATGTTTGAAGTGAATGAATATGTCTATTATATGTGCAGTACCTATTGAAGATGCAAGTAAAAGGAGGAGAGGCGATACTAAAGATCATCCACTAACCCAATGGTTCACAAATTTCTCTGAAGCAGATGAGCTCTTACAGCTTGCTGCAGCTCGTCAGCAGGTTCATATCAGATTATACTTTATCTTATTTAAACTTCACATAATCTGTGTGGAAATCAAAGAGAGATATTGATAATACTTTGATCTGATCGCCTTTTGTGTATATGCTTGGAACTTTAAAATGACAAACATTGTTGCCCCGATTCATACACGCTCATTTGTCTGCAATTTCCTTCCTACAGACCTAGATCAAGATTCATAATTTCTCTGGTTAGTCGCTTTGTAGAAATCCCAGACAGCAAGAATTTTTATGTTGTTTACAAAGTCTGGAAGCAACTTTTCCCTTGTACTTCATCTATACTTTAGAACGTATACTTTGGAGTGAGGACTACTGCCCTGTTATTCATAATTGATATTTGTTAGTGTTTATGAAGTTTATTTCCTGAGCGCCCCCCCCCCCCCAAAAAAAAAAAAAACAGACCATATTGGAACATAACGGAGTCATGCGCTTGAAATATTGGGGCACTATGCACAGAAATTTCTCATGATCTAGATTGTTAACTGTGATGGTGTGTGCTTGTATTGGACTCCGGCCATTCCTAAACCAATAATTTAAATCCACTTAATGAGGTGAGGCAACTGTGATGGCATGTGCTCTTATTGGACTCCTGTCTTTCCTAAACCAACAATTTAAATCCACTGAATGAGGTATAGGGAAGACGATATAAGGTTTTTTATATGACAACCTAGTGCATCTTATGCAATGACATCCATCTGTTTCTGAAACCATACTACTGTTAGTGGTCTTGTTCTGTTTTGTAAATATGTGGATATCAAACTATTGACATATAGTACTGTTGCGCTTTATACCCGGACCTTCATTTAATGTATCGTTGGAAAATGCATGGCACGCTCCACTTAGAGACAATTTCCTTAAGATGCATCAGAAAGGAGAACTTGTTTTTAGTATTATTGATTGCTAACATCTTTCCTCGGTCCTGCTTGATCATCATTACTTGATTCAGTCACTGGGATACCAAAATCTGATAATCACTATGCTGTAGATTCGCTACATTCTAATAATTTTCAATGTGGTGTACAAGAATCAATCTGCAATTAGAATGCAATATTGATAAAATAATTTATCCCCAAGATTTTATTTTGGATTACTAAGGTTTTACATGGTTTTATTGGTCATTCTTTGCTTACTCATTTTGTATGAACTCTTTGCCAACTCATCAGTGGGCCAAATTCTGTAACACAGACATAGATAAGCTATCAATACCTCAATCCTGTGTTCACTGGTAGCTGAATCTCATCTTTTTTTAAGCTTATATTCGGCACGTGATTATATTATTCTAGAAGACTTTCAATGATCAACCTTATAACAAGGTTTTGGATCCAACTCACGATTATTTGTACTTCTAATGTCATAGGTTCAAGCTCATATTGCTAAACTCAGACGACAGATAAGTTTGATAGATGGGCAGCATCAGCAGTTCAAATCTTCCTCTGACCAGTAGACGTACACAATTAGGACTCCGAAGTTTTTCCTTCAATTATCTAGCAGATAAGCGCGATAATAGGAGAATGTGATGATTATGTGCCTGCTCAGCAGGTTGTCTCTTCAAATTTATTTTGTTCCCCTTGTCTGTGCGATGTTGTAATTTTTCCAGATAGTTAGGCTCACAAAAGTGGGGCCAAATGTGCATAATTTAATTGTATTAGTATAGAAATTTTACCTTGCCTCTTCTATTACCGTAGCTGTATCATTTCTTGTAGTTCTTACCCCATTGGGTGAGGCAAAGTCCCACCGGGACATTGGTAGTTTTGAATGTCCGTGGCTACCCAATTTGTCCCATCAAAATGTATTTTGTTGGATGATAGAACCATAATCTGAATTTAATGCTGCTCGGCCTTTCTTAAAAGGGTAACCTGTGTGGGTTGGGATGGTTTCTGGGCTTGCCATGCATGCTTGGGCAGTTTTTCGGTTATGAAATGTGTTTTAAAATTTCGAGAGAAGTTTTTATTTCTTCTTCAGAAAGTGGGTTTTAAAATTTGAGTTGGGAATGAAGATGGAGGCGAAGGTGAGTGATTATGGCATGGAAGAGTGACTGTTGTAGATATATTAATTTCTTTAAGAGTTTGTTTAATATTTTTTAGAAACAAAGACAAAAATACTGTCAAAATTGATAAAAGACAAATAAATATGTTGAGTTTAATAATTCTAAAGCAATTGATTTGAAATTTTGAAATGTTGTAAAATTTGAGAAATTATCTAACTACTTTAATTTTTTCCCTTAAAATTATTTTTCTCACTAATTATTTTATGGGAGACGGGCAAATTTGATGGGATGGGACATGGGAGTTTGTAACATATCTCGCTAATTATTTTTCAGTAATGAAGTTTAATCCAAAAGTGTAGGTCGTTAAATACTCAAATTAATATTTTCTCCGGTCTTAAATATAAGATAAAATTAATTGGGTTAATATAATTTTTGGTCCCTGAAGTTTAATCCAATTTTGGTTTTGGTCTCTGAAGTTTCACCCGATTTTAGTTTTGGTCCCTCAAGTTTGAAAAGGACTTGATTTTTTCCGGGTCGGGTGAAACTTCAGGGACCAAAATCACCGATTTCAAACTTGAGGGACTAAAACCAAAATTGGGTGAAACTTCAGGACCAAAACCACCGATTTCAAATTTGAGGGACCAAAACCAAAATTGGATCAAACTTCAGGGACCAAAAGTTATATTAACTCAAATTAATTTTTTTGAAAATATTAAGAGTTTAAAATATTTATATTTATCATTTTTTTTGTTAATGTATTTTGCCTAATATATGAACTGATATATAATATAATGATACACAATATATGATATAATTAAGTAAAACTTATTTAGCTTCCTTAATTTCTTCAAAAAAAAATTTAACTATGTTTTATATTTAAGACCTGAAGGAATATTAAATTTTGTATCAAACAATAATTTTAATCTTAATGTAATATTTTTTTATAAAGGAGAAAGCAATTGAAAAAACATACTCTACATTACAACAAAGAAATAAAAAAACGAAGATCATCTAAAGGAACCAAGTGAAATCTAGACATTACAACAAATAAAAAAACGAAGATCATCTAAAGGAACCAAGTGAAATCTAGACATTACAATAAATAAAAAAACGAAAATCATCTAAAGGAACAAAATGAAATCTAGAGGCATTGCTAAAGTTTCAAAGTTTATCCCTTAGTCAACATGTTAAAAATCAACCAATCAACCCCATTTAAGCATACTATGACTTGCAAGGATTACATTTCAGTTTTCATGAAGATCATTATTCCCATCCTTAACAAGCTTAATTGCATCCAAAGAATCATTTCTCAAACAAACTTATCTATAGTTTGTATCCCATGTCCTTTTAAGACCAATAAGGCATGCCCAAAGTTCTGTTGTTATAGGACCTTCATTTTATACATTTAGCATGAAAACTTCAATTGGATTCATCTATGATCTTTGATAATGCCTCCACATTTTGTTGTGCCATCTTTATAAGAGTAAGCTCGATCAATATTGATAATCATCCATCCATCCCCTTTCAAGAATGGTCCTCACTCACCCCGATAGTATATTTTAGCTTGATTTATCTATATTTTGGCTTCACTAAAACTAGACAAGATGGCTTTAGCCTTGGATAAGAGTTCATGAGCACTAAAGTTGATGTTGTCAAAGACTTTGCGTTGCATTAAAGGCATGCTTTATTAGCTTTTGCAATGAGTTAAAGACTAAAGGTTATTTAGAAGATTTAAAAGAAGTGAAGTTAGAAGAGACGGTTGCAATGTTCCCACATATTATAGGTCATAATATTGGATAGAGGATAGTTGCAGATCGTTTTCAACATTCTACCGAAACAGTTTCATGCTATCTTAAGGAAGTGTTAAGATCAATATGTCAATTGGGAAAAGAGCTTGTAAAACGACATACAATAGAGTTGGCACCTGTGCATGTTAGAGATAACCCAAAGTACTTTCCTTAGTTTAAAGTAAGTCTTAATCTTAATTATTCATATTTATGTCTTAGTTATTATTAGTTTTTTCTCACAACTTTGTGTTTCTAATGTAGGATTGTGTAGGTGCAATTGATAGTACACATATAAGTGCTTATGTACCTTTTGAAAAGCAAGCATCATATAGAGGAAGAAAAGCAATCATCACACAAAATGTTATGTGCATATGTAACTTCAATATGATATTCACTTATGTTTATTCAGGATGGGAAGGTAGCGCCCATGATGCAAAAGTTTTGTTAGATGCAATTACTAATCCTAAAGCAAATTTTCCATGGCCTCCTAGAGGTATAATTCATAATAAAATCCTTCTCAAATGTCATTTGTCCTTTTCTAAATCAATGTTTTGCAATTATTGTAGGATCATTTTATCTTGTAAACTCTAGATATTCTTGCACCGGTGGTTTTCTTCCACCATATAGAAGAGAAAGATATCATGCATAAGAATATCAAGATAGAGGTCGCCGAGCTAGAAATGATAAAGAGCTTTTTAATTATAAGCATTCTTCATTAAGAATGACGATTGAATGCTGTTTTGGAGTTTTGAAAGCTCGGTTTCCAATTTTAAAATTAATGCCATCATACAAGCCTGCAAGACAATGTCTTATAGTGGTGGCATATTGTGCTATTTATAACTACATACGCAAGTGGAATCGACGTGACTTGTTGTTATAGAATGGAAGAATATGGATCTGACACAGGTGGAGGATTTAACCTTAAACACAAACTTAGAAGTAGAAAGTTTGATAGGAAACAGGAATGGAGATAGTACATCGAGTTATAATTTAGACAACTTGTCTAAACTATATGATCGAAGCACAACATAGATGTCAACACTTTGTGATCAAATTTATGCTAGGATATGGTCACATCATCACAATTCTACCGATTAGATGTTATTTTTAAGACTCTGTTTAAAATAATATCTATTTAAATTTTAACCACATTATTTTTGTTAGTAGTAATTCTTTTTTGTCTTAAGTAATACAATAAGATGTTAGGTATTTATAATAAATAAATCAGGCCAAAAAATAATTATAATAAATAATGTTAATATCAATTATATAAAATAAGTGAATTAAATAAGTTGATGTTAAAAGAATTGGCTCAAACAAATTGTTGTGAGAAACAACCATCCAATCAATTTTTTTTTTGGCTCTAAAATTATTCAAATAGTTTATTTTAATTTTTTTCCAAAACTTATTTTTCAAAAACAATCATCCAAACGAGTTTTTTTTTTTCTTCAAAACATGTTTTTAAAAACTATTTTATAAAACTATTTTAGAGAACAAAAACCAGAAAATAGAATCAAACAGGCCCTGAATAAGCCAACAGACAAAAAACTCTTTCCAAAATCCATCATAGTGCCTCACTTTTTCATTGAGAATCATATAACACTAGGACCAGAATTCAAAGTTGAAAAATCTCTACTGAAGGCTAGGCTTACTGGCTTAACAATTGAAAGCCACAACCATAAGGACCTAGGCAGTCACATAAAATATGTAAGGAATCTTCAACATCATAATTACACCAAATGCAGGAAGTCGCCTCACTAATTCCTCTAATCATTCTCGCTTCATTGACAAGTAACTAGTGTAAGCCACAGAAAAATCACGCATAGCACACCAAAATTTAAAGATATTTCCTAAAACTTTCATTTAACCATTGTTAGATTCCCAAAAATTTTAAGGTGTAAGTTGTAAATAACTAAATATTGATTTAGACAGTTATAAATATAAAAATTACAGTTGCACATAAGAAATCAATATGAGTTAAATCTCATAATTTGCAATGAGACTCCCTTATCAGGAAATGTTTAAATAATTATTTGTAAATGATCTCTTAACAAAATTTTTGGGCGACCTTACTATTTAATTGAAGTTTTAGGACCTAACCGTCATTCTCTCAAAATTAAATTTTGGTTGATATATAACTAATTCATATTATGTGAGCTTACATAGATTTTAAAATGGGAAAATTACATATAAAGACGGTTGAATTACCAAAATTTTAATTTAGGTCATTGAACTTAATGAATTATATACCAAGTTATGTGTCTAATTAGGGATTTAAAATTTGAGTTAAATTATATCCCTTAGTTGTTAAAACAACATATGTATATTCTCAACTATAATCATCATCACTTTTTAAAATGCACATAAGCTTCCAAAATTAACAACTTCAAATTAGATTTTATCAAGTTCTACTTAGATATTAACAACAAACTCATGAATTTATTTATCAGCAAAATCAATATGATAACTAGTTGCTAAATTCTAATTAAATTGTTTCTGTCATGTTGCTTTTGATTTGAAGAACTGAGCTACTGAGATAAATAAGAGAGTTGAAGAAACACATTTCATCATGTTTATTTATAATTTAGTTGACTAACGTTAGTTTCATCATAATTTATAGTCATAATTTATAGAAGCTATTTTGTTATAATATTGGCATGAGCAATCAAGCTGTCAAATCTGTGCAAGAAGCAGCGCAGAGATCAAAAGTGGTTGAAAAAAAAGAATCTTAGATTTGGTGATTAGGAGGGAAAAACAAAAAAGCGTCATATATATAGTTATATCTGATCCACAAAGAGTTGAGAAAATTACCGACCACGATTCTTAAAGGAGGAGTAAAATCTTTTATGGATAATATATACACACAGCCTAGAAAATCAATTTGTTCTGTAGGATTTTGCAGATGAACGCGAAGGGATCAAGGGAGGAAGATGAGTGATTGTAAAAATAGTTTTTTTCAATTTGACTTTTTTTTATCTTCCTTTAGGTAGAAGTGAGATTATATAATGTGATTTAAGTTTAAATTAACGGTTTTATAAATGACTTTTGTAAAAGTAAAAATTGTTTGAATTGACTTAAGTATAAGTGACTTTTATAATAATAGTAAGAAAGAGTGGGTGGAAAAATATTTAAAAAATCAAGAAAATATTTTAAAATTACTTTAAAATATTCGATGCTACTTGAAAAATATTTTAGAGTGGGTAGAAATCAATAAATCAGTATTATAAGCTTTGCGTGCTCTTTACTACTAAAAAAATACATTAAAGGTAAAATTGTAGTCAGTCTCCTAAGATTGGGTAAGGGTTAAAAGCACCAAAAAATATTTTGAAGTAATATTTGGAGCTGAAAAAGTAAATTAAGGGTAAAATTGCAATTAGTCTGATAACACACTGGGTATAGCTGAAAAAATATTTTAAGGGGTTAAAATCACAAAAAAATATTTTAAAATAAATTTTGGAGCTGAAAAAGTACATTAAGGGTAAAATTACAATCAATTTAATAACATATTGGGTAGAACTGAAAAAATATTTTAAGGGTTTAAAAACACTAAAAAAATATTTTAAAGTAATTTTTGGAGCTAAAAAAATACATTAAAAATAAAATTACAATCAATTTAATAACACTAGGTACAATTGAAAAAATATTTTAATACATATAACACGAATCAATAACAAAAAAACTCCCCCTATGAACTTGTTGCTAATTGCACGAATGAGAGAAAAGTACGGAATATCATTACCTCCAACCAAACACTCAAAAAAACGTCATGCCCCTCAATCATATGAATTGCCTTTTACTTGTGCGATTTGACCCCACAAATGCGTCACCAAACACTCGCTGAACCAACTTACAATTGCCTCCTTTACCAAATTTCTGACCTTGCAAATGCCTACATAAATTCTCTATCGTTAGGGCTCCTATGTAGCATAAATAATAGGGTTATGTTATCAATTTTGTTTTTTAAATAACTAAGGAATATGAAGATAATTTACCCAAATTTCAAATCTTAAATTATGACACATAACCTAATATATAATTTATTAAGTTCAGTGACCTAAATTAAGATTTGGGTAATTCAACCGTCTTTATATGGGATTTTTTCTTTTAAAATTTCTTTTAAAATCATCTGAATTTGGAGAAAAACATATTCATTATTTTTACATAAACCATCTAATAAACAGTAAAATAAAGATTTGAATTATTTTAATTTTGTACAATATGTTGATTTATTTATTATTTTATTTTTTATGACTTAAATTGCAAAGAATAATTTCTTACCTTCCAGAAGAATTAATATTTTTAATTGGGAAAATCCCATTTAAATCCGGCTGAAATACTAGAATCTGAATTCAGGCCTACACTTTCAACAAATTTCTAATCAGGACTAAAGGACTAATTATGAATTTCTGAATTTTGCAAATTTACCTCAGTATCCCTAAATATTAACTTTCCCTTTTCCTCTAACTCTCAATTAGGGATCCGTCTTTCTCCCCCTTCTTCTCTCTCATACACACTCTAATCTAATCATGAAACACCCCTACCATACCAAAGGGAAAAAAAAGTCCGAGACCTACCGAAAAATAACAATGGCCATTCTAGCAAAGTCAAAAAAATAATGAATTTTTGAAAACTTTTTATAATGTGTAGACTCCATTATTCGTCATAATCTAATCACTGATGCACGAAGCAGAAAATAGAATTGTTCAAGCCCATAGACTGCTATTGTTACCTCGGAGAGATGGAAGATATACTGAGACATGAGACCAAACCATAAACATAATAAATGACAGTACATGTGTACAGTTACGATTTTGATTTTGAAATTTCATTAAATTTAGGAACTGCGCTGCTTTTAATTTTTGTGTTCATTAGGATTCAACATATTCTCAAAGAAACCCTCTATACTATGTCCTACATTTTATATTAGTAAATGTGTCTGATCATATATATAGGAATGGCCTCTATCACTGCATTTGAAAGTTTCGAATTTATTCTTGGTAGGAGATGTTCCATGAAGAGAGAGAGCAAGTGAGAATAATGATAAAAAGGGATTCTTGATTTAGGAAGGAGGAAAGTGGCTAGTAGGAATTTAGGGGTATTAAAGTAAATTTACAAAATTCAAAGATTCCTTCATCCTTATCAAGAATTTGTTGAAAGTGTATGCCAAAATTCAGATTCTAGTATTTCAGCCCAATTTAAATGAGATTTTCCCTTTTTAATTTCAATAATTTCAACTTTTTTTATTTAAAATGCTAATTCAAACACAAACTAACTGTGGTTGTCTGGTTGAGGTGAGAATTGGGAGAAAGTGAGTGAGGTGTGTGATGGACGAACTTGTCATTTCACGAAAGGATGATTATGGGGCAAGAGTAACATGGCCTTCCTGCGCTTCCATGTGCCACAACAAAGTACAAGTCACCATCTTCTTCTTCACAAATCACAATCGCATATTTCTCATTCTCGTGAAAATGGTGGGCCTCTCCTTTCTCTCTCCCCTGTTCGCAATCCTCACTCTTTTTCTCCCTTCAATCTCATTCACAGAACATGCCCTTACTCTGTGCGACGACCGTGACATCCAGGTACAATTGGTTGCATGGTTTCTATGCATCGATCTTCGCCTCTAATTTATTTCCAGAAATACATACAATCATGTTGTTTACTCTATTTGAATGTACGTCGTGATGTGAGCCTCCCCTAGACTTCAGATTCAAGGTTGCACACCAGCTGTTTGAATTTATGCCAATGAGAGTATGAGACTGGATATTGATTCTGCTAAACTTTCAAGTGTGAGGTTTGAGAATAATAATCAACAAATTACTCCCTCCGGTCTTAATTATAGGACATATTTACCTAATTTTGGAGAAATTAAGGATAGTGGTTAAATTAATTAATCATATTTATTTTCCTAAAATATCTTTATTTAAAATTTTAAATGACATCTAATTATGTTGATTCTCTGTTTTTTCTTGTCTCTCTCCTGCCTCACACATGACTTCTTCAAGCTCTCACACAATCCAACTTCGTCAATCTCCCTCAACAACTTCCGATCTACTCTTATTAAATTATTAGTGTTTAATTATTATTGAGAAAATATCAATAGAGGGTATTTTGGGAAGAAATTGACAAAAATTAGAACTTTGTCCTATAATTAAGACCAAGATCAACTCTTAAACATTGTCCTATAATTAGGACCGGAGAGAGTAAAACTCAAGGATATTTTGATCACAGAAATAATGGGTACTGCTTTACAAATTACCAATGGTATATATATGAAACTGGATATGAATTCTACTAAACTTTCAAGTGTGAGGATTTGGGAATAATAATCAACAAATCAAAACTCAAGGATATATAGATGACAGAAATAGAAGATACTGCTTTACAAATTACCAAGGATTTGTTTGATCATTGTAAGCCTAGGAGATTGTTGTCTCTTGTTCATTTTTTCTAAGCGTTCAACTTTCACTGTTTGCCATGGTGAAAAACAGAAACTGATTGAAGGACAGATGGCTGAAATGACGGATAGTGCTATGAATCATTATAGGATAACATATACCTACCACGTTATTTTAATGGCTAAGTGCTCGTTTGGATGAGCGATTGAAATGCTTAAAAGCAGCTTTTCAATTATAATTTACGGTATACGAGGTAAGTATGCGAGAGGAGTTGTGTCTCGATCAACGTGAAAAACAACTTATAAGCAATCTGATAGCTAAAACAAACATACCTATGCAATCATAAAAAAGTGAGAGTTAACAATAAAACTTGCAGTTCTAATGTGGGCGAATTTTGTGTGGCAGGCTCATTTTCAGACCATGGTCCATGTATGACGTAGCCATGAAAACATGGGAGGGTATATGGAAGTAAAATGAATATGCAAGAAGAGGTAAGACCAAAATAGTGGTGCACATCGGATATAGATTTATGTCATAGTTATTAAATAGCTCTGCCATTTAGTGGATCTGGTTTTAGACAGGATCACATGGGAAGCCTTGAGTTTGTTGAGACTCCTATTTGTAGCAGCCAACAATACACTAGTGGATAATCCAATATGTATGTTGAGAAATTGACAAGCATTATATATAACTCTTTATTGTCAATTCTGTTATACTTTGAACTATGAAGTCCTATCGCTATACTTGTTTTTTTCCATCTATCTACTCCAACAATTGGTACGAGTACCCTCCACGAAAACCTAACCGAACACGTTGATTATGACCTCTTTCTCTTCCAGTTCACATTCAATCCTCCTTCATGACAGCTAGCTTCTTTGTTCTTTGTCGATTGTGTCGTGTCATGTCATGCTTTGCTTTTTGATCTATCCATGTTCAAATCCTTAGAACAAAAAGAGCTGGCATACATAGAGTGAGTGCCTCAATGAGAATGAAACAGAATACTATATAATAATATTCTTCTCGCTGACCAAGCCAAGAGAAATATTATTGCAAGCTACTCTATTCTTGAACCTCATCTACAAACTCAAGTCTTCTCCTAAAATATCCCACAGGATGAAATGAAATGAAATGAAGAGGAGCTGATATGAGAATCGCAATTTATTCACCCTATTAGCTTGTTCATTGAGAAATAATTATTCCAACGGCTAGGGAAGCTATATTTACCAAAGATTCTCTTATATGATTGCCCACTGTTTTTCAAGTCATACATATTATAACATCTAGTGTTTAGAAGCATGCATGAACAAGAAGAATAACAGGAGCAGAAGAGAGACAAGAAAGTGCTTGGACGAAAAATCAAACCAATCATATACTTTGTGTTCATAACCTTTGTACCTTGCATCTGGTCAATCTAATTAATGAGAACTTGTTTGAGCGACACTATTTGTAACCTCTTGTAAGGATCTTGTAAATTTTTCTAAAGTCTGTCGAGAGT
The DNA here is from genome assembly GCA_963855925.1 of Inga laurina. Taxonomy (NCBI): domain Eukaryota; kingdom Viridiplantae; phylum Streptophyta; class Magnoliopsida; order Fabales; family Fabaceae; genus Inga; species Inga laurina. The sequence goes on along the minus strand of OY979702.1, from coordinate 59,904,326 downwards.
AAAATTTGCTGAAATTTAATTGTTAGAAACAATCTGATTTAGTTATAGACGAGCACCTTCATGTTGTTGGTGAATAGTGTGTGAACTTTTTATTGTGTATCAAATTAAATATATCTCTTGGAATCCAAGTAGTTTAGATCGAAGGCACGTATGTATTAAAATCTTTTCTGTTTTACATCTTATTTGTTTGTATTTAAATTCAAATATATCTGCTTGAATGGAACTTACTTTCAGTTTTGTAACTTTGTTAACAAACTTGCCTTAAATTAAAATTGATGAGATAATTAAATTATAATAGTTATATTGAATATCTGACTGATCATGCATCCATAAACATGTTGGAAATTAACTTAAATTGAAATGGCTTTATTAATTCATTGACTAAAATTAGTTGTTAGTTTATTCACAATATTCAAGTACCTGAATTGGTAGAGTAGTTATAGAATGCAGAGACTAATTAATATCCTATGTGCATGACTGATATGGAAATGTAAGATGGAGTAATTAAGTTGAAGATAAACAAAAAGAATAATGATGAAATGCCCAGACAGGCACAAAGCAAGAGGATTTAAGTGTAATTGTTACTTTATTTAGGTCAGAAATATGTTTGTTCTTGAAGATATCATGACTGAGGGGTCAAAACCTACAAAGGCAGAAACAGAGACGCATGGGTTTCTGTAAAAATGGTTTGTTGTTGCACTTAGTCTGAGACTCTGTTTGCTTCATGTGTCACTGAGTCCACAGTATCACAGGCCCCAAACATATCACAAAAGCCAAACCAACACCAGGTTGTACCGAAGAGTACACTTTATTCTTGTAGGTCCGAGTATATATATATATAGAGAGAGAGAGAGAGAGAGAGGTGAGTAGAAGAGTGGGATTCTACATAGCGCACATAAATGTATGTTAGCGAGCTTTAAGGTGAATATTCCATGTGATTAGTTGTTCATCTCAATAAGAAACTTCATTGTAATTAAAGAGCTATTATTTGGAGAACAAAAGGAGTAAGTTTGAGTTAAATCAGAAGATTTTATTATCATATAAATATCTAAAAAAAAGTGTTAGCTAGCATATATATCATTTTAGAGATTGAGTATGAACAATTCAAAATTCAATAGATCAACATTTTTTTTTTGTTGAAATTAAACAATTACTATTTGTTTATTTAGGAGTATTAATGTTTTGGGTCAGATTTTAATATTGTGGGGCACAGCTCTCTACACAATATCACATGGGATTGCATCTTTTGGTGCTTCAATGCATACGGATATAGAGGAGCGTGCCTTTGAACATGGTGGAAAGAAATAATAATTAGAGAAGGCAAGTCCAATAGTAAAATACCAAGAAACAAAAGTACATGCAAGGCAAGGAGCAATATAAAACTGAAACACAGAGAAGATACTAAGTTATTAACAGCAAGAAGAGAGAAAGTGGGCAGTCCTTTTTGGCTTTAGGCAAGAGTTTATTAAAAAGGGGAGGGATGTGACTCAAAATGGCCAGTTGAGATGAGAACCTGAACACTTATATTTATTATCATTATGCTATGAAAAATATGAATAGTATGATAAAGAAGAAAACAAAGGAAAAAATCGGTGGGAAATGTTGAAAATGAAGAGTGCATGAGAATGGGACCAGGTTGCCTTTGGGAGGGGCAACATTGAATATCAGAAGCCAATGAGCTGCTCTCCTACCATGTCCTTTCATTTACTACACATACCCCATGCAACCGTGACCTGTCCTTTAGATATCTTCCTCTCCGATGCGCGCGCTTTAAAACTGTGAGGGGTGACGAAAGCAAATAATATAGAGAAAGTCATTGTCACATTGGGATGTTACATTTCTTTCTTTCTCTCTCCTTCTCTTATTCCATAATCTTATAATCACGTATTAGACTCTGACTGATTAAAAAAAATGATTGTATCTGATATTCGTTTTACATACAATGAGAGAGGCCTGGCTCTTCATAAATACCCCGTCACCCCCCACACTTGCCTTCACCCACTGCCTCATCTACTTCTTTATTATTCTCCTCTCAACTTTTCTCCTTCACAAAATCAACTTGCTTTAGAGTTTAGATCACTACTATGGCCATTAGAAAACCCAGCAAGCTTCCCCAGACTGCAGTTCTGAAACAAATCCTCAAGAGGTGTTCGAGCTTAGGGAAGAAACATGGCTATGATGATGATGGCCTTCCTCTTGACGTGCCAAAAGGCCATTTTGCTGTGTACGTTGGTGAGAACAGAAGTAGGTATATTGTGCCTATCTCCTTCTTGACTCACCCAGAATTCCAGTCCCTACTTCGTCAAGCTGAAGAAGAATTTGGGTTCGATCACGATATGGGTCTCACTATCCCTTGTGAGGAAGTTGTTTTCAGGTCCCTAACATCAATGCTTAGATGAATATTTATAAAGACAAATTAAGAAGCTATGGCGAACAATTTGTTTGATGGCTCTGCCTTGAAGAAGAAGATGCATGACCAAGATGAAGCTAGCAGCAGCTTTTGCTTCTCTTTTTTTTTATAACATCTCTCTTCAGAGCCATGTTTGTGATCTTGTAATCAATTCTTGATCTGCTTTCTCCTTTCATTCTCTCTTTTTTTTTTGTTTTTTTTTTTTTGTGGTTTTGTTTTTCAACAACCCTATGTGGGTTGTGTTTAGTCTGTGACCCTAACTTTTGACCCATGTGAAACATTTCATTTGGGTGAAATCTGTAAAAAGGTTTGAGATTTTCCTCACAGAGGTTCTATAGAACACTGCTTACCCTGTGAGAGAAGTTAGTTATGTCAATGAAAAATGGGGAGTTATTTGCCCATTCTACTTCAATGCCTCTATGCCAATCTCTCTCTCTCTCTCTCTCTCTCTCAGTAAATCAAATTCTGTATTATCATATTTCATACTGTTACGAGTACAGAGAGAATCATATATATTTATATGCATGATTCTCTCTTACCTATATGTTTCTCTTTATGAATAAAACATGCTTTGATAATTGCTGAAGATTCAGGTTGTTCTGTGTCTTCGATTGATATGAAAAGGTGTGATTCAGGATCAGACAAGCTAAGATGTGTGCATGGTTGGAAAACGCAAAGATTAGGTCCTGTGTTAATTAAAAATGAGTATAATGCATTAAAATAAAAATGAAGATAAGGGACCGGTGCATGCCTAGCTTTGTCAGAGAATATCAAGTACTTTTTTTTTTTTTTTTGCCAACCGAGAATATCAAGTACTTAAAAGCTTGTACGGGTCATCTAAGTACCATTTGGCTTGGCTTTTTTAAAGGGTTAAGGGGGTAAAATTGTCCTAAAAGTTTTTACCTAAGAATATTGAGTATCTGAAAGTTTTCAAAGAGGCATTTTTACCTCAAAAGTTGTAAAAAGAGGTCATTTTTACCCCATTACATTTTCGACCAATCAATCACGTTTAACACCACAAGCGATGTCTTGTACATACATTCCTCGAGAACGTAATGAGGCAAAAGTGACCTCTTTTTGCAACTTTCAGGGCAAAAAAGTCCTCTAAAAAACTTTCAGACCTAGTCTCTCTAGGTGAAAACTTCCGGGGCATTTTTGCTCATAAACCCTTTTTTAAATTACCCCACTAGCTATATGCACAGAAATGGACCAATATATTTATATATATATATATATATATATGACCCACCCTTCTGAGATCATATACATGTTGAGCGAGAATAAGTATAATGAAAACCCTGAAGATCATATTTCTGCGCATCCAATGACACTCTAAGATCTGTTGGTTAATTAAATACTGGTTCCAAACAAGTCCTTAATCGTGTGTTTATGACGAGAGTTGGCGTGATTGAATTTTGAGTTAAGGTCTAACATTATTCCGAAAGTCTTCATATATGATCTATGGGTAGATGTAAGATAGTTTTTGTTTGATCAATATTACCTCAAAAATAGTGAAATTGAGCAATGTAGCTCTAACCGTTAAAAATATTAATAATCGATTTTTTATTTTTTTAATGATTAAAGTAATGTTGCTCATTTTTTACCACTTCCAATATAATTATTTATCCAACAAAAATTTTCGGATACTCGAAACTTTTACACAAAATCTTTCAAGATAAAATTGAACCTTATTCCTTAAATTTTTCTTGAAGCCATGTTCGATGTTTGAGGAAGACCATGCAAATAATGGTTAAAAACAGAAACAAAGATCGACTCCCTCAAATTAGTAATGCTTCAATGTTTTACTTGTGATCTTCTGGGGTTTCAACCATACTGGAATAATTGCTACTTTGAGTACTTTCTCATATATATAATTCCAAATATTCCAACTCATATAATAATAATAATAGCAGCAGCAGCAGTCGACGACTTCATTCCCCCGCCAAACTCAATTATTTCACAAACAGAATATCTTGTGCTTCTCCCAAGGATCCAATTCAAATTTGGAAGAATTGTTTGATAAATACCTTTTTGGTAAATTAATTGCTGAATGCTATCATGGAAGATCTGTTACACATAATGGAAGATATTTTACACACAACGGAAAATTGTTTACACATTTATATACAAGATTTTTACACACACGGAAGATGGTTTGCACAAAATGAAAGATCACTTGCACACACAAAAACTTGCTTACACGCTTGATAACAATCAATAATTAATTTATCTCAAAGATATTTTTAGACAATTCTCCTTTCAAATTTTCCTCCTCGGGAAAAAATATCTGAGCTTGGTAATATTAATTGCTTCTCTCAGCACACTTGTTCTGTTCTTCGCCCACTCCTCTGATCTTGTTCTCTCTCTTGCACCATTCTGCCAAATTTACACATGAGGGGGCTGCTTTGTCTGCCCCAGCGAACTTAGGCATATTTGCAAAAACAATTTAACACACCTGATGCGAGACTTTACATATATGTTTTTGTCCCTTTGTTGCAGGGATACAAAGCGTTCACTTCAATCATGTCGCGGTTTGGTATATTGTTAACTTGTTTAATTTTTAGGGTTAAGGTGTAAAAATAGTAAAGAATTATTTTGTGAAGTGTACTCAGCACAATTAACTATTTTTGGGTGTAAAACTAAACATTAACAATATTTTTGGGTGTAAAACTAGACATCAACAATATTTTTGGGTGCAAAAGTAGCAACACCGTTAACTCAGGATAACTTCTGTTACTTTAATATAATTTTAGAATGGTTAAAGTGCAAATTTAGCAACAAACTATTTTCTTATGAACACCAAACACAATAATTTTTCACACGAGCATTAACAAGACAAATATGAGCATTTACACATGAGCATTTACATTAATGATCTTATTTTATTTTTTTCATAAGAGCATTTATAAGACAGATAAAGGGATTTCAAAGAATTCGGGGAATTAAAAAATTTTGGTCTTTCATATATTTATCTTGTAAATGCCTATATTTATCTTTCCACTGATAAAACCTAACTTTTACTTGACTAAATGGGGTGCAATAAAATTTTGTTAACTCACTGTATTCTTTTAAATCTCTTTATTTTGTCTTGTAAATTCTCTTATTAGAAAATTGGTGGGACCCATATTTTCTAAAAGGGTTAAGTTGAAAATTTAGCAATGAATTATTTCCCTATGGGCACTAACGCAATTATTTTTCTTAAGAGCATTTACAAGACAAATAAAGAGATTTAAAAGAATACAGGGAGTTAACAAAATTTTACTGCACCCCATTTGGCCAAGTAAAAGTTAAAGTTAGGTTTTGTCAGTGGAAAGATAAATATAGGCATTTATAAGATAAATATATGAAAGACCAAAATTTTTTAATTCCCCGAATTCTTTGAAATCCCTTTATCTGTCTTATAAATGCTCTTATGAAAAAAATAAAGTAAGATCATTAATGTAAATGCTCCTGTGTAAATGCTCATATTTGTCTTGTAAATGCTCGTGTGAAAAATTATTGTGTTTGGTGTTCATAAGAAAATAGTTTGTTGCTAAATTTGCACCTTACCCATTCTAAAATTATATTAAAGTAACGGAAGTTATCCTGAGTTAACGGCGTTGCTACTTTTACACCCAAAAATATTGTTTATGTCTACTTTTGCACCCAAAAATATTGTTGATGTCTAGTTTTACACCCAAAAATAGTTAATTGTGCTGAGTGCACTTCGCGAAATAGTTCTTTGCTATTTTTGCACCTTAACCCTAATTTTTATGAGTTGAATTTAAAAAAAATGAAGAAATAAGATTATAAAACTGTAATAAAAAATGTAAGATAAAGAGTAAGAAAAATTGACTAACAACTTTTAACCCCACTTTCCTAATTTTTTTAAAACTCAACTCAAAAAATGTTTATGAATAATCAAGATCATATTGGGAGAATTACCCTTCAATTAAGCTTCATGTTGTCTGAGTTTGTTTTGACAATAATGAGCATCATATAAATAAAGGGTGGTCCATCATATAAATAAAGGGCATCATATAAATAAAGGGTGGTCCATCATATAAATAAAGGGCAGTCCAGTGAACAAAGTTTTAAGTCTGTTGCGTGCAACTTGAAGAGGGATGATTGTAAGTAGGGGTTAAGGGGCAATTTTATTCTAAAAGTTGTCGCCGATGGACAATTTTAGCTCAAAAGTTTTTTGATGAGGCAATTTTGCTATGATAAAAATGATGCAATTTTTCTCTTGTTGTTATCCTTGTTAATTTTGACCATTAATTGATCAAATATGTTAAGCTGAAAGTTCTTATGTCATCCATGTTAAGGTACAAATTTTTCCCAGAAGTTTTAAATTTAATAAAAATGACGTGGATGATATGTGAATTGTCAATCTAATATATTTGATCAACCAATTTTTAAAATTAATTAGGATGACGACTAGGACAAAATTTTTTCTTTTTTTACACTTGGGACAAAATTGCTTTTTGATAACAACTTTTAACATAAATTTGCCATTACCCCACCCCACAAATAAAAATGTTGTTTTCAATTTTTGAATACGTTACATAAAAGCAATCTTACTTTTATTAAAAGTGTAGAATAAGATTTGCGATCTACCTGCAGGGAATTTTTTTCCCATCTGAACTTTTTGTCCAAAAGTGTTGACACTTGACACCCATGTTCTCTGCAATTTCGCGGAAAGCGCCACTCTTGGACTGTTATTATTCATTTTACTCACAACACTCACTTCAAATCAGACGTTTAATACAGTTTTTCTGGATACGGCGATGATAATTTTTAAAAATGAAAAAGATAAAAAAATATTAATTGAATTTTAAAATTCTAAATCAATCATGTTGTCAACAAAAATATAAGGATTAATTATAAAAATATAGTAATTGACAACCCATTTTAATAGAAAATTATTTATTTGGGATTTTGAAGTTCAAGTATTTTTTTTTTTTTTAGTTTTTCCCCCTTTTAAACGCAAAATATATTTCTCTTGTTTTGATTTTCAGAGGAATAACAAGTAAAGGGATTGTATATATAGTTTTCTATTGCAATAACTATATTTTTATTAATAAATTATAAAATAATATATTTATAGAGATAATTAGTTGTAAAATCAAATAAATAAATATGGGGTGCTATATAATATATATGAAGACTTGAGTTACTTTCAAATTATATATTTGTCTCTCTCTCTTTGGAAAATGAAAAAGACACTGTTGGCAGATGGGAAGAGATGTAGGGACGGGCATGTTGGGCCTCCAAAATAATAGCCACATCGTATGTGTTTATATTTATACGCCCATCTACTTTTATTTTTGTGGATGCGGATTTTTCTAAATGAATTCATATATCCCGTATCTAAATAAGTTTGTTTCAAAATTGTAAAAGCTAGTTTTTATATGAATTTTTAAAACATATATAACCTTAATATTTACAAGTCATATATCTTTCCAAAAAATATCGAACCATCTAAATTTTTTTCTTTTTGAAAATTTTTTGTGCATTTTAAGGTTCTAATATATAAAATTATCAAAATGACGGATTTTTTTTTTAATTTCTAAAATAAATAACACTGAATACTCCTTCCTATCCTAATTATGAGCTGATAGAGGGGTTTGTCTTCAAGACTCACAAATTTATAATTTTTTTTTTAAATCATCATTATTGATTGCACGAATTAAAAAAGAATTTTTTATTAAGAAAGTAAAATTCAATACAAATAATTAAAATGATACTTTAGAGAAACCAGCATACTAGCTCTGGTTATAAATATAAGAGTTGGGTCCGGAATTCATTCTAATCCTAAATATAAAACATTTTTAAATGTAAGATATCAATACCCTGTCTGTCAAATTTAAAATTTTTACCCCAAAGCATCCATATTAATCACATATACACATATTAAGAGAGCTTTCATGAGTAATTTCAATGCACATAGTTAAAAAATGTATTCTAGGAAAATTTACATATATTTACTACAAGTAACTAACTACTTAACAAATTTCTTTAACATCCACAAATTTATTGCCTAGCTCTTATATTAAGCACATGATATAGTATTTTTTTTTTATATAAATAATTTATTTAAACTCTATAATTAATTTACGCGCCTTCCATATTGAGAACTCAAGGGATCAAGAAGCAAATTTATTTTCGCATTAATGCATTATGGCTAGCTCCTCAATTAGACCAATTGCAGTCACGAGTCTCTTTTTGTATAATTGAAGGATATTGATTTTGATGCTGACAAGGTATGAAAGAAGATATGATGAGATTCACTCACCTACAATTTATCTAAATATAAATTAAGCTGGACCGGTCACTGAACCGATCGGAACACTAGTTTAAGGGTCAGTGGGTCAATTAGGTAGTCAAACTGGGGCTAAACCGGTGAGGAAGTAAATATTTAAGGCTTATTTATATGAAATTCTGTGTAAAATTAATAAAAAATGATTTTTAAAAAAAATTAAAAAATAGGTGAACCGGTCCATACAGTTCACCCACGGATTAGACCGGACTAGTTGGACCACTGGTTTGCCGGTTCACGAGCTGAACCGGCCGGTCTGGTCCAGTTTTAAATTCCCTGATATAAATACAAGCACAACAGTAATAATTAAACATTAAATAATTAAATAGAAAGAATAATGGTCAATATAGTTAAGGTGCAAATCCATCCTTAGAAGTATTCATGAAATCTCTGAAATTACTTTTTATCTCATTGTCGTCCTGAAAGTTTAAAAGCTTAGCATTGTAGCCTCTAAATTAACAAGTCAAACAATCAAACATTGGTTAACCCAATTCTGCTGAGTTGACTCTGCCATTAGGGATAAAAATGCCACATGTTACCCCACCTATTATGCAACGTTAGCATCATCATTTTCCTTCCCTTCACCTTAATGAACCAGCGATGTCAGCACCATCACGTACACAGCAGTTGTTGGTGCTACGATCTGGCTATAATATTCTGTCTTACTCTAATAACTCTACCACAGTAGAACTTCCCAACAACAACTCCTCCATTAATGGCCACAAAGAGCTTGATCTAGAACTTCAATGTATTTTTTTGGCTCCATTTTTCATTTTTGTAGGTTAATTACCATTATTAGGGTTTCAAAACGCAGAGTTGTATAGCCTCGTCCAGGGAGTTCCTTCTTCAGTGAAGAAATATACCTGGCCATATGATAATGAATAAGACGATTATATCCTTTAACATATTTAAAGGATATTCAAATTATTCATTTAACCAAAAATTCAAATTTTCAGATATTCAGCCATTATCTCATCAATATCTGATGCTCTTCCATCCAATCACTAATGTGACGTCCCAAATCATCCATGATCGCTAAAGTGATGTTTTTTCTACCTCCTCCATACCTAACCATATTGGGCTTTTAGGGTTTTAGTTTATATTGAATCTTATTTTCTATTTAAAGACAAGCATTGTATGTTTAGTTTTCATATTTCAATAAAAAAATTATTTAAGCAGCTTGCTTCCTTGTATTCTTGTGAGGCTTAGTTTCTAGATGTTTCTTGTTTCTCTTTATTGTTATAATTCGCTTCCATATTTGCTAACCTTTCTTGTAATTTTTGGGTTTTCTAAGGCAGGTTCCTAGTGGGTCTACATCATAAGAAAAGAGTTCAGAAAGAGAACTTGCATACTTTCAACAATCAAGAAAAAGTCAAAGAGTTTACAGGATAGGTGCTTGCAATTTTCTGGCAAGTCGTGCAACATATGGTTGGAATATTGAGAAGATTATGGGTTTATCCTTGGCATGTTAGAATAAATCATGTTTTACACGAATTACATCACAATTACAGCACAAGATATTCTACAAATTACAGCGGAAGACTTCAATAAATACCTCTTGCCATAGCTTATCTCTAATCTGAAAGAGTTCATAAACACTGAGAATTAGACTGCAAAACAAAATGTGTCAAAAGATAGGTTGATAGGTCACTCTTCTGACTGACTACGAGGCACAATGATTGCAACTAGTGTGAGAGTTGTCGTCAGTCAAGGAACCTCAAAAGAGCAGCTAGAGTTTTTCTCCTACGCTCAATTTAGACGGCTGAAAACTTAATTGTATGTTTCACCATCAGAAAAATACATAAATAGCATGTCTACTTGTTACCCTAATCCTATAGTTAGGCCTAGATCTGATTGACAGGCCACATTTAGGATATTTTAATTCATAACCTAATGAATAACTAATAAATTATATTATAATAATTAAAATATCTCATTCTCCCACTTGATCCGTATCTAAATGTCAGTTGCCCTTTCCAAATTAAATTAAGGCTATACTGCAAGAATCATGGCGATAAGTCCTCTTAGATCAGTATTATCTTCCAAGTATTACATGTAACACCCTTACTTAATGGGTATAACCTTATGAATAAACACCAATGTTTATTCGATTCCAAACTTAGTGTTTATTATTTTCATCAACAGAATGTATACAGATAATGACGAGATAATAAACTACAAAATTAATTTCATTGCATACCTCTACTATATGAATGAAGGTCTAACCCCCATTTGAGGGATGTGTAACATAAACATATTTGGTTCCAATCCCTTAGTCAAAGGATCAGCTAGCATGTCCTTTATATTGATATGATCAACTGAAATTTCACCATCTGCAATTCTCTCTTCTAAACTTAGGAATTTCAGTTTGACCCACCGGCTTTGACTTCCACTTCTTTTGTTATTTGTAATGGCCACTGCGGCTGTGTTATCATAGTACACCCTGATTGGCCTAAAGATTGAATCCACGATCTTAAGGATAGCAATGAAATTCCTTATCCAGAGTACTTGTGAACTTGCCTCAAAACATAATATGTACTCAGCATCACAAGTAGAGAGAGCTGTAAGTGTTTGTTTTGTACTTTTCCATGATATAGCTCCATCTACTAGTAGGAAGATGTAACCAGTAGTAGACTTGTTTGTGTCTAAACATCCTCCTAAATCAGAGTCTGAGTAATCAACCACTTCCAGGTCATCTGTTCTTTTGTATGTGAGCATGTAGTGCTTAGTACCTTATATATACATAAACACCTTCTTTGCAGATGTCCAATATGCTTCCCCTGGATTGCTTTGGTACCTTCTCAACATGCCAACAGCAAAAGCTATTCAGGTCTTGTGCAGACCTGTGCATACATCAAGCTTCTCACTGCTGATGCATATAGGACCCTTTCCATTTGCTTTCTTTCAAGCTCATTTCAGGGACATAAATCTAGACTAAATTTGTCCCCTTTCTCAAGAGAAGCTACATTAGCTGAATAGTTTTGCATCCTGAATTGTTCAAGAACTTTGTTGATATAGGTTTGTTGAGACAAGCCTAAAAATGCCTTGAGCTCTATCTCTATGGATCTTGATGCCAATGATATAGGATGCATCACCCATATCCTTCATATCAAAGCTCTTGCACAAAAACTATTTCACTTCACGTAATAGTCCTAGATCACTTATTGCAAGTAGTATGTCATCAACATACAAAACTAGAAATATGATCTTGCTTCCACTAACCTTGTAGTATATACATTCATCTATGATGTTCTCATCGAAACCAAATGATGTGATTACCTCATGGAACTTTAAGTACCACTGTCGTGAGGCTTGCTTCAAGCCATAGATCGATTTCTTTAACTTGCATACCAGATGTTCCTTATCCTTTGCAATGAATCCCTCAGGCTTCTTCATGTAGACTTCTTCCTGAAGAACCTCATTGAGGAAAGTAGTTTTGACATCCATTTGGTGCAACTCTATATCAAAATGTGCAATCAATGCCATGATTATGCAGGAAGAATCTTTCATTGATACAGGAGAAAAGGTTTCCCTATAATCTACCCCTTTCACTTGTGTGAAGCCCTAAGCAACCAACATAGCCTTGTATCGATCAATGTTACCTTGTGAATCTCTTTTGGTTTTGTAAACTCATTTACAGCCAATGGCTTTAGACGCACTCAGTAACTCCACAAGATCTCATACATTGTTTGCTATGGAATTCATTTCTTAATTTATAACATCATGCCACAACTTAGAGTTATCACTCTTAACAGCCTGAATAAACATTAATAGATCATTTTCAAAGCTAATATCATAATCAGTCTCAGCAAAGTACACCATATAGTCACTAGGTAATGCTAGTCTTCTTTCTCTAGTTGATCTTCTTAATTCAACCTCTTAGGTTGGTTCAGATTGTTCATTCGAGACATCCCTCACCACAACTTGTCTTTGTTCTCCATATGTGGGAGGTGGATACATCTGAACAAATCCTTTATGACTTAAATCAGGGGTTACTTCCATATGATCATTGTTTGTTTGATCACTCCCACTAATCACGTCATTCTCAAGAAAGACAGCATTCTTGGATTCTATAAAATATGCCGAAGGTGGAGGACAATAGAACATATAATCTTTAGTCATACATGGATAGCCTACAAAGTAAGCTCTAATGGTTTTAGAATCTAGTTTCTTTCCTTGTGGATTGTACACTCTTACTTCCACAGGACAGCCCCATACCCTAAGGTGTCTTAAGCTGGGTTTCTATCCTTTCCAGATTTCAAATGGTATTTTTTGCACTGCCTTTGTTGGAAACCTGTTTAATAAGTATACAATTGTCTTGAGTGCCTCCTTCCATAAGGATGTTGCAAGTTTGGAGTTACTAATCATGCTCCTAACCATGTTCAGCAAGGTCCTCCTTCTTCTTTTTGCTACACCATTCATATCCAGTAAACCAGGCACAGTATATTGTGCAACTATACCATACTCCGGAAGAAAATTTGCAAAAGGACCTGGCGCTTGTCCTTCACTAGTGTACCTACCGTAATACTCACTACCTCTATCAGATCTCACGATCTTTATTGGTTTCCCAACCTGTTTTTTTACTTCAGCTTATATTCCTTAAAGGCATCTAATGCCTCACTTTTATTATCAAGCAAGTAGATATAAATATATCGTGCGTAATCATCAATGAAAGTGATAAATTATTTTTGACTATTCGCTGATAAATCAGATAAATCAGGATAACAAATATCGGTATATATAATTTTAAGTAAGTCAGAACTTCTATTAGCTCCCTTTTATGAATTATTGGTCTGCTTTCCCCTTATACAGTCCACACAGGTATCAAATTCTGAATGATCTAAAGATGGAAGGATTCTATCTTTAGTTAACCTTTTGATCCTGTCAACAGAGATATATCCTAATCTCTTATGCCACAAGCTAATAGAATTCTCATCAATGATACTTTGTCTAATACCATGCGTAACAGAAAAGATTTCAGGTGGTGTAGGGATTATTTTAAACAAATCATCAATCATAATAACCATTGCAATTGGAACATAGTCTTTACTGAAATATATCAAATCCTTTTGCAAATAAATACTATAATTCAAAGGAATAAGTTTCGACATAGAAATCAAATTTCTCCTATAACTAGGAATGAAAAAACAATTCAAGAGATCCAATACGGTTTTATTTGGGAAAACGATTCTAAAAGTTCCAATTGCTTTGACCGAATCTCCTTTCCCACTTCCTAAAAGGACTAGAGCTTCATTGGGAAGTAGAGGCCTGGTGTTTAGAAACCCCTGCATGGTAGTAGAAATATGGATCATTGCACCTGTATCGATCCACCAAATATCATTACTAATACTAATATAATGAGCTTCTAAAGCAAAACCTGAAAAATACATACCTTTACGCTCCAACCATGTCTTCCTCTTCAGGCACTCATCCTTCATGTGCCCTTTCTTCTTGCAGAAGAAGAAATAGCTTCAGCTTTCTTGATGGATGGCACAACAAGAATCTTTTTCTTCTTTTTCTGCTTGTCCTTATTGCCCTTAGCACCAGTCCTGTTAGAAATTTCAGCCAAATGAGCTACCCTAGTTACGTCCCTACCACTCATTTAAAGCCTAGTTTCCTCCTAAACACATGTGCACAGCAGTTCATCAATTGTTTATTTTTCCCTATGTGTGTTATAGGAGTCCTTGAAGGCATCATAATGAGAAGGAAGGGAGTCCAATACCAAATGCACCAGAAACTTCTCTGTTGGTTCCATGTCAAAGGCTCTCAACTAAGAGGACAAGTCTCTCATCCTTATGATATGTTGTCTAACTCCATTAGTACCTGTCAGCTTCATGGCACACATCTCTGACATAATGAAACCACCCATCTGTTTGTTAATTGGCTTAAATTGTTTGTCAACAGCTTACAGGAATCCTTAATAGTTTCACATTTGGGAATCGCTCCCCTAATGCTTCTTTGGATCCTAGTTTTAATATAAGACAAGCACATGCGGTCCCAGCGCTCCTAATAGTCAATTTCAACTTGAGTTGACTTGTCAGTTGGTTTGGGAGGTCTAGGTTTCTCCATTATAAAATGCATGTGCATGATATCAATCTGCAAAGTTATGTCCTCTCTCCACTCGGGTAATTGGTACCATCCAACACAATTTTGCCAGTAGTGTCAGCAAAAAGGTTAGGGAAAGTAGTAGGTGTAACAATTTAAAGATTTAAGTTAGGTCACGAGATAAATATTTGAGACAATCACGAATTTGGTGCCTTTTGAATGCATATTATGCACCAATGAACCTAGCATTGCATGCATTTATCTCAAATTGGTGGGCCTAGAGTGTATAATTTACATTTTCTAATACCTGTGGGCAACCTAGAAAATATAAAACCAAACTATCCCACCCTAATTAAATATATAATCATAACTGCTTACCTATGGGTCAAGATCAATTATAATTCTATATTTAATTACAATATGATATTTTATAATTTCCATATGTGATTGTGTTCCATGCAAAACGAAAGGGTGTTGTGGCTATTCCTTGGAAAAAGTAGCATGCTAGTCACAAATATCATTTAAGTGCATTTCAATCAAAACGTGCACGTCCTAATGGAGAGATTAATTAATTTTAATAAACTCGATAAAAAATTAATTAAAGCCCTCCCACTGTTTTATTCATTCAAAATAATTTAGAGAATTAATTTTGGAACCTTCATCGCAGATTTCATTTTTGCAAAATTTTTGAATTGTTAAATAATTGTCTAAAGTTAAATTTTAGACAATTAATTAACTCATGAAAACAATTTTACAAATTTTCCAGTATGTGAAAATGCCAAAATTAATCACTGTCACTAATTTAAACAATTTAATATCATTAATAAGAAAAAATACATAAAATAGCAATCAATTTTATTTAAATAGTGAAGCATGTGTTTAAAAAATGCCCAAGAATGTTTTCTGGAAATTCATATCCCATAGCCCAAAAGAACAAAAACCATAACAGAGCCCACAATTTAACAAAAAAAATGTCACTGTTCAATTAAAAACAAATCTTTTTTTTTTTTGTTTCAGGCCAGTTGGATTTAACAAAAAATAAAATAAAATACAAGCCTTGCAATATAATGTAGGCCCAGTGTGTTTAAACCCAACCCAAAACGCGTCAGCCTTCTATCCATATGAGTGAAACTCACCGTGCCACTAAAGGTTGAAACGACGTCATTCTTGCATGTGGAATGAGGCTCTTTTGGATGACTCGAAATGGTGACATTTTGAGCAAGTCAAAACGCCGTCATTTTGGGTCACCTTCCCCACCCATTTTCTGTAACCATGCCCAACCCGCCACCCAAGAACAACCCGTAAGGTCGCCGCGACCTGCGATCTCAGTGACTTCGTCAGGCGATCAGAGAGCTAAAAACGACGTTTTCTCTGGTAGATGTGACAGGAAAATCATCCAAAATGCAATTGAAACATAGATATGTGCAACAAACCAATGATTAAACCCAAATTTGAATCAATAATGCTCTTGGATTAAAACAAGATCAAAGGTCCCGACAGCGTTGCTCATCGACGAACCAAGAGTTCTTCTCTTTTTCTCTCACTGAACCGATCCAAGCACATATAATCAATAATGAAATCAAAAATTAAACATGAGCCATAAATGACACACAATGGAAATGAAATCAATACAGAGATGAACAAAAAAATCCTTGGCATCCGATGGTGGTGATAAATGACACATAGTGTTAGCATACGAAATCCAAACATAGATTCGGTTCGAAAATTAAGCATTTATCACATAATTGAAAGCTGAGATTTCTAAAAATCAGATTGAAAACATGTTTGATTGCATATCAAATTCAAAGAAATTGAAATTATATTATTTTGATCCCAAATTGAAAGCAACAATCCCATAACAAAATCAAATTATCATAAAGACAGAAACCGATCCTTTGAAATCCAAATGAAGGCCATAATGATTTAAAATTAACAAATCGTAATCTCTAATTTAAAAAATGAGACGGTGTGAAATTACTGCAGTGGAATCAATTAAATTCCATACTTAAATTGTTCCCGATTGAAGAAAAATAGGTTGAGGGTCAGAGAACCAGGCTCTGATACCACATGTTAGAATAAATTATGCTCTACACGAATTACATCACAATTACAACACAAGATATTCTACAAATTATCGGGGAAGACTTCAATAAATACCTCTTGCCATAACTTATCTCTAATCTGAAAGAGTTCACGAACATTGAGAATTAGACTGCAAAACAGAATGTGTTAGAAGATAGGTTAACAGGTCACTCTTTTGACTAACTGCAAGGCACAGTGATGGCAACTGGTGTGAGAACCGTCGCCAGTCAGGGAACCTCAAAAGAGCAGCTAGGGTTTTCTCGTACGCTCAATTTAGACGGCTAAAAACTTAATTGCATATTTCACCATCAGAAAAATACATAAATAGACTGTCCACTTGTTACCCTAATCCTGTAGTTGGGACTAGATCTGACTGATAGGCCACACTCAGGATATTTCAATTAATAACCTAATTAATAACTAATAAATTATATTCTAATATTTAAAAATCTCACATGGCATACTCGAAAACGATCTATTCCACAAAATTCCAATGCTCGATATTAGATAAACTAAGAAAAGAAAAGCTCATTTTACAAGCAGTTTTCTCTGACTGTGATTCATTTTTTGGCTCAATTTTTCTTAATCTGTGTTTGTTCACAGTATATAATGGACCAAAAAGATAAGCTTTGAATAGAAAAGTCCTTACAACTTTACATGACATAAGCATTGAATCCCATTTTTGCTGGTGTCGATGTCCAGTTTTTGGATTTACTTACAAACGGAGTTTGATGTTGCAGAGTTGTTTTAGTTTCAGCACTTGACGGCGGCAAAGTTAGGTGAAGGAAGAAAACAAGGATAAAATTCTGACTTGGAAATTTGACTTAAAAAAAAGTGAGGTGGATAACACATAAACACGCCACATCAGCAAAATTTGGGCCTGCTGGGTTGGAGGGGAGGGGATGGAAGTGGAGAAAAAATGAACCCTTCTTTTTATTTGGTTTGAAATTTTAGAGGAGAGGGAGCCTAAAGTTTCTATCTGCTCCCCTCCAATACCCTTATTTTAGCTCCTCTCCAAATTTGATAGTTTTGGAGGGGAGTTAAAATTTTAGACTACTTTACCCTTATAACTTATATGATATTCCAATAATGTCTATGACAAAAAATATTTTTATTATTATTAAAATATTTTATTATAAAATAAAAATATATTATTGTACAAAAATTATGATAATTAGAAATATGTTATCAAAAATAATTTAATATAAAAATTAAATATTTATGAACAAAAAATTATTATAATTATTACATATGATCGGTCAAATTTAAATAAAACAATATTATTATAAAATTAATTTGAATAAAAATATTTTTGTATCATTAAAAAATATTATTATGAAATGAAATTTAAAAAATTATATTTTTACAAATAAAAATGTTATTACAAAGTTGATTTAAAATGAACAATAAATTTTCATAAATAAAAAAATTATTGTAATTCTAAAATATGTTAATATAATTTTTTTAAAAATATTATTATAATAATAAATATATTATTTTTATTATATTTAAAATAATATATTTTTAAAAAAATATATTATTTTTACATTAAAAATATATTATTATGAAATTAATTTTAAAATGAAAATATGTTATTGATTTATTATAAATAAAAAATACTATTATAGTGAATAAATATATTATTATACAATTAATTTAAATATATATATATATTATTATATTAATTATAAATAAAAAATTTTATTATATTAATTAGATAAGATGTATATAAATGCATATAACATATAAATAAAAAATATAACCAAATATGTTATATTATAATGGTAAATTGTTATCATTCCTCCCCTCTCATCTAATCTTAAACTAAATAAGGGATCATTAAAAATCTCTCACATCCTCCCCCAACTAAACCAAGTAAGGTAACCTTCTGCCCTTTTCCTCCATCCCCTTCCTTCAAACCAAACAAACCCTTACGGTGACATTAAAACCAAAAAAACTCCAAAAAGAACATTGAGATTTTGTGAATATTTCTAAGGCGGATTTACATTTTAACCCACATATTTAATGTTTATCATTTCTTATTTCCTACCGTTCTTAATATAAGAATTTCTGTTTAGTTTTAATTTTTTTAAATTTCAATTGCCTTGATATTGTTAATTTACTGAACAATTTTTTTAATTAATGAGTATCATTGATGCTGTTTTTAAATTGTAAAAATATTAACCAAATTCAATTTTTTATTTGAAACTAAATTTAATGGAATCAATCGATATATGAAAGGTTGATTATAGATTATTATAGTAAGGAACGGATGAATTTTCATCCTTTTATAAATAATATAATTCATTTTAAAACTCTTATAAATGTCTAAAAAATGCTTACGCATTTTAATTTTAAAAAATAGGGTAAAATTCAGTCAAGGACCTCTATGGGCAATTAATATCAAATGGCACCCAAAACATTTTGAATTTCACTGCAGAAACTTGGGGGCAAATTAAAATTAAATGTTGTGCTAAAAAGACATAAATGCCCCTGCTTATTTATTTAATAAAAAATGTCAACATTTTTCGACCTTCGATAGCAACCCAGGCACCGAAGCTCAAACAATGGGGCCCTGAGTACCGACCAACCGACGACTTGGGCTCCGATGGCCAGAAAATAATTTTTCGGCAAAGCACCCAAAAAGATGTATGACCACCAAGCTACTAAAATCTTTTAGTTACTACATGCAACAAAAAATGGATGTAAGAATCTTATATCCATAGCTACTTCACATCATAATTAACAATTGTCTTATATATTATGAATAAGTGAAATGTTTTTTTAAGAAGATAAGTTAATTTCTTGACAAGATCAAATTTGTAAGTGTCTTGTACATCATAAACAAGTAGAATAGTCTTATAGACAAGATAAATTAACTTATTAACAATTACTCATTTACAAGTATCTTACACTTAATGAGAAAGTGGAATATTTTTTTTAAGATAAATTCATTTCTTAACAAAATCAAATTTGTAAGTGTCATATATATCATGAACAAGTCAAATAATCCTATGAATAAATGAAATAGTCTTATGAATAAGATAAATTAATTTTTTAATAATTACACATTTGTAGGTGTCTTACACTTTATGAATAAGTGGAATAGTTCCATGAACAGGTTTTAATAAAGTTTAAATTAATTTATCTTATTCTAAAAATTATTTTAAAATATAAAATTCAGAAAGTAGAACCAAAAAGTGGTAAAGACTATAAAAAGACGAGAAAGATCTGAAAATTAAAACTGATGTATAATAACTATGTGTTATTTGATTTTGATTGAACTTTATGTTGATATCCTATAAATTAATTAACCTGTATCACTTGGTTAATTGAACGGAAATTATCCTTTTTTTTCTTAAAAATAATTTAATATATATTCAATTCCGTTATTTATTTGACTATTATTATTTTAAAAATGAAATGCTTCGTTATTCCACAAAAAAATTGCATCTAATTTCTATGCGCTCTGTCTCTGTATATATGAAAAATTCAGAAGGTATTTTAAAGTATTAAATTAAAAAAAGTTTTTTTCAAATAAATAATGTTATCTCTCGAGTTAATTAGTATTTTAAAAAATTATTTCAAATTAATTAGTATTAGGAATATCCAACTTGTTCATGAAGTATAAAACACTTGCAAATTTGATCTTCTTAAGATATCTTGTTAAAAAACTTTTGCACTTGTTGATAGGACTATTCTACTTGTTTATGAAGTGTAAGACACTTATAAATGAATAATTGTTATGAAATTAACTTTTCTTGTTCACAAGATTATTCTACTTATTCGTATGACTATTCATTTTATTCATGATATGTAAGACACTTGTTAACTGTAATGTGAATAGGTATGAATATAAGATTATTATATATATATATATTTTTTGTTGCGTGTATTAACCAAAAAGGCTTTGGTAGCTTGGTGGCCATGCCTCTAGGGCTTGTTGTCGGAGCTCCATCGCCTGGGTTGTCGGCGGTCGAAAAATGCCATCGTTTTTTATTAGATAAATAAGTAGGGGCATTATGTATTTTTAGCATAAAATTTAATTTCAGTTTGCCCCTGCGTCCTTATAATGAAAGTTTAGAATGTTTTGAGTCCCATTTGATATTTATTGCATACAGAAGTCCTGACTGAAATTTTTCCTTAAAAATATGTCTAATCAACATAAGATATTAATAGTACTGAGAGTAGCATTATTTGAAAGTCATTCAAATTTCATGTGAATATACAGCACCATTGTAATTATTACTTTAAGTCTGTCAAAAGGTGGCGAATATTCTTTGTTGCTTTGAATAACAATTACATTACAATATAAATTACATTTCCAGGTAACGAGCGTTAGAAGGAAAAAAAAAAAGTTAAGGAATCTTCTTCTGAGATTATTTTCAAATTAAATTTTAAACAGTTTAAATTTTGTTTATTTTTTATGGCTATAAAATTTTCACTGTCAAATTACAGAAACAAAAAAGGGCAGGGACAAAATTGTCTTACCACATAACAATGGTACGATATGCGTACTGTGGGAGTATGGGGTTCTCGTTTTCCGGGGAGTCATTAAATCACCGGCGGTCACATACAAAAAGCCGAAAACATGAAAGCGACATGCAATAGATCGTTGTTTTTTTTTCAGATAGTGGCCTAGTGGGTGGTCCGTGGTGGCTGATGACAGCATGTGGGGTCTTCATTTGGGCCCCACTCAGACCGTGGGATTATGATGTGGGGACGAGCCGCAGAGAATCACTGGCCCCACACGCAAACCAAAACCAAACGGGTACCGGGTGGATTGCACCGGTTTCTACTGATCGTTGGATGGCAGACCCCGAGTTCTCTAATTGGATCTTTTTTTCCGTACATATATTCTTTTTTTTTTTTTGAATAAGATACTGAGATACAGTAAACCTTCAGGAGGTTACTGCAAACAAAAAACTAGAAACCGTAAACTCCTTCAACCCTTATCACCGACCGCCTCACCAAATGAAGGAGGTGGGTGATCAAGGAGAACAAAGTTTCCCGAGATGCTGTGAGCTAAACTCGCCAAGTGATCCGCAAGGGTATTCTGCTCCCTGTAAACATGATCAATAAGAACCCTCCAATCTTTGACCAACCATAACTTCGCATCCTCAATGACCTCTCGG
Source organism: Inga laurina (assembly GCA_963855925.1). Classification (NCBI taxonomy): domain Eukaryota; kingdom Viridiplantae; phylum Streptophyta; class Magnoliopsida; order Fabales; family Fabaceae; genus Inga; species Inga laurina. The sequence goes on along the minus strand of OY979702.1, from coordinate 59,882,356 downwards.
TAGGGGTGATTAATATCACATCCCCTAGTGAGAAAAGATACGGCCTGGAGACAATCAGTGCGGATTAAAACTCGTTTTAAATTCCTAGTCCAGCAAATCTGAAGCCCCTGGATAATGGCTATAATTTCCACCACCACAAGAGGCACTTGAGTCAGTTTGCACATGTAGCCACATATCCACTGTCCATCCTCCCCCTTAATGACACCAGCACAAGCATTTTGACCTGACGCCAGAACAGATCCATCCGTCTCCAGAAAGCTGAAACCATTACTACTTGTACCACCTCCCTCCTGAAGATGCCGCAATTTCCCGTAGAATTTGCTCTAAGAAAGTAGGTCCAAGTCCCAGGCTACTTTAAAAAGACTAGAATTGGCATTATGGATCACCACTTCTGATTCTTCCCCAAACAGTCGATTACAACGATTGACCCAGATATCCCAACAGACACAGTCGAATAAAATTGACCAACTGATCTTCTTAGTGAAACTTCTGCCAATTTCATTCTTGAGATTCCATTGGATCCATTCCTTTCCTTGTACTGAGCTAAAAGTATTCCAGTGCACTGGATTGATTATGGAACTCCACCTTCCGCGAGCGTTGATACAATCCCTTAATAGATGCATGATGTCCTCCTCCTGGCTACAGCTATAGGGGCATCCCGCTATCTCTGCTAGGCCTCTACGCACTCTAAGCTGCACTGTGTGAGCTCTGTCGTGTGCGACCAACCACATGAAGATTTTAATCTTCTCTGGAACTGCCCATCTCCAAAGTCTCCGCCAGAGAGGACCATCCTTCTCACGACACTTTCAGATATTAAAAGTGATATTGTTTTTACGGAAAATTTAAACTTTAGTTTGTCACGCCGTAAGAAACTAGTTACTTTCTTTAAATCTAACCCTGTTGATTGGATGATTTTTTTTAGTTTAATAACATCATTAGATGATTGATTGCTAGACGTAGGAAACAAAACTAGAATGATGAATAGTTCTCATATGCAAATGCATGAGTTTACACGGTAAAGAATGTCGCCATTGCTTAATATCTCTATTTTCTCTCCATTGCTTAAAAATGACGCTGTTTTGATTAAATGCAATTTCAGCCATTAATCTTCCAATATGATACTATCCATTCATTTGTAAACCTATTCCTAGAGCATTTGTTGCTGCCTGACGCGAACCCAAAGCTGTCAGGCACCTTTTGACGACTTGTGAAGAAAATTCAACTACTGTGTGTTTGGCGTTTTCCACAGTTTCACATCTTTAACCGTGCCGGTTTCTCCATAGCTTCTTATATCAACTCCCACGAGCACATATGCTCATTTAAATGAAGGGAAAAATAGTTGTGTCTTTAAATTTTTATTTTTCACTCTATAATTTTTTGGAAAAAAATAAAATGGAGCAGGAGACGTCGCCGCAAGCTGGAAAGGAAGCTGGAGACGCCGCAACAAGCTGGAGAGGAAGCCGGAGATGCCAATTTGGGAGAGAAGCAAGGTTAGGTTCGAGTCAGGAACACATGGGAGATAAGCAACGTTTGGATTTGCGTCAGGTAGCAAGCATACTCTAGGACTAGGTTTAAAAATGAAAGGACAAGATCATATTGGATGATCAATGGCTGATATTGCATTTAATCAAAACGGCATCGTTTTAAAGTAATAGAGAGGAAATAGAAACAATAGGTAATAGAAGCATTCTTTGTCGGTATTTATATGAAATTTTTCCACTGTCTTTATAATTTGATTGCTTATGCTGTTACCATTATTTTTTTTGTTTGTTATTAATTTTTTTATAAAAAATGAGTGTAAGATCTTAGTCTTATCCGAAATTCAATATTTGAAAACGGCCATAATGGTATTGACATTAATTTGCACATGAAGCCTGTGGGTTGAAGGTGGTCACATAGAGATCGAGGTCACATATCTAGACATCCCGATCGAAGAAAATGACATTGCCAGATGTTAAATCATACTCGCACGTTAACAATAAGACCGCATTTTCAAATAATAATTTTTATCTAGTACGAGTGTATCTCCTTTTTCTAATCAAGATCAAACATATATTTGTCAATAAGAAGATCTCTTATTTTCTTGCAATCAAACAGATAGGAAGGAGACCAACATAGATAGAGTTGGTAAATTTAATGGTGCAAGACCCAACTATATCTTTTTGGGTCTCGAGTTCAAATCCCAGAAAAAATATTTATATTGGGAGAGACAATCACAAACTTTAAACTGAATAACAGATAATGGGTTGGGAAAGGTAACTACAAACCTTGAACCAGATAACAAATAATAATATAAAAAACCATATAAGAAGGAGATCAACTTAATTAATTGGTCTTAGATACTCTTAAAATCTCTTTTCTCATTTTTTTTTTCTCAGAATCTCATCTCCACTCTTAGATTAAAAAATGAATGGTTCTAATTTAATAGTTTCTAAAACTATTATTATAATATTTTATAATTTAATTTTTTAAAGTTTGTTTATATTGCAATTATGAATTGTGTAGATCGTGTTTTAATAGTTTAAATTTATTAATTTATGTTTAAAATAACATTTTTATAAAATCTGAAATCTAAACCATTTTATTTTTTTAATATGATAGTAGAGATAAGATTCTGAAAAAAAAATTGAAATAAAAGATTCTAAAAAAACCCAAACCCTTAGTCTAATGCGTTGGCCTTTATGATTTATATACTTGTTCAAATTTTTAAGACATTATTATCATTTTAGAAGTAATTTTTCTAAAGACGTTATTTGCATTCACAAGGTCATGAATTTATTGGGAATAACATTTTTAAAATGACCTGAGCTTAAGACCGCATATTTAAGCAATCAAAACTCTTTTCCATTAGCTTTCGGTTTAGGAAGAAAAAGGAATATTCGCCTTCAACCATAAATATATTACTCTGATCCTATTTATAAGTTATTTTTAATAAAAAATTTTGATCCTATTTATAAATCCATTTTCATGATAGTAAATGTGTTTTGTACTTTTTTACCCCTATTAATTGCAATAAATAAAAAGAATTTATTTATGTTGAATTTTAGAACCAATTATAGATAAGGACGAAATTGGAAATTTAGCCCATAGTTAATGAGTTAACTAACTCTCCTTGATATGTGAGAATTAGTTAAAAGGCACTTATAAATAGGACCAGAGTAGTATAACGTAGTAAAAAGTGCTTATAAAAATATTTACAGATCTCTCATCAATAAAATTCTTACATTGATGGGATTTGAACTCATAACCTTATAGTTTTGAGCCAACTCCTTTACTAACCCAATGAACCCTTATAGCAAATGAACAGAAAATTGCATGTACTTTTTTTTCTTTGGTACAAAAATTTTAAGAAAGGGGTTAAATTTACCCACAATCTAAAGAAAGGGCTTTAAATTGGGATAACTCCCCACACCTCAATTAGACTACAACTAAACGTACTTCCCTAATATCAAAATTGCATGTACTTTCGTGGGGATGAGGTTGTGACTTGGATTCATGGTGGGGAGCGTGTGATGTGAGGCCCAATTAATTTTCTTTTATTTCTCATTGGATCCTTTTGTAATCGCACAAACAATCCTTGAGCAGTGCTAACCTTTTTTAAACTCAATCATCATTCAAAAGTTTATTACTATTCATTTTTTATCTGGCCTTTCTTTTTTGGCCATCTTTTATCTGGCCTTTCGGATGATGGAGGGGTATGATTCTGCTAAAAAATTGCATACGTTTTAATTTCTTATTTTAATTCTCAAAACATACAATTTTTTTACGCTGGTTGATTCTTAAAACACGTAATGATAAAATTATAAATGAATTGTAAGTCAACGTTTTTAATAATGTTTACTTTAAATTTTTTTTACAAGTAAACAAATTTTCTGTTGGAAAAAAAAAAAGTAAACAATTTTTTTTATTTTATTCTTATTAAATATATTTTTTAAAAAATACTTTCCTACTCCTCCCATTTCGTTATATAGACCTTTTAAGGTTATTGCATAGAGATTAAAAAATACAATAAATATGTAAAAAAAAAAAATCACCCACTTTACCATATTTACTCACTTAATTGTGTTGTAATAGGCGTAAGTGTTTAATTGTGCTCAATAAAATAGTTAAATTGTTGGATTAAATTAAATTAAAGTAGGAAAAGTATTATTTAATACTTCTTTAATTTTAATTTTTATATTTTTTAACATTACTCCCATACTTATTATACCCTCTCTGTTCAAATCTACAAAAATTTTATCCTATGGAGACTAATATAATAAAAACAGATAGAGTGTATCAATATTCAATACAGATAAGGGAAAAATCATAATTTATAAGCAACATGGTATTTCACAAAAAAGAATCACAAAATTTCTTTTTCAAGTACATCATAAATAAAATAGGAGAGTATGGTTTTAATTTTTTTTATGAGCAAATAGTCACCACAGTTATTTTTTAAGAAATGAATAGTGTATTTTTAAAATATTGGATGGTAATGTTAAATTATTTATTGTTATATTAATAAAGTGTTTTTTTCCCTTTTTGGAAGAAAAGTGTATGCGGTACTTTCTTTTTTATTTTTTTTCTTGGAAAAAATATATTTGTAAAGAAATCAATGGCCACTGCTGTCTCTGCTAAATAAGAAGTAAATTGTAAACACCCTCTCTTAAAATATAAGATAGAGTTGACTTTTTTTGGAGAGTTAAGGAAATTAAATAAGTTACTTAATCATATCATATATTGTGTATCCTTATATTATATATCAGTTTGTAAGATAGACAAAATAGTTTATAAAGAGAGAGAACTATAAATATTTTAAAATAATTTAATTAATTTTTTTAATATCTTAAAAAAAATTAACACTATTTTATATATATTTTTACAGTTAGGAGAGGAGGGAATCCGGCATACTAAATAGGATACAATCATACCAATAAAGGCCCCGCATCGCTTTGCATTTTGGATTCACGCGTGGTATTATTTTAAATCAATATACTCCTCATTAAAAAACATGAAAACGAATTCTGTATGTTTATATATAGAATATTAGAATTCAAAATAAATTGCGTACGTACAATACTTATAATATGTGAGCAACATGACCTCAATATTTTTTATATGATTATTTGTATGAGTCATATTTAAATATTATTAGGCCAAATTTAAGGTAGTTTCTTCGAAGATATTTCTTGTACTCACATAAGCTCAAATTTGATAATATCAGTGTCTTGTATTTAAGCCGTAAAAACTCCATCTACTTCGATCTAAGGTACTGAAAATCAGATTGGACATTGAACTGGCCGAGACACTGGGTTAAGGGTCAGTGGTTCAGTCCGGGGTCCACCCGAGGGTCAGATCCGGGTCAATTAAAAAAATATATAATTTAAATGTTCATACATACCATTCAAAAAATCATATGAGAGTTATTTTTTAACTAATAGTCCAATATAACCTCCTGAACCTAATACCTACAAAAATATTCTTAAGTATATAAGGATTTTTCCCCAACTAATGCCAAAAGTATTCCACAATTTTTTTAAAGCTTCTTATGAATAAAAAAATTGTTTGGAAAATATTTTTTTTAAAAAAAAAGCCAAAAGAACTTCATTTGGAGTATAAAAAGTTAAAAAACAAAAAAAAAAAGCCCAAACCGTGACTAGTCCAGTTCACACTGGGTCAGACCAGGTTGACCGGTTCACCGATTTTTTAGCCCAACCCGACCGGACCAGCAATCGGTTCATCGGATTCCGGTCTGAAACGGCCAGTCCTGTCCAGTTTTCCATACACTGTGTTGACCAACATCTTTTGGTGAGTTCCATATTTTCCCCTTTTTTGGGTAATTGTAAACACCCGTTTCTATTTCGATAATCGAAGAGTAATAAAGACGGAATTCAATGGGTATACAGAAAAGTACAATTATACTGATAAAAATATTCATTTACAATACCGATATTGTTTATCGGCAGAAAACAGAAAATACAGCGGAAACTTAATATTTACAGGATAACCCAAAATCCCTAAGGAATAAGCTAATTATAACCACTATCTTGCCCTTACCTTGAGACACGAGCTAATTACTTATAGGAATCCATGCCTTTGCCCTTCAATCCACTGGCACAAGATGAAATATTTGTTTTTGAAAAATGGTGAGATTCCGAAGAATCCCCGTAGAGACATACGATCGACGTGTAAAATGTGAAAATTAAATATGTAATGCACTATATTAGGCAAAAATGAAAGTTCGATTTGATTCATATATATTTACTTCAGCCGAGTCATCGACTACAGCTAGGATTTTCTGATATACCGTTGTTGGGTAACAAACCACAACTAAGTACTGTGCCTCTAGCACGCAATCATATCACGAAATACAGTAACAAATACATATAATTATTCATATAGTGTATGAAAGATGGTAGTCCCTACCTTGAAGTTTGTTAAATCCCTTTTTTAGTGTGCCTCGTAAAATGTGTCGTTTTCGGTATCCGACTCGGTCCTAAAATATTCAATGTGCCAGAAATATGTCATAACCTATCCAAGTATCATTTTAGACTCTTCTATAGTGTTTCTTGTGGTTATATTAGTCTACAGTGAAATTTTACCAAAATGCCCCCGGGACCCCGATCCGGCCCCGCTATACCCGGCCCGATGGCATGTTTTCTCAAAATTTTGACTAAGGCTATTCTGACTTATTTTCACCCAAGGAATCCATTTTAGGGTTCGAAATCACCAAATTCACTATCAAATTACGAAAATACCCTTGACAGCCCCTATTTAGAGATTTCAGTGGCATTTTCGTAATTATACTTTTTCGGCCTCTACCGAAAAAGTGTTCAACTGTAACCCCACCTTTTTTTGCCCACTGAATCCAATGAAACCATTTATTTCATGAAAATCCAACTTCTACCCCTTGGAACAATGCTGGATGAAATATTGAAGAAAATAGAAAAAAAAATAGTTTTGTATTTTATCTTTCAAAACTTGTACTCTACGATTTCTAATCATTGATGAACTCACTTAAACATTTATTAATCTTGATTTAAAGGATTTTGGGCAGCATAACCCCTTAGGGTTATAGCTTTTCAAATTTTATAACTCAACCAAAAATCACATAAACCAAACAATAATTACCAACAACTTCATACTAACATAAAGTTGATATTGGTATAATTACCTCTTAAACTTCTTGGATGCTCTTACTCTAGGCACCTCCTCCTTCTCTTCTTGATCTCAAAGTGTGACTTCACCGCCATGGATTCATGAGAAACAAGAGTTTAGAGAAGAACTCCATACATGCTTACAAGAAGAACACTTAAGAGACAATACTTACATTAGCTTCCTCTTCCTTGGGCTCTCCTCTTCTCTCTATTTCTCAAGCTCTCTCTTCTCTCTTCTTACCTAAGACTTGGACGAAATGAGGCATGAAAGAGGAAGGATGATGCATTTATTAATTAGTCTTCTTCCTTCCTAGCTATTAATTTAATCAACGGCTCATAATGTGACACTTGTCACAATCCCTTCTTCCCTCATAATTACTCCATTTAATTTCCATTAAATTGGATAAATTTTCTTCCCTTTCTTGCTCCTCAAATCCGTCCTCTCCCCCTTTTTTCTCCAACTAGCCCATGCTTTTTCCATTAGGTCCAAACTTACACTCTTCCATGCAATCATGTTTTATATTCCTTCACTCAAGATTATCCCATCATGCATTATACCATCCTTCCATATTGTGTCCACTCCATCTTAGTTATGATTGATATATGCATGTTCTATAGTCATCATAACCTTTTTCTTGTAGCATGTGATCATGAACTTAATATTTTTTCCCCCTTTACCTTTATGCTTGGACGAAATTAAAGAGAGGAAGGGAAGAAAATTGTTTTTCACAACTCCATAAATTCACATAATTGGTTTATGTATAATTCCCCCTAATTTCACAATTTTTGATTTATTTTACCAAGAATAATCCAATTATACATTTTCCTTTATTTTCCTTGATTAATTAAATTTAACTCCAATTAATTGAAAAATAATTAATCTTGGACTATATTGGCAAAATTATGATTTTGCTATCACCTTTGTAATTTAATTCATTTCTTGAATTAATTTGCCTATTTCCTTATGAATATGAATATTTCAAAATTCACAAGATCCAGTTTTCATAAATATTCACTATTTTATTGAATTACTCAAATAATTACAATATATTTTTTGTGAATATAAAATTTGGGGTGTTATAGTAATAAACTTCCACATTCTTTTTATCCTACAATTAAACTTGTTACAACACAAGAAATGAGTCCCGTTGTTAAATATTCATTATTAGTGTTTGGTATCACTTATTTTTAGACATAAGTCTTTATTACGTAAGCTGAGATAAAACTCCTCTCATATATTTACTTCATATACCGTGAATCACGATTTATAAACACTTATTACCTAAAAATAAGCTATTCCAAACGAGTACAATAGTTTCTATAAATTTTACATTACATGATATCATGTTAATGAATATTTTATATATTAATCCGGACAAAAATCTTTAACATTTCAACTCACAATCTACTCAAAGAAGCTGTCGTTGGGGTACAAAAGGATAGAGTAATTACGCTTTTACTTTCCCACAAATCTTTTTTTTCATCCTCCTTAATCTTTTTTGGTACATCATAAGTACTCCTTTTTTTTTTTGGCCCCTAGAAACATCATAATTAGGTAATTGTTTCCCTTCTACGTTTACAGATTATTAACTTTCTTTTCCCATTTTATATGAATGAATAACTTTATTAAACCACGTATTATTGGTGAGGAAGATGAGGAAGTTTTTTGTTACAGTAATATTGTTTGTTTAGATATGGATATGTAATCAAATAAGAAAATATAATATTTGTAATTATTATATACGTGAATGAGTTGAAATAATATCTATAGAGAAAACAATGGTGAAAAATCGTTTAAAGTGATTTGGACATATTTAAATAAGACTATTGGATGAGTTTGTGAGAGATTTAGCTGTATCAAGTTCTTTGAATTAAAAAACAAGAGTAAAGGAAGATTAAAACCAATACTCAATAAGGTTATAGAACGAAATTTTTTTGTTCCATATCTAATAAGATAAGGCTATATTATTATTGTATTATTATTTATTTAACTTTATATGAATTTTTCAAGTTCATTACTTTTGAAATGAAAGATTAAGATAATATGACATAAAGCAACCCAATATATGATAAAAATTTTGTTGACTGTCTGCTTACTCTAACTTTACTTTTTTGAAAAAATCATTAAAAAATCTCCAACCTTATCGCCTCCATTTTTAGAAACAATTATCTGCATCTGCCATCTTGTCGCTCATGCGATCGTGGTGCGGAGCCATGGCTACTTATGTTTAGGCCGTCCCCTGTTCTTTTTTTTTTTGACCTGTAAGTCCCCAATTATTAAATTTTTTAAGCTTATGTTTTTTTATTATTAAATTATGATGTTATATCTTAATTTTTTAAATTGACCTCAACTTTAGTTATGCTTTAAATAAATAGTTTTCTTTCTGGACAAAAAAAATGTTATGCTTTAAATAAAATAAAATATAAAATCTATAATAGATAGCAAAAGCTCTTGTAACTTATACAAGTGATTAATTATAGACCTTATGTCTCAAAAGAAAAAAAAAGAATAGAGAAAACCCATCTATTAAAACTCTATGCATCATGTTAAAAATATTTAAAGAAAAAACCAACATACTATGTTTGTTTTGTAAAAAAAAAGCTACTCCCAACTATTTAAAATTAAGATTAAAATAAACAATTTGTATATACCATTAAACCAATTAAAATTACTTCGAATCAATAATTTTATAAAAATAACTATTTTTTTTATATGTTCTTATTTGTTTTGCATATGCACCATATATCCCAAGTCAACTCCTTATTATGGCAACTTTACAAGCCCACATCCAGATTCGTGGTATGACAGGACTATTTTTTTAGGTAACAACGATGCTACATTTCTAAGTCTGGAAGTCGAGACCTTGGTTAACCTATAACAACTCCTGGTAGTTGATCTAAGTGTTCAGCAGTTTAAATGTGAAAGATTATAAGTGGGAAAAATAATCAAAGAAAATGTATGGGAGAAAAAGTAATGAGAGAGTGTGGTAAAATTGGCAAAAAAATTCATTAAATGGTGTGATAAATAGGGTTGAGCAAGTTGCACTCAACTCACCAAAGCCGGTGGAAAATTGCCTATGTTACCCAATCCAAAAAGGCCTATAATGAGTAGGCTTGTGCGCTAAACATTGTTGGCCTGTTTGTGCCCACCCATATGTGTGTGTATGATATATATTTAGTGAGTCCTAGTATAGTTGGCACATAGCTAAGTTCCTTAAACATCTAGTGAGGGGTCTATCTCTGGCTGTGTGTATGGAGAAGGTTTTATGGCTAGCACTAAAGGCCTTTCAGGAAGTTTATGATACGACGTGATTAGTTATTACTACAAACGGTGGATACTCTGAGCCAATAATATATATATATATATATATATATATATATATATTTATGTGAGTGTGTGTGTGTGTGTGTGTGTGTAATATCCAAATGCAACATGTCAATCTTTCCCTTCTACATTTTGTTATTTCTTAGATTAATTCTTGTCTTGATTGAGAACTTCTCCAACTATTTTTTAATTTGTCATTTCACTTCATGTGGTTTTATTGAGGAATGGTAAGGATTATGATGCTATTATTATTAGTGTTTTTTATAATTTATATTGAGAAGTTAGTAATAACAATATATTAAAAGTGCATATGTATATTCATTTGCCAAAAAAAAAGGTGCATATGTATATTGAGGTTTTTTTTTTTAACCTTTTTTTTTTTAAATGTACTACCAGGTTACACACACCTATTCAAGTCCATACATGTTTAACTACCCCATCTGTCACCAGTTTTAACAGGCTTTTTGATGGGTATGCGCTAGTCCGTATTCATTAAGAAATAAATGGGGGGTTGCAGGATGGTCAACCCATTCATCACATTGCATAGCCTTAGAGATAAGTTCAAACTTTAGCATATATAAAAAAGACAAAATTTAGGACGAGTTCTTTATATATGTTATGTCAAGTTCTCTAATCACATAAGATCATATATAATTAAAGAACTTGACATAATAGACACAAGAAATTTGACATAATTATTTTCCATATTAAAATACCCCATTTCATAATTTCTAACCTTATATTTTGAACTGAATGGAGTATTATTTAGAAGTAAGATATAAATTTGATTCCTCCATTTGATTATTTTATATTCAGTATTATTGAATATTGTCAAATATGATTGAGAATTTCGGGTCAAAAAAAATGATTGAGAGTTGTTTTCCAACCTAATTAATTATCTCTAAGGACCTAATGAGAGATTGATTTACTTGTTGCGCCAAGCCATCAGCCCATCACGATCATGACTTGTAGGTATAAAGAATTTTTAATCAGATAATGTTTTGCCTTTTCCCTTTAACCCAGGGTGGCTGGTGGCCCCCCAGTCCTCAATGTAAATGTATTCAAATACTTTAACTTTAATTGGCCAAAAAAAAACTTTAACTTTAACTAATTTTTTGTTAAGTTAAAGTATATTCTCAATCCTTTAAATTTATATAAAATAAAAGATTGATATAACAAGCAAGTGATAATGGTGTAATTAAATATTATTAATTTTAAATTTTAAATATGTGTAAACTAAAAAATATCTAAATTAAAAACTTAATGAAACAGTAAATATAAAACCTTTAATTATATTAAAAAAATTAGTTTAATAAATTAAATAGATTTCATTTATAACAATTTATCGGTTTATTTTTTTTAATAATATAAATATATTATATTAAAAAATTAAAACTTAAATATATTTTGTCAGTTATAAAGTCTTCAGCTGAATTTGTTGTGTTAAAATTTTCCGTTATTAATATCAACGATGTTGAAAATATAAGAGCAAAAATATACTCTATAAAATTAAAAGAATAAAGATAGATCTCATATAAAATTTAAAGTACTAGAAGTATATTTTTTCTTCCTTTTAACTTTCACAGGGAGACAAGGGTATCTTAAATAATATTCCATTCAAACCACTCCATTAATTAGCGTAATTTACATTACAAATCAACCGAGATCCATCCCCATTCAACTCGAGATGACTCGGTCCTTTTTGCCCCCAACCTTTCTTCTCACTCTACTGACTAAATATCTGAAATCAACTCACCGGAACGATGAAAGAAAAATAAACAAATATATCAGTGGTAACAAAATTACCACAAAAAAAAAAAAAAATCAGTTAGTCATGATCTGTCGGATTTTCAGATTCCTACCCGACGACCCATGTAAAATTCCCGGGTCAGATTTAACAGATGAGCTCCTCATGAAGCAACGGCCAGGATTCTCCCACCAAGTCCACGTGGCAGCGCATCAGGAGATCATCGCGGTTCAAGGGGCGGAACGAGCGACCCGACTCAGACCGGGATACGACCCGGAGGACCTCCTCGAACATTGATTCGTCGCAAGGGATCGTCAGGGGACCTTGATTGCAAAAGCCGTACTCCTCTTCGGCTTGAGCCAGAAGCTTGTTGAAGACTGGGTGGTTCAGGTACGTCGCTCTCACGATAAACCTCCGGCAGCTGGGTCCCACGCAAACGGCAACGTGCCCGGCCGGTACATCGGACGGCGTTCGGACAGCCGTTGTGCGCGCCTTCTTGCGCCACCGGAGAAGCATCTGCCGGATTCTAACAATGTGTCGGATTTTGCTGCACCTTGCGGCCGCCGGAGACATCGAATTTTTGGTCGTGGTCGGAGTCGGAGCGTCGTAGAGAGAGATAAAAGCGAAGAGTGAATATTTTTTAAACAGGTGACGGTTGAGTGGAATGAGGGGGCGGTTGCATACTTATAAGCTAAGGTCAAAGGAAAATGGCCCTGGCTTTCAAGATAATTACGAGATTCTGGATGGCGGCCATGTCCTTGTTAAGCCCATGTGATGTTGGGAGAGAGAGACTCAGATCCTGTGGGCTTAGCCCACAAACTTGCATCCTGCAGCTTTAATATTTTTCAAAAACTAAATAACAATAATTACAAAAATTTATTTTCCTCAGTATATAATAATCTTAAACTTCATTAACTCTACCTAAAACTTCAATAACTTTCCAACAGTACAAAGTAAAAATTTTATGGTATCTTTGTTCTTTTTTTAAAATGAAAAATAAATGTTGATTGGAACACCAAAGTGGATTTTGTCTCTCCCAACAAAACATTTTTCATGCACACGATCTAGTTCAAACCTAGAACATAATATTTGAGAGATTCAGTCATCTATCAACTGTACCGAACTTTGTTTTACCATACTTTGAGATTTATATTAACAGGCAAGGCAAAATATAAACTTTTGTGTTCAAATTACAAGGCAACCCATCATGGGAGAGTTCATGTTTGGTGGTTCCTTTGGGGGAAAAGTTTCTGAACACCAAATCCTGTAATCGAGTTCTTATCCCACAGAATCAGACAAAATTATTGTGAAATTTGTGGACTGTAGATTTTTTTTTTTTTTTTTTTCCAATCAACTTTTGTAGATTTAGATCTGGAACCTCGAAAAAGAGAAAATGGGGAATAATTACACTTATCATTTCCGGACTCTGTATTAATTGAGGTGAATTAATCTATTTTTAGTGTCATATAGATAAATATATAAGAAAAGACTAACAATTAAACAAAGGTCCTGTGAATTGATTTTGAGAGAATCGATTTTATTTTATATCAGGAATTTTGCTGTGAAGTTAAAGACAAATCCATTTTGAAGTAGAGTAATTAAACAAGCCCACCAATATACATATGCTTTTAATAATTAATCATTAATTAATTATTGAGTTTCCCTCTAACTTGTTGCATTAAACTCGTGTGACTCGACAAAATATTTGTCTTTGAACTGCCCTAATTAGATCCACACCACGTTCCGCAAACATAACTCTGTTCCAAAATCCTCAGTTTCATCCCCATTTGCCTACAAGATAGTTTATGATATGCATATTTGGATTTATTAAGATATTAAAAATTTTAAGTTAAAAAGTTTCAAAATTTAATAAAAAAATAATATTAAACTTCACATTAAGTCTTAAGAAACTACTCCCTTCAGTCCTATTTATAAACAACTTTCCTCTTGATTGCATAAAACGAACTGATAATTAAAAGCAATAAATGTGTAAAAAATGTCATGTTTTTTCTATATTTGCCCCAATTTATGAAAAGAGTGTAGGAGAGAGAATAGATAAAAAGTATGAGAGATAACGAGTATAGAATATGAGAAAGAATGAATATTTAATAAGGGTAAAATAGGAAAGAGAAACTTACATTTTCAGACAAAAAGTGAAAGTTACTTATAAAAGGAATCAGCCCTATAAGAGAGAAAATTGCTTATAAATAGGATAAGAGGGAATATTTACAAAATCACTCTGTTTGGGCTAAAATGATGCGGGCCTGACTGAATATGGGCCAATGGGGAAGTTCCATGTTAATGTTGCCCAATATAATTGGTATTCAACAATAGTTTTTATTTTTAAAATAATGGTTAAGAATAAAAAATTAAATACATTTACATTTTATGTAAGCTGATCAATTACAATTTACAATCACGGCCACAAAAAATTAATTTATTTTCTATAAAAGCCACATCCATAAGAGAGTGCACGCCAATCATTATGATGAGAATTTTTTTGGGGACATTCGTTAATCATTATTATTAGAAAATACGAAACTTGAGATTGAGAAATAATCAAAAGAGCGTTGATTGATTTGTCAAAAAAAAAAAAAAAAGAACGTTGATTAGCGCCGCTTAACTTTTATAAGCCATCAACTAACTAACCAATAATTTTGAAGTATTGAGACTTTGGATTCTTTTTTTAGACCTGTAGAGTTAGGGACTATCATTTTTTTTTGTTGGACAAATAGGGACTATCATTTTGACTCCAAGATGTTATGTATTATTTATTATTCAGTAATAAATAAATATTAGGAACATAAGAGAGATTCCGTGATAACAAATGATATGAGGTCAAATTAATGTTTGTTTAAGAATCAAGCAAAGGAAAAAATTATAGAGGAACAAGATAAACAACAAGGACAAAATCAACTGCACTTTGTTTTGTAATGTCTGATTATCTAAATCCAACGATTTCCTTGTCTCCCCAAGGATCTTTGTAATACAGTAATCTTGATCACGACTAGATTTAACATTTTTTATGATCTTGGAATATATGCTGGGCCCCAATATAAACACCCCAAAAAAATTGTCAGTTGTGATTATGTTTAAAAAATAGACGGGGAACTCAAGTTAAGATTAGAGGGAGACTTCGTGCACGTTTGGATTAACTTTTAGAGAATGGTTTTTATGATTTACGAGTTAAGTATATAAAAAGAGTTTTATTTCGGCTTGTGAAAAAGTATTTCTGAAATCACAATTTTATGGTTTCCCAAACACTCACTTCATTATCAAATGTACTTATAAATAAATAATTTATCATTGAAATCTTCCTATTGGTCATGAAATTCAAACTTATATTGAGCTAGATATTGTACTATTTAATAGCATAACATCGATTATAAGCTGTAGCACACGGGTTTTATCAGCGATTATAAGTAGGTTATAAAAATGATTGAGGGAGTGTTATACTTGTTAGCGGTTATAAGTTGGTTGAGGAAGTTATATGCATACTTAATTACTCCTTGAACTATTATTGTTTATGTAAAAATGTTTATACATTATGTTATATGAATTGTTACTTAGTCCGCTTAACCATATTGTAATCATTCCCTGCATATCTATTAAATTGGAATTGTGGTTGCTGAATCTATACGACTCACCCCATGGTTTATTATTATTATTTTTAGATAAGATTTTAGGTATTGACTTCAAGGGGAAGACAATTGAAGCTGAATTTGATCAAACCATCTTGTATGCCTCATTTTATTCACATGTGTTTATCTAATGTATATTGTCAAACTTTAGAGTCCTTTTTGGTGTGCTTCACATGTTTTGAATATTACACTGCATAGTGAGTCTTGTGATGTGGGCTAAGCCTTTTATACTATTTTATTATGGTGGTTGATCTAATACGGGTTGAGCTAAAATGATTTGATGAATGAAACAAATCGAGATATTAAGATTTAGTTATATTGTTATAATGGGTTATGTTAGTTATATTGAGGGCTTTAAATGCCCTAATCCATTTATGAATCGGTTAATTGTAGCTTTGAAATATGGATTTTAAGTATGCGAATTATGTTGTATTGTACAGGTGGCTAAAGCTTTCCTTATCATGGTGAAGTCTTTTTTTCCATGGTAAAGCTTTCATTTCTTTATCATGGAAGTTGAAATCCTACTAACTATAATAGACCTTTATATTTGTTTTCTTTTTTTTCTACCACAACAATACTTAATATTGTGAGATAACGAGGGAAACCACACCGACGGTGAGGGGGGAGGGAGAGTCGACGGGATTGAAGGATGATGTTGATTGAAGAGATAGAAGGTGGGGGATGAGATGAGGAGCAAAGCACGTGGGTCCCACAAAAAAAGTGACAAAGATTTGGGAGAGTTTAACAGATTTGTTATTTTTATCCCATTTAAAAAACTTTGTATATATTTTTACACCCAATTAAATATTACTGTGTCAGACGCCTTTTTGTTAAAACTTTATTGTCAAATTTACACCTTAATCAAAAAGCTCTAATTGCATGTTTTTCATGGCATTGGAAAGGGAAAAAAAAAAAATTCCTTTTTGTATGAGACTGTTGCCCTGATGATGCCTTTATAATTGCTCAAGCAGGAAATTAATTGGTTGAGTTTTGGGGTGCTAATGGATGGAGTACAAATGATGTGTTATTGCCCAATGAGCCTCGGTCCAATTTAAGGAAGAAATGGAAAAGGTCCTCAGATAATGCTATTAGACTCTGCTTTTGATTCAATTAACAAAAGGGCAGCGATTTCTTTCCTATTTCAGGATAGTAATGGATGGATTTTGGATGGTGCATCTAGAATTATTAATACAGAATCTATGTTATTTTCTGAAGGGATAGCCCTTCTTGATGCCATCAACCAATTTCTGAAGGGCTTCATGCCTTCATGTGCAATATCCTCTCAGGCAGGGAAAATAAAATATCTTTGAAGAGGACAAAAGAGAATTCAAGAAGACAATTAATACTCTGAAAAATTGGGAAGCAAGCCAATTAAAAATTTAGTAGTGAGAAATACCTAAACCAAAGTAACTCTACCTGTGTATATAAAATTTGCATAAAACCAATATTTTCTATATATAAAAACTTTTCAGGTCTTTCATACTATTAAGATTTTTCAATGGGGGACTTTTCCCCAATTTTCCCCAATTCAATCCACTCTTCAATATTTCACTTTAACTATTCATATTTTAATTTCTCTCTCTCCAAATACAGTAGTCATTTTTCACTAAAAAAAGAAGCAATCCGCAAAATAAAAGGATAAACTAAAGCATGAAGAACCTAATTTTATTTTTTTATTTTTTTTCAATAAAAAATTTAGAATCCGAATCAACTGATCAATTTCCTCTCCACGAAGATAAACAAGGATCCCATCAAATGATCTTACGACCAAAACATGGCAGGCTGGACAAGCGGACGACAGGAAGCAAGCACTTGGTAACACCAACCATAAACTTTTGCCTCAAAATAAGAAAAGTCTGATTATTATGCCAAGTTAAAGCATGACCACAGAATTTTCTTTCGATGGTTCCCTCAACTCAAATGCTGTACCATAATTCAAAGCTTAATCCCTAAATCCTCAAGAAAAAAAAAAGGAGAAAAATGGACAACTCCTGATCACGAATTATTTCTATATTTTATTTCATCATGGATGGTTCACAAAGATTTTATTCGCTCTCAATGATGAGCCTTCGCTTCAGCTTTCCTTTGAGACTTGGCTTTTGCCTGAAATTTGAAACAAACGAATTTTACAAGGAAAAAGAAAAATCAAACATCTTTTTTTTCCCCCCGAAAAAATCAAATATCAATGACAGCACCCAGATAAGCCAACAAAAGTTCAACCAAGTACAAAGTTATTGTGAGATAAGGGTGAACTTAAAGGCATCCTCATCTAAGCAAGAGGCAAAACCCTACCTAATTTAGAAAGTGAGAAAGAAAATGGAACAATATGGAGGTTGGAGAACAGAGGACCATTCAACAATTGTATCAAGATCATTACTACCAAAAGTTTATGCTGTCAAGAAAAGGATACCAGCGTATAGATTAATCTCTATAACATGAAGCAGGAAAAGAAGGCTTTTTATTCAATCTGAGTGTAGATCAGCTTGAAGATGGTATCAATCACGAACTGAAAGTTAAAATTTCAGCTCGTTGGACTAAGAAGTAAGAACCTTAATTCTGTGGCTAAAAAGCTATTCACATTGACCACACTGTGAATCATTATCATATTGGAAAAACAATCAGGGAGTTTCCTGAGGATAAACCTAATCTATTGATACATCAAGGTACAGAGATGCTAAATGCAGCTGATAAATGGATATCCAGCAATCACATTGGAATAATAAAGTGTCCTGATTGAGCCTCTCTAGTTATTACCCGCATGATTGTGAACGTAAGTATGAAGAAATTTTGCAGTTCAGGTCTTTGTTTTTTTTTTTTTTTTATATTATCATCTGACATCCGGTTCAGGTCCGTGGCTGCCGCTCCCAACAACACGAGTGACTCCTCTAGGACAAGGCCTTACACCAACTCTATGTGGGTAGTCCAGGTCAAAATTTTATTCTTTACTCCACGTTATGAAAAATAAACTACATGAATTCGAGAGTTAAAGCATATAGGGAAAAGAAAATGGGACATCGATCGTCAAAGCTAAACGCATTATGAAGACCAATACGGAATACAGAGTTCACAAAGAAATGAAATGAAAGAATGTGAAAAGAATACCTTGAGGATCTTGAACTTGATACTTCCATAAACGAGGCCAAATGAGAAAGCAGAAGCTCGAGCGACCTGCCAAAGTATTAGATCGGTCCATATATACGTCTTTCGCCCTCACTTTCTACCATTTTTCTCTGGAGAAACGAACAGAAAAAGGGAAATTCTGAGAGCTTACCAAAGCGAGTGTGCTGGTTCCAGAATAAAGTCCGGGAGGCGGCGCCATTGGATGATTGTTGTTGTACGAAGCTTGTGAGGGAACAGACGAAGAAGGCAACTACGAACTACGAATCTCGCTCAATTCCCGGATATCAAACCCTAGGATCGGAGAGGAAGGGCGATCTCCAACCGATAGTGACTTGTGCCACAGTCCAGACAAACACGACGTCGTTTTTTGTTTGTCTTAAAATTTCTTGACCGTGTAATTTCTTGACCGTGTCTTCATTATGCCCAGGAATTAGTCCTCCCGTTATTAGTATAAACTTCGTTAACTAATTTGATTAGATTAAAAAAATTAATTAATATAATATTTTTTTTCTAAAATATAAGAATCATCTTCTTTAATTATATCCCTCTTTCTTCTATCTGTTTGCTATTGAAGGAATGTTAATAGAGTTAATTTAGAAAAAAAATGACAAGTGTGTGAAAATTTAGGAAAAAAAATGATATGTGTGTGAAATAATTTTTATATTTAAGATCAATATCAACTCCTTAAATAGGTTGTACATTGAAGATCAGATAAGCATGTGATGTGGTGACACTTCTTTAAAAAGTTCTCATGAAAGAATCAATTTACTCGTTCCTCATCAAATGTTTGAGTTTGAGGTAGAAGCTACTTTTCTAATGTGATTTATGGCGTACAAAGTAAATATATAAGAGGAGTTTTGCTTCAACTTGTATGAACGTGTTTCTCCAACGTTAACCCAACTTAAGCCCTGTAAAGGATTCAAACCTTCACTTATAGTCAACTGTGTTCACAAGCCCTTCATATGTATTCCAAGAGATCCAATCCATTTACTTACCATAACTTGGCAGGAAACTCTATCTTTGTATCATGGTTTTTTTTTTTCATATGTATGTCAATGTTGTGTCCATTTGTATCATGATTTGGACGCACGTTTACTCATTGTACCATGTAAAACTATTACTTTCTCAATATAACAGTCTTATCCAAAAAAAAAAAATCTGAATTTTTTTTTTATGACAAAAAAATTAATATTGTAAGCAATGAATTTAAGTTTCTAAGGAAATAATTTAATTTTATCGTTTCATTTTGTTCTGGGTTGGTAAAAGGAAAAGTGTATGCCTCCTTTTTTGACCTTTTGTGTTGTCAACTGAAGGCTTTCACACCCGAACATATTTATCCAGATTTATCAAGGGTTGAACGCACAAACCTTTTGAGTTAACATTTTGAAAGCATAGCACAAGTAAAAATAAAATTTATCCTATATATTTATTTTGTAAACTATAAATTATATTTAAAAAGTAGTTTCTACCGCTAATCAGAAGAGCACTTAACTCAAAAACTCCATGACGTATTTAGTGTAAGTTGAGCCAATTGGCACAAAAAAGCGTTGTCCTCATAGTACCTCGCAATATATTGTAGTGATAAATTTTTTTGCTAAGTGAAAATATTCTTCTTTTGGAGACAATTATGTTCGAGATACTGTTGGACATTAATTGTGAGCATATCTCCTAACGAGAAATTGAACCTTAATTTATTATTTTATGAAGGAATAGCTGCTTTCATATTCTGTGGGCATATCTGAGTAGACAAAATTGCTCAAGAGTCTGCATCAAACAAAAAAAAGTCGTCTTTCTGGCCCAAAAAAAAAGTCATCTACTTTCATTGTTGATGTGTGGCCCAATTCCAAATACCCTAAAAGTCGTAAACAAGACCAGCCCAATAGAATACCCATAGTCATATAATTGGTTTGTTCTGGATTGTAAAAGTTTAGTGGCATTATCTATTTATTGTCATATAATTAATCGTTTGAATATTTTTTATTTAAAAAATATTCAATTCCTTTTAATGAAAAATTAGTTTTATTATTACTATTGATAGTAAAATTATTTGTTTTTCTATGTGTTATCACCAATAATTGAACTTGATTATTCCAATACATTTTATTATTACAAAATTAATAATAAGCTTTTTAGTTGATGAGTTCCATCTGGTTTAAAAATTTTCATTATATTTTTTAGATCCATAGTAATTGGATTTAATAATCATAATGAATACATATATCAATATAAAGTATAAAAGTCATGGCATAAGTTGCTATCTATGGTTGAATTATATAATTATTTCAGTATAATTCAAAATTTTATTCTTGTTATAATTCATAGCAACTTTAAAATTTAAAAATTTTTAAATATAAAATATATGATTTCAATATTTTAAATTTAGAGGTTCAAAATTTAGATGTCACAACAAGAATGAAGTGAGTGTTTAAGGTGGGGAGTGGTCTTATCCGGTAAGGCGCATTTTACTTGGTCACAGCTTATTTGGGACTCTTTTCTTTACAAGACAAAAGCTCTTTAATTGGACGGGATATTATTATTCTTATTATCTTCATAATTATTATTATTACTTCTGTTTTCTCTTTTTAATTTCTGTGACTCTCAACCCAACTCTCAGCCTGCTTTTATTCCACGCCCCTCAATGTGTTTATTCCGTGCCTTGCTTCAATTTCTTGATTCTTCTTCCTTTTTTTTTTTGTTGGGTCAATATCTGTTGATTCTGTTTATTGACTATGAAATTTCAGGATTCCAGTTTAAATTGGACCCACTGCCACCTCTTTTCAGAATATAATGCTCTTTTGATTTTTTTTTTATTAATTATTAGCATTTCTTAATTTAATATTTTTAATCTAAAGTTGGATTGAATCAGGCCAAATTTCAAATAATTAACTTTTAAATTAACAAAATAAATTATGGTGTTTCAGTGTACGTAAAATGTGGAGATTGTCTTTGGCCTATACTACTAGTGTTACTCATCACTACCAAATAAATTATTAGCAAACTATAACATGTTAAAAGACATGGTGGCCATCAACGGAAGCTGACGCAGATGGTGAAGGGTTTTGTGCCCCATTCATCCGCTCCTGGGTTTAATCCCAGGGGGAGGGTGGAGATGTTTCTTTGGGAGGGGTGTCCCCACGAAATGGCCCTAACTAAATTCCTGTCCGGACTTAATCAGTTGCTCAATTACCTATGTTAGAGAAGCTTAAAAAAAAAAAAAAAAAAAAGATGTGGTGCCCAATGCCTTTGTTAATTTGTTTAATGTGTGTGTATCTGTAAATTTACTCCAAGTTGCGTTATTTTTTGTGTCGACAACAATGTAACTTGTCTCATAATCAGTATAACTCTATTTACCGGGCTCGTCTTCTCCTCTGCTATCCTAGCCCTACTAATAAATCACGTAGTCTTTAACAATAAATTACTGATAGTATATTTTTTGAGTCATGTCCACACTAAAATCATAATTGTATACTACTATTTTAATGCAAACCAATAACATAAAGGAAAAATTAAAATAAAAGACCTAGAGAAAATAATATTTATCATGAATGACTATAAAAATTATAATTACTTAAAAGAACAACAAATTATAATATAAATTTAAATCACTAAATTGACGCTAACCAAACCTCCAATGCTATCTCTTGTATTTATAATTTAAAAAAATAACTAATATTAAAACTCATGATTGTATCTTTTTTTATATACATTGAAAATATATTATTTAATTAACAATAGTTACTCATATTTTTTTGAATTTTTATTTTTCACCAATTTATATTATCGAGATGCCCCATTTATATTATTAACATTGATATCAAAAACTCATTTCATATTTTTTTAGGATATAATAGATTGCTTAGATTTTTTTAATTTTATTGACATTAAATGAATTTTTTAACCCATATAAATTTCTTCTAAAACAAAAAATAAATTATATAAACTTTCTTGGTTTGGCATATATGTCAAATTATAAAAGACCTTGAGTTTTCTAAAAGCTATATAGTTCTATTTTTAATTAAAACTTTTGTTGATTTAAAAAAATATGTAATTTTTAAAAAATTGAAGAATGTGTAATTCCCCCCCCCCCACAGATATCTCATATCTGATATCTATGCAAGTTGTGAAAAATGAAAAAATTTGAGAAAACTTTTGTTTAATTTAGTGAAACCTGGAATTATGTACTAGTTTTAAAATAAGTGGGAGAGAATGTAGGAGGGAATGCAGATGGTTTTATTAAAGGCATTTTATTATTTTATATTTTATATTTTTGTATTTAGTCCTTCTAAATAATTGCAATTTTTATAGTCCTTTTTCATAAATATCTTTTCCTCCAAGTCCTTCATTCTAATTTTCCCTAAAAAGTATTTGATAATTAAGAACTCTTGAACTCTATTGGTGATACTCTTTTAATCCTTAATATAAGACATAGTTTCATATTTATCAGTCTTTTCTTAATTTACATCTACTTATATTCCATCAACAGTAATCAAAGAGAGAAGAGAATGTGGGAATTAAAGAAGCTGACTAAGGTATTTTAGAAAATAAATGTTATGATAAATAATTAACTTCTTCAATCTAATCAAATTAGATAAATATGTCTTACATTAAAAAACAGAGAGTACAAAATTACAATGCTCGAGGTATGATTTAGAGCTAATTCAGTCCTTACGCCTGGATTATATGGGTGGCATACTAATTATAAAAAGAATCGAGTGAGAATTAATTGTAGTGAATATTTAAATGATAAAATAAAAAACCACAACGCCTCAAATCCAAAATACAAATTACCTTATAGAAAGATTCTTTAGTTCGTAATATAAGTTTTTAAGAAATTAATTAATACTTATTTATTAATTTAGCTTATGCAAAATAATTAATGCTTAAGTGTAATTATCATATTTCCCCCCCCCCACTAATTCAAAACCTCATTAATAGAGGACAGAAGGAAATTTTTTTATAGAAAAAAAATTAAAACATCGTTAATGAGTTAATGGTTTTTTCTAAGTTATGATGAGATGGTTGAAAAGGGATTTATATTTGGGTTTTTGGGACTAAAGGTAGTATCCTAATTCATCTAATGAAGATGACATTAGAGTATGGGGATTTACTTAATTACAAAAAGTTACTATAAAATTGAGTTTTAGAGTGTTACAATTATTAAAAATGCAAACATTAAACACCAATTTAATAAGCTGTACTACTTTGATCTTTATTCATTTCAACTAATCCCCACATAAAAAATAGTTAAGTTGTTGAATATATTTTGAATTGATAAAGTGTTTCTATTTTATCCTTATTAAAATTTCTTCTCTCTAGTCTCTACAACAATTCATTTTTTTGCCTCTCATCTTTCTCTCCTTCCAATTAAAATTAAATAAAGGTAAAATTGAAAAAAAAAATCAATAATAACTCTCTAAGTGGATTTATATATATATTTTTTTAAAAAAACTTATTTTACAAGAGACTTACAGTAGGGACTAGAGTAGCAACTGATTAACATTATTTTCTCCAATCAATTACTCAATCTAGTCATATATATAAAAATTACAACTAACCAAATCACGCAAATCAAATTATTGGTTAAAATTAGTAAAAAGCAATAAACGTGTAAAAAAGATCGATGTATTTTTTCTCTCAAATATATCCTTATATATATGGAGAGAGTAAGTGAGAGAGAACACATGGTAGTTAATATATAGGAATGCACCTAAAGAGGGCAAAAAGAAAAAGAGTAGATTAAAATTTCAAACAAAAATTAATAAATACAGAACTAACTCTATGCCGAAGAATGTAACCTATATATGGGATTGGAGAGAGTGCTATATGAATCAAATTCCTTGAGCTGTCAATAGTCAAAAAAATAAAATATGCAGATACTTCCTCCTATCCCTTTAACAAATAAAAGTATCTTCTATATGATTATTTGTTTCATAAGACGTTTTGATAATTTTAAAAAGCATTAAATATTTTTTATATATGTCTATATTTTATATGATGTTGGAGTTTAACATAGTTATCGATAATAACATTAGAAATCACTTCAATTTTATAACAAAATTTATCGTTTTTAAATGTTTTTTGTTGATATGCGCAAATTAATTAGAAACATCTTAAAATAAGAATCATACTAATAATACAACAACCAACCATATAGAGCTGACAAAATATGAAACTCAGTCAACCTCTAAGCTTGGAGATGAGATCTGGTAATTCATATACATGAAAGTATATGGATTACTATATGAGATATGGTAATGCATCATGCACACTAAATTCTTAGAAATCATTTAAATGAAAGAATGGAATAAACCCAAGTTTGATTAGTCTGTATTCCATGAATATCTAAGCTATGTATCTTCCATCGCCTTTAATCTCACATCCTCTCTCATTTTTTTTTCCCCTCTCAATGTGTTTCAAATTAAAAAGCTTCAAAAATTGCTTTAACGCGTTTATAGTGTTGTTTGGACTTTGGATTGGGAAGTGTTTGAATTTGGGTCAAACCCATTGTTCAGATAGAAAAAAACTTCGTGCATTTGGGCTTGATCCAAATTTAAGTAAATTATATCATAACTTTTATTTATGTTAACAAGTTTAGTAATGATTTTGACAAAAATTGTAATGTTTTTGACAATCCCATTATGAGATTCTATTATAAAAATATTTATAATATAAATAAAAAGATTTTAACAAATTTAGTAATGAGATTAACAAGTTTAATAATGAATTTGATAAGAATTGTAATGGTTTTGACAATCTCATTATGAGATTCCATTAAGAAAACATTTATAATATAAATAAAAGGATTTTAACAAATTTAGTAATGAGATTGATAAGTTTAATAATGATTTTGACAATAATTGTAATGGTTTTGACAACCCCATTATGAGATTCCATTATGAAAACATTCATAATATAAATAATAAATTCAGTAGACAAGTTTAGTAATGATTTTAACAAGAATTGTAATGGTTTTGATAAAAGCGTTTTGTGCAGAAATGCTGATGAAAACATGCAAGTCAAAGTTTATCAGCAAATGGTTTTGTCAATACCATTACGAATTTTGTTATTTTCATTACTGAATTTGTCAAAGTCATTATTGACTTTGTCAAAGCTACTACGCCTTTAATTATATTATACATATTTAATAATTCATATATATATCAAAGGAGTTTTGGTGGTAGGCCACCATGCTCCTTTACTAAAGAGGTGGGACGGGTTAGATCCCACCCCTTACCATTTCCCAACAATTTTTTTTTTTTAAAAAAAAACCCTTTCCCTACCAAAAAAGTTCCTATCGGCCGGAGCTCCGGCCGTCGGGGGTTCCGACCTGCTAGCCCCTGGAGCGGCTGCCAGCCGGCGGTGGTGCTCCGACAGGGGCACCACTATTTTTTTTAAAAAAAATTGAGGGGTAAAATAGTAAATGTGTCAAAACTTGAAAAACCCAATTTAGTACTTGATACCTTTAAATCTTTTTTAAATGTTAATAGATTTTTTTAGGATTTTTTCATTTTCAAATGGTATTTATTTAGGATTTTTCCTATTTTAAATATCCACTCTTAGTTATTTTAAATGCAAGAAATACTAATGCTGATAGCTTGCGGCCCAATTGGCAAATCACACCTCCCTCAAATAGAAGGTTGCGTTCTAGCTTCAAGATAATGATTCTTTAAACCCGTCCCTTGCTTCAAACATAGTTTTTGACAGTAGTTCTTCATTTTTCCAATGGCAACAACAGTGGTGTTGGTGTCCTGGCTTTGTTCTAGGGTCGGGTTTAGTGGTGGTTGTGTTGGTTGATCTTAGGATTATATTGTTTGGGCTCTGATCTTTGTTGGTGTCTTTATTTTTGTTTCACACTTTCTGTTGACTTTTTTGTTTTGTGCAATGAAAATAAATACATTTATCCAAAAAATTAATCATGTTTGTGATTGACTTCCAATGGCTGAATGCAAACCGTGTTTTTTTAAAAAAAACTTGGCGGGAAAAGTTAAAACCATATTTCTATGTAAGGGAAGAACACATTGACAAAACATCTAAGTTGGGCCCTGGGCATTCTTTGACTATTGACATTATTTGTATTATTTTGTAGCATCTGGCAATGAATGTAATACCAATTTTAGGGGCACCCAAACTGTCTCACAACGTTAGGCGCTGTCCTGCTGCCCACTTCTGATTTGTCCACATGTCATTATTCCACAATACCAAGTACGAGGGACAAACCCGTCTTTGCCTTAAGAATTCGTGTTAGCAATTTATATCACGCT
Organism: Inga laurina; assembly: GCA_963855925.1. Classification (NCBI taxonomy): domain Eukaryota; kingdom Viridiplantae; phylum Streptophyta; class Magnoliopsida; order Fabales; family Fabaceae; genus Inga; species Inga laurina. The sequence goes on along the minus strand of OY979702.1, from coordinate 59,855,123 downwards.
CGGAGTAAATTTATCAAGGAGATTTTAAGAAATGAGCGTATGACATAATTATATTTTAAAGGAAGTAAAAATATATATAAGATTTTAAAATTAGAATATCCAGTATAAAACTGTTAAATTTGACCTAACGATGTTAAATTATTAGAGAAGAAAATCATTAACAGCATTAGGTCAAATTTAATGGTTTTATGCTGGATACTTCATTTTTAAAACCTTATGTGTATTTTTACTTGTTTTAAAATATAATTGTGCCAGACGCTCATTCCTTAAAATTTTGTTGGTAAATTTACTTTTTAATCCTTTATATTAAATTCCGTGTATTTATAAATGTTACCAAATAAGAATTTAAAAAAAAAATCAACAAGAAATAAACCAAGTGATTACTTTTTTTGTTTTTTAAATGGTACAGGTCCTCATCACCTCCAATGATAGATTATTACTTTTTTTGCTTTTTAAATGGTACAGGTCCTCATCACCTCCAATGATAGATTATGTATGATTTTTAATAATTTAAAGTAAAAAAATGTAATAATAAGTGAATATATTATTCCCTTGATCATAAATATAATATGAAGTTAATTTTTTTTTTTTAGAGAAATTAAGGAAGTTGAATAACTTAATTTATCATATTATATATTATGTATCATTATATTATATATCATTTTATAAGTTACGAAAATAGTTTTAAAAAAAATAATAAATATAAATATTTTAGAGTAATTTAATTAGTTTTCTTAATATTTCTAAAAAAATCAATTTTATCTTATATTTAAGATAATAGGGAGTGGTTAATTAACCATTGATTAACCAATCCCTCTCACTTAATAAAAAAAACTTTTTTCTTAAAACTAACATGACACCGGAACATTAACTTTATTCAAATTTTCTAAAAGTTAAATTTTAAAAAGTGTTTTTTTATAGAAACAAAATTATTTTCACATATATGTGCTATGTAAAATCACTCTTAAGAAAACTAATCCGAAACACACGCTAATTCTCATACATTCGGCTTTTGGCGAGTCAGCTTGCACCACTTTGAGCAAGATTTAAAGTAATATGCAAAGGATCCAAGAATTTTTTTTTTCAAAAACTTTTACAAGTCTCCCATGATTTATTACACACGGAACTAATTACTCTCTTTTTGTTTCCTAATAATAAATTGAATTCAAAATAAATTTGGAACCTGCCCCAAAACCTAAATCGAAATGTATTATATATTGCTCGTCGGCTACTTCCTCGTCATGTCCTGTACTCTGCATTTTACAGGCCAAAGCTTGTCTTTCACAGCTTCCATGGCAGCTTCTAATCTCTCCACATTCTCTTCCTCACTTTCAAAAACCTCTTCTTTTCCCCTTAACAAGTCCCATACCCACTTCGCGAGCCGGCCTTACTTTCTCAACCCGACAACTAGTCCTGACAAATCCGCTTTCTCGCTTTCCTCAAAAAACCCACTTTCTGATATTATCTCTGAAAATAAGCCATACCCAGAAGTTCAGTTTGATGATGTCGACGACGACGAAAAGCCTCGTGAGGAGTGTGGGGTCGTGGGTATATATGGCGACCCAGAAGCTTCTCGTCTCTGTTACTTGGCCCTCCACGCTCTGCAACACCGTGGACAAGAAGGTGCCGGAATCGTCGCGGCCAACAAGAACGTGCTTCACTCAATAACCGGCGTTGGACTAGTTTCCGATGTGTTTAACGGATCTAAGCTCGATCAACTACCGGGAAATTTGGCCATAGGGCATGTTCGATACTCAACTGCAGGTCAGTCCATGCTGAAGAATGTTCAACCCTTTGTTGCAGGGTATCGATTTGGGTCTGTTGGGGTTGCTCATAATGGAAATTTGGTGAATTATCGAACGTTGAGAGCCAAACTTGAAGATAGTGGGTCGATTTTTAACACTAGTTCTGATACTGAGGTTGTGCTTCATCTAATTGCCACTTCAAAGCACAGGCCTTTTATATTGAGGCTTGTTGATGCATGTGAGCAGATTCAAGGGGCTTATTCTCTTGTTTTTGTGACAGAGGATAAGCTTGTTGCAGTGAGGGACCCATATGGGTTTCGACCGTTGGTTATGGGAAGAAGAAGTAATGGTGCCATTGTTTTTGCCTCTGAAACTTGTGCTCTTGATTTGATCGAAGCAACATATGAAAGGGATGTTTTCCCAGGTGAAGTATTGGTTGTGGACAAAAGTGGGATTCAGTCTCTCTGCTTAATGACTCATCCACAACCAAAACAATGCATTTTTGAGCATATTTACTTTGCACTTCCAAACTCAGTTGTTTTTGGAAGATCAGTGTACGAATCTAGGCGAAAATTTGGAGAGATTCTAGCCACAGAATGCCCAGTGGATTGTGATGTTGTTATTGCAGTTCCAGATTCTGGTGTGGTTGCTGCACTTGGATATGCTGAAAAAGCCGGTGTTCCTTTTCAACAAGGTCTGATCAGATCTCACTATGTGGGAAGAACTTTCATTGAGCCATCACAGAAGATCAGAGACTTTGGTGTGAAGCTGAAGCTATCACCTGTAAGAGCTGTTCTTGAAGGCAAGAGGGTTGTGGTTGTGGATGATTCTATTGTGAGAGGAACCACATCTTCCAAAATTGTGAGGCTGCTTAAAGAAGCAGGAGCTAAGGAAGTTCACATGAGGATTGCGAGCCCGCCGATTATAGCTTCATGCTATTATGGAGTGGACACACCAAGTTCAGAGGAATTGATATCTAATAAAATGAGTGTTGAAGAAATCAGAGAGTTTATTGGGTCTGATTCACTTGCTTTTCTTCCATTTGATAGCTTGAAGAAGCTTTTGGGGGATGATTCTCCTAATTTCTGTTATGCATGCTTTTCTGGGAAGTACCCTGTTGAGCCAAAAGAGCTTAAAGTGAAGAGGGTTGGTGATTATGTGGATGATGGATTGAATGGGAGCTTGGAATCCATTGATGGAGGTTGGGTTCAAGCAAACCAGAAACAGACACAGATCAAAGTGGGTAGTAGTGTCTGATAACAATTGTGTGTGTTTTAACAAAGATTTCGGATGAATGAGAGGTTCTTGAGGGTAACAGAAATAGTCTAACTATAGGGTACTAGTTGTGTGCTTCATCTATAATTTGATTCTGAAGGTGAAATGTGGGATCTGCAGTTTTTGAAATCTGATGGCTGGTTTTGTTTATTTGGGTCATTTAGAACAGTGGTACTAATATTTCTACCCATGAGATGCTTAATTGGTCCTTGTTTAAATTATAGGATGTTATTATCGGTGGCATTATCTACGCATATCAGCTCAAGAGTTTTCACTTTTCAAGCCCTGCCTAAATTCCGAATATGTATTATTGTTCACGACAAAAAAGAAAACAAATGTAATTCTTATAATTTATCAGCAACTCCGGTTATCTTTGAACGCCCATGTAGTATATAAAATAAAATGGAATAATTCTAACTTAGCAAATTTATCAAAAGTAACTAATTATTCTTTTAAGAATATAACAAATGCTACAAAATAATACATGTAACAATAGTACAATACAAAAACATTTTCCCCTCTTCATGACAGAGTAACCAAAAAGGGTCGCAGACTTGTAAATGAGTGGAAATTTCAACCAACATGCCTCCAAGTTTCCGCAACCCCACCTCCTAAAACAAGTCAAAGAAATGAAGAAAAAGGAACTCAGTGCCGTAAATAAGCAGTACCTTGACTATAAGAAAATCAAAGTTTGTTAACCCAAAAACACGTCGGCATCATTCTCAATAAATAATTGTCTACATTTCAATATCAAAGAACATTCAATGTTTTTTTTTTCGGCCCATGTAACTGTTAAGCTAATGTAGACGGTGGGAAAGTCAAAGTCAATGGAATAAGAAGCATAAGGCGGCGGAAACGCACCCACCAATGTCACCCCTAATGAGAAAAGGGGAAATAAACAGTCTCACAGACTTTACTGCATACACACACGTAATTCATATAAAAGCAACGACTCAGATTTGTTTTAAAAAAATCTGACGTGGGCTCCACGTGTGCCCATTATATTGGGAACATTTTCATTCATACCGTGAAGTGCATGCAAGAATCTCTTCCAAGGCCATCCAAAGAAGAAGATAAAGAGCACAAGATCAGCCATTCTGAGCACTATCATAAGCATTTGATTTATGCTTCGGCGTAAAAGAAAAGCCGTCTGGAACCTTGCCAAGTAACATCTCTGATATTCGTATCTGGGCAATCAAAAGTCAAAAAGTGTCAGCCAGGCAAGTAAAGCATCTTGGCCGAAAGGCGAGTTATTGGGATCTAAATTATCAGAATATAAGTAAATAAATGCACCAAACGAGAGCCCAAAGATGTCATTTTGGCCTGAAACAAATGGAAACTGATAACTCGAGATAAATGGCAGAAGCATATGTACCCAGTCAGCTGCAGAGTCTGAAGCCATTAGAGTCTCAAGGTCGTCACGTCCGTAGTAGGATGGCGGACGCCAGTTTAGTCTTTGTGGAATAACATCTAAAAGGCCAACAGGTATATATCTACATGTGTAGCTAAGCCATTCCAATAAAAACCGCCTGGTCGTCTCCACTCCTGCAACATATAAAACAACGAATACTTCACAATAGTATAGAAACAAGTTTGGACGATAAATGTTACATTCCTGAGAGCAGGCTCAATTATCTAACATGACATTTCCAGATAATTTATAGTGCATGAACAGCACAAAGTGGCCGCAACTATAAATATGATCTTCATAGCCCATAAGGCACCTCCCCAACAGAGGAAATTGACTAAAATTCTAAAGCAGAGTAAGAGCCATTTCCAGTCTGTTTCATCTCATCTGTATAGAAGTCATTATTGTTTCATGATCTGACGGTTTAAAAAGATCAAAATCATGATTAAAAGCCCAAAAAAGCCTTGTTTTTATTTTCTTTACAGACCACTACTTGAAGGTCTAGTTTAATAATTATAAGAATAAATAAATCAAAAACATATATCCTTACTCCATTAATAAAATGTACCTTTTGTATCAGAACCCCAGTGTTCAAGGCCAAAATGTACAAAATCTTTCAAAGTATTTAATCGCTCCCCAGAACTAATGTCCCAGTGCCTTTGTTCCTTGATTTCTGTAAATATCCAAGGCTGCAAAAATGCAGGCGTTAGCCAACACCCATAAGACTTGAAATTTTGTCCAAGTAAGTCATAACATATCTGATAGACAACTCATAAAGAGGCATTGACCCACAATACTCACAGACAAACTGATTTGACTCAAACAAACTAACCTTAATCAGTGCTCCACGAGCAATCATGCATGTAGCAAGCTCAGAGCATTCAGCCTTGTGGTTGTTCCAGTCAACAAATGAAAAAATGTCCCCATTCCCTACTACTTGCAAAGTATTAGGGGCCTTCCTGGCACATTGGTGGACATAGTCCCAGTCAGCAAGCTTGCTGTATCGTTGTTGACGTGATCTACCATGTATTGTTACCGCATTAGCTCCCCAAGATCCCATGTCCGCAATAATAGAATCGACACGATTTTTCCCTTCAAAATAAGCTGTCCGTAACTAGTGCAACAAAGAGACAATTTAATGAGGCAATTTTAAAATCAAAATGTGGCATATTAAATGATGAAATAACATTTCTTTCCTGCATACTGGCAGAAGTGAGACTTAATCCAGATGTCAAACTTTCAGAACCATAGTCAAAGAGGAAGATAACTACAGAATACAGATGCTGGCTGAATTTTGTCACAGATCATATCTTCATTTGTAAAGTGCAAGAATAATAAGTACCTTGACAGTTATAGGTTTCTCCACTGTGCCTGAAGCTACCTCTACAATATTTTTCATCCGCATTGGTTTCGTGAGAAGAGCTGATCCAGCACCCTTATTCACAACAATATCTATTGGGCAACCCATATTTATATCAATAAAATCTATTGTACATTCCTGCTCTATCAGTTCTACAGTTCGTGCAATAGTGTCTGGATATGCCCCACATATTTGCACGCCAAATAAATCTTCAGATGAATGACGTCTCAACAATGCCCATTCTGATGCTTGACCCTATAGCAATCACAAAATTAGAAGGTAAATTGAAAGCACTGCATAAGCAAAATAAGAAGGAACAAAAGTATTAAAAAAATCCTACAGAGGGAAAAGATAAGAGATACAAGGGACAAAACAAAGAAAGGGCAAGACAATAAACTTCCACTATGGTGATAAATCTCTGTTCACAGCTGAAAGTTCAAACCAAGAACACTGATTTCAGAAATCTGCACATGCAGAAAGTCACAATGATAAAAGAATTGTGATTTTTGAACTTACGTGCATATAAATCAACTTTAATAACTCAAATTAAGGACAAAGTAACAGGACATAAACCATTGAAAAAGCCTCAAATGTACCTGCAAAAGATTTGTGCACATTGCCATTTCACCACATGTTACATCAGCTCCTAATACTTTGCAAACCCTCCTGAATGGGAGATTCCCAACAGTGGTCAAGGGCGCAAGATACAATTTATCTCTGAAATCAACAAGCTTCTTTTCTCGTGGGTTTAACTTCATGCTTTGATCAGTTTCAGGGGGTATGGCATCAGTTACTACATCAAGTTCAGCTTGTATGCAGCTTTTTTCAATGTTTTGGTCAGGAACACACATACCTATAGAAAACAGTAAGAGGCTTGCGAGAATAAGAAAATACTAGGTTACATATTATTGCTTAATAAAAATAAATAAATCAGAAGATAATATAACCTTCATTTTCTGCCGCATTAAGGTCAGAATTTTCTTCAGTTTTTCTTCTCTTTTGAGGGCAAGGTGAATCAGAATCTAAATTTCCATCAATACCATCAACTTTTGTGTCCTCAGCAGAGCTTTCTAAGTTAGAACCCAAGTCATTTGTAACTTCGCAAGAGCCATTATTATCAGCATTGTGGCAATTATTTGAATCAATGTCACCACCCTTCTTATCTTCTAAGTCATTTCGTTTTAACTTAGATGATTCCTACAACGATTGTTGTTTATTTCAGATAAAATGTATGGGTATGATACATCTAGATCAAATTACTACTCATAGCAAGCTTCCATGAACAAAAATGCCAGAGTTGGAGAGAACAATTAAAAATTGTTAGCATTACAAGATTATAAATTAGAAATGAAGCGACACAAAATTGGCATTATTTTTTTTCACTTAGCAAGCCTTTATATAAAGTTCTGCAAAAAGAACCGTAACACCTGAGAAAATAATATTGAAGATTTAAATATGTGGTGGATCTTTAGATCCCTTCACTCCCTTAGTTAACTTCACACATCACACTATTACTAATCTAAGTGTGTGTTTGGATTAGCTTTTTTTAATAGCTTTTACGACTTACGAGGTAAGTGTGTGAGAGGAGTTTTGTCTCGGATTGCGCAAACCATGGTTTGGGATGTTGCCAAACACACACTAAATATACTTGCCAGATTCACTCTCTCACTGAATTTAATTTAAACACTTTAATTCTTCACTCAATTAGGGATAAATGTAGCCAAAAACTATAAATACTTCACTTGTACCCTTCCTGACTTTATCACCCGCAAAGGATCAAACTTTCAACTTTCTACACTAAAAATAAATATATAAATAAATAAACAGATGAAGAAGGACAAAAGCAAAGATAAATAACATACCCGGAGTCCAAGAGCTCTAAGATTGGCATCTGCCTTGGGGAAGCGCATCTTATTTTTCCATAAAAGCTTTTGCACATCTTTACTCAGTCCATTTATTTCGGAAGTTTTCCTCCGACCATTGAGATTGCCAGAAGGCATGCCTTCTGTATGCGTGCTGGAAAACCTACATGCTAACCCATAGGGGCATGAACCTTCAGCTTTAAAAAAAGGGCACTCTCCCTCTAAATCAGTTGGTTTCTGCAAATGAAGAAATTTGTTACGATACTTGACATAATGTTTAAGAAAACAAATCAATATATGTACATATCAACCAGTGAGCAAACCAATTTAGTACCTGAGCCTTGAAGGCTTCTAAGTCATGGCTGAAGCGGCATTTGTCTTTGTAAGGACATGAACTAATATCTCCTGTCTTTGCAACTTCCGGACAAATGTTTTTAGCAGACTTCTGTTCCTGTACAGTTTTTAAAGCAGCCTTAGTCCAGAGTTGCCTACACTCTAACATAAGAACATTGCATTCTGTTTTGTTTTTTTTTTTTTGGTTTTGACCAAGTTCACATGGATAAAGCTGCAAACTTGTTCAGGCAACCAAATATACCTCTAGAAAGCCCAATTGGTCAGAGTATTAGTTGTATTACACGATAGAGTACTGGTTCCCACCAATTGTAACTATCTATAGTCAACCTTTTGCAAGCAAATGTTTCTGATTTTCCTATCAACATACAAACAGAATTCATCATTCTAATCTTCATTGCACAAACTCAACGTGCTCTAAATGACATTACCAATTCACCACTAGCTCACGCAACTCTGGGCTAAAGCAGAGTTGGAAGTTATCAAAGATTATGTCCTTTAAAGGCAAGACAAGTGCCAAAACTGATTTTTGAAGATGCAACAGTTGAAGTATTTTTCAAGAGACGTCGGCTGAAGAGAGTGAAATACAAAGAATGAAGCACCTGACGGCGTTCACGCTTGAGTTGGCGCTTCGACTTCTTCTCCTTCAACAATCCACCGGATTGAACAGAGGCCTTATCCTTGTCTTCAGAAACATCTTCAGCCTGGGTTGTGGAGGGAGTTCTAACAGGAGGAGGACGAAGGAACTCCACCTTCACAGGAGCTATGGCTCTGGCCACGAGTTGCTCCGGCGTTTGCTGAGTTAACCCATTCGATTTGGACGAAGGTTGCTCCTCTCCCGACACCTCGGAACCTGGTACGGTCTTCGTCACAGTTACAGACTCGTCCATAACGGGACGAGGCGACTCGGACATTAGAATCTCGGGACTCGGGAGTATATGGGTCTGAAAACTTGGTGCTAAAAAGACTGAAACTAGATATGGAAATGGAATGCTTCCGTTGGACTACTTTAGCGGTTAACGCCTTCATGTAGTAGGGTTTTATAGTTGTGCTCTGGCGAGGGGCGACGCAAAGGGGCGGCTGGTGAACGACGTGGGGAGATGTCGTTTTGTATTGTCGCAAAAGCAGGGTCGATCAAGGACATGGGAAGATGCCGTTCAGGATGTGAGGACATAAATGAAATATAACTATATAAGCAAAATAAGTTGTCAGAAGTGGGATTTGAACCCACGCCCTCTCACGAGGACCAGAACTTGAGTCTGGCGCCTTAGACCACTCGGCCATCCTGACATTAATGTTCAATTGTGGTATATTCAATATATTTTTACTCTTACAACTAAATCAGCATTATATCTTACATCAACAAGTAAAAATGCCTATAAATTAGTATGCCAGACACCATGCACTTTTATTTTTTTTTTTTGCTCAAAAGGTACTTCTATTAATATTGTAAAAGCATATCTAATACAATAAAGGAAGTCAATCCCGGAATAACAGCAGAAAATTAACATGACAAACCAAACAAATCAAGTCTAAAAGCAAATTAAAACTAGTCACCACCTATTCAAGAGGTGGGAATAGAAGTACCATCAGCATCTTCACAGGCCTCCTGGGCATCCAAGGTTAGAAGTGACATCAAAGAAGGTGTTGGTTCAAAAACCCACCCTATAGGGCACACCCCCTTATAAGCATTAGCTGCGAGTAGATCAGCTACACGATTACCTCGTCTTGGGGTAAATGACAGAGAGAACCCAACCTCAGAAGAAAGAAGGCATATGATATCCTGAACAATACTTCTGCTCCTCCAGTCAAACAAATCTGGTGCTTTAGAAACAACACAAGTGAGCAAGGAAAGGCAATCCGTTTCAAAAACAGCTTTATTATGTCCCAAGTCCATAGCTAACAGCAATGCTCTTTTTAATGCCAAAGCTTCAGTCATGAATGCAGAGATAGATTTCAATTTATCCACATAACCCCATTTGAATTGTCCAAGGTTATCTCGGCATATCACCCCAATAGCAGCATCTTCATTACCAAGTTTGAATGCTCCATCACAATTGACTTTCAAGTTACCTGTAGAGGGAGGGATCCAAGTAATGGGAGGATGAGTAGTACACCTCAGTGACTCCGTTCCCAAGTTCAATTTATCGCAGGTAATCCAGTATTCAAAATTGCTCTTCATAGCCATTTCAATAACAACAGAGGGGTTGGGTTCTTTATGGTTAAAGACCTTCTCATTTCGTTGCTTCCATATGAACCACAAGATCCAACAGATTAAAGAAATATCCTGCTTCTTCAACAACTCCGTGCCAATCATATGTATCCACCAGGCATTAAAATTGGACACATTAGATACATCAATTCTAGCAGATAACGTGCAGCCAAACCAAATACACCTGGTCCATGGGCAATGAAAAAATAAGTGCTCAATAGTTTCCTCTGTCAATTCACAAATAGGGCAATGACTAACCAGGGATTTTTTCCTTCTAAAGAGAGCTGCATTAGTAGCAATAGCATTACTAAGAACCCTCCAAATAAACTGTTGTACTCTTGGGATAACTTTAATTTTCCAAATCGCTTTCCAGCAGGTTGTGGGAATGACTGTAGAGGAGCTAGCTTTAGTGGTATGGGCAGAGGTCATTTCCTTCCCCTGGTGGTACCCCAACTTCACCTGGTACTCTCCATTCCGAGCTTTAGTCCAAACCAGTTTGTCTTTCAATCCATTGGATGGGATAGGGATTTCATGTATTGCACACTTGACTTCTTCTGTCAGATATTGGTTTATGGGAGTAAGATCCCATTCCCCATTAACAATTAAGTCGCAAACTCTACCATGTGAGACATAAAGATCATCATTGTTGGTCGGTTTCTCTGGGAAATCTATACTTGGTATCCAGTTGTCCCCCCATATTCTGATTGAAGAACCATCACCAACATCCCACCGAAGGTCTTTTTTAAGATAATCTCTGCCATCAATAATACTAGACCAGCACCATGAGGCCTTATACCCTTTGTGAGCATCAATGAACTCAGCCTTGGGAAAATACACACTTTTCAACACCCTGGCCCATAAATCATTAGGTCTTACCATTAATCTCCACGCTGTTTTAGCCAAAAGTGCATCATTCATAATAGTAAGATCACGAAAACCCATGCCACCATTACTCTTTCCAGTAGTAAGAACCTCCCAAGCTTTCCAGTGGGTTTTGCCTCCAAAGGCCTTTCCTTCCCACCAAAAATTACCAATAAGGCTATTTATCTCCCTGCATGTTTTCAGAGGGAACTTAAAACAATTCATAGGATAAATTGGGATTGCCTGGAGAACTGCTTTAATCATAACCTCTCTTCCAGCATAGGATAAAAGAGAATGCCCCCATCCCTGAATTTTACTTGCTACTCGTGCCTTAATGTATGCTACTGCCTGATGTTTTGTCTTTCCCCAGACACTCGGAATGCCAAGATATTTTCCTGGATCCTCAGTTGCAGGAATGCCTAGAGTGTTACCAACCATAGTTCTAACTTCTTCTGGAGTATTGGCAGAGAAGAAAATACTGGATTTATCAAGGTTAGCCACCTGACCAGAAGCAATACAGTACATATTGAGGATATTTGCAAGATAAGTACAGTTTCTCTGACTAGCATGCATATATAATAAGGCATCATCAGCAAAGAAGCTATGAGTAAGCATAGGACATGCAAGACTCAATTTGATTCCCTTAATCTGTCTATCATGTTGGCTCTTACTAATCATGATGGAAAGTACCTCAGCAACCAAAATAAACAGATACGGGGAGAGAGGGTCCCCCTGACGTAGGCCCCTGCCAGGGGAGAAAGAGCTCACCTTTTCTCCAGAAATGCAGACGTTCAATCTAACTGAGCTCACACACTTCATAATAAGAGATACCCACTCATTGCAAAACCCATATTGCAAAAGAACACGTTCTAGGAAATCCCACTCGACCCGATCATATGCCTTGCTCATGTCCATTTTAAGGGCAAATTCATACTTACCCCCAGATTTCTTACGTCGAAGATAATGATAGACCTCATGAGCAATAATAATATTATCATGGATACAACGACCAGGTATAAATGCACTTTGATTCTGAGATATGCAAGCATCAAGCAATGGGCGCATTCTGTTGGCCATGAGCTTTGAAATGATCTTATATGAGAAATTACACAACCCAATAGGTCGGAAGTGAGACACATGTTCAGGTTTCTCAATTTTGGGGATAAGTGTAATGTTGGTCTCATTAATCCCATTCAGCATAGATTTTCCTGAAAAAAAATCTTGTACCATAGTACAGATAGAATCGCCAATTTCAGACCAGGCCGAATGGTAAAATTTACCTGAGAAACCGTCAGGCCCTGGTGCCTTTGAGCTCCCAAGGCTAAAAGCAGCAGCTTTAATTTCCTCCTTTGAAATAGGCATCATAAGACCCTGGTTCATATCAGCTGAGATTTTAGAATCAATGAAACCCAAGACTGCATCCGTTGCTCGTGAACCAGAAGTAGCAAAAAGATTTTGGAAAAAACAAGCAATGTTATGTGTAATTGCATGTTTCTCCATTATCCAATTGCCATAATCATCTTTAATGCATAAGATACTATTCCTCTGTCTCCGCTTAATAGTAGAAAGATGAAAGAATCGGGAGTTTTTGTCACCAGCTTGTAGCCAATTAATACGTGAACGTTGCCACCAGAATTGCTCTTCCAAATCGAGAAGTCTCTCAAGTGCTATTTTGACATCCGAAATTTCTTGCATACTCACGGGGTTCAGATCACCCTGAGTAAGAATAGCAAGTTGAGATTTTAATTGCTCAATCAGCTTGGTGTTATTTGGGAATTCCTGCTTGCTCCACTTTGACAGATCATTCCTGCATCTCATTAATTTACAGACAAAAGATTCAATGGAAGATTGGTCACTTACTAGTATTGCCCGCCAACTGTCTCGCACAACTTGTAGAAAATTACCATGTGAAGCCCAGGCTGACTCAAATCTAAAAACCCGATTCCTTCGGTGAGAATCAGGCTGGCACTGAATAAAAAGCAGATGATGGTCGGATCCAACTGGCTCTATGTTAAAAACTTGAAGATTCGGGAACTGCTCTCTTAACTGTAAATTGCCCAGTGCCCTATCAATCCTTTCTCGAATAGTATCCGGGCCTTCCCTATTATTACACCAAGTGAAGCGATGCCCATTAAAACCCAGATCTGATAATTCACAATCTGCCACAAAGCACTTAAAATTAAGTATCTTTCTCCAAGCTCTCAGTCTACCCCCACACTTCTCATCTTGGGATAAGATATCATTAAAATCCCCAAGACAAAGCCAAGAAGACTTAATACTTCTACCGATCCTGCGCACTTCTTGCCAGCACAAAAGTCTTATATCTTCATCAGGTGGGCCATAAATAAAAGTAATATATGCCGGAGTAGTCAATTCAGCAGATTCAACACTAGTATGGATAATATTGGCAGATGAAAACAAGATGTTTACCATAACCACATCGGACCACCATAGTGCAAGGCCCCCACTTCTACCTACCGGGTCAACAAGCCAATCTTCAGTAAAACCACACCTCCTTCTTACTTTCCTCACTACTCTTGCCTTCTGTTTAGTCTCCATCAAGAAGACTATATGGGGTTTTTTCCGGAAGCATTCTTCCTTTAAATTCTTGACTGTCAAGGCAACCCCAAGGCCTTGGCAGTTCCAACTTAAGATATTCATGGCGAACCGGTGGTTGGTTCCATCCAACCACCGGCGTTTTGGGAAGAAGACTTTGATTGAATCTCATGACTACTACCGCTTACAACGAACCAGCTCTCTGGAAAATCAATTTCACCCGGAGCCAAAGAACCACCTGATGTACTGAGCCTATCTGCAGTGGTAGAACATCGAATATACTTTTTAACTGTCCGCAGATTTCTTCGTCGCCCCTTCTGGGATTGAACAACTTTTTCTTTTTGCTTGAATGAAGCTTCACTATCATCAATGAAGAGTTTGCGTCTCCTCTTAATCGTATCTGGGTCAATATCCTCTTCATGTAGTCTCTTGATGTGGACCCCATTAAGCCTACTAGATATAGCTGAAACCGGTGATAACCCATTGTGTGGAACAATTGCTTTTTCATTTGGCTCATCCTCACTTGGGAATTCTACATTATATTCCCCCTGCTCAATTCGGTTAATTAATCTTCCTTCATACAATAATGGGCACGTAGTCTTGGCTTGTTGCAATGAAAAATTAGTGTCCATACCTTTTAGTTGGGACCCACTCACCTTTTGATTGTCTTGACTTTTAGAAATTGAAAGTTGCACATCACGTGGCTTACACTTCGCATCTGGACAATTAATTGTCAATGGCGTGGGACCCAAGCATTGATGAGCACAATTTTGAATCATATTCCCCCCATTATTAAACTTTACGTTACTCCCGCAATCTCCGCTAGTTTGACTAGAATCACTCCAAGAATTTGCAACTCCATTGTTATCAACCTTGCTGCTCGGCGATCTATTCCGATGAGGCCTATGTGACGCAGCTTTCATGTCTACGAACTTAGCTTCAATCCAATCCTTCTTGCAAACCTCTAACACATCCTCAAAGGTACGCATCGGGGTTGCACTAAGCCAGCTACCGAATTCACACTCTGTCTCATCATCTCCTCTTGAAATATTGAGATCTTTACAACCCCGTCTTTCATGACCAATACGTCCACATTTGTAGCAAAAATCCTGCAACCTCTCATATCTAACTGTGACCCAGGCAGGATCCTTCTCCTTGCGCGGAACCCAAAAGCCTGTAGTCAGGGGTTCATCCAGAGAAATAAGAGACCTAACTCGAATAAAACTTCGAACTAATTTTCCATCCACCAACGGCCTTTCATACAACACAGTCTCCCCTACTGCATCTCCTAGGGTCTTCGCATTTGCATTCTCAAATGCCTCCAATGGGAGACCATGAAATTGTATCCAAAAAGGCGCAGTACTAAAGTTTACCTCTTTAAGAACCATATATTCTTCCCAGATCTGAAGATTTAAAAGCTGACCTTGTATAGACCATGGCCTGCCTTTGAGGATACGAGCATAGTCTTCAGTATTATCAAACCTGAAAAGAAAAATTAGTTGTCTCCGATCCAGATCGTGAACCTCCACCTCTTCGTCCAACTGCCACCCCTTCTTGATCATAGAAACAACTGTGGGAATATTCATATTTTTACTAGTTAATATCTTCCCAACTAAGGTACCCCCTTGCTTTTCGACCTTCTGATCCAGTTTCAAAACTACCTCCTTTGGCTTCTTAGAACCACTACTTTGCCCCACCTCCATACCTCCAAACACTCTATTAGAACACACACACACCCACTTAGAAAACTCAAAAGAAAAAGGAAAGATGAAGAGCTAGAAACCCGATCGGCGTTCAAATAACACCGGCCGAACTGACGCACAAGGTGCCGTACAAACTCTCACGAGAGGAGAGGAAAGGGACTCTCACGAGAGGAGAGTAGCTCTACACACACCCATGCACTTTTATTGAATGCAAAAAGTTCTGCCAAGATTCATAAAGGGCTCAAAAGTGTCATCACTGTCAATCAGAGTTAACATCTGTTAATTTTATAGCGTGGGTCCCACTTTTTGGCTCAGATATACAATTAAACCTGTTTTGACCCACTTCACCCCTCTCCATCCTACTCAAGACTTCATCTCTCTCTCAAGCTTTTTTTCTTATTTCACGGTAACACCTTGCAGGTCCTTTGGAAAGTGAGCGAGTAGGGGTGTTCATCAATTTTCCGTCCCAACCTTCCCGTCCCGATCCCAAATAAATCGGGACGGGATTTTCCCGTCCTGAAAATTTCGGGATCGGGAATGTAATTTCAGGATCGGGAAAAATTCGGGATCGGGATCGGGAATGGGATTTTCCGATCCCGACTTTTTCCCGATCCCGAAAATATATCTATACAAATATATATTTTTTAAAAATATTTAAGAAAATAAGACTAAATGTAAAATAAAATGTGAAAATCCCTAACATCCTTAAGATAATATCTATTCTTTTAGTTTATTTAGTTAATTTCATTTATTATTTATTAAATAGTTCTAATTTTTTGTTCTTGTTTTTATTCTTTTTGTAGCTGAATCGACAACTTTAAGCATGTATTGGACTAATTATATATTTATATTAGAATTATTTAATATAATATAATATTAAACAAATTATATATTTATACTAGACTAAAGGAAACACAACAAAAAATTTAATATAAAGATTTTTTTTAAAAAAAAAAAAAGCAAATTCGGGATCGGGAATTTCCCAATCCCGATCCCGAAATTTCCTGATTTTCGGGATCGGGAATGAAAATCATTCCCGAACCCTTCTCGGGATCGGGATCGGGAAATGCCATTAACACCCCTATGAGCGAGGGTTTTATCTTGTTCTTGATTTCAATTAAGGCGTCGAGCACTATAAGCCCACACTCTTTTAGATTTATCTTGTGCTCCTAAAACTGTGGTTTGTGAGGATTTTCTGGGGATCCATCACTAGATTTGGAAGGTTTTAAAGCTGGAGGTGTCTTGAGTCGTTGGTTTGACTTGTTGGGTTAGAGCTTCAGAAGTGTGGGTTCAAAAGAGGTACACTTGGACTTAGGGAGAGCAAAAGGTTATCGCGTCTTCCAAAATATTTACTTTCTAAGATTCGGATTTATGTTCTTCTCTTTATGGGTTGAACCCACTTATATCTCAACCAACAGCTTATTGATAAATTTATGTGCATTTTTATACTCAATAAAAATATAGGGTTAAGGTTCATTTTTGCCCTCAAAGTTGTCAGAAAAGAGTAATTTTGCCCCAGAAGTTTTTTAGAGTGCAATGTCGCCCTGGAAGTGTCAAAAGTGGTGCAATGTTACCCTAACCGTTAGCAAATGTTAATTTTGACCATTAAATCCCATGTTTGACCGGTTTATGCACATGTAGCTTGCTGTGTTGGAAAATATGACTTGTTGACCAATCATAATATGCCATCTCATTTAATTTAAAATCCTAATTGTCACTCATTTAATAAATTATTCAAACAAAAATAAAATACCCAAAGGAAATTATTCCGTCTTCTTCATCCTACCCCCTTCCATCTCTAACCCAGCCGACATCCACACAAGAACAAATTGATGCAGCGACAGAAGATGAACTTCATCGATCTTCGACGCCGATTCGTCGCCCACCGTGATGATGCCATCCTCGTCACCCTTGCCGCTGGTGATAACCCACCTTCGTCCTACTTCAACCTTTTGATCGACAACCTCGTTTCTGAACTCTGACTTCTTAACCCTGCTCTCCGACTTCCTAACCCTTCGGCCTCTCCCTTGAACTCAGTGATGGCTCTGGCTCAATTCAATCCCCGTCGCTCATTTGAAAAAAGAGGTATGATTTGTGAAATTTATCTCGTTCTTATGTGTGTATGTTGAAAATTTGGTCTGGGCTGTGAAATTTTTGTGTGGGCATGATTGAAGATTCTATATAGTCTATTGATTCCAATGTTGCTGAGAATAATGGCGATGTGGTTGATGTAGGCGTTTAGTTTTGCTCTTTGATTTTTAAAGAGTGGTGTTGAGGATTAAATTATTGGGGTATGATTTTCCAGGTCTGGAGAGGCTTGAAGCTCTTGTTGATGTTGAGAATGTGGCGTCTCAAAGAGTTAAAAGGGAAGGAATTCTCAGCAAGCCACCATTGTAGTCAATTGCCTTTTCACCCAAACTCATAAAAGCCCTTACCACCTGTGCGTCTTTCTCCCACTGGAATTACAGATCCACTACCCTCAAGTGGATACTTCTTTGCAAATATCTCCAGGGAAGCTCTTCATCTTTGTATTGCTCTACTTCTTTTTCTTCTACTCGTTCTTCAAAATATTGAATTTTCTCTACTGATTTTCTCAATTTGACATGTTCTTTCATTGCTTGTTCAAATGCTGCCAGCAAAAGCAGGTCAAATAAGCTATCAGAGTTCATGTCCGGTCGCCGGAAAGACGAAATGTCAATCTCTATTAACAGGTGTTTTGGGTTATTTTTTTTTATTTTTTTATAATTTATTAAAAGAGTGACGGCTAGAATTTTAAATTAAGTGATATGGTGAATTATGATTGGTCAGCAAGTGATATTTTCCAACACTGCAAGCTACATGCGCATAAGCTGGTCAAATATGAGATTTAACGGTTAAAATTAACACTTGCTAACGGTCAGGGTAATATTGCACCACTTTTGACACTTCTAGGGCGATATTGCACCTTAAAAAACTTTCAGGACAAAATTACTCTTTTCTAACAACTTTGAAGGCAAAAATGAACCTCAACCTTAAAAATATATGGTGCTTGGTGCGCTTTTAAAAAAAATTATGAATATTTTAATCCCTTAACTCTTATTTTTATTATTAATTGTGGACCTACTCAGAGTACTCTTGAGCTTATATCCTCCTAAAATTTGTTCAAAGATTTATTTTTTATTCAGGACTAACATCACAAAAATGATCCATATACCTTTTTGTTTTTACCGTCAGATCCATATACTATTTGATTAAATCGTTATTTTCTGCCTTTTACTATTAATGAGCTGTGATTATTACATTGTTAGTTAATACCATTGACTTATTAAAGAACACAGTCACATGAATTAGGCTGAGATACATTAAAAAAAACGCTAAACTATACGTTAGCCCCAACTTTTTTCAAAATCTAAATCGAAAATTCCGAAGTTTCATTTTGTTTTAAAATTTGACTATTAGCTCTCTTACCAGTAAAGTTTCCTTTAAAATTAACGGCTTTTATCATATCGCAATTTTAATAATTTTTTTATCATATACCATGTCATTTTTTTTTTTGGCCAATATATACCATGTCATTTGAAAGAACAACACTTGCCATCTGACATATAAATTTAAGTAATTTTGAATACTTGAAATAAAACATTTAAAATGCTTAAAACGCATTTAGAATATTTACTGACCATGTCTTTTTTTAAAAAAAATGTATAATATAATTAAAATTATATGTCAAATGAAGTGTTATTTTTTAAATAACATGGTATCTAATAAAAAATATTAAAATTATGGCATTACAAAAACCGTAAACTTCAACAATAATTTTAACAGTAAAGGAGTTGATAGTCAACATATAAAATATTCGAATCTTAAATTTAAAATTTTCAAAGTTACTTGTTAAAGGAAAACTTGATTGTTACTTGCTAACTAAAAGTTGTTAATACTAACTCTATATGGTGTATCACCTATGAAACGAGCAATTGCTTTCCCGCGCTGGTTGTACAAAGCATTCGCTTGGCATTAGAAAATAATAGCCCTTTATGTAATTAAATCAGGACTAAATTTATATATAACGAAACCATATGATGTAACTAACTTTGGGAAAATTTATATATAACGAAACCATATGATGTAACTAACTTTGGGGGTTCTCTCCAAGCATAATGACAACATGAATATTGTGCAAGTTTTGCCTTGTATATGAATCCATTCCCATTAGGCTGGTTCATTCCTTGACAAAATTATTTTCATGAAACCAGCACATTCAAACTAATTAATTCTTTGACATATGACTCCCATATATTAAGAAAGAGATGTTATGATACTGGTAATTTTGGGAAGGCATTAAATTAGAAGCAAACAAAAAAGTATATGGAGTAAACAACCTAACAATTGCATCTTTGAATGGATTGACAATTTCAAGCTAATTTTGCCCCATGATGACAATTGCTCTGTAAGGATACACAATAACAATATTGTAAAGCAGATATGCATGGCCTAACTTGCAAATGACGGTAGCATGCATTTATAACATCTTTGAGGAATCTGAAAAAGCTTAACTTGCAAAAGAGAGTCTAATAAATTGTCAAAAAACATATATACTCATTTAACAATATAGTAAGACTTTATCATCTAGCTTCTGAGTGAAAGCAAATATATTGACAATTTTGCAATGTTAAGAGTTAAGACCCTATTTCAACATTATTGTAAAGCACATATGCATGTCTTGGCTTGCAAATGACAGCAGGATTCAGATATAACATCTTTAAGGAACCTGCAAAATCTTAATTCGCAAAAGATAGTCTAATGATGCAGTAAGATAATAAAACACACATACAACATTTAAGTCAAAAGGAAAAAATGTTGACCTAATATCAATGACAACATAATGGCCATGTTTCATTTTTTAAGGTCATGCATCTGTTGCTGATGAAAAAGTATATCCCAAGTGCTAGAAGAAATGTTATAACCAAAAAAATATAATAAACAACTATATACATGGCTATAAAAGATAAATCATCTGATCAAGACAAAAAGACTGCAGAACAGATACAAACTTTTCAGTTTGAAAGCGACATCTCAAACAAACTTTTTTGGCATGTAGTCCTTCCTCGTAGTCAAGACAAATGGCACCATATAAGTGTTTAAGGTATCTTGGCTTACCACCCTGCAAAAAAGGTATTCATCTTACGAATCAACCTTAAAAAAATCTGCTAAAGATCCACCTCTAACTCAAAAAGGGACAAAATGTGATGGCCTTTTGTTGAATTCTCTTCAAGCTTCTTTCTGCTATCAACTAAAGATAAAATGATGCAAGGGACACGTTCAAATAATGGATAATACCCAATAACCAATAACCAAAAGATAAAAGAATAAACCAACTCTTACTCTAAAAAAAAAAAGCTCATTATAGCTGATGGCAATGAGACATATGAAGGCCAAATAACTCAGACTTATCCATAATCTACTGAGCCACAGCTACATGAAGATTACTCCTAACAGAGGCAACAATGGAAGAAGCAATGTAGTAACCACATATGAGCGACCATCTGAGATTGAAGATGATGAATCAGAAGGGAGATTGTCTTTGGCCAATTCTTCTGCGCTGGGAATGCAACTTGGATTTGTGAGTTGTGATGTAGATGAATCACACTGAGACTTTAATCAACGTTATTGCAAACAAAATTTAGCCTTCACGCTTGTTTATGAGTCTGTCAAGTGTTTCTAGTCAGACTTGGTCATGGCATTAGTATCTAGTAACCAATTAAATTAAAGGCTTGTTATTGTTCCTACTAAAGGGAACTTTAGAAGTTTGTAATGCGTTTTAGTAATTTATGAATTAGGAATAGTAGCTTAATATGACGTCTATCTACATTTAGATTCAGTTGAGTTATTGCAATTCAGTTGTGAGCTTGGTCATGAGTTTTTACCGCCTTTTTTGTTCAGTTATGAGCTTATATATATTTATGTTGATTATTAACTTTGGCTCATAAATTAATTATTCAATCAAACCTTCATATGCTTCAAGTAGCTCCTACATTGAGAGTTAGTTAAACTTACATTAAGAATTAAGAATTCATGATCATCTGAGCAACCAGTTTAGAATTCCAAGAATTTTGTGTTAAAAGTGAAACTAACTTGTCAGGAACATGCAAATTAACATTGGTTCAAGAAAATTTATGAGCAAGAAAGAACAGAACACAAACTAAGCTAGCAGAAAACTAAACACTTCCACATGTTTTGATTCATAGGATGCCATGAACCAAAAGACCTACTAATAGGGTATACACACGTAGATAAAATAAACAGAAATACACATTCCAAACGAATACATGGGAGTCCACTCAGACATCGTCCCTCTGTTCTCCAATAACTTCCAAGCATTCTGGTTCAAAGAAGACCCTAATCACATCCTTGAAGCTGGTGAAGGTAGGGCCACCTAATGTTCAGAAAGAAACTCGCAACGTTAGTCAATGTCTTGAACATTTTTTCATCTTTTCATGATAAAATACTACTCTTATACGATCAAGCTGGTGATGGTCGTGGGAATAACTCAAAAGACCAGACCACCTCGTTAAAAATGACACAGTCTTCCTTACAAATTAATTTCTAAGCTGGTTCAGGTCATAAACATGAGTCTATAACCTGTCAAATATAAATATGAAACTCATAAGGGATATTATTTATGCAGCCTGGTTCTCTAGCAATTTCAATTCAATTACAGACTTCTTTATAACCTCAATAGAAATGTCGAAGAAGAAAATGATCAGAAGAAATATTTGTTACATTGTAGCATAACCAAAATAGCATAATGGAACACGAACATGCATTACATTAGAGGGAACAGAATGCAATGTAACATAACCGTAATTAAACATTACCATCTGGTTTGATTTATGGCATGACCTGAACCAAACCAGAGAGATTACAGGGTCCATACAAGTTGAAAACAGAAATAGAAATACACATGAAAGACAAAACACATTCAAGCTCGTACATCTTCAAAATCAAAATGCATATATCATGCTTATATACAAAGTTATTTCCAGCTCATTAATCATACCAATCAACCCCCCACTCTGCCTTGACTACCCATGCCAGGTCTGAGACACGCCTGAGGCAAAAACAATGACGTGGCGTCTCAACATAAAAATCTTCAGCGGCTCTCATCCCAGGCATTTGTAACAGCCACCTTCCCAAACCTCCACGCAAAATGTAGAACCATCTCATCATTGTCCAGACAAGCAAAAACACGACAGTTCTAATAATTGAAAAAAAAAACACAACTTGACGTATTAGTCACCATAACCACTGTGAAGCTCAGAGATCATAGACTCCATCTAGATTTAATGAAGGAGAAAGAAACAATTCTTGCTTGTTGTTAGCAGAGCAAGATGAAAGACTACTGATATAGAACTAAAGTTGCAGAGTGACAACACTAATGGTGCCTTTCCGTTTTTAATTCAATGTGACATACCGGCTTCTGTTCGTGGCCATTAATGAGTTCGCTAGCAACACGATGTGCCCGACCTGCATAGACATGCACCAACAAATGATATATCTAAATTTAATATAATATAATATAATTTGGAAAAATATCTAAAACTTGCATCCATTCAATTCTTAAGAACGTTTTTTATTATTTGTCCCAACTAAAAACTCACCAAACATTACCACAAAAAAAGGAGAAAAAATCGTCTCTACAAGAGAAAAATGATTAAATCTGTCAAAAGGCAAACTTCCCTAGGTAAAAATCTGTCAAAATGTAAGTTATGCTAAGAACAAAATTTTCGAAACGAACCTATTGAAATCGACGGCCAAGGAATCATACCATCTACCACAGATTGCACGATCTTCTCATCTTCCTCAGAGGAAAGAGACAAAAGCAAGGGATCAGGATCTACCATCAATCAATGAACCGGTTCTTCGATGACGAAATCACAGCATTGATAAGGTACAGCGACAGAGGTAGGGCATCAGAAGCTTTAGGAGTCGGAGCCTTCCTTGTGGTAACTTCTCCGCCGACGTCATCGTCGGATCTGCCTGTTGTTCGTCGACATTTATGATCTAGAATGAAGTGAGGAGAAGTGATTTAAAATACAGAGGAGGAATGGTTTGATAAGCAGTTTGTTTAGTGGGTGCGTATGTTTAGGCATGGCTTGTCTTGAGATAATATTGAAGGCCAAAGGGAGTTAGAAAGAAGATTTGAATTTCAAACAGAGGAATAAAGGTCGCGTATGTTTAGGAATGCAAGATCTCGAGGCATTGGTCAAAAGAGATGAGAATGAATCTGAGCCATAGAAACCTTAGCTACAGTAACTTCGGTGGAAGAGTATTTCTTATATATATATTGATTGATGATTGATGATGATGATGATGATGATGATGATCATCATCATCATCATGGGCCCGAAGCTTTGGGATGCTAGCCACATCAGCTTATTCGCGCCAGGGATTTCCCAATTTTAAATGTCACATTTTGCAATTTTGGTGCAACTTTATGGAATTTTGTGATTTCAATATTCTTTTTCTGTGCTTCTCATTTTAAAAAAGTCTAGATAATCTATTTTCTTATGCAAAAGTGATAGTCACGATTACCATCTAATTATAAATGTATAAATTATAAATAACATGACTCATATTCGGCCATCTCAACCCTACTTTCTCCATAATTTGATATGTTATTAATTTTAAATTGGTATTGAGATCATATCACTTTTTTTTTATTCATATATCAGGATGTTTTAATACTTGACACAATCTATGTAACATTTTATTTTTGTCATTTTGTGGCAAGAGAAATTATGTTTGTCATTTGAAGCTACCCATCTAGTTCTCATGAGATATGAAACGAGTTTAATTTTTTTTATTTTTTATTAGATGATATTGTACAAGCAATACTACTTAATTGTATAGATGAAAAAAAATACTTATATTAATAATTACATGATATATTGATTGTATGATATGATTACATGGATGCCAGTGGAAAATCAAAGTTTAAAAAGGACCACGGATGATTTTTGGTAGTTTTAATTATGGTGGAAAATAAAATTTCATATTACTTTTAAAATAGCATGTGGGAGAGAAGGAGAAAAATAAAATGTCATATTAATTTTGGATATAGTTAGAAATTATTAACTATCCACGGTCTTTTATTGATGCAGAATCATTAAAGGAATATTTTAGGTGAAAAATACCATATCTTTTATCTCAATTTTTTTCATCTGAGTAAGATCTATAATTCAATCATTTTTTTTAGAAATTAATGATTTCTTCTCTTGAAGCTTAAAACGTAAAGAGAATTTTATTTATTTTTAATTAACTAGATGACTTTTTTTTTTTTATATCATTATCCAGTACCGATTTAAGGTTTATGACTGTCTCTTCCAATATAAACTAAACTAAACATGGCATATTTCTCATTCCATTGTGTATATTTTTTTATCTTGATGATTTGATTCGATATCGATGTTGGGCCTTTTGATGCGATTAGCATAGTCTTTTTTGAGAAAAAAAAAATTAAGTAGATAGCGTAGTTATTGGGCTGGATTGGGCTATTACTATCGGGTCTCTTTATCCCGGTAAGTTATATCCGGCTCCATCAGCGAATTAAATATATTAAAACGAGCGATTATTAACATCCACGACTCCTGCTTCTGCGGCATCCCATAGTCGTACAGAGAGAGATCGGTACCGGAAGATCTCTCTGTGGAAGAAATTGAAACTATCAGATTTCAGATCTATTCACTGCCTTGTAGATCAACTGTCAATTCATGGCTCCGTTCAGCGGCGATGAGACAGCACCGTTTTTCGGCTTCCTAGGAGCCGCAGCTGCCCTCGTTTTCTCCTGTAAGTTAACCCCCAATCCTTTTATCTATTTGTTGATTACATATTAGTTCGATCTGAATTTCTGCTTGTGCGATCTATTTATTGTCTGTTTAATTGTCTTGTTAAGGATTTTTCTGATGCTCGATGTTCAAAATTGTTTGATCCGAGAACAAGTGGAATCTTTCGTCTTAATATAGCCTTTAATTGTTAGTTTGGTTGAGACTTTGTTGACGTGGGTAAAGAAGCGAGCGCGATTCTTTTGAATTTTTTGGAAAAAAATTGACCTTGATCTAGGGTTTTATTGAATCTCGTTTTGATGTTGAAGGATATCAATTCAGTTGGGCTTCGATCAGTTTTCGGAAAATTGTTCTTGGACATGCAAGAAACTACTTCAAATAATATTTTTTATTTAATATGCACCGTCTAAGATTCGTCTTTTAGTTTCAAGTAGATGAAGGATATCTCATTCATTATCAGAATCAGAGTTTGTATTTTCAGTTGTACAGCCTGTTACAATTATTTTACTTCAGCTTTCACTACACTGATGCTGTGACCAGCATCCAATGGGGACCCTATTACAATTCGTGTTTTGTTAGGATCTCCTGTTGTCTCAAACACGAGAAACAGCTATAGAATTGTTTCACTTGATCTCAGAAGTGACTCTTCTTTAGCGAAAAGATGGGGCCTTTCTTATAAAGTGACTTGAATTGATGAACTTTAATAATTTGAGCTTATGTATTCGAGTATATTTATTGTTGTATGGCTCATTTTACTCATGGTAGGTATGGGAGCTGCCTATGGCACGGCGAAGAGTGGTGTAGGTGTGGCCTCAATGGGTGTCATGAGACCTGAGCTGGTTATGAAGTCCATTGTTCCTGTTGTTATGGCTGGAGTTTTGGGTATTTATGGCCTTATTATTGCTGTTATAATCAGTACCGGGATTAATCCGAAGGCAAAATCGTATTACCTGTTTGATGGTTATGCACATCTCTCCTCTGGTCTTGCCTGTGGGCTCGCTGGTCTTTCTGCCGGCATGGCAATTGGTATCGTTGGTGATGCTGGTGTTAGGTACAAGCCTCTATACTTTAGTATATTTTGATTGATTACTTTTCATATGAACTTTTTGTTTATAATCTGGCATCTAGAGAATGTAGTTTCTTTTCCTTGATTTGCACTGGTTCTAAGGTTTTAAGAATTGCAATACTTCATTGTGGACTTGTGTATGAAAACAATGTACATACAATTTTACATATTCCCTCCGGTTTATAATATAAATCACTTCTAGAAGAATGGTTTGGTCCACAATAGAAGTCACTTTGATAGCAATTAACGTGTTTTTGTCAATTTTGCCCCTATAATTAATGTTTAAGTATGACTCTTTGTATCTCTCTCATTCAAAACTTCATTTTAATGTGTAAAGTTGTAAATTTTCTTAAATTTAATAAGTTAACTCTCATTTCTTTGTTATGATGAATTGGTTAAAGTGACTTATATTACAAACCGGAGAGAGTAAGATGCTTTGAATTGATCAAATTAGCATATATTTCCATGTCTACTTTCTTACGTCTATAACTCTTTCTTGGTAAATCAAGTGTCCATGCTAGCCTTACCCTTTAAACCTTAAAATATTTTATTGCCCCTGCTGGGAAACCTTTCTCTGTGGTGAATAACTGAATCCTTAATACATTGATATGCCATTTCCGATGATTCCAATGTAAATTTCTCCCTTTGAGCTGTTCATTATCTTTTGCAGAGCAAATGCCCAACAGCCTAAATTGTTTGTTGGAATGATTCTCATCCTCATCTTTGCTGAAGCTCTTGCTCTCTATGGTCTCATTGTTGGTATTATCTTGTCTTCTCGTGCTGGTCAGTCCAGAGCAGAATAGAAAAGGAGTTATGCTGCCAAATATTCTTTTGCCGCCTGTTTATTCCAATCTTCCTATTTGTGGTTCGACGTTGTGAATCTTGGTTATCAAGAGATTAGTGATATGGTGGCATCAATCCAGGCTTTATATTTTGATCGTGTCAATGGGGATTGTTCCATCGGCCCCTTGGCGGTGGTCTGATTGTACAAGTAGGTGTTCCTTGTCACAATAAAGTATCTGGAACTTGGTCTTTTTTTTTTTTTTAATAAATTTATTGTCGTATGTTTTTAGAACTCTATTTTTGGTGGCTGCGTAAACTATTTATCGTTGATTTGATCATCAATGAAACCTCCATGCATTCTTAGTCTTTCCATCATGAGCGGGATATGCTTGGCCCTATGGCTGTCGAGGTTATTTTGGAGAAATTTTCAAGACGCCCCTCCTTAAGGTGCATCTAAAATTTCAGATGAAAATCTAAGTTACATGAATTAAAAATTACTCCCTTCAGACCTTGATATAAGATCTAATTTGGAGTTAGTTTTGATCCTAAATGTAAGATTTATTTTTTATAGTTGTCAAACTTTTACTAATTTGCCCATATCAATGTTCCAACAACAATAATGAAGTGAAAGAGCTGAAGGCAATTAAGGGAAATGATTATGACCTTTTAGAATAAATAAATCTTATAATAAAAGGATTTATAACAATAAAGGGCGATCATTCGTTAGTTTTCTTAAGCGCGGGTTCCTGAGTGATGATTCTCTTTTGTTTGTTGGGTGGGAGATGATGGGTGTGGAAGCTGTATCACTGTCGAATTTTGGGCCGGATTGAGTTAATTTCGTTTTTCCCCAGAGATAATCATATATTCATGTGGTTTATCATGGGCTCATTCTTTTGAAAGGATGCATTTCAATAATGGGCTTAGACACATATCTGTAATTATATTTAGTTGGGCTTTTTTGTATACCTATATTTTTTTTTTGAGTGAAAATGGCAATTTTATTGAGAAGACAGTATGTACATCAGTAGCTTAAAGCATAGCAGAGTCTGGTTTAAAAAAAAAAAAACTTAGTACAGATTAATTCTGAAAAGCCAGGGAACTGAGTCAGCAAGGGTTTGTATCCCTATATTTAACCAACAAGGTGTTGAGTTTAGCGAAAAGGGTTAATCTCTCAACACATAATGAATTTAGGTTTAAATTTTCACTGGAAGCTTCTAATAAGAGGATACATGTACCTAGAAAATAATAATAATAATAATGGGCTTAGACACCCACATCAGATATTCCCACTGTAAATTGCTAGGCATAATGAAGCACATGTGGGCTCAAGGTAACGACCCAAGAGAGGAAAAAAAATTAAAGACCTATGCAGTAATGCAACATATCAGTTTAGTTGCGAAGGGCCGACTTTATAGGTCCAAAATCCCACCCTCAATATGAGAATTTTTTGTAAAATCCTGAGGCTTGTTATATTTTTGTGCTCCTCCTTGGGTATCACCCCAAATATTTTTTTACCTAAACAAAACCCACTTATAATTGGTGTCTTCAATAATATTCAAACAAATAATTTTGCATGGATCTATTAAGAGATGAGAAGATAAATTTCATGCACTTGCTACCTTTGTTATCGCGTTATTTTTATTAAAAAAAAACTAAAATTTGAACAATTTCAAAAGCATTCTCGGGAATTGGGCATGAGAATCTCATGGGCATGGAGAGAGTGGACCCGGTGAAGTGATTGCGTAAGTGGGCCAGTGAGAACATAAGACGAATATGTTATATGTGATAACAACAAAAGTGGGGTCCTATTATTAGTACAGAGAATCTAATCCATAAAAATTGGGTAATGAATTAGTTTCTCACCAGTTGAGTTCAAATTCTTGTTAGAAGAGGCGTTTATAATTAGTGATTTGATCAGACTTGTCTCATTAGATCTAATGGAATGAGCTAATCACTTTTAATGTGCCAATAATGTTTGAATTTCTGTTGAGAGAGGTATTCTCATTTAGTGTCCAACAATACTTCGAACTAGATTATCTCTAACAAGAGTACACCTATACCCAAAAAAAACATATAAAACCAATGATAATAAAAGGGGTTTTCAATTGCCCTCAAGAACATTGTGCTTGTTTGTTTCCGAGTGGGGGGGGGGGAGACACCTGTCAGTCCAACTCAATGCTGACTCAGCCTCTCTCATACACTGGTCCCGCCCCTTTGACCCCATGTTCATCTCGTTGTGTTTCCCTAAATTTGATCTTATAATTTTCTTTTTAAGAAAAAATGGCCTCCAATGAAATTAAATTTTTAAATAAATCCCTCCCAAATCAGCTTTAGAAAATCTTAATGCTCGGCTTGGAGCAAAAGAAATTATGAAGAGACCCAGTGTGACTGACAATATACATTGTACATAGGATCTAATTCTACTTTCACAACATGTGTTTGTGTTTTTGACTTTTCATACTCATAAAAATTGAGCTCAAAACGTTGGATTTATTAAAAAAGTTGATTTGTGATTGGGATGGGCCAGTGAGTGTTTGATATATCTTCCTATGAGAGGGACATGCCTTCCTCCGATTGCCTTTAATTCTGGCCCAATGGTTTTTTGGTGCCACGTCGCATTTTGTCCTGTCCTCTTTTTTTTTGTCCCCTTGAATTTGCTTCAATTTCATCAAGTTTAAATGCAAATTTACAAAATAATAATTTAGGAAAAATTACATTAATGCCCCAATTAAGAAAAATAATATCAAAAAATTCTCGTAATTTGTTAATGACAAATAAAAAAGCAACTATTGACAAATGAATAAGTTATTATTAACAAGTTATGAAATTTTATTTGATATTATTTCTTTTAATTGGGACCTTAATGTTATTTTCCCAATAATTTATTACTAGTTTATACACTTAATAAGGTTCAACCAAGTTCGAACACCTTATTTTAAAAAAGTGTTTTACGATACTCATGTTGATGAGACTACATTAAATATTTATATTTTATTGAAAAACCATTCTCATGTAACCATATCGATACGCGTATACAAAGCCAGGGTTGTTTGCCCTAACGTCAATAAACCTTCTTTTATTTGTATTTGGCGAGTTAAAAGTGTGGGGGAATACCCTAACATTATATAGAATTGGGCAACAAAAGAAATATATACTAATATATAAATGATTTATTTAAAAACAAAACTATGTAGCTTACGTGTTAAGAGTTTTGGGTCATAATTTCGATACTGAATGGCCTCTTATACACTGACAGATGTTTAGAAGGACCACCCAAAGTTATTGGCAGCTCAAATACTATTAGCCATATTGGAATATCTTCCCATCTTACCATCGCACGAGTGGATATTCCTTGTACTATATAAGTTCATGAGTATTGCTAATTGTTTTATCGAGGAGAAAAAATATTCCCTGTCATGATAATTTTAAAAAAATGTGAAGACTGAGAGTGACCACACAAAATGTACTTGTTCATATATTGGTTGTTTTTTTTTTATATATAATGTGACAAATTTATGAAAATTAAGGATCATTATTCGTTACATGTAAGATATATCCCGACAGCTTTATTAGATGTACGTAGGTATATTGGTCGTTAGTTTTTGGGATGAAGGCACAGAATTGATGTAGATGACTTGGGAGTTATCAAAGAAGTTGATTTGATTAAAGATTACTAGTTCAATTGATAAGGGGTTGTATCAATTTAAGAAATACAGCAATGTTAAATATTTTGTAATAGAGTTTTGACGTCCTTGTGGTTCTACTAGGCTTGATCTGGATTAATCTAAATTGTTGATAAACCCTTCGATTTAGAAGGATGTAGGTTTAGGATATTAGATGCTCTATACAAGAAAAAAACAAATTTTACTAAATGACCCAAGAAAAAAATTACTCCCCTTCTGTTCTTAATATAATATATATATTAACTTAATCTAATTAGATTAAAGTAGTTAGTTAATATGATATGTATTTTTTAAAACACCATTATTATCTTCCTTAATTCTTTCAACCATTTTTCTCTTTATTATTGTTGAGAATGCATTAATAAAGGTAAATTAAAAAAACACTAGCAAATATTTTTTAAAAAAAATGTCTTATATTTAGAGCTAAAATCAACTTCCCAAATGAGTATTTATTAATAGGAGACATAAAAAAATACTTCCTAAATTCACAAATCTCAATTCAGGACTGCAAAATGACTTAATTATTTTGAAGTCCTTGAGTGCTAGTCTGAACTTATATTTTGTATCGAAGTCATCTAAATGTTCATAACTTGAAATACGAAAAAATAAAAAAAGAAATAATAGCAATAGTTTAACAAGAAGCAAATTTAACTTATCAAATGACAATAATCAAGACATTGACAGAAAAACATTCAAGAAATTTTGTTTGTACAAAATTCCGTGAAAAAATAACTCGAATGCAAATGATGTATACAAGTTTTTATAAACAAAACAAGAAGGATCATAAAA
The DNA here is from genome assembly GCA_963855925.1 of Inga laurina. NCBI lineage: Eukaryota > Viridiplantae > Streptophyta > Magnoliopsida > Fabales > Fabaceae > Inga > Inga laurina. Next base: position 59,823,648 of record OY979702.1, on the reverse strand, counting down.
TAAAATACCCCCTCTAATCCACAATATAAGTTATTTTAACTAATTCATTAGAACAAAAAATTAACAATTAACTAATTAAATTTGTCTTAAAATGGGAAAAAAGTTTCAATGTTATCCATATTAAATGACATTTTGTAGGAGAAAAAAATATAAAGAGCCATATTTAAACATTAATTATAAAGACAAAATTAACAAACAAACATTAATTACTTTTCAAATAATTTACATTGCATGCCAAAATATTTTTTCTAGAAGTGATTCGTAGAGTGGCTCGGTCGGACATATATAATAATGTTATGGTTGCATGTGATGGGGTTTTAAATTAAGAATTGAGAACATTTAAAGGTTGAAAAGATATATATATATATATATATATATATATATATATATATATATATATATATATATATATATATATATATATAGAGAGAGAGAGAGAGAGAGAGAGGACACCAAAACAATAATGCAAGTAGTGGTTGATGGTAATGAACGAAGATTGTGAGGAGGGCATTTGAAAAATGGGGAAACATTATTGGGATCGAGAATGAATGATTTGGTGACATATATGGCTACATGACCTGAAAAAATTAGGTCATTTCTATTGCTTTTTATTTTTTTATCATTAATTATTAATAATTAAAAAGAAAGAGATAAACAAAACTGAACATGCAACCTCATATGAGGCCGATGCAGCCACCCATTCGTTGTCTCCTATTAGTCATTAGGCCTTACCTCATCACATGCCTTGTTCCCTTCCCCTATCTTCTTTGGATTCTCTCTTCCTTCTTTTCTCCCCAATCCTTTTTTTTTTTCTATTAAAAAAATAAGCACATATATACAATTTTAAGACTCCAATGACACACCTCACACTGATTTATAATTCTTAATTTAAGGAAAAAAGAATAATTCAAGAGATTTTCTTTCATTTTTTTGAGATTTTTTTTTTACTAAGTACAAATATCTTTTTATTGAAGGCGGTTCTGTTTGAGGCACTGTTAGACACCTCTTTCAATAAAGATTCGTATTTTGATTTATCATATTATAAGAGACTAATCCGTTCTGTTAGACCCCACTTGTTGGTATTTTTATGAGAAATTGATGATTACAAAAAGCAGGCACACGTAATTGATGAGGTAAATGGGTGGGCCAGGGTGGAGTTTGGTCAGTTTATGGGGGAGGTGAGTTGCAGTGTTGAATTGAAGATGAAAGTGAGTGACATACATTATTACTTGGATTTGTATGCGGCGAATCAAAACTGTGCAATCATCACCCTCACGGGGTCCATTACATTTACACACTCCCTCACAACATTCCAAATAATGCACCTCCACCATTCAGCCCACACGTTCCTCATCCCTTTATCCTTCAAAATTATTATTTTGAATGTACTGGCAAAAAATAAAAATAAAATAAAGTTCAAGAGGCCATAAATGTCAGATTTTTTTATTGTCCACAGACGATCACGTTTGGTCATCATTTTTAGGCGGAAAATCACTCCGAGCCCAAGGAATGCAATCACAAAAATTTCTACAATAAAATGAATATAACATGCAGTAATAGATACATAATGCTCCTCACTTATTGTAAATTTTGTTATTGCTCACTCTATCCTAATTATAAAAACTAGTTGATTTTTATTGAAGAGATTAATGAAGCTAAATAAATAACTTAATTATAACATGCAAATGTTATGTATTATAAGATTATATACAATGTTGTGAAAATCGGACCGATTGAATCAGTGCCTGAGAGGATTTTAAGCTCGTTCAGCATGGTTCAACTGTTTCACCATTTGAACCGTTTCAGGCCGCTTCAAACCGGTTGTTGGGTCGGGAACCGGGAGTCGGAATGGTTGAACCAAGAACTGTTTATGGGTATTATTGACATGTTATTGTGTTATTTTTAATAATTTCAATGTATTAGAACTTAGAATTTAGGAAAGATTATACATATAAGCTTGTATATGTGTTTATTTTTAAGTAATGTTAAGATTTCATATTTTTTTATATTTATATAATTATATATACGTATAATATTATTTTTATTTAATTATTATGTTATTGGTCCAACCGCCAGTTTGATCGGTCTGATCATGCAACCCATGACCCGATAATCTCTTTGGTTCGACGTCCAGTCCGACTTTTAAAATATTGATTATATACTCCGCTAGGGTTCTTCCAACATTTTTTATATAAACCAAGAAAAAACTTAAATCTCATTAACTCTACCATAGAGTTCAACAACTTGTCAATTCTACCTTTACTTAATATATATAATATTAAATGAAAACAAAGTCAACACAATAATAAGTGAAGAGTTAAATTATACATTCACCTCAAAACTTTAATGAGGTGCATTATAAATAAGACAAAAATAAAAGGCTTTTCTCTACTCTATAATTAGGATCAGGAGAGTATTAATTTACATGTCAGGTAAATTGGTTTGAAAAAAATACGATAAATATAAATACTTTAATATAATTTATTTTTATTTTTTAAGTTCTTGAAAAAATTAAATAATTCTTATATTAAGAATAGGAGTTGAGACATTCTTTACTTGTAGCCTCATTATAATTTTTCTATTTCCACGGTCCAATCATTCTCTTGGTTCATGAAAGCTCCTCCACGCAGCTAAACTTGCCATTATTATTATGTTTTTTTTGCTTAGAAACTAAACTTGCCATTACTCATTCGTAATGCATTCTAAAAAGCTCACATTATCATCACTTTTGCCTTTGCTTTTTCACTTGTTTATATATATATATATATATATAATCCGCTTTTGACTTTTTTTTTTAGCCATCCCGCTTTTTACATTATATAATATTAAAATGGAGGCAATTTCAGGACACTTGCCTGCTGCTGACACACTTGCAGTTAGGTACACGATTGATGGGCACTCCTCATTACCAAACACCTCAGCAACCTGAATACATAATCTCCTTTCTCAATTTACATCATGACATCCTATTTCCACTCCACTTCACGTCCTACAGAAAAAAAGGGCCTAATTTGGATTCCATATTTATCAGCTCTTTTATTTTTGAGTTGATGCCACTTGGGGTTAGGTTCTTAATCACGGATAGAGTCATGAATTTATAACAAGCGGACCTAAAATGAAATTAAAAGATACGTACATACAAATATAAAGTTGGGAAAATTTAATTTCACTGTACTCCCTCTGTAACAATTTAATATCAAAGAACCCCCAAAACTTTCTGAAACTTTCTTGCACTCCTATGATTAAACTGAAATTAATTTTTTTGGCCGAAAAGATATTTATGCCTTTGTCTTATATATGGTTGAAATGGTCTTATAAATTCCTACACGTGTCTTTCTAAATTATATGTATTCTTGTGAATATGCGCACTTCTTATCTTATACATAGTCAAGATGGTCTTATAATTTCATTTATTTGTCTTGTAAATTTTCATATGTATCTTGTAAAGTACGGGCGTAATTGTCTTTTCACTCATAGATTTTAACTTCAGTTTAGTCATAAGGGATGTAGTGAAATTTCAGAAAATTTTGGAAGTTGTTTAATATTTAATGGCTCCAGGGGTGGAGAGAAATTTTCCCTATAAAATTGATATACATCTTGGGAACTATAATTCTATAAATACATAATACCTAATAACTGCCTATACAATACTAACAATTATGCTCAAAAAGTTCAACGGGTTAGGAATAGTGAAAAGGTTTCTTGTGATTCACAACGGAATGAATTAATGTTTGAATCTTGCCCCCCCATATTTAATATGTGTCACACCCTCATTTTATTTTCATATATTTCAGAGTATTTACGGAAAATGATATGTAATTCAGTGGGCAACACAACAATAGCATTAATATACTAATATTATGCGCACGATTACGGAAATTCCCCATAAGGGTTTGTACTTAATAATTACAATTAACGTAATCTCACAGCGCTACGTGAGTGTCTAAACCTGTCTCAGTGAACGGAAACATCTTCTCGTCTTCGCTCCACCACCGCAATCCCCTTCGTAGGGTTCTCTTTATTGTTCTCAGCATAAGTTGTCTTTTCCTGTCTAAATTGTTGGTAAATGAGGGTGAGATTCTGGGGAATCTCAGTAGGAAAGTAATATCAATATGCATGTAAGATAAGTGCTTAATGCATGACATGCTTGCATTACATAACTCATGCTCACACAATGACATATTTGCATGCTCAATGTTTCAGTCAACATACGTATGACCATAGCATAAATAGAAATAAAGCTTCAATTATTCATATATGTTTCACATAATCAGGTAAAGCAATAACATACATCAATACACCAGCACAAATATCAAATACATGCAGGAGAGGTAAATTCCCTACTTTAATCGTCCTTCCCTGATCCTCGAATAGCGTGCCTCGATTTGCGTGTCAATCCCTCAGACTCTCTACTCGGTCCTAGAACGTCAAATGTACAGTTTAGACACTTCCATAGTGTTTCTGGTGGTTATATTAATCTATGTGAAATTTTACCAAAATTCCCCAGAACTCCGGTTAGAAATAGTGAAAAGGTTTCTTGTGATTCACAACGGAATGAATTAATGTTCGAATCTTGCCCTCCCATATTTAATATGTGACAATGTCTCGAATATAATCGCCTCTTATAAAAAAAATACTTAAAAAAAAAGGTGAAAATGATTTGAATCAAGACTCTCAAAACCCAACGACTCTTGCAATTAATTAGCAACTGATGACATATAAGACCGGAGCTAGAAACGTAAATGAGCGGGGAGGTTCTATCTGAAATTCTGATTCGTTCCTTTGTGTGTGTTTTGGCCAGACATAATAAAATTTCACACACACACACTGCTATTGTATTTGGCTTTCAATCAGTCAATCTTCTGATTATATAATAATACTAGTAAATGTTTGTTAGGTGATTTCAAGCAACGTACCATATCAAAGTTGGCCAGGAAAAATAACGTGCCGTCTCAAAAGTTTAAAAAAAGAGCAGAAAAAATAAATCAAGATGCTTAAACACGTCATTTAGTTATTGTCTATTGATTAATTCATTGAAAAAGTTCCTCCGTTCCCATTATGAAAGACCCACAAGTTTAAAGATAGTCGGTCATATTTAAGAATTTTAAAGTGTATGATTGATTCAATTTCATCTCAACAGGTGAAAGTATAAATTACAATTAGTATTTTTCAAGGTCAAAAACATTATTATTATTATCTTAAAATTAGCACTAAAGCCGGGAATTCGGGCCGAGTCCATTGGGCTGGCCCGTTTAGGCCCGAGCCCTTCAAGGGCCGGGCTTATGATTTAGAGGTTAAAAAAAGAAGCGGGCCTAAAAGGACCGGCTCTGTAGGGCCGCAAGTCCTGTAGAGCTGGCCCTTTTAGGCCTGTTTAATATTTTTTAAAAATAAATTAATAATATAATATCATTAAATCAAATTATCAATATGAAAAACACCTAAGTACCTAATAGAGTATTAATAAAAGGCAAACACTTATTAATTGGTTTGATTTATTTTATTTTCTACAATGATTTATTAATTTAAACTTTAAAAAATAGACTAATTTAGACATTAAATGATTATTTTAACTAAAAATTTATGAGTTTTAAAAATAATGTATCTCAATTTAATGCAAAATAATAAATAAATTGTAAAACTTGAAAAAGAAATTTTTTTTGAATTAAAATGAGTTTAAGCCCGAGCCCGTGAAGGGTCAGCCCTGTAGGGCCGAGGGCCTAAAAATATTGTACTTTTTAGCAAATGGACCTAAACGGGCCGGCCTGTTTAAGCCCGAGCCCGTGAAGGGCCGGCCCGTATTCCCGACTCTAATTAGCACTTTGTGATTTTATATCGAATATGGTGATGATAACACTTATTTTGACACTTTAAGCAATTAATCTTTGCAAGAACTCTGGTTTTTTTTAAAATCATGGCCTTTAAATTTTTTTAGAAGAAAGGAAGATGCAAAATAAGTATTTGATAATTTGATATTTTAATTTTTCTTATTAAATAAGTATTGCTTGTTTTCCGTAATAAATTTCTTATTATTGTACTCCTCCGGTATTTAATATAAAATATATTTGGAAGTTGATCTTGATCTTAAATATAAGATAAAATTTTCATATTTTTCGATATTTTTCTAATTTACCTCTGTTAATACTCCTTCAATAATAATTTGGAAGAAGAGGGAATCAAGAAAAATGACCAGGGTGTTTTATAAAGGGTTAAGGTGTAAATTCAACAATGAAGTTTTGTTCGAGGGACATCTAGCACAATTATATTTTGGAATGGGCAAAAATAACAATAAATAATTAAAAATGGTGCAAATTCAACAAAACCTTTAAATTTGACCTAACGCCGTTTGGGTCAATTTTTTATTTTTTAAAATCTTTTTTTTTTTCCTTTAAAATTTCATACTATAAGTCTAAAATATTCTATTTCTCACCGGTTTGGTCCCGATTTAACTTCGGTTTAACTTCGATCTGACTCACTGACTATTGACCCAATATCCTGATCGGTTCACTGACTGGTCTGAGTTTAATTACCTTAGTTTGAACAATGCATTAAATTCTATGTACACTTGAGGACTTCACTCCATTCATATAATCTGAATTAATTAATTAGCCCATCGTGACCGAAGCTTTTCTACTTTATTACCATTGATTTCCAATTATCATGTGTTGGCTGTGTTCATGGTTGCAGTTTTTTTTGTTAACGTGTCCTCTATTTTTTTTTGGCGGTTTCAAGAGGAGAAAACATTAACTTCTTTTCAATACCATGTATACAAAATAGTCAGATCAAAACAATAATATAGACTCCTCCCCTGATAAATATCAAAGCCATGCTCAGTTCATATGCCAGTGATAACGTTAGGTCCATGAAGATAAATTGTAAAATCCCATATAAGTTGAGAAAGAGAACGAAAGACGCTTTTAATAAAAGTGTGGATAGCTCACCCTTTTGACTCATTTTAAAATTAGAGGGGGAAATGAGACTCCAAAGTGAAAATTTTTTAAAATGAGATGCTCTTACCACCAGTGGAAAAATTATGTCAATAATTTCATGTTTTTATCTGCATGGTTTGATTGAATTTTAGTTTTAGTCCCTATGATTTTAAATCGTGTTTTTTTGTCTATGTGGTTTCTTTTGTGTCAAATACTTGTCCTTATAGTTTTGTAAAACTTGGATCTTCATCCTTATAACGCTATATGGGCTAACATTTTAGATGGAAGAAACTATAAAGAAAAAAACCACCATTTGAAACTACATAGACAAAAATTAAATTCAATCAAACCGGTAAAACTAATACTCCTTATAGTCTTTAATATAAAATCCAATTGAATTTTTTTTAGAGATCAAGGAAATTAAATAAATCACTTAATCATAGCATATGTTGTATATTATTATATTATATATTAGTTTATAAGTCAGACAAATTAATTTGATGTAAAAATAATAAATATAAATACCTTAAAGTAATTTATTTAACTTCTTTCATCTCTCCAAAAAAAAGTTAAATGAAACTTGTATTAAGGACGGAGGTAGTCATAGCATTAAGAGTTTGTTTGGCAAAGCGGTTGTCATGGCTCACCGTACGTTTTCCTTAAAAAAAGCTCATCGGACAAAAATGCACCGTTCGGCAAAACTTTTAATTTTCATTGGGCTTATATCACTACCGTGGCTTTTTTGTGAAGCTCCTTTGCCTTGTTTTTCCCTCAACTGCACTTCTAATAATATATATATATTCAGTACTCCCTCCGGTCCTAATTATGAGACAAAATTGACTTTTTTAAAGAAATTAAAGAAGCTAATTAAATTACTTTAGAGTATTTATATTTATATATTTTTTTCAAAATAATTAGTTTAACTAATAAATTAATATATAATCTAAGAATACATAACATATGATATGATTAATTAATTTATTTAGCTACCTTAATTTCTCTAAAAAAAGTCAACTTTGTCTTATAATTAGGACCAGAGGTAGTAGCATCCATGTCATTTTCAGTCATTTTGCATCTAAACGGGCTTTTCAAATTCTAATCCAAACATGTTCAAAGTTAGAAAAAAAATTTACTTTTGCCATCATTAATCCAAACACAAATCACATTTATATTTTCACTTTTAATCCTACCTTACTTTTTCAAAAATCAAATGGTAAAAAAAGTCATTTCTCTACCGCTAATTCAAACAGACACTAAGCCTTCTATAAATTTCACTTAATCCAAGTTGCAATTCCAAAAATAGAGATTAGAGAATAATATAAATCCATAAAATTTGCAATACGAGTCGCTACAATCATCCTATTTAAAAAAAAAAAAAGAAAAAAAAGTGGTTCAAGGTAGTGAGCATTTATACATAAAAGATTTTAACTCGTTTCCTAACTACTCTACTTTATCAAACAAGAGCAATTATCCAATTTAAGAATGCAAGAGATAAGAACATTTAAAAAGATGTATTATTAACGTTTTATTAAATTTTTTAGGATTTTTACATTAAGAATTAATGCGCAGTGTCTTATAAATAGAATAAAAAATGTATAGAATTTGTAAATTATGAATTACATAGTTCATGTCCCGTACCGTCCCAAATATGGGCCTAATAGTTTAGCCATAAATGACAAATTTAAATATTGTACAATGAATAAATCTTGAGAAATTTTTTTTAAAAAAAAAAAGTGAAATAAGTTGATCATGGTTGAAACAGTAAAAGAATGAAAAAGGGATATTCTATCATGATTCTTATCTCTCCCAAAAGATGCAGATGATGAGGGTCCCCTTTTTTTTTTTTAAGAATGAAATTATGAAGGTCGAGTTAATTAGACCAATCAAATCGTAAAGGACCTAACTATTATGGTTATAGAGAGAAGATGATAGTGTGTTTGTATTAGTTTTTGAGAATAGGTTTTATGATTTATGAGATAAGTGTCACACCCTCTTTTTATTTTCACCTATTTTAGAGTATTTGCGTAAAACGATACGCAGTTCAATGGGTAACACAGGAATAACATAGATATACTGATATTATATGCACGATTACAGAAATTTCCCATAGGGGTTCGTACTTGATAATTACAATTAACGTAGCCTCACAGTGCTACGTGGGTGTCCAAACCCGACTTCGTTCCACCACTGCAATCCCCTTCGTATGGTTCTCTTCTTTGTTCTTAGCATACGTTTTATCTTCTCCTGTTTAAATTGTTGGTAGGGGAAGGTGATATTCTGGGGAATTTCAGTAGGAAAGCAATACCAATATAGCAATATGCATGCAAGAAAATTGTTTAATGCATGACATGCTTGCATTACATAACTCATGTTCACACATGACATATCTGTGTGCTCAATATCTCAAATAACATACGTATGACTATAGCATAAACAGAAACAGAGCTTCAATTATTCATATATGTTTCACAAAATCAAGTAAATCAATAACATGCATCAATACACCAGTACAATATCAAATACATGCAGGAGAGGTAAGTTCTCTACCTTAATCGCCCTTCCATGATCCTCGAATAACGCGCATCGATTTGCGTGCCAATCCCTCAGGCTTTCTACATAGTCATAAAATGTCAAATGTACAATTTAGACACTTCCATAGTATTTCTGGTGGTTATATTAGTCTATGATGAAAAGTTACCAAAATGCCCCCGGGACCCCGGCCCGCCCTGGTGGCACGTTTTCCCAAAATTTTGACTATGGCTATTCTGCCTTATTTTCACCCAAGGAATCCATTTTCGGGCTTGAAATCATCAAATTCACCGTCAAATTACGAAAATATCCTTAACAGCCCCGATTTGGGGGTTTAGGGGCGTTTTCGTAATTATGTTTTTTCGGCCTTTTTCGAATAAGTGACCAACTGTAACCTCACCTATTTTTGCCCACTGAATCTAATGGAACCATCTATTTTATGAAAATCCAGATCTAATAGTATATTTACCTCTGGCAGCCCCTATGTGGGGATTTTTAGGTTATTTTTGTCATTTCACTTTCTAGGCCTTTTCTCACTTTGCTCCCAACATGAACCCTACACAATTTTCCATTCTAAACACAATGGAATCATCAAAAACACCAAAATCCAGTCCCAAAACCATCCAACATAGATCTGGACGAAATTCTTTAATAATTGGAGAAAATGGAGTTTTATGATTTCAATCCATAAAACACCTTCTTATGACCTTTAATCACTTATTTAACCACTTAATCATATTCTAAACATGATTAGACTAAATTTGGATAGCACCTCCCTTTAGAGTTAGGACTTTCCAAATTTACAAACTTGACAAAAATCACCAAAACCAAACACAGACCTCAACAACAACATCATACTAGTTTAGATCTAAGGTTTATAAGGGTACTTCTTGAGATCTTGAATCTTCTCTCTCTAAACATCTCCTCTCTCTCTTCTTGAGCTAAGAATGTGTCTTCAAATTCATGGATTCCATGAAAAAGAAAGGTTTAGAGAAGGATCTAGGGACATGCTACAAAAAAAACTAAAAAGATCAACACTTACCTTAGCTTCTTCTTCCTCCTTCTCTCTAACTCTTCAAAAGTTTTCCAAGCTCTCTCTCTCTCTCTCTCTCTCTCTCTCTCTCCCTCTCTCTCTCTATTTTTCTTTGGTGTTAGATGAAATATGGCTTGAAAGATGAAGGAGAATATGTGTATTAACTTAGTCATCTTTCTTCCTAACCCTTGATTCAATCAATGGTTGTGATTGCAACACTTTGCATGCACCATCCCTCCAACCATAACTTACACCATACCCCCTCCTTTATGCCATACTCCCTTACTTTATGCCATGCCTTCTCATCACTTATTTTTAATTGGGTCTGCACTAAATTTTTCCCTTCTAGTTACACCAACCATCCTCCCTTCCTTTTCCTCTAACCAAACCCATTTCTTCTTCCTTATTTTCATGTGTTGGCCGAAATTTGAAATTTAGGGAGGAGAAAGGAAAGGGAAAAATGATTTCAACAATTTCATAATTCATATAAATGAATTATGTATAATTCTCCCTAATTTCACAATTCTTGATTTATTCCATCAAGAACAATCCAATTATACATTTTCTTTTATTTTCTTTGATTAATTGAAATTAACTCCAATTAATTGAAAAATAATTAACGTGGGCTAAATTAGCAAAATTATGATTTTGGTATCACTTTTGTGATTTAATTCCTTCCTTGAATTAATTTGCCCATTTCCTTATGAATATGAATATTTTAAAATTCACAAAATCCAAATTCATGAATATTCACCATTTTATTGAATTACTTAAAATAATTACAATATATTTTTGCTGAATAAAATTTGGGGTGTTATAGTAAGTGTGTGAGAGGAGTTTTGTCTCGGATTACGCAAACCTAGGTTTGAAAAATTCTCAAACACTCATTAAGCACGATTTGGTCCAATAGTGGCTTAACTGGAAAGTGAATTTGTTTTTTGTGTTTGGGATAGCTTAAATGAAAATGGATTATTCATTTGAATCTCCCTTTTAGAATAAGCCACATTTCCTTACTTATTGAAAATGCCTTATGATAATTTCATGTGATGACAACTCTGTCCAAGTTGCGGACCTCAAATTATCACCAATGGCAATAACATTTATTGATACTATTATAAATCAATAATATAATGATAAAGATTAAAAATATTAATCATTGAGCAACTAAATTTTATTTATCACCTAATATATTTTAATTGAAAATATTATACTCTCTCGCAAAAAAAAAAAGAAGCTAAATTATACAAAACCTCTATTATGTCAACATCCGTTTCTATTTCGATAATCGAAAAGTAATAAAGATGGAATTTAATGGGCATACAGAAAAGTACAATTATACTAATAAAAATATTTGTTTACAATCTCATGTCGTTCGTCAACGAAACACAAAAAATATATCGGAAACTTTAATATTTACAAAATTTTCCAAAATATCTAAACATAAACTAATTATAACCACTATCTTGTTCTCGCTTCGAGACACGTGCCAATAATTTCCCAATGTATACGCCTTTGACTTTCGTGTCATTGGCACGGGTTGAAATGTTTGTTTAAAAATAAAGTGAGATTCCGAAGAATCCCAGTAGAGACATACCATCGTTAATAGAAAATGCGAAAAGTAAATATGGTATGCGTCATGTATGCACCAATTAATGAACAATATAAAAATATCATCTGCATGTATACATGAGTAGGGCCTGGCCCCACTAATCTGCACCGGTTGGGTTCTCATCAAATCCAGTGTAAGTGCCTCAGGCACTACTAGCCCCTTTCTGGGCAAATCATGTTGATTGATAAAATATATTTACAACAATAGTATCCACACAATCATTTAACTATGACATGATGTAAGAAGGATGGTATCCCTACCTCAAAGTTTTATAGATCCCTTTTATATGTGTCTCGTAAAACGTGTCCTTCCGGCTTTCGACTCAGTCCTAAAATATTAAATGTAAGAGAAATAGGTTATAACCTATCCAAGTATCATTTTAGACTCTTCTATATTATTTCTTGTGGTTATATTAGTCTATGGTGAAAATTTACCAAAATGCACCCAGGATCTCAGCCCAGTCCCGCCGTACCTCATCTAATGGCATGTTTTCCCAAAATTTTGACTAGAGCTATTCTGACGTATTTTCGCCCAAGGAATCCATTTTTGGGGTCAAAATCACCAAATTCACTGTCAAATTACGAAAATACCCTTGACAGCCCCGGTTTAGGGATTTCAGTGGCGCTTTCGTAATTATGCTTTGTCGGCCTCTACCGAAAAAGTGATCAACTGTAACCCCACCTATTTTTTTCCACTGAATCCATTGAAACTATTTATTTCATGAAAATCTAGCTCCTTACCAAAATTCTACTTCTGGCCGAAAGTTTGAAGGAAATTGCAAAAATATAGTTTTGTGTTTTAGCTTCCAAAACTTGTACCTTTTCACTTCTAATCCTTTATTAACTTATTTAAACACATTTTAACCATGATTTAAAAAAATTTGGGCAGCATAACCCCTTAGGGTTATAGCTTTCCCTATTTTTCAACTCAACCAAGAAATTTGAAAATTCAAGAAATATCACTAACAACAATACCACAACCACAAGAGAATAAGTTTATGAAATTATCCTCTTACTTCCAACCTTGGCACCTTAACTCCTTCTCTTCCTTTGAGACTTGTCTTGTTGAATACACGAAGAAGATAACCTTAGAGGAAGTGTTCCGTAAGAATAGGTAACCAAATCACTAAATCAACACTTACTTTAATCTTCTTCCTCCTTTTCTCTAATCTTCAAAGAACTCTCAAGCTCACTCTCTCTCTTTTTTCTCCTTACTTGGCAGAAATGTTGCATGAAAGAGGAAGGAGAATGTGTTTATTAATTTGGTTTTCTTTCTTCCTAGTCTTTAATCTTATCAAGGGTTCAGATTGCAGCACTTGTCTTACACCATACCTCCAACCATGCCTTCTTCACTTTATGTCATACACCCTCATCATTTGGTTTCAATTGGAATTAGACTAGATTCCCTTCTTGTTACAAAAACCGCCCCCTCCCTCTTTACTCTAATCATGTAACATCCCAAATTTTATTCACCAAGAATATATTATAATTATTTTATAAATTCAATAAAATAGTGAATATTTAAGGCCAACGAAATTAAATATTGAAAATTGAAAGTGGAATAGTGGTTTCAGTGAAATCGTCTGCGAGGCAGTAAGTTTTCCATGTGGTTTTGGAATACCAAATGATGATCAAAAGTTATGAAATTTTACAGGGTGAAAGTAGACATCCTAATCTTTAATTTGATAGGTCATATGACTCAATTGAAGCTATGTACAAAAATATATGAATTTTTGAAGTTAATCCAGAAAATCTGGAAAGTTTCTGGAGCAGCGGTAAAATATTGAAAATCTGGGAATAATATGATCCTGTCCAGTAAAATTCCATATTTTTCCTTGAAACTAGACTTAATGAGGGTTCCATAGGCTTTGAAATCGCTTCAAAATGATGTCTACAAAATTAGTTATGATTTTTCAAAGTTAAGGCAAAAAATTTACAAGAATCGGCATTATTCTGAAAATTTAAGAAATAAAGTAATCTTCCTTTTTCTCTTAATTATTTTAGAAATTAAGGGATGAAGGAGGAGAAGACAAGTGTCAAAATCCAATGAGGTCAAGTGTCAACACCACATGAAAGATGATGGAAATAATTGTTGTGTCATAAGTTCTTACTTATGTCATAAGGTTAGGTAGCCAACTCTTTTACCAATTGATTTGAGTAAATGGGAGGAACACTTGATTTAGTTGGAGCATAAGAAGGAGCACGTTTTTTGCCAACCAAGGAAGAAGGAAATGATAATCAAGGTTGAGTGTACACAAAAGGGGAGTATGGCAAGGTTGAGTACACACAAAAGAGAAGTATGGTGCAAGCATGGAGGAAAGGATGGTGGCTGACATGTGTCACTATAACAACCTTATATGAGATCAATGGTTAGGAATCAAGGGAGCATTTTTATGAAGGCTTTCTCTTCCCTTCCCTTCATGCATTTTCGTTCAACATAGAGAGAGAGAGAGAGAGAGAGTTTAGAGAAACTTTGAAGAGTTAGAGGGAAGAGGAAGAAGAAATCTTAAGGTAAGAGTTGATTCTTAAGCTTTCCTTGTAACATTTCCCCTAGATCCTTCTCTAAACCATGTTTCTTCATGAATCTATGATCTTGAAGACTCATTCTTAGCTCAAGGAAAAGAAAGAGAGGACGTCCTAGAGAGAGAAACATCAAGGATCATGAGGTAATCTCCAAAACCTCAACTTCTTAGTGTATGGAAGTTGTTGTTGGTGATTGTTGTTTGGTTATGTGATTTTGGGTTAAGTTGTAAAATTAGAAAAGCCATGACCCTAAGGGGTTAAGCTGCTCAAAATCTTTTAAATCATGATTACGAAGTGTTTAAATGAGTTATCTAAAGATTAGAAGTGGAAAAGTACAAGTTTTAGAAGCAAAAACACAAAACCTCATTTTTCCCATTTTTTCCTAATATTTCGGCCAGGACCAGAAATGATAGTAGGAGTTTGATTTTATGAAATAAATGGTTCCATTAGACTTAGTGGGTAAAAATAAGTGGGGTTACAGTTGGACACTGTTTTGGTAGAGGCCGAAAAAGCATAATTACGAGAACGCCACTGAAATGCCTAAATAGGGGCTGTCAAGGGTATTTTCATAATTTGACACTAAATTTGGTGATTTCAAGCCCGGAAATGGATTCCTTGGGTGAAAATAAGTCAAAATAGCTTTGTTCAAAATTTTGGGAAAACATGCCATCGGGCCGAGTACGGTGGGGCCGGGCTGGTTTCCCGGGGGCATTTCTGTAAATTTTTATCATATACTAATATAACCACAATAAATACTATAGAAGAGTTTAAAACAATACTTGGATAGGTTATAACTTATTTCTGATACATTTAATATTTTAGGACCGATTTGGAGACTGGATACGACACGTTCTTTGAGACATATTTAAAAAGGGGATATTAAAGCTTTGAGATAGAGACATTATCCTTCATACATTATGCCATAGTTATATGATTGTGTGAATGCCGATGTTTGTAAATGTGCTTTATTAATCAACACGATTTGCTCAGAAAAGGGGTCAGAAGTGTCAGAGGCACTTACAATGGAGTTGGTGAGAACCCAACAGGTGCAGAATAGTGGGGCTGGGCCCTACTCATGTATACATGCAGATGATATGTTTATAATGTTCATTAATTGGTGCATACATGGCATATATCATATGTACTTTTCGCATTTTCTATGAACGATAGCATGTTTCTACTGGGGTTCTCCGGAATCTCACCCTATTTTTAATAAACACCTTAGCAGGTACCAGTGGGTCTAAGAGAAAAGATGTAGACGCCGGAAAGTGAGCGGCACGTGTTTCGAGTCGAGGACAAGATTGTGGTCATAATTAGTCTATTTTGTGATATTTTGGTGAAATTTGTAAATATTAAAACTTCCGCTGTATTTTCTATTTTCGTCGACGAATAATATCGAAATTGTAAACGAATATTTGTATCAGTATAATTGTACTTTTCTGAATGTCCATTGAATTCCGTCTTTATTACTCTTTGATTATCGAAATGGAAACGGGTGTTGACAAATCAAACCCATTTCTTCTCCCAACTAACCAAACTAGGACTTAACTTCATGTAGCATTTTAGCATGTGCTCTTAGAATTTAATTTTTCTCCCTTATTTTTCATGTGTTGGGCGAAATTATGAAAGAAAAAGGAAATAAGATGTATTTCATTAATTTCATAATTCAATTAAGTGAATTATGTATAATTTCCTCTAATTTCACAATTCTTGATTTATTCCCTTAAGAATAATCTAATTATACATTTTCCTTGATTAATTAAAACTAACTTCAATTAATTAGAAAAATAATTAATTTTTGGTTAAATTGGCAAAATTGTGATTTTTTTATCACCTTGATAATTTAATTCCTTTCTTAAATTAATTTACTCATTTTCTCATGAATATGAATATTTCAAAATTCATAAGATCTAATGTCATGAATATTTCACCTTTTTTATTGAATTTCTCAATTACAGGTGAATATAAAATTTAGAATGTTACATATGAACTTTGGGTCAGTTGTATATAAGCTGCAACATTTCAACCCGTATGAATCGCATTTGTGGAGATAATAATACTGTTGACGATACGGCTTCCTCGATCAATGATGCTAGAACATCTTTAATCCGTATGAATCGCATCCGTGACATGATTAGATATTAACTTGTACGGGACATGTGATCCAATTAGTTATGTAATATTTTTTTGTGAGATTATGTATTTTGGCGTCACATTTTCTAACTTCACTTTTTCCATTTATTTTTAATTTTTAATTTCTTGTTTTTTTATAATTAACATAATTTTTTAATTTTAAAAAAACACTTATACAATCGTCAATCCAAACAAGTTTTGACTTATTGAAAATCACTTATTCAATCACTCATCCAAACATAAATCATATTACAAAAACTAATTTTTCTATAACGTCATTTTTAATAAGTCAGAATCACAATAAATCATTTTTCCTACCGTTATCACAAACATATACGTAATATAGTGACACTGGGGTACCGAGACTCGATACACTCCAAGGGAAGCGGATTATTTTTGCCTAAGGGCGCTCATCAATGCGCTGAAGAACTGATGATTTTACGGGATCCTTACCTTAGTTGTAGTGTCCGTCTGCGTGGTGACATGTTCTTAACTTGGACTATTTTGTTTTAGCTGTAGGCTGAAGTTTTAACTTGCCACTTGATGTTAAAATTTTAAAAACCTGTTATTGTTGTACTTGAAAGCAAGGCCGTCAACCTAGCAAATTTAGTTAAATTCATGATAAGACTGTAAATTTATATTGTAAATTTGAATCATAAATTCATAAGAATTTGTTTTTATTAATAAATAGGTGTCAAAAATATATAGTAAAATAATAAAAATATAAAAATGAAAATAATTTATTTTAAATATATTTTAAATATGAAAATTTTAAATTAAATCTATCAAGATTTATAATTCATCACATCCAAAAATAAATTTTTATGAAGTTCTTATATAAAGTCATTAAATAGAATCAAAAAGAACAAACTAATATGAGTTTAAGAGAGAGTTGACACAATTGTATAAAGTAAAAACGTAAAAACGATAAACTGTGTACGTAAACTCATGAGTTTAACCGAGTTTATGGCTAGCACGGGTTTTAGTACAAACGGGCATGATTTTGTAAACTAGAAACGTAAAACCAATAAACTCAGAGAATTAATTCGTGAGTTTGACGACAGGTGCTACTTAGCTGAATTTTTAATCGCCTAATTAGTCAATAATTTGTTGAAGATTGTAATTAAATCTGATTTAACATAGGATAAATCTCCCATAATTAGAAGGGCAACCTACGTCCACAAGAGAAATACTTACATACTCCATGAGCGCCACCTCATCTGTACTCTGACAAATTAAAATACAACAAGTCATCTTATTTTAATCATATATGCACAACAAAAAAACACGAAATTTGCGAGGGAAAATTTTCCGACGGAATTTCCGACAGCATTTTGCGACGGAATTTGATTCCGTCGGAAATTGAGAGGGAAGTTCCGACGGAATTAAATTCCGTCGCAAATTCCGACGGAATTAAATTCCGTCGAAAATTCCCTCACAATTTCCGACGGAATTTCAGACGGAATTGAATTCCGTCTCAATTTCCGACGGATTTGAATTCCGTCGGAAATTCCCTCTCAATTACCGAAAAATTTATTATTTTTAATTAATATTTTAAAATTTTAAAAATAGTAATTAAAATTCCGTGGAAAAATTTAAAAATTATTTTTTAATTATTTAATATTTTAAAATTAATTTAATTTAATTTAAAAAAATTATTTTTATAAAATTTATTATTTTTAATTTAATTTTTAGTATTATTTTCTAATTTCTAAAATATTTTTAATTTTCAATCGTAGGTTTTGGTCCTTATAGGGGCAAAATAGTCATATAAAAAATAAAATTTATTAGTGATTAATTAATATTAGTAAATAAAATATTAGGTAATAATTACTTATTAGTTATTAATTAATGTTAATAAAAATTTAATTTTAGAAATTAAAAAAAATATGCACATAAGATTATATATATAATTGTGTGTAATAATAGAACACCAAAGCAGTCGAGCTCATCCGGTAAGGCATTGCGCGCGTACGGACGAGGTCGTGGGTTCGAACCAAAGGATGGGCAAGTTGAGTTGTATTTCTAGGAAATATGAGGTTGCGACACGTGGCGGATCTGGGGGTCGACGACAAGGTGGATGCCGCCGGAGATGCCACGGCTGTCGCCGGCGATGAGGGGGTGGTTGCCGGAGTTGCCAAGTGGATTTTTAAAATTTTAAAAAAAAAAAATTTACGACGGAATTTCCGACGGAAATGAATTCCGTCGGAAGTTGTGAGGGCATTTGCGACGGAATATTCCGTCAGAAATTGAGAAGGAATTTGCGACGGGATAAATTCTGTCTCAAATTTCCGTCGCAAATTCCGTCGGAAATTGCGATGGAAATAAATTCCGTCGGAAAATTTTTTGTGACGCTGTTATTACTTACGGAATCAATTTCGTCGGAAATCACTTCCGTCGCAAATTCCGTCGGAAACTCTAATTCCGTCGCAAATTCAGTGTTTTTTTGTAGTGATGGCAGAAGAGTCATCGGAGAAATTCAAATTTTATGATTTTAGGGATGATGGGAGGGAATTGTGTTTTTTGTTTTTCTAAATTGAGAAATTTTTGTTTTTTAAAATCATAAAATTTGAGTTTCTCCGGTGACTCATATGTCATATATGATTAAAATAAGATAAATTGTTACATTTTAATTAATCAGAATATAGATGAGGTGACACTCTCAGAGAATATAAGTATTTGTACGTCTACAATTGATGAACTTGATCTCCAATATATATGGATCTTTTTTCTAAATATAGTTGGGATTTTTTTTTCCTACCCAACAGCTCGAAGCCTGAGAGTTTATTAATGGGAAAATTAGAATGAGGAACATGAAGGAAAAGATATTTATAGGAAAGAAATATAAAAATTATAATTACTTAGAAAGACCAAATATAAAAATATCCCTTACAAAAACTTCTACGTTCCCTCATACATTTTCTAACGCATTCTCTTTTTAAACTAATAAAAATCTTTAAGTTCCACTAAATTAAATAACAGTTTTCTCGATTTTTATTTTTCAATTTGTTTAAATATCTATAGAAAAAAATTACACATTCTTCAATCTTATAAAAATTATAATTTTTTTTTGAATGGACAAAAATTTTAATGAAAAATAGAAATATATAATTTTAATAAAAATTAAGGTTTTTATAATTTATCATATATGTTACACCAACAAATTTTATATGATTTATTTTTTATTTTAGAATCAATTTATGCGGGTTTAAAATTCATTTAATTTTAATAAAATTTTAAAAAAATCTATGTATTCTATTATATCCTAAAAAATATGAAATAAGTTTAGTTTTTATTTTTATAAAAAGATATTAATTAATATCAATGTTAATAATATAAATCGGATAACTTGAATATATAAGTTGGAGAAAAATAAAATTAAAAAAAAATATGATTTTAATCATTGTTTATTAAATAATATATTGAAAAAAAAAAAAGATACGCTCATATCATGATGGATGGTTTCAGCTTTAATTTTAGTTAATTTTTAATTATGAATACACCAAATAATACAGGAGGTTTGGTTATGGGCAATTTAATAATTTTTAATTTATATTATGATGTTCGGTCCTGTTTAACTAATTACAGTTTTTATGGTCCTTTATAAAAAATATTATTTTCTATAGATCCTTTATTTTAATTTTCCCTTTATTAATTTCATACTTTTGTGTATAGATCAAAATTAATTTTAAGAGATTTATGCTTAACCTTTTTTATGAGAAATACTTATATACTCTAAGAGTCATGTTATCTAAACTCTGTCTAATAAAAATACAATAATTCAAATCATTGTAATTTTAATTGGTTGATTACTCATCTGAAAAAATTCAAATTTTATCTTATTTTTAAGAAAAAAATATTAATTTTAAAAAAATAAAACAAAATTATCAACCAATATTTTTTAAAAAACAAGATAAAATTTAAATTTTTCCAAATAAATCATCAGCCAATTAAAATTAAAATTATCTGCGTTATTATATTTTTTTTGGACAAAGTCCGTAATTTTATAGTATATAAGAATTTTTCCCTTTCTTACCTTATGCGTGATTAGTCTTTAATAAAAGTTTGTGTCGTCATATGGGTTGTTGTCAAAACCCATTAGGTTCAACCGAGACTAAGTATATTATAAAAATATTTACAAATCACTCTCAAAAAAATTATCATATCTTGGTTTAAGGCGCTTGTGACAAATAACTTCTCTATTGTTAATTACTATGGAAAATTAATTTCTAATTAATTATCATATCTTTTTTTTTTTTTTTGGTTTTGTTTGTTTCAGTGAGGTGACATAAGAGTCCAGATTATTTAAACAAGTGTAGTTGCTAGGAAACAACACGTAGCCCACATGAGAGGCACGTGAATGGTTTTATTCCTTGGAATCTCTTTCGGCTCGGCGCGTGGGCCCATCCTCATCCCTCCACCAACCACAAAGTCTGTCCACTTTGCTGGAAGGCTTTTCATTGGGCCCCACAAACGCATTTCCCAACGTGGCATTACTTTATAAGACCCCCTTACTTTTTCTGTTTTTTTGTTGTAAAAGACCCCATCCAGGCTCCAATCCCGTCCGGAGGGTTGTCAACATGAAGTGTCGGACAGTATTTTAAATAATTTATAAATAATTTCTTTTTTGCTGGTGTAAAAAGAATTAGTAGTTAAAAATAATAAGTGTGTCAAAAATATTATGTTTTTTTTATATATACCCATATTTATGAAAAGGGTATAGGAGAGAGAATAGATAAAAAATATAAGAGATAATGAGTATTTAATAAGAGTAAGTTAAGAAAAAAAAGCTTACATTTTTAGATAAAAAATGAAAGTTACTTATAAAAGAAACCAACCTTATGAGAGAGAAAATTACTTATAAATAGGACCGGAGGGAATATTATATTTAATAGGAAGATACTTATATTTAACAAAAATAAAAAAGAAAGGAATACCCCATTATCTTTAGTTCCTTAGGTTTAGTATCTCCTATTTCCGTTGATCCTTGATACAAGATAAAATTTATTTTTTTTGGAGATATTAAAAATATTAATTAAATTGATCTTGTCGTCCGACCACATCCATTCTGAATGTGCCTTGGGTTCGACTTCATACATTATTATCAGGGGTAATTCCGGTACATTTTGCTAATTTACGGTATTTAGTCAGTACAGTAAATTAATTCAATATAATTCTTACGTATTATAATATTTCTATATTACGACAAATCAAGAATTCTCGCTACATAACTTTATGCGGGTAATATAGATTTAATTCTTCAGGAATGAGTGCTTGAATATTTATACCCTTCATAAATTAAAATGTTTTTTTCGTTTCACAAGGAAAAAAAATATTAGACATTCATTTTTATATAAAAATATAAATTTTTATATAACTCGTTAATGAAATATAGCACTTCTAAATAAATGGCATGGCCTTAACCAGATACATGATGATAATAATAATAAAAAAAATGCTAATGGGTACTAGTATCATTTTATTATACTACTCCCTCTAGTCTATAATAAGACCCATTCTAGAAAGTTATTATAGTCCAAAATATAAGTCCCTGTCCGGAAAGACAATAGCATTAATTCTTCTTTTTTCATAAATACCCTTATTAATTGTGATGTAGGGAGAAATTCTATAAGAAAGAAATTAAAGGTAATTAAGATAGGTTGATTTTAATTAGAGGATAATATAGAAAGGTACTTATGATTTTTTATCATTTCAATGATACTTTCTGCTTTTAACTATTTTTCTTAAACCTTGTGAAGTACTCATTCACTTTTAATTATAAGTTTTAAATAATTGATTTGTGGTTATTAAAAAAATAGTTAAAATTAGTTAAAAACATTATATATATATATATATATTTTCAATTATGCCCTTGTTTGTAGAAATGATAAGTGAGAGAGATAATAAACACAAAAAATTCAATCAAGAGGTAAAGTTGAAAAAAGACAAATAAATGCTTTGACAAACTAAATTAAAGCTTATATTTCAGGAGAAAGAGTAATTAGAAGGCTCTTCTAATATCGGGCAGACTTCTATTTTATTTTACTTCATTCGTCTTTATATATAAGAGTTTTTCAATTCAATCATGAGATTCTAAACAATAGTTAAAAACAATTAAATATTATAATTATGTAAGAAATTTAACTTTTTTCCCAAAAATGCCCTAATTTAAGAATGAGAGTGAGGGAGTAATAATGAGAGAATGATGAAATAGAATGTATATAGTATAATAATTAATTAAAGACAAAATGATAAAAAGTACATTCATTGTTAAAACAAACTTAAAAGGGATATTACATTAAGGGACAAACTCATTTGAAAAAAAAAAAAAAAAAGCTCCTATATATAGAGGATTAGAGGCGAAGGGAAGGTATGATTAACCAACCTTGTGTTGCTAGAAGATGTGGTTAAAATTAATTTGGTGTAATAAATATATAAAAATGAATTTTATTTTTCAAAAAACCCTCATTTATGTGGAAGAGAGAATATGTTAGACTAATTCTGGTCCTAAATATAAAATCCAATTAAATTTTAAAAAAAATTAAGGAAACTAATTAAATTACTTTAAAGTATTTATATTTAATGCTCTTTTATTAAACTAATTTGTATGACTTATAAACCGATAAAGAATTTAATCATACATAATATGTGATATGATTAAATAACTTATTTAACTTCCTTAATATTTTTTAAAAAAGTCAATTGATCTTATATTTATGACTGAAAACATTACTAAGTGCTTTAGTCAAATGTAAAAATTAAATATTTATAATTAAGTGAGAATAAAAATAAGCAGTTTATAAAAAATTTTCATATATCCCCTAGTCCTATTTTATAAAATAGACCATGGCATACCCAGGTAATGGAGGGGGTCTAACACTTTTCTGGGTTCTCTGAACCGAGTGGCCCGAGTCACTGGTTGCCACTTCTCAGAGAAACAATGATGAGTGTACGTAAATTTGGACAGTGATTTCAATAAACGATACAACAGAAGAAATATGCCAATGATTGATCGATAAATTGAATTTTAATTTAATTTATGAAGCACTCTTTAAGCACGAAATATTCCAATTGTTTGTAAATGGGGCCTCAAATGAAGACCCCAAATTTTTTCATTTTTTAGCCTAAAAATTTAGAGCCAGTTTTTTTTTTAACAAAAAAGATGTATAAAATGGAGCATAAATAAATTTAAAAATCCATAGAATTTAATAATGCAAAAATTCTATTAAAATACAATTAAAAATGAAAAAAAGATAAATTGGTGCCGTGAATTTTTAAAATCTCATGTCAGAATTGAAGTAGGAATATGATATTTCCAATTCTGACCGAATTGTCATGAGTTCAATTGTGAAATATAAAAGTGAAGTCATTAATATAAAGTCTAATGTTGTTAATATGAATATTGATAGAACTGGGAAATCAGGCCGAACCCGTCAAGGGCCGGGCTTGTGATTTAGGGCAAAAAAAGGAGACGGATCTAAAAGGTCTGCCCTTTTAGGCCCGTTTAACTTTTTTTTTTTTAACTGCGCACAGGGCAGCAAGCAGTGATTAAGGGATAGAGTCAACCTAACATGACCCTCATATCAGAAACGCCCTCACACTTACTCATACCTCATTTGAAGCTTCTCTTCTTTGATTTTCTTTTTTCTTTTTTTGTATGAGTACACCAAAATCTAAATCAAGTGTTCTATGGTTACTGACATTTGAAGCTTGTAGTCTTGCTTGATTGTGGCTATGGACTTGTTTGATTAGTTTTAGACATTAATTATGGTTTAAATTTAAGTCTTAGTGTTTGTGTTTTATTAAATTTGAATAATATTTGTGTTTTAAATTAGTTTTGATTATATTTATGTTTTAAATTAGGTATTTTAGTCTTTAGGAGGATAAGGGAAAAAAAGTTATGACAAAAAAAAACGAAAGAAAAAAAAGTGAAATTGGTCGGCCCGCAGGCTTTACATAAATGGCCCGGGGCGCAAAATTTATGTACTTTATTGGACTCAGGCCGGCCCGTTTTCCCAATCCTAGATACTGATATTGTTTTTGTCCCCCGAAATTTGTACCCTCAAAATTATCTCCCTTTTTGGGATATAATGTTGTGAAACATGAAAATAAAGTCATTAATGTAAAATATTATGTGGTTAATATAAATACAGATATTGTTATTGACCCCTGAAAATTTTGCCCTCAAAATTATTCCTGATTTTTAGAATATAAAGTTGTAAAATATGAAAGTACATTCGTTAATATAAAATTTGATATTATTAATATAGATACATATATTGTTGTTGACCCCTGAAAGTTGAACCCTCAAGTCGGGGTATTTTGGTCATTTTGTTAGAATTAATAATCCCATATTTTTACTTTAGTCCTAACTTGAAATTTAATAAATTCGTAGTACTAATTTATCTTTTCTTAATTTTAATTGATTTTTCTAGAATTTTTTCCTTAATGAAAGAGAAATATAGGCCAATGTACGACCACGTGCAGGGTCTCTGGTCACTCCATCTCAGCAATTATGATAAACCCTGGTAATGATGTGTTCGCCTAACCCCAAAATCATGGTTTTAGAAGCACTTCTTTGTAAATCGAAACAAAACTTCTTTCATATACTGATCCCCTAAATTGTAAAAATTATTTTCCAAAAGCTAATCCGAACACACACTAAATATGGTAAATATTCCCCCTTGAATATCTTGTGATTGACATAACATGCAGGGTGTGTTTGGTTTTTGGGGGGGTTAAATTACCTTTTTGGGTTGAAGATATTTAAACTTTGGGCAATAATCCAAAATTTAAAAGAAATGAGAAGGTAAATTTTGGGCAGAAATCCAAAATTTAAAAGAATAAGAGGATAAATTTTGGGTTTCTTAAACCCAAAATTGTAATTTCCACCCTCTTCTCTCCCCTCCTCCCCCTCTCCTCCCCTCAAACCAAACACACCCATAGGCTCTGTTTGCTATGAAAGCGTGGCTGGTGACAAGGTCGGAGAGGATCAAGCATTTGGCAGAGCAAACATGATCACAGAGAAAGAGGAGATAGAAAGAAGAGGAGAGAGAGAAATAGGAAGAAGAAAGAGGAGGTCATTTTAGTCCTTTCACTCAAACTTTTATATTCTAAATGTTTGTCAAAGAACCTTCATGTCATTTGTGAGTGTTGATAGACCTTTATGAGTTTTAGAAGTTTAGATGATATTTATATGTCTTTTTCCCTTTTTATGATCCTTTTGCCTTTAAGTGGATGTTTGAGAAATATTAAAACTGCGGTTTCAAAAGCTTTTTCTGTAAGTCAAGAAAAAACTTCTCTCACATACTTACCTCGTATATTATAAAAAGCTATTTTTCAAAAAATAATCCAAATGCATACTTAATACTTTTTTGGAATAACGATTGGAGCCTTCAAAAATAACTTTTCAATTGTAATTTACTGTATACAAGGTAAACATATGAGAAAAGTTTTATCTCGATTCATATGAACAAGCATCTTGGAGATCTCAAACTTGATCCCAAACAAAATACTAATCCGTTACTATTAACATAGTAGAATTGATGGATGAAAAATAGTTCGAGGGTCCCAATTTTATTGAATCAAAGGTTGTGATGCGTCCCAAAATTATTCTTGTTTCTGTTCGAAAATCCCCGCCGACCATTAAGTGTGTGTTCGGATTAGTTTTTGGAAAATAGTTTTTAAGGTCTACAAGATAAGTATCTGAGAGAAATTCTGTCTCGATTTGCCAGAAAGTGCTTTTGAAGCCATGATTTGAAAGGTTGCCGAACACACACTAAGGCTCAACGACCCAAAACCATGTCATTACATTAAGGGCTTGTTTGGTATGAGAGGAGGGGAGGGAAAGTGGGTGGAGGGAACAATTTTTTAAGTTGAATTTAAAAAAATTAGAGAAGTTGGATTAAAAATTTTTAATTAATTTTTCTGAATCTTTTATCTTACATATCCTCTTTATTAAAATTTTATTAGCTCACTTCTTTAATCCTTTAAAATTCAACTCATATAAATTTTCCCTCCCCTCCAAATCCTTCACACCAAACAGACCCTAAGGGCTTGTTTGGTCTGAGGGGAGGGGAGGGAAAGTGGGAGGAGGGAAAATTTTTTTGAGTTGAATTTAAAAAAATTAGAGAACCGTGATTAAAACTTTTTAATTAATTTTTTTTACTGTTTAATCTTATATATTCTCTTTATTAAAATTTTATTACTCTACTTCTTCAATATTTTAAAATTCAACTCATAAAAATTTTTCCACCTCTCCTTTCCTCTTCAAATCCCTCACACCAAATAGACCCTAAAGGAACATATATTACATATGACGTCTTCATTTGTAGAGAGTATTAGATATTCTGTCAATTATCTCAACCTAATAACACGAAAGTTCGTCGTCACAAGTTGACGATTACGGGTTAAATTCCAGTTGTAAACTTATGAAACTTGAGGGAGAGATTATGAAAAAATCAAGCAAAAAGACGCATTATATTTCTAGGTGGAGGAAGGTGATGATTGACAATGATGCAAGAGAAAGCACGAGGCTTTAGACTTCTTCAGATGAGACCTGCCTACATGCACCCAAGCCAAAGCCACCCCTTTTTAGCCTTTAATTTAAATAATTAAATGGGTTTGTTTTTGTTCAATGAATTATTTTGAGGATACATATAATCCGGAATTGAGGGGGCTTTCTGGCAAAATTGAGGGAGGAAGCGCGTGAAAGGCGTGTGAGAATATGAGGGAGTCGTAGACAGTAGCTACATTATTATTAGTGTCCGCAAGACAGTAGCTACATTATACTGACTCATTTTGTCTTTTTATTTAAAAAAAAAAACATTATATTCACATACAGATTATAAGGGTATGGGAGTCAATTTACGTCAAAAGTATTCAGATTCCTCTGCCGGATAGGCATTTACCAGTTACCACCTTCTGACTCAGCGCTGTCATCATCATTGATTAATTTTTGTGTGTTTGGATTAATTCTTTTTAATAGTTTTTTTAACTTATGAGGTAAGTGTGTGTGAGGAGTTTTGTCTTGGATCGCGTAAATAATAATTTGAAAGGTATATTAAAGTATTCCAATGCAATTCTAACTAGAAGAATCACAACAATTATACATTTACTGTTTTTATCCTTATTAAATATGAATATATATAAAAAAATTCAATACTTTTTGCAATTAACAAGTAACTTATAAAAGGAATTAAAAATAGGTTTGGGTTCTTTTATTTTTTTTCTTTCTCTTTTTTTTCCCCCTAAAAAATCTTATATCAACTGTCATATTGAAAAAATGGAGAGTTCACATTCAATATTTTATTAATCATTATTTTAAAAATAAACAAATAAATTTAAGCTGTTAAAATATAATCTCCATAATTTGTAATTGCAATTAGACAAAATTTTAAAAATTAATTTAAAAATACAATAATGATAGTTTTATAATATATTGAATATGAATCATCCATTTTTCAATCTAATGGGGTGATATGAAATCTTGAGAAGAAAATAAGAAAAGGTTTTATGAGAGTACCCTCATTTGAAAAAATATCAAACCATGGTAAGGGTAAGAGGGAGTATTCAGGTATTTATCAAACATTGATGCCGACATTTTTAAAAAATGATTACTTTTAGGAGTCACGATTTTTTTTTAGGGAAGATAATATTAAAGTTCCAATTAAGAAAAATAACATCACAAAAATCTTAAAACTTATTAATGATAGCTCTTTTACTTATTAAGTAATATTCTTTCACTTATTATTGGCAAGTTATAAGACTTTTCTAATATTATTTTTCTTAATTAAGACCTTGATATCATTTTCCCAATTTTTTATCCCCCCAATTTATGTTTGTTACAAACTATAGTCTTGATCTCTGAAATTTAGTCTGCATCAATCAAATTCCTAAATTTTATAACCTTACATGACAATTATTTATGTTTTGAAAATGTCGGTTGGGTTACAATTTCTTAACCTTCCACACATGGTGTGATTATATGTATGGTTATGAAAATAAAATAACTTGATTAATAATTTTTAAATTCAGGGACCACAATATCTAAGATGAGCTCTTCATTAGAGATTTAGAGATATTGTTCTCCACCCGTCAAATCTAGGGACGAGCTGGATATTGTTTGTATTAAAAAACAATTAATTCATAGAGCGTGTTTGGTATCTCGTTTTGGGTATTTAAGCCTGTTTTTAATTATAAAAAATCCGAATGAGTTGGATTTTGGTTCAGTTTTTTATAATTACATTACAGGTAGAATAAACTACTTGTTAAATAAGCCCTTCATTGCAGCTTTTCTATTAAATCAATTATTACATAAGTCGAGATAAAACTCTTCTTATATACTTACCTTATATATCATAAATCACGATTTATAAGTACTTATTGTCCAAAAATAAGTTATCTCAAATCGTTCATCCAAACATAAAGCACATTATAAAAACTGATTTTTCTATTAAGTTATTTTTCCTACCGCTATTCCAAACACACACATAATATATCTCAAAATCCACTCAGCCAGAAATTATTAGTCAAGATATCATTTTTTGGCGAGAATCATTTGTCTCTTCCAATAATTTTAATTTTTTTCGGACACTTGCGTAATCTTTCTTTATTTCATTTGCTTTTGCCATACTGTAAATACTTTCATCTTTAATATGTCACTGTGTCTTTTCATAAATAAAAATTCAGGGAGCACATTGATAATTGATGCTAACACAAGAGATAGAAAATTTCATTATCCCTCATTGTTCCCTTTTATCCTTAATATAAGATATATTTACCTAATTTAATTAGATTAAAAAAATTAGTTAAATCAATTAATATGACATTTATTTTCTAAAATATCATATTCATCTTCCTTAATTCTTTAATTTACTCTCCTCCTATATTATGGTTGAAAGTGCATCAATAAAGGTAAATTATAAAAACATTGACAAACACTAAAACTATGTCTTATATTTAAAACCAAGATCAACTCCCTAACTATACCTTTTTATTATAGACCGGAGGAGTATTAAGGTTCTAAAAATTAATTGTTAAGGATAGACCATCTTAATTAGAAGTAAGAAATATATACATAATGTATTGATTTTTTTGGGTGCAGCGCGACATTGAGTCATTTTGGACTTGAGCTTAATTTTTATCGAGTCGGAAACATTAAGATTAAAGCCTTCTCTATAAATGCACTTATTGAGATTCAAACTTGTGTTTTCATTTTTCCGAGATGAGACCACTTATTGTCTTGAGTAATAGCTTGTTGGATAATGTATTAATTTTAAACTTCAGGTATTCCTTGAATAATATATTATTAGAAGATTTGATTTCAGTCATGTGCATTAATTTATAGAAAATCCCATAATAAACAAATCTAATTAATTAATTATTTATTTAATTTAAAATGACATTAGAATTTTTATACGAAGTAGTCAATTTTGTATTTTGTAAAACCATGATGGGAAAATGACATTTAAGTGCCAAATATTAATTGCAAATTGGAAGTTGGTTTTCAAACTTAAATATTCTGTTCGCAATTAATATTCCCAAATTTGTTCATCAAAAAAACAAAATTCCCAAATTTACAGTTATGTATAATTTAGCATTTAGAAAAAAATTATCATAAACCTAATTAAAATTAATTTTATTTTTTGAAACCTATCTGTTATTTTCTTGAGAATTAGTTTTCAATTTTTTTAACCTGATATGCATTTTTAATAATTTATTTATTTCTGAATTTGGAAAAAAATACTTGAAAATTTATTAATTTATAACAATTAAATAGATGTAATAATTTTGAGGTGAAATAGAGAACAAAAATCATTTACAAAAATAAAATTCTAATAAAAACATAAAAAAATTATCACTTAAACTTGAAAATCCTAAAACAATCTTGTGGCCAACAAAATTATAGTGATTAACTATAAGAATATAGAATTGACATCTTATTTTAATAGGAAATAAATTATTTAAGATTTTAAAGATTAAGTGGTATTTTTGTATATATTTTTTAAAAAAAATTTGACATGATTTTTTTTTTTGGTCAACGAAATTTTTTGACCTGATTTACAAGAATAAAATGAAACCATACAGCTTCAACCGCACGGTAATTAGTTTATTACCAACGTTGACGTGTCACCATCGTGAGGGTTCGTCGGCACTGTGGGGAATCGCCCAACTAACAAGGAAACTTCGTCGTGGCTTCCTGGCCTCCACAAAATATCGGTCCAAAGTACGCGAAATTAAGACAACTCGTGCCATTGTATCGCGAACGCGAGTTACTGCTCGAGAAGAAAAGACCGGCCCCGCAGACCCGAGTGACGCGGCAACTCGACGCTGATTAGTCATTGCTTCCTGGGCAAGGCCAGGACAAAGAACCATGAACACGTAAGAACAGCCCACCACCGTTTCAAAACTTTTGCTTTTTTTGTAAAAGACAAAATTGACACTGCCTCATATTCGAAATATAAGATTTAAATAACTAAATTATTAATTCAAAAATTTAGTTAAAATTGATTAAAAATAATAAATATTTAAAAAATATACTATCTCCAGTCTAAAATATAATATATAATTGACTGATTTGTAAAGATTAAGGAAGTTAAATAAATTGTTTTAAAATATTTATATTTATAATTTTTCTTTTAAACTATTTTGTGTGACTTATAAACTAATATATAATCCAATGATATACAATATGTATTATGATTAAGTTATTTATTTATTTTTCTTAATTTCTAAAAAAAAGTTAACTGCATCTTATATATAAAAGACCGGAGGGAGTAACTTACTTTCCTAAAAAATCCTTATTTATGGAGCAGGTGAGTGAGAGAGAGAATAGGTGGAAATAGATATGAGAGAAAATGAGTGGAAAAAATAAATAGAAGAGACATATAATTAATTAGAGATAAAATTAAAAAAATATTAAATGATGAGATAAAAACAAAGCAACTCTTTTTCTTTTTTTGCCAACCAAAGTAACTCTTAAATACAAAATCACACATCCTCATAAATTTAGCTCTTATATTTTATATCGAGAGCGAGTATTAAAAAACACAAGGTTTATAAGTTATATATGATTATAGAACTTAAATAAATACATGAGAACTACAAAAATTATGAAATACAGATATATAAATTATGAGATACACAAATAGAAATAACCCCTAGTATCGACGCGGTTTCAAGCGAAAATGGGAAGAATAGTCTAACACGGAAGGGGTGAAAAAAGAGAATTTGAATAAACAAGCTTTTTCTTGGTTTTTCTACCCTGAAGGCCTTAAGCTTGCTTATTTATATACTTGACAAAAAATCAATTATAATAGTATGTGATGTTTTTCTTGAAATATACAGTAATAATTTTTAAATTTTCCCCTCATGGATGTGAGCCCCTTTTAACATATGTATGTGCGAGAGCGGGAAAAGTAAAAAGGGAGGGAGGATGGGTCGAGGAAACCAGAAAAATAGGAATTTTTATTCAATACAATTACAGTTAGATACAATTAAGAACTCTATATTTATTTACATAGCTATAAAAAAATAATATAATAAAAATAATTTAAATTCATATCTAAATCTTGAATTAACAAATTGCATATGTTTAACTTTATGCTAATTTTGTAAATCTTAGAAATTTATAAATTTAAAAACATAATGAAAATAAAAAAGATCCGAAAAATAAGGTAAAAAGTAAAATTCATAAATAAGTATCTTAAATTTAAAAAGATGTCAGTTGATCATTCAAAATGAAAACGCTAGAAATTTGTCACAAACAAAAATTTACAACCGTTTCACTTCCCTCGTTGAATGTGTGTGGCTGTGGCGGGTGATGTTAAATTAATAGACATTGAATATATGGCCCAAAAAATGAATAAAGAGAATAGGGGGGAGGAGTGGCAGTTTTTTAAAAAAAAAAACGGCTGGAGAAAGAGAGTACTATTAAGTCTTTTTTTTTTTTTTTATACATGCGAGTATTATTAAGCCTGTCACATCACTTATTTTTATTTTTAGATAATAAATTCTTATTATGTAAGTCGACATAAAATTCCTTTCACATAGTTATCTCGTATACCATAAATCACAATTTATAAATATTCATAAGTAAAAAAATAAGATAAACGAGCACTAAGTCTATTATTATCACTATATTAATAAATAATAAGTTTAGCGTGTGTTACATTAATTATAAAAATGAATAGAGTCCAAGATCCAATTTATAAGTTACTTCACATAGTTACTTCGTATACCGTAAATTACGATTTACAAACACTTATAAGTAAAAAATAAGTTATTCCAAACAAACAATAAATCTATTATCACTATATTAATAAATAATAAGTTTAGCGTGAATTGAGTCCAAGATCCGATGTATAAGTTACCTCACATAGTTACCTCATATACCGTAAATCATTATTTATAAACACTCATAAATAAAAAATAAGCTATTCCAAACAAACATTAAATCTATTATCACTATATTAATAAATAATAAGTTTAACGTGTGTTACATTAATTATAAAAAATGAATAGAGTCCAAGATCCGGGCCCACGGCCCAATCCAGCCTCCCTCCCTCAATAAATTAGCTTTGCCGCTCTTGCAGAACTCGCTCATTCCACCTTCATTTCCGTCTTTCTTGCATCTAAGTTTCGTGATATCTGGGGCCTCTCCCTATGATCTTCATTTAACCGCTATTTCCCCACAGTTTTCCTGTTTTGCCTTTTCTTCCTTCCGCTTTCCATTTCCTCCATTCTGATCTTCCCGGAAACTGCCTATTTTGTTTCATCGTTATTTTCCCTTCTCTCTCGCCGATTACATCGCTCCTGTTATTTATTTATTTTATTTGAATCTCTGAACCAGATCTGCATGGTGTGGGAAGCCTTCCGTGTTTAATTGTCGGCCTCATTTTCTTCTTCCCTGTTTTATTTTGTTACCAGTGAGGAAATACTTCTTCTGACGGGTTGGTGTGGGGATTTCGGAGTTCTGTGAGGACGAGAGGGAGGGTTTCTCCATTTTCAATAGATCTTCTACTGTTTTCTTTTGAGGGGGTAGCCGGGGCCTCGGCCTCGGCGGGTTTTAAAGCCCCCACCTGAATCAGGTTACAGAAAATTTTGATAAGTTCCCCCCCTAACTTGATTTAATTTGATCGTCGCTGAAGAGATGCCGGCCTTAGCTTGTTGCGTGGATGCTGCACTTGGTCCTCCTGGCTACGCTTTAGCTGGGGATAGCTCTCTTCTGGCGCCGGTCACATTTTTTGGCGTACCTCCGGCGACAAGCAACACTGCCACTGCCGCCGATGACAACACCGTCGCCGTTTCTGTGGAAGATTCCCATTGGTCACCCTCTCTGGCTGCTTCCCTCTACAAGATCGATGGGTGGGGTGCTCCATACTTCTCTGTGAATTCGTCTGGTAATATTTCTGTTCGTCCTCATGGTTCAGGGACCCTTTCCCACCAGGAGATTGATTTGCTCAAGATTGTTAAAAAAGTCTCAGACCCCAAGGCTTTTGGTGGTCTAGGGTTGCAGCTTCCTCTTGTTGTTCGGTTCCCGGACGTGCTGAAGAACCGGCTTGAGTCCCTTAACTCTGCGTTTGAGGATGCAATCCAATCTCTGGGATACGAATCCCATTATCAAGGAGTGTATCCGGTGAAATGCAACCAAGACAGGTTTGTTGTGGAAGATATTGTGAAGTTTGGGTCCCCATTCCATTTTGGTTTAGAGGCAGGGTCAAAACCTGAGCTCCTTCTGGCCATGAGTTGTTTGTGCAAGGGTAGCCCTGAAGCCTTTTTGGTTTGTAATGGGTTTAAAGACAGAGAATATATTTCTCTGGCTCTGATTGCAAGGAAGCTTGCATTGAATACCGTCATTGTTCTTGAGCTAGAGGAAGAGCTTGATTTGATCATTGATTTGAGCAAGCAGCTTTGCATTCAACCTGTGATTGGTGTTAGAGCTAAGCTGAGGACAAAGCATTCTGGTCATTTTGGTTCAACTTCAGGGGAGAAAGGGAAGTTCGGGCTGACCACAATCCAGATTCTACGCGTTGTGAAAAAGCTGGAACAAGTGGGCATGCTTGATTGCCTGCAGTTGCTTCATTTTCATATAGGCTCTCAAATTCCTTCCACCACATTGCTCGCTGATGGGGTTGGAGAGGCTGCACAGATCTATTGTGAATTGGTCCGGTTAGGCGCTCATATGCAAGTAATCGATATTGGAGGTGGCTTGGGTATAGATTATGATGGTTCCAAGTCGGTTGACTCTGATGTATCTGTTGGATATGATCTCCAAGAGTATGCTGCTGCTGTTGTTGAAGCAGTTCAGTGTGTCTGTGATCGCAGGTCCATCAAGCACCCAGTGCTCTGTAGTGAAAGTGGCAGGGCCGTCGTCTCTCATCACTCTGTTTTGATCTTTGAAGTGGTCTCGGCAACTACAAACGAAGCTCCTGCAATGTCCACACTTGGGCTGCAATATTTGGTTGAGGGGCTCTCAGAGGATGCTCGTGCTGATTATAGTAACCTTTCTGCTGCAGCCATGAGAGGTGATTATGATACCTGCTTGCTGTACGCTGATCAATTGAAGCAACGATGTGTAGAGCAATTCAAACAAGGTTCTTTGGACATGGAGCAACTTGCAGCCGTGGATGGCCTGTGTGACTTGGTGAATAAGGCAATTGGGGTAAAAGATCCGGTAAGGACATACCATGCCAATATCTCGATATTCACTTCCATACCAGATTTCTGGGCCATTGGACAACTGTTTCCCATAGCCCCCATTCATCGACTGGAGGAGAAGCCCTCGGTGAGGGGAATCTTATCAGATTTGACCTGTGACAGTGATGGGAAAATCAACAAGTTCATAGGAGGCGAGTCTAGTTTGCCGCTCCATGAACTAGAAGGCGAAGGTGGTGCAAATGGCGGTAATGTTGGAAAATACTATCTGGGAATGTTCTTGGGCGGGGCTTACGAGGAGGCGCTCGGAGGGCTCCATAATCTGTTTGGTGGGCCGAGCGTGGTTCGGGTGTCACAGAGCGATGGTCCGTACAGCTTCGCAGTGACACGTGCTATGCCAGGGCCATCTTGCGCGGACGTCCTAAGGGTGATGCAGCACGAGCCTGAGCTCATGTTCCAGACTTTGAAGCACCGCGTGCAAGAGTGCTATGAGCAGCGAATGGAGGATGAGGATGAAGACAGCAGCATCAGCATCAGCATCCACAGTGCTTCTTCAGCTCTATCTTCCAGCCTGGCTCGCTCCTTCAACAACATGCCCTATCTAGCCGTTGATTCTTGCTGCCTGACCGCTGCTCGCAACAACAACAATGGCTTTTACTACTGTGCTTCTGATGATGATTTCAACGGTGGTTCTGTTACTGATTCTGTTGCCGCAGACGATGAGCAGTGGTCCTATTGCGTGGCTTGACATGATGCCTTTCGTCTGCAGTCTTTGTATTTTTTTTTTTTTTTTTAAATTAGTGCCTGTCGTCGCTGAGGTCGTCTGTTAATCTTGATTTTCCTTTTGCCGTTAGTATTATCAATAACTAAAAATGTTCGAATGTGGGAAGCGTGTAGCGTGTTCTTCCCTCTATTGCTGTCTATCTGCTAGAATTTCTAATTGCAAGTTAAGAGTTCTTGTGTTTTGGTTTGTTTGACCGCCAAGAGTTCTTCTATTTTTCGTTTTTCTTTTTCTTTTTGTGAATATATTCTTCTTTCTTTTTCCATTTATTTCTTTATTTTTACACTGAATCTTCCTCTGTCCGCTCTTTAATACATGCTTAATCTCACTAAATATACCTGCATAGTCTCAACTAAGCACGCAAGGCTATCACCGTTTAAAAACGGTAAGAATGGTGTAGAGAACAGCTTCGATAGTTAATGATATAATTAAATCACTATTTTATTTTTATTAGAGTCAGACAAAGTTCGGCTTAACTTAAATTTTATGACGTTGAGGGGATATGAATATTGCAAGTTACTACCTTGATCGAAAAAAAAAAAAAAGATGAAAAATGAAAGATTAACTTAAATCTGATTATTAATGAAATGAAGATAAAATGATTGTTATGAAGGAGAAAGTGAATGAAAAGGCGTGAAGGAGTCAAAACATTTTGGCTGGGGGATTTCCGTGCTTTGTGCGAGTTGATTGATTTAATTTCGTTACGTTAAATGGGGATTCTGTGTGGGGCCTTTATTACTATTATTGGGGCGGTTTATTAATTAATGATGCCTTGAGCCAAAAAAAAAAAAAAAAAAAGATGCCTTGGCGTGTGTGGACGGAACAAACGGTGTTGATGATGAGGTGGATGGATGAGTCAATCACTTGAATGAAGGAAAACTTGGATTCTCGTTTTTCATCCCCGTAAATATGAACATATGAGTGGTTGGATTAATTTTTGAGAATAATTTTTATGATTTATAAGGTAAATATGAGAAATGAGTTTTATCTTGAACCACGTAAATCTAGATTTAGAAAATTTCCAAACACACACGTGTATCTTCTGGATTCTTACGTCCCAATAGGAATCTATTTCAAGCGGCAATGTTTAAGAGTTAACAAAATACATGTAAAAGCAAAGACTTTAATAAAATACTTTTTGCGATCTTTTTTATAAGTAATTTTTAGTTTTATTGTGTAAAATGAACTAACAGTTAAGATTAATTTAAAATAATAAATATGTTAAAAATGTCATATTTCATCTAAATATGCTTTTATTTATGAAAAGAGCATGAGAGAGAGAATAAGTAATAAATATGAGAGAGAAAATGTAAAAAATGAGTAAATGAAAGAAAATTATTGGTGAGTGTGAGATAATTAATATAAAGATATGTATTTATAGGAGTAGAAAAAGAAAAAATAATTTAAATTTTGAGATACAAAAAGGAAGTCTTTTATAAAAATGATCAACCCTAATAGAGAAAAAATTGCTTATAAAAAGAGCCGAAAAGAATATTATTAAATGTGTCGGACTTTGATTAACACGATCATTTAAAATATAATTTTATCTTATATTAAAAGGAAAGATAATTATGGAGGGAAATGCGTTTAATGAAAAGTAGATTACACCCCCACCCCCTCCTCCTCACAGCATGAGTCGCTTTTTAGAAAGAGGTTTAGTGTTTGTTTGGAATAGTTTATTTTTAGGTAATAAGTGCTTATAAATCGTGATTCACAGTATGCGAGGTAAGTATATGAGAGGAGTTTTATCCCAGCTTACCTAATAAACACTTATATTCAAAAAATAAGTGTTCTCAAACATACATTTATATTTCTTTTTTTCGTCTACAATTTCATTAACAGGAGGTATGGGTGAAAATTTCTTTTAGATTAAAACATATTTAATAAACGGTTAAGGAATAGATTACCAAAAAAAAGTTAAAAGGAAAAAGTGTTTGGCATAATTATGTTTTGGAGGGGGCAAAAATACATATAAGGAATTAAAAGTGGAGCATCCAGTACAAAACCGTTAAATTTGATCTAACGCCGTTAGGGGTTTTCTTCTCTTATAATTTAACGTTGTTACGTCAAATTTAACGGTTTTGTGCTGGATGCTCAACTTTTAATTCCTTATGTGTATTTTTACCCTTTTTAAAATATAATTGTACCAGACGCTCATTCATTAAAATTTTATTGATAAATCTGCTCCTTAACCTTTTAATAAATTAATAACGCTTTATTAATTATGATAAGATGATTGAAAGTAACTTATACACGGATGAGAGGAAATATTCGCATAAAGAGAGTCACAAAAGAATAATTGATTACTTGTATTAATTAGGTAATTAGGAAAGTATTTTGCTAAATTGGTAGATGAATGAATGTGCAAATAGGTTGAGTGGCGGCACCGACTGCTGAAATTGCGTGCGAGGGTTGACCACAATTTTGTTGGCATTTTGGTGGTCTCCATTGGATTGGGATTCTTTCTTCATTCAAGTGGTCTTCTTTCACTGTATCACCCCACATTTGATGCTTTCCCCCCAACAACCTCCCTATTTAGTTTCCACCGCTCACGCAAATATATAGCATCTATCATTCATACAAATTAATCCTATAATAGGTTGTGAGTTTAATCCTTACTATTAACATGATAATCTTATTAGTAGGCGTTATGTAATTATTTCTGTGAGCGATCTTTAAATTTGAAAATATGTTATAACATCGATCAGTTTCATGACCAACTCACCTCAACTTGGTGTGTATTTGGTTGGGTTTATTTTTGGATAATAAGTCCTTATTACGCAAGCTGAGATAAAACTTTTCTCACATACTTACCTTGTATACCGTGAATCACGATTTATAAACACTTATTACCCAAAAATAAGCTATTCCAAACTAACACTTTATATTCCCCTTGAGAAAAAAGCCACCACATAAAGTTGAAATTTTAAGCGGATAGAGACGAATCAAAAGGCTTTCTTATTATTATTAACATTGAGTAAGGAAATTCCACTTCATTCATTCTCTATTTTTTGGCCAACCAAACAAAAGAGAAATGGGCCTTCCGTTGGACGCTGGAACCAAAGATTGCAGGTTTATACTTTTTCTGGCTATAATATAAATCATTTTAATGAATTTATTGGAATAAAAAAATGATAGTTAAATTATTAAATTTATCTTAAATTTAAGCAAATTTTCAACTATACCCACATCAAATGAAGTAAGGAGAGAGAGAAATATAATGAGCCGTGTTTAAACATTAACTATATCGGCAAAATTGACAAATGAGCATTAATCGCTATCAAAGTGATTTATATTGTCGACCTGGAGGAAGTATTCAAAGAAAAAAATGGTACTACCTCCGGTCCTAATTACTCCATCCGGTCCTAATTAAAAGATAAAGTTGATTTTTTTTGAAGAAATTAAGGAAGCCAATTAAATTACTTTAGAATATTTATATTTTTATTTTTTTTCTCTAAACTAATTAATTTGACTAATAAACTAATATATAATATAAGGATACTAAAAGTATAAACACTCTAAAATAATTTAATTGGCTTCCTTAATTTCTTCAAAAAAGTCAACTTTGTATTATAATTAGGACCGGAGGGAGTATAAAACAAAGTTGACATTTTTTGGAGAAATTAAGGAAGCTAAATAAGTTACTTAATCATATCATATGTTAAATATCCTTAGATGATATATTAATTTATTAGTCAAACTAATTAGTTTGAAGAAAAAAATAAAAATAAAAATACTCTAAAGTAATTTAATTAACTTCCTTAATTTCTCAAAAAAAGTCGACTTTATCTTATAATCAGGATCGGAAGGAGTATATGCGAAAGAAACCAAAGTAAGGGGAATACATGCCAAGATTGTCCTTCATATCCTCACTGTCTCATAGTTCTTGGAATTGGATCTCAGTTTCTTAATCTATAAACCTCCGTGTCTGCGCGCGAACCTTATAAAGATTGCTTTAATTTGTGGGCTAGCAAGCTAAGGTCTGACTTTGATTTTGATATATAAGTTGCGTTGGGTTTACTTGTATTGTTGTATATATGTGGAGGCATTATTATCAGATAGCTTTAAGAGAATATTCAAAGCAATCAGCGAGGCATATATATATGGGCACCTGTAGCATATATATATATATATATATATAAAGAAGAATTTGAATATTAACAAATGGCTACGTAAGAATATCTAATGAATAATGGTGATGTAGCAGTTATGGCTACCATGCAGCCTCAGCATCTTATGCTTTTTTGGGGTTTCTTTATTTTGGCATCCTCCTCCTCAAATATCTGCAACTGCAACATGAATCTCTACTTTAACAAAAGCTAAGTGTTCACATGTATATGGCATTTCAAAATTCTCTCTCAGCTTCTTCTTCAAGAGGTTTCAATTAGAGATATTGCGATATTTTGTAGCCACAGAGTTAATTTTGTATTTTTTTTAATGATTTTTTCAAAGTGACATAAAATAAAACTACTACATATGAAAAATCAAAACCATTCGATTTTAATCCAATGGTCTCTATAATGAGATGGGCACCCTACCTATCTTTTGAGGTGAGTAGAGGATTCAATTTTGTCAGAAGCTATTGATAGACTACAATTGCTGATAAGTTATTTGGTTTTCTTAAGATAAGTTCACTTATATAACGGTAAGGTTAAACTCCTATTACATACTTATCTTGTTTCTTGTAAAATTATGATTGAAAAGTCAGATTCAAAATGTTGATGTTTTCCATTTTGTCTCTCTCTTAAATTATATGGCGTATTCATAGCCTTTGGTTGCGAAGAGAAAAATAGAGAGAAAACTTCAATTTGAATACTCAACACTCGGTATTTGGTAAAGTGATCCTATCTAACGTATCCAATGAGAGTAAAAAGTATTTAAAGAGAGTTGATATTTATATATAGCGGCACTGATTTGGTCATAGCGTGTTTAGACTTTAGATATAGAAAGAAGGCACGGGTAAATAATTCGACTTCAAAAAGACCCATTCAAAGATGTAAAAAGCTCCTTAATAGAATTCTTGCTAGATTTGAATAAAGTGAGTAATATGCCAATTATAAAGCAAACCTTTATGAAAAAATAAATCTCACCCTTATCGCATAAAAGAAAGCAGTAGATGCTGGCACTTAGCCTTCATGCTTTGGTTCAGTGGTTGAATTTTTGAATATCATATATTTTTATAAAGAAGCCCTTCCTAAGGGTAAAAACATGAAGACACGCTTTCCTGGTGTGAAATCATATGGTTCGTTTCAGGTCAAAACTCATGATTCGTTTATCATATGATTATTTATTTATAAATATTAGCCTGGATTCCCACTTTTTTGGATCAAGAAAATAACAACTGGACCATGGGCCCAGTCGAAAATATTCAAACAGTTTAAATTGGGCCTAAGTAGCCTACTGGCCCAATATCGAAGCGAAGCCCAGCCCATGTGAGGCCTCAGCAGTTACCCTGGCCCTTCCCTCCTGTTCTGTTATCGTGGTTGAGCAACTGAAGCGCGCATCGGCTAAAACCATGGCGACAGGTGCGATGCAGAGATCCGGCGCGGTATTTTGGCGGGTTATGATGACACCGAGACCGACGGCGACGGCAAATGCTCCGGCGACGCAGTCATGTGCCGGAGATATTACATTGCCGGTATTATGTGGGCGCGGGGACAAAAAGACGAAGAGAGGGAAGAGATTCAAGGGATCATACGGAAACTCTAGGCCAAAGAGGGAGAAGATGATCGAGCGCATTAAGGACAAGGTCGAGGTTCCCAGGTCTACTCCTTGGCCTCTTCCATTCAAGCTTATCTGATTTTGAATCCAACCATTTTCTCGCTCATAATTTGGGGCTTTGGTGTTATGGATTAGACTTCATGAGTCTCTGTTGTATGCTCCTGTTACCATTTGTTATTGAATACTATACTAGATTCTGTTTGGATATTCACCTAACTGCTGCAACATGTGCTTCGATTTTCATAGTGGATTTTATGGTTCTTACTTTGTTGGCCTTTGTAGATGGAGATTCGTCCTTTGATTTTACTATACTGAATACTGATAGCAGTTTCGTGATGCTCTGATTGGTTGTGAACTTAATCCTTTGAACTTTATAGATTGAGATTCATCCTTTGATTTTGCTATCATTCTTTTTTACACTTAGGATCGATACGTTTCCCCCTCTCATTTTTTGGGTTTTAGTAGAAGTATATCATGAGGATACATAACTTTAGGTTAAGTCGTAAATTTTTCTCGGAAGTATGGGTTCAGGAGTAATTTTACCTTGAAAGTTTTTTAGGATCAATTTCGTCCTGGAAATTTCAAAACATAATAATATTGTTTTTTTTTATTAAATAACAAACGTTGACTATTAAAAAATTGACGTTGACTATTAATTTTTTAACAGAAAAGGATAATATTGCTATGTTTTGAAAATTTCAAGCAAAAATGATCTCAAAAAACTTTCAAAGTAAAATTGCTCCTTGACTCATACTTCCAGAACAAATTTGCTATTTAACCCTAATCTTTTAAGGCTGCACCTAAACATGTGAAGTGAAGTGAGATTAATAAGCAAAGAACATGTAGCTTCTTATCCGCATTGTACCAAGTTCCTGAATAGTTTATGTAATGATGATGTCATAGTTGGCATTCCTTCGTCAGCTGCAACTTTAGTTGAGACACTTAATGACTAAATTCACAGTTGTAGTTAGTAGCAGAAGAATGTGGAGGAACCCTATCTATCTTTACATAATCGGAAATCACTGAATTTGATGCTGAGTGGTCAAAATCTGAGAGTTTCTGTGTTCGGTGAGAAAGTAATATGAGTTGTTGGTTTGGGACTTTTATGAGTTTTATCTAAAGAAATTTATACCGCACATAGAATCAATATCTACTCTCCAGGAATGGCCATAAGCTTTATCTTGCTTCAGTCACAATGAAACCACGAACAAGAGGGACGGCTTATTTGCTGACACATTTTGCTTCTTTCCTCCATGTCATCTGAAGTTTCTACTTTCAATGTTACTGACTTTAATTTAACTTATATTCCCTTCGTTGCTTAAGAAATCCGTTTGGAAGAGTTACTCAAATTAAAAAGGGAAAAAGAATTTTTACTTTACGAAATTCTAAATCAGGTATTTCTCAAAAAAAGAGATGTGAATTGTTTATCAAGTTTCGTTATTCGTTTATTAACTTTTGATAACAAATCCGATTTAGAATTTTGCAATTTTAAAATTATTTTTTAGTCTTTTTCCCAATTAAAATAGGTAAAAATATACATAATCTTTTAAATTTCAGGTTATATGTGTGGATATGCATATGAAAATTTTCTAATTGTCAAATCTTGTTACCAAATTTTCAAACTTTTAATTTTGTGTAAACAGAAAAGTTCGTGTAATGTAAACCGTTCTTGACCTTGTTAATAAACAATTCATTACATACGATTTATGGGGTATCAAGTTTGTAGAACCTTTAATGTTTTCAATTTCAAAATAAAAAACACTTGTAATTTACCATCTCACAAAAGTTTGTTTTGATGCAACTATTTTCACACATATTTGTAAAATATCTTTGATAGATTTATATTTACACACAATAAATGATACAATTTCTTATTAAGGGTGAGTAACGCATCAATTTCACTTTCTACATTTTATTTTCATCATTTCAAGGGCATTCCATAAGCTTCATATTTCAAATGTCCCAAAATTAGGATTAGAAGAGCTGACACTTGAAATTAACACAGTTATGCAACATTGCTAGATGCTGTTTCTCAATTATTATACTTATAATTATTGCAAGGTACGAGACTAATCCCATATTATACACACAGACTTGTTCATACCCTCGGTTTCTCAACCTGATGATCTGGCTTTCAGACTGAAGGATACATATTAATAGGATCTGCCCAAAATTTCATGAGCTGTATCCTTACTACCATCTTCGAAGCCCCAAGAAAGAAGCACAGAAGAGTAACAAGAACAAATCGCTACTGGATAACATTGCCGGTTATTCAGAATAAGATAAACGAAACCGAGCATGAGGATCTCATTTCAGAAATCAGAAGTTGTATTATCAGGGATTGGGAGATCAGAGTTGGACATGTCAATGGTGAAGACAGCAGGTGTCAATCGGCATGCTAATTCGATAATCCTCTTGTTGGGAGCCGTATGGGGCATGATGTAAAATGTATAATTTGCCGAAGAATAAGATGAAAAGGAAAATTGTATGCACATAACTTGCTGTTAAATTCGGGGATCCATCCAAATCCAGTAACATATCAAGCAATTTTTGTGTTGG
The DNA here is from genome assembly GCA_963855925.1 of Inga laurina. Classification (NCBI taxonomy): domain Eukaryota; kingdom Viridiplantae; phylum Streptophyta; class Magnoliopsida; order Fabales; family Fabaceae; genus Inga; species Inga laurina. Next base: position 59,779,178 of record OY979702.1, on the reverse strand, counting down.
ACGAATAACCATAAAGAAACTCCAACTTTCAACAACAATAATGAAATGACAATGTCATAGCATTCATGGTTCAGTAACAAGTAAAGCCTGCCATATCGTTCTCCATCCTCACAAATCTGGATAATTTCTATCTGCATAATTAGATTAAAATTACACTTTTAAAAATAAGAAGTAAAATGGGTCATTTCTCCCAATCTGAATGTCGGGGGGGAGGGAAAGCTATGCACCAAATGTACCATCCACCTGACGCAGATTAGTTTATATGTAAAACTTAAAAAGGCCGTGAGCAGGAGTAAACTAACACATGCTTCATGTTAGAGTACTGGAATTTAGAGTTTAGTAAAAGAATAACTTGACTGCTGACCTTTATTCATTGCACAGAAAATGACAGCTTCAGTTATTATCTTCACGACCATAATCATATATTATCTCAATCTGCATCAACAACAGATTATCAAATTCGGCCAGAAATAAGCTCAAACCAAACCTACATGTGTGCAAATTTAAAGGAACTCACAGCAACGGGAGAGAATTAAATGAGGGACCAGGGAAAGCAACAAGCAGAAAGAATAACATACTATAGAGCGAAGAATGTTCTCTGTTTTCCCCCCTTCCTTACAAGATTTAAGTACTACGTCTCTTGTAAATGCTGAATTATTGGCAGGCACTTTTTTCCATACAAAAATGGAATAGAAAGAATGATACATTCGATGAATTTGCAATCTTTACTATTGAAAAAAGGCAAATGAGTTTATTGATTGGTGCATCCATGATGTTCTATTCTTCACACACGGGCAATAACCAATTGAAGGATTAAAAGGTAATTGGAGATATCTCCAACAGCGATTACAAAAGTGGACGGATAGAAGGATCCAAACTAACTGTCCGCACAAAAAATGATTACATGATCCTCTCCGTTCTATTGCTTTTAATGTTTAATCATTCTTGCGCCATCCACCAAATGCATTTAGTTGTCAACTTTGATGAGAGTAATGCATGCGTTAGTTCTAACCATCACATCATGCATAAGTCAAGAAAAAATAAATACGCAGACAAAACTTATTAGTATATAACCATAATGACTTACCCCTTCAGGTGGAGTTGGGTTGCGAGTAAACTTGGAACCACCAGGAGCCCAAGGAACTATTATAGTATAAATCAGAAAATAGGAAAAAGGGGATTAGTGATTGATCGCAACAACATAGTAAGAAACGCAATGCCATTGGACGAGCTAACATCAAGAAAGTATAATCTTGAAGATCAAATACAATGTCATTGTCTAGGTCCTGTCTCAGTTGAGAGCAACATACCCCAATATACTTACTAGTAAATGCTTAATAGGTCAATAATATTAAGGGTTAATAGCTTAATCGAGTAGTTACATGATTCCATTTTATATTTTCATCCCTAAGGGTGACAAAGTGCAAATAGAACAAAAATTTAGGCCACATCCATACACACGTGTATTGAGTACAGGTACACTAAGAAAATAACCATCTCTCATCTTGTCTTTTTCATTCTTTTATTTTTAATTTGCATACATCCAATACATCAGCACATGTAATTCTACAATTTTCTATGTTACGTGAGGCTTGTTCTTCTCAGCAAGCAATACATTGAATTCATCCTAACAAATTATTCATTCTAAGATCTGCCTAAACCTATCAAATCCAAAACCATACATGAAGGCATTGTATTCCTTGTACACCAGTGTTTGTGCTAAAGCTGGTAGCTCAATGCTCTAGCTCTTGGCACCAAGCCATCATAATTTACATGTAGTCCCGCTATAATGGTGGAACAAAAACTACTTTAGTCCAGGTGTAATTGATGCTACATATAAATAGAGCAGCAACATTCCTAATTCAAGTGCTTTTGCAAATGCTACAGCTGGAGATTTACTTGACCGACTTTTAGGCAATCAATATCTAATGATTTAAAATTCGTTAACAGTATCAAAAGTAAGAGAGGGGGAACATCATCCTTTTTCTAACTTTGAATCATCCAAGAAAGCCTAATCAATAATTATCATATAACAGTATACAAATCCTTAGTTCCTTTGCTATCATTTCAGCGAGAAGGACCACCCACATATTTCACATTCTCAAGCAAAGGCACACATAAAATAACCTCTGCCCAGAACAACAAAAGAAAAGCAGGCAACTAGCTTTACTGTCAATGCTTTGGCAGCGCACCTTTGGCATATGGCATTTATTAAGTAATGTGGCCTAATTTACATATTTGGTGGTTGCGTTTTAGTGACAAATAATCACAATAGCCACAATCATATCATGGCAGTCACCTCAACTCTTTAAAGCACCTTTTAAGGTTCCCCATCCCCCACAAATCCTCCAAACAAGAATAGGGATGCTTACAATTATGCTAGAAGGATATATCCGCTGGAATCAAAGAAAATCACGGCAATATATTGTCATAAAACAAACACCGTCACAACCACCCCTTATAGCTCAGAAAGCAGCGTCAATGCAAGTTTGATCACATGTTTACCTATATACGGGTCAGGGTGCCGCCACTTATTGTGGGTTGCTTCACCATGTTCTATCAGTCTATCGATAGTATCAAGGTCTTCCTACAAGTATCCAGCCGAAACAAAATGCAACCCAAATCAGAGGATGGAGAAGTGAGTGAATACCATTGAGTATAGAAAGAATACAACAATACCAAAACCTCTCTTTGACCAAAACGAATACGAGTAACAAAACGCATGCTTCCTTTCTTTTCCTAATTGCTACAGTTCTCATAATATCAGAGCCAATCATTCTTCAGTCACATTACCCACTTTCACATAAAAAAACATATATAATTCATATGAAAGGAAAACACATTCCCCTTCCCCACCATCTTACCCTAGTCAAGCCAACATTTTGTAGCCATTAATTCTTCCATAGCTAAACCAGGCAAAATTTTATAGCTTCTTTACATTATATTCCTGAACAAATCTAGGAAATATATTATTTTAAAAGAAATTCCACCAAGACCAAAATTTGATAGAAAGAAAAAAGGGGAATCAAGGAAACGAACCACATGTCTGTTTGCTTCAAACCTTTCCCGGAGGTTAGAAGCCTGGAATTGATAAACAGAATGTAATGAGAACACTGAAAGATTCAGAAGGAAATTGAGGTTTAAAATGAGAAAGATCGGGAAAATGGGCAATACGTCGTCGTAAAAGAGGTGGCGATGAACAGCCCAGTTGAGGGTGTCTCTAAGGGCGCGGCGGTAGAGGATCTGAACCCTCTCCTTCTGAGCAGCTCGCCGAGCAAGGTACGCTGCAGTCGATGTGATGCTCATCTCTCTCTCTCCCCCCACTGATCGGCTTTTCCACACTCAGGTGAGGACGACGAACCAGGAAACTCGCCAAAGCAATTCTAGTGCCGCTGACGGGCCATCAAACGACGCCGTATGTCTTTGTGAGTGATATAACGAAACCCAATAGCGTGACTTTTTTTTTTTTTTTTTGTATATGAGCAAAAAAGCCCAATGGCTTGCCTTCAACCCCTTGATCGAATTTTGTTGACTCACTAGTCACTAACCAGTAGGTTTCGGTGTGAAGCACAGCGATAATCGTATCCAATCATCAGTTCTTCACACTTTTGTAAATTTGAAGTGTATTCAAAGTGGTTATTATCCAGATAAAAAGTGAAAGACCTTATTGATTAAGGCTTAAAAGATTTAGATTTTCATCGTTAATAGAAAAAATAATATTCTTTTAATTCCCTCTCCAAAGGTCATCACTTGAATTTTTTGTAGTAAAAATATTTTGAAAATTATTACTAGTTTTTGAGTGTTTTACCGCATTGTTTTGCAGGTCTGATAAAATTCATATGCCACAGTCATAGAGTTCTAAAATTATTACGCTTCTTCATAATTAAGTCTTTTCCTTTAGACCTCATAATAATTTTCCATTTTATTATCATAAAAAGAATTTCTTTTCAGACCTCTTAAATAATTTACACCATCAAATTCGAGACCGTGCATTTTATGAAGTTATAAGCCTCCTCCAAAGGAGATTTCTGGTTTCTGGCTAGATATTATGATTATTTTTTATACTTAATTTTTTTTTTTCATAATTAATGGCCAATTTTGTGTTAATTTCTGGGCCTGAACTTTTTTGTTATATTCAAGAAATGCAACTCTGTAAGACAAGCATAATAATGATTCTGTACCAAAAGGAGTGGGGAAAACAATAATGATTCACTATCTCAATTGGTACAACACTTTATGGAGAGAAACAGATACACTCAAAAAGCTCCTGAATTGAATTTTCAGATATTGTCAAACCCTTCCCAATTGATCTTGAAAGATCTTACAGAAGTCAAATCTAGTAGTTTGTTTTCGTGTAATCAGGCAGAAACTCAGACAAATCTATGTCCAATAGGCACTCCGATGATAGAAAGTGCTGTCAAACTGTACATAAAACATGAGAAGTAGCCCCCACAGTTATAAGAGTTAAAAATGGCCTATAAAAGTGGTGGTTTGCTGGTAATCCAGGAGAAAGACTTCCTTTTAGTGTAACGGGGTGTGAAACTGAGGCCAAACATCTCTTTCAGTGCCTTACCCTTCTCTGAGAACTTCAACAACTTGGCAATTAAATTAGCACTCTCCCTTGCCAGAGTAATGTTAGTGTTGCTCCACAACAGGTTTGCTAGCTGTACCCTCCTGCGTTTTGATTCCAATGCAATCCCCCACCTCTCGTATAGGTCTTCCCTTTCTTCCTCAGTAAGCCTTTTCTGCATCAGCTTCACCAGTGCTTCCCTCTCCCGCCGAAGAGTCTTCATGCTGCGTCCCGAGACAAGCATGTGTAATGTGAGTAAAATCCACAAGCTGTTTACCGTCATATTCTTCAAGACATGTATAATAGGCGAATGAACTTTCAATTATGTAATGCTTAACTGTGTGACACAATCCATATGTAATATGCTATAATAAGCCTTGAACAAAACTAGGTGCAGCATTACTCTCCTTTCAATTATTAATGGCAAGAACGAGGCAGTGTGCATGTGAATCTCAACTTAACTTCCTAAATTCAGCATCATGAGATTTGTCAGTAAGTAGAAACGAAGTATGACTCACTTGGTCAGATCGGAAATTTTCAACTAGACATGTCCTTGTATGTAACTAAACCAAATGTGTGAGGTTCTCAAGTAAATGTGCATGAGAAAGAGAAATTAGGAGAGCACCTTGAAGCTGATGTGTCATTCTGACTACCCTTCTCAGAGCCCTTCGAAAATGTTTCTTTCAGGAAAGAGAGTCTTCGAAGCTCGACCTCCATGTAAATGGAGTCTGAGGGATCACCACTGAACAGAAGAAAGAAGTAGGTTCTGTGGATCAATGATACATGGCAAGTGTGCCAAAGTTCAATTATCTCCTTTTGCTGCCTCTCGAATTGCAGGGTCCAATTTAAAGGAGTTCCAGGTGCCTCAAGCATAACTACACCTACATCTTTCACATTCTTCTCTGATGTAAGAGCCCCTCTCTCTGTTTCCTTACCCTACAATTCAGAAAGTAGAAATTAGGAAAAGCATAAAGGGTCTGAATCAATAAAGACAGACAAACGAGTCCTTTTAAGCAGCAAACGCAACATAATAAGTGTAGTAGCAAAAACAAGCCACTAGATAAAGACATAATTATGTGAATTATGTTCCATGTCAGCAACAATTATCGATCAATATACATGTCTAAATAAAGCAGATGTTAAATACTCTCCCATTATTTGCTGCACAGAGGCAGAACTTCAATAAAATATACTCCCATCAGATATAAATAATTTACATACAAGGATAGCTAATGATGAATTTAAACATAAAATCTCGTTGTTATACCTTTAAAATAATAATCAAATTAAAGATTAAAGGAATTAACAATTTGAAGGAAAAAGTTTAACATACTCGTGCATATGCACGGGCCACGGGGTACTGACTAGTTACTGAAGAAAACATAACAAACTGCAGTAACAAAGCTCACATGAGTATATAACATATCATGATTGCAAAGGAAAATAAATGAAGGGGAATAAGAACAAAATCAGTTTAGGAAGGAGAACAAATAGATCTGTTTTTATTTTCATAAAAAAAAAACTGCGATTGAAAATGATTTTGTCTCACCTGACCATCAACAAGTTGCTTCTCATACTCAAGCTTGACCATTTCCTTCATCCCAGCAACAAAAGTTTGTAAGCTAGTAATACCCTCATTGCCAGGAGTTCTCATGCTGCCTAGGCAAGGACTTCCAACAGAGTACAGAGAACCATCCCTAGACAACCTTGCGGTGGGATCAAACCTTAAAGGAAGAAGGTTTCTCCGAAATCTTTCAGGTCTTCCCGGAAATCCTTTCTCAATCCCATTGGCAGGAGTGCTCTCTAATTCTCCTGCACTCTCTAGAAAATCAGTCATGGAAAACTCCCTACAACTCCAGCTCCTTGATAAGTTGAAGTTCCCTAAATTTGACATATTTGGTAAAATTGCCCGAGGAGATTGACTATCAAGTTGCTGGCATGCAGGAGAATCAACGGTCAAATGTACATCATGAAGCCTCTGCTCCACAGCATCATATGTAGGTGCAGGACTATCAGGGACCTGATTGGCTTCCCTATCTTCATTCACAGAGGTCGACTCTTCCTGGCCCGGTGCAATCACCTCTTCGGAGATTGGTAATTCCAACCCCCCATTTTCACTTCTTGATGGATAAAGAGATTCTGAGTTTTCTCTATTTGAGTCATCCTTCTCCACACATTGAACTTCTTTGCAGAACTGATCAGAGAACTCTAAAGGAAAAATAACAAATATATAATGACTTGATACAGTTCAACTCTGAAAATACCATAACTGTTTTCTGATTGTTTACTAAAAGTAGAGAAGAAAAAGTTACCATCAGAGTGTAAATGATCTCCAGTCCCTTCAGAGTGGTGATAAGGCTGCTCGGGATTACTTTCAGAATCTCCATTGTTATGGTGAGGATTGTTAAGCTCTCTGATGCGTACATCTGGATGAGCAGGAGTGGAAATGCTTAATGACTCTCGCACTGAATAGTCATCCTCCCAGGTATCCTCCCCTTCCGGCATATGAGGAGGACTATCAATGCCAGCCTGAAAGGAAATAAAATAAGATTCCACATTCAGAGCAAGACCTCTAACGCATTATAGACGTCTCAGAAATTAGGAAATAATTACTTTTCCCGGTTTCTGTTCATTATCAATCATGGCTAGCAAATCCTCAATCCTTGATTGTGCCAGCTCAAGCTGCTGAGTTAGCTCTCTGATCTCCTTCCCCATCTGAAATTTTAGAACCCATATCATCAACAGTCAAAGAAAACGTATCATGGATGTACCCAAAAAATGTATCTCTAACCATAAATATTACTAAAGAATCTAGCTATTTTGGACATGTAAAATGGCGTTACGTCTTTCACCAGGACAAATACAACTATCAGGCACTGGAAAATGGCTAAGCACGAGTATTCCTAAGGAAAATGTGATATGCAGGTGCATGAAGAATGTACTCATATTTTGTTTTAGCTCCAACCAAATTGTGGAATCTGGGATTCATTATTGAAAGCTCATCAGTATTAATTATACTCAATTAGGATTCACTGTACAGAATGGTGTGATTAGATTTTCAAATCCTTTCCTTATTTTGTCATGGCCAAATATCATAAAGGAATCTTAAGTCCTCCTCCATTCGGATTTCAAATAGATAGAAAATAATGACCTTCTCTATTCGGAGATCTTTCTTTCTCAACAATGCCGCATGATCAGGGCTGGAAGTAACAGGAGCGGGTGCTCTCAACTCGCTCTCCAATCTTTCCACCTCTTTTTGCAATTGCTTGACCAGGGCCTTATCAGACATCACTACATTAACCTGTGCTTTAGTGGTCACTTCTTTTGCACGACAGGCAAAAAGAAGTGTGTTTCTAGTCTGCTCAACGTGGCTCCTTGCGGGGCTCAAAGTGCAAATGACGGCTGTTCTAGCATTGCCACCTAAGCAAGGCTGCAGTAGGCGCGTTAACTTAGAATCTCTGTAATTGATGTGTCCTTGTCTTCCCTTACTGCGTTCAATCATATTAGGCCAACAAAAACATATGAATAGTTTTCTTAAAAAGGAAAATAGTGGCTCTATCAATTATGTTTTCTAATGGAAAGACATATTTGATTCATCAGAGAATAAAGAATAATCTCTATTTGTTAAACACTCAAGACAAGTTAATCACCAGAGGTTTCACCAACAACAGACTGAGAAATTAAAGCAGATATCACAAACTAAGGAAGAGGTAGACAACCTAAGCTTACGAATGACAGTTCCAAGAGTAAGTAAACTCCGATTTATATGACAACCTTCTTTCAATCTCGTACCAGCTGATAGTGCCTGAGATGCTCGCTCACTCCCTGCCAAATCAACAAAATTCTGCATAGAAACAAAACACATTTAATATATCTAAAATCTACAAGAACCATCATGGTTGAAGAGAATGTAAGCATACCACAGAAGCTGCTAGTGTGGCACAGTTGCCTTTACCCAAGAATTCTCGAGCAGAACTTTCAATTGTCTGCAAGTTTAAAAATCTATCATTAAGATACGAGTAAGAAAAATCTAAAGCGTAGTTTTTAACCGGAAAAGACAAAGGCGCAAACCAGTCTAATAATTTGGTGAGATCTAGAACTCTTCTCGTTCAGGTAAGTCTCTCCCACCTGTCTTTGAGCTGCAATAATGTCGGTAATCAATGCAATGGTACGATTCACCGTAGAACAAGAAGTTTAGGTATATTCCCTTACCTTCACAAAAAGATAGGAGCTCTTTCAAATGTCCCCAGTCCCGTAGAGTCTCCTCAGCAAGTTTCTCTACAATGATCCCTTTCTGATAAGAGTTAGAGATCATGAGAACCTTAATATGTGCGCACTCATTAATTAATTTCTAATAAAATAAATAACAAATATTCACCTCCGGATCATCACGCAGTCTAAGTGTGCTGCTGTCTGCACTTAGGAGGTCTCTAACAACTTCATTGTAGATTTCAATTGCTGAGAACTTCACCACAAATGCTCTTTCTTCGTGCTATAAAAGAGAGTGCAACCTCGTGTTGACATGACTTCGAAGAATAACTATGTCGAAGAATCGAACAGGCAAGTCAATTGATTAGTAATCTAATTACCTTATTTATATAGTTAAATATATCTGCTACAGCATACTCAGTTATTCCATCCATAGTATATGTCTTTCCGCTGCTTGTTTGTCCATATGCAAATATAGTTGCTGAAGAAATATACAGACTCATACATTAGTTAAAGCCTTATGATGGTCAAGTGGAAAGTGGGTCATAGTTCATAAGGAAGAAACCAGCCAACAAAACAATTTATACTTACAGTTAATTCCATTAACAACTGAAAGAGCAATTTCTTTTGCTCCGTCCTCGTATACTTGTTTTGTGGGGCAGTCACCGCGAAATACTCTGTCTACCACCAAATCATAAACCAAGTGTTCAGAAACATTCTGTCAATGATACTTGGCCCTTTGGTACAAGTCCGTACTATAATAAGAAATGCTTCTAAACACTATTCTTCAACAACACTATCCAGTATGCTTTTGAAAGCATAATGAAGTTATCTCAGATTAAGATTACAAAAAAAATGCAGTAACAAGCGGAATTGACGCTTTGGTAATTGGCGTGACTTGAAATTAACAAACAAAACTAGAAAGAATCACCAAATGGTTTGTCTCAGCACTGGAAAAAAAGGTTTCTCAAAGCAACGGAATATTGAACTGCTCAAGATCTTGTTCTCCATGCAAGAGCAAGCGATCTTTTAGAAAAATAAAACATGTTTGATGAATCAGACCCACATTGTGAGATCCCAATTCTAGTAGGTAAATATGAAACTGTATAATTCAGATTTAGTGGCAACACAAACGTGCCAATGAGAAGGCGTCGGAGACATTTGCTTACCAAAGGTGTAGGCACTTGGAAATGTGGAGCCTTCCCGCAGGGTGTTCCGGTACAGAATGGTGGTATCATTGATGCATTCCCAATCTGCTACTTCGTTAGCGGTGATTTCCTTCTCACTCAAAGGCCTCAACCTTACTAACACGAGAATCTTCTCTTCACGACCACACAGTCCTTGCATCTTCTCCCATTTGACCAGCTCCTCCCCGCCAATAGACCCCATTGCTCACTTGTTTACCTATTGGTCTTCAGAATTCGGTTCACAAGGTTATCAGAACATGCCCGTGACCTCAAAATCCCAAATTTAGTTGCTTTCCTAAAATGCAAGACATTAAGAGAGAAAAAATTTCCCTGACAGTTCACATAAATACTTAGCCCTTCAATTGAAAGTTATGAATAAGATTCTTTTTTTTTTTTCGCTTTTTTTTAGGTGAAAATTATGAACAAGATTCTAATAATGGATATATATAAAAACGAGGCAACATCTCATAAGGCAAAAACAGGGACAACAAGCCAACATTGCTTTGCATCCAACAACCAGAAGGAAAAAGAAAGGTAAAACAGAATGCCAACTAATTACGTTTCTGTCAATAACAAATTATCTGTCGCAGGCATAATGTCACGATCCAAAACCTCTTTTTCAAAAATTAGGAAAAAAAGGGACCAGTCGTGGGTCCGTTGTGATTATAGTATACGCTAGTCTTTTGCTTGTAAAAAAAGGGAAGCATGAAGAAAGAAAGATGACATGACCACGGGAAAATAGAAAGCAATGGCAGGTCCCAAAAATGTAGAAAGTATGGTCTCCAATTAATACCCTTCCTTCATCCAACTGAAATGAAAGCAAAAAAATGTCCATGATGGCGGCCCACAATGCTTGAGAACCAAGTAAATCCAATTTAACGTATATCTGCACGCTGGTGACTAACAAATAGGACGATCCTTTTCACCGCACGTCACTTTGTCTCTCTCATAATCATAGAGATTTTAGAAGCGTGAAGTTATACGCAGAAATTAAAGGAATTTACCTTCCCAGTTTCCGCGACACATTCGGCGGAAATCTCTGTAACAAAATTCACAGAGCACTTTCTTCAGAAATTTGAATCCTCTGTCACGCACGTTTGGCTTCTCAACAGCGTTCATCGTGATTCATCGACCAGAATCGGACACGAATACGTTTTACTCATACAGAACAACATAATTGAATACCAAACCACAATGGCTATGATCAATCGATTCGAAAATGAGTAATTACGACGGTACAATGACCAGAAAGTTAGATTCCCCGCATTAATCCCTCCAGTTCTGTTCAACATTCATTAACACGCCCCGTGAATATTTAGCAGTCCAGAAAAAAAAAAAAAAAAAGCATGAAACACACAAGACCGAAACACCGCTAGATCTCTGAACTTTCTCTATAAGCTTAATCAATCCACTCTTCACACAAACCATTCTAAAAACAGGTTATAATCTGCGAGACGTAGCGTCAAAGAAAGGACGAAGATGCAGAAGGCTTCTGTAAATGCGAATAAAGTGACAACAACAGGAAAAAGGGAAAAAGAAAAATCAGTACCTGAAGAAAACTTCACCATTCACGATCTGAAGAGAAAACGAAAACTACATCAATCGACAATAAGATACTGTGAGAGAGAGAGTCGTCGAATCCACTCTCTCCCTCTCTCTGGCGGTGTGAAAAGGGACCAACACCAAACAGGTTACAGGCCCGTGTAAATCTGAAGCCTGAGAAGTGTGACAATGATAAAAGACAACGTCGTTGAAGTTTCTATTTTCTGTATATTTATTTCGTTTTCCCCTTCGCAGTGGAGGGAGAAGCAAAAGATCGAAACCGAACAACCATTTCCATTTTTTCTTTTGTGGTCAAAAATATTTTCTTTGTTTTATCGGCACAGAAAAAACAAATAAAAAATTTACTTTCCACGTCGGAGGGCTGGCAGTTGATTACGAACACCGTTAATAAACGGTCCCGCGAAGATAACTGCGCGGCGATATTTTACGTTATACTCCTAACGGTTTTTTGATCCCAGCTCACGACGGAACAGTCATTTGAAGTAAACCCGAACACAGGGAAATAATAATAAAAGGGGATAATTTCACCAAATATTTATTTTTTAAATTTATTGAATGGTTTAGAGTTTTCAAAATGTAAATATTATCCTAATTATTAAATCAAACTGTCACTTTATATATATATATATATATTTTTTATCGTGGATTATGGACCCCTACTATGATCTATTAAACCGAAATGCATGGAAAAGTTTTGAAGTTAAATATTTTTTACCAAAATGAAAACTGTGTTTGCGTCAAAATTATTAAGAGAAAAATAAAACATTCAAATAACCATCATTTCAGCAACAGAAATTTAAAATACAAAAATCAAAGTTGGATTTCATTGTAGTATTACTTTCATTGTAGTATTACATTGAAATGTCAATCTATATGATATATACAAACTAACGTACGTGAGACTACAATGAAGGGGTATCATATTATTTAGATCGTGATTTTTATAAACAATCCCAATAAAAAATTAAGATCTGGATTATATACTCTAATTGTAGATATAAATACTGAATAGTATTATGGTAGTAAATATTTTGCCGACATTAATTAGTATAAAATGCACATTAAGGTCTATTTAAAAAATGCAAATTAAGCTCGAGAAAACAATGCTAATTATTTATATATCCTGGATGCCTATTTATTGTGGTGAATGTGGCTGCGATGACCATTATAATGTTTTGAGTTTTTTTCTGATATAATTAGAAGTATCGTGACCGACAATATAGAGAAAATCCTCTTTTAAATATGGATGATAAACGACAAATTTTTTATAATTAGATTTGTTTGATATATATGAATTGAGAAAAAAACAATCAAACCCCAAAAATATGCACTTGTTTGAGATATAAGAACTAATATCAATTACGTCAAACTAAAGTTACCATGGTATTTAAGTTTTATGCTTGATTACCAAACACAATATGACAAGGGCGCACCAAAATTGTAATTTACTCCTTTATGTCTTTAATGTAATACATATTTAACTAATTTAATTAGATTAACAGAAATTAATATAGTTAGTTAATCTAACATTTTTTAATACACCTTAATTATCTTTCTTATTAATTCCTCAAACCCTCCTTTACTTGATTATTGTTTAAGGAGTATCAGTAGAAAAAAAATTTGAAAAATATTAACAAATATGAGAATTAAAACTTATATTTAGAATAAGATCAACTTTCTAATTAGATCTTATATTAAATATTAGAAGGAGTAATATATATTATGGTTGACAAGAGCCCTTGAACTATTTGGTTGAATTAATGCACATAAACATTGCTATAAGTTATACTTTAATGTAGTTAATGTAACAACTATTTACTTAATTTAATTAGATAAAAATGAATTAGTTAATATGATATGCATATTCCTTAATTCCCATCATATATATCTCTAAATTATTAGAGAGGGAGTATCAATATAGGTAATTTTAGAAAAGATGAATAAATATGAGAAATATATCTTATATTTGATTGATACTAAGATTAACTCCTCAATTATGTTATAAATTAAGGATGGGAGGAGTATTGAAGTTGTTTCAAGTAACTTTATAAGAAATAAAAAATGAGAAATACTTACATATTCCAGGAGTGTCATCTCATCTGTACTCAAACTAATAAAAATACATCAACTCATCTTATTTTAATCCTACATGACAGATGAGTCATCCGAAAAAATTCAAATTTTTTGATTTTAACATAAACTTTTTAATTTAGAAAAACAAAAAATGCAATTCCCTTCTAAATTAAGAAGTTTAGGTTTTAAAAACCATAAAATTTGAATTTCTCCATATGATTCATCTATCACTTAAAATTAAAATAAAATGAGTTGTTGTGTTTTTATTAATTAGAGTATAGATGATGTGACATTCTTAGAGTATATAAATATTTCTCGTAAAAAATACTGATAGTGTTTTATTAGTGTCTCACCACTATCAATAAAATTGCGTGTGCGCACGAATTAAGTCAAGATTCCATCATGTGATAGGGAGGCCATTACCATCATTTGAAGGAAAAAATTGTCATATGAAGGATTTTAGTCGTGACCCATACCTGATTAAATTCTAAATTATTATTTTAAGCACTCAGATTATTATACTATATCTAAAAGTCAAACCAAGGGCAATCCGATTGCTTTTCTTTCTCTCCACATATTTTTGTCGGTTTCAAACTTTCAATCCGCAGGCCAAGGAGTCCATTTCTTAGTAGGGAAAATAAAAATAAAATAAAATAACATAAACACCTCAGTGTAGAAGTCCCTGTTTTTGGCCACCACGAATGAGTCATTTTTTAGCGTTCCTGTTATTTACATTTGACTATAAATTACTATAAATTAGAGGTTTCTCCCTGTAAATGTATATCATATGATGTAAATGTTAAAGTATAATTATGAAAAAATATTTTTATTGTTTAAAAATTTGTGATTGATTATACTTGTAAATGTTTTCTGTTTTGTTAGTTCATTGTATTAAGTGGAGAAGTTATCAAATAGAGACTAAGTAGTTGTTTTTTCATTAACAGGAAACAGTTTTTTTTTTTTTTTTTTTGTGTTTTCTGAATAATCATATAAGTGATTGATGTATCAGGTTTAACGTAGGTAGATATCACCATTTTATTTTTGGGAAATTTCATTTCTCCCCCTCCAAAAAAATTCATTTATTGCTTGTATAAAATTTGATGTTCACTATAATATTAATACAATTGAATTTGATTGGGGTTAATGTTAAAATTGATTTTAGGCTTTTAGCCTTCCTTCCCCAAATCTTGATATTTTGTTTCAATTCCACCTTACACTGCCAAAATAATTATTATTAAGTAATCATTATAAAAAAAAAAAACAAAAGGTCTTCTAGGATTGACTTTTTTGGACCATTTTTCAATTTGTGCGTGTCATCCTTGTGTAGGAGTCATGTTAATCTTCTCTATATCGTTCCAATTTTATTAGATGTCCCTGAAGGGATAAAATTGACTTTTTTAGTTGCCATTAAAAAGAGGTGGCGACAAGTTTGGATTTTAGAGAAGAGACATTTGAGTTGATAATCTTTAGTGGTGACATGGCACATAGGCAGCATCTAGTAGAAACTTTTCTTTGACGATAGTGTTTGGCACCACTGTAGAAAATGACTTACAGCTGAAAGCTTAAAGATCGTTTCTACAATAGCTACTTAAAAGTTAATTTATTTGTAGTGATATTTTAAATAACACCAAAAGAAAATAAAACAACCGTCAAAGGGAATGACAATTGAACCAACTATGACATTGTTTTAGTTTTTCTATTAATTGATAATTAGTAGGAAAACTAAAATAATTAAGTTTCAATTAATTAATCATTTCAAATAATTATGTGTGTTCTAAAATATTAAAACTGACATTTTTTCTAACACCATAAGGAATTTGTTTTCATAATAGTGCTTTAACAGTTGAAATTTCCAATCCCAAATAATTTAATATTCAGTTAAGATGCATGCAAGTCCATGAAATATTTTTAGGAGAATCTAACACATTGAAATATTTTGTTGTGTAACTTTACCTGAATATATTAAAAGTATATCAATCCCTCCCCTCCCATTAACATCCATTTGGAAATGTATTTTGAAATATTGACAATAAAATTCTGACAATAAATTTTCGTAAAACTTTAAACACTTGAATAAAAGGGAAAAACATACAATATGTATGTAGTTAATTTGAAGAGGAAAATCAAAGGGTGTAAGCACAATTTATTAGTAGAAACTTCTTGAGTCTCTCTCACTGACTGTTACAAATTAGATATAAAATTAGTGGAGATGTTGTTTTTCATTATTAATTGTAATCATTAATCATCAATTGATATCCTTATTGATATAAATTTGGTGAACACGTGTTAAAAAATATTTTTAAAATTAAATTTTAGAATGGGAAAAAATGACAATTATGTTAAGATGTAAAGACTTTCTTAGCATGATTAAAGATTTATTAAGCTTTATAAAAAAGTTTATACTTTTAATTTACTATAATATTAAAATTAATTTTAGGTCACTCCCAAAATTTCTGTATATCTTCATAAATAAGAGAATGTTTGAAAAAAAAAATCTCTTATACATTCATTGCTTTTAACTAATTTTGATTGTCAATTCGTTTTACATAATTTGAGTAGTTATTGCTTGTAATTAGAAAGGACTGAGAGAGTATTATATGAGTATTCCTTTAATGCCTTCTTCAAAATCGCAACAGAATCCCAACCATACCACCCAATACCTAGAATGCGTTTATAATAAACCTTGTTACTCATCAAATTATTAATTAGTACTCAAACTCACTTCTTAAGTAATTCTTTCCCAATCTAAATCCACCAATGAATTCGAACTTCCATCTCTAAGCTTCACAATCAAACTTTGCGTAGTAGATTTCAATCTTCCAATTCTTCCAAACCCTTCTAGTCTCATTCGCTTGGATCTTCAATACCTAATAACTTTTCATCACCATCTTCACCGACGTCCAATCAACACCTACTCCGTCCTCTCCTATTAGCCATGGTGCCTCGTATTCCTCCATCATCTCTAATTATGACTTAAATCCCAATTACCCCGTAGCTACATGCCTCCTAACCTCTTCCTTCTTCATTGGTAGATTTGCCGTCTGTTGAACTCAAATTCTCTCAAGCTTTCGAGATATGCTCGAAAGGTAAAACTATCTTCCAAATTTTTCACAACCCTGGAAAATGGGTTCCCACCAAAATAGATGGAAACCCATTTTTCTATGTATAGACCAGAATAAGTTGTCGCCAAAAAACAGGTTGCAAAAAAATTTTAAAACCAATTGCGCCCACCCTAATGGAAAATACTGATTTTTCTTTTCTATCACCTCATTTTCCATGTAGCAAACATGCAATAATAGTAGTATAACTCAGGAGGAGGGAGGAGGGAGGTTTGGAGATAGAGCTCGGCTTACACTTACTACACACCATGTATTGTATTTTATAAGTAGGGAACATAATATGACCGTTGATGAGTCATAATATTGATTAAAGGCGGCTTAATGGTGATTAATTTCACCTTATGTGTGGATGAAACTATTTGTTTTAATTCATTTCTATGGATTAAATTAAATATTAAACTCCCAGGGAAACCCATTCACCAGTTAAAAAAATGTCAATTTTTCAAGTACTTCATGTCAATGGAAGTCCATATTTGTTTATTACTTTTTTTCTCCTAAACATTTTAAGAACATCATTCACACTGAAAGTGGAATATTAAATTCTTTTTAATTAAAAGGTCGATTGGCTCCATATACAAAAGCCATTATTAGCCCATTGCATCAACGTCTTGCCAATGAAAATACAAGTTGAGAATCACTTGCTCAAGAATCCTTAATTCTGGGAAGTGACAAATTTGGTATTAAAAAATATTCCATTCGATACTTGATATAAAATATATTTATTTAATTTAATTAGATTAAAAAAGTTGGTTGATATGAATGTATTTTCTAAAACATCCTAGTCATCTCGCTTAATTTCTTCATTCATTCTCCTCCTTGATTATGGTTGAGGGACACTAATAGAGGTAAATTATGAAAATATTAACAATATTGTTGAAATATTGAACCATAGTTAAGATCTTATCTTATTAGTTAAGATCGTAATTAATGATTGGACCCTATAAATAGAGGTCATAGACTCCTAGTTAATGTATTAAGTGTATAGGATACTAAGATCCACACCATGTTAAGAGAGAGAATAATTTGAATCTCTCTCTAGAGAGGGAGGTTCCTTCAAGATTCCTAGAGTTATGGTTAGTAGTTAATCACTCTCAAATGAGGGATGATTATACTTAAACCCAAGTGGATTGATTTGTATCTTGTAAACATCTAGTTGTTATCAATAAATATTTTTCTTGATTTTATTGTTAACAAATATGAAAATTTTGTCTTATATATAAGGTTAAGATCAATTCCCTAAATATGTCTTATATTAAGAACTGGAGAAATATATTTTATATTTAAAAAATAATATATTATATTATCAAATCCAACTAAATGAGTGATATTTGGACGGAGATGGACCGGTCATTTTCATAATGCTCCCTTAGAAAAGATTAATCATTTTATTAGGAGCACCAGCAAATCTATAAACCTAACGAAATTAACAAGTCCAAGTAGCTAGCTCTATTTCAAATGTTTGAAGCAAATGAGAACCGATAAACTTGCATTTAATATAATCTCAGCAAAGAATTGGTCGGTTTGCATACATAAAATAACATGATATTATAAATGGCTGGGCGGGTACTTTAGTGTATTTTTTTGGGTACAAATATCCTCTTATATGAAGTAATCATGTTCAACAGTTCAAGACTCTGGTCTTAAATGTGAACACCTTTCTCAATGGAGAATTTAAATCTTAGATTTGAACCTTAGTTCATCCGTACTTTATGTGGCCTTTTTCAAGGATCAATTTATTTAGGTATTATTATTATAATAAATTTCTTTTTGCAATCCAATTTTTTATGGTGATTGATGAAAACTTTCTTTTTGCTGATATGACTCTGAAAATTTTTTGTCTGGCTACAATGGAATCTTTTTTTTAAGGTAATATAAGGGTTTTCCTTTTTAAGGTTTAGATGGAAAAAAGTTTTCACCCCTTTCAACAAGTGCGTTTTTTGGAATTTAAATTTGTATTCTCCGTCTTATAGAGTGAGACTCCTTACCACATCTACTGGTTACAATGGAATCTTTTAGATGCTTTTATATAGGATTACATCAGACTACAAGGGAAGGTCGGGATTTCGATTTATTTGGTTCAAAAGCCCACAAATAATGGACCCAAAAAAGCCCATTTAAGTGCCTACCATAACTAAAAGCTAGCCACATCCATTTACCTTTATATGATCTCTCAACTAATTTGTTCTTGAACCCACACCAAGGGCCCAAAAAAAGCACATTTATAGCAGCATGGCCCATAAAGTTGAGTGTTCAAATGTTGCTATGGATCATGGATGTGATATTGTTTTTTAGTAAACAATCCATAGGTATTTCTCTAATCGTTCTTTAAGCATGGAGGTATGTCATAGCTCCAACTAAGCTAAATTTTTCTTATAAAGAAAAACTAGATATTTTTCCTCATGCGTTGCATGGAATGGTGTTTATTATTTATAGCATATTCAAAATATTAATTTGCTAATTAGAGATGAATAAATAAGTGATCTTAATTTAAGGGGTTTATGAATCATCCTTCATATTTGTTTATAGATACTATCCTCATTTATTGAAGACATTATAAACAAATGAAAAACATGGTATATGAGATTGAGAAGTTGTTTTGAAAGAAAAAGGGAAAACTTGTTTGCAGGTATCTATAATTTCACTCAATTTTAAATTTGTTGCATGAGTGTTTTTTCCTCCTAATTAAATACTTTAATTTTGCTCTGTTAATACAATTAACTCTTGTACAAGAGCAAACAATGCTAATACAAAAAATTTATAAAAGCTAATGATATAAACAGAGCAAAATTAATGATTTAACTAATAGAAAAAAAACATACAGGCACCAAATTAAAAATTGAGTGAAAGTATAAGTATTTGCAAATGGGTTTTCCCAAAGAAAAATAACCAAAAGTAGAGTTTTCTTGAGATACATGTTTCATTGTACAAAAACTAAATGTATCAACATAATGATTCATTGGTTAAATGTCCTTCAATCTCCCTCTTATGCAGAACATTATGGATAACTAAATCAGAATGATATCAACTTGTTGTCTATGTTTGATGTATCTTTTATACATGCCATGTCATCAGCTACTTCATCTCTAAGAACATGGATGATAGCATGAACCCCTACATATGAAGGTAAAATTTTTTGAAGACAACTTTTTTTTTTTTTCTTGAGAAAACCATAGGTACTACGAGTCAACTGTATGATATAGAAAGGATTCGCCTAAAATTTGACAATTGAAATTGGGGTCATTAAAATAAGAATTTTGAATGCTTTTATCCAAGTAGTTCTCCATTGTTCTATGTGTAATCTATATTGTGTTTTTTAGGAAATATGGAATCTAAATCTTAGAAATGTGCTCTATTATGGCATCCAAACTTCTAAGAGCATGGAGTCACTTTATATTGGTCAATGTTGTCAAGTACTTTAGAATTGTAGAATTCACCCTCATTGATCTCTTGCATGACACCTTCTCTCACAACATGAACAATTTGGTTTAAACCAAAATCAAATGAAGATGGTGTTATATAGCTCTTTGGATTATTTCATAAAGTGATTCAAGTCTTTTTTCATTTTTTAAGATAGATTTTTTTAAAGATGGCTTTTGAACTTCAAGGATAAATGTTTTTTTTTAAATGGCTTTTGTACTTCAAGAATAAATGTTAAATAATAATAAGTAATAAAAGTTGTTGAAAAAACCAACCGTTTAAAAAAAAAATCAGACCAAATGTAACATAAATAATAGAATATGTTAAAATAAACCCAACCGATAACACAATCCGTTAAAAAAAACTGCTGTTATTATAAGTTTTCAAGAAGTATAATAGAATAGATAGATAGATACTCATCTATATCATTGATCATATGCTCTTAATTATATGAGGATCTTATTGATGAATAACTAAGAAGTAAGTCTGCAGACAGTCAAGTTACAAGGCAAACTGTAAGATATGGGACACATTCTAATAACGAGAAGTCTTTGAAACCTAACTCATCTGAAATTCATTCTATCAAATAAAGAAGGGTAACAAAATATTTTTATGACTGCTTTAAAATCTCGTACTAATTATAACTTGAAAGTTGTTTCTAGTAATGCAGCAACTAAATTAAATCTGCGGCTATAATTTGTGATAGCTTGTTTGGCGGTCCATTACGCTATTTGGTTTGGGCAATTTATGGTGTTTGTGTTCGCTGTTCAGCTTTCCCGTACGTTATATACACACGATTATATTGATGACTTTCTGTTTTCCGGATGTTACATTCTTTCAATACTTCAAACATTTCGTCAACTTTCTTCCAAACAGTTATAGTCCAAAATTACCTGATAGGTATATGATGAGGTATGACACACACACACACACACATGAGAGTTAGTTGCCACCGACAATACAAGCATCATGTCCATTCAACTTGAATAATGTAATTTAAAAACCACCAATATAATATAGCTCTCCAAACTTTGTATAGAAAAACCATAATATCCTAAATATAGATACCCAACACGAGCAAGCCTCTTCCCTCTTTCCTTTTCTCAAGACGAGAGACATTTTTACAGCATACAGTATACCTCCTTTGATTTGCAAAAACCTCTCAAATATATATATATATATATGGACACAAAACTCAAGAAAAGTTCTTTTGAGTATTTACTCAAGTTCTTCAGTAATTTAAGAATAATATATAACATGGGGATAGATATTTAAAAATATATCAACATGGCAGGTGACTTTTTGTGAAGAACCTGACAACAAAAACCTAAGAAATACCTGTTCTTAAGTTATGCCATTGTTGTTTTTACTATGAGTAATAGATTAAGGGTCAGGATGAGCGGCAAAGTACGCTAAAACCCCAACAAAAGGAGCATTAATATAGGTAGTGGGCTCAGACTTTCTGAAATTAGCTCGATCATCCTCGTACTCATCGTCTTCCTCGGGCCCTCCAACAAGAGCCCCGACGAGAAGATTAGGGTTAGGGTTAGAAGAATTGAAATACACAGAGCCTTCTTTGCATGCAATGAACTGAGGGTAGTCCTTAATAGAAGGAAGAGAAGAGCCACGGTGGTGAATCCTCTGAGGGTAACGGTCGCCGTAACCGACCATGTAGGACAGTCCCATGGGGTTGTCGCCGAGGATGTAGTCAACTTGTCTCTTGGCGATGCGACGGAGGGTGGCCGGAGTGATGTCGGACAGGGTCCCACAAGTTAGGGTTTGGGAGGAGCGAGAGAGATAGTTGGCGTACACGAGTTGAAGGAAGGAGAGAGAAGTTGAATGCTGTAAATTGCTGCCTCCAGGTCTGTAAATGAGGCCTCCAGGAGTGTATTGGATTTGTGAGGCTGGTGATTGGGGTACCAGTGTGCATATGAAGTTCTCGGCTGACTCCCTATAGGATTGTAGTGAGTCCATGCTTCCTTCTACTGATTCCTGAAAATTATATTAATTTTACTTAATCAATGAAATGTTTCAGTGTTATAGATAGATAGAATAGAGCCATGTATATATTCATGAAAAAACTAAATTGATAGGGGATCCGGTTTTTCGATTAAGAACCTTGAGCCTATTTTATAACACAGTAATATACTTCATAATTTGTTTGGAAGTAATTGCGAAATCTCAATGTTACTCGGAGAAATCTTTTTTAATCTCAATGTTGTCGCTTTAAAAATTTCAAAATGTAGCAATAAATACGGTGGCACTCCCATTCACCTACATAATCATTGGGGCAAATTTGAACCTTATATAACCCTTCATTTTTTTTATACAGTGGAAAAATAACCTTAACCCTTCATAATATAACATGTTTTTGTTATAAAAACTTTCTAATTAACTAATTACACAAACTCTTTTAACTAATGATTTTTAATGGGGATAATTTTGATATTACCTCGTGTCCTTGACATGAGAGCTATTCAATTGATTTGAGTAGATTAAATAAATGTAATTTTAAGCGGAGGAAATACCTTGGAGACAAGTACTTTAAGGCCAGCATGCTTGTTTTCCCAGCCAAACTCATTGATGTTCTCTTCAGCACCGAAAGCTTTGGCATTGTATTGGAGGTAGTTTAAGAAATCATCGTCTCCTGTTGCTCTCCTTAGCCATGCTGCTCCCCATAACAGCTCGTCCTGTATCGTCTTCATTTCTTGATTACTCACATATATTATTTTTAATAAATTATATTTATATTGCATCATTATTTAATTAGTAATCAGGTTAATTTAATTTACCTGGTAGCCTCCAAAGTTGCAGTAATAAGGGCAAGCACCTTCCCTAACATGATCGTTGTCCGTGTAAGCACCTCTGTAGTTATCAGCATACTGAAATGCCTTGATCGCATTTCGTAGCAGTGTCTCGGAATATCCGGGGTCCGACGGCCGGAAAGCTATGGAAGAAGCGGCCAGCGCCGCCGCCGTTTCGCCGGCAATGTCGGAAGCTGGATTAGGCGCATCAATGGCGTAAACCGTCCTGTCTGTGTCCATGTCCTCTGGCCTCTCCCAACAGTTGTGGTCTGAGCTCGGATCCCCCACCTTCAATTTTCATTACGTTCGGATCATACACGTCAATAATAATCCATCAATTATCAATTAATAATAATTAAATGCCTGTTAATTTAATCGGTTAGTGAGGGAGTACACTATCGTCATCAGCGCGTGGGTGAAGCATCTTATTCCAAAAGAAGAACCTTGACTTACAATCCTTAGGTTACTTACTAGTCTGGAAGATTCTTCGCCCCACATATCATGTATTCTTTTTTCTACCGATCATGTAATAGAAATACTTCATTGTTCCTAATTATAGGATAAAGTTGATTTTTTCAGAGAAATTAAGGAAGCTAATTAAATTACGTTAGAGTATTTTTATTTTTATTTTTTTCTTCAAACTAATTAGTTTGACTAATAAACTAATATATAATATAAGGATACATAACATATGATATGATTAAGTAACTTATTTAGCTTCCTTGATTTCTCCAAAAAAGTTAACTTTATCTTATAATTAGGACCGAAGGTAGTACTCAGTTACTAATTCAAAAATAAATTAATAAAATTTAAATTTTAAAATTCAAAGTACATTAAATTTAAGTCGTTTATATTGTGATAAATTTGAAAATTTAAAAACTCTTTTTTAACACACATTTCCTACGCATAAAAATAAAATTGATCAATATTGGTCCCTTTGAATCATCAGATTAAAATAAAAAAGAAGATCAATATTAAGGGAAAAGAAAGTGGCCCAATCATGTGTGCACGAGAGAATGCGAAATAAAATTGTATATATAGGAGAATTTCATATGAACAAGCGAGCGAGAGTAATGAATAGAAACTTTAAATATATATCAGGATGGAGAGGTAGTTATGAGTAGGACAAAATTGAAAGAAAGTGAATTGAATGTTACGTGAAGACGAAAGGGTCAAAACATATAGAGAAGAAAAAGGCGAGAGGAGTAATGTGACTACATAACCGTGCCAAGAAAAAAAAAGGTGACCACGTAACTACATTCTCGCTGCCCATTCACGCACTGAGAGAGCACACAACACAAGATCATGCCTACCCTTTCAATTCTCCAAACTAACCTCACCTACCATCTCAATCTGTTAAACCTCAAGACACTGCAATTGGATTGGATTGGATTATTACAATCATATATATATATATATATATATCTTCAATAATGAATGGTGGATTTGTATAAAACGGTTTTAATTCATTCACAAATTCATTACGTGAAAATGATTCGTTAATTTGGAATGAACTTGCCTGAACAAAAATCCGATCGGGCTGAGACACAGTCTTGAGCAGATAATCGGTGGCCCAGCGAATAGCGACGAGGCAATTCCGAAGCTCCTTAGGAGGCATCTCATCTCCGAATTCGACGACGCTCCAAGCCAGCATTGTGGCGGTGAACGCCATCGGGAACCCAAACTTGACGTTGTCGCCGGCGTCGTAGTAGCCGCCGGTGAGGTCTGCGTTGTAATACCAGCCGTCGCTCAGCCCTGAATGGCCTCTCCATTTCATTCTCTGGTTGTCCGGCAGGTACCCCGATCGCTGGCCCTCGAAGAACAAGATCGCTTTCGACAATGCTTCTCTGTAATCATGAGCGGTTCCAGGATCGGGCAACATAACGAGGAAGAAGATGAACAGAGTGAGGTGAGAGAATTTCAGGAGCTTCATTGTTGATTACTAGTGAGCACTATGTGTGTTTGATGAAATGCTCTGTGTTGAAACTGAAATGAAAATGCGTTTATATATTGTAGCAGAGAGAGTCGTCGTCACACGGGTTTGAGACTTGAAAGCCAAGCGAGCGAGAGGGAGAGACTCTGAATGCTTTGGGAAAACAGTTATGTCTTCTTTTATCATAATGTTAATGCTTTAAATTTTGAAATAAATGCTCATTATTTTTAACTCTCTCTCAAATATACTTTCTTTAGTTCTAATTATAAGATAAATTTGATTTTTTTAGAGAAATTAAAGAAACCAATTAAATTACTTTAGAGTGTTTATATTTTTAGTATCCTTAAATTATATATTAGTTTATTAGTCAAATTAATTAGTTTGAAAAAAAAATAGAAATATAAATACTCTAAAGTAATTTAATTGACTTCCTTAATTTCTCCAAAAAAATCAACTTTATCTTATAATTAAGCCCAAAGGAAGTATGACATATATTCCAACTCATGAATTACTCAACGAGTTTATTGCTCCTGTATTTATAGTTTGTAAAATCATGTCAACTCGGTTCTTAAACAAGTACGAGCTACAAATTTAGTTTAATTTGTGAGTTCACGCATCAGGTTTATCATCTCTATTTACAAAATCATGTCAACTCACTCTTAAACTCATACTCAATTTTTGAATTTGATTGTGTTCAATAACTTCATATATGTCATTTATATAAAGGGGGAATTAATTTTTTAGTCTTTATAGTTTTGATTTAACTGTAACTCAATCTCTATACTTTAACTTACAATTCAGTCTCTATAGTTTTAACCATTTTATACTACTCAATCCCTATTGTTTTGACTCGGTTATAATTTGATTCCTAAACTTTGACTCATTACAACTTAGTCCCTATAATTTTAACCATTTTATAAATTAGTCATTGACCTTTATTATATGTTTGATTTTATTTTTTAAAACATAGGGATTAAATTATAAAATGATTAAAACTATAGAGACTATGTTGTAGTAAGTCAAAGTTTAGGAATCGAGTTACAATCAAGTTAAAAATGTAGGAACTGAGTTATAATTGAATCAAAATTATAGGAACTAAAAGATTAATTTTTCCTTAATTTAGGAATAGTGATGATACGTTAGAAATGTTCCATTAAATTTCTTGAGTATGATGCATTACCAATAAGTTAAGAGATAAAAATAAATTCTTACAAACAAGTTTATATATATAATATAAAAAAGATGTTAATTAACAATGAGAATAAACTCTGATGAGCATCCTGATGTCACATTAATATTGGAGATTCAATCGATGCTGAAACGTGAGTGGGAAGTGGAGCTGCTACACTGTTGTCGAAAGGCGAATAGAGTGGCTGATCGCTTCGCAAAGATAATATGGGATATGGCGGTTGATTTTCTTGTTCTTCATAGAGAACCTGCTGAAATGAAACAATTGCTTATAGATGATGCTGTGAACCAGAATTTTTATACTGACTTAATAGAATAGAGCTCTTGGGGCTGTTTGTTTTTATTCTTTCACTATCAAAAATAAAAAATAAAAAGAAGAGAGGTGAGGGTAGCGATAAAGGAAAGCGCCGACAGTAAAATGGGAATTGGAGTGAGGTCACATGCAAGCACAAACAAAGGACACGAAGTGTGAGGGTGCGCATTGCTTGAGCCTGAGGGAAAGGTGATGGAGGCTTTATTTGTGGGCCCAATTCCAGTCCCTCTCTAATTATTTGTAGCATTGATTTTTACCTCCCTGCTTAAATAAGTATATAATAATAATATTAATCTGAATTTGTTTCATTTGCTTTGTTTATTTTATACGTGGCATATTATAAAGTCGACGGTACTAGTACATTTGACGCTTATAAATGATAATGTGATTTTGGTTCTTCATTAGGCCGCCAAGATAAATTTGTTGTTGAGTATATATAATTTTTTAGTCATTTAATATCCGTTTGTTTCTGTTTTCTGTTTATTTTTTAAAAATAATTCTTGAAAATGAATAAAAAAAAATATTTTGATACTCCCTCCGGTCCTAATTATAAGACAAAGTTAATTTTTTTGGAAAAATTAAGGAAGCCAATTAAATCACTTTAGAGTACTTATATTTTTAGTATCCTTAGATTATATATCAGTTTATTAGTCAAATTAATTAGTTTGAAGAAAAAAATAAAAATAAAAATATTCTAAAGTAATTTAATTGGTTTCCTTAATTTCTTCAAAAAAGTCAACTTTATCTTATAATTAGGACCGGAGAGAGTAGTTATTTTAAGAAATCTGTTTTTGAAGTTCATTGTGCCCTCTGTGGCTAGCAATAATGTAGTGGTGATCGTCGTTATGCTGTGGTGTTGGTAGTAGATAAGTGACAGCCTCAAAACACTAAAAAATAGAAAAAAAACAAAACAAAACACCTAAAAACTGTTTTTACTTTTTAGTTTTTAAAAACAAGTTTCTGTTTTCTTAAAAAAACAATTTATTGAAAACAATTTGGGACAATTTGGGAGAATTAAGGAGAAAGATCAAGGAAATCAAAATATTTATTAATAAAAATATTTAAAATTATAATTATTTTCAAGGAAAAAAATTAATATATAAATTTTTAATTACAAAATTAACCTTCCCTATTGTTTGGTGGCTATTTATCAAATCTGATGATATTTAAATGTATATTTTAATAAAAAAAAACATCTATATACAACTCAATGTTTTTATAATATTATCTTTTATATACATCAGATTATCTTAAAAGTTTCACAAATTAAAATAGCTCTAAAATTTATAAATAATTAGAAATATTCCTCTATAGATTTTGATTATTTATACAAACTTAAAAAAAAATATTATAATATATTCCTTTTAAAAATATGTGCTTTTTCAGGGAAAAAAGCTTAAACAAATGTGGTGCACCTAAAAATAAAGTTATAAAAATGAAAAATACTAAAATTTAAAATTCATAAACAATAAATTCCTAAATAAACCCCAGTATCACATAAATCTCAATATCTAAATAAAAGCAAAATCAATTTAATGACATACTTGATGAGGAAACATCAATTGATAACTAAATGTTAAATACTTAAGATGGGGGTTAAAGAAAATGTAAGGGGTTAGATCAGGGTTAATTTCATGATTCAAGATTTATATTCAAATTTTTAGTCCTTTAGGGCTTGTTTGGTATGAGGGGAGGGGAGGGAAAGTAGGCGGAGGGAAAAAAAATTTTAAGATGGATTTGAAAAAATGAAAGACATGGAGTATGAAGTTTTTAATTCAGTATTCTTACTCTTTAATCTTACATATTATCTATGTTAAAATTTTGTAACCCCACTTTTTCAATTTTCTTAAATCTAACTCATAAAACTTTTCCCTCCCCTCCTTTCCCCACCAAATCCCTCACACCAAAAAGACCCTTAAGGTAATTATAATTCTTAAGGTCCTTATTAATAAATATTCCTTTTTCTTAGTTCTTCTCCCTAATTTTTCCAAACAATTTTTTAAACAAATATTTTTATTTTTTATTTAAAAAAATTAAAAATAAAAATCCAACAAGCCCTTCCGTTTTCTGTGAGTCATTTCTATACAGTCTTCATTTTTCTTTCCAAAAGAAAACAACAATATCAAGTTTTAGTCTATGTTTGGGAACACTAATTTTTTGAATATAAGTATTTATTACGTAAGTCGAGATAAAATTCTTCTTACATACTTATCTCGTATACCGTGAATCACAATCTATAAACACTTATTATCTAAAAATAAGTTATTCCAAATGAGCACTTAGAATAAAAACATAACGAATTACGGTGTTAGTTTAAAGATCAGGTATGAATAGTGGTCTCTTATTTGAATATTGGGTATACAATTGTGATAATTATTCAGAGATATTGAAGGTACCTCATTATAGAACTACATTTCAGTAAGTTGGATTAGTTGATTACTAATAGGACTGGATACCAATGGAGTAATCTAAAAAAGACTGAGGATGACATCATACTTAACATTTGCAATAACAGTTACACGGGAGCGCGTGAGATATGTTTGGGGGGGGGGGAGTGGGCTTCGATTTTGAGTAACTGGCTAAAGAGGGGGTAGAGAAGGGGTTGGAGGCACTTGGATTCCGAAAAATGTGAAGAGCCAAGATAAAGAGACTTCAAAATATACTTATCCCTCTAATCAAGATAGCAAAAAGCGGCTCTGTGATTGTGAATTGTGCCCTTCTTTTTTGTTTTTCTTCTTGTTTTTTTTTTTTAAATTTCCCTTTTTTGATCTTCATATAGTCCAGTACCACTCCAATTTGGTGTCCACAAAATACAAGGGACATTCCCTTTCCTTCATGTGTTTAACAAAAGTCATATATTTGTTTTCAAAATTTTTAAAATAATATATATTATATGTATACTACATCGTGTCCTTAATATAAAACATACTTAACTATTTTAGGTGGATTAAGAAAATTGGTCAAATTTGTTATTTGTCAAGAATAAGTATTGATTCCCCTAAAATGCCGTCTTAAATTATTTACATTGAAACTATCCTTTATGCAAACATCTTTATCATGTTAGGGATAATTTAGGAAAACTATAAAAAAATATAGGGGACAAAGTAAATTGAGGTGTTATATTTTAGAACAAAAATCATCCTCATCTAGCTATTATATTAAGAACATGAAGTAGTATTATCCTTTTATGGTATAAAATAGCAGAGGCAAAGAACGTGGTTGGTTCTTTGTACATTTAGTGCATGTATCATATAGAGTTTGCCTTCAACATAAGATGCTTGGATGGATTCATTCCCCAAGGATTAATTACAGACATTGAGAAATTTAGGCCTTGTTTGATTATTTTATTTTATTTTTTTCAAAATTGTTTTATAAAACTGTTTTTTAAAAGAAGTTTTGAAAATAAAAAAAAAAATTGTTTGCATAGATGTATTAAAAAAAAAATTTTTGAACTGACGTGACAGTGTCTGTTGAAGGTAAGGTAATTAAACCTGGATTGGTTATTGAACCGGCCGGGGTATTGGGTCAACGGTTAGTGGATCAAACCGGAGTTAAATCAGGGCTAACCTGGGACTAAACCAGTGAGAAATTGAAGATTTTAGGATCACTAATATGAAATTCAAAAAAAAATTTAAAAATTTTGATTTTTTTTTAAATAAAAAAATCTGACCCGTACCGGTCTTCCGCCCGATTGGCCCGATCCCAGTCTGGTCCAGGTCTGATTACCTGGGTTGAAGGTGATGACGTGTCGATGATTGTCACCGGTAGTGTGGTGTCAATAGTGAATAGGTGACAACCTCAAAAAATAAAAAATAAAAAAACAAAATTAAAGAAAATAATTTAAAACTGTTTTTGTTTTTTAGTTTTTAAAAATATTTTTTATTTTTTATTTTTTCAAAACAACTTATTGAAAACCGTTTTTTAAAAAAACTGTTTTTTAAAACAAAATCAAAGAACCCCTTGGTGATGGGGAGTTCAATAGAGTCATTGATTCCAATTTGTCTATAAACTTGTAGAATCTAGATGAAAGGTTTTTTAACATATTTGATCATTTGGAATCTATCCTTTTTTCAGTACATTCCTCACCACAACCTTTCAAAATGTCGACGTATTAATTAGATGGTACTTGAAATTTAAAATGAGAGTGAAGTGCATAGCGTATCTGATACTGTAATCTTATCATGAATCACATTTTAAAACCTTATTACTCACGAAAAACGGAGAATGTGGAATCATTCATATATCCCTAGCTTGAAGCTTCTGATAAAGATATAATATTTCAAAAACTCTTTATCATAATCTTGATGTGAAAATTAGCGTAAAGTCGTACGCTGTGCAACTTGGGAGACTCGGAGGTGGGCTAAATACGATCACAGTTCGAATATCCAAAAAAGTGTAAATTAATAATAATAATAATAATAATAATATCTGCACTGGAAATTACTAACTCATTGATGTAATCATCCCCTCGAGCTATATTAAGAAATATTAATCAGGGTTTGAGCCCTTTGAGGTAAGCCCAATTGTCCAAGACGAGCTTCGCTGCATCGTTGATCTAGGCCCACAAATCGGCCGACTCTTGTTGGACCGTTTCGAGGTCCATTGGGCTTCTCGTGATCTCAGTCCTGCCAAACATGTGGGCCCCACATACTGGCTCTTTTATTTTAGGGTTTAGGGGCAAAAATACCTATAAATTTTTTTTTTTTTTCAAAAGTGCATCCACCACCATAAACTTTTTTTAGGTGCAAAAGTAACCATAAACTTTCAAAAAGGGGGGTAAAAGTGACACTTCCGTTAAAACTAACTAACAACCGTTAACTTTAGTGCAAAAGTACCAAAATGCCCCTATCTTAAAAAATGATTAAGGGGCAAAAATACACATAAACTTTTTTCAAAAGTGCATATACTATTATAAATATTTTTTGGGTGCAAAAGTAACTATGGACTTTCAAAAAAGGGGCAAAAATGCATTTCCGTTAAAACTAATAGTTGTTCACTCTAGTACAAAAGTACTAAAATGCCTATGGGGAGGCACATCATAGGTAGAGCAGGGAATACGGGCCGGCCCGTTTAGGCCCGCTTCCTAAAAAACCCCGCAATTTTTAAAACCCGCAGCCCTACAGGGCTGACCCTTCACGGGCTCGGGCTTGAACTCATTTTAATTAAAAAAAATCTTTTTCAAATTTTACAATTTATTTATTATTTTACCTTAAATTGAGATGCATTATTTTTAAAAATTATAAATTTTTAGTTAAAATAATCATCTAAAGTCCAAATTAGCCTCTTTTTTAAAATTTAAATAAATAAACCATTGAAGAAAATAAAATAAATCAAACCATTTAATAAGTGTTTACCTGTTATTAATACTTTATTAGGTACTTAGTTGTCTCTCATATTGATAATTTGATATAATGATATTATATATATTAATTTATTTTTAAAAAATATTAAACGGGCCTAAAATGGCCAGCCCTAGGCCCGCTTCCTGTTTTATCCTCTAAATCATAAGCCCGGCCCTTGACGAACTCGGCCCGAATTCCCTGCTCTAATCATAGGGGGCAAATGGTGCGCTGCAGACGGTGTGCAACAACCCATTAGGTTTGATGTTTCCTAAGATGGGCGTCACCGGAGCTCTAACATTTACTATGTTAGCTGGCAAACAAGAACCCTGAGTCCAGAATCTGTGTATGACTAAAGGATGAAAACAATAATGGCGGTGAGGAAAAAGATCATAGGGGTGCTCAACAAAGGAAGTGAGAGAAAGGTCGATGGGGACGGCGGTAAAGCTGTTGAACACTGACTGTAGTAGTTGATGGTGAAGCTTCAATTTCTTCCTCTTCCTCCCTGTTCCAAAGTCTCAATCTCTCCTCTTTGCCAAGAAGTGTAGACTGCCATGATAATGATGCTTGATGGAGGGAGTGAACTCACAATCCACAGTGATGATGGCAAGAACAGAGAGGGAGACTTTTTTTGAGAGAAGGGTATTTTGGTACTTTTGCACTGAAGTAAATGACTGTTAGTTAGTTTTAATGGAAGTAACACTTTTACGCCATTTTTAAAAGTTCGTGGTTATTTTTGCACAAAAAAAGTTTGTGATAGTGGACACATTTTGAAAAAATTTATGGGTATTTTTGCCCCTTAACCTTTGTTTTAGATAGGGGTATTTTGGAACTTTTAAACTGAAGTTAACGACTGTTAGTTAGTTTTAACAAAAGTGTCACTTTTGCCCCATTTTTAAAAATTCATGGTTATTTTTACACCTAAAAAAAGTTTATGGTGGTTGACGCATTTTGAAAAATTTTATGGGTATTTTTGCCCCTAACTTTTTTTTAGGTAGGGGTATTTTGGTACTTTTACATTAGAGTTAAATGCTGTTAGTTAGTTTTAACAAAAATGTTATTTTTGCCCCTTTTTTAAAAATTCATGGTTACTTTTTCATCTAAAAAAAGTTTATAGTGGTAGATGTACTTTTGAGAAAAATTTATGGATATTTTTATCCCTTAACTGTTTATTTTATTTACTGTATTTGTTTGAGAAATTCAGCAATTATAAAAACGTGAAGTAAAGAAGTCTTTGCAGGAAAAAGCGACATACATAGAAACAACAACAAAAAATGTACTACTCATCTATAATCAACTTTCTTGCATTTGCATTTTTTTTTTTTTGTCCTTTTGTTGTTTTTTGAATGAGAGGTACATTTTTTAGGGTGTGTTTGGTTTGAGAGGAGGTAAGGGAACAAATTATAATTTTAGATGGGAGAAATCCAAAATTTACTTTTTCATTCTTTTAAATTTTGGATTCCCGCCCAAAATATATCCTCTCATCCCTTTTAAATTTTGGGTTCCTACCCAAAACTTAAATACATTTCATCTAAAAAAATAATTTAACCTCCCTCTCCCTCCCTACCCTCCCCTCTCCTCAAACCAAACCAAAGACACCCTTAGTCTCAAATATAAGGATATAGTTTGGTATTCCAAAGTATAAAACACCTCATTAAGTGCCTTTTTCCTAAAATGTCCTTCATTAATCATATCGAACACATGTTAGCCTACCAAAAAGAGCAAATATTATGAAGGCCTTGCATAGACTCTTACTAGAATCGAACAATTAGTGATATTAACACCTACATCGCCACTCCAACTAACCTCAATCAATCCCAAGCAAACACTAAAATTGAGATGGGGTGTTTGGTTTAGTTTATTTCAAGTAACATATATACCACTGGGAGTTTTGTCTTGTAAAGTATAAAATGTTATTTTGTAGGAGCTCCCAAACACCTCTAAGACATCCCCCAACAATTCGAATTCTTGCGTACTTAACACACTATTATATCTTAGATTATGTCTAAGTGCTTATCACATGGTGTTCATCACATCACTATGATGAGATTTGTGCGTTGGAATTATGATTCATTGGGTGGTTGCTATAGTTTCTTTTCCTCTTTTTTTTTTTTTTTTTGGGTGGCAGAAATGACATATGACCAAAAATCCATTTATGTTGGTCCATTGATGCAGTTAAGTGCATTGAACATTAATCGGTGGACTGTTATTTGATGATGCCCCACGGACCCACCACCCTCCATAATTGGCTCCACATGCACGCACGTTAATTTCAACGGCGGCTCACGCTTTCCCTCACGCCTACATTTCTCATCGGCCTTTTTTCCAGCCAAAATAATTCTAATTCTAATTTAAAATTTTATTAATGCCTACGCATCTATAACTTCTTCTTTTTTTTTTTTTACCTGACCTATGCATACATAGCTTCAAAGTTGAAGTTAGGCACATGTGCCCTTTTCCTGTCATTGATCGCACACATTATCCTTAATTAGCCCTTTATTGTTTATTGAGTAATAATTTTAAATAAATCCCCTCCATAAATGGATGTTGACACGTATGTTTTTATATCCTTTATTGAGGAGAAAGCATTTTTTTTCCGGGCACACCACACATTTCTTCCCCAGTTGGAGACAATCATATTCAAAGTATTATTGGACAGTAAATACGTGCACCTTTCTCAAAATTTGAACATTGATCGATCATATTACGGTGGATTAATATCTTCTGTTGGATTCAATTGGTTGGTAAAAGGTAT
The DNA here is from genome assembly GCA_963855925.1 of Inga laurina. Classification (NCBI taxonomy): domain Eukaryota; kingdom Viridiplantae; phylum Streptophyta; class Magnoliopsida; order Fabales; family Fabaceae; genus Inga; species Inga laurina. The sequence goes on along the minus strand of OY979702.1, from coordinate 59,744,708 downwards.
ATTTAATGTCTATTATGTATGGTATGGAAAACTATATGTCAACTCCGTAACATCCTGATCCTACAACTTGAAGAAGAAGATTGTGGTCTTTAATTTTGATTGGATTTTGATGTAACAAAATGATGTAGCACTTCTCCTACCATTTGTATGGTAGAAGATCAATTTCTTCAGGTGAAAAAAAATCAATTTTCAATCAATATTAAAATTTTTTAATATTAAATAATAAAGTATATTAACATGCTGCATATATCTTTCTTAATCACATTGCACATGTATAGATCCTCTGCTCATCTCAAAGAAGAGGAAGTGCTCATTCTTAAGTTTGAATAGTGGAAATTTAATTATATATATATATTAAAATTATTTTTTTATTATTTTAATTGTTTTTATTTGAAATACAGAAAAGTATGAAATATAAATTGCGTTAACTATTAACTTAAAGAATAATTCAAGCTTGAAACTTTAAAACGCAACCCATTCAAATCAAAATTAAATGATTCGAATCTCACCATAAAAATAATTAATTCATGCTTAAATTTACAATCAAATTGAAATATTCTCCGGCCATAACAATTTTTTATTTTAGTAATTAATAAAAAATATTTATATTTATAATTTTATGATATTTGGTACCATATCAATTAATATAAATTCAAATAAACCTAATACTCCTCCAATAAGTGTGTGTTTGGATTAACTTTTGTAGAATAACTTCTGGAGAAAAAGTAGAGAATAGATTTTGAAAAATAAATTATGAGAAGAATAGATTATGGGAAACCATGGTTTTGATAAAATGAGAGCGTTTGGATGTTGTGATCAGAATAGCTTTTTTCATGGTCAAATTACTAAAAAGGACATTAACTTTTGTGATAATTACATATAAAGAATAAGATTATATTTTATGTATTATTTAAGGGTTAATGTCCAAATTTAACAATCAAGTTTTTCCTGAAGGACGTCTGGTACAAATAAATTTTGGAAGATGAAAAATAACAATGAACAATTAACAAGGATGTAAATTTAACAAAACCGTTAAATTTGACCTAACAACGTTAAATTATAAGAAAATAAAACTCCTGACGGTATTAAAAATGATATATCTTAAACCATTATTTAACATTAAATTTCATAATTAATACAAAAAATGAAATAATTTTGTCTATATGTAATGTTAATTAATTTAAATAATTTTTTAATATAATTAAATTAGATAAATAAGTTTTATATTAAGGATAAGAGGGAGTATTAAAATTTTAAAATTCTAAAAAAAAGTGAAATAGAGAAAAAACGTTGAAATTAAAAAAAAAAAAGATAAGAGAGAGTGTGACATGGGGCTCACAAATAGAAAATAACCAATGAGAGTGAGAGGGTGAGACCTACAAAGTTGAAAAGGTAAGAAAAAATAGATTATGCACAAACCATGGTTTTGGACACCAAAACCATGATTTAGAGTCAAAATGGATTATTTGGGAATGAGAGGGTGTTTGGCTGTTTTTGGGTCCAAAATAGCTTTTTTAAATTGAATCCAAACACCCTCTAAATATAAGAGTGGGTTAGGAGGTTGGTTTTGATTCTAAATATATTATCTAAATTTATTTTATTTATAATATTTATTAATTTTCTTTAAACTAAATTACCTAATTTATAAATTGATACAGTAATATAATTTAATGTTATAGAAATGATGTTTTGGGAAGATCAATTTACATTTATTAAAATATGATCCTGAAAGAAAATCTTGGGTCAACTTATATCTTCCTCACATTGCCTACTTCCCACTGGACCTCTCCATTTGGCACTAACACAGATTCAGTGGTCTCAGATCAATAATACATAACTTTAAAAGTTTCAATCAGTCTCCCCCACCTTCTTTTTCTGTGAATCCATCACCATCACATCATTCCACACTGAGCAAGCAAATTTGAATGATTCAAATGCAATTTAAATATCAAAGACCTCACTCTCAATAAATGGCTCAGATTAAAAGACTTGCATATATTCATAAATATAGATATATATATATATTTTCTCCCCTGCTTCTACTTTACCCTAGTATTAAAATATAAGTTAAATCAACTGCCCTAAATTCTAAAGTAATACAAACAATAAATCTCCGCCTAATTAATACCTACTTGTAACCTTCCCAGCTGACCTCCACTAATTAAGACTGACCGTTAAATACTATAGTACAAAAACCAAACCGGTTTGGATCCGGTTTACTAGACTCCGATTGTGGACTTTGAAACTTCAGAAGCTCTGGACCATTTGTGTTTGGCTCAAACCGGCCTCCGGACCAACAGTCTCCTTCCTCCTCCTAATCTCCAACACTTTGCGATGGCTATTTGAGTGCAAATCACTCGAGAAAGTTGGGCTACAGGCTGGTCTATACTCAGGAAAAAGCCGACCGGACTTGAACCGGACCCCGCACGCGTTACACAGTGTTTTGGCGCCTAGTGGGCCGGTTCTCCACTGTGGCGTCTTTTGCACATGACAATGACTGCACCGACGCTGGAGCTGTGACCCACTCGTTTCCCCTTCTACCGGATTCCTCTTTTTCTGCTTCATAGCTGGCGCTTCACCGGCGAAGACAGCCGAGGATGACTTCGGAGATGACCGGGAAACGAAGAGAATCGGGCTGGATAACCAGACACGAGCGTTGGCTTTTCTATATTTGGTACTTCTCGTTTTCACCGGAATTTTAGACGGAAAACGAGGAGTTTTCGCCGTCGCTGAGTCCGGTCTGAGCTCCGTCGCAGAGTGCTTCTCCGCCTTCGACTGCTCTGAGCAAACCGGATACGAGAACTCTAGAAGAGAATCGTCCACAAAGTGAGAAACCCACTCTAGGTCTGCTAAATCATCGGTCAGTAGAAAATTCAAACAGGTTTTATATTTCAATTCCTCGCCAGGAAATCGTGAAGCTTGTGAAATTAAACTCGCCGGAACGGCGAGCTTGCTTGCGAAAGCCGACTCTGAATCTCCGGTGCCGGAATCACTGCCGGAGTTAGAGTTTAAATCGTCGGAAACAAAGGAACCATCTTTTTTCTCGTCGTCGTCTTCGAAATCGTTTTCCTTTTCAACAAACACATGCTGAAACTCGTCATGAGACAAGTCAAGAAGGTCATCCACCGAGAAATCCTCGCCTGTGACGCCGTTGTTTCCGTTCAGGTACAAAATTTCCTCACAAAACGTTTTCTGTTGAAAAGAAAGTTCTGTTCGTAAACTGGGTTTCAAAGCTTCGGCTGCAAACTCCATTTCTGCACACAGTTTATTCAATCAACATCTGAAGAAAAGATTTTGAAACTACGAACTATGAAGCTCGTGAATTTTTTATTACCTGATAGAAGAAGACGAAGGAAGGAATGATGCGAAACCACACAAGAGTTTTTAATTTTTTGTGGGTAGAATGAAAGCACAGAAACAAATAGAGGGAGATTCGTGAGCGAAACAGTTGCTGGATTATTGGTGTTATGACCTTTTTTATCTTTATCTCTTTCTCCTTTTCTTCTTACGACGCTCTCACGACCAAATTTCAATTTAAATATGCCACCAAATTTTCCAAGAGAGGGTGGCTGAATCAGGCGTGGGACAGTTGGTCTTTGTGGTGGCCTGGTGGGGTTGACCATGTTACTACTGAGGGTAATATATTCTTAAAATAATAGGGTAAAATACTTTAACGTATAAACTCTTCTTTTTTTAACTAAAATACCCTTATTTAATATAAAAATTATTTAAACATTTATATTGACGAAAAGCATTATACAATCAAGAAATAATTCTAATATATTTTTTCAAAATCTCTACTATATTATAGAATTTATTAATTTTTATTATATTATAAAATTTTATAATTTTTTGGTACATAAAAGTTTATAATTTTAATTTTTCATCATACTTGTTTGAGATGATAAAGGGTAATTTAGTCAATAAAAATTATTATAATTAAAAAATATATTTTTGGAATCATTTTAAAATATTCTTAATGGGATTAACGGTTTGGATTTAAATGTAAATTTTCAAAATGGAGGGAAAGTCTAAATAATTAAAGTAAAACACAAGGATGGTAAGAGAATTTTACTCAAAATAATAATAAAAATAATTCTTTACAATCATAAAAATTATTATTAAATTCAAATTAAAGTAATATATCCTGAAAAACAGGAATATTGATAAATACATCATAATACTTTTTTTTGCCGATGAAATACTGCATAATATTTATTTAAAATAAATTTATTTATTTGAACCTCTGTAAATTTAGAAATATTACATTTTATTTTCATCTATTTGTCCACTATTTTTTATTGGGTTAAGCTCTAATTTTAATTTAAACGTTTTCGTTTAAGAACCTATTTGGATTAGTTATAAAAGTTATTTTTCTAATTTAATTTACAATATATAAAATAAGCATACAATAGGAGTTTTGCTTTGACTTACATGAGCGTGTTTTTCCAACACCAATTTAAAAATGCTCTAAAACTTGTGATACATGCAAAAGTTTTATTTTTTTTTTATGTTTAATGTTATCCTTAAAAGCGTTAAAATAAGAGTAACATCATCATACTCTAACAATAACCAAATAGACATCAGTCATATCAAACCTTATAGTTATGCCACGCATGCTTTTACGTGGGAATGTTTGTACTTTCTTCTTTAATAATTTTTATTCCAGAAGTTTCCTAATTCTTTTTTCCTAAGTTCCAGAAGTTTTCACAAAAAAAAAAAATATATATATATATGGCCAAATTTAACATAAACCAAAATCACATATAGCATAAAATGCTGTTGAAGGTTCATCCTATCCCTGGTATTCCTTTTCCTTTAAGCATCATCATAAACTAGTTGAATTCATCACTATCATATATGGATATTTTTTTCCCGGAAAAATATGAATATCGAACTCTTGTAATTTAATTCATCTAATAAAATTTTGAATGTAATAATGCTTTAATTAATTTTTTTTGGGTATTACAGTGGGCGGGCAGGGAGATGATGTCTCGCAAGTCGCAAGTCGCAAGTCGCAAGGACAGATAAGTTTTAAAAATACATTATAATTTCAATAATATTTAACCTTTTCAATTCAAATATTTTTTAGACAAAAAAACATGATTTATTGACATATTTTGACTAATATCATTACTGACTTGGTGGCCCTGGTTCAGACCTCCCAACTAAATCCAAAACTTTAATGTGAGTCCCACGGCAGTTTTGACTTTTACTTCACAGTTTGCCCGTTAAAGGTGATCAACGGATGAGATTGACTGGACTGACCATAGAAGTTTCAAAACAAAGTGACTTGGGAGTTGGGAGCATGTTCAATTTTTAATTTTGAATTCCTATTCTATTCCTCTCTCAGTTTTAGTATTCTTCTGAAATAATTTATTTTTGACTTATAGGTATTTATAAATTATGATTTACGGTATATAAGATAAGTATGTGAGAGTAGTTTTATCTCGACTTACGTAATAAACACTTATTTTTCAAAACAAAACTATTCCAAACAAAACTTAATTATCACAGCTATCTTATCTTATTGTTAGGAGATATACTCTTTTGTGGTCTTTATTAAGAGTTAGAAATTTGAATTGTATTGATTATTTTTATAAGATTTCACTTGAAATTATCTAAATATTTAATGTGCTTTTATCATTTTTTTCTCCTAATTAATTTTTCCTTAACTATATCATCTATCACCATCTTTCTTTCATACGGCATTTTCTTTTCTTATTACTACTCTAATTTTTCTTTTACTAGTTACATTATAATTTCTTTCATACTGCATTATCTTTTCTTATTACTACTCTAATTTTTCTTTTACTTGTCACATTATAAATAAGGTATACTTAAAAGAAGATTCAATATATATTATTTTCAATTAGTTTTAACTGATTTTTAAACTACGTAGTTTGGTTATTAAGTTTTTTATAAAGAGGAGCAATATTAGTATTTTGACCAGACAAACAAGCATATGTGTTCTTCAAAAGATCAAGACAGACAGTCCAACACATCCAATCCGCACCATTCAATTTGAGTGGGATATAACTTGAGTTGATCAACTATGTTTTAAAACATGGATTATCAGTCAAATAATTACATATCATATTTTGTTCAAAGGTTTTTTCTTATATGAGGTTGTACAAAAACATTCAAAATTTCAAATTTAAATTTTGCTTTAAATTTAAAAGAATCACCTGTTTCAAAAACTAAAAACTCGCCAAAAGTGATAGTATTTGTTAAACAACTAATAAATATTGTGCCTGGTGATTTTGTTTCAACATCAGCCTACGGGAAGATTGTCAAAATAAAAAAAATTTAAATAAATTTTGATCAATTTTGGCGCAAAAGAAAAAAAAAACGCCTTGTATATGACAAAGATAGACTTGTAACATAAACTTGCATGCAATCGCGTTATGATCTGTTTTTTTTTTTTTAATTAATGAATACTTCTTCTAATCTTTTTTATAAGAAATTTTTTTAGCTGATATTTAATATAAGCAATTTTTTTCTTGTGTCTTAAAATTTAAATTATTTTTCTCTCTTTCATCTCCTATTAAATACACATCTTTATATTAATTATCCTCACTCACTATTAATTTTTTTTTTCATTTAATCATTTATTACACATTCTCTCTTCTATGTTATAGCCATCCTCTCTCATACTTTTACTCATTCTCTCTCCTATACTAATTTCATACATAAGTAGGAGCATATTTGAAAAAAGCATGATATTTTTTTAAGCATTTATTATTTTTAACTAATCTTAATTGTCAGTTCGATTTTCATAATCAGCAAAAATATTGCTTATAAAAAGGACGGGAGAGAGTAATTATTGAAATATATAATTTTAAACATCTATATCATTTTTATTTTACATATTATTAGGAATTTTTTTGTAACAACAACTCTTTTTATAATAATCTTAGTGGCAGACATGTTCAATTCAAAATATTAATCTATCGATCAAATGAGGAAACTAAAAATCTATATATGAATAGATAGTAACAAAATATCAATATAAAGTTCCATAGTTTGACTGTGAAAGCAAGTATTGGTTTTTAAAATATTGTCAATTCACGTGCGCGGGTTCAAACTTGTACAATTTACACGCGGAGCTTTTGAGCGCACATCCGAAGTTAACTTAAAATTTTTTTTACATACTTATTTCATAAGTCATAAAAATTATTTTTTATGGTTTTATTTATAAATAATTTTTTTTATTACATAAAATAAATTAGTAGTTAAAAGTAAAAAGTGTGTCAAAAATACTATATTTTTTTATATATGCCTTTATTTATGAAAAGAGTATAGGAGAAAAAATAGATAAAAAATATAAGAGATAATGGATACAAGATATGAGAGAGAATGTGTATTGAATAAGGGTAAAATAAAAAAAAAAAACTTACATTTTTAGACAAAAAGTGAAAGTTGCTTATAAAAGGGATTAGCTCTATGAGAGAGAAAGTTGTTTATAAATAAAACCGAAGGGGGTATTCTGTAAAAGGTGAATTCAAATGTTCTAAACTCAGCATTGAGATTATAGTTGTAGTTACCACCAAGCGTTGGGTGCAATGGTAAATGCAGCTGTTACTTTCTCAGGCGGACGTGAGTTTAAATTTGGAGTTAAGCTTGGAGGGAAGGGGAACCCGTCCTTGGTGTAAAGCACCTTATATGGACATGCCTTAAAAAATCCCCCAACTCTAAATTAATCAGTTGACCGGATTACCTAATCCGTTATAGAATATTAGAGGCTTAGAAAAAGCGCCTGATATTGAGGGAGACACGGGCTTGGGGCCAAAGGCCTTAACTAACTGCCTTAGTTTACTAAAAACAAGAAGAAGAAGAAGATCATCGGTGTAGTTATATCCGAGTAGGTCGCACACCCAGTCTTCCGCCCAACGAAGCATGCAACATGTAAGAATCGAGATTTTATATAAGCGGGATAACTCGTTTTCAGAACTCAGAAACGCAATCTTCCTTGACTTTGTGAGTCAACTCGCTTTTTAACATACTGTTCGTGATCTCCACGTTTTTGGATTTTTTTGCCAGCAGTTTTGTAAGTTTTTGGATACACACATAAACAATCTTTCTCACATTTAAAACTTTATTAATTTTGATGAACTCTTCAGATAAATAACTACTCGGTTGTTTGAGTAAATATAATCCATATTACATGAGTAATAATACTCTTCCAGTCTTCCAATTGATAACTCATCGGTTCTCTTACTTATAATTATTCGTAGCCCTTATATATATATATATATATCAGTGTTGTGTAATCTAGACTGGACCGGCCCGAAAACTGGCGAACCTGCCGGTAAACCGGTCCGGTCCGGGTTACAATTTTTTTAAAAAATTTTTCTTTTATAATTTCATACTATAAGCTTAAAATCTTCAATTTCTCATCGGTTTGGTTTCGGTTTAGCTCCGGTTTGGTCTCAGTTTGACCCACTGACCCTTAACTTAGTATTCCAACCGGTTTAATACCTGATCCGGGTTTTAATACCTTGATATATATATATATATATATAATTTTTGTGCACGAAAAGTTTTCTTTTTTTCTTTTTTGTGTGGAAATCAGCTTATTTGGGGTAAAGAAAAATGATTGGGATATTTACGAGAAAGAGGTTGCTTAGAGGCGTTGATCACGCCTCGTAATGAGCTTAATTTTATAAATTAATCATTCCCGTCCCTCTCACCCCTATTTGTGTCCGCCATCTGTTTTCCAATGTGACCATTGCGATGATTACGGGCACGATTGATCCGACGGTCACTTTTACCCAAGCTCCTTTTTTTATATCTTTTTTTTTTTTGCCAATTCTATTTTTATTTCCGTCGCTTATTTATTTACTATATTAAGGTATTTACTGCTCACTAAGTCCTGACATTGGCAAGAAGAATGTAATGTTCATCTACAAGGAATCCGTCTAACAGTCAGACAGATAAATAAAATAAAAAAATTTTCCTTTTATTTTTGAATTTGATGATAGATTTTATTTAACTAAATCTGTTTTTCGTGTATTACACCGAATATAAGAAAAAACCTACATCATAGTTTATAACTTTATATCATGTAGAAGTATATTATATATTATAATCAATTTATTTATTTCGGTGTATAAAATATATGTGTGTGTGTGAATTTAAAACAGTGAGTGTATTGATGCAAATTTTCATTTGGTAGTACAATTAGAAACACAAGATAAACGGGGATCAAAATCAAATAAAGTTGTTATTTTACAATAATCTCCTCGAGAACCAATTCGTGTTCATGGATATTTTGTGTCAATTTGACTCATGGGCCTGCCGGTACCCATCTAGAGTAAGTTTTAAATATGATTTCCATTTGGTAAAAAAAAAAAAATGATTTCAATTATTAATCAATTATTAATTGTATCAAGAGAAATTTGATCAATAGATATGTCTACTATAAACAATCCATCTTGTCATCACCGATAAACGTGATTTTAATCAATTATTAATTACTTTTACAAAAGCACTCGAAATAATGATTTGATTAGTTTTAATCATGCGTTTTGCGGTACAAATTCAAAGCAAAAGTTGATCAAATGGCGGCTAATGAGAATAGGGATTGAAGAGGTCAAAAGCGCCTTAAAAGAAATGGCACGATCATTAGTTTGATCTTGTGATGTCCATAGCGTAATGTTTATCCTGGTTTTATTGTTATCTTTAAAGCTAGAATTGGGTCTCTCTTTACTATATATAAAAATTTATATAGAAAAGCATCTTAAGTCTTCTTTTTATGAAAGTCTCATCTTTAATGAAAGACAAGAAAATGTGATGATTTTTTAAAGTATATTTTTATGAAAGAAATTTGTCCTTCTTATAAGTTATTGATAAAGTAATTTGTATTGATTGTGTACTAGGATAAAATCAAGTTTTTATTCATGTAATGTACAAGTACATATTTATATACACTCAGTTTAATGTGAAACTGTTCATGCATTTTCTAATCCTATATATTTCAAAGATACTCCTGATGGGGTGGGAGATATTGTCTTTGACTTCTGACACTCCCCTTCAAGTTGAAACATATATATTGATCATGTCTAACTTGTTATAAAGATATTCAACTTGTGTCCCATGTAAGGCTTTTGTCAGAAGATCTGCCAGTTGGTCATCGGACTGCACGTGCCCTGTAAATACAATATTTTCTTTGATCTTGTCACGAATAAAATGACAATCAATTTCAATATGTTTGATACGTTCATGGAACATAGAGTTTGATGCTATATGAAGTGCTGTTTTATTGTCACATCATAGTTTTACAGGTAATGTTGTAACGTTGCCAATTTCCTTTAAAAGTTGAAGTACCTACACAATTTCTTGTACTAATTGTGACATTACTTTGTATTCCGCTTTTGCACTTGATTTTGACATAACCCTTTGCTTCTTACTTCTCCAAGATATCAAATTTCCACTAACAAACACACAATAACCTGTAGTGGATCGTCTTATGGCCTTTGATCCTGCATGATCCGCATCACAAAAGCATTCGACTTAAGTATGCCCATAATCTGTATAAAGAATACCAAGACCTGGAGAGCCTTTCAAATAATACAAGATATGTTCTAAAGCTTCCCATTGTGCCACTGTTGGTGATGCCATGAATTGGCTGAGCCTACTAACTGAGAAGGTTATACTAGGACAAGTTACTATTAGATAATTCAGCTTCCCAATGAGTCTTCTATACTCTCAGGAAATGGAAACAACTTTAATTTCTTTGGATAAATTTTCTTCTTCAACTTATTAGGAAGCTCATCAAACATATTAGCATCAAGATCTAGAAAGGGACTTAGAATCATGGAAATGTTGCTTGGCGCAGCTCCAAGCTTTCTAGTCTCCTTTAAGAGATCGAGAACATACTTTCTCTAAGTAAAAAAAATACCTTTCTTGCTTCTCAAAACCTTAATACCAAGGAAGTACTTTAATGATCCCAAATCTTTTGTCTGGAAGTGAGAGTTCAGGAAGATTTTAAGTTCTGAGATTCCAGAACAGTTACTTCCGGTAATCACAATATCATCAACATATACTACTAGAAGAATTATGCCTACATCAGATTGTTGGTAGAACACAGAGTGATCACACTTGCTTTGAATTAACCCAAATTTCTTGACCATGTTACAAAATTTATCAAACTAGGCTCGAGGACTTTGCTTTAGACCATACAGTGACTTCCGAAGGTAGCACATTTTTCTATTCTTCCCCTAAGCAACGAACCCAATTGGTTGCTCCAGATAAACTTCTTTAAAAAGGTAGCCATTCAAAAAAGCATTCTTAACATCTAATTGATGCAAATCCCAATGATATGTTGCCGCCAAAGAAACAAGAAGATGAACAGAAGTGAGTTTAGCCACAAGAGAGAAAGTCTCGGAATAATCAATACCATAAGTTTAGGCATGCCCTTTTACAACAGGCGAGCTTTTAGTCGTTCCAAGGAACCATCATCTTGAGTCTTAACAATAAAGACCCATTTGCATCCAATGGTCTTCTTGCTAGGAGGGAGACCAACAAGAGTCTAGGTACTAGCTATTTCCAGTGTCAAGAATTCTTCTTCTATTGTAGCACGCGAACCAAGGTGAGTTAGGGCTTGGTGAAGGGTAGCAGGTGTGGAGATTGAATCAAGGGTGGCCACAAGAGAAGATGAAACAGGGGATAAAGGCCGATATGATACAAAAGATGAGATATGATAGGTATAATCAGCATATCGTTTGGGAGGATAATGAGGACGGGTACTTTTTCAAAGTGCAATAGGCAGGTCATCAAAAGTATCACCAAGAGAAGCAGGAACAAGTGGTTCAGCAATAGCAAGAGGAGGATTGACGGAAACAGAAGCATGAACTGAGGAGGCATCAACGGAATCAATCAGTGAAGCAGGTGCTGGTGAAGGTAAATCATGTTCAACATCAACATCATTGATGATATCAGGTTCCGGAACAGTAACTTGTATTGGTGAGAGACAAATAGGATAAACCAGGAGATCATCAGAATGATCCATAATAGAGGGAGACTCAGAGACGGGCAAAGTCTTAAAGAAGGAAGATGACTCATGAAACATGACATTAGTGGACACAAGGTAACGACAGAGATCAGGAGAGTAACACCGATAACCTTTTTGAATTCGATAATTGCCAAGAAAGAAAAACACATCGTAAGGATTTTGGATATAGTTTTGCTAACACTAGAACGAACATCCCTAATAAAACAGACACAACCAAATATTTTAGGATCAACACGAAACAACTTAGTGGTAGGAAATAGAACGGAATACAGAATGTTCCTACCAAGAACAGCCAAAGACATGCGATTGATGAGAAAACAGGTAGTAGATATGGCATCAACCCAAAAACTTTTATTAATAGAGGAATGAAACATGAGAGCTCGGGCAGTTTCTAAGAGATGTTAATTCTTTCTTTCAGTAACACCGTTTTGAGCAGGGGTATCAACACATGATGATTGGTGAAGAATACAGTGACTTTGCATGTAATCGGTGAATGTGGGGAAAAAATATTCTTTTGCGTTATCACTTTGTAAGATTTTCACAGGAGTATTAAACTATGTTTGAATTTCAGCACAAAAATTGAAAAAATGAGTAAACAATTCAGAACGTTGTTTCATTAAGTAAAACTAAGTGGTTCGGCAAAAATCATCAACAAAAGTGACAAAATAACGATAACTAGTCTGAGACAGAACTGAATAAGGACCCTAAATATCAGAATATACTAACTCAAAGGGGACGCAGCTTGTTTATTAACACGAGGTGCCAAACGAACACTATAGTGTTTGACAAACTGACATGACTAACAATCTAAAACTGACACGGATGAAAATTGAGGATACAATTTTCGGAGGGATGACAGAGACATATGACTTAGACGACAATAAACTTCAAATGGAGGTGACCCACCAAAACAAGCAACAGAATGTGGCACCTAATCATCAAGGATGTAATGGCCACTAGATTCATAGCCTATACCAATAATATGCTCCATCAATAGATCATGAATTAAACAATAGTCAGGGAATAGTGAGATAAAACAGTTTAAATGACGAGTAAGTTTACTTGGAGACAAAAGGTTAAAGCTGAGATCGGGAACATTAAGAAAGAGGATAGTGAAAGGGATGCAGTTGGTTTAACAGTGCTTGAGCCAAGAACACAGACGGGGGAACCATTGGCAACGAATATGGATGCCGGGTTGGCATAGGAGGTATACGATGAAAACAAATGATGATTACCTGTTATGTAGTCGATTGTACCAGAATCAATGACCCATTTGGTGGAAGTAGTAGCAAGACCAGGAGATAGAGTACCTGTTGCTAGTGCTCCACAGGTGAAGATCCAGAATCATATGGACCAGGTGTTTGGACAATATGAGCAAGATCACGCTATTAATCACGCTGCTGTTTATTTTGCAATTTTCGATAATTTTTCTTAATGTGACCAAGTTCTTTGCAATAATTGCAGTTAATACTATCAGAATTCATTGTCGGAGAACTAGTGCTTTGTTTATACCCATAATTCCTGGATTCAAAGGGACCACGCTCAGATAGAGCACTTACAGTTGGATTAACAAAGAATGAATCAAACTATTAGCGCGAAGAACTTGTGAGAAAACGTCTTCAAGAGAAAGAAGCTCTTGACTAGGCAAAATTTGAGAACGAATAGTTTCATAAGACGAGTCAAGAGCTTCAAGGAAATGTATAATAGCCTGAACTTACAAATTCTTGATACGAGTCGACATATCTGCTTGCGGAGACATAAGTACTTTCATTTCCTCATATATCTTCTTGAAGTCCAAGAAGAAATCTTTCAATGGACGATTTTGCTGTTGAGAACGATAAAAACCTTTACAAACTTCATGAACTCGAGTAATATTTTCTTTTCCAGAAAACATAAATTCAAGATAATTCATGATTTCTTTGACAGTGTTACAATGATTAACAGAAGATAAAATCTGGGGTTTAATAGAATTTCGAATTTAAAACAGAAGTCAAGCATTTGCTCTTTGTCAAGTCAAAAGTTTAGTGTCCTCAGTTAAATGGGGTTCCATTTCAATCCCCAGAATATAAACTCTAACGGTTTTGTTTCAATCACCATAATTTGTCCAATTTAATTGTAAAGCAGTAATCTTCACAGACATAGGCAACATATCAAAATTTTTAGAATCAGCCATAATGAAAGTTGAATAATGGTGCACGAACAATTCTTACAGAATAACAAGATCAACAAATAAGCATGAAGAGTCACGATATTTCACAAACACACCAAGCCAGATTAACTTAAGCAAGCTGCAACCCACTGGACCCGTGGAGATATATTAAGTCAAGATATATAATACCTCAATCAAGGCAAGGGACCCGCAGACAAAAATACTAACTCAGAATAGTGAAGTTAGTAACAAATTGCAATTCACGAAGGTTGAAATTGGATGTGAGAAACAAAGCTCAAAATTCAAACAGTTTTGGATGGTCACGAAACTTTAGGAGAAGGAAGCGGAAGCTCAGTTGATCAATTTGCTGAAAGTGCCGTCGCAAACGGAGGCTGGAACAGTGCACAAGTGCAGTGTGTGTCTTGGGACGGCGGTGATGGTGGCTGTGGGTGGGAGCTCACATGCAAGCAGACGGCTAGCGAATTTTAGGGTTTGACGGATCTGAGAGCTAGGTACACGGTGGTCTGGCACGTGTTGCTAAAGGGAACTCCAATGACAGTGGATCTAAAGCAACAAAGGAGCTTAGTCACTCGAAAATATGGAGGTTCTTGTCGGAAAACTTGAAGTCAGACGCAAGACAGAGCTCGTGGCTCTGATATCATGTACTAAGATAAAATCAAGTTCTTATTCATGTAATGTACAAGTACATATTTATGTACACTCAGTTCAATATAAAACCGTTCATACATCTTCTAATCTTATATATTTCAAAGATACTCTTGACGGTGGGAGATATTGTCTTTGACTTATAACAGATTGCATATTATATTAATAACGTGAATATATCTCAATTGAAAAGGAAAAACAAAAGCACTATTTTGACAATCAAATTAATAAGGATATTTTTCAGCCTCACAATAAGATATTTTATCTGATATATTATAGGTGGTGCGGATTGTTTTTTTTTTTTGGGAATACACCACATTTATCTCACTAAAAATTAAAAACATAACATTAACCGTATAAATGCAAAAACATACTATTTATGAGTCATGATACAAATAGTCAGATACTAGTTCGTTAAATCTAATAAAATATACTATCAATGATTGTTAAATTTTAGGAAAAATCATGTCAACTCTTATTTTTTTCCAAACAAAGTTCGTATAATTGTAACTGAGAATATGCTATAATATGCTTAAAATTTCATTGTAAGTTTAAATTTAAGAACTATATATTGATTCAGACGAGTGTACTTAAGCTAACAAACATGTGTTTCTCCGGGTGGAAGGAACTTTGACTAATTAAGTATAGCCTCAAAGAGTAAGCAAAGGTACTCATAAATTGTCACAGGTAAAGTTCTCATATTTTATCAGTGTGATTGGAAGTCCCAGTCACATAAATTATATGAGCCAATTCTTTATCACCGGACCAATTTGTGCGGCATATTAAACCTATTGGACGTGAATGAGTGGCAGGTTCACTCCTGGTGTCCTCGTAGCATGCGAGAGTTAGGCCGACGCTTGACTATAAAGCAACAAGACTACAAAGTAGACACGTCACTCTATATTTATACGTGGATGGTCCCTGTCGTTTTGGACTTCCTTATCGCATTACTCCCTCGTTTTAAATATAATACAAGGCAGGGTTGGTTTTCTATTTTAGAGAAATTAAAAAAATTAAATAAGTTATTTAATTATATTATATATTGTGTATCTTTAAATTATATATCAATTTATAAATTAGATAAAATAGATCAAAGAAAAAATGATAAATAAAAATATTTTAAAATAATTTATTTAATTTTCGTAATATTTTTAAAAATTCAATTTTATTTCATATTTACAATCGGAAGAGAGTATTTACTATTTACCAACATCACTCCCATACCCACAATTGAACCCACTAAAAGCGTATTTGTTTGAGCTTAAAAAAATTTATAAGTTGCTTTTTACGTAAATCGAGACACAACTCCTCTCACATACTTATTTCGTATACCATAAATCACTATTAAAAAGCAACTTATAAGCAATCGAATCGCTCAAACAAACATACCCTAAAACGACAGTGCTTCTCTCCCTCCACCGCTTGCTCTCATTCTCTTCTCTCCTTCAAAGCAGGCGCAAATATAGATATCATGTCTCTTTAACTCACTCCACTCCTATCCATTCACCTCTCATATCTTATCATTCATCTCACATCACTTTCACTACTCCCCATCCATGTGGTGACTTGGAAAACCAATGATTGATCATATATGTTGTTTTTGCCTTCAAACTTTAGAAGGTTTGGTGGTGTACATTGTACACTCCACTCCAAGCGCTTCCTTGAAATATTGGAAACCTTTTATTAAATTTTTTATTGAAGTTTTTGGACCACTCTGTATCCTAATATGATGATTACAAGTTAAGAGGAGAGCTCAATCCCAATGATAGACTAACTTATTTCAAGAAAGATATCTGTTGAACTTATAAATCATCATCCACGACACTTCACTCAACATTTTTTTTGCTAGTTAGAACCCTCTTTAGGTGGTTCTTTTGATGAATGTCATCGTGCTCTCAATAAAAGCATCAATCAATATGATGATCATAGCTTAAAAAGAAGAGTCTAATTCTCAGTTTACAAAGAAAATTGATTTGTGACATTTTTATGAAAGTGACGTGAGACTATGCGTCTGCATAAAACAGATCAACAACCGTTCGGACTACCAAAGGTATCCTCACTTGATGCGAGCCATCTTCCCAGAACAGATACCCAAACGAGAAACCACCTTCAACCTTAATCTTGGACCAAAAACTAACCTTAAATTTCAATTTCTTCCTTGTAGCATTGAACTTCAACTCTGGGGGTTCAACCGTCACGGAAACTCCGATCGGAGCAACAACACGAGCAACGTAGGTAGATTCCTCTGGTCCCACGTTCGTGACTGTTCTCGACACAGTCAAAGGTGGCTTACTACTCAGCTCAGGGATGGTAATAGAAGGGAGGTTGAGATTGAGCAAGAACTTGGGAGATTTACGGCACTTAGTGGGAGATCTGGTCATTAAGGTTATGGCAGTGTTGTTGTAGCCCAGAGAACAGAGGAAACGGACATAATCTGAGGTTCCTAAGTCGTATATGAGACCAGGATTCATGACTTTGTTGGGATCAACGTGTCCTCCTCCATAGTCAAATGGATCAGCCTGCTTGTGAGGAGCTCCCTCTGCTCCAACATATAGGTTGTACTCATTTTTCAACGAAGCTGCACATTCATGAATGAGTAAAATAATTAACCCCTGCTTTAATAGCTTTTAGAAGATTAGATTTTTTTAAGGGTTAAGGTACAATTTTATCTAGAAAGCAACCATTTAGGAGCACTTGTTTAAGAGTTTTTCGATGAACAATTTTACCTGCAAATAACTATTAGCAATTTTGCTACTTACCATATCTAATAGTCAACCCTAGCTTTAGCTTTCTAATGGTTAAGACAAATTTGCTCTTTTTTTAATACTTTTGAGACAAAATTGCTCTTTGAAGAATGTTGAAATGGCAGTGCTCCTGAGTGATTATTTTTGGGGCAAAATTGCAACCTTAACCGTTATTTAAATATTACCTGTAGTGATGAGGGCAGATTTGATAGCAGCAGGAGACCAAGTAGGGTATATAGATTTGAGAAGAGCCACAATGCCAGAAACGTGAGGGCAAGCCATTGAGGTTCCTGATTCAATATTGAACTTCAGAGGAACAAATCCATTCGTAGTCGCATGATCAGACGAAGCAGGTGACCATGCTGCTAGAATATCAACTCCAGGAGCTCCAATGTCAGGCTGCACATACGTATATTAGAATATAAGAGTCTCGCATCAACTAACTAGAGAAAAGGATTAAAGGTATATAATGTCAGGCTTTTCTTTGTACATATAAAGCAAGAATATGAGAACCTTCAACACTGAAGGAGACAAAGAACTCGGTCCTCTCGACGAGAAGAATGCCACTTCTGGAGATATCTGTTGTCCCACTATTGTTTTGGACTTGCTGAACTTCACCGCAGGATTCCTGCCACATTGCCCATTACACATTCGTTTAGCTTTATTAATCATTAAAAACGGTTAGTAACATAATTATTAGTTTAATTATAAGGACATAACATGGTGACCAAATATCAAGAACTAACCTAGTAGCTGACATGTATGAGATTATAGATGTTGCAGTGATGAAGTCAACTTGGACAGAGGGAATACTCCAAGACAAAGCAACATCCTTAGTAGGAAACTGAGCAAATATGAGACCAGAACCTTGGACTTCCATAACGGTTCTTATAGCACCCATGGCTGATCTTTGAGATCCAGATTGGAAACACAGAATTGTTTTTCCTTTAGCTAATGTTGCATTCAGGCTTCCTGTTTCACAGCTTCTGCGCAAAATATATACACGCGATTCTATATCATACTCGTTTCCTTCTTTTATATGATGAGGACCTGATTTTTCTTAATTCTTAATGCTGAGAATCTGAATTCATCATAGGCATTTTGTTCTACCTTGCGCTTTCTCCATCCGAATCTTCAGATGCTATGTCTGCTCCGTACACAATGGGGTAAAACTTGTTCACCTCCTTCCCTGTATATAAACTCTGACCCTATATAAGGAAACAAAATAGTATTTTGTTCTGGGTCTGCACACTCACTGCAACAGTTATAATACTATGAAGCATGGACACTTGTGAACTGTGACCACCATTGCCAAAAATCAGATTATATCCATAAACAAGATACACATTTAAATGAAAACTGAGTACATTATGCATCTGTGTTTAAAAAGCCTAAAACATTTCTGTAAGACCTGATAGCGCATTTCTATTAGATTTCAGTGAATTAGGTACTATTTTTGAATCTCACACCTCTCAGGTTCACAATCTTCAATCTTCATTTTTTCTTGTTTTTCCCATATATTTTTTCTTCCTTTTTTTTTGGTGTCCTATATCGAATAGCGCTTTTGATACCATAATAGCTTTTAGTGAATCAAATATATATTAGGTCTCTCTCTTTATCAAATTAATTTAAGCCAATTTTATAGGACTTACCTCAAGGCTACGAACTATTAATTCATCTTCTAATAAATCGATGTGAGGCTTAATGTGTTAAAATAATTTCAAAGATGAAGCACGTACCCGTAGGGTTTGATTGTTTCCCAAGGTAACAACAGAAGGAAATGCTCTATCAAGAGTGGTAGCAGCCACAGTGATAATCCAAGGGGCAGTGTTTATGACAGTTTGAGGGTAAGGCCCAGAATTGCCACCAGAACACACCACAGAAACTCCTTTAGCCACAGCATGAAAAGATCCAATGGCCAACACATCGTCAACATATCCAGGAAGTGGAGGAGGTGATCCCAAAGACACAGAAAGAACATCAACCCCATCAAATATTGCATCATCAAACGCTGCAAGAAGATCAGCTGAGCTGCATTCTCCATTAAACCAGCAGATTTTGTAGACTGCTATGTGAGCTGATGGAGCACCCCCTCTTGCTGACCCTTTTGCTAGTCCCATCATGCTTGCATTCTCTACTGTTACCCCTCCTGCTGTTGATGACGTGTGAGTGCCATGCCCCGATGCATCTCGTGGCGATAAGAACTCCGATCCATCGCTCGTGTTTAATTTCCCAAATTCAGCCTCATAGCCTCTGGAATACCAGCGAGCTCCAATGATTTTCCTGCCATTGTATGACATTTAACGAAGTTATTGAGAGGGACTTTCTGGTTAACATTTTATTCAAAGATTTGGTTGTTGATTGAATATAATGGCGACGAGATCTATGTAGCCAACTTCACCTAATGAGATAAGGTTTGTTGTTGCATGACATGACAGTGCTAAAAAATGACACTGATATGTGTGGCAAAACATGAAATATTCAGTACTTGTGTGTAATCTGAAGCTAGGGCTTTAAGATGTGTCTCATGTAAGTGTTGGATATATGTAATTTGTATGTTGTTTATGATTTAGGAGGATCAGACAAACCATTATCAGTAAAAGTTTATTGAAGGGAGCTAAGTAATGAATGAGAAAATGAGTCGTATATATATAAATAAGTTCTTTTAGCATGCGGTTAACGATGTGGAAAGGATTAAAAAGCAACAAAACTCAATATAATCGCAGATTTACTCGCCCACTCGCTTATATTTGGAGCCTATTAGCCCAAAGCTAAATTATTTGTAGGTTTGACTGTTCATTTAGTCCATCTCTGTTGTTGCCATGCCAAAGAAGAGAACAAGAACCTAACAACATAGAAATCTTTACAAGTAAACTATGAAGCTATGTAAGGTCAGACTCAAGTTCATTGTGTTGGGAATTTGAGTTTATTGGCCCAAAATTAAACTGCATCATTAATCACTAAGTTGACAGGAAAACTTTTCTACTTCTGATTGAATTTGGAGCCCCTTGGATGTTTAAATTTAAACAGTAATACATCCATTTAGGTTACAAGAATAGTATCAACCATTAAAAAAGCGATTAAGAAGGATGTTTTAAACCGACCTGTTACAGTGGGAGTGGTTGAAATTTTCTCCTGCTTGGCATATGCCACGCCAACGAGAAGGTGGATTATCCATATGCTCATCCCTAAAGCTCTCTGACTCAGGCCATATGCCTGCAATTCCAACAATGACAACATGTCAATCCTACTTAATCCTATGCATTGTTTAAGAACCATCAAGCACCGAGACTTCAACGGGTCTATGCTATGAGCGCAAGTCCAAAAGGAGAGCCAATTCCAAAAAAACTAACTTATAAATTACACTTTACTCATGAGACTCCTCGATGCAGGACTTATAACAGTTTGTGTAATAAACTCTCTTTATAGGAACTCACATTACATGAGGTACGACACTTTAAATTATATAGAGAGACATCAGATTATGTCATGTCTACATGTTTTGAAGTTGGGACCTTTGATACTGACCAGTGTCCAAGATACCAATGATAGTGCCTCTGCCAGATTGACTCTTTGAAAGAATTCCATTCACAATATCTGGCTTTACACTCAAGAAGTCCCAGCTTCTTGTTGTGTGCACACTTAGAATGCTGTTTGGAATTACACGAATAACTCCTGGAAAATCTGCATTGATTATTAAACTGTATTAAATTTGTTAGGAGAAAAACCTTGTATATTCTGTACTTAAAGATCTTCCAAGGAAGGAAATTCAAATTACACCAGATCATTATTATAAAAAATTGAAGAGTGCTACTTTAAACCAAGAAGGAATCGTAGGCTTTAATGTAAGACTTTCAAATCTCCAACGTGGACCCCAGTCTTAGGCAGAGAATTCACCAAACCATCAGAAAGTGTATTCAAGTTTTTTCCATAGATATGCAAAGCAAGCATATTTAGCCAACGGGTTCTTCAGTATGATGATAAGTAATAATACAACGCATATATGGAAAGTCTTATTAATTGTTCAAAGTTTCATGTCATAAACATCACTATCATCCTCATTGCTCTGGTACGTGTCACAAAAGCATTTATGGGCCAATTAATGGAGCCAACAAGAAAGCCAGACACTATACCAGTCTGATCTCAACAACTTCAGTTAGTTTCGTACTTAATTCCCAGAAAAAATAGAAAATTGAGTGAAAAGTTTTTTTTATGCTATTGATCTTCAAATGCTGATATATGAATCCAGACATTGTTATACCTTCAATGAGTTTAGCTTGAGGCTGACTCAAAACTGCAGCAAATCCTGAAAACCCATGCTTGTAGCTGTACAAAATGGAGTCCCTAGCAGCTCTTTTGCTGTTAAGAATGATAAAGATAACAGATTATCAATTTCTATTTGACTGTTGATATTATGACATGCCGACAAGCAGAAGTTCTTAAGAAAATCACGCTCTAAAAGTTAGTTGTTGGAGCTGGGGAATTATAACAATGAGTGGCTCCACATTCCGTGACTCTCAATAAAAGTATCATTGTAATAGGTACAAATCCTTAAGCGAATCATACCCCAAAAGCTAACTATTAGAGCTGGGGAACCCAAGGCCTTATAAAGCCCTTCTTCTAAGGTTGCCCTGCTGATGTAGGACTCGAGAGTCGAGAGACTCATGCAAGTCTATATTAGTATCTATGTTCGACAACGAGCAGGTGGCTAAACTCTGCAAATGTGTTCCTTTACTTCTGTCAAAGTAATTAAGCATGGCAATTAACTTGACTTGAAAACAGAACAAGAGAGAAGGATCACTAGTAGCTTGATACTGGTTATTCTCAATCATTTTTCCGAAAAAAGAAAATCATTGTACAAAAAGAACAACGAATTGAAAACCTTCCGAGAATGTTTGACAGTATGTGAAGGTGAGAATCTTCAAGAAGGTCTTGTTCATTGTGGTTCATGCTTCCGTCTCCCAAATACACAATATGAACCTGCAGAGCAAAATTGAAGAAAGAAGATACATATGGGAAGAAGCAAAAAAACTGAACCTGCTGCTTAAGAAAATTTAGCGAGAAACAGAAAACCCAGAAGGAGAAAGCCAAACACAGAACCAAGAGGAATCAGATAAACTCACATTGCTTGAGTCAGAAGCCACAAGAAAACAAGATCCAAGCAGAGCAAGAAGCATCAAACTCATGCTCAAATCCAAAGCGCAAGCCATGAGAGTTTGAGAAAACCAGAATGAGCACTCAAAAAGTTATGGCGCTTATGGCATACATAGGATAACTTATCTAGCCTAGCTTTGTTTTGTACACAGTGGAGAGAGAGATTAACAATCAGGGTCAACGCTGGATTATATATCTATAAATATAGACAAGTGTGAATGAAGACTATTTTATTGTAAACTCTTTGTTCATTTGTGAAAAATGATTTGATTTATGGATAAAGATGTGTGAAAAGGAAGCCCCACCGCTCACATGCTCCACTAGGATCATTTATGGCTCTAGGCTGTTGCGTTTACTTTATTCTCTCCAATTATTTATATTTTGGAATCTTGGGATCTATGTGAGGTTCCAATTGAGGGGGCAGTGTATGAGACACTGACCCCCAGATGTGAAATAAGTACGTAACAGATGGGCTTTATGTTAATGGAGTATCTTCAGGGCAAATCTTGTTCTATTGCGTTGACTTCACTGTTCACCTTAGGGCCTGTAGCCCAGTACTTGGTGATGTCAACTCCATTGTTTTTGGTTCCTTTTCACTATGTACATTTTATTGTTGAGAATGAAAAAAATCATAACACTGTTACTCTCAAAATTTGCAGAGTACATATCTTTCCTGAGTATACAAATTTATTAGGTCTTTCTCACTAATAAAATTTTTAATTAGGGGACTTCTACCGAATTTCCTTTATTATTTTTCAGTTTCCACATTATTCAAATCTCAGCCCTCAGACACAAGAATATTGCTTAACTCATCAGTCCTGCACACGGTTAGTGCCATGCTTCATGAAAAAAGAAACTAATATATTCAATAGAATCTATGAGATGTATGTATTAAAATACATAAAAAAATGCTAATACAACAGAAGAAGTTAATTAATGCATAAGATATGTTATAAAAACTGGCAAAAAAAAAAAAAAGGATGTGTTATAAAAATTAATGCAATATAAATGCACAATGCATTGTATGACTATTTTTTCCTCTTGCTGCTCTGATTTATATATAATTGACGAATATGTTAGTCAATAAATTTTATCTCACTAAATAATGTTGGTTATATAAATTACAAAACGTCATTATATTTTATCAGCTATGAAATGCTTGTTAACCAAAAGGCCTTATTTAATGACTTAATTGAACATCCTTTTCAATCTTCCTCTTCCCCTTTCATGAAACTCCATATTTTGAGAAAGTTTGTTTATTCAACTACACCTCAAAATGTTTCCTACATAGAGAATATTTGGTCTAAAAGTGACATTGAGCGAAGAATACATCTCTTTTACTTAGTGAAGTTATTGACATTCTTTTGGTGTCTTAGGGCTTGTTTGGTCTGAAGGGAGGGGAGGAAAAGTGGGCGAAGAGAAAATTTTTTTGAGTTGAATTTAAAAAAATTAAAGAAGTAGGGTTAAAAATTTTTAATTAATTTTTCTTACTCTTTTATTTTATATATTCTCTTTATTAAAATTTTATTACCCCACTTTTTCAATCTTTTAAAATTTAACTCATAAAAATTTTTCCTCCTCTCCCTTCCTTTCCAAATCCCTCACACCAAACAGACCCTTAGTGTGGGAGAATATAGGTGACAGGTCAGTATGAATGTGAAGAAAAACATTTGCTTCATCCATAATTATAAGTTTTCAATCTCTTATAAGATCATTTAAAATCTTGTTTGGTGAGCGGTCATTCCCTTATAGAGATATTTTTGAATATTCAGAAAGTAATTGAATTTAATTTGTTAATAACATACAATTTAATTATTTTAGCTGAACATCTATTGAAGTACATCTTGTTCGATGGAGTTAGAGATGAGGGCTGTGTAAGGGTGTTCCTAGGACAGATAACTAATTGATCTTTTAAAATAATAACACAATGACAATAATAATTACTCATTCTATCTTATTTATAAGACATTTTTAATATATTT
This sequence comes from Inga laurina, assembly GCA_963855925.1. Lineage (NCBI taxonomy): Eukaryota > Viridiplantae > Streptophyta > Magnoliopsida > Fabales > Fabaceae > Inga > Inga laurina. The sequence continues at coordinate 59,719,997 of OY979702.1, read as the reverse complement.
CACACATTCTAAAACAAAAAACCTTAAATTTTATTAATACTGTCAATAAATTCAACAACTTTATAACTTTATCTATATCTAATATATATTGTGTAAAATAAAATCAATATAATAATAAATATAATACTCTCTTCAGTCATAATTATAAGATAAAGTTGATTTTTTTGGAGAAATTAAGGAAGCCAATTAAATTACTTTAGAGTGTTTATATTTTTAGTATCCTTAGATTATATATTATTTTATTAATCAATTAATTAATTTAGAGAAAAAAATAAAAATAAAAATATTCTAAAGTAATTTAATTGACTTCCTTAATTTTTTTAAAAAAATCAATTTTATCTTATAATTAGTACTGATAATAAACAAAGAGGAAAAATCATACATTTATAGAGAAAATTTAATGAAGAGTTCAATTCTAATCCCGAGGCCTACTTAATTAGAACAGGCAAAAACCTTTTCTGCCTTAAACCTCGAAGGATTATAACCTTGATACATTCAAAATAACTAGATTTCAAACCCGCGAATTCTACTGCAAAGAAAAAGTCCGCGAACTCAAGTTAGTTGGAACTTGGAAGCGGCACTAATTTTTTTTTTTTTTTTTTTTTTTGTTGGTTTGGGACAGAAAAAAGCGATACTATTTATGGCTCAGGCATTTTAATATTTTTATTTAATTTTAATCTAAAAAAGGCTAATCTTACCTGCAAGACACTGTGAACTGTGATTATGAGCTATTATTGGTAGTTGGTACTCTTTCTTCTGTTGCCCCCGAAGGAATCGAATCCCAAATCAATTTTGAAACTCCTCCGACTCATTGTTTCCTTACTTAATTTCACAAGTTGTGTTGAAGCGAGGTGCTGCGAGATCGATTTCTGGAGGTAGATTCAATCTCTTCATCAGGGTGAATGGATACCATCAGAAAGCAGGCCTACAAGCTCCGAGAACAGGTCGCGCGCCAACAACAGGTTCTCTCTCTCACTCTCACTCTCACTCTCAATTGTGCGATTCCTCATTAGATCTTAGACATTTTCGGTCGCTCTTATGTTCTTATGAAATTTCTTTACCTGTATAATTTTATTTTGCTCTTCTATTTTTTGTTTGCTATGCTTTAATATGTGCTTAATGCAACTTTCTTCTACGCTGTTTTTTGAGGCTTTAGCGATGACGATGCGACCTTCGTTCGAATGATTATTGTTTATGGTTCGGATGAAATTGATTCTAGTGAGTTATAGGATGTTTGAAGTTGTGCGCTTATATTGCTGAAGCAAATTGAGAATAGCCGCAATGTTTGGTTGTGTGGATTCTCACAGAAGAAGTTGATTTTTGAACTGGTACTTTTGCTTGCATATGGACAAAACTTATGGTGAAGTTTCGAATAAAAATATGGCACGTGGAAAAAATCAATCGAGCAGAGCTAAGCTTAAAATGAATATCGGCATTTCAAAGTTTCAAACAAATAACTCAACATTAAACATCTAAAAAAATTGCACTCAAGTTTTTCTCATTCTTTATTGCTTGTCTTATGCCAGAGACTGTTCTGGACGTACAGTATCATTGTAAGATCGTTTAAGTGGGGAGGTAGCTTGTATATTAAGTTACATGGGCCTTTTAACAGGAGGTGCGTGGAATAATTGCAATGGCAGAAGGAATTGTCTGGGAAATGGACAAATGGTCGCGTAAGATTGTTGTTAGAGGGAACTAGAAAAGGCCTTCTAAATTTATGAACAAGCAGTGAACTAGAAATGAAAATACCTCACGATTGAAAAATTTAAAAAAGTGATTTGTTATACTTTGGATGAAGAATAATTTCCCCCTAACTGTACCATTCTATTTTCTCTGGTATAATACTTCTTTTATGCCAACAATTTTTCTGTCGACACCAATGAAAAAGAGCAAGAACTTATAAAACCAACACTAATAACCTTCCTATCATATATCATGGTTTACCGGATTATCATTATTATTGTTTTATAGGCTGTTCTTAAACAGTTTGGGGCTGGGGCATATGGAGGTTCTGATAGTGGGGTCACCGATGGGATGGAGCTCCAGCTACATCAAAAACTTGAAAAGCTGTACATCTCAACACGTGCAGGAAAGGTTACTCAATCCTCGTGTTCTGATTGTTATATTTTCTTTCATTTTCCATCTCAGTTTCCTGTTTACTTTCTTGACTAATGATAGTCTCTTTCTATTCTTCAGCATTATCAAAGGGATATTGTCCGTGGTGTAGAAGGTTACATTGTTACTGGATCTAAACAAGTTGAAATAGGTATATATTGTTGCTTGGTAAAGCTTTTTATGAAGTTTTCATGCAATTGGCTTTACGTTAATAGTACCTAGCACTGTTTTATATCGTTCATTTACATCTTATTTCACAGGAACAAAGTTGTCAGAAGACAGCAGGAAATATGGTTCAGGAAATACATGTATCACTGGTAATAAATTATCGAAAGCTGCACTAACTTATGCACGTGCACGTGCTCAAATGGAGAAGGAGCGTGGGAACTTGCTGAAAGAACTTGGTATTCAGGTTTGACAATCTATTGTCTTGATTGGAACAGAGAAGTCTTTCTTTTCACATAACTATTAATGCTTTTGGAGGCATTGCTATAGCTCTTGAAATGTAAGTGTCGGGTCATCTGTTTACAGTGGTCTCCTTTCTCCTGTCTTCAATAAAAAAGTTTGTCTTGTGATTTGTTGTATATTGTAATATTGTATTTTCCTAGTCTACTGAGAAACTACAAACCAGTAACTGTTATGTTTTACTGTCAAAGAGGGAAAAGATGTAAACTCATGACATGAACTTGACCTTTTTCATTGGTGTTTTTTTCTTTTTTCTTTTTTGCCGGTTTTTCATTGGTGTTATAGGATTTAAATTTGACCTTTCATAAATAATGCCACCTCCAAAAATGCAATATATGATTGTGACTTTACAGATTTTTAAACATTATACCATGAAACAAGAATGTGGAGACTACTTGCAATCTAGACCCAATTCCTTTTTATGCCCAGAGAAGTTTGACTTTCTCACGGTAGTTATGTGGTCACTTGTGTTGTTAATATATGCAGTTTGTCATCGTATATATCAAGCCTAATAATACAGTGATCAACGTCTTGATTCATGATTAGGTTGCAGAGCCTCTAAGAGCAATGGTGGTGGGAGCTCCATTGGAGGATGCTAGGCATCTTGCTCAGCGTTATGACAGAATGCGACAGGAAGCTGAAGCCCAGGTATCCAGGAATTTGAACTTGCATTAAAAGAATGTTTTTTCACTTCTCCATTGCTCAAGGACATGTTAGAATTCATGGTTTTATATACTGATTAGGTTCAAAATAATAGTTCATTAGCTGTTTCCTTCTTCTCTTTGACTTGTCATTACAATAACCTTTGAATCTTGGCAGGCAATTGAAGTTTCCAAACGCCAGGCTAAAGTGAGAGAAACTTCAGGCAACGCTGAGATTATCATGAAGTTGGAAGCATCTGAAGCAAAACTTCAAGATCTGAAGTCAAACACGACGCTATTAGGGAAGGAAGCAGCTGCAGCATTGTCTGCTGTTGAAGCACAGCAACAGAGATTGACCCTTCAGCGTCTTATAGCTATGGTATTATAGTGGTACCATCTGATGGAGTATTCATTGTTAATGGATCTTTCATCTGAGGTAAAAGAATAAACCACAACTTAATCCAGCACTTTATTTCTTATCATGAAGGTTGAAGCAGAGCGTGCCTATCACCAGAGAGTCCTCCAAATACTTGATCAGCTTGAGCGAGAGGTAAGCAAGCATAACTCTTTTTTTTTTTTTTTTTAATATCATTCTATTTACCCTACCAAACTGAAATTTGCAATCAAACAGTAGGATCACAATTTCGTTTGGCATCAACATATGATTATCTGTTATATGTATATTTAATATAGATGGTATCAGAACAGCAGCGTATCGAAGCCCCTTCTTCTCCTAGCATGAAAAACAGCATGCCGCCACCCCCATCATATGAAGAAGCAAATGGTGTCTATGTTCCTCAGGCTCCCAATGGATCAACAGATAGCATGGGTTACTTCTTAGGGGAGGTTAGTAGGAGATTGCATCTGGTACGTCTATTACAAATTTGGAAAAGAAGTGACTGCTTTTCTTCCTGTTGTGTTTTTCAACTCTTGCAGGTTTTGTTTCCATACAATGCTGCGTCTGATGTGGAGCTAAATCTGTCAGCTGGTGATTATGTTGTCGTTCGGAAGGTTCGTATCTTGCTATGACATTTTTTTTTCCCAAAAAGGCGAAGAGTGCATCTGTTCTGAAATGTTTTGGTATGTCCCAACCATAACATGTTGGGGATCCATAGGGTTTCATCAAGTGTTGATGGTATCTCAAATATTTTTTTTAGACTGATTGTTGGTATCTCATTTTCTAAGGAACAACTACTAAATTGACCGGTTCAAAATGGTATCTAAAAACAATATGTCAAATATGCACTTTTCTTCTCAATTATACCCTTATAAAGAGAGTAAATGAAAGATGATGGGTGAAAATTTATCGTAGAAAGATAACTTGTGACATATGTTTAATTGGGGCAAATATGGCAAGATTATTTTAAAATTTCAGATAAAAGGGATTTGTTCCTTATATTAAGGTCTTAATAATAAATATATTTTTCCCTATTTTACTCTCAATTAATTATTATACTACATACATTCTCTTACATCATTTTCTCATTATTACTCTTTTTCTCTCACCTATTCATAAGAAAGGGCAATTTTGGAAAAAAATATATTAAAATTTCCTACATAATTATTATATTTGACTACTTTTAATTGTTTTTTAAAATTTCACAATTGGATTGAAAGACTTTTATATATTTGTATATCGGGACCAATGGAGTATTAACTAACAGCTTGGGTTTCGTTCTCTGGGGAGTCCTCGGGGGCTACAATCCTAAATGTGCTGAAAGTGGGCCCTCATATTCACATCGAAAGATTTTAGCTTGGATAAAATCTGGGAATTACTTTGTGGGGTCAAAAAGTTGACCCTTTAAAGCATTAATAAACCTGTTCTTGGGTAGAATAGAAACAGATGATTTACCTTGAAATCCTTCTTTGTCTCAAATTGATCGCAATATGTTTATTTTGGTATTAACAGGTAACAAGCAATGGATGGGCTGAGGGTGAGTGCAAAGGTAAAGCAGGTTGGTTTCCTTTTGGGTACATCGAGAAAAGGGAACGAGTTCTTGCAAGCAAGTTGGGTCTAGCATTCTGACTTTTGCTGTTGGGTTGGTTTATTACCGTGTAAATTTTGAGGGTGCATGTTTGTTTTGGGCCGTAGTTAAAGGGTCATCTTAGAAGGCAAAAAAAAAAAAAAAAAACAAACAAATAAGGGTCATCTTAGCGTAGAACTGATTGATTTGTTATGTAGATGCCAACTTTTTTCTCATCGGCAATTGCAATGGAAGTCATTTTCTTTGACTTTTTTTTTGGTACTTGCTGTTATTCCATTGTATAGAATTTTACGCTCTCGAAATCGTGTATCCAAACGACCTTGCATGAACAGGAAATCGTGTCCAAGAGAATTTCCCAGGGTCTTGCCGTTATAGAATGCCAAGAAATTCATGCAATTGAAAGTTTTTCTTCTAAAAATCAGATTCCAGAGCAGGTACAAATAATTGCAAGTTTTCTCTCCTGATACTCTGTACGTCCGATAAAAGTATTTCATTTTCATGCTGAAACAAACCTACGCCACAAATTTATTTGGACAAAAATATCATTACATTCTATTTTGCTCCTACAAGATTCCCTAACAAAAACAAAGTTCAAAAGTGAATTATAAATGAAAAGGGAAAAAGAGAGAAACAGAACTTTAAAAATAGGAAAATATAGAAGCGGTTTTCCAACATTCATAATACCAGAGAAGTTTTAATCCTAATTTATTCTTTTTGAAATTAAAAGAAAATGACAAAAATTCCCTTTATATATTTTTCAAAAAAATTAATATTACCTCCACACCCGTAGGCTGGCCACCTGTCGGAGCTGGAGGCCTGTGGGAATAATTTTTTTTTCATAGAAACAAGATTTATTAAGGAATCCACATTTCATTAGGTTCTCATAACTTTCGTTTACCAAGTAACACATCTACACAATTAGATCGTTCACAATTTTGTTAATGAATTCACCACATTTCATTAGGTTTTAATAATTTTTATTTACAAAGTAGTAAATCTGCACTCTCAAGTTGTTCACAAGTTTTGTTAAGAAATTCATTATATTTTATTAGGTTTTGATAACTTTCATTTACAGAGTAACAAAGCTACATCATCAGGTCATTCAAACTTTTGTTAAAATTTAATGAAATATGGTGAATTCCTTAATAAAACTTTTGAATGATATAATAGTGTAGATTTTTTACTTGATAAATGAAAGTTGTTAAAACTTAATAAAATGTGAAGAATTCTTTAATAAAACTCGTGAACGTCCAAATAATGTAGATTTGTTATTGTAAACGAAAGTTATTAAAATCTAATGAAATGTGTTGAATTCTTGAACAAAAGTTGTGAAATGACTTGAGTGAATTTTTTACTTGATAAATGAAAATTGTCAAAAACCTTATAAATGTAATGAATTCCTTAACAAAACTTGTGAACAAATTGAGAGTATAGATTTATTATTTGATAAATTAAAATTGTTAAAACCTAATCAAATATGATGCATTCCTTGATAATTCCCGTTACTTTCCAAAAATTATTCCTGCCAGAGCTTCAATGCTAATGACCAGATGGCCAACCACTAAAGCTTCGGTGCTGGCAGGTAGCCACTGATGGCCAGTGGTGGTAATATTATTTTTTAGAAAAATATATGTAAGGGCATTTATGTCATTCTCTTTTAATATCAAAAAGGACAAATCAGACATAATGCTTCTATGGTATTATGAATATTGGAAACACATTTTTTTCTTTTAGCATTTTTAAAGTTCTTTGGTGGGATTTTCCCCAAAAAAACTAATTTTTTTAAAATAAAAACCATAGACAATTATTAATAAATAATAATAAAGATATATCGAATATTGTATTTTTTCATATGAGCAAGAGAAAATCTTTTCCAGTTAACATCATGGCTCCTTAAATCCCAAAATTATGTACCAAACACACAGTGAAGTCATTTTTATTGCAAGGGTTCGGTTGTTGCAATGTGATCCCCGTGTGACAGCCAATAACACTGCCATGTAAACGACAATTTTATGGGTGGCAATAGGGTAAAAGACAAATACAACACATGAAGCTACAGCCTACAGGAACCACATCTGGCTCCACACACACACACACACAAGCCTTGTGATCTTCAACATCCACATTATGGGAATACTCAACCCAGCAATGTTGCGCTGCTAACTCACGCTAGCTGGAAAGGGCCAAAAACATAAATTAGAGGACCGAAAAGTTAAGGCGGAAAGATCACTCAATTTTTAGTAAATTACTGTTCTCTCCTCGTTTTATACAGCATGTCATCCAATATCTGTATTTTGTTGCTACGATGCCTTGTTTCTCCGCTTAAATTTTTATTAGTTACAAAAGTATCAAAACGACAGTTTTAAAACAATTTGTTTCACTTGCATTATGAAAAATGTACTTTCATTGACAAAACAATTCATCATTTTAACATTTATGAAATCATTTATACTACTACTGGGAATGAAAATAACGAACTGATAATTGAAGAATACTAATTAAGGGCTTGAGTGGAACATTTTAAGTCACAATGACGACAACTTATTTCAAGCCAAATCTTGGGTCTCATATAATTTACCCTAACTTTTGTAGTTTCTAGCGAATTCAGCCACTAATTTAATCTAGTAAACTTACATCAGTTATCTTTGGTTCAAAAAAAAAAAAAACTTACGTCAGTTATGCCGGTTGGCAGAGAGATATGAGAAAATGAGAGCCAGTGCGAGGATAAGTATTAGAAACTGCAAGAACACATGTACATAATCAGTACATAATTTACACATGTAGCATCAATTTCTAAACACCCCCCCCCGGCCAAAAAAAGAAAAGACAAATTTACCATGGCCGAGTTATATCCGGGCTCGCTCTTCAAAATATAAGATTTCCTGGTGAAATCAATGTATAATCGTCAGAATCTCAATGGTGAAAAGATACTATAGAAGCTACATGGATATGATCTGCGTGCCTTTTACTTAGGAGACCAGATGCTCTGCAAGCCTTTTGTATTGCTTCCACCCCGCTCAATGTTTTCGTTGCATTGGGATCATTTTTGTCAACCTACGAGAGAGAATAATATATTTTTAAGTTTAAGAAAAGACTTTAATATGATATCCACAAAAATTAAAAATAGCTTTGGTGCCATGGAGGATTGTGCTACAGAATAAAGACGACCACAACAATATTTGCATTTCAAACTTTCCAGGACTCAACTCTTCCTTCCTTTTAAGGGGCTATAGAAAGAAGGGACAACTTTTCGAGGTTTAAAAGAAAGCAGCCATGCTTTAAAATACCACATACCTTGGACTCCACCATACAGGAAAAGTCAAAGAAAGCACCATAGACATCTGACATTGTCTTTGTCCGATCAATCACCTTAGCAGTTAGACCTATAAATCACAAACATAAAGAAAACATCTTAGTACACCAAACAAACAAACAAAAAGCCTTGTCTCACTAGGTAAAGTTGGCTATATAGATTGCACGGCTCCATTGCGCTCTATCAACTTAGTACACCAATATCACAAATTATATATTTAGCATTTTTCATTTTCTCTCAAGAAAAGAGGTGGTTACACTGATTAAATTCTTGACTATAGCATGGTTAAGAACTTGCAGTGTTTAATTAGAAAGTCAAAAATTAGAAACCATCACAAGCGAGACATCCAAACCACTATTTAATTACCTTAATAAAAACTTCTACTAGAGGATAAAGCAACAGATGTGTGTAATTAGTTGCAACCAGGGAATCCAACAGCACCAATGCAGCATGTATAAGACATTGAGTTTGCTCAATATATGATCCTAATGTTCAAGACAATACATCTAATTTCCTGTTGGAGAATTTTTTTACAAACTCAATTTTCGGCAGATTGATTCTGAATGAGCTAGAACGGAATGCTACGTGCAGGAATTCAAAATTCATATGACTTCCATACAAATTTTCCATTAAAAGTAGTTTTATGCCTAACATTCCTGAGAGCTTAAATGCTTTGCACTTAGTATCTCAAGATACATCATCTTACCGCGCCTCATTTTAACTACACCTCGGAAAACTTCAATGTTGTTGTAGCATAATGCAAGAGTCCCAATGGCCATGATCTGTTGCAGAACATGTCAAGAAGCCAAGTTGCCAAACAAATATTAGTTTAAAAATACCTACAGCTACAGACATGGATTTTTGAATATATGGTGCATAAGAACAACAGGAGAGATTATGGAAGAAGAAGCCAACAAAGAAATGAACTGAAACTCAGCAAAGCCTAAAGAAATTAAGAGAAGTACTAGGACTTTATTTAATTGAAAATGGGAGGCCAGGATCCAAGACCTGAACCTAAGCAGCTTAGCTTCTTTAGTTTCTATACCATCAACAACCAGGAAGGACATCAAATCTTATTTTGGATACTATTAAATTCTTTAATTCACCAAGGGGCATTCAATATCTGCTATTTTACCAAGTCAGTCAATCAAGCCATGTAGAGAGATCCTTGACCACAACATCATTGACCATGACAAGTAGCAAAAACACCCAAAGCATGTAAAGTATATATTAGAATTATCAAATCGTTTTGGCAATATCAGAACTTTAAAGAAACTCATAAACCATCACAACAATTTAAATTATTTAGCTTGACATTGAGTATGAAGCTGTTATTCACAGGACTTTGCAATGAAACAGGATGACATATAAGCAAAACGTCTATTCAAGCAAAAATCTTGCTGAATATTAATAAATGATCATTGTATAATGTAACAATTAAACTAGAGATCACTGAGAAAAAGAACAGCACCTGAGGAATAGCACAAAAACGAAATATAGACAAGTCTCTTAAGTTAGACATGTACAGTAAGCAATCTTCGACATGCATCAAGGCATTGGTGACCATGTCGTTGAGGCATTGCACTGCCTTGACAGAATTGTCTTCTTCTTTCAAGTCCTGGACCAAAATATTACAATGGATAAAGCAAAAGTTATACATGTGCAACTCAGAAGGAAAAAAATACAAGATATGTATACAAGTAATATGAGACAGTGAAGTTGTTTGCCCCATCATAACATCCATCAAATCATGCTAATTCAGCCAAGAACCATGGGGTGAAAGATATAAAATGAAAGGTGAATTCTTAAAGATGCAAACCTCAAGCTTGTTGACATATTTACTCCAGATCTGCCGAGGCCAAAACATGCGTGACTTTGGGATCTCATTAATGTCTTCCAGGTAATCTCGGATAATATTTGTTTTCTGCAATTCAGAAGGTTCTCAAACTGAAAAGAAGGGAAAGAACGGTAAAAATATTGCTTGTCTGCTTTCTACTTTATGCTACCTGAAGGAACAAACCCATTGAATTAGAGAGGTAATCTGGTGCCAAATCTTCCGAACCAGAGGCATGGAAAAGCTTGCATAAACCCAGCCCAACAAGTCCTGCTACATAGTGACAATATTCATCATAGTCGTCAACTGTTTCCACCTGTAAGTAGAGAGAAATCTCATGGTGTAAATCAAGACTATCCATCTAGACTGAAGAGAAATTTTGTTCGGAATAATGCTTCTGAATTTGAATTCATGAGAAACATGACAGATGCACGGGTGGTAATATAGCACAATTATCATGGAAATATCAAAATTTGGTGCTACTTCACTCTTCTCTTGAATCTTGATATGAAAGCTTGAAGGTCAAAAACGCTACCAGTAAAACATGGAAACTACTAGATATGTCCGTCACCTTAAAAAACAAATATTATGAAAAAAATATAAAATAAGAAGAAGGGGGATTAACACTCATAATTTGGCCATATACTCTTTGTTCATGGGGAAAAAGATACCTAAAGACTAATATAATACCGTTGTGAGTATTAATTAGTCAAAATGAGGAATCAGGTTGTAATTACTTAAAAGTTCTTTATTAATATGAGCAGTAGAATTGAGGGATGGGATAACTTCCAAATTTTTGGGGAAAAAAATATCTCCCCTAAATCTAAACGCTGACTAATATTTATCCTTCTGGCCCGGTTTAAGGGAATATCAAACTAAATTTAATATTCTATCAGTCAAAGAGATGAATCTATTGATTGGAACTAAGCTAGCATATTTATGAAATATCAAGAATATATGGAGAACAGAAGATGCGTTGTGAACCTCCTTGCAAATAAATTTGGCCATTCCAGCTCCCATCCTTTTGGTAATATCCTCAATTGCTTCCTGATAGCTGCAGAGGTAATTTATCCTTGTTTAGTCATTTACCAAAAGAATGCACACCGACAATTCTATCTCGTCGTGTATATATGCATAAGTGAAGTTAGTTCAGGCACTGAATTAACAGTAACATCTCAGGAACCTCCGCTAAGTCATGAAATGTTTTTTAAGAAACAAAACAGGGAGACAAATGAGAGAACTTTGCAAACATATTGAGTAAAAAACTTTAAAAAAATGAAAAATAATTTGATCAGCTGGCCAATTCAGAGAGTAGCTCATTGGAAGCATAGAGAATACTTAGGAACAAGAAAACAAATGTAAAATTATCTATAACATGGTTGGGAAATATTAGTAGTTCACATGGATAAACAACTCAAAGGGCCAAACTTAAAATCTGACCGATGTCCTCTTAGTGTAACTTATGTTCTAGGGAAAACAATGAAGAGAACGGTAAAAGCAGAATATGAAATTTGTTGATTCATGAATTCACTCATGCATGAAATAGGCAACATGCATTTGAATGCATGGCCAAGGCAATAAAACAATAGTAGGTACTAAACAGGAAATAAGGCCTGTGATGTTGATATCGATTGAATCAAAGATGGAAATTATCAAGGGTCACATCAACTCAAAAGCTTAAATTGTCAAGTGAAGATCCATGATTAAATTTCATTATAATATCTACCACGCTCCCTCAAACAATAACATTTGAAGCTTAAAATGTGGACAGAACACAAACCAACCCTGCTTCGGGGTTGAAAATAAATTTTAATGAAGAGGATTGGAAACAGATTGGATTCATCTTTTGACTACTCAATCTTAGAGGCGCTTTGGCATCTTGTCAAGGACCGGTTAAACTTCAAAAGTTGAACTATTAACTAGTGAAGGACCATAAATAACTTCTATTATAATCTCTTAACAAAATTACTATAGAAGGAAATGTGCAAGGATAAAAACTGACTTCTTTCCAAGTTCCAGAAATGCAGTCGAAACATGATGAAACTGGTCCATTAAGATTTTGTACTCCTTTGTCCCACCTAGTTACATAAAACACTAGAATCAGCATGAAAACCACTACAAGCAAGGTTTGAGTTAAGTGTGCTATAGAAAGAGTAAGAAATTCCATTTAAACTTCTCAACCAGATTTCTAACAGGACAAGTTTGGCATGGTTAAGTTGAACAAGAATAACTTAGGAAAATTCCAGCAAGGGGGTACAAACAATATGCTGGAAGACATCTAACTTAGCATGAAAAGAAATAGTGAAGGTGACAAAGACACTTACAAGAAAAATGCCAATCACGATCATATATGTGATGATGAAAAGCTATTAATATCGGTACCTTGACATCTGTAGCTATGCTAGTATCATCCTCTGCCAAACAAAAAAGTTTCAAAAATATAATTAGTGAAAACACAGTTTCAAACATTGAAGGGTGCAATGTTCATGGGTAACAAGGAAGAGGAAATAGGTTGCCAATCAGAATTCTTAAACATTCTTAGTACAAGTTTCCCATCCTAGGCAGACATTATTCAAATTAGAAACTTGACATCATTTCTTTTCTCTTTACTTTCTTTTTGCAATGAAAACCATTTATTTTTTTCATCTAATTCCTACTTAGGAAAACAACGAAAAGATTTGTGAGTCACATGTATAGCCATCCATAGGCAAATTCGTAGTAGACTAACCCTAATTTATAGTGGAGTTATACTTTCTCAGATGGTCAGATAGACATACTTTCCTTATAAGCAAGACAAAATAAAATATCACAACATATTCATATAGCATCTTGCCATCTTTTCCAAATGCGAATGAGTACTTTGATATTTGTTTACATATTTATGATCTGAGTTCTTTATAGCCTGTCAAAAGACGATTTATGATGCAACAAGGCAGAACATTTCAAAGCATATGAAGATGGTCTCTATTCCCCTTAATTAATTAACCAAAATAAAGTTGATAAAAATAGGAATAATAGATCACAGACCAACCAGCTGGTCAAGTCAACATATCCTGATATCTAGTAGAACCAATAGAAACCACAAACCAGAATATTCGACAAGCACTAAACAATCCTCCTCTTTTATAACGCAAGTTTATTATATAGGACAAAATTATAAGTTGAAGCAATAACGAACAGTGTAAGACTAGTAACAAACCAACAGTATCAAGGGCTCGAAGGACCAAATAAAATATGCAAACCTGCAAAAGTCAGAGATTTTGGAGTTACAGACAATTCAACTCAGGAAAAAATCAATAGGGGAAAATCCTCAGTAGAAAATAAAGTAATCCTCTCAACAAAGGAAAGAGCTATTATCAGCAACATATAAAATGAAAAACACTACGAAAGTGTCAACTCTAGCAAGAATATTTTCATCCAGTCCCATCGTTGATCATTTTTAACTAGTCCCAAATCTTCGTCAGGTCTTTCTGAATTTGGTAGTTTTCAGTTGTTGGTTTCCTACCAAGATTCATAACCATTGCTTAGTGCTATAAAGAGAAGAAATATTGGAGAATTAATTGATGAAATAAAATAAGAACTCGAGGAGTATCCATGGAATTCCTTCCTAGGTCAAGCATCAAGTCAACCAAAACTAGTATTGATAAATTTCAATGCCAAAGGCCGCAAATCCGCCTCAACCATATGCATTAAGACCGAAAAACGATTCGGCGCCTATATATGCAGCCAAAAAAACAAATTCACCTTTACCTATTAAGATTCGCAGAGGAGAGTAGTCCATCCTCATTCCATTTTTCATTTACACGATGATTTTCCAGAAACATAGAAACAAAAATCCTTCAGACAAATCAAAATACACCGTAAAAACGGAACTTACAGCATTGCGAAGCTCGGTTCCGAGCTGCTGAATGACAAGACCAAAACTACGAGACACCTTGTGAAGCATGCTATAGCAGAAACCCCAATGTGGCTCTGCAGGGATCTGCTTCTCTGCGTGCCTGACCGCCATTTTGAGCTTCAAAAGAGGGTAGAAATCATCAGGATGCCTCAGAATCGCGCCCAAACTCCCCATTTTCTCAGAGAATACAAAATCCAAATCCCAGGATTTGACTTATAGGAGACTGAGAAATATCTTGATTTCGTATTCCTGGAGCTTCGCGGGTGACAATGATGGCCTGATACCTACAGTGAGGATTGGCGGGTGAGCTACGTGATATAGAGTGAGAAATTAGAACACGAAACTCATTGAAGCGTAAAAATCGAGCGAGAATTTTGATTCGGTGTTGCAAATACTTAATAATTTATCATGAGGAGCAATGTCGTGCAAGGGATCGAGTCGTTATCGTACTATTTGGCCAACAGAACAACAAGGATCGTGAATTGGGAATACTTTCTGGGTATCTATTTTCAACTGATAACGGATTGTTTAAGGGCTGCGCGAGATGCGAGGGGCATGCAGGCTGCGTGCGCTGTGAATTACTACTACCATTTTTCGACTTTTTTTTAAATTTTTTTGAACCGCTTTCTCTTTTTTTACCAAGGTATTAAAACCCGGACCGGTATTGAACCGGTCGGGGTACTGGGTTAAGGATCAGTGGGTCAGACCGGGACCAAACCGGAGCTAAACCGGGACCAAACCGGTGAGAAATTGAAAATTTTAGATTTATAGTATAAAATTCTAAAGGAAAAATCAAAATTTTTTTTTTTTTTTTTTAAATAAGCAACCCGGACCGGACCGGGAACCGGACCGGTTTACCAGCCGGTTCGCCGGTTCCCGGGCTGGACCGGCCGGTCCGGTCCGGGTTAATGAACATGGTTTTTTACCCACCGCGTCCTAATATAATATAAGATGTTGTTAACTACTTCATCAAACCTTTTTTATAAGTAATTTTTTTTGTTAATCCTATTTATAAATAATTTTTTTCTTACGTTTCAAAATTTAAATTATTATTTTCTTTTTTTACCCCTATTAAATACATAATTTTATATTAATTACCTCATTCACTACTAATTCTCTTCATTTATTTATTTATTACACATTCTCTCTCATATTTATTACTCATTCTCTCTCCTATATTCTTTTCATAAATAAGGGTATATTTAGAAGAAACATGATATTTTTAACATATTTATTGTTTTTAACTAATTTCAACCGCCAATTCGTTTTGCGCAATTAGAATAAAAATTACTTATAAAAAGGACCGGAGGAAATAATTCATACCAATCAATGATTATTAATTAAGTCATTAAATGTGTTTTAAATTAATAAATTTACTCATTTAATCTTAATTAAATAATTTGATTTTTAAATATGTTTTTGTTATCAGTGAAAACAATTATGAGTATTAATTCCCTATAAAACTCGTACCACTATGAGTCTAAAAGTTTATTATAGAGTGTAAAAAAAGTAAACTATCCTTCAACTTATACTCAAAGTGCACTCAATATCATAAATTTTTTTAGGTGTAAAAGTACCCACAAACATTCAAAATCATAACAAAAACGACATGTCCGTTAAAATGAACTCATGTCCGTTACTTTTTGTAGTGAAGCCCATGCTATTTTTATGAAAATATCAAAGTAGCCCTGACTCAAAAATGATAAAGGTGTAAAAGTACCCATAAATTTTTACCCAAAGTGCGTCAAATACCATATGTTTTTCAGAGGTGCAAAAATACCCACGAACATTCAAAATGGACACGAAAGTACCAAAATACCCCAAACTTATAAAAAAACTTATTTATCTAACTATTCAAATTCTATACTATTGTTATGAACATGACGTAAAATTTTGTACATCAACTTTAAATTAACAACCAAATTACTATTAGCTACTCACATAATCCTATTTATAAGTCACTTCTAACATGTTTTATCAAAACTAAGACAAATCTTAAACTTCGTTAATTCTATCTTTAAACTTAATAATTTTCTAATTTTATCCCTAATTAATATATAATCAACCCCAAGTAATTGGATGTGATAATTTAGCAATTGGACGTGATAATGTACGTTATACCAGATGGAGACGTGATGATGTACGTTATGCCAGATGGAGTACATGCTATTAAATTTTCTATTAATTTCTTATTTAGATTTTTTCTAAATTTTTTTAGAAATTAACTTACAATTAACGCATTTAAATTTTCTATTTCATTTTTTATAAAATTTTTAAGAATTAAATTTAAGGTATAAAATATAAAACCATAAGAAAATAATTATGGAGGAACAAGTTATTGTATGTCAAAAAAATTAAAGTGGTCAGGATATAAAATTGACTTAATTAAAAAATGAATTAAATCATTAAACTAAGCTAGATTCACAATCCTTAGACCAAATAAGAGATAAACAAAGAACTATATACAAGTTCCAAATTTGACTAGAGTACCCCATAAATATATATTAATAGTTTTCATAAAATATATTCACCGTGTGTGTGCGCACTTTTTATTTGGGGGTATTTTGATACTTCCATGTCTTTTTTTAAATGTTCGTGGATATTTTTGCATATCTGAAAAAACATATGGTGTTTGGCACACTTTAGATAAAAGTTTAGGGGTATTTTTGCATATTTACTAGTTTTTTTAGCTGGGGGTATTTTTGTATTTTTTGAAAAATCGAATGGCACTACTACAAAAAATAATGGACGTTAGTTCATTTTAATGGTTATGTCATTTTTACACTCATTCTGAACGTTTATGAATAGTTTTGCACCCTAGAAGAGTTTATGATATTAGGTGCACTTTTGGTATAAGTTTGTGGGTATATTTGTACCTTAATCCTTTATTATAAATCTAGTTTGACCAAATTTCACATGTCAAAAAATGAAGCCTAAGACAAAAGACCACTCAGTGCCTATTTATAAGTTACTTGTGTAGTTGTATCCAAAAAGTTTTATTCAAAATATAAGTCACTTATAGGGTACTCCCTCCATTCCTATACATAAAGTCCTTCTGAATCACGTGGTTTTGATAAAGAGTTAAAATTAGTTAAAAGTAGTAATAAATATGTAGAAAATATAATGACCCAATTTGAGATTAAGGGCTAATAACTTCGAAATTGATTGTAATTAGTGTAATTAAACACTTTTGGAGAAATGTGATGTGAATTTGATATAAATGTACTTGGTGATAATTTATTAAGCATAGTGAAAACTAAGGGTAAAATAGTAAAATTAGAAATTTACCGACCAATTGGTCAGTTACCAAAGAGGAAACTCAGTGGTGGCTAAAGATCAATGGTTGAGAGTCAATGGGTCAGAATTGTATGCTTTGCATCTATGTGAGCTCATGAAAAAGTAAACAAGATTATGGCAAGTGGCATTATATGGGCCAAAGGATCATTCCCATTGTCAACTACTCACCTTTTCTCTCTCTTCTCTCTCCTATTCGGATTTGGAGCATGGGCCAAGGAAGACAACTCTACTCTTCATCATCATTATCATCTCTCATCGTCTCTCTCTCTATTTTTCCATGTTCGACAAGCTTGAAGAAGAGAGAGGAAAAGAAAGGTAAGATTTTGATACCTTTGTTGACCTCTAATGCTCTAGACCTCTTCTCTAATGTTGTGCACATCATTGAGAGCTTTATTTTGGTGGTTTTAGATATTTGAACAGAGGTGTTTAAGAGTTTGAGGAATTTGGAAGTTGAAGAAACCAAGGATTTGGCTTTAGCAAATTGAAGAGGTGAGCATTTGGATCATTTTGGTATATTTATTGTGATTTTGGTTAAGTTCTGTAAATTTTGGAAGTTTCCCTGATTTTATGCCAATTTTTAAATGCTTGAATTACATGATGAATAATGTTGGAATTGGTTTATTGTGAAGTTATTTGAGTGTTAAATATGGTTTTGGAGTTTGGAAGTGAGTTGAATGGAATTGGGTATTGTGAGTATTATAGAGATCCATGAGTAAGATTGTGGTTAGGATGAGTTTTTGAGTGTTTTGAGGCTACCAATGGGTTCCTTATGAAATTTTAAGTGGGAATGAGCTTTGTGTTGAGTTTGGGAACCATTGGGATCAGTTTTGGTAAATCCAGGAATTTCTGTCAGTTGCTGCGATCTAGCAATCTAATAAGCATCACTCAAGTGAGGGGGTCTCACTCGAGTGCTGCAGTATAATTTCCTTTTTCCTTCTGCATTTCACCTGGTTTTCTGATATAAAGCAAGAGTGCACTTCTTAACCCGCAAGTGATATTGGTGATCACTCGAGTGAGCATGGGTTCACTCAAGTGAAGGTGTGAGTTCATGTTAAGGGTTGCTCTCGGGTATGCACTCACAGACCAATTTTCAAGAGTGTGTTCTGACACTTGTAAGTATAGTCTTCTCACCCGAGTGCCAAGGGTTGTGCTCGAGTGATCTTCCTTCTCTAAAGTGTTTGTGCTCTCAGGCAAACACTCTCTGTGTCTCACTCTTGGGGACTCGAGTGCACTTCCAGTTCCAAAGTTTCTCATTACTCTCAAGTTGTCACTTCCTGTGTTGTACTTTCGGGGACTTGAGTGAATTTGGAGTCATCACTCGAGTGCAAGACCTCATACTCGAGTATTGTGAGCACTTTCTGGCCATGGTTGTTGCTCACTGTCAAATACTTGCGAGTGAGAACCATTCTCACTCGAGTGCAAGTCTCTCATCACTCGAGTGAGGTCATCTTCACTCGAGTGAGTTAGCCAAAAATCAATGTTCTACTTCCGAAAATGGGTCTTCAGGGTAGTTTCTCCCAACCCTTTTGGCATATGTGTAGGCCTTTAATAACCACCTAAAGAGTTTGAATGATAACCAACTTAGAGTATTATGGGAATAAGTATTTGAAAAAGAAATTGATCAGTTGTCCCTAATTTGGTTATAGGATTTAACATTTGCCAAACTTGTAAGCCCATTGTGCCATGGAATATCAGGAAAGAATAAGGTAGTGACTTTTTCTCTTATACCGTGTGTGAATCATTGTATGTATGTCTATCATGCATTGTGTTGTTGCTGCTGTTTTGTGATGCTTTGTGCCTTATGATGCTGCTGCATAGTGATTACCGTGAAAGCGGGCATAGTGATTACAACGAAAGCTGGTATAGTGTTTACCATGAAAACGGGTATAGTGATTATAGTGAAAGCTATCGCATTGTGATTACAGCTGTGAGCGCTGTCGTTTGTGGCGTAAGCCATGAATCATTGTGTTGCTACTGAACATGATCTTACATGCTATATGTTTACATACTGTATGAGTAATTTGTCACTACTGGGATTTTTTTTAATCTCATTCTTTCCTTTAACTAACCATCAGACAGGGCAAGTAACTAACCATCAGACAGGGCAAGTGGCTCCAAGGAGAAGCGGGCAACCAGGAGCGGCTAAGACTAGTGGGAACGTTTTAATTTTTGGACTGTTGGTTATCTGTTTTGGTTTGGGATTACTGTATATATATGGGATGTGAATATTAATTTTTGGATATTTAATCCCCTATGTTGGGAAACTTTACACCCATTTTATATATACATGTAACCTGGGGTTGTCGGGATTTTTGTTGGGCACTCTGATAGTTATGAATGTGATTTAACTGCACAAATAATTGTATTTGAATGTGAATGTGAGACCAGATTAATTATATTTTTGAACTACTTTTCTAGACATCCCATCATGAAGATGAGGGATTATAAATACTATTTGTCTTATTGATATCTATTTCACTTAAATTTCGTAACTCGGATATAATTACGGTGAGGGGATTACAGAAAATATAAGTTGTTTTATAAAAATGTCACTATTTATGAATGAGTAAGAAAGAGGGTAATAATGAAAAAATGATGAAAGAGAATGTACCGGGAATAAGATGAGAGGGTAATTGAGAGCAAAATAAGTAAAAGTGCATTTATTATTGAGACAAATTCAAAAAGGATCTTATAAAAAGGGACAGACTCATTCAAAAAAAGCGAACTTATATATAGGGATAGAGTCGGGAAATTGGGCCGAGCCCGTCAAGGGTCGGGCTTGTGACTTAGGGCAAAAAATAGGAGGCGGGCTTAAAAGGGCCGCAGGCCTTGTAGGGCCGGCCCTTTTAGGCCCGTTTAACTTTTTTTTCTTAAACTGGGCACAGGGCAGCAAGTAGTGTTCATGAGGCAGAGTTAATCTAACTTAACCCTCATATCAGAAACGCTCTCACACTTACTCAAACCTCATTTGACACTTCTCTTCTTTGAATTTCTTTTTTCTTTTTTTGTATGTGTACACCAAAATTCAAATCAGGTGTTCTATTATTATTGACATTTGAAGCTTGTAGACTTGCTTGATTGTGGCTGTGGACTTGTTTGATTAGTTTTGAACATTAATTATGGTTTGAACTTAAGTCTTAGTGTTTGTGTTTTATTAAACTTGGATAATATTTATGTTTTAAATTAGTTTTGATGATATTAATATTTTAAATTATGTATTTTAATCTTTAGGAGAATAAGGAAAATAAAGTCATGGAAAAAAGAAAACGAAAAAAAGTTAAACGGGCCTAAAGCCCGCCGATTGGCATAAACTATTCGGGCCTCCAAATATTTGTCCTTTTTTGGACTTGGGCCTAAACGAGCTGGCCTGTTTAGGCCCAAGCCCGTCACTATGGGCCCGAGCCGTTTTCCCACCTCTATATAGGGACTGAGAGAGTATTAAACGAGGTTTTGTGAATTTTACCCATGTTGACTATATTAATATTAATAAATTGATAAAAGAGAGGTAGAGGTGTAAATGCAGAGAGATAAAGGGATGTGAGAGAAAATGTGCATCCTTTCATAAATAAAGGCAAACTAGGAAAAATGTATTCATTTAGAACTTTTATTAGTTTGCGGATACAAGTGACTTATAAATAGACACTAAGTATTATGTTTTAAATTGATTAACTTTTTCCTTATTTAATACTCCCTCTATTCCTTATTAATGTGTTTCAAATTTGTAAATAAGCTTGTCCCAATATATAAACTTCATTTTAGATTTATCTAAACATTTATTGCGTTTTTTCTAACTTTACTCCTTGTTGACTGTATTTATTGCTTTCATTCTCTCTCACTTATCCTCTTAACACATAAGGCCATGCTACTCTGGTCCTATTTATAAGTTCATTTTGATCAAAAATTTTGCACCTTATTGTAAGTTCAGTTTTAGAGTAATAAATGTATTTTTTACTTTTTAGCCCCCATTAATTGCAAAAAATAAAAAGAATTTATTCATGTTGTGTTTTGAAAGCAATCATAGATAAAGGAAAAATTGAAAATTTAGCTCATAATTAATTAGTTAACTAACTTTCTTTGGTACGCAAAAGTTAGTAAATTTGGACTTATAAATAGGATCAGAGTGGTAGTTGAAAAAATAATACAATTTATTATCTTTAATTAATTTTAATTATTTTCTTGATTAACACAAGTCGATTATTTGAAGCTTATAGTAAGCAACAGAGAGAGTAATAAGCAACGAAAAAATATGTTATATTGTACATTTCTTTTCTCACCTACACCTCTAATAGGGATAAAACTAGAAAATAGAACATTAATGACTCTCAAGGAGAATTTTTATTTAGGACCAGAGTGGTATCACAATAGTCTTATTTATAAAACAAAGAAAAAAGATTTATTTTAATTCTATTTTTAAGTTACATCATTAAATTTTTAATGTGAATGTACATTTTTACCCTTCAGTTATTATTATGTTGATTTTGTTTTCATGATATATATTGTATACTAAATATGGATAAAGTTGAAAAGTTCTTAAATTTTAAAATTGAGTTCATGAGATTTATTTATTTTTTGTCTATATGAAATTTGTTAAAGTGATTTATAAATACGAGGAGAGGATTATTTCACACCACAAATTTCTTCTAGAACATTTCTCGTCATTTGGACAAGAGAGGGTATTAAAAATATTAAATATTAACATCCATCTAATAGAGTTGGAAATCAAGGTCGCCCCTTGATGGGCCAGGGCCAAAGCCTAGAAGGGCTAGCCCTTTTAGGTTCGGAGTAAGAAAAATTGCTATTTTCTAAGCTTTGGCCCGCAGAGCCAGGAAGACTTTTTCATAAAATTTAACTATTTTTCCTACGTTTTTTTAGAGAAATATAATTAGTAAATAACTATAATTAAAGTTCTAATTTAACATATAAATGTTGTCAACATTAAGAGTTAAACAACATGCCTCATGCAATGAACAAACACAACTAATAATTCATACCCAGTAAATAGATACCCTAATGTAAGCTTTTACACATTCCCATTTCACAAACTTATCTTTTAATACTTGATCATGCACCAGTACTATATCTCTTCTGAAACTGCAAGTTCAATCTTGGGGTGTTCAAAGTGTCCCGGTCCCGGTTGTCCCGGCCCAGTACTGAACATTTTATCCTGGGAAGGGACCGGGACCGGGATCACACCTTGTGATCCCGGGAATTCCCGGTCCCGTTTTTTTTTTTTTTATATTTTCCTTAAAAAATAAGTTATTCTTTTATATTTGTATTTTTTACCTCATAAATTAAGTTATCATTTGATAAAATGTATATCACATATTTAATTAAAGTTAAATCGTATATATCGTGATACTAATTCTAACTATATAATATAAAAAGATAATAACAAAAATGATGAATGTGATAATAATAATAATAACAACAATAATATATTATTCTTCAATTCTAGCTCAATTTGTGTGATTTTTATGACCTTATTAGGTGTTAAATAATCACTTTAAACACTATATTATAAAAAATTTAACTAATATAATTATATTATTAAAACCAGAAATTCCCGATTCCGGTCCCGGGAATTCCCGGTCCCTGTTATACCGGGAATTTCTCAGGACCAGGACAGGGACCGGGAATGACTTCCCATTAATGGCCACCGCCAGGACAGGAACCAGGAATGGGTGATCCCGGTCCCATCCCGGGATTTGAACACCCCTAGTTCAATAATCTATTTGTCTTAAAAGCATATTGCTCTTTTTTGTGTTAGTTCAACTTTGTTGGAAGACTTATGGGACTTAGAGGTAGGGGCAAGGGCGACAGGCACTGGAGCAGGGGAAGAAAAAAAAATTAATGAGCCTAACGGTTCGGCCCTTTTAAGCTCTTGGCCCTACAGTGCTAACCTTTTTAGGCTTGAATTTCTTTGGAGACTCCAATTTATAAGCTTGACCCTTGACTTAACAGGGCTTAAGCGGGTTGACCCAATTTCCCGGCTCTACCATCCAGATCTATTCCAACCTAAATTAATAAATAAAATAAAAATATAAAAATTAACATAACTAGGTGATAAATGAGAGTGGGCATTAGTCCATGCAAAAGTCCAAAGCGGACCAGATTGGTTGCTTTAATTATTATTGGGAATTCAGGCCTGTCAATAGGTTGCTCGCCAGCTGCTCGACAGGGAGGACCTGATTTTTCTAAAAAAATTATTTCATCCTTTTTTTTAATTCTCATTTCCTTTCTCTTTCACCTACCCACGTCATACTTTATATATATATATATATATATTTGTGTTTGGAAGCTAATTTTATTCTTACTTTCCTTTTTTTTTCATCTACTCACAAAACAAAAATATATAAACACATCTCTTTTAAATTTTATAATAGTAGAATAAATAAATATAATATGAAAATGAAAGTATCAAATAAAAAGTATGAGATACAACATCAAAGAAAAGATGATAAATGTATTTGGATTTATTTTATAAAAAAACTAAAAATAAAAAATAAGCAGGCTAGTCCATTAGCGGGGTGGGCTGCTAGGCTGGTGTTTAACCAGCCTAAGCCCTCCATTTTTGGCAAGTTGGCAGGGGCCCAACCCGTTTTACCAACTATAGCTTTAATGTGCAAAATGACCATTAATGGCAATGGTCCATGCAAAAGTCCAAAGCGGACCAAATTGGTTGTTTTGGGCCTGTTTGGATTAGCAGTGATAGAAGTGACTTTTTTTTCAATTTGACTTTTGTAAATTTAAGATAGGATAAAAGTCAGATTGTAAATGTGATTTATGTTTGGATTGACGGTGGTAGACATGACTTTTTTTCAAACTGAAACTTGTTTGGATGGTTATATGAAAACCAAGTTTAGATGGAAAATGACTAAAAGGGACATGAATCTTATTAAATCATAGCCACATATCCTAATTAATGTCATTTATGTTTTTCCTATTATTTCTTAACAAGTCACCAAATCTGAATTTTGTTGATAATTTAATATTGTCAATAGAAAAACAAAAATTGTAAATACCAAAAATAAAGCACCTAATTAACCCAGCAAGCAACACTACAAAAAAACGTGATTTAGTAGCAGTTAAAAATGGGTATTCATAGCAGTTTTAACCGCTACAAACAACATTAGTAGCGGTTAATAAAACCGCTACTAAATCGTATGTTGCAAGCTGTTTTGTAGCGGTTATATACAATCGCTACTCAAGGAAAATAACCGCTGCTCAGTTTGTAGCGGTTGAATCTAACCACTACAACATCCACATAAGCCGTTAATTTTTTCGGAGATATTTGTAACGGTTATATAACCGCTACAAATATAAAAAATTGAGATTTTCAAGGCGGGAAAAGAGAAATGAATTTTTTTTTCTATTTTGTAGCGGTTAATAAACTGCTACTAATTTGAAATTTTTATGAAATTAGTAGCGGTTATATAACCGCTACTAATTTCACGAAAAATTCAAAAATGGCGTCAAAAAATTAATTTCAGTTTAAAAAGGAACTTTAATTAGTAGCAGTTTAATAACTACTACAAAAAATAAGAAAATTAAAAATAAAATACGATCTTTTGTTTCTGTTTTTTTGATATTAAATTAAATATTTTATTTTTTTAGTAGTTTATCTAATTTAATTAGTTTATTATTCAATAGTTTAACTCATTTATAAATTAAAAGGAATAATTTAATTTAGTTGGATAAGGATAAAAATTGTATTGATAATATTATTAAGGATACATAGGTAATAAGGAACTATTATGTTGTTTACTACAATGTAATTGTGTATAAAGTTGGCAAAAAAAAAAGTGTGTATGAAAAATAGATGAAAATGAGATAAAGCTTTGAAATATCTGGAAAGAAAAAATGGTGAGAATAAATTTTATGCGAAGGAAAGAAGTATTGAAAAAAAAAATTAAAAAATTTGTTACCATATTTGATCGTATTGTTCAGCTCCTCAACTCATACAAAAAAATTTGTAAATAAGAGAAAATGAAAGAAGGGCAAGGTGAAAAGAAATGGAAGAGTGTTTGAAATGAGTTGTGGTAATGGTATTTATAGGGATTCACGTACCATTTTGTAGCGGTTATATTTATATTTGTAGCAGTTTTAATTAGTAGCGGTTATTTTCATTTTTGTAGCGGCTTAATAACCGCTACAAATATTATTTTTTTTAAAATTTTTTTCCTGTGTTTTTTTTAAAGACAAAAACATAATTTGAATTTGATCACTAATCCTCTCCATTCCTACAGAAATTATGTAGAAAAATATTGTTAAGGATGTATTATTAAATTTTAAAAATTTAATTTAAATGATGTGGAAGTAAAAAAAACTCACCGCAGTAGAGGTAAATTGTCATCACCTTCAAGGAAGTAATTTTCAAAATCGGCTGGCTGAAATGGCTCACTCTTGTAGGCGATGTTATCGCCTTCACCTATGTCGTAAAGGTCTCGTGGCTTTAAATGAACGACCATGTTCCAATCCATGTGCCTATCGTCCTCGACATAATAAACCTGATGTGCCTCTGAAGCAAGAATATACGGTTCATCATATTGAGAAATACTAGTATGAATTGGCCGTGAGAAATTGACTTATGTGATCCCTAAGTCGTCAGTTATTAGTCCCCGAGAAGTAGTGGTATTTGCCCACATACACTTGAACAACGTCACGGTGAAACGGCCTTGATAATTAAGTTTGACCACATCAAGAAGCTTGCCATAGTAAGGGACACCTCCGAACTGCATGTTGGCGTCACTGCTGCTCACATAACTCCTCGTCCCAAGTGTGCCATAAACACCCGAATTCTGAGTTTGCAATCCTTGATCCCGTGAAACCGTGCAAAACTTAAAACCATTGACATTGTATATTGTAAACCTTTTTGCATGATCAAGAGGGCTGATTGCGAGAGTTCTAAAATCTGGTGAGTGTGGGTTGTGGTCATTTAGTATTCCGCGAGCAAACCAACTCAGGAATTCTCTGTGGACCCTTTTGTCAACTTCCGAGGATGTTTGTGTACGGATCCAGAGTTGACGCTTAACATGACTTCTGAATTCCTTGTAATTAATAATAGAAAGGAGATAGTAAAATGAAAGCGAAAAATGTTACAAAAGATATAGAATAACATGTGAGTATACAATTCTTACTATATTAAAGGTTCAACCTGAGTGCAATTAATCAAGACATGTCTATGTGCTTGCAACTTCTCAGTTGCCGTTAGTTTGAAGTTCTCAATTCCTCCAACTGGTTTACCAACACGAGGGATAAATTCTCCTGATGTTGGCGTAGGTTCAGGACAATCGTCAACACGAGGTGGGCAGTTGAAAGCCGTCTCAAGGTCATCAAAGTACCTTGAATAAAAATACAACACCTCATCCCCTATATAGCCTTCAACTATAGAACCTTCTGGCCACGCTTTATTCCTTACGTAAGATTTTAATTTCCCAAAGAACCTACAAAGTAAAGAAGAGAAACATTAAATACTAAATGCTGAAAAGGACGACTAGCAAACATTAAATACGGAGAATAAAACACATATTTAAAATGAGTACCTTTCAATCGGATACATCCATCGATATTGTACTGGTCCAGCGAGCTTTGTTTCATGAACGAGGTGGACTGTAAGGTGAATCATCATAGTAAAAAAGGACGGAGGAAAGATCATCTCCAAATGACAAAGCGCAAGAATGATTTTGGACTGCAGCTGATTGAGTTCCTCAACGATGAAAACCTTAGAACACAACTTTTAAAAGAAAGAACAAAGTTCCACCAAAACGATGGAAACATCGGGAGGAAGTGCATTCTTTATTTCCAGAGGGAGTAACTGCTGCATAAGAACATGTGAGTCATGACTCTTCAGGCCAGCAACCTTTCGAGCCTACAAGTCAACACATCGAGAAATGTTGCTTGAATACCCATCAGGAACTTTTAATTTTCTTCAACGTCGCGAGGAAGACTTCCTTGTTCGATTTTGTGAGGGTAAACTTTACCAGGTGAAATCTGTCATGCTTATCTGGCCAAGCGTCTTCACAAACTCCTATGTCGCGTAAATCTTTCCTTGCTTGAAGGTAATCTTTTGTCTTACCGGGTTCATTAAGCAGCGTATATAACACATTATCGCAAACATTCTTTTCAATGTGCATGACATCAAGACTGTGGCGAAGTAAATTAGATCTCTAAAATGGAAGAGTGCAGAAAATACTTATCTTCTTCCACTGCTGAGGCGCCGAAGTCCTGCGCGACTTTTGGCGAGTTTGTGCTGAATCGTTACTTTTTCCAAACTCAAAGTTAACATGCTCAAGCTGCTGTAAGATATCTGTACCGGACAAAGTCTGAGGTGGTCATCTTTTTTTTATTTCCCATTAAAGCGATTTCGTTGCAATCTGAACTTATGCCTTCCATCGAGAAACCTTCGATGCCCCATAAAGCACCACTTTCGACTGTAGGGAAGGCGCACTACATCAGAGTCAAAATTGCAAGCTGGACACGTCGACCCAGTATGTACATTCCAACCAGATAATGTGTCAAGGCCAGGAAAGTCACTAATTGTCCACATTAAGGCTGCACGACAGTTGAACAATGTCTTCCCATAAGCATCGTATGTCTCCACGCCGACATTCCATAAGTCAAGCAATTCCGCAATAAGCGGTTGGAGATACACATCGATGTCATTGCCCAGTGCCTTTTTGCCTGGAATGATCATAGACATAATGAAAGAGCTTTGTTTTATACACATCCAGGGGTAAGTTGTATGGAACTAAGACTAACGGCCAAATACTATAACTTGTGCTAAGATTCCCGAAAGGATTGAAACCGTCGGTGGCCAACGCAAGTAGAACATTTTTAGGGTCAGTCGCAAAATCTGGAAAGTCGTTGTCGAACTTTTTTCAAGCGTCTGCATTCCGGGAATGTCTTAATTTACCGTCTTCATTCTTATCAACGGCATGCCACCTCATGTGCTCCACAGTTTTAGACGACATAAATAATTTTTGTAGGTGAGGTTTCAAAGGGAAGTACCTGAGAATCTTTGCAAGTTTCTTCTTCTACTTTTTCCTCTTCCGAATTGTCTTGTACCTCGATGTGTGCCATCTCTTACAAGTCTCCCTACTAGAATCGTCTCCCCAATACAGCATACAATCGTTGAGGCATGCATCAATCTTTTGATAGTTCAACCCCAACCTGTTGATAATCTTCTTGACCTTGTAGAACGTTGTGGGAATCTCAGCATCGGGGAATGTATCTTGTAATAATTCGAGCAACATCGACATTCCCTTATCTGTGATTCCACACAAGCACTTGATATGATACAATTTGATCAAGAAAGATAATTTAGAATATTTTCGACAACCTTGATATAAAGGACAATCTGCTTCATCCATGAAGCTAAAAAAATCCTGAGCTGCTTCATTCCTCATGAACACCGGCTCAGAACTGTGCACTTCTTCGTTGCAGTTGTCGCATTGAAATCCAAATGCATCACGCACAACATCATTCACATGATCATCTTCATCTAGTTGAACGCCTACTTGAGAACTTCGAGGAAGAGCATCATCATATCTAATGCCGGCCTTCTCACCATGAACTGCCCATAACGTAAGTTCTCAAGGAAAGGCTTCAGAAGCAAATGTTCCTTAACAACATTTCGTGCATGCCACTTCTTGAACTTGCATCTCCGACAGGGACAGACGATCTTGCCGTTACAACCAACATGAGTGAATGCGAAATCTAAGAAAATGTTTAATCCGTACAAATGTTCTGGAGAATTGCACGGCAACCTGATCCATGACTTATCCATAGCTATTAGTGAGAGAGAAGAAAGAATAGTGAAGAAGAAGAATGAATAGAGAATGACGAATGCCTAGAAACTTATATTCTGAAATTCTATTGTTTAATATTTTGTAGCGGTTCAAGAACCGCTACACTAACCGCTATAATACTAGACATTTGTAGTGGTTATTTATAAAACCACTACTAATTTTAAAGCCGTTGAGTATTTGTAGCGGTTATAAGTATAAAACCGCTACTAATATTAAAGCCGTTGGAAATCAAGTTGAAGAATTGGTTTTAAACTTGTAGCAGTTATACCTAATTAACCACTACAAATTTGCATAAAGGCAGGTTTAAATTATATTTCCAACTGCTTTAATATTAGTAGCGGTTTTTTACATATAACCACTACAAATATAATTATTTGTAGCGGTTTTTTTATAACCGATACAAATATATATATAATTTATTTTTTTTAATATTTAGAAATATATATATATAATTTATAGTTTTTAAGGTTTAGAAATATATAAATAATATTTAACAACGCGGTCTAAGAATATAAATATAACTATGGTAAACGCAATAAGAATTTAAGTTCTGAAATAAAAAATTATATATATTTATTTACAAATGTTTCAACAACAAATAAAAAAAAGGTGTCATAAACTAAGTAGTTGTCGGCTGATCATCTGGTGCTCCCTTAGGTGGGTCCCCTTTAGGTGCTGCTAGATCGAGCCGCTGGGTGAAGTTAACCACACCATCATCATCAGCAGGAGGAGGAGGAGTAGTAGTAGTCTGGACGACAAACCGAGGGACAGGCGGAACCTGCTGATACTGCTCGTCCGGGAATAGGCGACTTTATCCGCGCTCGAGCATGCTGTTCGAGATATCATGCCACTGCGTCTGCTGAGTGTAGATCAAATCAGCATGCTATTGCATCTGTTGCAGATGCAGCTGAGCAACGACAGCCTGTGTCCGCTCCAAATTTAACCGCAGCTGACCAACAGACTCGTCCCTCACACGCCTGACCCCTCTAAAGCTGCCAGCCTCAAAGGCGGCGCTCTTGCCATAGACCATGCTCGGTCTGGCGCCTATCCCCATCCCCCGCACACGTCCGGGGTGCTCAGCCTGACCCAGACCCGCCTTCAAAGGAGTCGTCGGGTCCACTGACCCCTGTGACTCCTCGGCTTGGGTCTCTCGCAGCTCAGCCTGCGACTCTGCATTCACTCCTGCCATTTTATGAAACAATTACTTATTAGAATTTTTAATTATTAAGTTGGTTTTATAAAAATTATAATAATGAAATTACTTACAATGGCCGCCTCTGCCTGCTGAGAGGTCAGAGTCCCGTCACGGTGTCTGTGTGTGATCTCGTACAACTCCTCATAGTCCGTCTAACGGTTCTCCTGCTGTGCCTTCCTCTCCTAAAACAATTACAAAATTCAATTAGTATTATGAAATAATCATTTAAAAGTCAGTGATATTATGAAATAACCATTTAAAAATTCAATTACCAGCTCGCTGCACGTGATAGCAAAGGTCTTCGATCCTGCTGTATGGTGGATCGTCTGCTGCCCACGGCACCTGGTGTTCCTCTGAGAAAGCGCCTGGAAAAAAATATTAAATGTATTAAAACAATATAAAACATTTAAAATTAATAAAGTTTAAATTAAAATTAATTAAATTTAAATAATAATTTAATAATTAACAGTTACAAAATTATATATAAATAATCTAATAAATACATTACCTGCCCCTCAGGGTTCCTCCTGAGCTGGACGAAACTCGCCCAGTCGTTCGGCGGGACGCCGTCTGGGACCTTCTCAATCAGCAGCTCTAGAGGCATCGTCCCGTCCTTATTCAAGCTGTGGAAGAGACGGTTCCTCCTGTTTCTCCAGCCGTCACCTATCTTCATCAGGGTGTACCTCTTCCGGTTGGCCTGGGCGGTAAACCACAGTTGCAAAAAAATTATTTAAATATCAATAATTACAAAAATCCTATTAAAAAATATTAATTAAATACTATTAATTACCTGCACCACCTCTTCCCAAGCCAGGTCCTTCGGCCCCTTCGGAATGTGCCTCCACGTCCTGAAGTGAAGGGGGAACCGCATCTAATTCAAGCCCAGCTCATTCAGGAAGCGGTTGAACAGGTGACCTCCATTATCAATGGGCATGTCCGTGCCCTCATTCCACGGCACTATAACTCACAATGTCTGGTCCATGTTGTTCAAACCGGCCACGTCCAGCCTCCTCGTCGACACGTTCCCCTGCTCATCTGCACAATTTACCGCACGTTAGATAAATTGTAATTCAAATTTAACATTTTGAATTTAAATAAATAATTTATTAAATAAAAAATTTATTTACCTTGACCTGCACCTCAAACCCAGTGGACCGTGAAGACGATCCTCGTGGGTTGTTTTGCTCCCAAGCCTCCTCCTCATCGAGGAACTGCTCCATCTTCCTGAGCCCAATCGGGATGTCGAAGTCCTCTACCTCATAGTCCTTGATGCTGATATCTACCTCCCCCAAATTAGGCACCTCTAGTGCGGTCGTCTCTTGTGGGATCGTCTGCGGTGCCTGTGGTAGGGGCGACTCCTATAGGGGGATGGGCTACAATGGCGCGGTCACCCTCCCTCCGTGCTGCCCCCTCTCTTTGCCCCCTGCTCTGCTACTGCCACCCCGAAAAATTGGTATGGGAACCTTAGGCGCCTTCCCCCTATCCTCTCTTGAAGCCATATCAACTGTAAAAATTCAAAAAAAATATTTTATTCACATTATTATGCAAAATATAATAAAAATACAAATATAAATAAAATATATCTTATCTTCGTACCTCAAGTACAATACTAAGAAATACTACAACAAAAACTCTTTCACAGATGTCTGAACACTCAATCTAAAAGAAAATACTTAAAA
The DNA here is from genome assembly GCA_963855925.1 of Inga laurina. NCBI lineage: Eukaryota > Viridiplantae > Streptophyta > Magnoliopsida > Fabales > Fabaceae > Inga > Inga laurina. Next base: position 59,687,768 of record OY979702.1, on the reverse strand, counting down.
GAAACTTCAGGAAATAAAATAAGCAAACGTAAGAATGGAGAACGCGGGGGGTATATAAAGGCCACAAATTTATAGCGGTTATTGTAATAACGGCTACATTGACCGCTACAAAGCACCTAGGGCGGCTAAAATTTGTAGTGGTTTTACAGTAACCGCTACAAAGTACAAAAACCTTTGAAGTTCTGTAGCGGTTATGGTACAAAACCGCTACAAATTTGGAGACCTCTGAAATTCTGTAGCGGTTCTAACCTTATAACCGCTACAAATACTCGACGTTTGGCATTTTGTAGCGGTTTTATTGGTCAAACTGCTATAAATAACCGCTACACTGTTGGCGCGTCTCGGTCGCGCCATGTGGCGGGAATATTCTAGCAGTTTTTATTTATTAACTGCTACTAATGAACCGCTACAAGTTTTGGTGGGAAAGTCGCGCTATATTTGTAGCGGTTTTTTCTACCTAACCGCTACAAAAAACGCTTGCCACTACAAATTTGTAGCGGTTTTAGTTAAAACCGCTACAATTCCACAGCTACAAAATACCATTTTTTTGTAGTGCAAGTTGTGTTTTCCTTATTATTTCTCAAACAAATAGCTAAATCTGAATTTTGTTAACAATTTAATTATGTCAATAGGATTTTTTTTTCAACTTTCCCATATTATTTCTGAGACAAATAGCCAGATATGGAAAAAAAAATTTCTCCAAATTAACAAAGAGCCATTACCACTCTGGTCATATTCATAAGTCTAAATTAATTAATTATCATATATTAAGGAAAGTTAGTTAACTTATTAATTATGGGCTAAATTTTCAATTTTACCCATATTTATGATTGGTTCCAAAAGTCAACATGAATAAATTTTTTTATTTATTGCAATCAATAGGAGCAAAAAAAGTAAAAAAAAAATGTATTTATTACTTTGAAATTAAACTTATAATAAGAACCAAAATTTTTTATCAAATAGACTTATAAATAGGACCAGATTAGTACCATATATCAAGAACACTCCCACTCTCCCAACTCCCATTTACCAAAGAGCCTTTTTTTTTTCATAATCACTATTTTTTTCTCTCCATGGTATCATCATAAAAACACTAAATTTCAGCTTATAAGATACCGTGGATTTTACAATAAAAACCAATCAGCGCCATCATGAGCCCAAACACCAAAATAGCCTTGATGTGCTTTTTTTTCCACTCTAATCATACGTTTGAGGCTCTCCACTGCTTTGCCAAAACATACTCTTAATTGAGTGATATCACATCATGACAAGGGCAAAGGAACCATTAATTACCGCCTTTGTTGCGATATAACAATTTCAGGATAACATTATAACTTCAAAAACTTTGGGGGGGGGGTAAAGTTGCCTCGCCATATCAATCTCCAAAGGTAAAACGACCCTTTGCCTCTCAAGGAAAAATAAAAATACCATCAGTTTTTTCAAACTTCACATATATGAATTGGATTTCATTTTTATGTAGTGCTAGATACTCCCTTCGCACCTCTTTATAAAGAAGTTGAAAAGCAGCATCTTTTTTAGGAAAGTTATTTGACTTTAAGCTGTGTATTTTTGTTGGTTTAATTATGAGTACGTAGAATTGCAAGAGTACGCAGCAGGTTAATTTTAATATGATTTATTTGAAGTAGTAGTGATTACTGCTTATCAATATATTTAAATATCAATATTAATTTAATAAAGTACCCCCTCTTATCCTAAATATAAGACACAATTAACTTTTTTAGAGAAATTAAGAAAGATAATTTAATTACTTTAAAGTATTTACATTTCTATTTTTTCCTCCAAATTAATCTGTTTGACTTATACAGTAATATATAATCTAATGATATAAACATATGATATGATTAAATAATTTATTTAGCTTCCTTAATCTCTCCAGAGAAAAAATAAACTCTGTCTTATATTTATGACATGAGGGAATATAACAAATTATGTACTATTACGACTAATATTATCTTTTGGGAAAATCCCTTTAAAAGACAGTTGAATTATCTAAATCTTAAATCGGGTCATTAAATTCTATTAATCTTAAATTAAGTCATATGTCCTAAAATAGGATTTCAAAATTTATTAATTTGACATTATTACCCCTTATTTGATTATTTCTGTTATTCACCACCTCTCTCCTTTAACAATACACAATGCAGTAAATCATTATAAAATCAACATTGATGGAATAAAAACCATTTTTTCCCGGCAACATCAACATTGCATCTCGATATTACAAAATAAAAAATTCAATTGACTTTATAACGAAAAAACTTAATTATATGGACACAAGCATGATTATTCCCATATCCCACATCTTCATTGTAACTATTGATGCTTTAAATCGCGATAATTTTCATGAAAATTCTTCATCTTGCATATGCCAAGGCGTTGACGCAAAAGCTGGGGAAGTTCCTTATCCTCGAAAGAAAACTCACGACTTGAAGAAGATAGTTAGATGGGTGATAAAAATGAGGATATTGGTGATATGAGCAGTTTGATGCGGAGGTGAAAGAGCCTAATCTCTAATTTGGAGTATTTGACCAATTCAAGTCAGATTCTTTTTGAAGGACAGAACAAATTTAGTTCCTATTTTTGAAGAATTCTTTTCATCATATTGGTGGGAAGAGATAGTCTCGTTCAGGATTTCAAACAATTTTCTGACCCACTCATTCAACAAATCCTTTTTTTTCTGTGGCGTTTGTCTCCAAAGACGGGATTTTTTTCTTGTTGTATGAATAGTTGTGTATTGATAAAAGATTTTGATTTGACGGGATGTGGCTCGAATATTTCACCAATCTAGTTTCACAAATGTGGGCAAGAATAATAGAAAGCGAATTTTGAGCTGGGAGGGCGGGGGAGATGCTTATCAAGAGATAATCAAATCAGGGATAATAAGATAAAATTCTGAAATTCAATTTTAGGACATATATTGGAGGGGGGGTTACTTATCAAGAGAGAATCAAACAAGGGATAGTAAGATAAAATTATCAAATTTTGAAATCCAATTTTAAGACATATGACTTGATTTAAGATTTGTTGAATTTAATGACCCACTTTAGAATTTTGGTATTTCAACAGTCTTTTAAAAGAATTTTCCCTTATCTTTTTCTATTTTTTTGTTTTACTATAATTTAGGAGGAAATTAAACATACGTGTGGTAGACACTATAACTCTGGGTTGATATTATATGGTATCACTATTTCCTCCCGGGTCGGGCCAAGCAGTTTGTGAAGTGTGAATAAAGGAAGTAATTAATGGTCCCTTTGTACTTGGCAGTATCATCCAATTGAAGAAACCCATTTGGTCGACCTTGGATTTTTGCCTGGACCATTGTCCCCTCTCATTTATCACCCAGTTATGTTAATTATGATATTTTTATTTTATTTATTAATTTGAGTCAACATTATTTCTCAATGACTCCCTGTAATTTTATTTATAAGAGCCCAATAATTGAATTAATACGATTTAAGAATGTGGTTAAAGTTAGTTATAAATAATAAGTATGTCTAAAATAGACATTTTTTTCCCAAAAAGGCAATCTCTACCCCACAGCTCAACGATAGTGGCAATTTCTTCTTCGATTTGATTCTTCTTCTCACCGAACCCTCTTCAACATGAGACCCCTTCTCCCTATTTGTCCTCTCCTTCTCCTTCAACTGTTTAGATTGATTATTGCTTGCCATCTGGACCATTTTTGGCGACGGTGGTGGTCGTAGGACGGTGGTAGAGGGCGGATCTGCAGGTCGTGGATGCATGGAAGTGGGATATATTTTTTTTGGGAAAGGCATTTTGTTATTTTCATACGAAAAATACATATTTAAATTAAAAATTATATCTCACTTTCACCATTCTACTAAACATATTTTAAAAATACATATTTAGTCTCACACATGTGCTTCTATATGCTTTGTAAGACTTCCCACGTTTAATGAATGAATATTTTCAATCTCCCATATAATGTGTTTTTTAGTGTGTTTAGCGGTAATTAGTGCTGGGTTCAACATGGTACTAGAGCATTGGGTTTGGATCCACTGATCAAGAAAACCTAAGACTAGATCCGAGTCTGAAATCCAAGAAAAGATTCGAGTTAGTGTTTCTCCTCCTTGACCAAAGAAAACCTAATCCCTTGCCATAAAGACAATTAGAGCAGCTGAATAACCATGGGAGAGCCAAAATCTGCTGCCAATACACTTTCATTCACTCACCCTTTCTTTCTTTACATGTTAGATACCCAGGGTACCATGGTTGTTCCTCACTGACGCAGACAACTATACAGTTTGGAGTCGTGTAATAAAGATAGCATTAAAGGGCAAACACAAACTGGGGTTCATCAATGATAGTTGTAAGAAGGAATCTCAACCAAAAGATTTGCAAGAGCAATAGGAGAGCTGTGATGCGGTAGTACTTTATTGGCTATTAAACTCTAATTCAAAGGAGTTGACAAATGGCATTATTTTCTTCCAAAGTGCACATCATGCCTGGTTGGATCTAAAGGAAAGGTTTGACAAGAAATCAATTTCTCATATCTTTGCATTACATAGGGACATAAACTCCTTTAGGCAAGGTATGAATTTTGTCACTAGCTATTTTTCAAAGCTTAAGAAGCTTTAGGAGGAGCAATCGGCCATTGTTGCAATTCCAACCTGCATAGGTGATAATTCTAAGGCATATGTATAAGTCATTAAACAACAAAAGCTCTTCCAATTTCTAATGGACTTAAAAGAATCTTATGGGCAAGCAAGAAGCCAAATCTTGCGCATGATCCCCTTCCTACTATGAATGTAGCATATAAAATGGTTCTCCAAGATGAGACTCAACAATCAATTTCCAATTCTGATAAAAGCAACCCAATAGAAGGGATAGCTATCGCAACAAGGGGGAGAGGCCGCAGTAGAGGCCATGGCGATAAAGGACTTGAGTGTTCCCACTACAACAAGAAAGGGCACTTGAGGGACAATTGTTACCAAATAATTGGTTATCCAACAAATTTTAGACGTGGAAAAGGAAAACAGAGCAAAGAATCAATTTAGAGCTCATCTAGCTCGGTTTATGATATTGAGGTGCATGCAAGTGATGCTAACATAGCTGTCCTAACCATCATAAAGGAGAAATACGACCAGATTCTCTAGTTTCTCAAAAGGTATGCAAAACCTATTGTGCACGCCTTAACTGGTACATGTTTGGCCTATCCTAATAGTTATATGGTTCATAATGCTAATTGGATACTTGATTTTGGAGCCACAAACCATATGGTTGGGGATTTAAAACTGTTGGATGATCATAGAACTTATGATGGACCAATTAAATCGATAAAAATCCTTGATGGTAAACATGTAACCGTAACTCATGGAGGTAGTGTTGATCTTTTTGAAGGAATAATTTTAAAATAAGTTTTATATGCCTCTCAATTACAATTTAACTTGATATCAATTTCTCAATTTATTAGGGGACATAATTAGACTGCATCTTTCTTCCCTGATCTCTATTTGATGCAGGGCCTTCAGGGTAGGAAGATGAAGCTTATTGGTAAAGAAATTGGAGGGCTATACATGTTAAGAATTCCTAGAAAGTTTGACACTATGAATGTAACTCAGGATAGACATAAGATACATAGAAATAATGATATACATTTATGCCATAAGAGAGCAGGGCATACTCCCTTGTCTGTGTGAGATGTCTTGATGTTGTTAGCATTAATAATTCTATGATGAATGATGCCTATGATGTTTGTATCCAAGCAAAGCAAACGAAATTTCCTTTCAACTCCAGTTATATTAAAATTCATAGCTGTTTTAAATTAATACATGATGTTTGGAGGCCTTACAAGACCTTAACACATCAAGGATATCAATATTTTTTGACTGTGGTGGATGACTTTTCTAGAGCTACTTAGATATTTTTAATGTGGTGCAAGTTTGAATCTATGATGCATATAAACAATTTTGCGTCCTATATCTTAACTCAATCTTCTGTGAAGCTTAAGAGAGTTAGAAGTGATAATGGGAGTGAGTTTGTAAATAATGACTCTAAATTGTTTTTCCAAGAAAAGGGAATAATACATGGAAACTATTTGTCCTTATACACAGGAACAAAATGGGGTGGTTGAGAGAAAACACAGGACTATTATGCAAGTTACAAAAAATCTTATTTTACAAAGTAACGTTTCTATAGAATATTGGGGGAACACGTAAAATGGTTACATATCCTGTAAATAGATTGCCCTATGAAATTTTAGGTTACAAGAGTCCTTATAAAAGGGTATATGGTGTTTCTCCTAATTTGAGTAGTTTGAAGATTTATGGATGTGTGGCCTATGCGACAAACTTGAAAAAAATGACAAAATGCAACCACAGTCCATACCTTGTGTTTTTATTGGTTTTCTTGACCATCAAAAGGGATTTTTGTTATTGGACATTAAAACTAAAAATTTATTTGTTAGTAAACATGTACATTTCCTAGAAAATAAATTCCCATTTTCTAAACTAATACTTCGTGAGCAAGGGGAAGTTTCATATAAAGCCTTTAACATGTTTTGGTTTGATTCAACTCACTTATCAAAATAGAATGAAGGGTTGGTCTAAACAGGTAAGCTAGCAGGTAATCTGCGCACTAGACTTGAGCCAGTTATTGGTACTACAGATAACAATAATTTGCATAAATCAATAACTCAAAGACCAGTCAGGGAGAGAAGGCCTCCAATATGGTCAAATGACTATGTTTGATGTATGTTAACATTTGAAAATAAAAAGGGCAAGCAGAGTAAGTGTATGTACCCAATCGAGGATTATATCTCTTATAATAATGCTTCTTCAAAACACACGTGTTTTCTGTGTTCTATAGATTCAATAACAGAGCCATCAACCTATGAAGAAGCCGTGAAGGACAAAAATTGGATCCAAGAAATAGAGGCAAAAAAGCATGTGTTAGAAGTGAATCAAACCTAGGAAATTGTTCCCTTGCCCAAAGTAGAAAATCCATAGAATGCAAATGTGTTTTCAAGGTAAAGTACAAATATGATAGTAGCATAGATAAGTACAAAGCTAGGCTTGTTGCAAAATGATATAGCCAACGAGAACGAATCCATTACCACGAAAGCTTCTGTCCTGTTGTTAAGATGATAGCTATGCGAATGGTTTTGAAACTTGCTTCCATAAACAAATGGAATCTTTATCATATAGATGTTAACAATGCATTCTTGCAGGGGAACTAGATGAGGAGGTATACATGAGTATACCTCAAGGTTAACGATGTGAGGGGGAGTAAATGGTTCGCAAACCAACCAAATCTCTCTATGAGTTAAAGCAAGCCTTAAGATAATGGAACCATAAGCTGTCAGAGGCATTGCTAAGAGGAGGTTTTCAGTAAAGTAAAAATGACTGCTCACTGTTAATTATAAATAACAATGATGGAATGGTGCTTATTTTAGTCTATGTAAATGATTTGCTTATTATAGGAACTTCAAAAAAGGCTATTACTGAAACAAAGAGATTACTTCATGATAATTTTAAAATTAAAGACCTTGGTCACATGAAGTATTTTCTAGGCATAGAAGTAGCTAAGTTTGAAAAGGGTATTTTGTTGTCTCAAAGAAAATATGTTCTAGATCTCTTATCTGCCATAAGTTTAAGTGGATACAAGCCAAAATGTGTGCCAATGGTGCCTAATTTGAAGTTGCTGGCTTTTGAAAAAGGTGTAAATAAAGAAGATGAACTGCTGCCAGATCCAGAAAGATACCGAAGGCTAGTAGGTGGGTTGTTGTATCTAACAATGACTAGGCCTGATATTTGGTTCTCTGTACAAACTTTGTCATAATTCATCTAAAAACCAATGAAAGTGCACACGACAGCATCCTGAATATGCAGTGTTTTTTATTTTGATTAGGCCTCGTATGGAACCACTAGGAGATAAGTGATGGGGTACCTTTTGAAGCTTGGAAGGTTGATTGTCATGTGGAAAACAAAGAAGCAGAGTACTATATCAAAGCCTTCAGCCGAGGCTGAATATAGAGCCCTTAGTATGGCTGTCTCAGAGATAATTTGGGTGTTGGGATTATTGAGAGATCTGTACATTGACCATAAGCAACTAGTTGAGACATTTTGTGACAGAAAGGTGGCAATCCGTATTGCTACAAACCCAATGTTTCACAAATGAATAAAGTATATTAAAATTGACTATCACTTTATTCATAAAAAATGGGCACAAAAAGTGATCAATCTAAAGCATGTGAAATCAAGAAATCAACAAGCAAAATTGCTAACAAAGGCTGTTGGTAGAGATGTTCAAAGAGATTTGTTGTGTAAGTTGAGAACTGTGAATATATACTCCCCAACTTAAGGGGAAGTGTTAGGAAATAGGGTTGTTATTGTAAATAGATAATTGTAAATACTTTTTGGATATTTTATTTTATTTGTTTTACATCGGTGGCAGGTGTGAGTTAGGAGGCCATCTGAGTAATGTGTTATTTAGTCTCACACATGTGCCTATATATGCTTTATAAGACTTCCCTCATTTAATGAATGAATATTTGCAGTCTCCTATTTGGTGTGTTTAGCGATAATAGTGCTAGGTTCAATAAGGCTAAGCAAATGGGGGAAGGCAATATATCATTAAATATAAAAAAAATTATATATAAAAGTATAATAAATAATGAAATTAAGTCATTTTAAACTTATAAAACCATCATCAAATTTTAAAATTATTATGAACTTTATAAAGTTGTGGCTTTTTTGTTGTAGTGTTATGTATAATGAGACATCATTCCAATATTTAGTACTGCGAGCATCGATTTGCAATTTAATGGACTAAATATTAGGTTTTACTTTGTATCAAACGTTTGTTTTTAAATTGACAATTATTTTGTTTTCCTAGCATGATGATTCTTATTTGTTTGTTTTTTTTTTTGTATTCAAGAACTTAATATACAAATAGTTGGAACCAAGAGTTGACAGGGCTAGCAATGCAGATTTTGCAACATAATAATTTAAGATTCTAGCTCATACCATTACTCAAGATTCATGGATTCAGTCATTGAAACAATATAAGAATACAAAAACACAATTCTACATATGAACTTTAGCATTGATTAAATAGCATAAAAGATAACATAGGTTTTTTTTCCTTATCAGGGGTGTGACAATGTCAATAACTAGTTTTGATTATTGACACAGCTCCATGGTAGAGATGTTTCAGTAGAGCTTTTCTCCCCCTTTAAGTATAGGCATCTTCCCACTAGAGACAATAATGCTTGATGCATCGTTGGGCGCTAAATGTGAGCACCTCTCTCAATGAAGATTTTAATATTGATTCACCACATTTTGAGGGATTAGCCCCTTTCACTAAATTTAACCCTTGTTAATTTCAGCGGCGCTTTTCATTATCCTATTTCAAATGTTGCTCTATAGATCTAGTCAGATGTGTCATGCATTTTGTAAATGGGCCTAAGGAGACAATAAGTCCTCCATTTGAAATCCAATTATTTCAATCAATTTATAGCCCATACACAAAAAAAAAAGTTACTTCCTCCAATCCTAAATATAGGACTTATTTACATAATTTAACTAAATTAAGGAAGTTAGTTAAGTCAGTTACTATGTTATGTTTTTCCTAAAACACCATAGCCATCTTCCTTAATTCCTTTCATTTTCCTCTTAATTATTGTTAAGGGAACATCAATAGGAGTAATTTTGGAAAAGATTGACAAATATGGGAAATAAGGGCCCATTTGGTTTGATCTCGTGGCACCCTGCAGTGCAATGCATAGCGATGCAATGGTAATGCAATACAATATTAATTATAAGGCTACTGTTTGGCTGATTTTTAAACAAGGTGCAGTGAGTTATTTTTAATAATTAGTTAAAATTAATATATCACATAAAGTCTATTTTAACCTTAACATAATCTTTATGGAAAAAATTGCTAAGAGTCATCTCACCGCCTTGTCATAACCATAACGCTACCTCACCGAGGATCATCCGATGGTAATGGTTGTAGTGGTAGAGCAACGATAATGGTGGTGTGGTAGCAGCAGTGGCAACAGTGTCGACAATTGTCATGGTAGAAGTGGTAGCGACGGGGAGGAAGAGGAGGAGGTAGTGGTGATGGTGATGACAGTTGCCATGGTAGAGGTGGAGGCAGTGATAGGGGGCGATAATAGCGGCGGTGGAGGAGGAGGTGGTGGTGGCAACAATGAAGGGGGCGACAATGACGGCGACAACAATGATGATAGTTGTCATGGTACTAACACTCTAAATCTTATATTTAGGACCAAGATTAATTCCCCAATTAGGTTATATATTAAGGACCGGAGAGAGTAATTTATAATGATTTTTATCTCTACCACCAAATTATCAATATTAGTATTAATGTTATTAATATTAGAATTCACACCCCGATGAGAATGAGTGAACTTACAGTATATATTAAGCAGTAAGCACCATGTACTACAAATATGCTAATGCCAAGCATATGGCAACATATATTGCAACCCATGCAAAGTTGTAATGAGTCAACATTTAAGGATTGATTTATAACAGAGTCAAAATTATAGAAACTACATCGAATCAAGTTAAAATATAGGGATTTCAATAGAGTCAAAATTATAAGGATCAAAGGATTAATTTCCTCCTTAAGAACGAAATCACTAGCATTAGCTGTATATATCATGTCATTGGGCTTTGAAGAGATGGGCCTTCCAAAGATACAGAGTGAGTGTTTAGAGTGGCTTTTGTAAGGTCCAATCGTGCGATCATTGCCCCAATCGCATGATGCACTGCAGTTGAGAAAATTTGCAATGTTTGGGTGAGCGTTTGACTAATTGGGCTTCTGGAATTTTGAGATGGAGATTCACGTGATCAGAATAAGTAATTGAAGGGAGCTTATAGCTTGATGTGTAAGCCCATTTGATCGTTATTATGCATTTATTACATTTTAATTTTTTTTACCAACCCCCACAGCTCTCTGTATCTCTCTCTCCTCTTTATTACTGCCTCTTCCTGCCATCCAAGCACAACAGGCACATCTTGCAACCAGAAGCTCCAGATCAGGAAGCAGCAACCCCAGCTGGTTGTGACAATGACGACTGGTTTACGGTGTGGTGTTATGCTTCATCTTCTGGGTTTTCGTCCGGTGTTCATGCTTTTGTCTTCTCGGCCTCTGTCAGAGTGTGCGTCGAAGTGGAAGTCTGAGAGGTCCGTTGAAGTCTGACATTGTCTTGTGCTTTGATTTCAAATGGCATTGAATCAGGGGGTGGCCGATCTATTCATGCTCTTGACTCAGAGGACATCATTGATTTCGGACATTGTCTTGTCATCTGGTGTTCGTGATCGTCTACTGTGCTGGTTGATAAGCTCAAGCTATGGTGGTCTATGCCATCGATCGTGTTTTTGCCACTATCGTTAGTCGTCGATCATGTTCTCCAACGTTGTCACTCGAGTTCTTCACTTCAGTCGTCTCCTCGCCGCCTACTGTGCTGGTCGACTTCTCCAGTATCGTCACTTGACTTCTGCACTTTGGTCGTCTTCTCTAGCAATGTGTGGTGCAGCGCCGCCTGCTCCTGAAGCCGCTACCGCCTACTCATTAAAGTGAGTAAAAACTTTTCATTATTGTTCTCCGACCTTGTTTCTTGCGACTCACCAAAGTTCCTATTTTCTTCTTATACCTATTTTTAAGTGCTACTTCCATGGCTACTAAAGCAAAACAGAGTTGTGTCTATTCCTTTGCTTTGTAGTATTTCTCTGGGCTGAATATGCAATGTTTTGTATAAAAAGAAAAGAAATTTGCATCATTTTTGTTAGCAATCTAGTTATTTGCGTACAAAAAGGAAATTCAAAAGTTTGAATGAGCTTGATATGTGTATGCTTATATTGCTCTGTTTATTCCTTTGTTGTGTAGTTGTGTTTATTCATTTGCTTTGTAGTATTTCTCTGCTCTGTATGCCATTGTTGCTCTATTTGATATGTCCCAAATGGACATGATGAAGCTTGGTTTTCCTTTGGGTAAGCGTGTAACCCCTTGCCTTAATTAGCGTAATTAAGATTCGATAACACGTAATAAAATGGATTAGAGACCATTGGATAATTCAAAATTCATTTAAAACTCCCTTTTCCATAGTAGGGACTTCACAAAATTTTCAAAACTTCTTTATTCTGGTCTCAATGTTCAAATATCGAATATAATTACCTGTGCAGTTATATCACATTTAAACATATCAGAGTTTATAACTTAATCCCCGGCAACCCCCGGGTTTCATCCATATATATATCTATAGGGTTCCAGTTCCCAATTAGGGGATTACACCACCATATGTTCAAACCTATTTACAACTCAAAATGTCATACAGTAATCTCTATCCAAAATGAATGACCAACATAGCCCGAACTAAATGTCCCTACAGGGTTCTAACCGCTCCGGGTCGTGCGCTTCTCCTTGGAGCCACTTGCCCTATCTAAAATATTAGTCAAAGGAAAGAATGAGATTCAAGAGAATCCCAGTAGTAACAAATCATTCATACCACACATAAGCACACAACATGTAAGCAAATCATCATACAGTAGCAGCACAAATCACACTCCACCCTCATCCCCTTTTACCGCCGGGAAGGCACACCGTCCTAACCCTAACCGTTGTTAGCGACTCAGGGACTGTTGGCATAGCAGTGCATACACATAGCCTTATAGCTCACATAGCCAACCGGCTTTCACAATTGACTCGTCGGCCTTCACAAATAGCCTTTCGGCTTTTCACATAATCACACATATCACACCCCATCCTCATCCCCTTTTACCGCCAAGAAGGCACAACGTCCTAACCCGAACCGTTGTTAGCGACTCAGGGACTATTGGCATGGCGGTGCTTACACATATCCACAAATGTCGCAGCATATGAATTCATCACAAATCAATGATATAACACACATACAATGCATCACATATGGTATAAAAAGAAAAAGTCACTACCTGGTTCCTTTCTGACGTTCGCTGGCACAGTGGGCTCAAGAGGATGGCAGATGTCAAATCCTATAAACCAAAATAGGGACAATAGATCAATCTCTTTTCTGAGTTCTTAATTCTAAATACTTTAAGTTGATATTCATATAAAGTCTTTAGGTGGTCATTAAATGCCTAAAGGGTTGGGATTGTTAGAACCGGCTATTACCCAAGAGGGGGGGGTGAATTGGGTGTATAATAAAAACTTAAGAACTTTAGAAATCTTTTCGTATCTTAACGAAAACAGTAAGTATGAAGGTTTATAAATCAACAGTTAGATTAAGTAATATATGCTGGAAATATAAGAGTTTAGGGAAGAGAATATGCAAACTGTGATTTATCCTGGTTCGGTCCAATCTGTGATGGCCTACGTCCAGTCCCCAGGCTCCTCCTGAGATTTTCAAATCCACTATCTTCTTGTTTAATCCGGGCACAAGAAAACCCTTTACAATCCCACAAGTTTAGCCGGATACTTGTGAAACCTTTTACAAATCTCTCACAAAGATACTCCCCCTTACGGCAAGTCTTACGAGCAGAGCAATCCCGAAGATCTTCCTCTCCTGCTTACTCATGCAAGTCTTACGAGCAGCAACGTTCTCTCCTGCTTACACCCCTGTAAGTCTTATGAGCAGCAACGTTCTCTACTGCTTGCACCTTGTAAGTCTTACGAGCAGAATGTCTTACGGCAATTCTCTTTACTGCTTCCCCGTAAGAAAATCAACCCTCTCAAGGTCCCTCTACCTTGAGATCAACTCAGAAATATAGATGAAGGTGTTTACAGACTCTCTTACAGAGTGGATATAATCTCACTGAAGCACAATATAAATAATCACTCTCTCAATGATAAGTAATACAGAAACTGAAAATAGAGAGTGTATGGGTAGAAGCAGAGGATTCACATTTCTATGATTTTTCTCGTTGTGGCTTGCTGTCTCTGTTTTCTGCGTTTTTCTCTCTTTCCTCTATCTTTCTCAATACCCATCAATATTGAATGCTTTCTCATTTATAGTTGATGAAGATGATGACCGTTGTGAGCATTCGTCCGTTGGAGTCATTTTGTCCGTTGAGCATATTTGAAAACGAGCTACTGTCCGTTGCAAAGTGGAGCGTTTTGTTGAACAGCAGGAAGATTCATTTTGAGCTGTAGTAACATTGTGGAGCGTTTTGAATTTGTTTGAGTTTCCAGACAATCTCTTATGGTGGGTCAAACTTCTGTCGTGGTTGGTAGCCGCCATTCGGTGTGTAATGATGAAGTTCACCGTAAATGACTTTAAATTTGAATTTGTAATCCGAACGTTTAATATCCTGTTTCACACTTGAAAAATATGTTAGTTAACATTTAGAATCAATAACAAGTGAAAACACACTGATTTAATAACATGTAACCAAATTCGGATTGTTCGCTGTGAGTCTTGGTGTTTTTGGTCTTCTGCAGAATATCACTCGAGCATGAATATGCTCACTCGAGTGATATCGAGATTTTACTCCTTGATCTTCAGTTTTAAGTCTGTGCTCGCATAGGATTTCAGAGAGACAGAATTCTCACTCGCGAGTGATCTACGGCCTCACTCGAGCACAACTCCTCCTGCTCGAGTGATGTTGCATTTTCCACTGTGAGTGTCTTCTCGGGTCGTCACTCGCATACCATTTTAACAAGAGTGAGATTTTGTACTCGCGGGTGATTTGGTCCTTCACTCGAGCACACATACCTCTGCTCGAGTGAGACGCATATTCTCAAGGAATATGCTCTCAATATCATCACTCGCACCAGAAATCCAGAGGGATAGAATTTTCACTCGCGAGTGATTTTGGCCCTCACTCGAGCACAACAACTCTGCTTCGAGTGAGACGAATATTCCCAAGAATTATTCCTCTTGAACAAGCACATGCAACAGAACTGGAGAAGGATGGAATTTATACTCGCAAGCATTGGTGTGTCACTTCGAGCACACTTGCACTTCTCTAAACTTCATGACTCTCGGCCAAGTGCTCGCGATACCCTGCTCTTGTGAACGAAGGAAGCATGTCATTACTTGCTCTCGGCCAAACACTCGCAGACCTGCTCGAGTGAACAACGAAAGCATGCCATTACTTGCTCTCGGCCAAACACTCGCAGACCTTCACTCGCATGTGTGCTCGAGTGAGAATGACTTCTCTGCTCGAGTGCAACCTCCAGTGCTCGAGTGAGGTACTTTTCTTCATGTTTCAGCTGCTTCTGTACATCACTCGCATGACATTTTCAGAGGGAAAGTTTTTACACTCGCGGGTGATGTGGGACCCCTTTAGAAAAATTTGATTCATTTGATCCAAATGATGTATCATAAGAATGCTCTTATCATATGCATTCCAATGCAACAAGAATCAGCTCCAAACTCCTTGTATTCTGCAAGTTATGATCGAAGGAGTGTATATTTCGCTAGTCTGCACAAGCATCAACTTCCAGAAGGCATAGCTCCTAGAATATACGTTCGAATTATGCAAATTACCTATCCATGGAAAGCTCTTTGAGTCTACTTTCATTTGGCACTGGTCTCGTCTCAATCCGATGTGTGGTTTGTGAGATATACTCAAAATACCGAACCTGTGTCAGAAAGTGACGGTGATTTCATTTTCATTTTCGACGAACCATAGCTCCTTCATTTGATCTTCTTTCAATATGATTCTAGTGCCAATTTTACGTGTTGGGAGTCCTCTTTCATATGCCACCGGTTTCGGGTCAATCCGACGTGTGATTTGAGAGATATGATCAAAATACCAGACCTCGCTCAAGCTGAACGTAAAACAGAGTAGAACAGAGTATGCACCCGTGCTTCGAGTGAGAAAGCCTGTGCTCGAGCATGTTCTTCCTGTGCTCGAGCATAACACCTTGTGCTCGAGCACAACTCCTCTAGAAGTGCCAAAACTCATATATAAGTCATCTTAACTTCATATTAACATATTCCAACCATTATTTGATCATAGAAACCTCCGGTATCATAATAGAAACCTCCAATATCACATCTAACAACTTGAATCTTTATCTTCTTGTAAGATCTAACAAGTTCTTCATTCTTCATAATCCAAGTAAGCATCTCCATGACTATCTTCAATTTCTTTCTTCTTCTTCCTCTTGTTCATTTTCATTAATTCAATCTTCTTCATTCTTTCCTTGACTAATCTAAAAAATATGTAACATTAAATATAGTAGTTAGTCAAAGAAATACATTATATGAACTTTTTGCTCTTATCACTTAATATCTATTTTTGACATCATCAAAACTAATCATATCTAACATTCTCCCCCTTTTTGATGATGACAAATCCTTTAAGAAAAATATGTCTGAATGAAGTACAACATACATGTATAATGCAAAGTGCAAACATACATATACATATTATAATGCAAAGTGCAACATACATATTTTTCTTACATTTTTCTCCCCCTATTTGACATCAGCAAAAAGTTTGAAATATATAAATAAGTAAGGTTTGTGAAGAAGTAAATAAAGTAGAAATGACTGTAATCACAATGAATGAACCAAGAAAACAATTGACTCTCCCCTATGTGAAGGAACTGAAAATAGATTTGGAGAGGTTTTCAAGAAAACTTTTATAATCAAGATCAATGAAAAATATGAAACGTATTCTTGAAATGTAAATAGAGAAGGTTTAGAAATGCTCATGTATATTTTGAAAATTGATGAAGCGCTCCATGAAGTCCGTTGCTTTATCCTTTGGCAATGCTAGTTCATGATGATGTACACCACACTTCTGTTATGCAACTCAATATATATTCATGTTATTGCCAGGATTCTCCAATTGAGTTGAGCTTCTGTTTAGCATGTTCAATGCTCAGTTGTATTACTTTGAATGTTGTAGCCAATATATATTCCTTGACTGAGCGTTAACAACATCCTCAAGATTGATAGAGTCTTCTTGTAGTATGTTGAGGAATGTTATTGCACAAAACAAATTCTCCTGTCATAAAATTTAAATGTTTCTTTGCCAAGAGAATTGTTAGTTCAATCAAGTAACAAACTATTCCTTTCCATATGATATATTAAAATTAAGATCATGAAAAGAACAATATAAGAATAACTCATCATCAAAACTAATCAAGACATGGTGAATACAGATGAGTATGTTGAAAGGATTTTCTTTCAATAAAGGAGATGAGCTTTCAATATATAAAACACATGTGAATGTGAAGCTCCCCCTTAATTGATGCATGGTTTTAAACATTATCAAGAAAACAGTTAATAACTCTCCTGGATTTGAGAAACCATTGAAAACTTTATAGAGAAAATGATTTTGAAAGATTTAGAGAGAAATTAAATGTCAATGTTAATAAGAGGTTTTAAGAGATACAACCTAATATCACCTGAGTGGTTACTTGAGTGATTCTACTCAATCATTACTCGATTGTATACTCAAGTGATACAACTCAAGGATTTTGAATTAAGCAAGAATACAATACCTCACTCGAGTAATATCGTAATCACTCGAGTCATAATCCTCTGTAGTCCATTGATGCATCATGTCCTAGTCAATATTGAATGATGTGACTAGTACTGAGGGATTCTGAAGTGTAGTCTTCTGTGAGCACTTTAGGATATCAAGATGAGCTCAGAGTAAGGCTTTATGCGCATATTGGCTTAGTATGTACCCCTTGCTTAGCAAACATCATTGAGAACTTTTAATTTCATCATAGCACATAACACCCTTATTTTGTCATCCATCATCTCAAATAGAATTTTGAAGTTCTGGTTTACTAAGTCACACAGCTACTTCATCTTATCATTGACTGATGATCTCAGCATTGTTTGTTTAGATAAACGGACCAAAGAATGAAGGATCATGAAGACCAACTCTAGCAAAGTGTTGTCTCTCATTTATTGGCCTTGTTTTACCGTAGCTCTAGTGTAGGTATAGCAGATAATCCAGTGAAGATTAGACATAGAGCTAGGATAGTAGTTAAGAATCCTCATAGGCTCATCAAGCTTGATGATTCTGTGCATCTCAGCATTTTCCTCTGAACATCTCTGTTGGCTCCATATCAAAGTGAAAATGTCTGATCACCTTGAAACGATAAGGAAGGTGGGTAGGCAACAAAGACTCATATTGGATAAACTTTATTCTTGGCTCTGTGCTGCTTTGAAATAATCTTCGCTGGGTCTCCTAAGAGATCTTCCTTCTCTTTCTCTTTCTCTGATTGTATCATTAGCTAGTTATTTGCTAGTGGCGGGATGTCATTTGAGTAATATCACATATTCTGCTTCATCTCACGCTGCAACACTATCAGTCATGCCTTTTCTGTTAGCCTTTGGTCTTTGTATCCAAAAGTAGAGCATTTTGGTCAACTCCTGTAAAAGTATAAACATATGCTCTCTGGTACCCATCTTCTCTTGGGTCCGTACAATATTAGACATAGCAACTCTTATGCTCTTATACAATTAAGCATATGATATTTGAGCAAAGAGTACTATAAACCAACAAAGACCAAGATATATTTTTACCCACTTAAATAAATTTAAACCATTAGATCATGAAGGGTAACGAATAAGTGATATCAATGAATGGTGATTTTCAAAGATCAATGAAGATTTGTAAATACATTTCATAGAAAATATTTCATTGATAAGATTTTCATGCAATAGATGTAAGTTGGATCAAAGAGAGTAGAGATTCTATCCATAATGACCAACTTTTATGAAATGATAAATCATGAATGAAAACAAATTTTCAAGAATGATAATGAGATATGCAAATTGTTTCAAAACCTCAAATGTTCTTTCGAATCATAAATATGCATCATGACATTAAGATTTTGAATGCATGAAAACTCATTTATGAAGCTTGTTAAATACAAATGCTTATGCCAAAAACAATGGAAGTCATCAGTTGTAAAATATATAAATCAGAAAGCTTCACTAAGGAATTCAACTAAGATAACATGTTAATTATAAGAGTTAACATGTTGGAGAATTTTCTCAAGAACAAAAGTCATATGAAGAATGAATTAGCCAAAATGGTTTATCTTGACATATATAAGAATGATGACTTTAGTAGATCAAGAGATAACCTCGCCTCTTAGAGTTGCGTCTTAAAAAGGATAAATATTTGAAGCAGCAAAACTTAAAGTGCAAGATTCTAGTTACTCAAAAATGGATGAAGACAAATGGTAATGCATTTGAGTAACAATATGAGTATAAGAATTTATGGATGATGAAGCACATACTCATTGATCAAAATGACTAGAGTTTTAGAATATCCCGGTAAGTTATTCCACAATAATGGTTAATGCATTAAGATTCAATGCACTAATGAACATTTATAATGCTTGGAATAACATGGCCAACTAATGATTTATGCATTAGGCACAAGGCTTTCACATATAGAATTCTTTTCTAGGGAATACACTTGAAACTCATATAGATAGTTAACTTGTTAGACATAAGATCTAACTTGTTACAAAATAAAAATTGAGGAGTTCAAGTAGTAACAGGTTTAAGATTAAGAAACAAATATGTGAATGATGAGGAAAACTCTAGGGATGAATTTGAAGCATTTCTGACTTTCAGTATATATAAATATTAACTTCCAATTTTGAAACCGATTTGAATGCAAACAAGATATGAATAATTTTCAAATAATGTGTATGCATTTTTATAACAATATGAATTTGAAATCCAAGTAAATTTATGAAATGTGCATTTCAAATTTCCAATTCATAGAAAAATTATGCATAATTTAGAATCTAGGTACATTTTTGAAATATGCATTTCGAAACTTAAATACATAGAAAGATTATGCACAATTTAACTTTCAGTCCATTTAGCAATCTAGAAACAATTTAAAACCCATAAATGAATGATTGCTAATGGTATGCAATAATGAGCAAGTTATTCATTACCCAAATAAATAATTTATATAAGCGTAATATCAGGTAAGAATAAAGAAGACAGTACCGTGCTCAAGTAATCTCGTAATTACTTGAGAAATTATCCTTTGGAATTCATTTGTGCATAATTCCTTTATTGCTAACTAGGCACTTGCAGTGTTGCCTTAAGTAGTGCCTCCTTTTGTTTTCATATTTAAGATGTAGCTTCAAGGTCCAACTTCACCAAGATTTGAGTGAAATCATAGTTTTGAGATGAAGCTCTTCCTTTCTTCTTCCTACAAAACCTTATAAATATTTTTCTTCCTTTGGTATCCAATTTTACTTGGATCCACTCATGGTTACTTTGTA
Organism: Inga laurina; assembly: GCA_963855925.1. Taxonomy (NCBI): domain Eukaryota; kingdom Viridiplantae; phylum Streptophyta; class Magnoliopsida; order Fabales; family Fabaceae; genus Inga; species Inga laurina. The sequence goes on along the minus strand of OY979702.1, from coordinate 59,667,548 downwards.
GGAATCATAATTCACATGCTCTAATAATATAATTAATTTGAAACAATTGAGCATAATGAATAAAACATGTCTTTATGCATAAGAGAAATATTTTCTTTTCAAATCATTATACATGCATAAAGAATTAACCTTTTAAGCATTACAATACCTTTATAAATAAATCTATTAAATGGATTTTTAAGAGATGCGAAAACATAATTTAAAAATCATTTGCAATGCTTATTCCTAATGTTCCAAAATATAAAACCTCAACAAATATTACAAACAACATCATAGGAGATTTTATCATTGTGTACCTTTGCCTTAGATATTCGGAGGATTGCTTCTGCATACCCACTGCATCTTTCTTTGAAGTTCTGTTTTTGCATATTTGGCTTTGGGATTATGCAAATCTTTCTCATGTGATGTAGACTTTGAGAGTCTTTTTCTTTGAGAATGAAAGATCCTCCTCTTCTTGTTCTTCTCAAGATAGTTGAATGGTACATTGTGGTAGCCCTTCGTTGAGGTAGAACATACTCCTTTTATCCATTGCTTCTGTCTCTGTTTATACTTTGTAACCCCAGCAATGGGTGCCTTGAGAGTTCTCCTTTTTAATATAAATGGTATGAACCTCTTTATTGGCGCATGAGAAACTCTTGGCTTCTTTTTCATCTTCTCCTTACCCTTATGTCCATTTCTTTTCGGATCATCCTGCATACATAAAGTACTAGATGGACATTTTGGTACCCACATATACTTGGGTCCTTGATTGTTAGTATTAAACCTTACATGTTTCTTCGGTACCCAAATATACTTATTTCTCACATGGGAGTTTCTTCTAATATAGCATGTGTGAGAAATATGACCGGATTTACCACAATAATTGCAAATTGTATCAAGATATGCATTATGAGATATCATGCAAGTATTATGTCGATCATAAGAGTAGAAATTCGAATGGATTTGATTTGAACTTTCTTTCTTCCCAACAAACTTTCCAGCATATTTGAAACCATTTTTGCTTTTCTCAATAGAATCAACAATTGGTTGAGAAACAAACTTTTGTAAACTCTGAAAATCATTTTTATGAAAATCACACAAAGAATTGGAACTTTTTACCTTAAGTTCATCTTGAGCTACGGAGAGTGATTTTTCATGTTCGTCCATAATGAACTCTTTTCGGGAATCCTCTTCTTCTTGTCTATCCATGTTGACTGTATGGAAGTGTTCTATGATTTCATCTTCATCATTAACTTCCAATTGTTCATGCATAGTAGATGCGTAGCGTGTGGTTTCACATGAACTGTCAACACTTTCAACTTCAACACAATTGTTAGAAGCATACATAGAATCAAGAGTGTCCCAAATATGTTTAGCATTAGAACAAAATCTAATTTTCTCAAAATCATTTTCGGTTAAAGCACTATACAGAATTTTCATTGCTCTAATGTTCAACGAAAACATTTTCTTTTCACTTTCTGTCCAATCCTTTCTTGGTTTTAAATCAAAAACATTTGTAAAAACATTCCACATATCAAAATCAAAAGCTTTTATAAAACTAGTCATTCTAGCTTTCCAAAACCAAAAATCAATATCTTTCAAAAAAGGTGGAATTGTATAATCAAAACCTTCTGAAAGTATTAAACACCCAAAATTAGCCATTGTAACTCTTGAGACGGTTAAGTCCTTTAAACAAGAGCCCGGGCTCTGATACCAAATGTTAGAACCGGCTATTACCCAAGAGGGGGGGTGAATTGGGTGTATAATAAAAACTTAAGAACTTTAGAAATCTTTTCGTATCTTAACGAAAACAGTAAGTATGAAGGTTTATAAATCAACAGTTAGATTAAGTAATATATGCTGGAAATATAAGAGTTTAGGGAAGAGAATATGCAAACTGTGATTTATCCTGGTTCGGTCCAATCTGTGATGGCCTACGTCCAGTCCCCAGGCTCCTCCTGAGATTTTCAAATCCACTATCTTCTTGTTTAATCCGGGCACAAGAAAACCCTTTACAATCCCACAAGTTTAGCCGGATACTTGTGAAACCTTTTACAAATCTCTCACAAAGATACTCCCCCTTACGGCAAGTCTTACGAGCAGAGCAATCCCGAAGATCTTCCTCTCCTGCTTACTCATGCAAGTCTTACGAGCAGCAACGTTCTCTCCTGCTTACACCCCTGTAAGTCTTATGAGCAGCAACGTTCTCTACTGCTTGCACCTTGTAAGTCTTACGAGCAGAATGTCTTACGGCAATTCTCTCTACTGCTTCCCCGTAAGAAAATCAACCCTCTCAAGGTCCCTCTACCTTGAGATCAACTCAGAAATATAGATGAAGGTGTTTACAGACTCTCTTACAGAGTGGATATAATCTCACTGAAGCACAATATAAATAATCACTCTCTCAATGATAAGTAATACAGAAACTGAAAATAGAGAGTGTATGGGTAGAAGCAGAGGATTCACATTTCTATGATTTTTCTCGTTGTGGCTTGCTGTCTCTGTTTTCTGCGTTTTTCTCTCTTTCCTCTATCTTTCTCAATACCCATCAATATTGAATGCTTTCTCATTTATAGTTGATGAAGATGATGACCGTTGTGAGCATTCGTCCGTTGGAGTCATTTTGTCCGTTGAGCATATTTGAAAACGAGCTACTGTCCGTTGCAAAGTGGAGCGTTTTGTTGAACAGCAGGAAGATTCATTTTGAGCTGTAGTAACATTGTGGAGCGTTTTGAATTTGTTTGAGTTTCCAGACAATCTCTTATGGTGGGTCAAACTTCTGTCGTGGTTGGTAGCCGCCATTCGGTGTGTAATGATGAAGTTCACCGTAAATGACTTTAAATTTGAATTTGTAATCCGAACGTTTAATATCCTGTTTCACACTTGAAAAATATGTTAGTTAACATTTAGAATCAATAACAAGTGAAAACACACTGATTTAATAACATGTAACCAAATTCGGATTGTTCGCTGTGAGTCTTGGTGTTTTTGGTCTTCTGCAGAATATCACTCGAGCATGAATATGCTCACTCGAGTGATATCGAGATTTTACTCCTTGATCTTCAGTTTTAAGTCTGTGCTCGCATAGGATTTCAGAGAGACAGAATTCTCACTCGCGAGTGATCTACGGCCTCACTCGAGCACAACTCCTCCTGCTCGAGTGATGTTGCATTTTCCACTGTGAGTGTCTTCTCGGGTCGTCACTCGCATACCATTTTAACAAGAGTGAGATTTTGTACTCGCGGGTGATTTGGTCCTTCACTCGAGCACACATACCTCTGCTCGAGTGAGACGCATATTCTCAAGGAATATGCTCTCAATATCATCACTCGCACCAGAAATCCAGAGGGATAGAATTTTCACTCGCGAGTGATTTTGGCCCTCACTCGAGCACAACAACTCTGCTTCGAGTGAGACGAATATTCCCAAGAATTATTCCTCTTGAACAAGCACATGCAACAGAACTGGAGAAGGATGGAATTTATACTCGCAAGCATTGGTGTGTCACTTCGAGCACACTTGCACTTCTCTAAACTTCATGACTCTCGGCCAAGTGCTCGCGATACCCTGCTCTTGTGAACGAAGGAAGCATGTCATTACTTGCTCTCGGCCAAACACTCGCAGACCTGCTCGAGTGAACAACGAAAGCATGCCATTACTTGCTCTCGGCCAAACACTCGCAGACCTTCACTCGCATGTGTGCTCGAGTGAGAATGACTTCTCTGCTCGAGTGCAACCTCCAGTGCTCGAGTGAGGTACTTTTCTTCATGTTTCAGCTGCTTCTGTACATCACTCGCATGACATTTTCAGAGGGAAAGTTTTTACACTCGCGGGTGATGTGGGACCCCTTTAGAAAAATTTGATTCATTTGATCCAAATGATGTATCATAAGAATGCTCTTATCATATGCATTCCAATGCAACAAGAATCAGCTCCAAACTCCTTGTATTCTGCAAGTTATGATCGAAGGAGTGTATATTTCGCTAGTCTGCACAAGCATCAACTTCCAGAAGGCATAGCTCCTAGAATATACGTTCGAATTATGCAAATTACCTATCCATGGAAAGCTCTTTGAGTCTACTTTCATTTGGCACTGGTCTCGTCTCAATCCGATGTGTGGTTTGTGAGATATACTCAAAATACCGAACCTGTGTCAGAAAGTGACGGTGATTTCATTTTCATTTTCGACGAACCATAGCTCCTTCATTTGATCTTCTTTCAATATGATTCTGGTGCCAATTTTACGTGTTGGGAGTCCTCTTTCATATGCCACCGGTTTCGGGTCAATCCGACGTGTGATTTGAGAGATATGATCAAAATACCAGACCTCGCTCAAGCTGAACGTAAAACAGAGTAGAACAGAGTATGCACCCGTGCTTCGAGTGAGAAAGCCTGTGCTCGAGCATGTTCTTCCTGTGCTCGAGCATAACACCTTGTGCTCGAGCACAACTCCTCTAGAAGTGCCAAAACTCATATATAAGTCATCTTAACTTCATATTAACATATTCCAACCATTATTTGATCATAGAAACCTCCGGTATCATAATAGAAACCTCCAATATCACATCTAACAACTTGAATCTTTATCTTCTTGTAAGATCTAACAAGTTCTTCATTCTTCATAATCCAAGTAAGCATCTCCATGACTATCTTCAATTTCTTTCTTCTTCTTCCTCTTGTTCATTTTCATTAATTCAATCTTCTTCATTCTTTCCTTGACTAATCTAAAAAATATGTAACATTAAATATAGTAGTTAGTCAAAGAAATACATTATATGAACTTTTTGCTCTTATCACTTAATATCTATTTTTGACATCATCAAAACTAATCATATCTAACAGGGATAACCACCCCCAAAGATCCATTTTTAGGAAGCAAAACACTGAGTTTTGGTCGTCTCACTCGAGTGGAGATGACCTCACTCGAGTGATGACCCTCAACTTCACTCGAGTACCTAAAAGTGTCACACATGATGTGTTTGCCCGAGAGCAAACCTTAATATGTCTTACACCCTCACTCGAGCACAGAAGACCGTACTCGAGTAATAACCTCAAATGCACTCGAGCACCAAGAAGTGAGGCACAACGAGTAACTACCCGAAAGCAACCATAAATTCCAAAGTCTTAAACTTACTCCCTCACTCGAGCACAGGGAGCTGCACTCGAGTGATGACCTATATCATTCGCGTAAACAAAAGTGCACTCGTGATTTTTGCCAGAAGACTTAACCAAAATACCTAGAATTTCATACTGCACTCGAGTAAGACCCCTCCTCACTCGAGTGAAGCTTATTGGAAGTCAGATCGCAGCAACTGATACACTTTTCCAGATTTACCAAATCTAATTCCAATGGTTTCAACATTGATACCAAAGTTCATTCCCATACTAAATTTCACAATGAACCTATTGGCAACCTCAAAACAACCAAAATCTTACCACAATAATACATTCTACTCTTCTAACCACATTGCAACCAAAATCACCTAATGACCAAACTTTCCCTTTTCAAATCCAAACCACAACCATTGACACCAAGACACTATTTGGCATCTATTTCATCACAAAACACTAGCTAATTCATACATTTCATAATTAGGCTAAAATCAGGGCAAATTCCAAAGTTCTCAAAACTCAACTAATGATCAAAGCAATTATACCAAAGTACATCAACTACTCACCTCTTATGTCTTCCAAAGCCAACTTCTTGATTCTTCAACTTTCCCAAAGTTCACAATCTCTCAACCACCACCAATGAAAATTATGAAACCATAGGTTTAAAGCTCTCAACCTCTTGCACAACATTAATAAAGAACACTTGAGCATTAAGAGGTATCTAGCTAGCCAAAACTCACCTTAACACTTTCTCTTTCTTGCCTTGTTTCAGCGAAAATGGAGAATGATAAGAGAGAATATGAGAGATGATGGTGAATACATGAGGATCAGAATTTTTCCCCCACCCACACACCCATAACCGACTTGGAGGAGAGAGGGGAGAGAAAATGAGTTTGAAATTTTGACCCTTATCCCATGGTTCGTCTTTTGCCACTTGTCAACATCTTATTCTCCCTACCATGGATTCACATGGACTTGCATGTGTAAGATTCCGCCTCTCCCTCTTTCAATCCTAGCCATTGATCTCAATTACCAAGGAGTTTCCTCTCCAGTAACTGACCAATTGATCGGTAAATTTACCGTTTTACCCCTGCTTATTATTGCAACATTTACTAAATCATCATCAAACACATTTGCATTATAATTCATATTATTTACTTCAAAAGTGTTTAATTAACATTAATTACATCACTTTAAAGTTATTAGCCCTTAATCACAATCCAGGATATTACAAAGTGTAGTTTATCCAACAAGTTGACATGTTGTTGTTGTGTAGGTGGAGCTTTGTTTTCGATTGGGGTGACCCACAAATGGGTTTGTGTGGTGGAGCTTTTTAACCATACACTATGAAAATAAAAAAGGGAATAAAACAAAGATAGTAGAACTGGTTTCATTGCGGTATTTTGTCTGGATGAGAATAGTTAATGCATATGATCTGTTTTAGCCTTGATATTAATTCTTATTCAATGACATAAGTGTTTTAGTATTTTGAGTTGTGTGATGACAATAAATTCATGCATTTATTCTTGTGCGTTTGTAATGATCAATTTTTACTTGGCTGGAATAGTTGTTTTAATTTTTGTTTGATTGAGCTGCAAGTCCTATTGAAATATTGGCATAGAAATATGAATAAAGATGTTTGGGATGATAAGACAACGGATATTTTTGTCAACGCCTGTATTGAGCAAATATACAAAAAAAGAATGCCATGGGCAGACATTTTCAAAGAAAGGGTAGAGAATTATTGTCTCTACGTTTAATGAGAAGACTAAGAAAGGATATGACAGGAAGAAATTGAAGAATAGGTTAGATATCCTAAAGAAAGATTTCAAGACTTGGGATTCTTTAATGATTAGTTTGGTGAAGTAATTGTTTTTTTATTTCTTGTATGCATACAGGATAAGCCGGCATATAAAAAGTTTAGACACACAAGCCTCAAGTTTGAAAGAGAATTAAGAATTATTTTCAAGGTTGTGATGCATTTGAAGATGACATATTTGCACCCTCTTTCACACAGCCTCAGACATAGCAGGAGGATAAGGAAGATGTGTATCGACCCACTATGGATGAAGAAGAAGGCTTAAGGGGCAGTGAAGATGATATTTTTGGTGCTAACCCCATGCCTAGTACAGGAGTGAAGGATGAGCTAGCAAGTATTGGCCTAACAACAAGCACTCCATCAACTGGGAATAATGAGCTAGGAAGCCGGGGTAAGAGGAAGGTCGGTGAAGGGTCTGGTCAGAGAAAAAAGCAGAAAGTGCTAGCTACGAAACAAATTGTGGATGCAATTAGTATTATTGTAGAAGCATCCAAGGACAGAGCGGCAACATTAAATGCTTTTAAAGATGTTAGTGTCAATGCTGCTTTGAATCAGCTGCTTGACCTTAACGAAGTCGTACGTGATGAAGACTTTCGTCACCGCTGTATCAAGCTTGTAATGGGCAAGAATAACCAGGAAACATTTGTCTCACTCTATAAATGGAACATTGAGTTTGTGGTTCCGTGGTTGCGATTTATGATTTATAACTCCTAGATATACCTAAACTATGTTTTATTATGTTTGTGTTTGTAGTGGGTGACAATATTTGACTTCATGACAACATGCTTTGTGAACAATATATTATGCCATTATCACTTGAATATGTTTACTTGTGTCATTGAGTCCTTATTTGGTTATTTTTTCCTCCATTACTCATACTTGAATTTTTAATCACACTCACAGGCTCCATAATCAATGGTAAATTCGAACAATCAAAGTGTACCTGACATGGTGGAGGAAGATGACCAATCTCGAGTTGTATCTCTTATAAACGAGGAGTTACCAGAGTATGAACGATTGGTTGCGTTGCTCTGTCAATATTGGGTGCCTTTTATTTGCAAAGAACTGTGCAAAACAAGTAAATGCACCGGTCATTTTATGGGTGCAAGAGATATTAGCAACCCATGGTTCACGCTGTCATGACATGTTTAGAGTGGAAAAACATTTCTTTTACAGCTTATGTCATAAATTGGTCGAACATGGCTTACAGAATTCAATGAACTTTGGAATCGAGGGAATGGTTGCTGTGTTTTTACTCACCGTTGGCCATTGAGTAGGCAATAGGGTGGTACAGGAACTCTTTCAACATTCAGGGGAAACGGTCAGTAGGCTTTTGCACAAGGTATTAGATGCTTTCATTAGTCTAGCGCGAGAAAATATCAGACCGTGCAATCTCGAATTCAGTGTATTCCACCCAAAAATAGAAAATGATCCCCGTTATTATCCATACTTCCAAGATGCTATTGGAGCAATAGATGGAACTCACATTGAGTGTGTGATCACTGGTACGAACCGTGAAAATTATATCGAGAGAAAGGGATATCCAACACAAAATGTAATGGTTGTATGTGACTGGGATATGTGCTTTACATTCATGTTGGCGGGCTGGGAAGATACTGCACATGATGCTCGTGTGTTTGAATCTGCTGTTGCAAAGCCATCTATGAACTTCCCTCATCCACCTACAGGTATATTTTCGTCACCTTCCAGTCAATTACTTTCATTTTACACTTTAATAAATCTAATAGTTTAGATTGATTTCAACATTTGTTAGGCAAATATAATTTGGTTGGTGCTGGCTATCCGACACAACTTCGTTACTTTGGTCCTTATAGATGTGAGCGTTACCATCTGCCAGAATTTAACTCAGCTTTAGAACTGCTAATGAAACCCTTAATTTTAATCATTCTAGTTTGAGGTCTACTATAGAAAAGACTTTTGGAGTGTGGAAGAATCAATTTGAATTGTTACAAAAAATGCACAAGTACAGCTATCAGACACAAGTCCGCATTGTTTATGCAACAATGACCCTACATAATTTTATTAAGAAAAATGATGTTGAAGATGTAGTGTTTCACCAAGGTGAAGTTGGGAATCTCGTTGATGTAGATAATAATAGTGTAGATGAACTGCTCTCCGCGAGAAATTATGGTAGGTGATCTTCCTCTCAAATGAATCATATTCATGTGACTCAATTAGATATTAAATTGTATAGGACATGTGATCCAATTAGTTGTGTAATATTATTTTATCAAATTGTGTATTTTTTAATTGTCAAATTTCCCAACTTTAAATTTTATAAGTTTTTTTATAATTTTTAATTTAATTTCTATCTTACAATTATCACAAAAGTTCTTATACTTAAGTCAATTCAAATAAGTTTTACTTTTACAAAAATCACTTTCACAACCGTCAATTCAAACATAAATTACATTATACAATCTCACTTTACCCAAAAATAAGATTACAAAAAGTCAAATAAAAAAAAAAATCAGCTTTACAATCGTTATTCCAAACACATATAAAGATTGAATTACAGTGTATCGAGCCCAACAATCCAATACTCCTGTAAATATACATTCCCTCCCACCAATTCCCAACATAACCACGTCCGTGTTAATGTAAAATGTCATGCATGAGAAAGATGAACCTCGTTATTTTTCACTAAAAGAAAATTTACATTATTGTTGTATCAGTTGGCAGGATATGTGTGTGAGATTTTCTAAATGCTCTTAAAAAATTATACCACTACATTGTTAAGACAAGACTTAAATGCTCATTTCATTTAATTAGACTAGACTATCAATTCTCAATAATTTAATTGTTTTTTAAAAAACTGTAATAAGAAAAACGAATGAGATTTTTATATTACAAATCAAAATATATGTTGCTGAGACGAGAGTGAAGTTCGGTTAGTCACGTGTTTGACACCTGCGAAATGACTAAAAAATTAGATGGGCGCGCGAGGGAAGAACACCGGTTGGTTGGCGACAATGGAAACTTGAACGGGCAACGGCTTTCGGATTAACGACGTCGTTTTCCTCCCAGACCAACCCCACAACATTTATTTGCTTCCCTTCGGCCTTCACTCAACTCCATGTTCTTTCCTTTTCTTCTTCTTCTTCTTCACCTACTCCACTCCTCCACACTCCCACGTTACAACAAAAACCATAACACAATGCAGTTCAAATCCCTTTCCCTCCCTTCCTCAATTCCCCTTCGAAATCCTAATTCCCGACGATTCTCTCAATCTTCTCTCCACTTCAACTTCTCCGATTCTCGCTCTACAACCTCCGGTTTTCCTCCAAGTTTTCGAAGTTCACCGTTGCACATTCGTAACTGTAAGTTATTAAGGTCTTTAATTAAAAATGGTGATGGAGTCCCTGGAAGCAATCCAGAAGCCCGGAGTAAGTGTAACTGCAGTTCTGAGTCAGTTTCGTGGTCCGAAGACGAAGAGGAGGCCGTGGAGGTTGGGGTAAGTAAGAGTCAAGCACTGACTAATCAGAGCATATTGTCGCAAATAAAGGAGATTATAATGTTTTCTGGACCAGCCACTGGGCTCTGGATCTGTGCACCGTTGATGAGTCTCATCTCAACCGCTATTGTTGGTCGAGGAAGCTCAACTGAGCTTGCTGCTTTAGGTAGCCTTTCAAAATGGCAACTCCTGGAATTTACTCCCTTACTCTTTTGAATATTTTTAAGTGATGCGAAATGCTCAATGGTTTAGGCAAAGATTGGGATTTAAATTCTATATTTTCCTCAATTGTGAGCAGGGCCCGGGACGGTGTTTTGTGATAACATGAATCTATTGTTCATGTTCCTTTCCATCGCAACTTCAAATGTGGTTGCTACTTCACTTGCCAAAGGGGTTAGTTCTTGGACCTCTGATGTATACAGTTTTATGTTCGGTGTGATAATATATAGCCAATATCCTAGTAACAATAACTCATTATCAGCTGTTCATGTGCCTTTTCCTGTACCATGCATCTGTCGTTGGAAGCTAGGGTGATCATTCTTGGGTCTTGATCCTAAACATATTATGCGAGATTTCTGCAACATAATCTTCAATAATGTCTTATTTTATGCCATTGCTACCCTGTCAATATTTTGTGCTTCAAGAGTTAAAACATGTGGAAATTACTTCACGTGAACATTTGCTGTTAAGTTCTGTACTGTACTTTCCACTTGAGATGGTTGAACTAAATGATGCAGGACAAAGATGAAGTGCAGCACCAAATATCGGTTTTACTTTTTGTTGGCTTGATATTGGGGACATTGATGCTTTTGTTTACACAATTTCTTGGTGGATGGGCATTAACTGGTAAGTAATTCAGATGTGTTATTATCCAAACGTGTACACTTATACTATAAACACTACTTATTGTCAGAATATTTTTTTCTGGTGGGGAGAAGTTGATAATATTTTATTTACAGCTTTTACTGGGCCAAAAAATATTCAAATTGTACCTGTGGCAAGCAAATATGTTCAGGTTTTTTTTTTTTTTGATAAATCCTGTTTATTTCTCCACTTTTGATTCCCTTCCTTGTCTATTAATTTGAGGAGTTTAGTGATTGAGATCGTATAATTTTTGAGTCATAGTCTATATTTCTTATTCTTGTCTTTCAACCTATAGCTTGACAGTGCATTTCACACCTAATTCTGAGGTTGATTTTCAGATATTTGACTAAAAAAAGAGCATTTCTGTTTATAGATTCGAGGTTTAGCGTGGCCTGCTGTTCTCTATGGATTGGTTGCTCAAAGCGCAAGGTGTGCCTCTTCTCGTTTATTATTGTTTATCACATGGAACTCTGAAAACATGTAAAGATCGTTATGTTACCATGGTTGAGCAGCGTTCTCTTTGCATGGCGCATCTTTCTATTTTCTACATTGAATTGTATACTTTTGTGTAGAATTTCACTTCATCCATAGAACATGATTTTGCAAATGTGTTCTTTCATGTCTAATCCCTTCTCAAACAGCAATCTGATGAGCGTTGCACTCAAATTTTCCCGTGTACTTGAAAGTAGAAACTTTTTTATTCAAAGGCGCCTTCAAGAAAAATTTGACTTTATTATTGTAACATCTATGTAATAATGAAATGTAAAGGCAACCATGAAACTAGGTACCCTGTTCTGTAAAATGCATAGACTTTTAGCATAATGCATTTTACTGTTTTTTGTACAGGTCAAAATCCTCATTTTAAATTGTTGTTATCTACAAAAATCTTTAATATATGAAGTTTTAGTTCAAGCTTTTAAATTATAATTTATATTGTACTGCTGCATTCTGAGAAAATTTTGTCGTTGATCATTAGCCTTGGCATGAAAGATTCATGGGGACCTCTGAAGGCTTTGGTCATCGCCAGTGCTGTTAATGGCATTGGTCATTTAGTCCTATGCAGTTTTCTTCAGTATGGTCTTGCAGGTGCAGCATGGGCAACACTGGCATCCCAAGTATGTCAAATAAATATTTTTAACAAGATCTGGCTTGACATTTTCTTTATTTTTATTCACTTCCTCATTCTTACAGTAACCTCATTTGTTGGACTCCTTACAGATTGTAGCAGCCTATATGATGGTTGAAGCGCTAAACAAGAAAGGATATAATTCTTTTGCCATCTCAGCACCATCACCCTCTGAATGTTTGCAAATATTTGGGATTGCTGCGCCTGTATTTGTGACCATGTTCTCAAAGGTTAGTTTGATCTTGCTTGAATCTGTACCTCTATTGGTTCCCCCTGTTGAAGATATATGCATCTGAAAACTTTTTGGTTTTTTTAGGTGGCCTTTTACTCTCTCATAACATATTTTGCTACAGCAATGGGTACTAATACGGTTGCTGCTCATCAGGTTAGCTTTACTCACAAAAGTGCTTATGTTAACTTCGTTTATTGCCATAACTTTCTCTGGTGCTCATCTGTTCAATTAATATAAACTCTCAATCTTCCAACAATTAGGTCATGATTCAAATGTATAGCATGTGTGTGGTATGGGGGGAGCCACTCTCTCAAACTGCTCAGTCATTTATGCCTGAGTTACTATATGGTTTCAACCGAAGTTTGGTAAAGGTTAGTGAAGTTTGAAGCTTCCATTTATAATATCTCACTGCATGTCATAGCGGGTGTTACTCATCATATCAAATATTTTTTGTCGTAATAGTAGTTTGCCTTTGTCCGTGAGGGCCATGACTTAATGTGTGCGTGCAACATCTGGCTCTTAAAGTGGCTCTGTTTGTTATTGTCCTCTAAAGGTTTTGCAACATTAAACAGGCTCAGAATCTGCTGAAGTCACTGCTGATTATTGGAACTTTACTTGGAGTGGTAATAGCAACAATCGGAGTGTCTGTTCCTTGGTTGATGCCGAATATTTTTACACCTGATCCTAAGGTCATACAAGAGGTTAGATATTTTGAACTTGTGGAACAACTCTTGTTATTTGCTCCTCATCTTTAAAGGACCATTTTCTTTTTCCCTGATTCAAAGGACCATTTTCTTTATTTTGTCTTAATTGAAACTGAATTTCAATCTTGAGTTACTGCAGATGCACAGTGTGTTGTTAATGTTCTTTGTTGCATTATCAGTGACGCCCTGTACTCACAGCCTTGAGGGTACACTATTGGTATGTTAGACCTATTTTCGCAATTCTCTTTTTGAATGCCCTTTACTAATGAGATAATCTTATCCTAAGAATGGTTCTTCCCCCCCTTGTCTTTTGTGAGTTTAAGGGAGAAAAATGACTTTTTTCCCCGTAGGCTCTAGCTTTTTTTGTTCATTCCATGAGCTTCGTGTTGCATGCACACACAAATGTCAAATAACAGGGGAGACAAAAGGGAATTTTGTGCACTATATCTCCTATTGCTGGCTTATTCTCGCCTATTTTTCTTAGTAAATTGTATATAAATTAAAATCCACCATCAGATATAAATGAGCCTTCAGGAAGTTTGTGCTCCAGGATCATGTTTTATTTTGCATATGCAGGCTGGCAGGGACCTTAAATTTATTAGCTTAACAATGAGTGGATGCTTCGGTCTTGGAGCCCTCTTATTATCGGTATGTGTATGGTTATAGATAAAGTGCGTCCCGAATTCAACTTCGATGTCTTTAGACTTAAATGGTCCTTTCTTTATTAAATTTCAGCTTGTGAGTACTAAAGGCTATGGTTTGCCTGGCTGCTGGTGTGCTCTTGTTGGGTTTCAATGGGTAAAGATTGACATATTTAAACAACATTTTTATTTTTTTGGTTTACAATTAGAACACTATCTAAATATGTAGGTATTTTCAGGCTCGATTCTTCCTTGCTCTATGGCGTCTTCTCTCTCCCAGTGGCATGCTCAGCTCCCAGGAAACCCATATTGATTTGAATAAATTGAAAGCTGCTTAAGTTCAAATTCTTTTTTATTCATGTGCCTATGAGTTTAAGGGGAGCTCCCATTGAACTAATCATGATCATTTGATGATTGTCATTTTTTCCACCATTTTTTCCGTGGCACGTGATGCTTGAATTCATGTTTGTACTATTATTTTACATTCTCAGTAATTTAACAAGTAATAAATCATTTCATTGGCTCTAGTAGTCTAGGAGCATGTGAGCCAATTTCAAGCGGAAGATTCTATGTTTGATCTCCCTTATAATCTCCTACTACTAGGCATGTCTGTACAATTAAAAAAACGAGTAATGAATAATTATATGATATAAAATGTGTAAAACTCACACTACTATAAATATCATGACCCACATTCCAATTATACAAGATAAAGTAACAAAAGGCCTTTTCTTGTTTATTAAATAGGCATTTAAAAAATCAAGGAGTGTTACATGTTATATGAAATAAAGTATAAAAATTCTTTCTTAATGTATTAAATATTCGAAGGTTAAGTAAATGCTGAAAAATAAATTTCAACCGGGAATAAGATATGCTTCTTTTTTAAAAAAATAAAAAACAAGTCAATTTTGTTAATTTCCAAAAAAAATATCACCCTCACTAAACAACAACAAAAAAGTCTTATCCCATTAAATAGGGTTAACTACGTGGATCGCATAATACTATTATATTTTAGAATCTGCTTGGGATTACATTTCTCAGCCTCAAAAGCCCATTTGTAGAAAAAAAAGGCACTTTTGACTTATTCTCCCTATTTGAAGAAACGTTTATCCTATCTGACTTTTAGGTATGAAGCCACGATTCCAGCCAAGTCACTTTTTTATTGCTTCTGAGAAGAAGCCACGGCAATAAAGCTTCAACAATATGTTGACTGTCATGTAGGTGTTGTGGGTTACTTTTTCCAGTTTTTAGGGATGGTCAGCTTCAACAATGTATTATTTTTAATGTTGAATTTACCTTGAATAATGGTTATTGTTCATTCTCTTATAACTTCATTAAATTATGTTACTTTTATAGTTAAGCACACACTTCTTTTATTCTACTCTGTCTAAATCAATCAGGGTGATATGGTTTGTATTTTTTTAGGGTGGACATTTTAATTGATTGGGTACTAAATTGTAGGAATTGGGTGAAGATATGAGTGCTAAAACCGTGGGATTATTTGATTTAATTTGATTATTGTATATTAATCTTATATTCCCTGATTTTGCAAAGATCTGTGAGGCAAAAGCGCAGACAAAACCGAAGAATGGGAAGGAAAGTGAAGAAGTAGAAACATCAAGGAAATCTTCATGAAAGCCCACTTTTATGTTTCTATTATGTTTTTCTACTTATTCTATATCACTAAAAGTACGATAAAATTCCTAACGAGACTTCCGAAGTGGAAATAATTGAGAATGTTTTTTAGTAGGTGTGAGGATAATTACTATTAGCTAGAAGTCATTTTTCATGGAGTCACCATCTATAGTATCTTGGTTTACCCAAAACCTGGGATTTTCTGCACAAGTTCAAATATTTTTTTTCTTATTTGTTCAAGTTGCCTTATCAAGTTGCAAAATGAAGGTCACCATCTATAGTATCTTTATATCTATCACTTTTTCTTGACTATGTGGGTTTCTACACAAGCTTTTGAACTAATATTTTCTGCCTTATTTACTTAGAATGCACCAAGGAAAAAGGATATTCAATGAAGGGCAGTCATTTTTCTGCATTATTCAAGGTATGACAATCCCTGAAATCTTGGTGTACTATGTAATTCTTTGTACCTTCTCTGAGGTCAACTTAAATTCCTGTCAATCAAAGTGTCATAATCAATGTTTCTTCACTGATCTGTTCTAAATGCTTCATACTGTGTACGGTTTGTCTAGAAGGGTTAATATATGACTATGATGGCTAATGAAGTAGGTGGCACACAGTTCCACATGGGAGTAGAGATGAATGGTTACCTGCCCTTGAATTGTTCCAACTATCTCCTGACATGTGTTAAATGCTTAATGCCTTATGACTAATGGTCATGATATCTGTTATGACTTGTGACCATATCAATACTTGTGAAAATTTACAATATTAAATGCCTAATGTCTAATACCTATAAGATAATGCCTAATTGTGTAATAAAATAATGGTTGTGTGTTCAAGTGCAAGTTGAAATTAGTTTCTTTATAGTTTTGCAGTAGGTGTTGTTATAATATCTTCTATACCATGTAGTTCATTTGGAAAATATTGAACTAATATTTTAAAATACGTTGCAGATATGTTTTATAGTGAAGATTTTCATTGGCTTTGCTCCCTAAGTAGCTTCTACATGTTATAGACTGGATAGACATAATATGTGAAAGTGGATTTATATCTTGCAACATAGACTTCGAACTGATAATTCATTACAAGGTCTGTCATACATTAAATCCAGCTACCTACTCCCCTCAATGGTCCAACACTCGATAACTCTTGAAATGGAAAGATTCCTTTCAACACAGTTGCTCCTTTTGCACTGAAATATCTGTTTTATCTCCAGTAATCCTTATGTCCTATCAGTAATTCTTCACACTTTTGTGATTAAACCTTTTCTTTTAGGTTCTTATCAATGGGAGTGTGGTATTGGTATTATGTAGTCAGAAATTTTTTAATCATATTTTAAAGGGGTCCCTTGATAATGTAGGCATATTTCATGGTTGGTTCTGTTAGGTTGATGGGTTTGAAGATCTATGCTCAACGGAGTTTGTGAATACGATTATATTGTAGTGTTTTTTTTTTTTCCCGATTTGTGAATACCGGGGGGGATCTGTTCTGGTGGATGACTGCATATTGTAGGGTTTTTTTTTCCCGATTTTTTGTGTGATGCACGTATGAATCAAAATATGTAGCTATCTAAATTAAGGGGGCAATGTATTGTAATGTAGGGTTGTTGGTAGCTTGAGAAATGTTATTCCATTTCATGTTTGTTCTTGTGCTTATCACACTGGATGAGTTAGTGTATGCTTATACGTCATGTGATTGATGCAACCGCGCAAAGTGTGGGGGGAATTTGTGCTTGTTGATAAAAAAGAAAAAGGGTACCCGTAGTGCCCCACTGCCACTTGCTTTTATATATATAAAAAAGATAAAACAATTGCAAAAAAACCTAAAATTTTGAGACTAGTAAAAACACTCTAAAAATTTAATAATAAAATTTAACTATGAGAGTACATTCCAAGCTTAATTAATCTCCATTATTAATATTTAATGGAAAAATTGTCATATGTACCAGAATCATATTAAATAATTATATGTTCGTGACAGAATTAGAGACTAACTTGTTAGGAATAGGTGATCCAACAATGATCCACTTAATGTATGCATTTTAATTTAAATAAAAATTTATCCATTTTTAATTAAGTATTTTAGTGTATTTTCCTTTTTTTAAAATAATAATTGAATTTTTTGTATTTTTTCAATTTCAATTTTTCACTTTAATTATCATAATATATACAAATAATATGTGTGTGTGTGTGTGTGTGGTATTCAATAAGATTCATGTCATTTTCAGTTATTTTCCATCTAAATGGGCTTTTAAAACACTAATCCAAATAGGTTTAATGTTAGAAAAAAAAAGTTACTTGTGCCACCGCCAATCCAAACACAAATCACATTTATAATCTGACTTTTATCTTATCTGACTTTTGTAAAAGTCAAATTATAAAAATTGCTACCTCTCCACCGTTAATCCAAACATACACTTAAACAAAAGGCATAAAATCATTTACACTAGATATAGTGACTAAGATCTTAAACTTAGAGAGCTCTTCGCAATCAATTTTAAGTACTTTTACATTTTAGGGGATAATTTTTGGAAGAATTGTTAAAAAAGACATCATGGACAACTTATTTATTAAATGAGACCTGGGAAGATATCTTACATATGGAGGGAAGATATCTGCATACAGAGGGAAAATTTCTACTCATGTAAGGAAGATTTTTGCATACGTATAGGGAAGAATTGTGCACACAGGGAAGATCATCTGCACACCAAGAAAGATAATCTGCACACGAAAGTCCCATTTGGTAAAGAAGAATTTTTTCACAATTTTCCCATAATTTTTTAGTATTATCTTATAAAAATAAAATGCAAAATCAATTGTCCACCTTTAAATCCTTTGAAATTGCCAAAAGTGCTTCCTTCACATTATCACACTTCACAGCCCAGCAGCTCTTTAGAGCAAATCGGCATTCACTCACTTTAACTGCATTGAAAACTCCCTCACACCGCACCTTCCACCACTCACATCCCGTAGACATCATCTCGGCACATTACTGACACTTCTATTTTCTAATGCTTGGCACTTCTTCTACCCCTCAATATAAGTCGATGAATAAATTGATCTTCTTAATCTCTTTTTCCCATGATGATTAAGCAATTTTTTTCTGCAGGAATACTTGGCCCTGAATTTCAAGATTCTCAAGATCCATATGAAGACTATCCGCAGCTTAGTTTCTCCTTACTAGGAACAACGTCTCAAGTGTTCCAAGACTCTCAGCCTGAAGACCTCAAATTACCTCAACCTATCCTACCTCAAGATTTTCCACCATACTGCACTCATGCCTCAATCCAAAAGGCTCTAGACTTAACCTATCCAGAATATTCTCACGATTACACATGGGATTTACATCGGGTATATGTTAAGCTCTATGGAGATCATGACAATGACAATTTATCTCTCAATGATGATCACGAGTCTATTTACAAAGACTAAATTAGAGGTGTTGGCAACATCTTGATCATTTAGAAGTATTGGCAACATCCTGATCGTCCAAACCTTATCCTGTATAAAAAGTTGTATCAGCATGCTTTACTTTTGTACCAGTGTGCTTTACTTTTCAAAAGGTTTGTCATATGTTTGCAGTCATGTCCGCCACAAGTCTGTAAAATAATCATGTGTGCTTTGTTTTTTTCTGAAGAGTTTTTCTATAAATTCGATGCTCTAACAGATGAAAGGGCAATCGAAGAATCAGTTGTAACCTTCCTCATGAAACACAATGTCTTCTTTCTAAATTTCCCTCTTCTTCTAAAAACCTAAGTTCTTAACATACAATCTATATCTTTGTGAAAGATTCAAGTATGCTCAGCACTTGCCTCTTTACGACTAACCTGTGCATCAGAAAGAATCCAATCATAATCCTGTGAAGAGTACTGAAGAAATTATAAACGGATGAGTACCAGAATATCCATAAAGATTGATAGTTCTAAAGTGTCATTGAGCATGAGATGAGAAAAGCTTGGACTTACCTAAATTAAGGTCTGATAGATACAACTGGCTCATAGAGCTTTGTTATTTTCCAGTCTATTTTTATTAGATGGGATATTTCTTGTTCTCGATATCTTTATTGATGTCTAAACCCGAGGACCTTCTGGTCTAAAGATCAAAGATGTCACGCTGACATTAGAATCCAGATACATCCCCCTCCACTTGCTCTTTTGAATTTTATATTTATAGTAGTAACAATAATTCATATTAATGGCCTTTGCCGCGCTTAAAATATTACAGAAAGGGCTTCAAACAAGACACTGACCGCTTTTCCTGTCTTCCATTCCACCACGTCTTCTGTGTTTCGATCCTTCACCGCTAAACAAAAACAAAAATGGCAACCAAACTCCTCCTACCTCAAACTCGCTTTCTCCGAAACCCTCTCCAAAAGAATCCTTGCTCATCATCGCCTCCTCAATCTTATACTACCTTTTCGACCAATCACCCTCTTCTCTATACCTTTCGTGTTTCTGCTTTCCCTTCTAATTTGTGCCTTAAAACTTCGAGGAGTCGTCGCAATTTGTTAGTGACCTCTTGCGTTAACAGGACTCAAGAACTCATTGATGTTGACCGCGAAACTTCACTTGAAAATGAAGATCACGTGGAAGAGAATTCTCGAGAACAAGAAGGCGAAGATGGAATGGTGGGGAAGACCAAGAAGCGGGAACTGGCCGACCAGAGTATATGGGATCAGATGAAGGAAATTATCAAGTTTACTGGACCAGCAACGGGACTTTGGATATGCGGCCCGCTAATGAGTCTCATTGATACAGCTGTTATTGGTCAAAGAAGCTCGACTGAACTTGCTGCATTAGGTACTGAATCCTGGTGTTGTCAATTTATGATAAATTCGTCACATATTTTTGTGCCGTAAGTTCTAGTTTTATCACGGGATACAATTAATTTAGCTAGTGTACCACTTGATAGCTAAATATGCATTAACTATTCTTGCTTTTAATTTTACATGAGCAGGCCCTGCTACAGTTCTTTGTGATTACATGAGTTACCTGTTCATGTTTCTCTCGATTGCAACCTCTAATATGGTCGCTACTGCTCTTGCTAAGCAGGTTAGTTTCTTAACTGTGAAAAATCGGAGCTATTTCTTAGTTGCAATTGACTAATGCATGGTTGTAAATTAAACAAAGGTTTGGTTGTTAGGACCAAAATGTGTGATTTTACTAACTGAACCGGGGCATCTAAAATTTTGGTTAATATACTATCATTTGAAGCAAATGCATTTAATCTAGGATAAGGTTGTTTATGAATACAGAACAATTACTAAAAACCTGCAATAAATTCCACAAACACTATTAATATATTATTAAGTAAATTTACTCTAAGTTTCCCCAACCTAGACTCTTGAGCAAGATATTAATAGGAGGGAGAATATGTTAAAGGAGAGAATAATTGATGAATCTATGTCATAGTTTACGTATAAAGGACAATAAGGGTTTAATATGTGCCGCTAATAATGACCCAATCAAATTTTTGATGTGTCATATCTATCATCGATGTATTTACAGGACTTGCCCTACAATTTCTTGACTATGTCCATTTTATAGGATAGAGAAGAAGTACAGCATCACATATCCGTCTTGCTTTTTGTTGGGCTAGCTTGTGGCTTCGTGATGCTTTTGTTTACACGATTATTTGGTGCAGCAACACTCACTGGTACTAAATATCGTACTTACTTTTATGTATATGGAAGGTTGCTGGGTTTCTTAACTTGGTTATTCTGTGCTCTTCGTACTTTCGATGACAGAATTTTGCCTATGCAGAAAAGATTGGAGGCAATGCAATGACTGATGAAATTTTTGTCTACACCTTTTTCAGCTTTTAGTGGGTCAAAGAATTTACATGTGGTACCTGCAGCAAACACTTATGTGCAGGTTTTTAATATTGTATTTTTTTTAATTCAAACAAAAACGACAATTTATATTCTTCAAAGTTTAACAAATTATTTAACATTACTCAGATAAAATTAATTGGGTCCTTCAATTGTCATTTTCCTTTCTCATGATATTAGACAAAGGACAAGGCATTATATACGGCTGCTATCTTGCCACAATTTAATGAGGATTTGAAGACAAGATTATTGTTTTACTTTATTGTTATTGACTTGCAAATAAGAAAGCTATGATTTTCTGCATTGCTTAATTTGCTTCAATAACTAAACAGAATATTCTTTTGTTGTTAGATTCGAGGCTTGGCATGGCCAGCATTACTTGTTGGATGGGTTGCTCAAAGTGCTAGGTGATAATATGCTCTCTACTTCTCATGTGTTATCATCTGAAACACCAGATTGCAGCTTCTTTACAATTTTTTTTTTTATTTTTTTAAATATGAGATACTACAAGTCTACAATTGGCATTCTATTTCATTTGTGTAATTGATCATATTAATTAGCAAAACCTCATGTAATGGATGAAATTTTTGCCAGAGTAATCTAGTGAAACATCAGCTTCTCAATTGAATCCACTGTTCTGTTTTTATTGCCTTCTATTACAGTCTTGGCATGAAAGATTCCTGGGGACCCTTGAAGGCTTTAGCTGCAGCTAGTGTTATAAATGGTGTTGGTGATATAGTTTTGTGCATCTTTTTAGGCCATGGCATTGCTGGGGCTGCTTGGGCTACAATGGCTTCACAAGTATGCTTAACATTCTTTTGTATATTATATGATTCATTAACTGCCATATATTGCACCATATGTTCTAAATATTCTCAAACTATTACTCCTTTTCCTGTTGCCTTGTTCCTAGGTTGTTGCTGCTTACATGATGATTCAGACTCTAAATGAAAAGGGATACAATGCATTTGCCTTCTCTGTCCCTTCAGTCCAGGAGATTTGTTCAATACTTGGGCTTGCTGCTCCTGTATTTGTGACAATGATGTCGAAGGTTGCATCAAGTATTTAACTCATTTTAGTGACTTTATCTAGTCTCATCGAACAATTCTTGTCTAAGCGAGACTTTTGTTGTTTAGGTGGCTTTCTACTCGTTGCTCATATATTTTTCTACATCAATGGGCGCACATACAATGGCTGCTCATCAAGTTAGTTTTACTCCCGTCTCTGATTTTGTGACAGCAAACTAGTATTCCAGGGCATTGGTAACTTAACTCTTACTTCAGGTCATGGTTCAAACCTTCTGCATGTGTACAGTATGGGGTGAGCCGCTTTCTCAAACTGCCCAATCATTTATGCCTGAATTGATATCTGGTGTCAATCGTAGCTTGGAAAAGGTTAGAACTCGCCCGAGGGAAAAAAAAAACCCACCTTTTTTTGGCTTTTGACCTCTGCTGATCATGTGTCTGAATTCTCTGTACTATTTTATTCAGAAGCTTCCTGAATTTTCATAATATCAACAGGCTAGAGTACTTCTGAAGTCTCTTGTAATAATTGGAGCTACACTCGGATTTCTGTTAGGGATTGTTGGAACATCAGTTTCTTGGCTATTCCCCAACATTTTTACACCTGATCAGATAGTCATCCAGGAGGTCAGTGCTTGCACTTCAAACTTGTGGTTTTCTCACGAGTATAAGTATAATTTGCACTATGTGATTTATTAATAGAAAGGTATATGAATTGAAAATAGATATAAACGGTAGTAGTTAACCCCTTTTTAGTTGTGAACATACAGATGCATAAGGTGCTCATTCCATACTTCATAGCACTAGCTGTGACACCCGCTACCCACAGCCTTGAAGGGACATTGCTGGTATGTTCAGCTCAACTTGTCTGAAATAAAATATCAAATAAATGCTTGGGCTATGGTGATGAACAGGGTGTTTTAAAACTAGCAGCTTTACAGTACCAGTGAGTTCACATAAACTTACCCTTTCATAGTTGTTATATTGTGGAACTTCCTCTGCTAAATGTCTTGTGAACTTCATTCTTTGGGTTTGCACGAAACTTTCTGAATAGAGTTATGATGTTCCAACATCATCAAAATCAAATCAATACTTTTATGCACTGTCAGACCATAACCTTTTTTCATATGGGCAAACCATAAATTTAACACACTTTTCATAATTGTTTGATGAATCTCTCCAACTTGCTCTGCATTGCTGCTCATTGATACAGCAATTGTTTGAGTAGCTTCAAGGTATATTTGTTTATGCAGGCTGGACGTGATCTAAGATTTATAAGTCTGTCAATGAGTGGATGCTTTACTTTAGGTGCAGTTGTATTACTGGTAGCAACCCCTTCTTGGTCTCTCTTCGTGCATTCTTTTATTGCTCCAGTTCATTTTGCCTTAACGCCTGATTTCCCTTGATGGCAAATGCTAGATGTTTAGCGGCAGATATGGCTTGCAAGGCTGTTGGTTTGCACTCGCAGGATTTCAGTGGGTAAGCTAGGATTCCATCTATCATCAAATGCAAGTATTGTTAACTACATTCTAATATTAAAATATTAAATTATTTTTATGATCTGTAGGCTCGGTTTTCAATTGCCCTCCAGCGCCTTCTCTCTCCCAATGGCATGTTATACTCTGAAGAATTTGGGCAGAAAAAGCTAAGGACTGCATAGTTCAGTTTAATAGTTTGATACGCCTTAACAAGAATAGGAAATAGAAAGTCTCTTGTATTTCGTTAGTGTATCAGAAGATAGGATAATGCACAAGTTCTAGAAGCCAGAGCTTATGTTTATTTATTTATTTTAAATGAAAATGGATCATCTCAGTTCATCAAGAAACTGTACAAAAGGATCAAGCTTTACGCGATATCAGGAGTGGACCCACACCTCTTCCCTTATATTTATTCTTTTAAAGCAGGATGCAGTGCAGGCGATTTAAGACTGACAAGAGTTACCTCTTGGATTGTGTCACAGGGACACTACAAACACAAAATAGGAGTGATATAACATCAACCAATCTTAGTATAAATCTACTAACATTTGATTCGAACAATAAGCCAATAGAAATTATAAAAAAGTCAGCTTAGTGTTTGCCTCATGTGCCATCTTCGACCAAAAAATCTGCACATTTCAGTGCTTCCTTATTTGAATAAATTATTTCAATATCCCAATTAGAGAAAATCAACAATCCAATTTTAGAGATCTCTTAAGCTAATGGGTGATACGGCTCGTATTCTAATGTCAATAGGCGAATAGCATCTATGGAATCTAAGTGCAGCTTAATTTTTGCGGAACGAATTTGCCTACAAATTTGCATATCGGCTTTGATTGCTTATAATTTTGTTGCAGTAGTGGAGCAGAAGCCAATCCTCTGTTGGAATCCTACCATCCACGCACCAGTGCTATCCTAAACAATGCCACCACAAGCTACAACTTTGTGGTTGTTAACTGTGCCATCTACATCCACCCCTTGACCAAATAGATCCGATGATTGAATCTTCCTTGCTCCACGCCTTCCATTATGTGGTGAGGGCTGCTATGAAATATGAATGACGCTATGAGGATGAACACATACACCTTCAAAGATCTTCCTGCATATGTTCTTCCAGATTAGCCAGCAAGCCTCATGTTTTAGTACTGTTAGCTTTAAATTCCTGGTCAAGAATCCTCACTAGCCCACCAAGAATACCTAGATTTTGATACTCTGGCATGGTCATGCAATGCCCAAAAATAAAGCACAGATTATGTATTAACAACTATAACAACAATATTAACAATTACAACTGCATATATTAACAACATTTTTTTTATATCATATTAGCGTTTTCTCAACAAACAAACCACCATCACATTCAACCATTCCCACTTAAAACAGAGCACTCCCTTTGTAACCTTGCCCAAAAACAGAGCACAGTAAAATTCACACAACCCAACCACGGTGAAATCCCAATTTCAATGATCAAGATCATATCTTTAGGAAAATCTTAGCATTACTTATCTACCTCCTAGCACATAGTCCACTATTGAGCATAAGCTCCAACCTTTGACCAACCTCTCAATCTCAATGCAGCCAACATACAAAGCAAAAAAAAAATTTTGAAATCACTGTTAAAGCTCTCTAACAATAGATGAAGGCTGCAAAATTTAACCTTTACCTAGAATATGAACGTCACACTTAATCCCTTCAACGTTGCGGTTGCAACCACCATAGCCTTCCTTCATTTTCTCCTTCTCATTAATGAGAAAAACACGTCATCCCTCCTCCTCTTGTGCCTTCTCTTTATTTATTCTTTTTTTTTACATTGCAATGGCCAAGCTACCTTGGAAAATACGAATTACATTACATGACCCACATCAAAAGAGGAATCAAGATCTGCCCTAAGTAAGGAAGTACAGCCTGAATGAGGAACTGGCAAAATTACCATGTTCTGAAGTAAGCAATGAGCATCCCGTGCTAGGTAATCAACACACCTAATCGTAGTCCTCGGAGCATAGCGCAGCTCAACGTCCCATTCTGAGTATAGCAAGTCTCGAATCTCATGAATCTCTGTTCGTAATGGATGATTGCCACCACCATCTCTCATGACCAAATGGTATGTCTCTAGCGAATCTGTATACACAGTGACTTTAAGAAAGTCCCACTGCTTACGCAATCGTAGACCTGTGAGCAAGGCTAGAAGTTCTGCGGTAGTTGACTGAGCAAACCCTAGCTTACGTTGAAACCCAACGACCCATTTGCCTCGATCATCACGAACCAATCCTCCACATGCTGCATTGCCATGACTGTTGACTGAGCCATCGACATCCAGTCGAACATATCCTTCTGGTGGGAGTCGCCAATTGCGGTCCTCGGCGTCGGTGAAACAGAAGAACTGATGCTTCATACTGTCAGAGAGATTGGACTCCATGAGTTGATACATGCCTCCATGAATGATATCCTTGGCCTGAACTCGAACTCCTTCCATGACTCCCTTACATCGGCTTTTCCACAACAACCAACATAGGGTACTGAAAATCTGGACCCATAGCCAACGACGATAATAAGTCTTTCCCAGAGGAAGAGACATATTCTCCTTGAGCCATACCTGCAAATCAGAAGTACAAAAAAATCGAAATCGAGTGTTAGGACGGATAAAATGTAACCACACTTCCCTCGCCATCTCACAATCATGCAGAATATGTAAAATATTTTCTGTTTGGTGACACTCAAATGGACACTCATCAGTGACTGATAACCCTCTCCTAGCTCTGAGAGAATTGGTCGGTAATCTCTCATGAATGACCTGCCAAAGGAACATCTTCACTTTCTCTGGAACAGGTAATCGCCACACTTTCTTCCACAGAGTCGGACCGTTCCCATCCCGCTGAGTAGATATGAATTTATAGGCAGCACGGACACTAAATTGGCCATCTGAAGCATTTCTCCAACAGAACAGATCATCTCCATTTCCACATGGCGGGTCGGTCTGTATAAGAACATTGACAACCCATTCTGGTAAAAACTCTCACCATTTTGATATGTTCCAATCACCATTTCCCAAGACAAAATCCTGCACCTTGGCACAAGGTTCTAAGGCATGAAAATTTCGGTCAACAAAATGAATTAGGGGTTCCTCAAATGGAGTCCACAGATCCCACCAGGCACTGGCTGTAGTCCCACTAAGTAACTTCCTTCCTATTCCTCGATAGAAACTATCCCAAACTTTGGTTATGCTTTGCCACACATTGGATGAATTTGTTTTCTTGGAGACGATTGGATAATCACTACTTCCACATCCATATTTGCCTCTCAAGCACCTAACCCATAGGGCTTCACTTTTAGTAAGAATACCCCAGCAAAGTTTCATGATAAAGGCTATATTCTGGCGCTGTAGATCCTTCACACCCAAACCCCCATCTTCTGTAGGTTTCTTGATTTCCTCCCATGATATGAGATGCATTTTCCTCCCTTCTTGGCCTTGATTCCAGAGGAAAGTACGACTCACCTTTTCCAGTTCAAGTAATGTGCTTTTGGGCAGAAGCGCAGTTTACATATGATAGCTTGGTAAGGCCGATAGCACAGATTTGATCAAGACCGTCCTCCCTTCCATGGTAAGATATCTAGCTTTCCAATTGGTTAGCCTCTTCTTTGCCTTGTGGATGATCTGAAAATAAGTGGCCTTCGTGGCTCTATGATGGAGTAGTGGGACTCCAAGGTATTTTCCAAGATCACTCGTAAGTCCAATCCCAAGATATCGACTTAGCTCAAGTGCCCTATTAAAATGCACATTCCTAGAGAAGAACGCCTTGGATTTGGATAGACTGATTTGATGACCGGAAACTTCACAAAAGGATTTCATAATGTCCCGCATTAGATCCACCTGGTCTTTGGTAGCCTCTCCAAACAATAGAAGATCATCAGCAAAGAACAAGTGAAAAAGAACTGGTGTGCGACTATTGAAACGAATTCCTTTCCAAGTTCCTTCTTGAACTTCCTTAGTGATCAATTGTCCCAGCCGTTCCATACAGAGCACAAATAAATACGGACTCAGGGGATCACCTTGGCAAACTCCTCTCGTGGGCTGAAAGGCTGGAGATTCAATTCCATTCCAGAGAATTTTCACTAACACCAAAGACGTACAAGCCATGATAAGCTTTACCAGCTCATCTTTCAATCCAATGCTGAGAAGGGTTGATTGAAGAAATTGCCAATCAAGACGATCATAGGCTTTTTCCATGTCAACCTTAATCGCCACTATGCCTTTCTTTCTCCTCCTACTCCTCATAGTGTGAATCGCTTCTTGAGCTAGAATGATGTTGTCGCTACTCTGACGGCCCACAATAAAACCACATTGTTGAGGCTGAACCAGATATTGCATCGCCCCCTTCATTCTCTCCGCAATGATTTTAGTAATAATCTTGAAGATGACATTGCAAAGAGAGATAGGACGAAAATCTTTCAAAGTTAAGGGATTATCAATTTTTGGTATAAGAACAATGTGGGTATGGTTGATATCCCTAATTTGTTCCGGACAATGCCAAACATCTCTAATAAGACCACAAACCTTATCCCCAATATGATTCCATTGAGTTTGGAAAAAATGTGCTTGGAGTCCATCTGGCCAAGGAGCTTTTAACGCCCCCATTTTAAAAGCAGCATTCTTGATTTCATGATCTTCCAACTCTTTGTGCAGCAAAAGATCATCCATGGCTCTCAGTAGGGGAAAATATGCAGTCCAATGGGTGGAATCAAGGACTCTATTGTCTTTAGTGTAGAGGTCTTGAAAAAATTGCACTGCCTGTTCTCTCAATTGAGCTGGCTCAGTAACCCAGTTCCCTTCTGCATCTTGGAGAGCCTCTATACGTTGTTTCTTCCGTTTAAGCAACGATGAAGTATGGAAGAATCTCGTATTCTTGTCTCCCCAAGCAAGCCATTTACATCTAGATTTTTGATACCAGATGAGCTCCTCTTGTGCATCCAGTTTGCTATACTCATTCCAAAGTCGTTTCTCAAGCTTAAATAAACCATTAGAAACATTACTTTGCCTAGCTCTATCAATACCCTCTAACCTCTTAAGAAGATGCTTTTTCCTTTTAGGGATATTGCCAAGAACACTAGAATTCCATCTAGTGGCCTCCGACTCAAATTTGGCTCGTCCCTGATCCCAATTCATATTTTCCCAAGATTCACATACCACTTGAGAGAAGCTATCTTCTAAAGCCCACACAGGATGATAACTAAACCGACGCCTAGGCTGTTGTGGGGGAGAATTTGTACCATCCGTGACAAGGATAACCCGATGATCAGAGCTATATCGGAGTTTATGAAAGACCTTACTGTTTGGATGATTAAGCTCCCACCTAAGGTTGCCAAATACCCAATCAAGCCGCTCTTTCACCCCCGGTTTTTCCCAGGTGAAACGCTCGCCAACAATGGGAATTTCCAGCAGGTTCGAGTTACTAATACAATCCGAGAATTGTTTCATAGCTCGAAAGGAAGGACTAGATCCCCCTAATTTATCTGTCGGTTCTAAAAAGACATTAAAATCCCCAATAATCATCCAGGCCTCCTCAGTAGCACGGGCTATACCCTGTAACGCCCCCCATAAACTCTCTCTCTTGCTCACCCCCGTTTCCCCATAAACAAAAGTAGCACAGAAAGAATTATTTGTTTTTTTGTCCAGCAATTGACAATGAACAAATTGGGTAGTAGAGAAAAGATAATCCACTCGGGTAACATCCTCATTCCAAAGGATCCAAATGCCCCCCGCAAAACCCGTGGCTTCCAATCTAAGCCAATTATTAAAGCCCAATTTACGAGTCACAACATCAGCCCTACTACCACTAATACGAGTTTCAATAAGACACAAAATATCTATATTATTATTTCTAACTAATTCTTTAACAATGCGAGGAAAATTCCGTTTCCCCGCACCTCTACAATTCCAAGAAGCAATTATCATGATGAAATACTTGGAAAAAAAAGTCAACACTTACTGATCACCAAGAGACTCTGGAACCCGTGTGGTGTGCTCCATAAAGTCGTCACCAATGTCATCATCCAAAGAGACCTCCATGGAAGACAAAAGGGAAGTTCGTTGTGTCCCACTCATATCCACTTCATACCTTTCTTTACTAAAAGCCTCAAGAGATGTGGATTCATTTTTCTTTGGCCCTTCTAGCATTAGTATCGGTCCCTTGTCAAGTCCTTCCTCAAGTTGTGGCCTTATTATTTGATTGCCTCCAAGTTGGTCCATAGATCCACCCACCACAACATGAGCACGTCGGCCTGTGGAGATTTTTGAAGGCCCACCGTGTTTTTGTCCCTGAGCTTGGTCCAATTTGGGTTGCACTTATAGAGGCCTTTGGAGTTGGGCCTTTCTTCCTTCCTTGAGCCCATATATTTTGTCCTTCGATATTTCCTTTCCTTTTCCCTTGCCCATCACTTCTCTGAAGTGTCCCATCTGGTTTCCTCCCCCAGTCCGTTGAGCAACCCGTGATCTTGCACTTGGTTTCAGTCCGCCATCTCGAGCTCCGTGCACGCCTCCACCTTCCTTGTCTACCGAAGTGCAGTTCATCATGACCTGGTCTTGTCCCATCGACTGAACACCTTCGTCTTCCAGATCTGCAAGCGCCGTGAATCTCGAAGTATGCCGGCCGTCCGTAGTTACTCTGGTAAACCGAGCCCCGTGACCCTGTTCCGACGAGCTTCCCGCCTGAGACTTCCGATGTGAGACCCGATTCCGCCAATTATTACCCACAATCATCCATGCCCCAAAGTGCTCTGAGACATCATGCTTAGGACCGGCCGGTGCTGGTTGCGCGACTGGTGGAGGGCATTCCGACTGCTGCGTCGAGTCCGAGTTCGGTGCGCTGGTGTACGTCCATTGACAGCTCTCTTTGCGATGCCCATATCGTCCGCAAGAAAAGCATATTAAACCCAGACCCTCATATTCAACCTGATACACAGCGTTTGCAGCAATCACACGCGAGACAAGCTTTTTCTGGAGGTCCAATTCGACGCAAATCCGAGCATACTTTCCTCGCTCAATCCTTGCTGATTTAGAAACATTAGTAGATGGGGTAAGTAAATCTACTTTCATTGTTTTTCCTATATAATTCCCCAATCTGGTAATAAAGTCCTGATTGTAACACTGCATTGGCACGTTCGGTATTCTGACCCAAGTGATGATCCTCCCCAATGGGTTATTAAAGGGATCAAAATTTGGGGACCATTTTTGAACCAACAAAGTATGTTGCTGAATAACCCAGGGACCTCCATACAGGATTTTATGATATAATTGCCCCCACCCTTCTTTTTGCAGAAAGCGCACAAGAAAATAATTATTGGGCATATCCACCAAATCAAAGTGAGGAGTATTCCATATTCTACTGAGATGTGTTTTCAGTGTGTAAATATTGTACTTCTTACCCAACACTGTAATAATCAATGCAGCATTCCAAGGTTTACACCAGGCGCTATACTCCTCTGTGGTGATAGGAACAACAGGATGAATTTTCATTAAATCCTTAATCTCCTCAATTAGCTCTGGCATATCCCATTCCATGTTAATGGTGTCTGAAAGCAAGTCTTCATCATCCATACAGTCCCCTCCATTGGCTATCCCATTGAAACCAAGGAGAGAGTCCTTGTAGGAGGTAAGAGTTTTCTGATTCTTAACTGTGCTTTCCTTGTGAGACCCGTCATGGTCCATGGAGCTATCTGTCTCTGGATTTACTTCTTCAGCCATATTAATGTCTTGTGTTTCCTGTGAAGAAGATGCATTCTTCTTTCTCTTATTGCTACCCGTCGCTAGGATGTCAGAAGGCCGATCCGGGGGGAGTTTCCGGTGGTTGTGATCACCCATTAGAAAGAAAGGAAGACGGACTGATATTCAGACGAGAGAAAACCGTTGATAGTCTCAGAGCTCTAAATGTTCCACGTTCTTTATTTATTCATTAGGGGCAAGTTAGACATTTTACATTGGCACTTAATCACACCAAAGTCACTAGGGACATTTTTTATTTTAGAATTTGCATTGAGACTTTGTTATGTTTTTTTTTTTATCTTTGGGACCTACAGTGATTTTCCCTTTTTTCTTTTTTATATAGATGGGTTAATCTAATTTTTCGTAAAAAAATAAAACAGAAAACTGAAGAAGTCATGGAAGAAGAAACGAAGACAAAGGACCAGCGCCTTTAGGCGCGATGGTCACACCTTTAGGTGCTTCTCCCCCCTCTCCCATCCGGGTTCGATCCCGGTCGCCTATGTAATCAAAAAAAAAAAAGAAACGAAGACAAAGAAAGCGCTGGCCCCCGCCAGCCTGGGAAGTCGGCCAAGTGGGAAGGCCAACGGCTTTCATGAAGTATTCCCTGGTCCCAAATTATAATATTATATTTATTAAAGCAAAAAAAAAAAAAAAAAGTGGCGGAAGCGCGAGAGGGGATTAAGAAAGGAAACCCGCCAAGCAACTAATTGCTTTCAAATCTATCGTTTTCTGATCACAAAACATCTAAACCAAATGTGTGGCGTGAATAATTACAAACGTTTCGCTTTTCGACCCCTTTTCGTGCTTTCTCTTCTTTTCTCCTTCTTCCATTCTTGGAATTTGGAAGTGGATCTGCCTCACCCCTTCATCACCATCAAAATCAGAGATGGCAAGTAACCTCCTTCAAACTCGCATTCTTCCCAACACTCTCTTCAAGAACCCTTGTACTTCGTCATCACTTCCTCAATCTCCAACCGTTTCGTTCTTCAATCACGAACACCTACATTCATCCTCACCTTCATTTCACATTCCTACTTTCCCTTCAAATCTGCTCCTCAAAACTTCCAGGACGCATCGCGATTGCTTCGTGACCACTTGCGTTAATCGGAATCGAGAACTCATTGATGATAGCCGCGAAATTTCTGTTGCAAATGAGGAATCTGTGGATGAGAATTCTCGAGAACGAGAAGGTGAAGTTGAAGTGGTGGAACAGGTTGAGAAGAAGGAACTGGCTGACCAGAGTATATGGGTTCAGATGAAGGAAATCATCAAGTTTACTGCACCAGCAACGGGACTTTGGATATGCGGACCACTAATGAGTCTCATGGATACGGCTGTTATTGGTCAAGGAAGCTCCATTGAGCTAGCTGCCTTAGGTATTGAGTCACGGGATATAGTTAAGCTACTCATTTAATATGCCTTTTGATACCTGAATCATGCGAATTCTTAATTTCCCATGAGCAGGCCCTGCTACAGTTGTGTGTGATTACATGAGTTACTTGTTCATGTTTCTCTCGATAGCGACTTCTAACATGGTTGCTACTGCCCTTGCTAAACAGGTTAGTTTCTTGTTTCATCAGAATTATTATCATTTTTGAAGTTTAACTTTGATATCTTTAAATTTCACTAACTTGTAGTCCTGCCCAACGGCCTTATTAATTACTGCGTCATTTGACCAATTTTTCTGGATCTCGTAAATTTTGGAACTTTTGGTATATATTTACCGGTCATATCTATCACTTTGTGTGTCTCCAGGACTTACACTCATACACTGCTTTGCTTGAGCATATATATATGTGTGTAGGATAGAGACGAAGTACAGCATCACATCTCTGTCTTGCTATTAGTTGGGTTAGCTTGTGGCGTTTCGATGCTTTTGTTCTTAAGATTCTTTGGTGAATCAATGCTCACAGGTATTGAAATCTACTACTTACTTTTTATATATATGGAATGCATAATGCTTTCGTAGTCTGGTTATTTTGTGCTTCTCATACTTAGGGTGACAGGATCTTGCTCATGCAGAAAAAATAGCATAACCAATGCAATGACTGATGAATTTTCTGTTCTACCCCCTTTTCAGCTTTTACTGGGCCAAAGAATTTACATGTAGTTCCTGCAGCATACACTTATGTCAAGGTTTTTTTAATTATTATTGCATATTCTTTTTTAATTTAATTGAAGGCTATAGTTCATATTTTCCAAAATTCAACAAATTATCAAACATTTGATGGAGGAAAGCAATCGAAGCGGTCATCAATTTTCATTTATTTTTCTCATGAGAATAGATGAGGGCACCATAGCAAACATCATTTCCACCAAGTTATCAGGACTTGTAAATAATATTTTTATTTTCATTCATAATTATTGAATAATAAAGCTATGGTTTTTTTCCTCTGTTCATGCTTAAATGACTACCTCGGAGTTTCTTTTGTCATCAGATCCGAGGCTTGGCATGGCCTGCATTGCTTGTCGGATGGGTTGCTCAAAGCGCTAGGTCAAAATATGCCGTCTATTTCTCAAGCATTGTTACCTGAAATGAAATATTGCTACTTTGTGCTTTTTTTTTCTTTTTTTCTTTTTTTTGAATCTGCATGAGATTCTGCACTCGAAATTTTTTTTCATTTACATATAATTGTTTATATTATTCTTGATGAGCTGTTCAATTTGATGATAGAGTTTCTGTAGGAAAAAAATATTTAACTAATAAGGAGATTAGGCGTACCTGAATGAATCCATGTTTGGATTCGGGTCAAAGCTCCAATACTCCATACTTGTGCCCACACAATTATTAGACTATTAGAGCCTAATTGTGATTTGCACAGCAGATCACCAAAACCAGAAAGATGGTAGGAGAGAAGGGAATTGCCAGAAAACTCAATGGCGGGGCGAATTGCAATTGAGGAGGCACACCCTATTTATAGTGGTTTATGGAGGCCACTAATTAGGAAATGTGTGCACTCCTTCTTGCCCTCCAAGACAGCAATTAATTGTCTCTCAATTAATTCCCTAATTATGGTGATTTGTTCCTCTTTTAACAAATCCATAATTATTACTGAAATATTCCCAAATCTGCATCTTATGCTGATTTTATTCTTATTTGATTAGGCTACTTATTTCCTAATCAAATAGTCCGGCCCATCAAGGGCGGACTTGGACCCAAAGTCCAACAGTTTCTCTTTATAATTACCCAGCACCTCTTGTGATCCATTTTCCTTGTTCAGATTATGCTGCTATATCATTACTGTTCTACCAATGTACATGACTGTACTTTCTGGCTTTCGTACAAATTTTCCCATCTCGTGTCTTCAAGTTTTAAACTTATCCTTAGCACAGCTTACTGTAATACATTGTCTTTCTATTAGTAATTCGTTAAACATGGGCTTCTTAATTGAATCCATTGTCCTGATATAAGCTTTCCCTCTCACAGCCTTGGTATGAAGGATTCCTGGGGACCCTTGAAAGCTTTGGCCGCTGCTAGTGCTATAAATGCCATTGGTGCTGTAGTTTTATGTATTTATCTGGGCTACGGTATTGCAGGGGCCGCATGGGCTGCAATGGCAGCACAAGTATGCTAAAAATTCACATAAATTATAATACATTTACTATCTTATACTGCTCCATGTGTTCTCATTTAATGTGCTCATAGGTTCATGTGAATTATTATCCATTAACTGTCATATACTCAATCCTTTTCCTCTTGCCTCCCTGTTTTTAGGTTGTTGCTGGGTTCATGATGCTTCAGAATCTAAAAGCGAAGGGATATGATGCATTTGCGCTCTCCATTCCTTCAGCCCAAGAGTTTTTTACAATAGTTGGGATAGCTACCCCTGTATTTTTGACACTGATATCAAAGGTTGCATCAAGTATTGAACTAAATTATGTAGCTTAAATCCCAATCTCGTTTAACTTTTTTTCTAAATGTTAATGAGACTTTTCAAATATAGGTGGGCTTCTACGCACTACTTATATATTTTTCCACATCAATGGGCACACTAACAATGGCTGCTCATCAAGTTAGTTTTACGCCTGTCCAATTTTATTATCCTCCATTCCTTGCTTTGCTTGATGTCTGTATGTTTGCAAAACTGAAATTCAAGAGCCCTGATATCACTGACTTTAATGTTAGGTCATGGTTCAAACCTACACCACATGCACAGTATGGGGTGAACCTCTCTCCCAAACCGCCCAATCATTTATGCCCGAATTGATTTATGGTAGTAAACGGAGTTTGGCAAAGGTTAGAAAAGAAGGGATTTTCGATTTTCTTCATTTGTCACTGTTGCTGAATTTCTGTATGCATACTGTTGTAAAAAAAAAAAAATTCCTGAATTTTCATAATATCAACAGGCTAGAGTACTTCTGAGGTCTCTAGTAATAATTGGTGTTATACTCGGATTGCTGTTGGGAACTGTTGGGACATCAGTTCCTTGGTTATTCCCCAGAATTTTTACACCCGATCAGATGGTTATCCAGGAGGTTAGTGCTAAAGTTATCTTATGTGGTGTCAATTATAACTTGCACTGGTCTAAGAAAATAGATATGAAGATTACATGATTTTGAGAGTAGACATATTATATATACGAAAATTCGTAGCTAACTATTGTAATTGTGAACTGTGACCATGCAGATGCACAAGGTGCTTATTCCATTCTTCATGGCACTTGCTATAACACCCCCTACTCTTAGCCTTGAAGGAACATTGCTGGTATGTTCAGCTAAACACTCAAACATGTAAATATTTAGGCCAGGACATAAACAGGGCGCTTCTAGTCTAATTGCTTAGAATTACCAATAAGCTCCCCTAAACTTGGTCTAATAGGGTTATTAGTTATTTGGGCAATCCATCAACTGAATGTCTCCTCGGCCATCATAGGCATCCATTACACCTTGTTAACTGAACCCTGCTGTTTCAACTTAAGTACTCCTTTTTGTACTCTTTGTATGGTGTAAACCATATCCTTTTAAACACTAGACAATATGTGATGATCACATGCCCATAGGGAAAGCACTTCCCAAAAGACTAGCTTATTGGGAAGGAAAACCCCTTCATTTATAAACCATACTGCACTTGTGAAACTTCTCAATATGGGACGCTTAACACAATAATTTAATACGATCTTGTGATTACTTTTTGCATGATGTATCTCTCAGACTTGCTTTGCTTAACTGCACATGGGTTGAACAGCGTACGGCTTCATCTAGCAGTTTCATAGTGTGTTTGTTTATGCAGGCTGGACGAGATCTAAGATTTATAAGTTTATCAATGGGAGGATGCTTCACCTTCGGTGCATTTGTACTATTGGTAGTAACCCCTTTCTTGGATTCCATTGTACAATGTAATATTGCTCTCTCTCATTTCTTATGTAACGTTAAAATTTCCCTTAACGCCAGATGCTGAGCAGCAGATATGGCTTTCAAGGCTGCTGGTTTGCACTCGCAGTATTTCAATGGGTAAGAGACTAGCAGGATCTCATGCTTGCATCAAGTACAAGCATTATTTATAAAATTCTGATGTTCAATTATTTTGTCGTCTATAGGCTCGGTTTTCTATGGCCCTCCGGCGCGTTCTTTCGCCCAATGGCATGTTATTTTCTGAAGATTTTGAGCACTATAAGCAACTCAAGGCTGCATAGGTTAGGACTTGGGAGCTCAGTTGTTCCGTGTAGAATTTTATTTCTAAATTTAAATCAGGGATCCTGGCACCCAAACCAGGCCTAGAGTTAATTTCAGGGTGCTTACAATGTTTTTTCCTAACGTATTGGGATGCTCGAAATAAACGATCGGTTAACTTCTATTCCGTGTAGAATACTAGAATGTGATGTCGTGTGCGCTTCTCAATGCAAGCCTGCTGTTGACTATGCTGAATATATCGTGTAACAGTAACACAATCATCTTTTATTTGGGATTCGCCGTTAGCATGATTAGTTCGTATTACTTGTCTCACTTACGACACGATTATGATTGTTTTGCTTATCTCCTTTCCAACTGAATGTAGTTTGGTCTACATATCCATTATCTAATATAATCCATTCTAATACTCTTCTAATTCTGTATGCACTTTCAATGAGTTTTATACAGGCCAAGAAAAGCTTTAAATTTCATTCACTCTACCATAAAATTCAACATCACTCTAATTTTACCTTTATTTAATAGACATTTATATCACATGAGAATAAAATCAATACAATAATAAATTAAGGGTAAAATTGTACATTCATATAAAAATCCTCTCTCCATTCTATAAATAGGGTCAAATTTTTTTCACCCTATCTTATATATAGAACTAGAGGAGTATATATTTTATCTGATCATAAGTATAAAAGCTAGTTGGGATTGGATTTGGTTCTATATTTAAGATCTATACATTTAATTTTCTATATTTATCATTTTCCCACAAACTAGTTTATCTAACTCAAAATGATATAGTATAATAATATAATTTAATGTTACAACAAAATATTTTAAGAAGATAATGTCACATTTATTTAAATTAATCAATTTATTTCACTTCCTTAATTTACCTAAATTAGTCAAGTAGCTCTTGTATTAATAAATGGAAGGAAATACTAGAGCCATTCAGTTCACTTTGGTAGACTATTCATAGCTTTTAATATACAACTGAGATAGCCCTGTTTGGATTAAAGAAAAAGTTGAAAATGAATGAAATGGAAAGGAAAAGAATGGAAAGAAATGAAAAATATTTTGCCACATAGGTGTTTGATTTGCATTGTAAAAAAAAAAAAAAAAAATTGGTTGATAAGAAAATTTTTGTTTGGTTTAAAGAAAATGAAGTAGGAAAATACACCAAAAGACCATTTTGCCCTAAAGTAAAAATATTATTTAAATATATATGGGACACACTCACATTTTTATATCACATCAAGGGGCTATTGTATCCCTAGACATTTTCCCTTCCCACCTGAAAATTGGTTCCCACTAATTTTGGTGGGAACCCATTTTCAATTATATGGCTGAAAATTAGTGGAGCTAGGAGAATATTTTCCAATGGAAATGGTGAATCAAACGTCTGCCACTTAGCGGGAAAATCCAGTTTTCCCTTTTCATCCTCTCATTTTCCTTGAAACAAACGGCCCTAAGTGTCATATCATTTACATTCTTCCTAGGGAAAATCACTAACATGTCCCAAGGAATCAAAAAAATCACAAAAAAGTCCCAATCCAAATTCCACCACCAAAAAAGTCCCTAGGGATTGAAATATGATTAATTGGGAATGTGAAATTACCTTATTGCCCCAATGAATAGAAATGGAAAGGAGAGGCAAAGGAGTTGGCGCGTGTTTATTCTAATTCAGAAGAAAGGAAAAATTGGAGAAAGCTACGGTGGTGTGATCAACTTTATGGGTCCAACGTGGAAGGCAAGTAAGTGTCGTTTCTAAACTCCTCCAGGGAAGAAATCAACTTGTCAAAATAACTCATGCAGTTGTAAAAATATGCATTACGACTTATGAAAACATGTGTGAGCTCATGATAAAATTGGCAAATGTGAAATTTCAAAACTCCTCTAAGGACGAAAAGTTGTCAAAATAACTCATCTACTTGTCAAAGTAGGCATAATCACTTTGAAGAAAAAAAGGAATATGCACTTGTCAAATTTGGAAAGTTGGGACTTGTGAAATTTCTAAAGCCGTCTGGGTACAAAAATGCAGTTGTCAAAATGATTCATGCACTTGTCAAAATTGCCACAAGAAGTTGTTAAAATTCTTATAAACAGTTGTGAAAATTGGGACTTGAGAAATTTCTAAAGTTCTCCAGGTATGAAAATGCAACTATCAAAATGACTCATGCCCTTGTCAAAATTGCCACAAGAAGTTGTTAAAATTCTGATAAGCAGTTGTGAAAGTTGAAACTTGTGAAATTTCTAAAGTCCTCTGGGTATGAAAATGCGGTTGTCAAAATGACTCATGCAATTGTCAGAATTGCCACAAGAAGTTGTCAAAATTCTAATAAACAGTTGTAAAAGTTGGGACTTGTGAAATTTCTAAAATTCTCCGAGCATGAAAATGTAGTTGTCAAAATGACTAATGCACTTACAAAAATAGGCACAAGCAGTTGTTAAAATTCTCGTAAACAGTTGTAAATTATCAAGGGCAATATAGTCATTTCACATCCCATTTAATCACATTTCAATCCCTAGCAACCTTTTTGGTGGAGGAATTTGGATTGAGACTTTTTTTTGTATAAAAACATAATTTATCATTTTGATTGGGAGTTAATTTAATTAATTGATCATGTCGGAGAAATAATTTGATTGTTCAAAAGATGGCACTATAATATTTGTTTTATCGAAAATTCCTTTCTATGCAACGCAATGCATGGTCAGTTATTAATTTTACTGTGCCAGGAGATTAATGAGTACTGGAGACATAACTAGGATTATCATACGCTAAATTTTTTTCTCCGTTAATTCAGATGACAATTAGGCAACAAGTTCCTTCCCTGAATACCATTCCTATATCAGTAATGATGGTCTTTTTGAAGCAGCCATGGCAGTTATTCCGGTATGAACCCAGTCCCAGGATTTTACTTCGTTCCAAACGAATAATTATTCATGGGAAAATATATACTCCTCTTATTCCAAATGAAAAACCTAGTATGTAATGTAATTTACACCACAAACTAGATCGTATGTTTAGAACTAAAAGTAGTAGGACTCTACCTGAGTTTCAAATATTCATGAGCATGTTTGGATTGGTTTATTTTTCAAGAATAAGCACTTATTACATAAATCGAGATAAAACTCTTCTCACATACTTACCTCGTATACCGTAAATCATGATTTATAAGCACTTATTACCCAAAAATAAGATATCCCAAACCAACACTGAAGAGTCAATTACTAATCCATAAAGCCGGTATCTATGATACATGCCAGATGATGACACTTCAAATTGCCCCTAAAACACCACACATTAAAGCCAATATCTATGTTTGAGTTTGCAACAATAGCAACAAACTTTATCTCATTATGTGATGTTCGCTATATAAATCACACACGTCATTGTTCAATCAATAATCAACTTACGTTTGCAATAAATAATATTTCAGCTCTGTTTGGAAAATGATCAACATGCGGAGCCTAACTTCAGTTTGAGATTTTCAGTTACTACAATAAAACAAGCCTTCCTCCAAATCAAGTTTGCTTCCTACTTCCTAGTTTCTCAAGCAAAATAATCTCTATACAACACATGTAATATTCTTCATCCGCAGTGAGATTTCATAAGCTACAAGAGTTCTATACATGCACATTGAAATTCAACCACCTTAAATATGCTTCTGAATTGAGCTTCTAAATGCCATGCGTGCAAAGCCTCGCTCCGTATAGGTTGAACAGTAGGGAAAACCTCAACAAAAGCTCACCAAGTATTTATTACCTAGTGTTTCCAAAATTATCTCCGCCGTGAAAACTTTGACCCTTGTTCCTTACTCTGCAACTTTTATTAGACTATTAGGGAAATGTCTCAAGGGACAAGTGTAAATAGGAAAATGAAAGCTAAGCCCTTAACTTGCTTACCAGTTTGGGCTTTAGCTGTTTTCTTAGAAACACTTTTCGAGCTTGTTTCTTCTTCTCTTCTGCCTTCAATTTGGTGAGACTAGGCCTGTATATAATCACTGTCCGACCGATTTGACCAACGGTCACTGAACCCGTTGCTTCTTCCAGCTGCTTCACCACATCATCTAGCTCTCCCGGACAAGTCCGGTGTATTTTGATCTGCATACATGCCATTCAAATGCCAGTACAGATCAAAAGGGTCCAGTTTTTTTAACTTCATCTCAGAATCAATGGGCTAGGGAAAGCAGAGAGGAAGCACAACATGAAGAAAAACAGTAAATGGGATATTTGTGCTTCAAATTACTCTTTCCCGTCTGCAGCTACCTTATTTTGGTGATTCCTTACCATTCACACAATAATCTCACGAGACAATAGTCTTGCATAAAGATTATTTCTTCTCTTTTCTTTTCTTTTCATTCCATTCATGCAAAGTAACTACTCATGGGTAAAGCCCCGTTGTTGTTTACTTTTAAGCTCTTTAAATAAAAATAAAAATATAACCCACGGCAACTTTTCTCAACACCACATTATTGACTAGTTAACAAAAGTTCCTACCCGTGTCACTGTTATATTGAAAAACCTGACAGAAAACACTTCAAAAGGGCGCTTAAGTTCATTCCTTTCAGTTTCAACCTTCATGAAATTAGAGAAAACCATTCCAGTAGCAATTTCAAATTGAAAGTTAAGGTATGGCGCTCAAACACAGTGACATACTCCCTTGAAGTGACAGGAAGCTCAAGAAAAGATATCAAATAGTTCTACGTTAACAAAAATCTGCAATTGTTTCATACATACACTGACATCCCGAAGCCTCGGCTTGTAAAAATTTAACTTGTCCAAGATCCGAAGGTGTAATAATTTCAAGCAAAGGCACGCTCAGCAACACATCTACTGCTATCAACAAGCCAATTCACAACATAAAAGCTCGCACACCAAATTGGTATGATACTTTTAACATGAAAATAAGAAAACCCCTTTCAAAAGCAAACCAGTTAGACAAGCAATACACAAAAAGGGACGAGGGGAAAAAAGAAAGTCCAACAGAAGCAAACTAGATATAAACTTGAGGCTTAGCTTACAGACAATCGCAAACCTCACGGACATAACAGCTTATACCGAATATAATCCCCAATATAAACTCAGAGGGGGGGGGATGCAAAGGAAATAGACACTAATTTCCGTTTATCATCCATTCTCTCCTTACTCATCAAATGAAACATGATTAAAAATTCAGGTGTGTAAAAAAACAGAAAGTAACATCCATTACCAGTCTAACATACCAAACTCAACGGACAAGCAACCTCTATAGGGATAACAAACAATTATGAACTAAATTTCAAGGAATTAATACCTTGAGAAGCTCGTTTGCTTCAAGTGTCTCAATGAATGACGTCGCAACATTAGGGGTAACACCAGACTTGCCCACCAACTGGCTTTTTAACTTTTTCCCCAAGCTATGAGCGTAAGAGGCGATTTCTTTCTTTTCCTTCACAGTGAGACTCGGTAACTTCAACCTCTCCTCCCTGTTTCTCACCAGCGGCGACAAATCTGAACCCCTACTCATCTCGGTATCCTTATCTTCGTTCTCAATCTCACTCTCTTCTTCAATGTACGGTTCAATTGCTTCATCGTCTTCCTCAGAAATGTCCACCAAATCTCCAACTCCCACAGCATCGCAATGTCTCTGAGGAACAGAAATCACATGTGAAGAGAAAGAGTGAGAGAAAAAAGGATCAGAAAGGTGAGTGATAGAGGCAAAGAGAGATTTCCGACGAGGTAGACCTTGGATCTGTCCAAGGCATTTAGGTATAGCAGTGGGAGAAATAACGGTGGATGAGAGCAGAAGTGGTTTCAGAAAAGAAACGAAGGAAGACGAAGACGGCGATATCGAAGACAGAGAAGATGGCTGAGAACGAAGAATGTGTAGCAGATGGCTGGATGGCGCAATTGCCGCCATAACCGTGCAAACTATTGGATGGCCGAACTCTGATAAGAATGTGAGAACCTTTGATGGTACGAGGCTTTGATTTTTATCTTACCACGTTGAATTTGGGAAAAATTAGAGCAAGAAATCTAGAGGAACAAGACAGGACTTGGTAGTTTTTAAATTATATAGTAGTATTCATGATTTGGGTTCATCTACGAAAAAACCCAAACCCTGTTTCCCTGTTTCTGCTTCTCCGCTTCCGCTTTCCAGATGCGTTGAGGAGGAAACATTCATCAAAACCCAGATCATACCTTACGAAAGACATTACAGATTTTTATCACAGAAAGAGTATGAAATAATTAATTGAAGGGGAAAATAATTAAATATAAATTTTGATCTTAATTTTTTACAATAATTTTTTGGCATATTGATTAATCATATGGAACTCTCTACAGGCAAAAAAAAAAAATCATATGGAACTCTCTTGTATTTTATAACATTTTTACATCAAATACACGTGTGTGTAAAGTTTTGGCAGTGAGCTTCATGATTTATTAATAAAATAATAATTTACTTCTTCATCCTCCCCTTAATATATAATATATTCAGCGAGTTGTCATTAATCTTAAATATAAGATATAATTTTTATATTTATCACTATTTTTTTAATTTATTTTTATGAATGCTTCCTCAACAATAATCAAGAACAAAAGAATGAGCATATTAAAAAATATAATTAGGGTATTTAAGAAAATACGTATCACATTAACTAACATAATTAACTTCCTTAGTCTAATCAAACTAAATAAACATGTCTTATATTAAGGACCAGTTGAAGAAAAAATTTTCGTATATACTAGTACAGTGTATTGTTATACAATTAATGGTTAATATCAAGGTTCTAAAACCCGAACCAGTCACTGAACCGGTCAGGGTACTGGGTTAAGGGTCAGTGGGTCAGATCGGAAACA
Source organism: Inga laurina (assembly GCA_963855925.1). Classification (NCBI taxonomy): domain Eukaryota; kingdom Viridiplantae; phylum Streptophyta; class Magnoliopsida; order Fabales; family Fabaceae; genus Inga; species Inga laurina. Next base: position 59,623,405 of record OY979702.1, on the reverse strand, counting down.
AACCGGGGTTAGACGGGTACGGAAAGGAAGATTTTAGAATTATTTATATGAAATTTTGAATAAAATAGTAAAAAAAATTAAAAACCCGGGTCAAACTGCATGAAAACCGATCAAACTGAGATCGGGCACCAAATTGGACCGATCGGACTGGCGGGTTCCGGTCCGAGCCTAAGAACACTGGTTAATATTTATATTTTGATTGATAATGTTTAATATCAAATCATTAATGAATTATTGGAACATAATGAAAATTGGACACATTTTTTTACATATAATAAACATGGAGGCTAAAATAAGTCTTTGGGAAAATAACATTATGGTCTTAGTCCAAAAAAATAATATAAAAAAGTCTCATGATTTTTCAATTGTAGATTTTTTGCTTGTCAATCACTTATAATTGACAAGCTATGGGACTTTTTTTGATATTTTTTTCAATTCTAAATATAAGATTAAGTTAATCTTTTTTGAGATATTAGTGGGTGTTTGGAATAGTTTGTTTTTGGGAAATAAGCACTTATTATGTAAGTCGAGACAAAACTCCTCTCACATATTTATCTCATATATCGTGGATCATGATTTATAAGCACTTATTATCCAAAAATAAGATATCTCAAACGAACACTAAATAAGCTAAATAAGTTACTTAATCATATTATATGTTGTACCACTTTGGTCCTATTTATAAGTCATTTTTTTCTAAAAAATTTTGTCATATTTATAAGTTTAATTTCAGTGTAATAAATGGTATTATGACAATTTTGCCCCTATTTATTATACCAATGAAAAAATAATTTAAAGATAGATAGAGAAGAAAAGATTGAAAAGTACTCATACTTAAATAAGAGTATAGTTGGAAATTTACCCCATAATCATTGAGTTAATTACATCTCTTTGGTATTAGAGATTTAGTTAAAAGGGATTTATAAAGAGAACCAGAGTGATATATCCTTACATTATAGTATATCAGTTTATAAGTTAGACAAAATAGTTTATTGAAAAAATGATAAATATACATATTTTGAAATAAGTTAATTAATTTTCTTAATATTTCAAAAAAAAATAACTCTATTTTATATTTAAGACCGAAATGAATATTATTTTTCTCAATAGAAACATTAGTGTAATTTTCCCTAAGTTTCTTTTCTTTTTCTTTTTTGTATAAAGGAAGGTACAGGCCTTAAAGAAATACTTCATCCAGTGCTTATTATAAGCAATTTTATCTCTCTTGGAGTTAATCCTTTTCTAAAGCAACTTTCTTCTCCTGTCTTAAAATTTAAACTATTTTTTTTTACTTCTATTAAATACTCATTTTTATATTAATTATCCCTCATTCACCACTAATTTTCTTTCATTTACACATTCGCTCTCATATTTTATACTTATACTTTCATATTTTGGTTACTCATTCTCTCTCTTATGCTTCTTTCATAAATATGGGCATATTTAAAAGAAAAATGATATTTTTAACATAGTTATTATTTTTAACTATTTTTAACTATCAGTTCGGTTTGCAGAATAAAAATAAAAATTGTTAATAAAAAAAATTGGAGAGGGAGTATCAACAAACTAAGCGAGTGTTTGGAATAATTTATTTCTGGGAAATAAGCATTTCTTAAGTAAGTCAAGATAAAACTCCTCTCATATACTTACCTCATATACCGTAAATCATAAATTATAGGGAAAATCCCTATAAAATACCCTTGAAATAGGGAAATCCCTAATCAGTACATTGAAATAAAAAAATCCGGATCAGTCATGCGTCAGTACGGATGAATAGTGCGGGCGGCACCAAAAGACGATTTTGCCCTTCAGCCTTCATTCTCGCCACTTCAAAAATAACAACACGCGATTCTTAATTAACAACTCCGTATTCTTGATTAACAACTCCAGTTTCATTTTTTTACTTTCACAATAACAACACCGATCTTGTTATTAGCAACTCCAAATTCTTGATTAACAACTCCGCTTTATTCTTTCACATATTCGCATCTCAAAAATATATTATTGTTAATGTAAAATACGATGTTGTTAATAAAGAAAGAGGTGTTGTTATTGGTCTTGAAACTTAAAATACGAAGTTGTGAAACAAGAAATGAGAGTTGTTAATGTAGAATATGATATTGTTAATAACAATACCGGTGTTGTTATTGTGAAAGTAAAAAGATGAAATGGAGTTGTTAATAGAGAATACGAAGTTGTGAATTAAGAGGGTGTGTTGTTAAAAAAAAAAGAGTATTGTTATTGGCCTTGAAACTTAAATGAGTAAGTTGTAAAACAAGAATACGGAGTTGTTAATCAAAAACCGCGTGTTGTTATTTTTGAAGTGGCGAGAATGAGGGCTGAAGGGCAAAATCGTCTTTTAGCGCCGCCTGCACTGGTCATCCGTACTAACGCGTGACTAATCCGGATTTTTTAATTTCAATGTACTGATTAAGAATTTCTCTATTTCAAAGGTATTTTATAGGGATTTTTCCTAAATTATAAGTATTTATAAATAAAAAATAAATTATCCCAAAATAACATTAAACCACGTGGGATTAAAAGTTACCCTCGATGCACCAGGGCCCTCGGGGTTTGAGGAGGCGTGTCATAAAAAGCAGAAGTGTTTAGAGTTTAGACCCTCCTTTGCTAATTTGTGCGCAGTGTGCTGCCATATTGCAATTTCTTGGAACGAAGCAAAGTTTGACTTTCCATTTTAGTGTAAGAAGTCTCTCCATCTCCCCCAGAGTTTTAGCCTTAGCCCCATCTGCAAGCATATCCCTGCAGTATAAACTATAAAGATTCAGATTTCAGACCCTTTAGTAAAGCCCATTCCTCCCTAACTGAATCAAAAAAACAAAAAGGCAAGGGTCTGCTTGGAACACGGCAGGGGTAAAAAAAAGCTCAATTGGGACCTAAAAACCCAATTAGGTGGGAAGTATCCGTTTGGGAACACATTTACCATCATTGGGCTTCATGAAAAAAAATTGTTTTTTGTAGAAGCTGATGGAAGTTGCTTTTGCTCGGGTGAAGCTGCTTCTGCACTGTTAGACATTGATTCCAAACTTCTAAAGTAAGACATGGGACTCACTGTTAGAGCATTGATTCAAAACTCCTAAAGGAAGACAAGGAACGTAGATTTCCAAAGTGGCCTAATTTTCTTCCAGTGAGTCAAACTCATGCCATTGTGTCACCTTTTATTAAAATATGGGGAAAATGAGTAATAAAAGAGAATTAATGGTTTTGGCTGGAAAAAAAAAAAAGAGAATTAATGGTAAGTTGAAAATCATTAATATAAATATATGTATTTAATACAATATATACAAATAATATATATACATTTTTTTTCTTTTATCAACTTTTCTTTATAGTTTTCACATCAATTATCACAATATATACAAATTATATATGTGTAGTATTCAATAAAATTCATACTCTTTTCAGTCATTTCTATTTAAACGGACTTTTTAAACACTAATCCAAATAGGTTTAAGGTTAGAAAAAAAAAAGTCATTTTTGCTACCGCTAATCCAAACACAAATCATATCTACAATATAACTTTTTTCTATCTGACTTTTTCAAAAGCTCACCTGCAAAAAAAAAAAACTCATTCTTCACCGCTAATCCAAATAGCCATTAACGCCTATTCCTTAGTCTCATATGTAATATCCCAAATTTTGAGATTTGAAGCTAAAGAATAAGCCTAAATTAAGTGAATTGCTAAGCCCCAGTTTAGTAGATGTCCCAAATCTATTCTCTAATGTTTCTCAAGTGCTCCTAGTCTCCCTTATCTTAATCTCCAATCATTTGATAATGTGTTTAATTAACTCCCCATACTTTCTATTTGACACTTATTTTCATATTATATTTATTTATTCTACTATTATTAAATTTAAAAAATATGTGTTTATATAGTTTTGTGATGTGAATAGATAAAAAAAAAGTAAGAATGAAATTGACTTCATAACACAAATGTATAAAAGAAAAAAAAAGTGATATGAGCGGGTCAAAGAGAAAGAAAGTAAAAATTTTTAAAAAAGAGTGAAATTATTAAAAAAAAAATATCTGCCAGCCCGCGAAGGGGAGGGGCTGTGCCAGCCAACCCGAGCGGGCTAGCCCGCATTACCACCTCTACTTATATCTTTAGGGCATTAAAGAAAATAAAATAGTTAATTTTGAAAAAGTGATTATGCCTATGGTGAAATCGCCTATGAGGTAGTGAGCTTGTTATATGATTTTGAATGATCAAATGATGAGAAAACAATATGAAATTTTACAAGGTGAAAGTAGACATCCTAAGCTTTAATTTGATAGGTCATATGACTCAATTAGAGCTATATACAAAAACATATGAATTTTTGAAGTCAGCTCAGAAAAATTATGAAATTTTTGAAACGGTATGCAAAGATTGAAATTCTGAGAATATTGTGATTCCATCTAACAAAATTCTATATTTTTCCTTGAAACTAGACTCAATAAGGGTCACATTGCCTTTGGAATTACTTCAATTCCATTTTTCTAGAATTAGTTATGATTCTTCAAATTTTGAGCAGAAATCTGCCAGAATTTTGTAAAAATCCGTATTTTAGAAAAATGGTGTCATAAAGTAAAATGATATAAAACAAATCATCATCTCCTTCCTTCCTTCAAAAATGACGTGAAGTTCAGTTTTAGAGAGAGAGAAGAGTTGAGATTTTTAGAAAGAGAAGGAGAGGAAAAAGCTTGTAAAGGTAAGTGATTTCTTCGGTAAATCGGTTCCTAATGCGTATAACTCTGTTCCTAAGTTATTCTTCTATGTATTTAAGGTTTGGGAAGCTCAATTTTAATTGTGAACAAGGGTTAAGGTTCAGCCATTTTAAGAAAAGCTAAAGGGAGCTTGAGGTAACTTTCAAACCTTTGTGTATTGACTATTCTGACAGCTGTGGACAATTTAATCAGTGAAATTTTGCCGGATTGTCATTGGTTTTAATTTTTGGAAATGGGTTGGCCTAGAGGTTATGTTGTCCAAATTGATACTAAATAGTAGTTGTAACCTAATGGAATAGTCAATAAAGTGGTTAGAAGTAGAAAGGAATGTGTTCACAGAGTCGAAACTGAAAAACCCCGATTTTCCCCAGAAAACCCATATAATTTGGCTAAGGTTGTAAATGGGTCTTAGAGTTATATTTTCAATAATTTGATAGTTCAATTGAGTTCATGAGCAAAAATTAGATGGGGTTACATTTGGGCACTTTTTTTGAAGAGGCTGAAAAAATATAATTACAAAAATGCCCCTGAAACACTGAAATAAGGGCTACCAAGGGCAATTTCTTCTTTTGGCAGTGAATTTAGTAATTCCGAATGTCAACACCCGTTTCCATTTCGATAATCAAAGAGTAATAACGACGGAATTCCATGGGCATACAGAAAAGTATAATTATACTGATAAAAATATTCATTTACAATCCCAACGTCGTTCTTTTACCATGCCACTATCATTCGTCGACGGAAACAAAATACAGCGGAAGTTTTAATATTTACAAATTATCCAAAATATTCAGGCATAGACTAAAGCATAACCGCGTTCATATCCTCACCTCGGGACACGTGCCACTCACTTCTCGGCGACAACTTCTTTGCCCTTTTTCCCACTGGTACTCCCTGAGGTGTTTATTTAAAAATAGGGTGAGATTCTGAAGAATCTCCGTAGAGACATAATATCGTTCATAGAAAATGCGAAAAGTAAATATGTCATGCGCCAAGGTATGCACAAATTAATGAACAACATAAACACATCATCGTCATGTATACATGAGTAGGGCCCAGCCCCACAATCTACACCGGTTGGTCTTCTGCCAACTCCCAGTGTAAGTGCACCTCTGGCACTAACAGCCTCTCTCTAGGCAAATCATGTTATTAATAAAGTGCATTTACAAAACAATGGCATCCACACAATCACATAACTTATGGCATAGTGTATGAAGGATAATGTCCCTACCTCAAAGCTGTGATATTCCCTATTTAGTAGTGTCTCGAAAAGCGTGCTGTCCCGGCGTCCGATTCGGTCCTAAAATATTAAATGTACCAGAAATAGGTCATAACCTATCCAAGTATCATTTTAGACTATTTCATAGTGTTTATTGTGGTTATATTAGTCTATGGTGAAAATTTACAAAAATGCCCCCGGGAACCAAGCCCGATGGCACGTTTTCCCAAAATTTTGACTAGGGCTATTCTGACTTATTTTCGCCCAACGAATCCATTTCCGGCCTCGAAATTTCCAAATTCATGGTCAAATTACGAAAATACCCTTGACAGCCCCTATTTAGTGATTTCAGTGGCGTTTTCGTAAATATGCTTTTTCGACCTCTACCGAAAAAGTGTCTAACTGTAACCCCACCTATTTTTGCCCACTTAGTCCAATGGAACCATTTATTTCATGAAAATCCAACTCCTACTACCAGATCTGGTCTGGCCGAAATATTGGTCAAAATAAGGAAAAATGGAGTTTTGTGTCTTAACTTCCAAAACTTGTACTTTTTCACTTCTAACACTTGATTACTCATTTAAACACTTCTTAATCATGATTCCAAGAAATTTGGGCAGCATAACCCCTTAGGATTAGGACTTTCCAAATTTACAAACTTAACAATATAACCAAATCCAACCATAATCATCAACAACAACCACATCTAACATAATCTTAGGATTTGTGAAGTTACCTTCTTGAGTTCTTTTTCTTCCTCTAGAAGTTCTCCACTCTCCTTCTCTTTGGCTCAAGATTTGCTTGCTAATCCATGGAATTTATGGAAAGGAAGAGATTAGAGAAGAGATTTATGGAAGATTAGAAGAAGAAACCTTTAAGAAATCTTAGCTTACCTTGGATCTTACTTCTTTTTGCTCTCTAAATCTCCAAGAGCAAATTTTGGTAAGTGCTTGATTCTGGTCTATGAAGTAGATTTTGTAAGCAAATTTTCCTTTTCATACCTGTAATATTTAATTTTTCTGGTATAGGAAGCAGATTTCTATAATATAATCCTTGTCATACTTGTAATAGTGATACTTGTAGTAATATAATCATTGATATACTATATTTATTTTGGTAAGTGCTTGATTTTTGTCTTTCCTTCAATTGTATAGGGGGCATTCAAGAATCATGAGCAAGGCAGAATCAGAATCTGTTGTATATCAAGGTTTTTTTATGTTCAATATGCTTTCTTTTAAAGATAGTTGGTCAATATGATAAATGTTTAGCTTGTATTTTGATGTTAGCCAATATGAAGGCAGACCTCCAGTTGGTAGTAATTCTTGACCTTCAATTTAGTAATTCTTTTGATGTATAAAGCAAGGCCTCTATTAATGCTCCAGACCTCTGTTGATGTAATTGTAAATTATGTTGCATCTTTCACTGTTTTACAATACATGAGTTTGATTGTGTAAAAAACAAGTATTAAATGCTTGTTGCTGAAATTTGAAAATCACCTTTGGTTTTATTGCGTAAAACTGGTATGTAATTATTAGATTATTTGTTTGGGTTGCAGACTTGTAGTTTTTTGGCATTAGATAGGCTTGTAGAAAAAAAAAGGCCACAAGGCCCAATAAGGTTGCAGACTTATAGTTTTTTGGCATTAGATAGGCTTGTAGAAAAAAAAAGGGCTACAAGGCCCAATAACCGAACTATATAAAAAACCGAACCCATATTAGTCGGTTATTTTGGTTTTGGTTATTTCAATATTTTGGTTTCAGTTCGATCAGTAAAATCATGTAAATTCGGTTGTTCGGTTTTTTTGGTTATCACCGAACACCGAATGCACACCCCTAATGGTGGGGCTGGGCGGGGTTCCTAGGGGCATTTTAGTAATTTTTCAATATAGCCTCATATAACCCTTAGAAACACTATGGAAGTGTCTGAACAGTACCTTTGGCATTGTAAGATCTAATATGGGGCCTGAGCTGTTGGCAAGCGTTACGAGGCACACGTTTCGAGGCGAAAAAGGGTTAAGGTAGGGAACTCATCTCTCCTGCATGTATATGATATTTGTGTTAGTGTGTTGATGCATGTTATTGCTTTGCTTGATTATGTGAAACATGTATGAATGATTTGAAGCTATGTTTCAATTTATGCTATGACCATAAGTATATTGTTCGAAGCATTGAGCTTACAGATTTGTTATTGTGTGAGCATGAGCTATGTGATGCAAGTATGTCATGCATTAAACATTTATCGTACATGTATATTGGTATTGTTTTCATATTGAGATTCTCTCGAATCTCACCTTCCCCTACCAACAATGTAGACAGGAGAAGCCAGAAGATATGCCGACAACAATGCAAAGAACCATATGAGGGGATTGCAATGGTGGAACGAAGATGAGAAGATGTCTTTATTTCACTAGGACAGGTTTAGATACTCAAGTAGCCCTGTGTGGCTACATTGATGGTAATAATAATGTATGAACCCCTATGAGGAATTTATACAACCATGCATTTATTATCAGCATATTCATGTTTTTCCTGTGTTGCCCACCGAACCACATATCGTTTTCCGCGAATACTCTGATAAAGATAAGATTAAAATAAGGACGTGACATCATAAGTGTTAGCCGTTTAGCTTTACCGCAAGCGTACGGGTCACAAGTAATATAAAAAGATCGTTCCCACGAGGACTATAACAAAAATGAATTAATTATCTCAATTAAGTTATCAATCAGGTTAAGTGAGAATATTTTGAAAGAAATTTTATACTAAAAAAATTAATTAATTAAATCGAGAACTTCAAGACAGGAGGAATCTAGGATTATCTATCCTCTATTTATTTCATGAACTAATTGATTTACCCTCAATAAGCAATCAAACGAATATATGTATTTGTCTAAGATTCAAAAGTATTCGATAACGCTCTCTCGAGTCAAAACCAAATATTTATCCTAATAAACTAATTAATCTCTTGTATTAATTTATAAGGACTAACTTTAAACACCAATCTTAATCCGACAATGCTAGGTTAGTAACTATATCTCTATGATACTAACAAACCATCCATTTAATATATCTAAACTTCAAGTCTAACATGATTTTACCCAAATTCTACACTTAAATTATCTTTCTCAAGATTAATTTTAAATGAACAAGACAACTAAATGGTGATCAGGCATTTAGAGGAATTAAGAGCAAGATAAAATCAATACAAAAACTCATTCGTTGCAACAAGAGAGTAAATAAATAATTCAATCCATAAATAGGTTCAAGAAAATCCTAGAACGAGAAAATTAGCTACTCATGTTCATCAACAAATCAAAACCATAAATAATAATTCGGTTCATATCAGAAACTAAGAAAAAGGAGAGAAGAAAATTAATGGAAAACCAAGTTTTAAAGCTCCAAATCTCTTTAGATCTTCAAACCCTAATGCCCCGTTTGGTATGATGGAAGAGTTTTTGATGGAATTAGAAGTGGAAATAGAAATGGAAATGGAAATGGAAGTAGAGGTGGAAGTGGATTTTAAAATATGTTTGGTATCATCATGGAAGTGGAATATAAATTATAATTGAAATTTATATTGATAATAGAAAAGTACCAAAATGTCCTTAATAAAAAAAAATCTCCCCTGCCATCATCAAGAAGTGCGATCCAGAAGGTACCAAAAACGATGGACATTGTGCACCATCAAGGATAAAAAATGGAGATAGAGAAGTGAGGATCAAAATTTCACTGTGCTTGTTGACAGAGGGAGTGAGAGGCATCACTGTTCTCATTGCCGTCACCGTCGCCGTCGTGATTTGCAGAATCGTCGTCCGCCATCATCACAGAGAAGATCTGATCTTCCAGATCGATTCCGGGAAGACAATATGCATGACGGATCTGGAAGTAGAGCTCATGAGATCGTAAGAGCCGCGTCGTCTTGCCTCCTCCATTGCCGTCATCATTGCCCTCACATCGTCTGCCGTCCTACCTCGCCGTCGCAGTGAGAGAGGGAAATGAGGGGTTAGGGTGTAGACGATGACGATGTTGGCGCCGGTGACGATGACGACGTTGGGAGCCGGCGACTGTGACGTTGATGGGTGCCGGAATGGTGACCGTGAAGGCAATGTCGAGACTGGACTGAAGGGATGAATGTGTTCATGGTTAAAATGGTCAGGAGAGTCATCTTTAATGAAGGAAGTGAGGCCGGAAGTGAGTTCCATGGGCATGGGGAAGGAAGTGACTTCCACCATTTTTGGTGGAACTGGGTTCCTGAAGGAAGTGACATCTATCATACCAAACAGTCTTATTTTTCAATTCCACTTCCACTTCCACTTCTCTTCCTCCAATTCCATGCTACCAAACGGGGCATAACTCTCCAAAATTCTGCTTCTCGCGTCCTCCGCTTCCCTCGGTTCTGTCTCGCGCCCAGCTTCTGGATCTGTGCGTCTCAGCTATCTGTGTCCGCCGTCTCAGATATCACCCTTTTAAATAGATATAATCTAGGGCTTTTTTTTTTATCTCTGCGGCCTCTACGTCTTTCTATTCAGCATTTGAAGATATCATATCAATATATCATTTCTTTTCAGATCTCATCTTCATGCTTGTTTTCTTCTTCATGTGGGCCCCGCATCTCTTTATGCTTTCCATTTGTTTTCTTTCTTCCAATATCTGTGGCTTATCTTTTCAAATCGTGGGGTCCACGTTTTTTTCTTTTCTAATCCAAAATCAGATTTGCAATATATCTTGTAATATAATATATATATATATACACACACGCTGATTAATTTAGGGAGAATGACAGTGAAGTCCTAAGGAGGAGGAGAAATGAAGAAATGGTCCCTATAGATTGTAAAATGAAAAAATGGTCTTATGGAGTTGTCAATACAGGCTCCTGACGTTGTCATTAACAACTCCAGGAGCCTGTATTGACAACTCCATGGGACCATTTTTTCATTTTGTAATCTATAAGGACCATTTTTTCATTTTTTTTTCTTTGCATGGGACCTAAGTGTAAATCTCCCATTAATTTATGCTGCCTCTGTATCATGTCTTCAAACGCGCATGTAAATGTGATATATATATATATATATATATCATGTTTCTAATTTTTCACCTCCTAATTCTCACAATAATATTTTCTGTAAAAATCAAATGGGATATGAGTAGATCTTCTATTAAAATCTCTTATTAATTCATATTTGATTTAAGAGAGGAAAATATATAAAAGATAATTAAATAGGTATAAAATATTAATAAATTCAGTAAATATATTTAAAATATATACCTATTTAATTATAAAATATATACTTATCAATAAACAGTTGAACAACAACTTCCAATGTAAGATTACAAGGCCAGCAAAATAAAACGTAATGCATGATATTTTATGATACAAAAATTAAGTTTTTTTTTTTTTTTTTTGCCAACGATACAAAAATTAAGTTGATCCACGCGATTAACGCTGTCAATATCCATCTAAGAATTAAGAATTTCTCCGTTTGAGTTACTGCCAAAAAAGAAAGAAAAACTAGTAGCTCATATGCATATCCATCAACAGGGGTTTGGACTTGGGAGCCTTAAGCTTTAAATGGATGTTCAGAGCTCTAATGGTGGGGGAATTACCCAAAACCCGGAACTGCACTTTTGCTCAGAAACGTGTCAGGCAACTGAAGCCGCAATCATTACATTATATCGTTCGTAGCCAAAAAACGCAAAACCTCGCGCTAGAGTCACCCAGAAGATCTTTTTTCAGGAAAATATAATTGGAATGGGTTAAATTTTGCCTTGAAAGTTGCGATTGAGAGCATCAGGTATCTAAAAAGTTTTTTCACATCCAAAATTTTTAAAATATAGCAATTTTCTTTTAATGTCCTCTAATAGTAAGTTAGACGGTTAAACCAGTCAAGCATTCTGTCACTTCATTATTAATAACTTAATATTAGAGGACAATAGGGTAAAATTGCCACATTTTATAAATTTTGGGGTGAGATTACTTTTTTAAAAAAACTTCTGAATGCCTAATGTTTCTTAATAAGAACTTTCAAAACAAAAATGTGTTTTATCCCAATATAATACTGCACTAAAATTATTTAAATGCTCATTAGTAGTATCCCTTTTCCCATATAATAATAAATTATATGGGAGATGATCTCCTTTCTCTTGTCATGCCCATCCCTCCTCTTTCTTTCATATACCATAACATTAATACTTGAAAGGTTCTGATTTAATTTTATACTAAATAATTTTTTATTGTAATATTAAACTGTTTATATTGAAAGGTTCTGAACCTAGCAGTTTAAATTTATTTAATAAATTTTTTTTATATAATTTAACATTTTTCCCGTTTTATAATTTAACATTTTGATGATATTTTATTAAAAATATCAAATGTAAAACAATTCTTCTTCTTTTTTGACCTGGAAATATTAAAGCCATTCAAATATTGATTTAACATCAATAAACATTTGAACGGACGGTAAGTTATTCCAATTTTAATTAATGGTATCGTGTGTAAACCCTATATGTATAATCGTGATAAACTATTTAGAAGTAGTATAAGGTTTTCCATCATGAATCCTCATCCCCACGCACCATAGACTAGGATCTGATGGAATAGAAAAAGGACAAAGTCATCTCTCTCTAATTATGGCCAAAGCAGGAAGGAAAAAGAATTTCAAATACCAACCATTTTTTAATGGGAGAATCATATTAAGACCCGAAAAAGAAAAGAAATAAAAAAATAATCTCTAGAGATTACAAAATAAAAAAATGATCATTGTTAATACAGACTCTTAAAATTGTTAACAAATGGTCAATACAAACTGCTAGAGTTATTAATAGAACCATTTTTTTATTTTATTATCTCCAAAGATCTTTTTTTTTTTTTTCTTCCTTAGGACATCATAATAATTCTTCCTTTTTTTAATTTAAGCGACCAGTACGCGTTTCAATATATTCATTCCTTTATATTAATCCTGTCTCCACTCCCCTCACAATTAATGATCTGGAGCGGTGATGGAAGAGCCATGGCTGTGTCCAGGTTTGTCAAACAGTGGCTTCCATTACTGAATAAGGACAAACAAGTTCCACTTTTCAAATACTGCCATATTCATGTCAATAACAACATTCAAATTCAAACCCCAATCAACATTTCATGATTCGAGTTCCTCTTCGCAAAAAAGACCGATCTCTCTTTGATGCTCCCCAGTTTCCAGATTCATCCAAACACACATACCAACACAAATTACACTCAGAAGATAGAGACGAATTTGCGGCTCCTAAGGCGCTGACTTGCCTGCTTCCTATTCATTTTAACCACCACATGGCTAGATATTATCAAACATCAGTTTACCACCAAGAACAACGATCCTCCCCCATAAATAGAACAGAAAACTGACCCTACATGGAATACTACAGGTTTGAAAGAGCTTAAATACTCATTTGGAATAGCTTATTTTTGGGTAATAAGTGCTTATAAATCGTGATTCACGGTATAAGAGGTAAGTATGTAAGAAGAGTTTTATCTCAACTTATGTAATAAGGACTTATTGTCAAAAAATAAACCCAACCAAACACACTAAATTTGAGAAATAAATTCTCACATACTTATCTCGTATACCGTAAATCACGAATTATAAACATTTATTACCTAAAAATAAACTCTTACAAACAAACACTATATGTATATATCACCTGCTTTTCATATCAAAGTCAAACAGTATATTAGGTTCAATCAAACCTAAGGCCAAGTTTCATGAAAATTGGAAAGGGTACACCAGGTATTAGAACCATAGGGATAGGGCAAAGCATACCCTACTTCTGTACTGCTTCTTGATAGACAAATTGAGAAAGATAGACACAGACGGAGATAATTCACAGGCCCAGATATAGGGGTCACATTCACAGAAAATACAGACACAGTTTTCACAGACATGATAGGATATATATGACATTAGTAATACGCCTTGTCTTCGCCATTTCTACGCTAACCAGTTAGTCTAAAGGAAAATATGATCGTGATCGTGTATTACTCTCCTTCCATATGATTCAGATTAATCTAGCGCTGTGTAGATTAATTCAGAATCATTGAATAGATATATAGTTGCACATTTAGTAATAAACATTCAAATTCCCTTTCCTTCAGAACTGGCGTGTTGAACTTCAGGCGAAAAGGTATTCCTCTTCTTCTTCCATTGGAAGCCTGGCCTTGACCTTGAGCTTCCTCGTCGGCCGCCGCCACTGAAATAGTTATTATTATTATTACAAAGTGATATTTCTAGCTTCCCCAGAGTCTTTTGGCTTCCCTTGATAGTTCCATCACGAGGTGGGCTAAAACACACCGGCAAAACCTCGTCCCACCCAGCCGGAAACTTCATCGAGTTCAAGTGCGCCACTAACTCATCCTTACCCTGCACCCATTCAATCAGTCTCAGTAAACCCCAAACCATGTGAAAGATTCATTTAATTCAAGTACAAGCAAGAATTGAAACTTTATACCAGAAGAAGAAAGAAGAACAAGAATTTCTTGAGACCTAACAAGACCATTAGGGCATAACCAATACCTGAAATCGTGCAGCGACAATGTCACGGACCTTGTGAGATTGAAAGAATTCCCATTTCTTACTGTTGGTGGCCACATAGAACCTCCAAGCTGCCTCCGGATTCGTGAAGTTCACGAATCCGTACCCTTTGTTCATCCTGGTCCTGCAAAATCGTTTTCGAGGGTCGATGTACCAGAAATTTTTGGGATAAAATGTTTTAAAATAAAAAAGCTTCTAAAGTGTTTATTTCTTTATGGGAGGATACCCTCAAGGCTCAAGTTTAAACCAGAATGAAAGGCTATCACGGACTAATGAAAAACCTGGAACCCAGACAGACACAGTTCCAGGCAGACACGGTAAGAGAGATATATGTTGCGAACTAGAGTTTAACTAGCTAGCTAGAAAAACGAAGATGGTTAGTTCGCTTACTCGAAGTCGATCGGCAGATATACGAGGTCGAAGGCTGATTCTGTCCGTTCACCTTCTTTATTTGCCAGTTCCCGATTCTCAATCAGACAATGTTTGTCCAAAAAGTCGATCAGCATCGAACGCCTGGAGAGACAAAGACCGGTACAAGAAGATAATGTTAAAAATATGAAAATTATCAGGAAAAGAAATTTTATGTGCGGAAGTTGAACAGTTTATGAAACCCCCCCTAAGCATAATCATGTAAATTTTCAAGCTTCTAGCTCAACAGAAATATCAGAACAACAACTACGCAAGTAGAGTTCCGATTAACTAACGAAAAAAACACAACGAGGAATATCGGACTATCAGTATCAATCCGACGAATATGGAAACCTTTGACTGAAATATCCAAATCTGACAACTAAACTTCAAAACTTCTAAACCTTGAATTAACGTTATGATCAATGATCAGTTGATCACCGACACACATGGAAAACAGAAATACTTCTTGTAACCACTGAAACGAGGAGGAGGTGAGGAGGCATTCTGAATGCTCCGTCTTCTTATTCCTAGGGAAAACCTTGAAGTTTCCTCAAAAAGTCCCTTCTTGAATTCGCTAAATGAAACTAAAAGTTTGGAAGATGAAAAGTTTAAAACCACCAAAGCACGATCGTCAAAATTTTAAAGCTGCTGGCTCATCAGAAATAAGATTGGGAAGAAGAAAGAGAACGAAACAACAACAACAACAACGCGGCTAGTGTCCCGATTAACTCAGACGAAAAACACAAGAAAAATCAGACTGTCAGTATCAATTAGACGAATATGAAAACCTAGGATTGAACATGCATATCAGACAACTAACTTCAAAAGTTATAGCTTTTAAATTTATGTCATGATCGTTTGATCACCGACCCACGGAAAGTAGAAATACTTGAAACGACAGAGACGAGGTTCACAGACGTATATCTGTTGGGTATGTTTCTGATCATGATCGTCGTACTCCGCTCGCGTTCCACCGGAGCCAAAGGTTGCTTTGTCTTCTTAACCCTGGTAAAGTTTCCCAGGGACGCTTCTTCTGCGCCGGTTGGCCGGGGAGCCAAACAGCGCAACCGTGGTGGCAGGAACCCTCTGGTGCGGCGAGCCTCCAATCTTCTTCCACAACCAGCGATCATTTGACGGAGAAACCCACGCTTTGAAAGCCTTGCATCATCTTGCTTCTTGGCACCTTCAATGGCGGGACGAGAATGAAGATTATGGCCACCTCCCCTTGCGCCTCCATAGAAATAAGGTTGCTGGTAATAGGGTGGTGGAGGAACTAGTGACGGAGACGAAACGGCAACGTAACCTTGATGGTAAGGCTCCATGGAGGTGGGATTGGGTTTAGGGGATGGAAAGAAAGAAACAGCATTGGGATTCAGCTTCATGATTGTGAGCTTGAAGCAGAAAGAGTGATGGCGGAATCGATGGAGCGAGGATGTAAGTGATGTTAGTGTAGCGAAGTGATGGTTATATAGTGAGAAAAAAAGATGGTTTTTGCTTCTTTCTTTTTTTTCTTCCTGTTTTCTGGACACTGTGGAGAAGAAATTTCCAGAGTTTTGGGCGCTCACCAAGCATCTTGGGTGGTGTGAAGATGAAATTACTGTGAGGTCCCAATTAGCAAACAGTGAAGTTAAGCAATGACACAACACCTCTGATGAAAAAAAGAAATGAAACAACATTTTTCTGACTTGTTATTCAAATTTTTTAATAATTAAATTCATCTTTTACGACCTCATAGTAATTTCTCACCGGAAGAAAAAGAAAACTATTTTTCTTATGCAAAGGGTGGAAACGAGTGAGGGTGGCTGCACAAAATTAGAAGAGAAAGGTAAAAGAAGTGAGTGATTTGGATTGTTGATTGAGGTGACAGACGGAGATATGCGCTGTCTCAAGTTACTGCCCGTCTTGTCGGGAGCTATAGCATATATTGCGTCAAAGCTACATGCTTTTTAACTGTGATTTTGTGAATCATTCTTCTTTTTTTTTTTTTCATCTGACTTCAATAATATTTTTATCGTTCATGTTGTTTTAAGGATAGCCATTATAGGGTGTGTTTGGAAGAGCGGTGAGAAAAATAGAGTTTCTTAATTTAGCGTTGGGTAATTTTAATTTTGGTAAAAGCTCGATTATGTAATGTGATTTATGTTTGGAACAGTGATGGGAAAAATGACTTTTGTAAAAATAAAACTTGTTTGGATTGACTTAAGCACAAGTGACTTTTGTGATAATAGTAAGAGAGAGTGGGTGGAAAAATATTTTAAAGGGTTAAAAACATCAAAAAATGGTTTAAAATAATTTTTGGAACTGAAAAAGTACATTAAAGATAAAATTACAATCAATCTGATAAAACATTGGGTACAGTTGAAAAACTATTTTAAGGGTTAAAAGCACCAAATAATAGTTGAAATTAATTTTTGTAGCAAAAAAAGTACATTAAGGGTAAAATTGCAATAAGTATGATAATACACTGGACACAACTGAAAAAATATTTTAACGATTCTCACTCTCCCCAAAAGCTAAATCAGTAAAAGCTAAAAAATGGAGCTTATGGCAAAAACTATTAAGATAGAATTAAGCTCGATTGCTCACCACTCAAACCAAACACAACATTTTTTTTTTCCAGTTTGCATATTGAGCTTATAGCCTCAATTTAGCGTTTGGGGGGATCAAACGCTCCCCCCAAACACACACATAGTAATAAATTGATGGTTGGCAAAAAAAAAAAAAAAAATTGATGGTTAATATATGTTTTAAACTTACATTAACTTTTTTTATGAAAAAAATAAATAAATATCATTTCAACTCTTAAAACTCATAAAAATTCCTCAACACATACAAATGACAGAGATCGAATTGGGCAGGAATCTAGGTTTTTTATATTTGGAATAAAAGATCAAAATGCCCTATTACTCAATCCTTTTACACTTATTGTCAGTACTTATTGATTTTCTCAAAACCATTACTCTTTTGATCAATCACATTACTCAAATGGTCACAACCCAAAACTCTTTATCAATCCTTTTATATATATTGTTAATACTTACGGATTTTGTTAAAATTATTACTCTTTTAATCAATCATATTACTCAATTAGTCACAACCCAAAACTCTTTGTCAATCATTTTATATATATTGTCAGTACTTATAGATTTTGTCAAAACCATTATTCTTTTAATCAATCTCATTACTCAACCGGTTACAACCCAAAACTCTTTGTTAATCATTTTACACATATTATCAGTATTTACAAATTTTGTCAAAACCATTACTCTTTTTAGTCAATCTCATTATTCAATTTATCAAAATCCAAAACTCTTTATCAATCTTTTTATATATTTTGTCATTACTTATTGATTTTGTCAGAACCATTACATATTTCATCAACGCTACTATTCATTTTGTCAGTCTCATTACTTAATTAGACACGACTCAAAACTTTGTCAATCATTTTACACATCTTGTCAGTATTATCTTGTCAGTATTTACGGATATCATCAAAACTATTACTCTTTTAATCAATCTTATTACTCAATTGACCACAACCCAAAACTCTTCTTCAACCTTCTTCCCTTCCATACCTAACAGTTAATGAACTCCAACACCAAAGAAAAATCAAACTAAAGAAATTCCCAAAACAAACAATGAAGTATATAGCAATCGAGCTCAGACATGGTGATGGAAATAAAAGAGCTTAAGAGAGAAGACAGAAGGGGAATGAGAAACTTTACCACCGCCCTCATGACGACAAGCTCCATGTCCGTCAAATCGTTAGTACTCATTTGCTTATTTCTTGACAAGATCGATTGTCTTCGCATCCACCAAAATGTTTAGGATCCTCCTTGATCGGATTTCCTTTTTTTCCTTGATGGCGGTGGTTGTACAGTCGAGGGCGACATTGGCTTTAGCAACATTTGCGACAACGAGGGTGTAGCTGGTGGTAGTGGTAGAAACCATCTTAGCTCCAAGAACGCCTATATGGGAACGACCTAGTTTGCATCTTCTTGCCCAGGTCTAACAATTTATAGAGGGAGGCAAAGGAAGCACTATTCATCATCTTCTGTGATGAAGTTTGACAGAAGTAGAGAGCAAATAAAGAATAAAAAATAAAAAGAGAAGAGAGAAGGAAGTGAGAAATATAAAGAAGAAAGAAGAGGGCATTTTGGTAAAAACATATAATGTAATACCCCGAAATTTGGGATTTGAGGCTTGGGAATAAGCCTGAAATAAGTGGACTATTAAGCCCCAATTTAGCAGGAGCCCAAATTTATCCCCTAATGATTCTTATATCTTTGGAGTATTAAGAAATTAAAATGGTGAATTTTGGAGAAAGTAATTATGTTTTCGATGAAATCACCTATAAGGTAGTGAACTTGTCATGTGATTTTTAATGACCAAATGATGAGCAAAAATTATGAAATTTTACAGGACAAAAGCAGACATCATAAAATTTAATTTGATAGGTCATATGACTCAATTAAATCTATATACAAAAAGATATGAATTTTTGAATTCAGCATAGAAAAACTGTGAAGTTTCTGGAACAGCATACAAAGATTGAAATCTTGGGAATTTTGTGATTCCATCTAACAAAAGTCTATATTTTTTCTTGAAACTAGAATCAATAAGGGTTCTATAGGCTTTGGAATCACTCTAATTCGATTTTTCTAAAATTAGTTATGATTTTTCAAAATTTGGGCAGAAATTTGCTAGAATTTCTAAAAAATCCGAAAATGGAAAATTTGTGATGGTAACTTTGTAATTATGAGATAAATTATGATCAGCCCATTTTGGCACAAACTTAGACCCCTGAAGTGAATATGGTTGACTTGAAGAGGGAAATATTAGTTGTATTGTATGAGCTTTCATGTAGATAAGAAGTGTGTGCACGGAGTCAATATTTTTGGAAATTTGCTAATTGTGATGACATAGGCAATGACATAAGTATAAGATTATTAAAGAAACATCATCTTTCTCCCACAACATTTCGACGCCATTCTACAACCAAAATAAAGAAAAAGAGTTGAGAGGGTTTTGGGAGAAAAAGAAAAGAGAACTCGCAAGGTTTGGAAGCTCCTCTTTTTGTGTTAAAACACCTAGGGTTTTTAGCCAAGTCAAGGAAAAGTTATTGGGAGCTTGAGGACCTAGCTGAGAGTCCGAGTTGCTGGCAGGCAAATGAGGAGAAAAGCTGGAGGTATGGGACCTACCTTACTTACATGTATTTGATATATTTGCCTATGTAGTGATGTATGTGATTGTTTTACTTTATTGTGTATAGTATATTTGAATAAATGAAGCTCTGTTTCTATTTTGCCGTGGCCATAGTTTTGTTACACGAAACATTGAGCATGCAGAAATGTCATTATGAGTCATACATCTAGTTAAAGCTCATATGTCATACACGTAGCATCTATCATGCATGCATTATGATATCTGTTTCCTACTGAGATTCTCTCAAATCTCACATTCCCCTACCAACAATTTAGACAGGAGACGACAAAAGATATGCAAACAACAATGTAGAGTACCGTACGAGGGGATTACAATAGTGGAACGAAGACGGGAAGAAGTCTCATTTTCATTGGGATGAGTTTAGACACCCTAGTAGCCTTGTGCGGCTACCTTAATCGTAAGTATCATATACAAACCCCTATGGGGAATTTATGTAATCACGCACATATTATCAGTATAATTATGTTATTCACGTGTTGCCTACAGAACCGCATATCGTTTTCCGCAAATACTCTGAAAAATGTTGAAATTGAGATAAGGGTGTGACATGTAAACTTCAAAATTTCATATTCCTATTAGATGACTTTTCTGTCCTTTGCAAGTGTTAAGAGACTTTTCTGAGTTTATGAAGTTCACATAGTATTTATTTATCATTTTCCTTTTGTTTTCACCAAATCTAGATCAATTTCATTCCTCTTCAAATTATTTCATCTTTCATGGGTAAAAAAAAAGTTGTTTTATTCTCAATAGAATTATTTATTCTCCTCAAAGTATAAAGGGGATAAATTTATGCTGATTTTAATTTTGAAAATTATATTATCTAATTATCTGACTTAAAAGGTTAAATTATACATTTTATTATGTCATAAATATAGTGTTTAAATTTATCTGAGAAGCTGACTTAATACTTTGTATTAATTTTATATTTTTCCGGATCTTTTTTCCAACAATTAATAGTCTGTACTGCTAAAATAAAAATATTTAAAAAAAAGGATTTTTGATCAACCCAGTTAAGCGATTTTCTTCTAAGGGGCAGTGAGGCGATGAATGGAGTGTTTGGAAGTGGGATTAAGATAACAGTGAAAGGCAGGGCGCAGGAGTAGGAGAGGGGCATAGGGGTGAGGGGACGAAGCGAAGAAGAAGAGGGATTGTGAAATCACAAGATATGCAATCATCACTGGGAGATGCCCTCATTTAATGCCACTCCCTTCTCTCCTCATTATTTCCTACGGCATTAACAAATATACCCTTCTATAAATTAACTTTGTTCCCAACAAAAGTAGACTGCTCCTACTTTCTAATAAATACCAGGACAGCTTTTGTTTTTTTAATTAATTATTTCTGAACAAGCATGAAGCCATGAACAATGAATAACATGGGATATATATTGTGCCCCAATATAACTTTCCTACTTTTTAAAAAAGAATTGTGCATTTTTCAACGGATAAAAATGTAACTTCCAGTGTCTTACACAGGCACGACTTTCGCATTGCTCCGACTGTCTTACAAAATCGTATTTTATTTTAAATTTTTCTAAAAATGCATTATATATGTCAATTCCTGTTATAAGTCATTTCAGGAAGTAAATATTTAGCTCAAAATGAATTGGGAAAATCACTCAAAAATATTTGTAGGATAAATTAATTGATGAATGCTATCATGAAAAATCGGTTACATTTTAACAGAAGATATATTACACATAACGGAATATATTTTGTATACAACGGAAGATGATTTGTATGTTTATATGGAAGTTTTGTACACATTTAAAAAATTATTTACATACAATGGAAGTTTTTTTTACACATACGGAAGATGAATTACACACTTGATAGCATTCAATAATTAATTTATTAAAAAGTATTCATTTCTAATTCTCCCAAATAAATACAGGGTTCAAAAGTCAACAGCATTAAATTCTTCTTTTTTTATTGATAAGAAAAAAGTTAAGCAGAATTAAGATGCGTTGGATTTTACATTTGATAAGGCTTTTGGCTGCCGTTTACTCTACCCTTTCATCATGGATTTAAAAAATTTCTGTTGTTAGTTTAATGATACGAACTACTATTACGTTAAATTATTTTTCTTAAACTTTGTGAAATGCATGTGGGAGTGATGCCTTTCAATAATTAAGGTTACATTAAATTATTTATAATAAATAAGATAATTAAGATGATCAAAATTTTGGCTATTTATTAACTTTTAATTTGTGCCCCACAGAAATACATACCGCTTTTATTCTATGTACTACAAGTCAAAGATAGAAAGTAGCTTTTGTCCTATTTTCAAGTCATACTCACTCCGATTTTAAATACAAGATAGGGTTGACTTTTTTTAGAGAGATTAAGAAAACTAAAAACGTTACTTAAGTATATCATATATTATATACCATTAGATTATATATTAGTTTATTTGTTAAACTAATTAGTTTGGAGAAAAAAATAAAAATAAAAATACTCTAAAGTAATTTAATTAGCTTCCTTAATTTCTCCAAAAAAAATTAATTTTGTCTTATATTTAGGACTAGAAGAAGTATTATTATACTCTAAGCTGATTTCAACTCATAACCTTAGGGGTTATGAGTCAACTCATTATAAGCTGAATCAACTTTTAGGGCAAGAGTGGTGCAATTTAAAACTAAGAAAAACATAGCTTACATTTTTCGCTATTCACAAGGTTAGTGGAGTGTGGGCTTCAACTTCGAAGCATTGCTCACACTGATGAGTTTTCTGTGACCCAGCCGAATTCTCTTGTCCCTGTGAGCGATAAGCCCAATAATTGGGTTTCTCTAAGGCTCTATTGGGCCTTCTGCCAGATCCAGTACCTGTTAGGTTTATTGTTCACATAGATCTTTTAGCCTGTTTAGCTTTATTTTCTTGTTAGGCCTGCCAATAAAAAGGATTAATTCTGTATAAATTGGTTCATACAACAAAATATAATTTATTTTAAAAATAAATTGCAAAAATTTATGGCACGCTACTATTTATAACTTGACTTGGCCTAGTCCCAAGTGTCATTGAATTTAGCTTGAAGTTATTAATTAAGAAAAACATTCACAATCTTTTAAGATTTTAAATTTTTAAAATTTTCAATAGTTACATGATTAAAAAAAAAAAGGTATATAGTACCGCTCGTAGTGGCAAGAGCATCAATTGTTGGAAAATGGGGCCACTGTAATTTTAATAAAGAGGATAGGGTAGGCTCATCCATGTGCAATAAGGCTGTTTATAACTCCACAAGTTCAAAAATGGATTCTCTGCCTTTGTATTATTTGTTTGTGCTCTTTCAGATGAAGGATAATAACTTTATGTGGCAAAATGGAATAATGCTTTAATGATTAAACCCTTGAATTTTGAAGCCAGCCTTTTGTGTATTTGGCTCACATCTTTGTTTCCACATGTTGTGTTGTTATGTGCATGCATGTTGTTGGTATTAGTTGCAACAAACCCATCCTTTTCAATTAATAATGGCTTTCCTTTAACATGACACCTCCATTTTCGTTTTACTCTTTGTTCCTTCTCTTTAATTTTTAAGTTGGCTTATTGCTGTCAGTGATGGAAAATTTTGGATTTAGGATTGTGACTGATGGCCATTTCAATTCAAGGCCAACGACCAAACAATGTTTATTATTCTTTTTAGGGTTAATATAACTTTTAGTCCCTAAAGTTTGATCCAATTTTGATTTTGGTTCCTCAAGTTTGAAATCAATAGTTTTAGTCCCTGAAGTTTCATCCCGATTTTGGTTTTGGTCCCTCAAGTTTGAAAAGGACTTGGTGACCTAATTATGAAATCCGACCCGGCCCAGAAAAAAAAAACCAAGTCCTTTTCAAACTTGAGGGACCAAAACCAAAATCGGGATGAAACTTCAGGGATCAAAACTATTGATTTCAAACTTGAGGGACCAAAACCAAAATTGGATCAAACTTCAGGGACCAAAAGTTATATTAACCCTTCTTTTTAATACATATCTTATATGTCAATCAACACACGTCATTGTTTTGGTTCTAAATCACAATAGATAGGAAAAGCGAATTTAGACAAAGGAATTTATTGTTATTGAAGAAAATAATACTCCCCTTTGACACTTCATATAAGATTCAAACAATTAATTCGTAGAGATTAAACAAACTAGCCACATTCCTTAATTATAAAAAATGTACGAATGTTAATTTTTTAAAAAAAAATTATTTTAAGTTATTTGCACTAAATTGTGAATTTGTGAGGAAACTCAAAATCATGAAGCTCACAATCTACTCGTGCATGTTTGTTTCATTTATTTAGAAGTGTTTTTACGATTTACGAAATAAATACTACTATATAAAAAAAATTTTATCTGGACTTATTGTAAAAAATATCTTATAAAACCACAGTTTGACTAATCTCTTGGGACCACCTCACATTGCTCGTTCGGCCCACCAACAGTTACAAAACCCACTCCTCACGTCTCATTGCTATCCCGTCGCCTGTACAGTGCAGTATGATTATACATATACTATATTTTATCATCATTAATATAATATGTCAATTAATATATTAATACCAGTGTCAGCATATAATAGTAGTTCAATTTTAAATCAAAGTGAATATTATATTAAGGATTGTAGGAAGTATAATTTCTATTATATACAGTATTCATTATTAATATATTTATGTCATTTTTTGATACATTTGCTATCTCGTTCCATTACATATTTTTTGAACAGCCATTTAATGCTCATTCATATAGATAGTAACGGGGCAAAAAGAAAATATAACATGAAAGGAGGTATTATTCATAAAATGTGAAGAATAGGACCCTCAATTACTTAGGCCAGCAAGCTTGTTGGTTAATACTTAAGATGCAGTAATGGATTGTGATAACCTCACTTGCCAGCTAAGGTTAATTTAGTGATAATAACTGAACTTGACTTGAGGATTCTTTTCATAATCCGATCCACGAGGATATATACTAATTGTGTCTTCTAATGATATAATTCTCCATTATTGTTTTAAGTTAATCAAGTGCATCTCAAGATTATATCCTATTAATGGAGTAATTGACGCATTTTATTATGCCTAACATTTTGCAACTTTTTCCTTATATAATTAGTGTGACTAGTTTCCCGGGCAAAAAAATAGTGTCTCAACTTAGCTGGTTCTATTTAATGCATAAAAATCACAGCTACTTACATTAGTTATTTACTTTTCACTGCCAATACTCCCTCGGGTGTTTAATAATATTTATTTATCTAATTTAATTAAATTAAATAAGTTAATTAATGTAATTAATATGACATGTTTTTCTAAAACACCGTAATTATTTTTCTTTATTTTTTTCCCATCTCTCTTTTGCTTAGCTTGATTATGGTTAAGAGGACATTAATAGTAGTAAATTGGGAAAAGATTGACAAATATAATAAATATATCTTATATTTAGAATTAAAATCAACTTCTCAATTATATCGTATATTATATTAAGGATTAAAGACGGGAGGGAGTATAAAAATAAAAAACCCTCATAAGCTATGCAATGAATTGTAAACAGTGCACTTGGTCATCTACCCCAATTAGTACTGGTAACGCGGGTTGCGGGCTGTGACGGGGCGGGCCCTCGTTGGGTGGCTTTTGCCAGCTCGAGCTCGTTCCAGCACGCCAATTTTTTTTTAGCTTTCATTTAAAAAAAAAAAAATTTACTTTCTTTCTCTTTCACCCTCTCATATCATACTTTTTTTTCTTTTATATATTTGTGTTATAAAGTCAATTTCATTCTTATATTCCTTTTTTTTCATTTATTCACATCACAAAACTATATAAATACACCTTTTTTAAATTTAATAATAGTAGAATAAATAAATAAAATATGAAATAAGTGTCAAATAAAAAATATAAGGAATTAATTAAACACATTATCAAAGGAAAGGAGAAAAGGGAGAGACTAAGTGCATTTAAGAAAAAAACTAAAAAAAAAATTAATTATACAGGCCGGCCAGCCAACCCAACCCGTTTAGCCTGTTTTTAAAATGGCGGCCCGAGACCCTTTTTTTTGGGCTGGCTAGCCCGAATTACCGGTTCTAACCCCAATACAATCACTTTTTGTTTCACTACCTCCTCATGTCTTTAATAATAACATTTCATTTGTAGTGTGATTTACACTATAAACGAGATCTTATATTTAATGCGTGTTTGGGTAAGTCCCAAACTACAGTTTCAAAATATATTTTCCGTAAATTGAGATAAAACTTTTCTCACGTGCTTACCTCATAAATCATAAAAACTATTTTACAAAAGCTAATCCAAACACATAGAGGCGATAACATTATTAAAGCCTTTCCACTTTAAGTGTATCCTTCAAGAAAAGATTATTCATAGTTGCTGCCAAATG
This sequence comes from Inga laurina, assembly GCA_963855925.1. Taxonomy (NCBI): domain Eukaryota; kingdom Viridiplantae; phylum Streptophyta; class Magnoliopsida; order Fabales; family Fabaceae; genus Inga; species Inga laurina. Next base: position 59,596,906 of record OY979702.1, on the reverse strand, counting down.
TTTTATCATGATATTGTCATTTTCATTAGATAGAAATGCCCAAGTTAATTTGAGATGCATCTCATAAAGCAGCAAACAAATGAAAGGAAACTTCGACAAACAATATTCACACTTAGCACTACAATTAATTATGTTTACTCAAGTTTGTTGTCACACGAACAAATTCATCCAACTATGTAGCCTTCCATTTTTAATAAGCCGTACTGAACAACATGATGCATAGAATGATTAGTCGCTATTTATTGTTAAGGTTCTGAAACCCGGACCAGTCACTGAACTAGTTGGGGTACTGGGTCAAGAGTCAATGGATCATATTGGAGTCAAATCTGGGCTAAACCTGTGAGAAAGAGAATATTTTAGGATTATTTATATAGAACCCTGAATAAAATATTTTTTTTTTTTAAAAAAATCAATCAAATAGTAAGAAAATTGGTCAAATCACGTGAAAATTGGGATTAGTTATTAGACCGGACCAATCAGACCGTCGCTTCGACGGTTTTAGGGTTGGACCACCGGATCCGGTCCTAAGAACCCTGCTTATTGGACATAAATAACAATTAATATGCTTAATAGTTCCTCACATCTTTATTTTGCTCCCTCCTATTAGAAATATTTATTAACTGCTCCTCTACTTTATCCCATAAATTAAGAAAATTAACTAAAATTGGTTAAGTATAAAGAATATTTATAATTTTATAAAATTACCCTTAATTATACAAGTTGAGGCGAGTGATGGGATAGATCAGATTATAGATGTGTGAGTAAAGAAAGAGAATTTTTGAAAATGAGCTGTAAGTATTTTGTTAATTTTTTACAAATGATTTTATATTAATACTTATGGAAATAAATACTACAAATAGATCAACTGGAAAGCGCAGTGAATTAATTAAAGAGGACAACAAACTTTTTGAACTTTTTTCCCAAATGGCTCCTCTCTTTACGCCTTCCTCAGTCCTCACGTTTTCTGGCGCTCTCTACATATAACACGCAGATTTTGAGTGTTTCTTGATTTCTTCCGAAGTTTCGTTTCGAAAACGATAGCTAACCAGCTCGCTCTCAAGTTCACCGGACAAAACAGAACATTTTAGTTTTGTATATTAATTTTTTAATAATATTTTTTCAGTCTTCTCGATCCCCTAGTTGGCTTCAAATAAATTTTTTCTAGTGCGAGTCTTTATTGCTATTTTTAAAAAGTTAAACTTAATAAATCAATATTTTAAATTTTAATATCGGCATTTTTTAAAATAAATCTAATGGTGTAGGATTAAATACCACTCTGGTTTTATTTATAAACCCATTTAAAAAAAATTAGTTCTTATTATAAGTCCAATTTCAAACTAATGAATGTGTTTTTTACCTTTTTACCCCTATTCATTGCAATAAACAAAAAAAATTTATTCATGTTGACTTTTGGAACCAATAATAGGTATGGACAAAATTGAAAATTTAACTCATAATTAATGAATCAACTAACCCTCATTGATATGTGAGAGTTAGTTAATTTAGATTTATAAATAATATCATATGGTAACTAAAAATGCTTTTTATAATACTAAATGATAAAAAAAAAAATATCAAATGATTAAAAAAGGGTTAACATGGAAACGTGCATCCAGAACCCTAAGTGCCCTTTTGATTCACAGAGTCAAAGATAATGTAATAAAATGTAATGTAATGATGATTACATTAATTTGTTCGGTTCGTTATTAAGGAAAGATGATGTATATACATAACAATATTTGGTTGGAGTATTTCGAACATAAAAATATATGAGAATAATATAGCAATAGACAAAATTACCCATACCTACACATATATATATAACGTACACCCTGAGTTTATGGTAATTTTTTTAATATGTGTAGTATTCAAGTTGGGTTCATAATAATTTTTTAATATTTAATGGTGGAAATATTATGCAGGGTACAGGCTGGGTAAATGGTAATTTTTTAATATTTAATGGTGAAAATATTATTTAATGAGATATTTTAATATTTTTAGTGGTGAAATATAATTTTTTAATTTTTTTCAGTGGGGGAATATTTTTTTAATTTTTTATATAATTAATTATTTTTTAAAAAATATTTAATGGTAGTAATTATTTAACGTTTAATAGCATTTATGAGTGGATACTTTTGTTAAATTAAAAAATTATAATTGCAATAGTGTTTTTTTTTACTTGATTACAAGATGTATACATCCCTATTTATCAATCATAGCAATAAACTCCCAATCACATCAAATGTTATCATCAAAATTATAAAATATAATTCTCTTTACATTACATAAACTCAATCAAACATTGTAATCAGTTTGTTGCATCGGAGTTACATGTAATCATCTCCCATAGAATCGAACCAAACAAGCTATAAAGTATTTTTTAAGATGCTTCCAGATCATAAAGTGTTTTTAATGCATCCAGTATCCTCAAATAATTTTTAGATACGCTCATCATCCTAAAGTTTTATTTTTTTTTTATGTGTGTCCAACACCCCAAATTATTTTTCAGTGCATTTAACACTTTGAAGTATTTTTTAAAGTATATCCAGCATTTTAAATTACTTATTGTTGAGTGTAAAATTGCATAAAAAATATTTTAAAGTAATAGACTCACTTGAAAAAAAATATTTCATGGTGTTGGTTACACTTCGCCCCAAAAAAAATTAAAGTTATGCTTTTGTCAATTTGCTGTGCCTTATCAAGTCCACATCAATTTACCATGATACCATTGTCTGGCTTTGAAACTTCAACTCCATTTTTCTCTACTTAACAAATACCATATATCTATACTACTCCAGGCTTTAATATAAGACAATTTTAAGAAGTTAATCTATATCTTAAATATGTAAGACATATTTTTTATATATGTATGAACTAAATTAAATAAATATGTCTTATATTAAGGACTAGATGAGTATTACACACTTCTTAAAAAAATAAATGTTTTTGCTTTATATAGTGTGGATATATATATATATACACTAAAACATTTTTATGTTTCGTTATCTTCAGATGTTTACAAAAAGAGGAAAACAAACTCACCTCCTTCTTTTTGCTCTCATAACTGTTTAGTACATAGGATAGGACAGCGTCAAGTTAAAAATTTAAAAATAAAATAACAATACGCTTGTCCATACAGATGACACTGTGCCATTAAACAAGCAGTAATAAAAATATTGAACAACATTTTTGCTTGTCTCGCCTTTTCTACTTCTATTTTCCATAAAATGTATGAAGGCAAAGTATTTTATCCTATTCTTCCCCTCCAACTTTTATCCAGATTATGGAAGAACTTCTTGATTTAAAAATGTTTTTAGCACACCAACAGAAGTTGGCGCAGATGGGTAGACATCTGCATCACACCAATCCGTTCCTGGGTTTGATTCCAGGAAACGAAAGGTGTAAATAATTTCTATTGGAAGCTCTCTCTCCTGGGGCGCCTCAAAGGGGTGAATTCATGTCGAGCCTATCAGATTGGGGACACCAGGATTAGTTGGTTGTCGGGAGCCCATATCGGTAAATCCGATGTTGGCTTTCAGATTAACGCCGGATACCTAGGAGGTGGCTGCACCGAAGGCCAAAAATGATCCATTGCATAAACTATCCAAAAAAAAAAGTTTTTAGCATAAATGCAAATATATCAGTGCTCGTTTGTGATAACATATTTTTAGGCAATAAATACTTATAATTCGTGATTCATGGTATATGAGGTTGATATGTAAGAGGAATTTTATCTCGACTTATATAATAAATACTTATTTCTCAAAAATAAACTATTCCAAATATTCACTCAATTGTAGAACATCATATCGTTTTTTTAATCTTAGCCGATAGAACATCAAATCTTGAAAAGTCATATTCTTACCTTAATTACTAAACTAACTAAAAGCAATCACATGCATCTATGAAAAGGGTGATATTGACGTTACGCCCTTCAACTAGTAATCTAAGCCCCATGGCCCCAGCGAGCCTCTACACATGTTTGTATCTTGTAACTTGTGTGTGTTGGTTATGTTTATATTTCGATCATCATCATTACAACCAAAGAAATATCAAATTTACGAAATGTTCATAAAATTTTCCCATATCATGAGCGATGATTATTTGTTAACATCTTCTGAGTTACCTCAAGCGATCATAAGATGAAAAGGTTCCAATTTTGTATTTTGTTTTCTTCTGCAACTTTTTTCCTTTCAAATGTTTTTGTCCAATTTGCGAGGAACAATCATGTTATTATTCCCGAAAACAACATCAACAATTTATTAGTGTTAAAAAGTTAGTAGTCTTGACTTATTGTTTGCATTTATATTTTGATTGATAAATTACTTCCATCCAACATTTAAATATATCTAGTAGTGAATAATCAATAAATCAATCTTATTAATAATACCAGCTCAATTTTTTTTTATTAGATCAAGGGCTTTCCCCTCAAGGTATAGAAAGTAAAAGATTCTCACCTCTTATAACTTGTGTTCTCCCAACATTTAAATAAAGGGTTAAGAGGTATTTTTGTCCTGAAAAATTTTTGAGGGGTAATATTGTCTTGTAAGTATAAAAAATGGAGCAATTTTACCATAACCGTTATCTTAGTTAATTTGATCGTTAGTTGACCAAATATGTTAAACTGGTAATCTACATGTCATTCACGTCATTTTTGTTAAGGTGCAAATTTGCCCAAAAAAATTTTAAATCTAACTTTGAAAAAAGATGAAATAGATGACATAGGGATTTACTATACAAATTTACACCTTAACAAAAATAATATATGGATTAATAGCTTAGCATATTTGGTTAACTAAAGGTTAAAATTAATTGGGATAATAGCTAAAGTAAAATTGCCCCCTTTTGACACTTATGAGGCAAAATTGCCCATCGGTTAAAATTTTCCTGACAAAATTGCCCCTAAACCCTTACATATCTAGTAGTAAATAATTAATAAATTAATCTTATTAATAATACCCGCTCGATTTTTTCGGTCATAAAATTAAGGGTCAGCTCGTCATTCCCGCTAAATTTTCAGGTTTATTTTTCGGGGCCTTTTATTGGCTAAATCACTTTAAAGTTTAAACCCCACTCAGCCTATACAGCGCCGCCACGTCATCACCAACGAGTTTAGATTCAAATTTTCTTATAGATTCCTCCCCTAGTAATATTCATATTCATATAAATTATAAAGATTGCAAGAACAGAAATGGCAGAATTTAAACTCAGCCAACCAGCAACCACCTCCTCCCCGTGCTTCTCTCGTCGTGAGCTTCTCACAGTTCATTCATCTTCTTCCTTACTCACTCACTCACACGCAACACACACTCTCTCTCGCTCTCACTTTCTCTCTCTCCTTACTGCAACTTAACCTTAAAGAAGAAGAAACAATCTCTCGCTCTGTCTCTTTGTGCCTTCCTTTGAGGAATAATATCATTACAGCCTCAAAAAGGAGGAAGATGGACCAAAAAAAGCGAAGAGAACCAAATGTTCTTTGCTTTTGTTTCACAGCCATATGAGAGCTCTGACACATTCTATTCCCTAGTGCTTGCTTCCTTGGTGTCAGTTGATTCACCTACTCGGTGAGTGAACTCAATGGCCTCGTCCTCAAGAGCAAGGAGCAGCACGCCGTTTTCTCATCGGAAACCTTCCACTCCACACTCGTCCTCTTCATCTTCCTCTTTCATGAGTGGAAGGCTGATGCCTCGCTCGTGCTCTTCTACTGCGTCGTCGTTTTTCAACTCCGGCGGTGGACTCAGTGGCCGATCCATGACTCCAAGTCTAGGTCGCGGTGAGTCATTGCATTACGGTACACCCGGTTATGGCAATCGTTCTCCTGTAGAATTCGGGTCGGAAGAGTTGATTGCCGACGCCCTGGATGTGCCGCGGAGCAGGGATAGCATTTCGGTGACTATTCGATTTAGGCCGTTGAGGTAATGCTTGGATCCAGGGTTGTGGTATCAGATCTATCGGCTGTGAGATTTCGGGAAATTGAATTGTTTATTTTGTGCATTGTGTTATCTGAGCTAAATTTGATTGAGTAGTCCGATTCGGCACATTTTGTTGCAGTGATAGGGAGTATCAGAAAGGCGACGAGGTTGCATGGTATGCGGATGGCGATAAGATTGCCAGAAGTGAATATAATCCGGCTACTGCGTATGCATTTGGTATCATCTACGTTTTACTCCCCCCTCCTTTTTCTTGATTCACTATGTAGTGTTTTTATGTTGAATTACCAGAGCGCAGCTAGGTTTCTAGTGGTTTATTGATAATAAATTTGATTAAATATGATAAGTATTTTAGAATTTAAAAATTATAGAAGCCTGCTTGTGGCAGACCGAGTTTTTGGGCCCCATTCAACTTCAGACGAAGTGTATGACGTAGCGGCTAAACCCGTAGTGAAGGCTGCCATGGAAGGCGTCAACGGTATGGACTGTTTAATTCAACTTAAAATTACAATGAGACGCATGTGCAAAGTCTATTTCGATACCTATTTGTTATAATAGTTTGGTAGTTTGATGAAAACGAGTTCATTCCCCAGAGATGTTTCTGGTTAGATAAATAGATTGAACTGGTTAGAGTGGTAGTGGAGCTAGTTGACTTCGAAAGATAACTCATCCTAAATATTGCAGGAACTGTGTTTGCATACGGTGTGACGAGTAGTGGAAAGACACATACTATGCATGTAAGTGTTATTGTTTTAGTTGATGCACTTCTTTTTACCTTTCCATCCGAGACCATTTTTTCACTGTAAACTATATTCTATTGCTGCCCAATGTTTGTCATTTTGATCACACAGAATTATGCTACCGGCCAGCATCTCATTAATCAGTGTAGGCTATTAATCAATAAGTTGTATTTTCCCCCTCTGATTTCCATGTTAAACGCAATACATACACCACATGACAGCCTATACTACAAGCATAAGCGTCAATATTGGGTTCTGTCAGAAAGTGTAGGTATTAAGTTCTCAGAAGCCTAGTTTTGAGTAAATTCAAGTCTTTTGACCTACACTTAGAAATGTTACTTAAAAATGTGCCAATGCGTAGGATTCAGTTCGTTCTTATGAAAGCATTGACAATTTAAGGGAGTTAATAGATGACAGATGCAGTGCTAGTAAAATGGGTAACTACAGAAGTACTTTTGATATGATACAACTTTTGATGTGATACAACATGGTCTTCATTCTATTTCAAACTAACTACAGAAAAGAAACACAAGCTAGAGGCGAAACTATTAAAATTAGAGCCATAGTTGGGACATTAATTAAGGAACTGTGTTTTAAATTTATTATTGCAGCAGGTGCAGTTAGACACTGTGATACACAAATATGGGTAAGTATACTTTTTTGATGTGAATATCAATGCCAAAAGCAATTATTCCTTTCCAGTACATGAAATTTTATGTATTGATTCCAACCCCCCTTTTACATTTAGGCTGTTTAAGGAGTGTTGTCTTCATCACAAGTCCTGGTTACTTTTGGCTCTCTGATAACTTACTCTTGCTCACCCCTTTTTTAACGTTGCATTATTGCTATCGTTATTGTTTTCTTTATCCTATTATACAAAGCAAGATGTTATTATCATGGCTTGGTGACTTGGTCTTTGAGAAAGTTATTGTTGCCGTACTCAATGGCATCCAGCTGCTATGTGATAAGTCTGCGCATATGACTTATACTGCTCTGTATGCATGCCATTTTCATGGAGTTTGTGAATGAAGATCCTATGTTACATTTTACTCATTGTAGTTTGCAAGTTTATGTATAGTATCTATATATGAGCTGATCCCTTAAAGATACTTATCATTGAGTTTTTGGAGATGTGATATCAGCCATTGGTGTAGAAATTATTTCACATTTCTTGCCCCAATTTTGAACACCCAGCACTCTGATTATAAATTGCTTAAAATTAATAGATTTTTTTGAAGAGATTTGACTTTCCACTCATGATGATTCTCATTTTCTTTTCAAAAATGATGTATGCAGGGTGACCAAAATTGTCCTGGTATCATACCGCTGGCTATTAAAGATGTTTTCAGCATTATTCAAGATGTAAGAATAAATGGAAACGTATTGTCATCCGCTACATGTCCAGCATTGTGTCATTGCTATGATTATATTGTGCTTTCAAGCCTGCTTGTTCCACTATTAAGTGCACTCATAAACTCGGATGAGTTTAAGAGAAAGTCAGAAAAATATGCCAATTCCCTCTTAAACTCCGTTTAGGTAAACTTTATAGTTTATTCACGTAGTTCTTGCCCGGATTGTCATATCATTGATACCCTCATTCTGTAATCACTCGCCCCGATCCCACTCCATGTGTGAAGAATAGGGCAACCCAAAGTGCTGTGTTTTCTTCTACAAAAGAATATCACAGAAGTTCTAGTTTTAAGAAATGGTCAGTCTTTGCCAAACGCAAAGAGCCTCTATTGATGATCATGTTGCAACTCGCTACAACTCCTTAGTAGCTCTGGTTTTGTACGAGTATCTTTGTTGATTCTTCACTTAATTTTTATGCTTACATTGGAGTATTAATTTTTTATTGGGCTGTAAAGAATCTTGATAGTTGTCACTTGACTCTTGGATATCGATTTTTAAATTTGATATGGTACTGCTGCTTATCACTGTTTCATTTTTGCTTCCCCTATTTCATTATGCATTTCAAGTGTTTCTTGAAACCGTAGTTTATTTACTTTACCAGCTTTTTATTAAATTCGTATTATAGTTGCTTGCTATCCATCAGTAATTGTGTTTTTGCGGCAGACTCCAGGAAGAGAGTTTTTACTTCGAGTGTCATATCTTGAAATCTACAATGAGGTAATTTTGTCAACAGTTTCACCATCACCTTTTTGCTGCATAAAATTTTTTGATGAGTTTTTCTACCTTTATGAAGGGACACTGGACTCAATCTTTATTACTTGCAACACTGTCATATTATTACATGTTAGGTTCGGTGAATCTTTTAATCAAATTTCTTTCTATAGACATTGACATACGCTGCCATTTCTTATTGGTAATTTTTGTCAGGTGATTAATGACTTGCTTGATCCAACTGGCCAAAATTTGCGCGTGAGAGAAGATGCACAGGTTCTGTGCCTATATTTTCTTAATTTAAATTTAAATCTTATTAATAATTTTATGTTTTTCTTTTAAAAATTTGATCTACGATTATTCTTTTCTCATTATTCGCCTCTTTGAAATGCCAATTCCATCCATATATACAGAACGGTTTGTATTTGTTTATAGAATCTGTGTGGATGAACATTAAAATTTTAAACAATGACGTGACTGCTGATTCAGAACTGGTAGACCATTTTTTTTGTCGTTTTATTCTCATTTTATTTTATAGTTTACACTTTTTCACCCCTTCATGTGTATGGAATCTGTGTTGGTTGACTATTCTTGTTGCCTTGTGTTTCAGGGAACTTATGTTGAGGGTATAAAAGAAGAAGTTGTTTTGTCTCCTGGACATGCACTTTCTTTCATTGCAGCTGGAGAAGGTGTTCTGTTGACGCCAATGTCATCTAGTCCTTCCTCCCTGAAATATATATTTATATTTATATATATAATATATATATGAATCAAAACTGATTGTTGGGGTAGAAAGCAACTCCTGAGCTTGCTTTTCTTTGTTTATGGCAGAGCATCGTCATGTTGGATCAAACAATTTTAATCTTCTGAGTAGCCGAAGTCACACGATTTTTACACTGGTAAACATTCTTGGTACAGTAAAATCTCTTTTTAAGACCTCCTTTCCGCATTTTTTTCCTTTTCCCTTGAGAAATACTGCCTCCGGTCTTAAATATAGGATAAAGTTTGTAATGTAAATTGCACTACAAACTTTGTCCTATATTTAGGACTGGAGGGAGTAACATGTATCATGCAAAGCCCATCCAGAGAAGTTTTTTGAAGTCACACGATTTTTACACTGGTAAACATTCTTGGTACAGTAAAATCTCTTTTTAAGACCTCCTTCCCGCATTTTCTTCCTTTTCCCTTGAGAAATAACATGTATCATGCAAAGCCCATCCAGAGAAGTCTTTCGATTTTTGAAGTGCAAGCTGCTGTGCTTACAAAGAACTGATTTTTCATCACAAACGCTTAATAGTTGCTTTACTGTATTTTCGCTTTTTCTGGACATTGCGACACACACGCTTACTTAAAACAGTACATCTGCAGATGATTGAAAGCAGTGCTCACGGTGAAGATTATGATGGAGTGATCTTCTCTCAGCTCGTATGATGAAAATGTTTGGCATTTCCACAAAATACTACACACATACAATGCTTTTTTAGTGACTAATCTCTCTCTCTCTCTCTCTCTGCTCGTGTTTCTCTATCAGAACTTGATTGATCTGGCTGGATCTGAGAGTTCAAAAACTGAAACAACAGGACTCAGAAGAAAAGAAGGATCTTACATCAACAAAAGTCTTTTGACACTTGGAACTGTAGGTGTACAATTTCGTCATTTTTGGCTAAGAGGATTCTTACTATTATTATTATGACGTTCTCACATTATCAATGGGATAATACGCAATTTCTATCTTGGTGAAATGTACATTAAACCTTTTATGATTGATGAAATTGGTGTATTTGTGCGTTGTGACTAATAATATGGTGAAGCAGGCAACCAAAAATGGTCATACAGTTGTATCTAATTCTGTTAATTGTTAATGCAAAAAATACCTATCTCACTCCATCAACTGTCAAAGAGCACTCCCACTTTGTGGTCGGAAAAACTTAACTGCTTACGTATTTATACACGCATTTCATAATATTTATATATATATTAATAATTAATAATTACTAATCACTGTCTTCGTCGTCCTCATCATCATTGTGTATGTCTCGATCTTGTTACTTCAATTTGAAGGTCATTGGAAAATTGAGTGAGGGAAAGGCAGCTCATGTTCCATATCGAGATTCGAAGCTTACCCGCCTCCTCCAGTCTTCGCTTAGTGGGCATGGGCATGTTTCGGTGAGCTTGAGTTCTAGGCACTATTTTGTAGTTTTGTAGATTCAATTGATTTACTGTGCACTGCTGTCCTTTATTTTGTGTCTCGCTATTAAATATGTTTTCTCTTTTTCTATTTTTTTCCTTTTAATCTTTTGCTTTCTTCCTATGGACATATTAGAATATTCTTTAGTAGACTGCTTAAATGAGTTACAATACTAATGTTTGACGTAACATGACAACAGCTTATATGCACAGTCACTCCAGCATCCAGTAGTATGGAGGAAACTCACAATACATTGAAGTTTGCTAGTAGGGCAAAACGAGTTGAAATATATGCTTCACGCAATAAGGTTAGCTGTAAGACTATCGATCAAACGTAAAATTTCATGACCTTAAGTGGTAACTGAGGTTCCTGATTCTCTCTAACACTTAAACAGATTATTGATGAAAAATCTCTTATTAAGAAGTACCAAAGAGAAATTTCAAGCCTCAAAGAAGAACTTGATCAACTGAAGAGGGGAATGCTGGCTGGTGTCAATCATGAGGAGATAATTAGCTTAAAGCAGAAGGTTTTAAGATACTCGTTAGTTGTATTTCATTTTCTTATTGTCATTAAGGCTTGTTGTAATTGTGTAACTAGATCTGCTTCTCATACTGTCTTTTTATGAGTAGTTGGAAGAAGGTCAAGTAAAAATGCAATCAAGATTGGAGGAAGAGGAGGAAGCCAAGGTTGCACTTATGAGTAGGATCCAAAGGCTCACAAAGCTCATTCTTGTTTCTTCAAAGAATACAATTCCAGGAATTCTAACTGATGTTCCGAGCCGCCAAGGAATTCACTCGGTTGGTGAGGATGATGTGAGCTCCTCCATCAGATTATTATTGTGGATTATGTTCCGTTCTATGTATTAAAATGTTCATACACAAAGTTGAAGTGCTTTGAACTTAAAATTTTATAACTATAGTAGCAGGCTTGGATTTTCTTATTCTAAATCTTAATAGTTGTCGGATTATTATTTTTGTTATTCTTATTGTTGTGTTCGATGCTGGGGTCATTCAAAGCCAAGGCGTTGATTTTGATCATTTATAATATTTAATATCTGAATGAACTTTCTCGTAGTGTGGTTATCCTTTTCTAGAGTTTTTGACATAGTATTTGATATCTGTTTATTCTTGTATTTCTAGAAATGTGGTGCCCTACGCGATGATTCCCCGTTGATTGAGAGTGAAAATAAAAAAGATGCTTCTGAGATGTCATCGGATCAGACTCATAATGTAAGACACAGAAGATCGTCTAGTAGATGGAATGAAGAACTCTCCCCAACAAGCAGTACAATCACTGAATCAACACAAGCTGGTGAGCTGATCAATGGAACAAAGCTTCCAACGGTATAATCATGTTTGATTTCATATATTTGCTATATACTTATATTTATCATCAAAATTTCATGGGTGTGTCTCAGTTGTTCAAATTTCTAGGTTCTATTATCATCCATGGGTATTTGTCAAAGTTTGCCTTCAAGCCTGTGACTTTAGCCTCTATATAGAGAGAGCAGCTTAGTAGGAGTTTGGGGGAAATAATGGGTTGAAGTTTTGCGCTGAAGGAGATGGGCAAAATATCTGAGCCAATATTTGGGATTCCACGAGAGAATGGTTGATAGAATGGAATGGCAAATAATGTAATTAGAAAAGTAAGGAGTGGAATGGCAATTCATGTGCCATATCGTTTTTGGGGCGTTTAACGAGGGAATGGAGGGATTCATTGATGGAATGGAACGATTTATATTTCTCCTACACTATCCTTATGACTAGAAGGTGGTTCTGTAATGTTTGTAGCTAAAGAGGATATAATTGTAATTGTACATTTGGCCCATTTTATTCCTTCCCAAGACTCTAAATTTGGAAGGTCAAAAGGATTTGGGCGTTGGATGGAAAAGAAGGGTCTTGGAATTCCTCTTTTCCCATTTCGTTAAATCTTTAAAGAGCTCCTAAAAATGATTTAATCCATATTGGTCATTTTGTTCCTTGTTCCATCCCTTGCAATCCATCCAACCACACTGTAAAGCCGGTGAGCCTGGGGAGTAAGGGTAATATGTAGAATGGCTTGAGTGGACGTATTTGGGTGACGAGAATCAGCATTAGAGGAGAATTCAATAATTCTGATTAGCAGAGTTAGCTATGGGATGATAAAAATACATTTTAGGACCGAATGAGTTTTTCTCTGACTCATGAGATGCTTGTTTGCCCATTTTTTGCTGTTGAGGAAGTCTCCACTGATAGAAAAGTTGGCAATTCCCCCTCTTGCTTTTTTATCATATTTGGTCGTCATTTTTCCAGTCCATATTATGGAAGTTTTCTGATTTAAGTACTGTACTTGGTGCTTCCTGGGCATAACTTTATTTTACTTCAGTTTTGTTCTTTTAAATGGTTGCTTACTGCACACTCTACTGAAATTTATATTTTGACTTATTTAATCGTAGGCTATAGCAATGTCTGATGAAATGGATCTTCTTGTTGAGCAAGTCAAGATGCTTGCTGGAGATATTGCTTTTAATACCAGTACTCTGAAGCGCTTGATGGAGCAGTCTGTGAATGATCCTGAAAGCTGCAAAACTCAGGTATTTCTACCTTGTCTTCCTAGTGCGCTGGTTTCAAGTACATTAGTAGATGATAACAAGGGCTAAAAATTACTTGGGGATATCCTAAATCTGGCCATAGAAACAATTAGAGATTACCAATAAGTTGGTGAGTTTCGTTCTTATCCATCATAGACAAGATATCCAAGGATTTCTGTTCTTTTAGGGTCTGACACCCTGATTACTGCTAGCCAGGATTTGAGATTCCTTTATTACTTTGATTGGCATTGCACTGTTGTTGATATCTTCAGCATTTAATTAATAAAAGCAGTATCGGGCTCTTATGTTCTAACAGAAATGCTGTAAGCTGCTGATTAATAATTTAATATGCTTATCGTCTTTGAAGTTCTTTGTTGAATAAATAGACATGCTTATTTCATTGCAGATTCAGAACTTGGAACGTGAGATCCAAGATAAAAAGAAACAAATGAGGGCTTTAGAACAAAGAATTATTGCGAGTGGTGAAGCTTCAATAGCTAACACATCATTAGTTGAGATGCAGCAGGTAGCTATGTTGATGGCAAAATTATCTAATATTAGGTTTGAAGTTTTTATGTTTTAATATAAAGCTCATTTGTTCTTGTCATGTTCTCTGGGATTTTTTTTCCCCTGACAGACAGTCACAAGATTAATGACTCAGTGTAATGAAAAGGCCTTTGAGCTGGAGGTGATTACTATTTTGACTATACTAGCATTTCTACAGTTATGTGATTAGTCGAAATATGAAATTTCTCTGCTGGTTTTTTAGCCATAGCATTTTATATGTAAGACTTGTTCTATGGTAGAAAGAATGAGTTTGTTAATAATTCTAGTTGACTTATATTGTTCAGTGGTAGTAACTTCTGAATATTTATAGATTAAATCAGCAGACAATCGTGTACTCCAGGAACAACTCGATAACAAGGTATGAATTTGCCTTTTACTAATTTTTATTCCTTGGTATTTTTAACTTCGAAGTTTTTACGTCCCATGTTATTTGTGTCAAAGACACTGATAAGGGCCCCCCTATCATGCCAATGTTGATATCTTCGCATTTTGCTGATAGTGCTTAGAGAACAAAGAATTACTAGAAAAAGTGAAGCAGTTGGAACTACAACTGGAAGCAGTTTCTAGTGGTAGTTCGTTAATATCTTCTGAACATTCTGTAGCTGGGGAGAACATTGATGAGTTGAAAAAGAAAATCCAGTTTCAGGTAACTCAAGTCTGCTTTTAGTTGCCTGGCTTTGTCGATCATGTTCCCTTAAACATTGTACACAACCATTGCTTTATTTTATTTTATTTTTAAATAATTTTGTTGTCCCTGCCTGTGACTATTAATTGCTTCCCCTTGTGTTGTTAAGATTGCTCTTTCTAACTTGCCTCAAATTTCTTTCAGGATGCGGTATTAACTAAACATATGCAGCTACTTGATTATTAGTTTATTACACGATTGATAACTTTGCCCTCCCATTTTCAGGAGATCGAAAATGAAAAACTAAAGCTAGAGCAAGTTCAACTGTTTGAAGAGAATAGTGGATTGCGTGTGCAGAATCAGAAGCTATCTGAAGAAGCTTCTTATGCCAAAGAACTGGCCTCTGCTGCTGCAGTGGAACTAAAGAATTTGGCTGGTGAAGTAACAAAACTTTCTTTGCAGAATGCAAAACTGGAAAAGGAATTGACTGCTGCTCGAGACCTGGCCAACTCTCGGAATTCTAGTTTGCAAACTTCTAATGGTCTTAACCGCAAGTATAATGATGCGAGATCTGGAAGGAAGGGTAGGACTTCCAGCCGTGCTAATGAATTTTCAGGTGTTTCAGATGACTTTGAGGCATGGAGTCTTGAAGCAGAAGATATCAAGATGGAACTACAGGCTAGGAAACAACGAGAGGCTGCTCTTGAGGCTGCATTAGCTGAAAAAGAATTTGTGGAAGAGGAGTACAGAAAAAAAGCTGAAGAGGCAAAGAGAAGAGAAGCAGCCTTGGAAAATGATTTAGCAAATATGTGGGTTCTTGTTGCAAAGTTAAAGAAAGAAGGAGGTTCCGTCCCAGAATCAAAAATTGATCAACAAAATGGTGACGGCACAGAAAACATTACTAATGGTTCAAAAATAAACGATATTGGAAGTAATAATATCCCCATAGAGCAGGTTTTGGATGTTGTGAAATCAGAAGAAGTTCCCGAGGATAAATCCCTGGTTCTTCGTCTTAAGGTAACAATGCTGATATAGTTATCCGTACAATTCATGATGTGATGTACATGTTCAGATTCATATGATTAGTGTTTGTTAAGAGATTGTTTTTGTTCTGGTCTATATGGTCTCAGGCACGCATGCAAGAGATGAAAGAAAAAGAACTTAACTTCCTTGGGAATGGAGACGCCAATTCCCATGTCTGTAAAGTATGTTTTGAATCACCAGCAGCAGCTATTCTTCTCCCATGCCGGCACTTTTGTTGTAAGCCTTTATCTAATTTTTCTAAATCATCATGCTTTGCATTTTTTAGCCATTCCTTCACACTTCCATCATAAAGTATCTCATACTTGCGTTCATTTGCAGTGTGTGAATCTTGTTCACTTGCTTGTTCTGAGTGTCCAATATGCAGGACAAATATTGTAGATAGATTCTTTGCTTTTACCTCTTGATCCTGTCAAAAGGTATTGCAATATATTCTGTGATACTTTGCTGTGAACCCTATTTACATTACGTAATAAAGGCATACAATTTGATGTATTCATTTTTTGCAGGGTTCTCTTACTGGAAAAAAATAACCTCTGCAATTACAGGTGTGATTCTTTCATTAATTTCGCTGAATGTAAAGCCGTTCAAAAGGCATTTCAATATCTTATTACTTTCTATTCTACCCATGGGGAACTGTATAATAGGGAGAGGCGGGTGGAAATAAAAGAATGTAAAAATGTAAAAAGAAAGGCTTTCAATGACACTGCTGTAATACCCAATGACATACCCGTAATGTAATTTCTTTTACGTAATAGAGCAGAATTTTGTCTTTCAACTTCCTTGTGTCATTTTCTGTGTGTAAGGGCACATGTTCTGCCTTCGCTATGTGAACTTTTTCCCTATGTATTTGCATTTCCCCTCATTTTACCCTGTACATGTCAGCATCGTACTGTTTACATTTTCATGTAGAGACAGATTAAGTAAATGGGCATGGGCAATCAAGTCTTTTTATTAATAGGTATATCCGCTGGCACAAACACAAGCCTGACGCCTTGCTTTACGGAAGTAATGGGACCATGGGCCCTAAGTGTCCAACATTTCAATTAATGCTTTTTCAAGAAAAACAACGGAAAGCGAGAGGATGGTCTGAGATCTGTGTTGGTGGTCCCTCTCACCAGGTTGGTTATCTGTCGGTCTGTCTCTGAAGTGTGCTAGTAGTTGAAGAAGACTACTCCCTTGAGGCTTGAGCTCTCATCATTTGGGAATGAAGCTTGTACTTCTCTTCACCTTCTCAAAGGCACTCGGATATTGCATTGGTAATCTCTTTTTCATTCTATGACAAATCACAATCACCCAATGCCTTTTGTTCACCCACACAAGTTATCATCAATTTCAAACACTTCAATGTTGATTCCACTATGCACAATTGTTAGTTGTTGTCCAGCCCCCACAAGTCACAAAGTTGAATCAATGGACTTGGATTATCTGAATATTGTTTTTCTTCTAAAAGACAGCCTTAGTGATATTTAAATTGTTGTCATATACTCTTTCTAGTCCTTTACTATAAGGTATCAACTAATAATTCTCACAAATCAATAAAAACCAAGGTTCATGAACCCAGATCAAGCATTAAATTGGTTGGGATTAACGGTCAGTGGGTCAGATTGAGGTCACACCAAAGTTAATCCGGGGCCAAGCCGATGGAAAATTAAAGACTTTAGGCTTATTAACATGAAATTCTAAAGAAAAATTAAAAAAAATAGTGAATCGAACCGGATGTCGGACTGGACCGGTTTACCAGCCAATTCGCCCGGCATGTCTGGTCTGGGTTCTAGAACATTGATAAAAATTTAGTCATTAAATTTATCTTAAAATTTAAGTAATTTCCAATAGAATCCTACTAATTATACTAAATTCTAATATCATATTAATTATTACTCTTTCCCACTATCCTTATTAAATGTGGCATACGTGGAAAAAAATATTTAATACTCTTTGAAAAAAGCAAGTGCCTTATAGAAAGAATAAAAAAAACACTTGTTAGTTAATGTCTTATAATAAAAAACAAAGGAATACTTTTTAACCATGGCAACATAACTTTGTTCTTATGCACATCTATTTTCCAAAAGGTTTATGAGCATTGGACAAGTTCATTTCCAATTTTTGTACTTTTGAAGGAAAATTTGAATTTACACAGAATAGTTTTTTACTCGTATAACCTCAGAAATTAATTCATATCTTCGTTCCCCCCCCCCCCTTCTCTCTCTCTATTTATCTCCTTAATTTTTGCATATAATTACCCGTAACACAATATTGCTGAGTAACAATCAAATATTGTCAGGCTTAATTAGAGATACATTTTCCAATGTAAACTGTTTTTTAAACTTTTTTATCTACAAGATTCAAACTTTTGACTTTGTTTAAGAAGAGTTGAGTCCTTTTTATTAAACCCAACACCAGCGATTCGTCTTGCTTAAAACTTATTACTAACAAACAATTACATTTGGTGCCTAAATTACATTTTTGTATTTGAATGAATCATACTTTTATTTTTTTGGTCATCAATCAACAAATAAGAAAAGAAGGCTTAAATCATTATTTCAAAATGTTAAGAGATTGTTACCAAAAAATGTTAAGAGATTATACCGAATCGATCAAAATTAGAGGAATTGAATAATCTCATCCTAAAAAGACCAACAGTGTAGTGTATTCAGGAAAAAAATTGACCAAAAATTTGAGAATGATTCTGTTTGCTAGATAATTTTAAGATTTATTTTTATCAAACAATTATATAAAAAAAGTTAAGTTAGTTAATATGATATATTTTTAAAAAATACTTAAGTAATTTTTCATAATTCCCTCTATTTCTCTCCTATTTGATTATAGTTGAGGGAATCTCAGTAGAGCTAATTTGAAAAGAACTTAAAAATATGTAAAATTGGTCTTATATTTATTATCAAAATTAGAACCTCAATCAAATCCTAAATTAAGGATTAGAGAAGTAGTTATTTATTCATAAAATTTTCACTTTAAAAAGGATTTATTTCAAAATAATTGTCACTTGATTTTTAAGAAGAAATTATTTTTTTTACAATTTCACATTCAATAAATAAAAGTGCACTTATGAAGACATGATTATAAATAAGAATATTTTCGTAAAATATGAAGCACAATTACATCTTATTACTAAAATTTGTTATTTTCTATTTTTTTTTTATTTATGTGCATAGCTCCAAATTGAGAATGAGTGTTTTTTTAGCAACATTATGTCTCCATGAGCTGAGATAAAAGCTATTGGTTGGCACTTGCACATGGCAATAAATGAGCCAAAGAGAGAATTATGTCCACTTGCATAATTCACTCAAAGGAAGAAATGTAAAAATATCAAGGATCCTCTCAAAAGGATCGCGAGAAAAAGAAAAATAAAAAGAAACTGGAAAAATAAATGAGAGAGAAAAGAAAAGGAACAAAACTATGAACAAAAACATGAACAGAGGACGTCGTATTAGAATTAGAAGAAATTGAGCGAAACAGTTGTACAGATTAGCGGAAGCCATTTTGCTTCCATTTCCACATTTCTTTTGCTGCGTCTGTTTTTGGGTATAGACACATTCTAACTTTAAGATCTTCAAAATATTCATCATCAAACGTAGGTTCATGCTCATCCTCATCATTCTGCTGTACGGACACCATATCAAATATTATTAAAATAAAATAAAATAATAAACGGAATGGCAAGAAAGAGACATCTAATCTGAGCATTTATACATTAAATTAAATTAAATTAATCAAAATTGTAAAAACGAAAAAATAAAAATGAACGAAGTAGGAAATAAAATAAAATTAGGGACTGAAATTAGAAGTATAATGACTTTAACCTAATTGAGGGGTAAGGATAAATTGGATGATAGTACAGACAGTAGCTAGTGTGCCAAAAAGGGTGAGTCAAAAAAATATTATCTTTATTCTTGTGTTTTTTTTAGCAAAATCTTTATTCGTAAATATTGTGTCAATTAGTGCTTTTTTTAGAAACGTATTGAAAATGAACTTTTGCAGCTTCCATTACAAAGCAACCTTCATTTGTTTTGGTGACCAAGAGAAACAGTTTTCCAAACACAACCTAAATTGAACTATTTAAAGCTTGAAAAGAACCAATTATTGTGAAAAGAAAATGAAAGAAGAAATTTGATAATTAATTAAAATTTCAACAAAAAGTGACGTATAAAACAATTCATCTATATACGCGAGGACTCTTTTGCACCTTAATCTACCCTAAATTTGCTAAACAAGCCCTTAATCCTATCTCACTATTCTCTAGGAAAAAAAGAGAGAGAAGAGCAAACCTTACAGTGAGGTGGAAACGAAGCATCAATGAGGTCTTCAAAACAAAACCCAGGTATCGTCTCAATCAAATACTCAGAAAAGCTGCTCGTAGAAACTGCTTCTGTGTCACTAGCCATAGTATCCGAATTCACAGAAGAACTGAAATTCTCATTATTGCAATCCCATCTGGCTCTGTTCATTGTGTTAGAATAACTATTCCGACTCCATCTTCTTGCTGCACGACGTTCATTATTATTATTATCGAGCCTTTTATGCTCAGTGGTTATGGCATTATTGCAGGAAGATGAAGATGGGTCCCCAGAAGAAGAAGAAGAAGAATCAGAAAGCTTGAGGCCTGTGAGAAGAAACCTATCGTGTTTCTGGGTGTGTTCATTGGCTGTGTGGATGTTAACGTCACAGTCTCTGCATAGTATTGCTCTGTCTTCTTTGCAGAAAAGATATGCTCGCTTCTCCTGCAACACAGAAACAGAGCTTCAAAGATCAGACTTTGAATGAAGGATAGAGAGAGAGAGAGAGAGCGAAGAATTACTTGGCAGATATCACAGAGAGGTGAATCTTTAGAGGTGGGGTGGTGAAGAGAGAAGCGTGTGTGTTTGCCAGCGAGCTTGTTGGCATGGTGGATGCTTGAATCACATCCATGGCAGAGAGCAGCTTCGTCTGCAGCACAGAACACTGAAGCTTCCATTTTCTCACACACATCACATTGGATCTTCATCTCTCTCTCTGCTGGTAATATAAAGCTGTTTGCTTTTTAGAGGAAAGCTAGCTAGGTATGGCGAGAAAATCAAAATGAGGAGTTGTTTTTTGAATTTGAAGGTAGGAGGAGGCGGAAGAAGAAGAAGAAAGAGGACAAAAGAATTATGGGCGAAGAGGCAATAGGGTCAGGAGAGAACAGCTAGGTTCACTCCAGGCCAAGCCTCATATTAACTGCTTTCTGACTTTGAACAAAACTCTGGACGAACCCCCACGAAATTATCCCACAAATATTTCTCATATGTGTGTATATATCTATATATATATATATATGCTATAATTGCTTTGGGCAAGTGTGCTAATTTAGAATAGTTTATTTTTAGGTAACAAGTAGTGCTGGGAAAACGGGCCGGCCCGGCCCTGCAGGGCCGGCCCGTTTAGGCCCGAGTTCAAATTCGTACACATTTAGGGTGGCCCGGCCCGTTTAAGACCCGCGGGCTTTTTGGCCCGTTTACGTTTTTCCTTTTTTTTTTTTTGCCATTCTTTTTTTATTTCTTATTCTCATAAAGACTAAAATACCTAATTTAAAACATAAATATCATCAACACTAATTTAAAACATAAATATTATATAAGTTTAATAGAATATAAACACTAAAACTTAAGTCCAAACCATAATTAATGTTCATAACCAATTAAATAAGTTCACAGCCACAATCAAACAAACCTACAAGCTTCAAATATCAGTAATAATATAACACTTGATTTGGATTTTAGCGTATACATGTAAAAAAAGAAAAAAGAAAATCAAAGAAGAGAAGCTTCAAATGAGGTCTAAGTCAGTGTGAGAGTATTTCTGATATGAGGGTTAGGTTAGGTTAACTTTACCCTCTGATCAATGCTTGCTACCCATTGCCTTGTGCACATTTATTAAAAAAAGAAAAAGAAAAAAGTTAAACGGGCCTAAAAGGGCCGGCCCTACAGGGCTACAGGGCCGGCCCTACAGGGCTTGCGGCCCTACAGGGCCGGCCCTTTTAGGCCCGCTTCTATTTTTAGCCTCTAAATCATAGGCCCGGCCCTTGACGGGCTCGGCCCGAATTCCCGGCTCTAGTAACAAGTGTTTATAATTTGTGATTCACGGTATACGAGGTAAATATGTGAGAGAAGTTTTTTCTCGACTTACATAATAAGAACTTATTTTCTAAATATAAGCTCTCCCAAACACAGCCAGTAAAGATTGAGGATCGGCAAGTTGCGATGGCGAAAAAAAAAAAAAAAAGGAGGATCGGCAAGTTGGGTATGTATTTATTTCTATTTTTGGACCAAATTAAAACCTTTCACCCTCACTCTCGGGGCCTCCACCACTTGATTGGAGGCATGGCCACTGCATTCAAAGCATGGCGCATAGCGCGACATATTTATTGGGGGTAGCTATATAACTTACCTTTTTGTCATTTAATGAAAAATAAAGGTTAAGAGATATGTTTATTCTGAAAGTTTTTATTGAAGGGGAATTTTATCCCTGAAAATTTTTTTAGGGTAATTTTATTTTGATCATTATTCCAATAAATTTAAATAGTTAGTTGATTAAATATGTTGAGTTAGCAGTCTATATGTCATCTAAGTTATTTTTATTAATGTGCAAATTTGCCTCGAAAATCCATGTATCATCCACTTCATTTTTTTTCAAAGTTAGATTTAAAATTTTTGGGGTAAATTTGCACATTAACAAAAATGACGTGGATAACATGTGAACTGTCAACTCAACATTTTTAGTCAACTAACAATCAAAATTAATTGGGACAATAGCCAAGACAAAATTACTTCCTTTTTTACACTTTTAAAATAAAATGGCCTTTAAAAAACTTTTAGGATAAAACTATCATTTAATCTTATAAAGAAGACGTCCCAGATAAATCGCCTGTATATATGAATAAATCTCATGAATTAATTAAAATATAAGTGATCAGGTTCCACTTCTTTGAATACTATTTATGACATGCGTCAAAAGATGAAATTTATTTTGATTAATTTTTTAATTTCCAAGTCAACTATCAATATGTATGAGTGAATTTCTAAGGCTTAAAAGTCAATCTTTTGAATTTACAACTTATTCAATAAACGCTGCTCAAGCCTACTTATTGTAAATCAAAGAGGCTGGCCTATAAGTCTTAATTAGAGGTTGCCTTATAAACTTAAGAAGTTGACTTATAAATCAAAAGATTTGTCAAAGGGCAATTTCATCCTTATTGGAATAAGTCTAGCTTAGTCGGCCTTTAGTGAATTAGGGGTCAAACCTGACTTTAAAAGGGTTTTTTTTTTTTTTTTTTTGCAAATATGGAGAAACACTAATTCATAAAGAGATACTTTTCTTTATGGTTTAAGAGTTTTATCTATTCCTAAATAACCAAACAGTTAAGAGTAATATTTATTTATATGTGACCATGCGTATGCTGCATATATAGGATGAAAAATTGAAGAAGTAAGCAATATCAATAATAACATACATAATAACGCTTTTCTCCCTCTAAAAAGGTTCCCTCGTATGAATGCTTTGTTCTCTTTCTCTCTATGATGAATTTGCTGTGTAACGTGATTATGATTCATATTGGTACTCTAGTATCATGTTGGTACTTCAGAAAGCCATTCAAATTTTAGGTACACTCAAAATTCCCGGCTTCTGCAATCCTTTTATATGTATCACTAAAGACCTATTAATCATACTTTTTCTTTTTTAAAGAGAGAAAAGAAGAGAAAAAATTCAATTCAATTCTTGGAAGTGCACTGTATTTTTTTTTTTTTAAATAACGTTAAATAGCCATAATATCTCTTGTTTGTGCTAGGTTACTTAAGATATTTTGAAATTTGTTTCCCATGTTGTACACTTCTTTCTCGTCAACATGTATTGGTCCTAGTAAAATAGATTTTGACAGCTTAAGTTCAAGATCTTGTGTTCTTCTTCCTCTATACAAATGATAGAAACTTACATAATACGAGCCTAAATTAAGGTTTAATCTATTTTCTTTGCCAACGTAAATTAAGGTTAAATATATAACTGAGGTAAAAATTCCCAAAAAAAAAATGACACCCTGTATATACTTAAAGGTAATAAATGATGAGATTTATTTAGTTGAGGCTCCATATAATATAATACTACTATGTGATAAAATGTGGATAAAATTAATATCGGAAGATATAATATGTTTGGCCAGAAAATTATAGTATATAAAGGAATAATGAAGGAAAGAAGTTTGTGGCAGGCATTACATGTGAGTATGGGGAAGCATATCCCCAGCAGCTACACCAACATGTGTTTGTTTACCTATTTCTTTGGATTTCAATCACATCTCCTTCAAGCATTCACTATTTCTTCAATATATATATATATAGGGGACATACACTTGACCATTCCTCACGTTTTAACTTAATTTTCTTCTTCCCTATCTTTTCTTACACTTATGACCACGTCAATTATTGTCACGCTCCATACCAATTGGATTTTGTTGCTTTGCTAGAAACGCGCTCGTCAATCGAAAATACGGAAAAAAAAATTGGTAGATTGGGATTTCAACACAATGCATATATACCTGCTGAAGGTTACAGTGGAGGTATATGGTGTCTTTGGAATAACTTGTTTAACCAGGTGCAGGTGGTTACTTGACACCGACAATTTATTCATCTTGTTATCACAAACTCTAGAAGTGAAACTTGGATTTTTTCAGTAGTCTATGCAAGTCCTAATATAATGATTCGACGTAACCTATGGACTGAATTGAACTCTTTAGCTTGCTCTGTGAAGGGGCCTTGGATCTTGGGAGGTGATTTTAATGCTACACTCTTAAACTCAGAACACAAGTCATGCGCTATGAATCAAACTAAGGTAGACCGAGATTTTTGCAACTGGTTTGATGAAAACAATGTTCGTGACTTAGGCTTTGTGGGTCCTGCATTTACATGGCAAAGAGGTCAAGAGGTGGCAAGAATAGATCATCTACTTGCTAATGAGGAATGGTTGGATTACTTCCCTAATGCACGGGTTTCCCATCTACCCTTCTACAAGTCTAACCATCGTCCTCTTCTGCTTCGTCTAAACCCATATATGAATTCTCATCGCCCTCAACGTCCCTTTCAGTTTGTTGCCCCTTGGGTGCTACATGAACAGTTTCCGTCGTTTGTTAAAGAGACATGGGATAAGACATTAAATTGGAATGACAATGTAGGTAAGTTCTCTATTGCTTGTATGAGATGGAATAAGCTTGTCTTTGGAAATATTGACAGGAAAAAAGAGTAGCTTATACGCCGTTTAGATGGGGTAACAAAGGCGCTGAGTAGACGAAGCAACCAAGACTACTACAAGAATCTGCAATTGGATTTGTGGAAGGAACTCGAAAATGTGCTAATCCAAGACTCATTACTTTGGGCACAAAAAGCGAGGATGGAATGGAATCTATATGCTGACAGGAATACTAAACTTTTCCATGCACATGCAAATGGCAGGAAAAAGTCTAACAAGATTGACGCCATTCAACTTGAGGACGGTGCTTGGTGCTATGGCTTAGAGGTAATTCAAAGGAATGCCACTACCTATTTTCAGAATTTATTCACCGAGGATGTGTTTGAACGAGAAGAACTTAATTGTTCTATTACATTCCCTCCTATTAAAGATCATATTATGAGGTTATGTGCTCGTGACATCACCGATGAAGAGATCAAGGATGCTATGTTTGGAATGGAGCCACTTAAATCTCCAGGACCCGACGGCTTGAATACTATTTTCTATCAACACTAATGGGATACGGCAGGTCCTTCCGTCATAAAACAAGTAAAGCATGTTTTCCAAAATCCTCAAGTGATCCAAGATATTAATGGGACTCTTATTGTGCTTATCTCTAGGAGAGATCCACCAGAGACGCTCAGGGAATTGAGGCCTATTAGTTTGTGTAATGTTATTTACAAGACCACTACCAAAATTATTACTAACAGGTTGCGGCCATGTATGCCTCAAATAATCTCTCAGAATCAATGCAATTTTATATCAGGAAGACATAATTCTGATAATATTATTGTAGCTCAAGAGGTTATTCATTCCATAAAAGCAATGAAGGGTAAGAAGAGCTTTATGGCCATTAAAATTGACCTTGAGAAAGCTTACGATAGAGTCAATTGGCATTTTCTTCTACTGTGTCTCAATGAATTGAAGCTCCCACAATTCATGATTAACATCATAAAATCTTCTCTTAGTACCTCTGAGTTTCAACTACTATGGAATGGGTCCAAAGCGGATATTTTTCATGCAACTAGAGGCGTACGACAAGGTGACCCCATCTCCCCTTACTTGTTTGTTATTTGCATGAAAAAGCTGGCTCATTTAATTCAAGATAGAGTGGAATGACGTGAGTGGCTCCCCCATTCGCCTTACTAAGAACGGCCCCCCAATGACTCACTTATTCTTTGCTAATGATGTCATCCTCTTCTCCGAAGCGTCTACTACGCAGGCATACATGATCAAGGATTGCCTAGATACTTTCTGCAAAGCATCTGGCCTCAAGGTTAGCCCTTCTAAGACACGTGTGTTTTTCTCCCTTAACATGAATCATAACAGGTGCTGAGCTAACTTCTATCTTGGGCTGGGTTCACTTCAACAATGGATTTGGGAAAATATCTCAGAGTAAACTTACAACATCAACGAATTACCAATGAGTCTTTCCAAGCTATAGTTGACAAGGTTAAAGATAGACTTTCTAAATGCAAGAGCAACTGCATTTCATTGGCTGGAAGGACTATTTTGATATCTTCTGTCTCGTCGACCATCCTAAATTATGTGATGCAAACGTCCTTACTGACTCCCACTAATCACGATTCGCTGGATAGGAATAAGAGGAAGTTTCTATGGGGAAACATAAACGAGAACCGTAAGATGCCGCTGGTTGCATGGGATTCAATTTGCATGCCCAAAAAACACGGAGGTTTGGGTTTGCGCCATGCTAAACTACAGAACCACGCACTTCTCATGAAGTTTGGATGGAAAGTGGTAAAGAATAGAGATACACTTTGGGTTCAAGTTGTGAGGGATAAGTATCACTGTGGAAATTATCTACTTTTAAGGATTGACGTTAAGCGAGCAGGTTCTAACGTGTGGAAGGGCATAAAGACAGTGTGGGAAAAAGTTAATACAGGTATTGAGTTGATAGGAAATGACTCAGTGGCACGATGGAAATCGGACAAGTCAGGTTGATTTTCTGTCAAGACAGCTTATGAGCATCTTGTCAATTTGGAGTCGACATCCCCTTACCCGTGGGATAAGCTGTGGAAGCTCAAAGTGCCCCAACGATGTAGAACCTTTGTGTGGCTTGCTGCAAGACAACGCCTACTTACCAATGACAATCGACACAAACGTGGTTTGAGTTTGAATGCTGCATGTGCGATATGCAACGTTGGGAAGGAGGATTTAACTCATGTTCTCCATGAGTGCAGAAACACTAAAAGGCTTTAGAAGGTAGTAGTTCATCCCTCCAAGTGGCGTCAATTCTGTTCCATGAATTTTATTGAGTGGTTCTGGTGGAATGTAAGATCGAAAAATGGCGACGTAGGGACTGGGGGGCTTGTTTTGTTGTGTTACTTTTGTGGCTTTGGCGGCGTCGGAATCTGTTCATCTTTGAAAAGAAAGTCGTACCAAATGAGACAATCCTAGTCAACACTAGGATTATTTTAGAATCCATGGCAACTGTAAGAGCTCGACTGGCAAGGGTTAATCTGTAAGGGATTCGATAGGCACAACATTCCCACTACTGGAAACCACCTGATGAGGGATGGGTCAAGTGCAACGTAGATGGTGCCTACTCTTACATGGGGGCGGCTACTACATGTGGTGGGTTAATCCGTGACAAGAATGGTTTTTTGCAAAAAGGATTTATTTTCCATCTCGAACATGGCGACGCTCTCTTCGCGGAATTATGGGGCTGCCTGCATGGACTCAAGTCCTCATGGGATTGTGGTTTCAAAAAAATTATTCTAGAAACAGACTCCACTGAAGCCGTGGAACTATGTATGAGAGGAGTGAATGAGGATCACGAAGACTACAGGGTTATCCAGGAGATTCAAACCCTCATGGGCAGAGAATGGGCAGTACGTACTCAACACATCCATCGTGAGTGTAATGCTGCTGTGGATTTTTTGGCAAAGGAGGGATTAAATGCTTTTCAGGGATTTTATGCTTTTTCCTCTTCGCCACATGGTCTGGATAGATTCCTAGACTCAGACATGCATGGGGGTTCGGCCAATACCATGGCTTAGATCTTATTCCATATTATGTTATCAAAAAAAGAACTAGTTTGTGATATAATACAATTAAGTTTGGATATACTACTACATAGAAAGTCATCTTCTTAAGTTTGAATATACTACTACTTTTAATTGAATATCACATGATTTAAATAATACATTATATCAGGGAATTAAATAAAAAACGAAATGTATACAAATGTTTAATCATGTGATATTAAATTGTAAAAGTCATGCAAAAAATATAGCTGTTATATCATTAATTACCTTAATTATACCGATCATTGGTTGTAGAATACTTTCTGACTGCTTGGATTTAAATATAAATTGATGGCAATAGGGAAAGATGAAAGTGCAAGATAGGAAGAAGAGGACAAAAAACACTTTTTCAGAACGGACATAGAGATCTTGAATTTGGGAATCTTAGCAGCAATAATATATATTCAGAATGTGTTGGCAAAAAAAAAAATTCAGAATGATAATAAGATGTCCTAGGACATAAGATGATAATAGAAGATATGAATATATGTTTAACTTGTCAGATTAAAAGAAGGGACAGCTTTGAAGATAATAAGATGATTGCATTTCCACTTTTTAAAATAATTCTTCTATTTCCAAAAAAATTTCTCACATGACTCATGGTTTCAACTTTCAATTATGTGTTTGCATCTCCTTCACTTGATTATTATATTTAAATTGCTTAAAATTTGTATGTAAGACAGAGCTGTTTATCAATTTCCTGTCCCGATCCCGAGCACATCGGGACGGAATTTAATTTTGGGATCGGGAATAGGACTTCCAGATCCCGAATATGTGTGTGCGCACGCGCATGCGCGCCTTTTTTTTAAACTATTTAAGAAAACAAGATCAAATGTAAAATAAAATGTAAAAATCTCTAACACTGTTAAGGTAATATATATATTTTTAGTTTATTTAGTTAATTTCCTTTATTATTTATTAAATAATTTTAATTTTTTGTTCTTGCCTTTGTTCTTTTTGCTAGGGGTGTTCATCAATTTCCCGTCTCGGTCTTCCCGTCCCGATCCCGAGCAAATCGGGACGGGATTGAAAAATTCGGGATTTGGATCGGGATTAGGAATGACACTTCCCGATCCCGATTTTTTTCTGATCCCAAATATATATATATATATGTACATTTTTTAAAAAATATTTAAGAAAACAAGACTAAATGTAAAATAAAATATGAAAATCTCTAACACCTTTAAGGTAATATCTATTCTTTTAGTTTATTTAGTTAATTTCATTTATCATTTATTAAATAATTCTAATTTTTTGTTCTTATCTTTGTTCTTTTTGCAGCTGAATCGACAACTTTAAGCATATATTTGACTAATTATATATTTGTATATTGACTTATTTGATACAATATGATATTAGATAAATTATATATTTGTACTAGACTAAAAAAAATATAACAAAAAATTCAATATAATTTTTTTTAAAAAAAAGGAAATTTGGGATCGAGAAATTCCAAATCCCGATCCCAAAAATTTCCCGATTTTCGGGATCGGGAATGAAACTCCTTCCGGAACACTTTTCGGGATCAGAATGAAGAATGGTATTTCCTAATCCCAAACAGCCCTAATCTAAGGTATCGCATATAGACCAGTGCCTAGTGGCACAATGATTGTTGAAGTGGCCTTAGGCTACTTCCATCCCCCTCACGGGTTTGATTTGTGTGACTGATGTAATAAAAAAAAGAAAAGGTATCACATAGATGTGTTGTCGTCAAACTTGCGAGTTGATTTTCTAAATTTCTTGTCTTTACATTTTTATCTTACAAAATCGAGTCAAATCACAGGTAAACTCGTACTGGTTGTAAACTTGGTTAAGGTTGCAAGTTTATACATCGAGTTTACCCTTTATACGTTTCTAACTTACAAAATCATGTGTTAACTTACTTTTAAATTTATGTTAACTTTTTCAATTTGATAATTCTCAGTGACTTTATATATGAATTTTATAATAACTTCTTTGTTAAGTCTAATATATTATGAATGTTGATGGATTTAATTTCAATTATTTGGATTTAAAATATATTTAAATCAAACTTTTGTCATCTATTATATTTTAATTATTTAATTATACACTATTAATACATATTTAATGATAAAAGTAAACTTTGACGAGTTTCCGATACGAGTTTATGTCACCATTATGAGTTTGCTTAAACTTGTGAGTTTGACAACTTTACATACATGATATAGACTCCTTCCTGTCCTTAATATAAGATCCAATTGATTTTTTTTAAGAGATATTTATGAAGCTAAATAAGTTAGTTAATCATAAAATATGTCATGTATCATTTGACTATATGTTAGTTTGTAAGTTTGATTAATTAGTTTGATATAGAAAAGATAAATATGAATACTTTAAAGTAATTTATTTAGCTTCCTTAAATCTTTCAAGAAAAAGTTAATTGGGTCTTATATTAAGTATTTGAGGTAGTAGTTTGTAATTTGAAAATTTTTGTGCTATATTTTTTTAATGTTAGAAGTTTGAGTTTCTTCTTCTAATTAAGCCTTATGTTTGTTCAATTATATATTTTTGTTTCTCCTCCACTTCACGTTATTGTGTTTATTTATTAATTATACATTATCCAAGTTATAATAATTAATTTGCGCATTCAATAATTTTATCCCAATAAGATCAAAATAGCATATTTTTGGACAATAAAAAAGAAAAATCATATAAATGGGAAAACATAAAATAATATGAAGGGGCTTGTTTTTGATGAATAATGTAGGGTGTGTGTGTGTGTGGAAAGGTAATGAATGACAGTCTGTATTGTGGGATGAGATTAAGAGAATGTGAAAATATAAGACGATCTACATGACTACTTCTAAATTTTTTTTTGAAAAAAACACAGACTTGGTTTTATTCTCCATAAATAAAATAATTTATTCGTGATAGACATATGAGTAAGATAACAAATTTATAGAAATTTAAAAAATTAATTAAATTAGTTATTTATAACAAATATTCTTTATTAGTTTCCCTAAAATATTCTTCTTAATCATTTACATGTGAAACTACTCACCTAATCAGAAAACTTCTTTGATATAGGGTTAAGGTGCAAAAATACACATGAACTTTTCTCAAAAGTGCATCCAACACCATAAACTTCTTTTAGGTGCAAAAATATCCATGAACTTCTCAAAATTGGGCAAAAATGTCAAACCGTTAATTGGTACAAACGTCCGTTCTGTGGGACCCACAATATTATTTTTTGAGGTGCAAAAATACCCATGAACTTTTCTAAAAAGTGCACCAAACACCATAAATTTTTGAAAAGTTCATGGGCATTTTTGCACCCAGAAAAAATTTTATGGTGTTGGGTGCACTTTTTAGAAAAGTTCATGGGTATTTTTGCACCTCAAAAAATAATATTGTGGGTCTCACAAAACGGACGTTTGTACCAATTAACGGTTTGACATTTTTGCCCCATTTTGAGAAGTTCATGGGTATTTTTGCACCTAAAAAAAGTTTATGGTGTTGGATGCACTTTTGAGAAAAGTTCATGTGTATTTTTGTACCTTAACCCTATATCAAAGAAGTTTTCTGATTAGGTGAGCAGTTTCACATGTAAATGATTAAGAAGAATATTTTAGGGAAACTAATAAAGAATATTTGTTATAAATAACTAATTTAATTAATTTTTTGAATAACTGTAGGAAGGGAGTGGTGAAGAAGAATGAAGTGTAGGATGCGGTGGATTTATTCACGATCAGACTGATAGATGGCTCGGAAACTTTAGTTGCAAACTAACAAATGTCCCTCTGGTGATCACAGAGTTAATTGGCTTTATTCCTTCTCTCAACCTTGGTTTAAAGGTTTTAGGAAAATTATTATATGCTCTCATAGTATAGAAACAATTGATATACTTTTAGGGTCCGTTTGGTTGGAGGGGAGGAGATGAGAGGTGATGAAAAATGAACTCCTCCCATTATTTTGTATTAAAACTTGGAGGGGAGAGACCTAAAAAAAAGATTTCAAATCCCTCATATTCTCTTATTTTTATTCCTTCTAAATTTAAGAGTTTTTGGAGGGGATGGAAAATGAACCTCTCCTTTTCCATCCTCTCCCTTTAAACCAAACAAATCCTTTTTGAGGTTGTGATTTGACTCATC
The DNA here is from genome assembly GCA_963855925.1 of Inga laurina. Lineage (NCBI taxonomy): Eukaryota > Viridiplantae > Streptophyta > Magnoliopsida > Fabales > Fabaceae > Inga > Inga laurina. Next base: position 59,564,714 of record OY979702.1, on the reverse strand, counting down.
CTTTTAAGGATGTGATAGTTTAGTAGATGAAGTCAGTTTTATCTTTCATAGTGATTAACAAGTTGTGGTTAACCATATTTATAAGGAGGCCATAACGATTTACTAAAAACTTTGCATAGGATAGATGTTAAATTTTAGGGTTAATATAACTTTTGGTCCCTGAAGTTTGATTCAATTTTGGTTTTGGTCCCTGAAGTTTGAAATATGTGGTTTTGGTCCCTGAAGTTTCACCCGATTTTGGTTTTGGTCCCTCAAATTTGAAAAGGACTTGGCGACCCAATTAAAAAACCCGACCCGACCCGGAAAAAAAACCAAGTCCTTTTTAAACTTGAGGGACCAAAACCAAAATCGGGTGAAACTTCAGGGACCAAAACCACCGATTTCAAACTTCAGGGACCAAAACCAAAATCAGGTGAAACTTCAGGGACCAAAACCATCGATTTCAAACTTCAGGGACCAAAACCAAAATTGGATCAAACTTCAGGGACCAAAAGTTATATTAACCCTAAATTTTACATCCTTGATCTCTGTCCTCTTTTTATTAAGAGCGGGAGTTTAATGAATGATAGCGATATTCTGACTTGATGTAATGTCTCTCAGGTAATGAATTTCAGATTTAAAAAGAAGAATGAAAATTGAAAAGCAGTTATCTAGTGATTCGGGACTGATTCAGGTAGCACCTCTTGTGCGCGTATGGATCTAGGGTTCTCTCCTAGGGTTTGTCGACGTGGTGGCTTCGTTTGGGGTTTCACCACAGTGAGAGAGTTGGTGATGGCGACTGAGGGCTCTTGATGGCCCTAGCATGAGACTTCATTGGGTAACGGGAGGAAGGTGTTTGAAGAGGGTGAAATAGGAGATGGGGGCTGGTTCTTTGAAGCACTGGAACATGGGCCTGTGGACGGGGCAGAGGAATTTCTTGGTTTAGTGGCTCTGATTCCGAAACCTAGTAAGGTTCATAATGTTAACAGTTTCGGCAGCATTGAGATGGAAGAGACCCAGACTTTGAAGGGGTTCGAGGAGTCAAAGTGGGTGACGGAAGCTTTGAAGACAGATGGGACCAAGGCTTTGAAGAACTCGATGCTGAAGCTATGGAATGAACTAAGTCTAGGTTCGATGGAAGCTAATCCTGCGTTGCTCTTATTTCTCATTTTCGGTGGCTGGCTTACAGCCACCCAGTCACCATGATTGGTGTTTCTCGGTACTACTGTGGTTGGGGGGTAGTATTTTTGGAGTCTTTTTTACCCTGCTAGTTGCTAGGATTTTGTTTTGTGATTTGGTTTTATTTTTCCTTATGTGGGTGTCTTGTTGGTCATGTCTTTGCCTTCTCTTACGGGTTAATTTTGTTTGTGTTGGAGGTTTGCTTGTTTCTGCTATGATCACTGCTTCCCTAGTGTTTGTTTTCAAATTTCAGTTGGTTTTTCACCCTTCTGACATAGGAGGTGTGTTTGAAGCTGTTGTTTTTGCAACATTATTGGCATCAAAAGGGCTGGGCTCTGGAGAGCACGTCTTAGGGATAATCACCCTCTATTGCTCTTTCCTTTAATCATAGTAGACTGAAAGTTGTCTTCCTCACCATCAACATGCAAGATTATGGCTTTAGTGGTCTTTGTGTTTTGAGTCTGGTGTTGTCTTGTTAGATTATTAGTGTTTATTGGTTTTATTTGAGTCAGTATTTAGGGGCTGTTATGTCTCTGTTTTAGTGTTTTATGGTTCTATTTTTCAAGTCTGTAGTCTGTGATTTCATTTAATGAAGGTTTTCTTCCTGTCAACAAAAAACAAAATTGAAAAGCAGTTATGAAGAGAGGGAAAGAAGTTGATGTAACGAGGGGTCCTAATTATAAAATTCAATTTGCTTCACACTCTGCAGCTTGCATCTGGGCTTCACATGGCCTCTTAAGTCTTACGTAATGCCATACTCCCTTTATTAATTGTCATGACCCACTCTTCCCACGGAATCGGTTTCGTATTAAGCTTTTTTGCTTAGCAGGCAGAGCTCATCACTTTTAGACGATCAGATCTGATTTGGATAACTGAAATCTAAGTTTTTAAACGTTTAATTTTTTTTTTTAAAATTATGTTAATGAGCATATAATTTAAAATAAAGATAATCTTTTAATTATTATTTTTTTAAAAAATAATTTTTTATTTAAAAATCATTATTAAAAAAATTTAGATCTGGACCTTCCCAAAATCAAATTTGGACGGCCCATATCTAATAATGATTAAAAAAAATATCATTAAGTGATTAAATTTGTTTGAAGATATTTTTTTTTGGGTACTAATTGACCTATATTTAAAACGATGAATTATATCATAACGAAAAGAAACGATTTCATCAAATTTTACTTAGGAGTAACTTTTAAAAAATATTATGGATAGCTCACTTAATGATTTATAATAAGTACAACTTATTTCTTATAAAAGGTGTCTTATAACAAGAACCAGAAATGTAAGGAGTTTTATTTTTGGTGATCAAAAGTTTAGGTGAATAGTTTAGATGAGTTGGGTCATGAAGCTCATCAAGACTAAGACATGTTCCTAAACTCAAAGAACGCTTAAAAAGATACTACTTACAGATGACTTACCAATAAAATCCTTATATTAGTGATATTTGAACTTACAACCTTATGGTTATGAATTAACTTTTTTACCAACTGAACCAACTTTATTGCAAATATAAGAAATATTTGTGATTAGTTTTGGCATTAATTACAAATATCTGAATTTTTAATCACGATTTTACTGTTTATACATTAAACATGTGAGATAAATTTTATCTCGACTTATATAAACGTATTTATCTAACACTTTGTTTACTGAAGTGCTTGTCATTCCTACCAATTTTTTTTATGTACTTTCCTTTAGGCGTTCTGTAAGAGTAAGATGGAAAAAAAAAAGCTGGATTTCACAATAACATGTATGTATACATCCTTATAAGGAGTGCTAGCTGCTAACCAGAATGAAACTTAACTGCTCAGTGCCCAGAGACAAAGTTAATCGTTGTCTGGATCTTACTTCTAACTTCTTAAATGTTGACAATTCTTTTCTTATCAATTTGATTCATGGAAAAATAAAAATACATCTGTAATGTTACTCCATTCAGTCCTAAATATAAGATAAGATTGACTTTTTTTTGAAGAGATTAAGTAAAATAAATAAAAAATACTCCCTCCATTCTTAAATATAAGATGGAGTTGAATTTTTTGGAGAGATTAAGGAAACTAATTAAAATACTTTAGAGTATTTTTATTTTTTTTCCTCTAAATTAATTAGTTTGACTAATAAACTAATATATAATTTAAGGATGGACAACATATGATATGATTAAGTAACATATTTAGCTTCCTTAATCTCTTCAAAAAAGTCAACTTTATCTTATATTTAGGGCTGAATAAAGTAATTCATACGCTAATCATAACTTAACGAAGGATTAAGGATTTCAGTAATAAAAACGAACGAAGGTTCGAATTCAAGTTTGAGGTTTTGTTGATTTGGGCTTGTTTCCGGCAATACTCTTTGGATTACAGAGAACAAGCCTTTGAGAAATTTTATGTGGCCCAGAACCAATCATATTCTTAAAACCAAAGGAGATCATGAGAGGCCACTGGATGTTTGGGCTTCAATGAATCAATGGTAGCTTCCATGATTCAGAATTGAACTTTATGGCCCTTCATAAAATGTAGTTGGGCCTTATCAAAAATTAAGCATGGTTTCCTAATTGGGCCTCCAACTCTGTATCTAAACTTAGAGTCGGGAAAACGGGCTGAGCCCGTCGGGCCGGCCGTTCAAGGGCCGGACTTATAAATTGTAGCCTCAAAAGGAAGTCGGGCCTAAAAGGGCCGGCCCTACGGCCTTGGGCCAGCCCTTTAGGCCCGTTTATTTTTTATTTTTCTTACTTGGACAGGAACAATATTACATTTTTGAATTACATTATTGAATCTATATGTCACTTTGTCCTCATATTGTATAGAGTATGATTTTTGAGTATATTGTTTTGTCTAATTGAATCATATTGTGATTTTTTAGTATGATTTTTGAGTATATTGTTCTGCCTATTTAGACTAAAATCATATTATATATTATTCTGCCTGATAGAGTATGATTTTTGATGGAGGTTGTGATTATTTGACTACTTGAACCTACTGCTCAAAGTGAAATACAATCAAATGTCCTTGAAATTGATGATAGTGGCGAAGAAGGTGAAAATGATAGTCGTCATACTCATGTTGTTTAGAGGTTAGAGTATTTAGCTTCTTGCCTTCTTATACTTTGGCCTTTGTGTAAGTTATTTATGGGCATGATTTTAACTTTTATTATACATTAGTAACTGTGTTTATTTGTTGCAAGAGACGTGTTATTTAAACCTTAATGTTGACAACATTTATGTATTAAATTAGAACTTTAACCGTTGTTATTTACTAATTATATCTCTCTGGGGAAAATACGCAGGAAAAATAGTTAAATATTGTGAAAAAGGATTTCTCGGCTCTGCGGGCCGGCCCTGGTCCCGATGCTCTCGGGCCGGGCCTTAAAAAACTGTAATTTTCCTGACCCCGAGCCCTTTAGGGTCGGCCTTGTTAGGCCCTGGCCCGTCAAGAGCCGGCCCTGATTCCCAACTCTATCTAAACTTCATCTTCGGGAAATGCCCAGCTCACGATAACTTATGTCGCGAAGGCGAAATGAGAAAATGAAAATAAAAATTACAAAATATGAAAACAAAATATTTATCTCATGCCCCGCTGTGTCCCAATTCCCAAATTAATGCCTTTTTTATATTTATTTATTTATTTTTTAAATAATTTTTTTTCAAGTTATATAAAACTTTTCTCACGTGTTCATCTTAATCTTAAACGTCACAGAAGCATTTTTTAAAAACTAAAGCAAATAAATACATAGCCTTTACACAAGCACTCTTTAGGTTAACTTTATGCATATTGTTTAGTTGTTTTATTTAAGCTATGTTTGTAATAACATTTTTTTAGAAAATAAGTGCTTATTACATAAGTCGAGATAAAACTTCTCTAACATACTTACTTCGTATATCAAAAAATCACAATTTATAATCACTTATAAGTAAAAAATAAGTTATCCTATACGAACTCTTACTCTCTCTTATTATTATTGTCATGTTCTATATATTCCATATACACACACACAAAATTTTGATTATAAATGATTTTAGTTATAAATAGTTTAAAAAATATTGTAGTCATTTCAAAATTGAAGAACAATTATGTTAAACGACGGTTTCACCCCGGTAACAAGTGAATATTTATTATTTTCTTTATTATAACATGTCATTACGTACTATTCAATTTATCAATAAAAAAGACATTTTTTTTGTGAAGTGAAAAGGCAATCTATTCCCAATAATAAGTGAATATTTATCCTTTCTTATATTAGAATTTATTATTACATGTTACTTAATTGTTGTGGGGTTTTTTAATAATTATATTTCTTTTTTAAGCTTTATATTCCTTCTGGTCTTTAATATAAGACATATTTATGAAGTTGATTTTTATTCTAAAAATAAGACATAATTTTTATATTTATCAAATTTTCTTTAATTTATTTTTATTGATGCTTCCTCAACAATAATTAAGAAAGAGAGGAAATGAGAAAATTAAGAGAGGTGATGGTGGTATTTTAGAAAAAATATGTCATATTAACTGATTTAATTAATTTTTTTAATCTAATTAAATTAAATAAATATATCTTATATTAAAAACATGATGAGTAATAATTTTTTTGCGAAAACACCAATAAACAAATGCATTCATTGTAAAATTGGCCAATTTGGTATGCAACCCACTAATTACTCCATCCCATTCATCCTCTTGACTGGCATTGCACATTTTCTTTCCCATACCATCACCTCAATTCTACAAATCAGGACCGTTGAAAATCAATCACACGACCATCAACAATTCAATTTAGAAAAAAAAAAAGTGAAAATGTATTTATAACAATTCTGCTAAACTTGTGGTCATTTTTATCCAAAACCCTCAGAAATTACGTCTCGTTTCCCTTCCTGGGGACTGAAATCAGCACACAACCCCGATCTAGATCTAGGAAGGGATTGAAATTCCTCGCTCATTCCCTGAATTTTCAACCTGCATCTCTATCTGATACGGATTCGTCTCCTATTGGAGTTTTCTCAGTCTTGTAGATTTCAATTCGGTTTGGTGGTGTCGAAGTCTCGCTCAGCTTTGAATAACATTTCATCTCTGAAGGCTTTGCTCAACGCCGAATCAGAGGTGAGTGTCTTTTGTTCCATTCGAATTGGGTGTGATCTAGCTTTTGGGGAGGGGGATTTCTTTGATTTGCTCGATTTTATCTGATTCAGTGTTGGGTACTGTAAATACGAACTTTGGGATAGGTGATCGGCAAAGATGTTGACAAAGTTTGAGACCAAGAGCAATAGAGTGAAGGGCCTGAGTTTTCACAGTAAGAGACCATGGATCCTCGCGAGTCTTCACAGTGGCGTTATCCAGCTATGGGACTATCGTATGGGAACTCTTATTGACAGATTTGATGAGCACGATGGACCTGTACGGGGTGTCCATTTCCACAAAACTCAGCCGTTGTTTGTTTCTGGAGGTATCTGTTTTATAGTTTCATTAGCATTACAAATCCGGTAAGTGTCCTTGTTTATCCAGCTGATCCATTGATGCATGTACTGGAAATGGAAGTTGGAAAGCTTGATTCTTGAATTGATCAAGGGCCTATAGATCTCGGTGATTTATTTCCGATGAGGTGCAAAAAAACTAAATCAAGAATGACAAATCACAAATTCAGATATTAAATTCAAGTTATATGTCCTATCATGAGAACTGGATTGAGGTTGAGATAACTACCAGATCCGGTACATATTGTTCGTGTGTTCATGGCTGCGGTCGAGATTAGAGGAACAGACCCTTTATCTGTAATCGTGTATATTGTTCCCAACTCCTCCAGGCCGACAGCAGTCCAAAGTTCTTCTGACCAAGTTGACTTGTTATCCTCCGGTGTTTGCTTAAAGTAGTGTTGGCGTGTGTTCTATTTATATATATTGTGCCCGCCTGAATTATGTTCTTTCTTATCTCCATGGGTATTGATCGAATGACTACTAGAAGAACTCAGAATGTGGAGTTTTCTCTTCAGGGGGTGAACTATTCAAAGTCAGTGTCATTGTGTCTCTCTGTGTGTGTGTCCCCCCCTCCCCCTTTTTTAAACTCAGTTTACGTACAATAAATTCATATAAAGAATTACTGCAATGAATAGATCTTCTAGACAGAAGGCACTGCGTTTATTGGGTTGAATATCAGTTCAGGGGGAAGTGCATTCTGGATCAGTGAATGAAGTTATTACTATAGTGATGGTTTGTTGTTCTGGCATAGCTCTTGCATTGATGTGAAGTTATTGTTTCGCAGGGGATGATTACAAGATTAAAGTTTGGAACTACAAGATGCATAGGTGTCTATTTACTCTTTTGGGGCACCTTGATTATATCCGCACAGTGCAGTTTCATCATGAATCACCATGGATTGTTAGCGCCAGTGATGATCAGACTATTCGCATTTGGAACTGGCAGTCTCGCACCTGTGTATCAGTCTTGACTGGACACAATCATTATGTAATGTGTGCATCATTCCACCCTAAAGAGGATCTTGTTGTTTCTGCCTCATTAGATCAGACTGTTCGTGTTTGGGATATTAGTTCTCTTAAAAAGAAGACTGCCTCTCCTGCGGATGATATACTTAGATTGGGTCAGATGAACACAGATCTTTTTGGTGGTATAGATGCTGTGGTCAAATATGTTTTAGAAGGTCATGATAGAGGAGTCAACTGGGCTGCATTCCATCCCACACTTCCTCTCATTGTCTCAGGAGCAGATGACCGGCAGGTTAAACTTTGGAGAATGAATGGTATATTTGCTCTGTTCTCCCCCTTTCCCCTCCCAATTATCACATCATATTTTGTATCCAGTCATTAATAGTGGCCTCTAGTTGTCTTAACATTTCTTTATAAATAGCGCATGAAAATTTTTTGGTTGCGAAAGATTTTATTGTATGTTTTGTGTGGCTTATTGTAACAAGAGGTTATGACATTTAAATCCTAACTACTCTATCCATCTCACGTATCTTTATTTAAAAACTAAGACAGCTAACCTTTTAATTTGGTTGCAGAGACAAAGGCTTGGGAAGTGGACACATTAAGGGGGCACACAAATAATGTATCATGTGTTATGTTCCATGCGAAACAGGACATAATTGTATCCAATTCTGAGGACAAAAGTATTCGGGTTTGGGATAGTACGAAGAGAACTGGAATTCAAACTTTCCGTCGGGAGCATGACCGGTTTTGGATTCTGGCTGCGCATCCTGAAATGAATCTGTTGGCGGCTGGTCATGATAGTGGCATGATTGTCTTTAAGTTGGAGAGAGAGCGACCGGCCTTTTCAGTTAGTGGAGACTCCGTCTTTTATACTAAAGATAGATTTTTGAGATTCTATGAATTCTCAACTCAAAGAGAGTCACAAGTACTTCCAATTCGACGACCTGGTTCTGTGAGCTTGAATCAAAGTCCAAAGACACTTTCTTACAGTCCAACAGAAAACGCTGTTCTTCTCTGTTCAGATGCAGATGGGGGATCTTATGAGTTGTATGTCATACCCAAGGATAGCTTTGGTCGGGGAGATGTGCAAGATGCAAAGAGAGGCGTTGGAGGATCTGCTGTATTTGTAGCTCGCAACAGGTTTGCTGTGCTTGACAAAAGTAGCAATCAAGTTTTATTGAAGAACTTGAAGAATGAGCTTGTAAAGAAGAGTCCCCTCCCCATTCCCACAGATGCTATATTCTATGCAGGGACGGGTAACTTGCTCTGCAGGGCAGAGGATAAGGTTGTTATATTTGATCTCCAGCAGAGGATTGTTCTTGGTGATCTTCAGACGCCCTTTGTCAAGTATGTTGTTTGGTCGAATGACATGGAAAGTGTTGCTTTGCTAAGCAAACATGCCATTATCATTGCAAACAAAAAGCTTGTGCATCAGTGCACTCTCCACGAGACAATCCGGGTAAAAAGTGGAGGTTGGGATGATAATGGAGTTTTCATTTATACAACTTTAAATCACATCAAGTACTGCCTACCCAATGGAGATAGTGGGATAATTAAAACACTAGATGTCCCAATTTATATCACAAAGATTTCTGGAAATAACATTTTCTGTCTGGATAGGGATGGGAAGAACAGATCTATAGTTATCGATGCAACTGAATATTTATTCAAGCTTTCTTTGCTGAGGAAAAGGTATGATAATGTTATGAACATGATAAGAAACTCACAGCTTTGTGGGCAGGCAGTAATTGCTTATCTACAACAGAAAGGTTTTCCGGAAGTTGCTCTTCACTTTGTGAAGGATGAGAGGACTCGGTTCAATTTGGCTTTAGAGAGTGGGAACATTCAAATAGCAGTTGCATCAGCTACAGCAATTGATGAAAAGGATCACTGGTACCGGTTGGGAGTAGAGGCTCTTCGCCAAGGCAATGCTGGTATAGTAGAATATGCATACCAGAGGACTAAAAATTTTGAGAGGTTGTCTTTCCTTTATCTCATAACTGGTAACATGGAAAAGCTTTCTAAGATGTTGAAAATTGCTGAAGTAAAGAATGATGTGATGGGTCAGTTTCACAATGCCTTATATATGGGTGATGTTCGTGAACGTGTCAAGATTTTGGAGAGTGTGGGCCATTTGCCTCTGGCATACGTAACTGCTTCAATCCATGGTTTACATGATGTTGCTGAACGTCTAGCAGCTGAACTGGGGGATAATGTTCCATCTTTACCTGAGGGAAAAGTACCTACTCTCTTGAGGCCACCATCCCCAGTCATGTGTGGTGGTGATTGGCCCCTTCTTAGGGTTGTGCGAGGTGTATTTGATAATGGGCTTGACAATATTGCCCGCGGTGGTGCTGATGAAGAGTTTGAAGCTGATGAAGCTGATTGGGTTGAGGGGCTTAATTTAGTCGATGAAGTTGGTGGCCTACAAAATGGGGATGTTGCTGCAACTTTGGAGGATGGAGAAGCAGCTGAAGGTGATGATGAAGAAGGGGGATGGGAGCTTGAAGATCTTGAACTTCCTCCTGAAGTAGAAACCCCCAAGACTTCTGCAAATGTTCGCTCTGCAGTTTTTGTGACTCCAACTCCTGGCATGCCGGTGAACCAAATATGGATCCAAAAGTCATCCCTTGCAGCTGAACATGCTGCCGCCGGCAATTTTGACACTGCAATGCGGTTGCTTAACAGGCAGCTTGGCATTAGAAATTTTGTCCCTTTGAAATCTCTGTTTCTTGATCTTCATACTGGAAGCTATTCATATCTGCGTGCATCTTCATCAACTCCAGTGATTTCTCTTGCGGTTGAGAGAGGATGGAGTGAGTCTGCCAGCCCTAATGTTAGGTGTCCACCAGCTCTTGTGTTCAATTTCTCTCAATTGGAAGAAAAACTCAAAGCTGGTTACAAGGCAACAACAGCTGGGAAACTCACTGAGGCTCTTCGGCTTTTCACTAGCATTCTTCATACTATTCCTGTAGTGGTTGTTGAGTCAAGAAGGGAAGTTGATGAAGTGAAGGAGTTAATTATTATAGTCAAGGAATATGTATTGGGTCTTCAAATGGAGCTGAAGAGACGAGAAATGAAGGATAATCCAGTACGCCAGCAAGAACTAGCAGCATATTTCACTCACTGCAACCTTCAAACACCTCATTTAAGGCTTGCCCTAGTGAATGCAATGAGTGTCTGCTTCAAGGCTAAAAACATTGCCACAGCTGCTAATTTTGCCAGGAGGCTACTTGAAACCAATCCAACCAGTGAAAACCAAGCTAAGACAGCGAGACAAGTACTAGCTGCTGCAGAAAAGAATATGACTGATGCTACACAGCTGAACTATGACTTCCGAAACCCATTTGTGATCTGTGGCGCCACATATGTGCCAATCTATCGAGGACAGAAGGATATCTCTTGCCCTTACTGTAGTTCCAGGTTCGTGCCAAGCCAAGAGGGTCAGCTGTGTACTGTTTGTGATCTTGCAGCCATTGGCGCCGATGCTTCTGGTTTACTGTGCTCTCCTTCCCAAGTGCGGTGATCAAACTACTGGGCTAGGACCTGGTTTCAACCTCAGTTTTGGGTCACCTTTTTTAAGGAGTGCGATTTGTTGGTCCATCAGTTTTAAGCAGGTAAAGATAATTGACAGCAATGAAGGACTTATTTTTATGTATCTCCTTTTTGAGTTTGTCTTCTTTTTCCTCTCCTTTAGTTTATTTTGATTTTTATTATAAGAAGCATACTTCAGTTCTTTTACTGTTGCCTATTCTTGTTAGTTTATAGGCGAGAATACTTGGCTTTTGCTTATGTTATTACTATAGGGAGGACAAATGTACTTGTGAATGCATGCGGACGTCATTGGCTACATGCTTTTTATTTCTTTGATAAAAGTCGGGGTGCTTATTGATTGGCTATGAAATTAATATTTTACTTTGAATAGTTATCGAATTATCAACATAATTGATGTCAATTTCTAAGAGCTGTATGTGAAAATGATTTAGACTTGTTCATTTTGGTGATAAAGGATAATATTGGTTTTTTAATCATTTTAATTTAATGCTGCTAAAATTTTATATAGGGCTTTGCATGTCTATCATGGGAACTAGTGTCACAAATGGTATGGTGATTTTTCTGAGGAATTTTTATGGCCTTTGTGGGATGTTACTCATTATGCTGTTCTTAGCAGTTTGATAAGGACATAAATTCCAATTCTTCTATTACTTAATGTGAGGGCTTCCGGAAATGTTTCTAAAAGTGTTTTTTAAATCATAAAGCTTGCTTGAACTTGATGGATCCAATGATTAATTCACCTAAACTTGTATTTTAAAAAAAAGGGGCACTTCAATATTTGCTACAGGAGAAACACATGGTTTCATTTGATGGGGAAGAAGCAAGAGACCTTCTCTTAGATGAATTGTGAAAAATACGATGATATTCAAATATAAATGTCATATTTGATATTATCAGTTATCTTTATTATATTTTTATAACAAATATGCAATAATCATTCCCCAGATTCTCTTTCTGCCTACAACACACCCACACGCATATATATATATATATATATATATATATATATATATGGAGAATGCATGGAATTGTTCATTCTATAGTGTTATGAACATTAAACTTTTCATTCCTAATCCTTTCAGTTCCAATTCGAACTCTCTCTCTTTTTATTCAAGTCTCCCTCTCTTCAAGTGTCATATTGCAGTAAATTAAAAAACTTCTTTCCTTCTCTCCACTTTTACAATTTTTCCCTTGAATGATAAAAATATGACACTAGTTACAAATATTAACACTTCAAGCACTACATCGAAAGAAATTAGAAAAGTTTTTTTAGTTAAATTTTGGTTATAATGTTTTGATTTTGTTCTGTCTTGAGTCAATATTTTTATATTTTTGTGAAGATTTTGGATTTGTGTGAAAAGGGGGAATATAGTGACAAATAATTTTTTTTAATGTAAAATTAACCACGGTGTATATTCACAAGCTATTAACGATTTCATTGCCGGGCTTTTTTAATAAAAAGAAAATTACTTTCATCCAGTCACGTGAATAATAAATAATGATGATGAAGATAATTATAACCATGGTGATGGTGATGGTGATGATATAACAGTGACATGTTTTAATATGATTTTTATGAATATGATGCCATCCAATTCTTAAGTAAAAAAATGTGCCCGTTTGCCTAGAATATCTTTTTTACTTGTGCATTATAAATATGGTTGATGAAAATCCTCTTCCGTGCAATCAATAGGGATATTTTAAAGAAAAAATAATAAATTTGGTAAATAAAGTAAATTGAGGATTTATATTTAAAAACAAAGTAAACATTTTATCAAGCTCATATATTTTTAGAATCAAAGGTAGTACGCTAGTGCTATATAATTTAGACCGTTTGGATTAAATTTGAATTGTTCAGTTTAATTTAAAAACGATGGGAGTTTGTCTTTAAAATGATGAGAGATTGGGAGGAACATGTGCCCATGATGGGATATAAGTGCTTTTCACATATGTTGAGATAAGATTCCACTCACATACTTACCTCATATATCATAAATCATGATTTAATAGTATTTATAACTTAAAAATAAATTATCCCAAATAAATATTAAAGATGTTTTGCCTAATAACCAGCACCCACTAATTCCATCCAGAAACAATTCTCTCAAGATTATACATTTATGCTCTTGGGAAAAAATGAACCTTGCTCATCTTGTCAATGGCAATAAATGCAAGCGGAATAACGTAACGATGGAGGGCAATATTTTTATTGCAAAAACTAGTGAGGATGTTAAAAAGACTTGGCTCCCAACCTCTAGTTGGAAGTCAAGGTGATTAACGGTATATTTGGGTTAACAGTAGTAGAAGTGATTTTTTTTTTTTTAATTTGATTTTTATGAAAGTTAGATAGGATAAAAGTCAGGTTATAAATGTGATTTGTGTTTGGATTGGTGGTGATAGAAGTGACTTTTTTTTTTGAAAAAACCAAATTTTTGAGCTTCTTCTCAAAAGCTGTTTTTGAAAAAAAAGTATAATTGTCCAAACGCCAACCTAAATACCCTAAGACGACACCACTAGACTTTTTTTTTTTTTTTTAAAAAGCCACTTTTAAGCATATTTTAGGACGGCAAACGCGATCCCAAATAGGCCCTTAAGTGCATTGCTAAATTGTCGTATCCAGAGCTGAAGAGAATCTTGAATAAGTTTTATGGTTGTATTTGCATTTTTTTTTCTAAGTACAAGTATCTTCTAATTGGAAGACAATTCTATTCGAGATATTGTTAGGCATTAAATATAAATGCCTTTTTCAGGGGATTCAAAACTTAACTTAGTTGTATTTAAATTTGAGACCAAATACTTATTTGAGAATTTTTAAAAATTAATTTTTTTAAAATATTTTTTTTAGGGTAAAGGTACTAAAATGACTATAAACTTTTGTGAAAAGTATAACTGTAACCATAAACTATTTTTTGGAGTAGAAGTAAACATAAACATTATAAAAGAGGGCAAAAGTAACCACGACGTTAATGGATGTTAATATACGTTAATGTGAACTTTTTAACAAAATGTTAAGATACTAAAATAGCCATTAACTAATAACAAAAGTGCAAAAGTAACCATAAATTTTTTTTTTATATGCAAAAATAACTTGTTGAACATTAATTCATAATTTTTTTTTGGCTTTTATGTTAATAGTGTTTTATCAATTTGGGGGTTAAAATGACAAAATTTATGAATTAATATTTAAGAAGTCGACTTTTTTTTTATTTTGGCAAGAATTACGAAACGAAAGAAAATTATCACCTAACTCCAAAAGATAAAATCAAGGTAATTAAACCTGGATCTGTCAGTGAATCGACTGGGGTACTAGGTCAAGGGTCAGTGAGTTAGACCAGAACTAAACTAAGACCAAACCGGTGAGAAAGGGAAAATTTTAGGTTTATAGTATGAAATTCTAAAGGAAAAATTTTAAAATTTTTTTTTAAAAAAATAATTAAAAACTTGACTCGTATTACTGACTGGTTGGCCGGTTTCCGGTCCAGTTCGGGTCCGATAACCATGATAAAATCCCTAAAATTAATTATAAAATTGGTGACTTTTTGAACATTAATTTATAAGTTTTTTTTTTTTTTTTTTTTTAACTTTTGTCATTTTAATCGCCAAATTGATAAAAACACTCATAACACAAAAGTAAAAAAAATATGAATTAATGTTTAAGAAGTTACTTTTGCATCCAAAAAAAAAGTTTGTGATTACTTTTGCACTTTTAGTATTAGTTAATGACTATTTTAGCACCTTAACATTTTGCTAAAAAGTTCACAATTAACGGACGTTAACATCGTGGTTACTTTTGCCCGCTTTTATAATACTTATGGTTACTTTTACTTCAAAAAATAGTTTATGGTTATAGTTGCACTTTTCACAAAAGGTTATGGTCATTTTAGTATATTTATCCTTTTTTTTAAGTCGAGACAAAGCTCATATAATATGTTAATCTTATAAATCATAAAGTCATGTCCAAAAAAAACCAGTGTAATTAGATCCGGAACGGACTAGTCAGTTTAGCCTAAAAACCGCCGAACAGGACAATAGACCGGTCTTGTCTGATTTTTTTTTTTAAAATCAATTTTTTTAATTTTTTTCTTTAGAATTTCATATTAATAAGCCTAAAATCTTCAATTTATCAAGTTTGGTTCTTATTTATCTCCGATTTGACCTCAATCTGATGTATTGACTCTTAATTCAATACCCCAATTAATAACCGATGGGGTTTGATTACTATAAAAAAACTGAAACAAACGTGTACAGACCCTCATTCGGATCTGGCAAATTATAACCACACCCAATCACCCATACTCGGAGGGAGGGGTAAAAACGTCATGTTGTTCATTGTTTCCTTCCATCTTATCACAAAAAAGTGTAAAGTGCTGAACGTTACTTATTGATAAAAACTTACACGTGGTAATTGCCTATTGGGTTCAGCACGTAAGGTTTCGTTTAATTGGGACACATCTCATCTTTCTCCCACAAGCAACTCCTTTATAAATCTAAGCAAGCACCAAAAACCAAAGGCACATTCGCATCACAAAGAGATCAAAAAAGAAAGAGAGGTTACTAACTTGCAATGGAAAGCACTTCTTCTGTTGAGTTCCTTCTCCTCCAAGAAGTTCAATTCTTGGAAGTGAACGACGAACTTCTCTCCCAGTGGGAATTTGTCAACGTTTTGGATTCTGAAGAAGCACTAGAAGAAGAAGAAGACGATGCAGATGGTGACAGCGTTCCCCAGCAAACTGCTTCGTGGGTTTCTTCGATTTCTTGTTCCGTTTCTCCCGATTCAGGCGGGATCAACGGCATTCGGTATCACCTTCCTCATTTCGATGCCCCGAAACTGAAGGACCAGCCTGATGACGCCGATGATAGCAATGGTGATCGGCGTTTTGATGATGTTGAGGGTGCGATCGATGATGGATCTCAATGTGGTGATGATGATCCAGGCGGTTACGGTGGGGATGACTATGAGGATACGGATGATTATGATGGCTACGATCTGGACGATGAGCTCGTTCCGTGGTCTGTGAACGCTAAATTTGGGAGGCAGAGGATGAGGAAATTGGGGAAAAGGGCATTTTCGAAGATGAACAATTCCAAGAGGTCGCCTTATCTGTTCGTGAGGCCTGGGTGTGTTCGTGGCAAGCATGGGATGGGTCTTAAGCACAATTACTAGCGTTTAAGCGCAAGGTATTTTGGAGACTCATCTTTTCAAGAAAGAGTCGTGAATTTAGGGGTAATCTGCAATTGATCCTTAGGATAAGAAAGCACGTCTTTCTTTTATGTGGATGCCATTGTTATGTATATATAGTTACATATTTGATGGAATAGTTGTTTTTCCTTTCATGTTGTTTGGTCAATTTCTGGGATCAATGAGAAATGCTTCTGATCTGATTGTAGAAATTTGACAGGAAATAGGCATCCTGAATAAAAGATCAAGGTGTTTGAATTGAAATAACTGTTTTGTCTTCTTAAGCCTATAACTCTGTTCAAGTTGGGGAATCACTGGTTTATATCTCCCCGCCTCAGATTTGTTATGGCCAGGCGTGGAAGATGGAAAATTTGGTATTTTGGGGATGTGCATCTTTTGTTTGTGAAGTTCATATTCTCATTTTGCCGACTCTGCAAATCGAATCAGATCATGCATTTTTAGTTATGGATTGAGGAGGCCTTTACTTACGAAAGAAGCATGTCACAATCGTGATATGGAAAATATGGTTAGAAAGTTTGATATCTGATTGGAAGTAGATGTCACTAATTTAAACCAGGATTGACTAACTTAAGAAGTCTACGTTTTTGTCGGGTATCCAAACATTTCAAAGAGTCTTGTTCCTTTTGATTTTTCTGCTGCCAGAAGTTGTAACTTCCAACTGGATTCTACTTAATCAATTATAGATCCATGTGCTGGCTTCACGCGTCAAGTAATGACTTACTTATGTGTTAAGAAGACGACTAAATTTTACAATGCCTTCGCCACCCAACAACTTAGCAGAGTCTTTTTGAAGAGGCAAACAAAGCAAAAAAGTGTTTGTAACTTTTACATCTTTGCTCATATTTAGTTATATTAAGATTTTAGCTTTGCCTTGTTTGCTGGGAAAATCGTACGACAGCCCCTGCTGCCTTTTCCCTTCATTATAGGGAAAAAAATGCCTTCTGGTTATGGTAGTGAACACAAAGTAGATGAATTGAAAAATGAACAAAAGTATAACAGTGATGGTCTGATGGAAACTGAATATCGTTGCGCTTCAACGTTCACTTTACCTTGTGAAGTACACTTTTGAAAGTAAACAGTTTCAAATCTACGGACTCTTGAATTGCATTATTGAAACTGGTGCAGAAGAAGCCTTCTCAAAAGTATGCAAAATTGGAAATGGATCCTTTCTTGTGAAAAAAAAGACGGGTAACTGAAGATCATCTCTTCCAAGTCTATGCACCATTCATCAACTTTCCTAACCTCTTGCTGTGAACGTCACTTTCTTCAATCCCTTTTCTGTCTTCATTTCAGTTTCCTTTTTAACGTTTATTGCATACTCAAAGGCCCTTTTTCAGTCTTCTCTAAGACATTAAGACAGAGATTCACTGGAGAAAGTTTTAACAAATCATTTTGTTGAAGATAACAAGTACACGCATCAATAAATTAATGATTAATTAAGCAGAATAAAGTTGGAAGTTACGTTCGTCTTCTTATCAACTTGTGTGTTTCCCTTATGTTTTATGATAAAATTTAAAATGCACAATAATTTGATATTAAATAAAACACAACAATAGCTTACAATTGGAGGGTTCCCTACTCCTCCTCCTCTTTAATTTTTTTTCTTTTAATTTTTGAACTATTTAAATTAAATGCAAACATTTGATATATACTTTTTTTCAAAAATTTCAACATCTTAACAACTGTTATTTATTTATTTAAAAATGAGTCATCTATATTTAATTTGGACAAGTCATAGATTGAAAAATAAAAGTCAATAAAAGAGAGATAAAGTATATACAGACATCAGGTTAATTATGACACCCATGATTTGTACCCAAAAAAGATTATGGCACACATGATCATATATATATATATATATGGAAAATCTCAGAAAAGGTTCAATTAAAATAGAAAAAAGACAAATCAGGAAGTTCAATATTATAAATCCTAAGTCAGACCTATGAGAGGAATATTTGATTTGTAAATGTTTCCAAATGATCAATCTGCCCCTGATAGCATTTAGGGAGCTCAAGTTGTCAATAATTTCTCTTGAAGTTGTTAATTGTGATTCTTATATTGTTATTCTGTATACTTAAGTTGATTATGCATCGCAATAACAACATTAGTATACATATTGATAACTTGAGCTCTCTAAATACCAACAACCTTATAGGTAATATTTTGAAACCATACATGTCAAGTTTCACTTACTGATATATAGAGAATAATAATTTAAGAATCGCAATTGACAATTTTAATATACATATTAACAACTTGAACTCTTTAAATGCTGTTAAGGGCAATTGGTCATTTGAAAACATTTACAAATCATAAATTCTTCTCACAGATCTAACTTGAGATTTGTGATCTTGGACTTTATAATTTATCTTTTCCCTAAAGGAATTTTTCTGAGACTTTCCCATATATATATATATATATATATATAAGGATGGATCAAAACATACATATGTGTGGTTGGAATACAACAAAGAGGCCCAAGAAGGGACATTGATAATCCAATACATGATACTCGGGGTCCTACTTTTATAAAATTATCCATATAAATGCCTGAAACTACATTGGCATATGGTTTGAAAACCATATTTTACTTTTTGCGACACTCTTGTTGCTTAGTGCCTCAAAAGTCAAAACTCTGTTCCAAACATGCTTGAAATTCACGTGTACGGAGATAAAACCCTCTTCTCTTTCCTCTACTTTCTTCTTGCGCTACATTAATTTGGGGGGGGGGGGTGAAGCTATCTTGATTATTGAGAGATGAAATTATCAAAAACCGGCGCAAAATACAAAAGCTACTGCTCATGCTTGAATTAATAATTATTGCTATATGAATAATAAAATCCGATCCATTTCTTTTCCGGGCATGAACTGGTTATTAAACTCCAAACAGGCCAAAGTGGAGGTGAATCTTGAAACACACAAAAGAATCAATTCTCTTACAATGATGTGCTCCTATATATATATATATATATAAAGCTCTCAAAAGCATATATTACATCTTAGAGAGAGAGAGAGAGAGAGAGGGTCTGGTTTGTTGCTTAATAAGAGGAATCACTGAGACAACCTGACAAGCGACCAAAAGTTAAAACAGAAACAGGCCAAGAAAGAAGAGAAAAAGGGAAGTGAAAGATGTTGAGAGAGATGATAAGAGAAGGAAAAGGAAGAGAAGTGACCAAATGCCAAGACTGTGGGAACCAAGCAAAGAAGGGCTGTGAATTCATGAGATGCAGAACTTGCTGCAACAACAAAGGCTTTCGCTGCCAAACTCATATCAACAGTACTTGGGTTCCTACCTCTAGGGGACGCCACCTTCACCCTCAATCCCTCGCTCACTCTCATAATCCATCTCCAGGTACACATATTTTGATTTAAGTGAAGAACAGGATGTTGTTAGTTTATACCAAAGAAACAATTAATGGCCATGTACGTGTCTGGTTTAATTAGGAATAGAGGAACTGAAT
Source organism: Inga laurina (assembly GCA_963855925.1). Classification (NCBI taxonomy): domain Eukaryota; kingdom Viridiplantae; phylum Streptophyta; class Magnoliopsida; order Fabales; family Fabaceae; genus Inga; species Inga laurina. The sequence goes on along the minus strand of OY979702.1, from coordinate 59,544,902 downwards.
AAGCTGCCGGCTGCGATGAGTTCGGCGGTGGAGTTCCGGTGCGTTCGGGTGCGTTCGGAGGATGATACGGTGGACGAGTATGCATATCAAACGTCTGTGAATATAGGAGGACGCGTGTTTAGTGGTGTTCTTTATGATCAAGGCCCTGAAAGCTTATTCTCCTATAATAATAATTACAACGTTGGTGCTCAAACTTCGTCCAAAGCCCCTTTGAATCTGATTCATCATCAGCACGGTGACCATTTCATGGACACTTCAATGATCCAATCCCATGATGTTGCTCATGCTGCCACTTCTACCGTGCCTCCATTAATGATCTCACATGCCTCTTCTACTGAGCAATTTTCTTCTTCTTTGTCCTATCCTCTTTCACTTGGAACCTTTAGGCCTTCTGTATCATATTTCACTCAACCAAAGACTTAATTCCTAGTGTCTTTTCGGGGTCTTGAATAATAATAAGTTTGACGATTTATTTGACAAGGTATGCAGAATACCCACACACACACACGTGTGTGCAGGAAGAACATGCTGGTTTATGTTACTAATTAAATTCTTGTGTCGTTGGCGCTATATATTAAGCTAGCTTCTGAGTAGATAATGATCTTGATCGATATAGTACAGAACTTGATATGTTTTTAAGTGTCTAATTATTTTCGTTGCTCCTACTTTTCTTATGTTTCATGCTATGACTCTGTGTTTTTCCTATTTGTTCTTTGGATCCAAAAGCATAAGTAGTAATTGATCATGATAAAATATTGTTCCTCCCAAGGTTTAATTTCAAGGTAATGAATATAACTCAAACTTTAATTTGTCGTGAGTATTAATATATATATATATATATATATCTCTCACATCTCACTTATATGGGTTTAGGGTCTCTCATTCCTTACCGTCTTGTACCTTTTTCTTTTGATTATCATCATCTCTCTCATCACTTGAAGTCTTAGCTGTCAAGATATATACCAGACGCAGATTAATGAGTCAAATAATTGATGCAAAGTGAGAAAGATTTATCCTTTTGACCTGACGGTACAGGGGTTGAAAAAAATGGATGACTCAATTATGTATATATACTCCCTCTAATCTTTATTATAAGGCACGGACTATCAATTCTCACAAATTAATAAAAACAATTAAAAACATTAAAGATGTCCCAAAATTCAAGTGATTTTTAATATTACACTTACTAACTACACTAAATTAAAATATTATATCAATTATTATTCTCTCTCACTATTTTTATTAAATATGAGCAGACATAGAAAAATAAAATAAATGCACCTTGAAAATTTATAAGTGTCTTATAAAAAATACCAAAAATATTTATTAATTAGTGACTTATAATAAATATAAGAAATACCAAAAATACTTAGTGTGTGTTTGATATTGCTTATTGGGGGTTAATAAGCACTTATTTCGTTAAGTCGAAATAAAACTTCTCTCACATATTTACTTCGTATACCGTAAATTATAATTTATAAATACATATTATCTAAAAATAAATTATTACAAACAAACACAATTAGTGACTTATAATAACTTCAACACGTAAGTATATAATTATAGGTAGGTTTTGCAATTTGTCTTGTTTCGCCGGCCGAGCTTCGAGTCTGCTTTGTCCATTATGAGGCACTATGCCCGCTTGAACCAAAAGTTGGGTTCATTGGTTCAAGTACCAAGAGTTGAATACTTTAACAGACACGTATAGATATAGCCTTTAGCATTGTGTGTCTATATAGACCTTCATCAAATCCCAAGTTTCCAGATAGGAACAACCTTACTTTACGGTTTATACTCCATATATATACATGCGCCCCATAAATTTGCTTTAACTTTTTGTTTGTTTCAACTTTCAATAATAAACATCAAATTAATTAAACAGCATACTTAACAGAGAAAATTAAAATGAAAAATATATTCATTAAATAGGTAAACAGCAAACACTTAACCACACTCACGCACTCACACACACAGCATCACACATAATGTGTATATATACTTGAGCTTGCTTTTGCCTGCATGTACTTAGAAATTTATATACGAACTGTTAGTTTCATCCTGGGTACATCCGAAGGAAGCTCAATTAAGAAGTATCGGAACTATATAGTAGTATTGAACATATATATAACTATCCGATATGATACACACACACACACACACACACGATTTAACATCTCTCTCTCTCTCTCTCTCTCTCTCTCTCTCTCTGTGACAAAGCACAAATTGTAGAGAGATATCTATGATGAAGGAAGAGGAATCTCATGGAGCTTTCTTAGTTCAAAGAGTTAGCTTCTGCAGTAAAGTATAGTAGATAGAAGGAGTGCATGCATCCAAGCTTTTATAGAAACATGAGTCACAGACACTAAACTTTAAGGAATATTGCTTGATACTCTCATTTACACACACACACACACATAGACACAACACTATACCTTATTAAGGACAATAGGATATATCCTTTCGCACTTGGAATATAGACACATATATTATCATATTATATGTACCTAATAAAGCTGTCTAACTACCAGTATTATATACTCCATAATTCACTCTCACAAGGAATATATCATTTATATTTGTCATTTTTTCTCCAAACTATTTTTTCTAACTTATAAATTGACATATAATATAAAGATACACAACATATGATATAATTAAATAATTTATTTAGCTTCCTTAATTTTTTTTTAAAAAAGTTAAATATGTCTTATGTTTAGGATCGGAAGTAGTACTACATAATCCACTCTCACACCCACCAGCCGCACGATCAAACAAGAGGAGTATTAATTAATTAACAAATATTTTAAATTGCCCTCTACTTTCGAAAATAAATTACAAATACTATAGCAAAAACATCATTTTTATCACATCGCTCTATTAAAGGAAAAAAACAAGTTACAATACAAGAAAAGCACGCATTAATTGTATTGGCACTTGATCCCTAAAATTTTTTAATTATATTATTCTCTCAGCTTGGTATATATGATTTATAATTAAAATAATCTCTTTTAATTTATTACGATATGTTTAATCGGATAAAATTGTTTAGAATACCATGTCCACTCCAACTAAAGTAACATGCATGGCAAGCACGCTCTGATGCCTTTAACTTACTATAATAGACCTCCAGAAGATGCTGATCTGACAAAATATAATTGTACGTACAGAAAGATGCTGGAACCAAAGCCACTTTTAAAACAAAGAATTTAACTACGCGGCTTCAAAATATTTGTCCTCTTCCTGACAAGACAGTGTGTAGAGGGAGAGTTCTTTTTCTTAATTAATACCATAGAGTTCTGATTCGTTTTCTCCACGTAATTTATATGTTAACATAAACATACTTCAATTAATTAAGGGAAAATTCTAAAAAACTACACTCAAGATATAAAAAGGACAAATCAGTACATCGAAATTCAGAAAAGACGAATCAGACGGGTGTAAGAAAAAGGAGGAATCTGGCATTTTGAAATTTCGGCCAAATTACGAAAATGCCCTTCAACACTTCAAGCCCACTTCAGAATAACAACATGATCCTCGGAATTAACACCTCCAGATTCGTTATTAACAACTTCAATTCTTCTTTTACAATTTACAAGTTTTAGGGCTAATAACACCACCGATCTTGCCATTAACAACTCCGGATTCGATATTAACAACTCCATTTTCTTCTTTCGCACTTAACAAATTTCAGGGCCAATAACACCATCGATCTCGCTATTAACAACTCCGGATTCGCCATTAACAACTCCTATGTTGTTATTCCGATTGAGGGCTGAAGGGCATTTTCGTCATTTGGCCGAAATTTCAAAATGCCAGATTCCTCTGCCCGTCTGACATAGCCTGATCTGTCCTTTTGCAATTTCAATGTACTGAATTGTCTTTTTGCTATTTCCAATGTAGTTTTTTGGAATTTTCCCATTAATTAATTTACCTTACAACCTGAAACTGTCTATTCTTTTTTTTTTTTTTGGGTGACATGAAACTGTCTATTCTGCATGTGGGAGAGAAGAGCTCATTTAATTAAAACTTTAAACCCATACCATACATACGGACTAAAAAGTGGTCAAATTTGAACAACAAATATCAAAGAATGAATGTTTTTTTGGACATAAAGAGTGAATATTTTTTACTAAGGATATTTAACCTTTTATTGGAAACAATTATGTTCAAGGCATTGTTGCCAAAGTATATTCACTACAAAAAATCATTGAATTTCTAACAGAATTTATTACGGAATTCAGAGTTTTTGATGGAATTTCCAACGAAATGAATTCTATCGCTAATAATAGCGTGACAAACCAATTTCTGATGGAATTCATATTCCATCTAAAATTGCGACAGAATTAATTCTATTTATTTGCGACGAAATTGAATTGCGACGGAAATTCCTTCTCAAACTCTACGGAATTCAAAGTTTTTGATGGAATTTCCAATGGAATGAATTCTGTCGCTGATAATAACGTGACAAACCAATTTCCGATGGAATTTATATTACCACATGGTGCAACCTACCTCTGCCACGTGGCACAACCTCTTTTTTCCTAAAAATACAACTCAATTTGCCCTTCTTTGATTCAAACCTACAACCTCATCCGTACATGTGCAATGTCTTACCAGATGGGCTCGACTGCTTTGATGTTTTATTATTACACAATTATATATATATAATCTTATTATATATAATCAATTATTTATAAATATATATTTGTTTCTTATATATAAATGTAATAATAATATAAAATAATTTTATATATTCTTATAGTTTTAATATAAATCAACTTCAAATTAAAAAATTTTACATCTTAAATAAATTTCATATGACTATATTTTTGTCTAATTTCTAAAATTAATTTTTTATTAAAATTAATTAATAACTAATAAATAATCACTAACTATAATTTTTATTAATATTAATTAATAACTAATAAATTTTATTTTTTATAAATAAATTTTCATATAACCATTTTGCCCCTACAAGGACCAAAACCATGGTTAAAAATTTGAGAAGTCAAAACCAAAATGAGAAAAAATTTGAAGGATGAAATATGGTATTAATTCTAATTTTTAATTATTTATATAACTAATAATATCATAATTTTAATTTTTATAAATAAATTTTTTAAAAATTAAATTTAATTAAAAATAATAATTTTTTAATTTTTCCGACGGAATTACAGTGGAAAATTGAAAAAAATATTTTCCGTGGTTAAGTTCGTGACAAATTTTGCCACAGAAAAAATTCCTTCAAAAATTCCGCTGCAAACCTAATAATAGAAAGTATTAGAATTTGTATTAGCTATATTGTGAGAGATTAGCTCCTCAGGTAGACCCAACCTATTAATAGAAAGCGAATGCTTCAACAAATAACGAACATGAATGAGGATCCGGGTTGGAGCAATACAAAAACAACAAAGATTGTTGAGTCATTGTTTTGTCCTTCATTATAAGCGACACAAACCTGTACTGGAAACTTTCATTTAAGGTCTTCTCATCCAGAAGAGCTATGACAAGTCAGGGATATTATATGTACTTGTTTGGAATAACTTATTTTTAGATAATAAGTGTTTATAAATCGTGATTCACGGTATACGAGATAAGTATGTAAGAGAAGTTTTATCTTGGCTTACGTAATAAGTACTTATATTCAAAAAAATAAGTGTTCCCAAATATGCACAATATCTAATATTGTTCACTAGAATATAATAAATAGTGTCTATCCTTATGACTTATGAGCGACACAAAACTGTAGACGTTTCCACTAAATGTATATATAGGATTATTGGCAAAAGAAAAAGTATATATAGGATTAAAATTTTTCGAGTTTACACATTTTTATTAGAAATTTGTGATTGATACATAAATGTAACAGCAAATATTTCTTGAAATGTGATAGGGACGAAGAACGGCGCAATAATGTTACAAAAAAGAGAGACTTGGACTTCTAATGATGCCCTCGAAAGTCGAAACACATCGACAAATTTAAAGTTAATTTTAAAATTTTTAAAATTATATATCTGAGCCAAGTGTGTAGAATAAAAATTTTTTAAAATTGATTACTTCCACCTGAAAAAGAGAGAGACAAAAGACAGAGTACATGCTTTGAAAAATGAACAAATGTAAGCACACAAAGTATATGATTTGAATAACAAATAAGTGTCAGAATTGAAAAATGAACAAGTGTAACGTAGATGGGCATTAAATTCAAGATATAATATCAATAATAACTCTAACTAAACTATATATGTGTGCTAGTTACCTGAAGATGCTGCCGCCTTATCTCAGCTAGAAGAATTTACTTCAATAAAATTAATTTCCAGACCACACTGAATGTCGGTAACTTGAAACTATCAACTCAAGCTTATTACAGTCAAAGCCCAAAGTAAATCATTCTTATAAATCAGAGCTTCAACCCTATGTTAAGACAACTTGGAATAGGGCAAGTCAAAAAGTAAATCATTTTCAAAATCAAGGGTGATTCAAATGTGTCTCCTCCACCAGAATGATGCCATTCTCATATCCAAACATCTTCAGAATGAACATTGAAAAGAAACCTAAAATTTGAAATGGGAAGAGAAAAAAGAAGGGAAGCAACCTTTTTTACAAAAAGATGATATGATGACATACAATACAGGAGAACAGGTGCTTACCCGGGAGTAAACCTCATAACTTTACCAACCCTTTGCTCTGGGTATCCATACTTCACCTATTAATATCTGGAGTCCCAAAATTTGAATACAGTTGACGAGTTGCAGTGAAACATATGAAAAGTAACAAAATTGCATGTGGTATCTCTTATAAAATTAAAGATACTTCAATATCAGACAACAGCATATAAGGTTTACAACTGGATAAGACAATTTGAAAAAGGAAACAAAACATTTCAACTTGTGCAAAAAACTGCCATATTAAAGAACAGGCTGAGAACTTGTGCCGCATATATTATTATTCATACAGACATTTGAAAAAGGAAAATCAACATTTAAGATCACATTGCTACTTTCTTCAATCTCTAAGATTTACACAAGAGTTAATATTCAGTTGATAGCTAAAAACTGATAACAAAAAGTTCATAAGCTAGTGAGTGGCCACTCTCATCAAGACATGCCTAAGCTCTAGCTACCAAATGTGTACTTTTCCACAAGTCCACCATCAATTAAAAAGAGTGTCAAACTAGTAAACGATTTTATTTCTATTTAGTTATATCTTCGCTAATTTTCCAAGTGTACGTGAGTTCTCCTTTCTATCTTTAGTATCAGCACTTTTTAGGGTTGCACTGACATGATGCATGATTATGTTTTCTTTCCTTTACTTGTAACCCTGGAAGCTTGACTTGAAGAAAACAGCATAAATGCATGTATACATATCTTGCAGACATGAAAATTAACCCTAAAAATCACTCAATGTTGGTCAATTGGGTAGGTCTCAAGTGCAAATCTATATTCTTGACAACTAAATATTCATTACCAACAGTAAAATTCAAGGAATGATAGGAAATGAAAGGAAGAAAGCACTCATGCTTAATCTGTGGAATCCACAAGCACATTTCATCCATTATTAATTTAACCCATTCGAAAAACCATGAAAAAAAATCAGAAAGAAAAGAAGAAAAATAAGAAAGTGATATCAAACCAAAACTACAGCTTGGTGTATTGCCTTAAGGAAAAAAAAAAACTAACCTAAAAGTCACCGTTGAAAGTATGGTTTTTAAATGTCGCCGTTGAAAATGGAACTTTCAGCGGCGAAGTGACATGCAGAGGAACCAAATGATGTACATAGAGATACCTCACATTCCCAATGGCAGAGGAAGTGATATGCAGAGTTGCCAGGCGGCTTGGCGGAGCTCAGCTTTGCGAACCAAACACAATGAAGGTTCCAAAAATTTCTTTCTTTTCCTTCCCTGAATTTTTTCATAAAGAAGAAAAATGAGAAAGTGGTATCAAACAAAAGCACCTACTACCACAGCTTGGTGAATAGCCTTTTAGCTTGCCTGTATATTCAGAAAAATATAGTGGATTAGTGGCTGAAACATTGGTCCTACAATTATTCTGGCAGATCATCGACAGAATCAACTATGTTCCTAATTTCAAAGTCCAAGCACAATGTATGATTGTAAATGACTTCAAGGGTTATATATGAATTTGGGGAATAGGCTTTTAAGCCTATTTAAAGGCCTGTATTTTAAGTAGGCAGTTAAAAAGGCATTAGGCCTTATCAGACTTTTTGAGGGCCCAAGCTTAGATATAAAAAAAACTTGTATACATGCTTAGGCCCAGGTTCAATCGTTAAAAACACTTTAGGAAAAAAACACGTCTTTTAGATTGGTTCAAAATGAGAATTCGCATGAATCTTAAAAATAGTTCAGATGAAGAGTATTTAATTTTAAAAACACTTCAACAAAAATATCTGGAAGCACAAATAAGACCATACCCAAGAGATTTACATATGGAAATTGTGAAAATGAAACTGGAGTGGGGTTCCTCTTAGCACACTCGCGGCAGAATGAAACTATGAAAATATTTGGGTCATGACATGAAAAATGAAGGAACAAGTTCAGGGATTGAAGTAGAAGTTCCAAGGTTCTGAAACACGGACTAACCATTGAATAGGTCAGGGCATTGAATCAAGGGTTAGTGGGTTAAACCGGAGTCAACTTGGCCAAACCTATAAGGTATAAAAAATTGAAAAATAATTTAATTTCTCATCACACCATCCAAAATTACAAATACTATATATCATTTTAATACATTGAATCACTAGCAAAATAATCATATACTCGTCAAATATTCACACCTACATGACAACGAAATATTCCTACCTACATGATAACAAAATATTTCCACTTTCAATCACTAAACTAATAATCATCAACATCAACATCATTCAACTCTCTTAGTATTGAGACATCAGGAGGTGGATCTGTAGGGGGAAAAGTAAAGGCACTAGGAGCAACATGATCATCATTTAAAGATGGAGACCCATCAACATCATCATCACCTATATATGAAAGGAATAGAATTATTAATACTTATGTTAAAAAACATAGTTACATTCTTTTGTGTAAGAATATAATATTAAATTATAGAAGAGATAGTTATAAACCTCCAAAATCTCTACCCATTTGTTCAAGGTGAAGATTTGTCGCTTCTACATCATCAAATTAAGGAGTTGAATCTTCTTCAAGCACTCGAAAATCTAGTTTATCAATTGATTTATAATCAACGACAACATAATTATCTTTCTTATTCTTTATTTGATTCCTATAATGCCAACATGAAAGAAGATCAACATTAATGAAATGTATATTACTATATTTAATAAAATTGTAAAACAACAATTCAAAAGTCATGACTTTTAAGACTATCTAAAATTTAACCTCATATTGTAGTTTGTGAAAACCAAATCATCAAGCCTTTGATGATCCATTCTGTTTCTTCTTTTACTATATATGAATACACTTAAACAAGCTCCAATTTCTTTCACAACCAGAAGAAGTTTGACTAAGAACATGTATGCCAATTTGTTGCAAATCCTATACTGAACCCCTGTAGTACAACCATCACTCATATGCAAAATAAAATAAAAGACATTTAATATATATTAATATCATAATATATGCTTTTGAATATGAAATTTAATATATTTACGAGGGACTAGTGTAACCCCTTGCCTTGATAACTGTAATTATAATTCAAAAATGCTTAATTAAAATGAAATAAAGACCAATGGATAATTAAACTTGTTTCAATCCCTTCCTGACGGTAGGGTTTTCACAAATTCTTTCAAAACTTCATCCCTTCCCTGGTCTCAATTTTTATATTTCGAATATAATTACCTATGCAGTTAGTCGCATTCAAATATATTAGAGTGTATAATCAAGTCCCGGCAACTCCCGGGATTCATTCACTAAGGGTTTAAAGTTTCCCATATAGGAGATTACAATACCATTCCAAAATATTATTTACATCCCCAAAAATAATATACAGTAATCCCAGATCCAAATGGATAACCAACAACCCAAAAGTAATATCCCTACAAGGTCTTAGCCGCTTCTAGTCGTCTGTTTCTCCTTGGAGCCACTTGCCCTGTCTGTAAGGTTAGTCAATGGAAAGAATGAGATTCAAGAGAATCCCAGTAGTAACAAATCACTTATATAGTATATAAACACACAACATGTAAGATCACGTTTAGCAGCAACACAATAATGCATGGTTCACGCCACACACGACAGCACTCACGGCTGTATACACAATACGACAGCTTTTGCTGTAATCTCTATACTCAATGCGACAGCTTACGCTGTAATCACTATGCTCAATGCGACAACTTACGCTGTAATGGCAGAAGTATCTCAAAGCATCACAAAGTATCTCAATGCATGACAACATACATACAATATTTTATACACAGTATAAGAGAAAGAGTCACTACCTTGTCCTTTCCTGACGTTCTCCGGCACTATTCGTTCATGATCAGGGCAAATGTCGAACCCTATAATCTAAAGTTAAGAATGACGGATTAATCTCTTATTCCAAGCACTTTCTTCTATAACACTTAAAGTTGGTTATCATTTGAACTCGTTAGGTAGCTACTAAAAGCTTAAACATATGCCTGAAGGGTTGAAAGAACTACCCCAAAGATCCTCTTTTCAGAAGAAAAATATCAATTTTTTGGCTGAATCACTCGAGTGAAGAAGGCCTCACTCGAGTGATGTCCTTATTCACACTCGAGTCCCAGCAAGTGAGACGCAGAAAGTGTGTACCCGAGAGCACCAACGCACCTTGGAGTGGCCAGTTCACTCAAGCACTATCCATGGCACCTGAGTGATGACACATATTCACCCGAGTCCCATCGAGTGAGGTGCAGGAAGTGACAACCCGAGAGCAACTAAAACCCCAAAGTGACAAGTGCACTCAAGCACTAACCCTAGCATTCTAGTGACCACCCAACACCCGCAAGTGCACATGCACACTCTTGACAATTTGCCTGCGAGTGTTAACCTAAGACACTCGTCCATAGTGCTACATGCACATACACTCGAGTGATGCCCTATGTACTCGAGTGATACCCCATACCACTCACAGATGAGGAAGTTCACTCATGATTTCTACCTAAGGACTTAACCAAAACACTGAAGAAGAAGCGAAAATATCATACTGCACTTGAGTGAGACCCTACCTCACTCTAGTGAGGCTTATCAGAAGCCAAAAAAGTAGTAATTGATATAACTTTCCAGACTTGCCTAATTTGATTCCAATGGTTCCAAAACCCATACCAAAACTCATTCCTATCTAAAATGTCACAATGAACCTATTGGGAACCTTAAAATATCCAAAATCATCTCCTAATAACAATTTTTGTCTTGGGTCAATACATTACATGCAAACCACCAATGACCAATCTTTTCCCTTTTAAATTTCAATAAAAAACAATGACACAACAACACATCCTAATACCATTTTCCACACATTACCATATATAATTCATCCATTTCCAATTCTCATGAAATCAGGGCAAAATTCCAAAAATTCCAAAACTCATTTAATGGTTACACAATTTAGATCAAAATGCTACTAACTCTTACCTCTTCCTTTTCCTAAGGTTGGTTCTTTGATTTATCAACCTTCAAATTTCTTCAAACACTAAAACATCACTTTACAAAAATCTGAAACCATAGCCATGAAGCCCTTACTATCATGAACAACTTTAAAGAATAATATTTGGGCCAAAGAGATCATTTACCAAGACAAAACTCACCTTTACACTTTCTATTTCCTTCTTCACTTGCACGAAAGGAAGAATAGAGAGAGAAATATGGAAATGATCAAGATGAACAGATTTCTCTTACCTCATACTCCCTTACCGAGTTTGAAAAGAAAGAGAGAGGGAAAGAGTTGAAAATTTGACCTTTATCCAATGGTCCATGCTTTGCCACTTGTCAAATCCTAGTTCTCTCTCCTATGAACTTACATAAACACATGTACACTCAATTCCACCTCTTGCTCATTCAATCCTAGCCATTGATCTCAAGTTACCTATGAGTCTCCTCTTCGGTAACTGACCAATTGGTCGGTAACATTACCATTTTGCCCCTGATTATCACAATATTTACTAAACCATCTTCAAACATATTTATATCACAATGCACATCATATTCTTCAAAAGTGTTTATTCATTAATAATTACATCACTTTTTGAAGTCATTAGCCTTTAATTACAATTCAGGATATTACAACTAGTTTTTTGGGTTTTTTTTCCAAATGAAACTTTAGCAAAGGATTCTTTACGTTCGAGGTAGACATTAATTTGCTTCATTATTGTAATATAATAATCAGCATTGCCAGGTGAGTTTGCCTCAAACACATCAATCACAACTTCCATACATCAATGCCTTATAACACAGTTAGAACTCTACAAGAATGCAAGATTTAACAAATATACCATTGCATGAAGTTCATTTTTCAAATATGCTTATCCCAACGACTATGAATAATATTCGTGTAAGGCATATATTGTTCCTTTTTCCTCTGAAAAAAGTCCTTGATTACAATTTTAGCCCTCTTCATGCCTCCATAGACATAAGGCATTGAAGGCTTCTCATCCAAATCAGCAATCTGATCAACAGAGATACAAGTCTCCAAACTTGAAAGCAATCATTCCAGAGCCGATTATCTAAAATGATTGCATTGAAAGTTTTCTCAGCTTCAGTGGTTGCTAACTTGTGCTGCAAAAAATGCTCATTAATAACCAAAGCCTATAAGTCATGTTTGTGTGAACATATATTATGAAGGGTGATGAATGTTATTGCAAATCTTGTTGTACTAGAACGCATAATTTCCTTTCAACTAAGTCTTTTTCTTAACCATGACAAGAAGACAAATGATTATATGCAAATACAGTGATTTTGGACACCTTCTTTGCAAGGTATGACACATGAGACATGGATGCAGTGTCTTTCAAAATAAGATTCAAACAGTGAGTTGCTCAAGGTGACCAATAAATTGTTTTATATTTCTTTTCCATTAATCTATCACATGCTACATAGTTTGCAGCGTTGTCAGTCACCATATGGACTATATTTTCAGGATCAACCCACTCAATAACTTCTCTGAACAATGAGCCAGAATAATTTGTTTGCATCTTTAACTAAATCTGAGGCATCAATAGATTTCACAAAAATCATGTCATGTACTAAATATACTAAGAAATTAATCAAATTTCATTGTCTAACATCTGTCCAACCATCAGCCATGAGTGTACAATCATTTTCTTTCCATTTAGCTTGATGGCTATCAATCACAAGTTGACATTCTTTTTTACAATCTCTCAACAAGCTAATTCTGTACTCATGATAACTGAGGACCTTAAACCTAGGCCCAATTGCAATAGCAGCATCAATAGCTTCTTAAAATATGGGACAATTCAATGCATTAAATGGAACACAATTCACATAAGACCATTAAGCAATAACCATTTTCACATTATATTGTGTTTCTTGACTTGCTCATGCACTCTTTGATGCTTGGTTAGGTATTAAGAGTTGTCCTAGATGCAAAATAATTGTCAATCCCCACACCCTTAGAATTTTTCCTTTTTGAAATAAATGCTTTTTCACTTTCTTTAGCCACATTGCCTTCATCTACATTATCACTAAGAACAGGATTTTCTTTGAACCTCCTACCAAAGATTCTTTCATTCTAGCACATACATCATGTGAAACTTTTTTACAAGAACTCTCTTGACCACTCATACTAGCTAAATGTTGTTTCAACCTATTTATCCCACCTCCCGTGTAATTTGAACCACATAAAAGGCATGTAAACACGTTTACTTAACAAAAACATATTCCCAAGTAAGGTTTGTTTTATTAATACTCTTTGATGATTGTGGTGTTGTTAAACTGTTGTTGGGAGGATTGCTAGACTCAGGATTTGGGGAGATAGTTTTCTGAGTACCTTTAATATTTCCCTCTATTATCAAATGCAGCAAAACACACCCTTTCAATCAACAATGTAACGCCCCAATTTTTGATTAAGGCCTAATGATAATTATTGAGGATAATTATTGGATTAAAGTTGAATTAATATGTATTGGTGACAATATTATCTAATATGTCATAATTGATGGAAAATTGATAGAATGGGATTATTGGCCTTAAGTTGGTGATTAATGGGAAATTAATTACTAACTATGGGAAAATGAGAAGTGAGATTGAATGGTTAATGGATGGATTAGAGAAGCTAATTGGTGAATTAGTGAGTGAGAGCCAATGAGGAGTGCACACATGGCAATCTCACATATGGGGAGGGAGATGAGAAAAGTCAAAGGCCTTTGTAAAATATATTTTCTCTTTCTTCTTCCCTCTTGGACGTTGAAAAGGCATGGGGGAGTAGTGTATCATCATTTTCTCTCTTTCTTCACTCCTCCTCACTCTCATCTCTCTCGTTCTCTCTCTTCTCCTCTCTCTTGGCGCCATTGTTGCAGAAATAAGGGGGGAGCTTGCAAAAAGGTAAGGGAAATGTCTCCAAATGCTCAAACTTCCTTCTCTAATATTGATCCTTGAATGAAGAGCTTCATTTTGATGGTTGTAATGTGTTCATTGGTGTTATTTTGTGACCTCAAGAGATTGTGAAAGTTGAAGAATCAAGAAATCTCTTTGGCAAAGTGAAAGAGGTGAGTGTTAACTCCCTTTTGATATATATATTGTGGTTGTTGGTTGATCATTGATTTTTCTGGAATTTTCTGCCCTATTTTCGAAAATTAGGGTCTTAGTGAGTTTGGCATGTTGTGATCATGGAAATGGTATATTGTGATGTCTTTTGGACAAATGGATTGGTTTGAATCATTAAAAGTAAAGTTTGGGAACTTTGTGCTGGTTTTGGTGTATTGGTCAAAACAGGGCATGTGGTTAGATTGTGAATTTGGTCATTTTGAGGTTACCATTATGTTTCTTGTGGAAAATTGTATGGGAATATGTTTGGTTAATGATTTTGGAGTCATTGGACACTTTGGTAGAAAAGTTGGAAAATGTTGTCAATGTGAACTCTGTCTGGGTAGTTTTGTGTGGACGTTTTGAATGACCAAATGATTTCAGAAAATTGTGAAACTTTCTAGTCTTAAAGTTCACATCCCAAGATTTAAAATGGAGATATATTTTGTGTCATTTCATTTAGTATTCTGGGAGATATGGTTGTCCAAAGTTTGGGGATGGAAACAGAACTCTGTTCTGGAGTAGTGTTGAGTTTTGGGTGATTCTGTATTTTTGTGATGATTTAAAGTTATAAGCCATATTTTTCCTTGAAATAGGACTTAACTACCTTTCATTTGGCTCTGGAATCACTCCATTTCGATTTTTCTACAATTAGATATGATTTTTCGAAGTTCAACCAAGAATCAGGAAATTGCTTGGTCGCAGCCCATGAGTGGCTGACCGCGGCCCAAACCTTTCTGCCTTGATTCTGGCCATGGCCCATGGGTGGCTGGCCGCGGCCGGTGACCTTCTGACCATATTTTGGCCGTGGCCCAGGGAAGGGCTGGCCGCGGCCAACCCCTGTGTTCCAGCAGTTTGAGTTTTTGAAAAGAGATCTTCAACCTATTATTTCCCAGCACTTTAAGTGTAGCTCAAGTGGTAGTGGGGATGCATTGAGGCGCTACTTACCCCCAGGTAGTGGCTTCGATCCCCACGGAGGTGGAAAATCTCGCTAGGGGAGAGAGGGACTCTTGTGAGTCCTGGGCCCGTAAGCCCAGCTACTTGCCACCCCCGAATGGTAGTACGGGTGGCACTACGGTCGGTACCATAGCCGGTTGTGCCGAAGTAGGCGTCCCTGAGAGCACCGGCAGGGGGATGTGACAAACAACATGAAAACCAACCAGTTCTTATCAAACCAATCAAGAAGGAAGTAAACCAATCAAAAGCAAATCAAGACAACAGCAAAACCACCCAGTTCGATTAATAACATCCAACTACAATGCAATGACAAAGCAATAGCATCCAAATGTCAAAAATAGGGCAACAACAAGCCAGAATCATTTTCAAACAAAACCAACACAACCAAATAATTAAAAGCACAAAATAGAAATATAGATGAAAGAATCCAGAAACCAAACAAAGAAATTGAAGGAAAATGGTACAAAGACCGAGCTTTAGCACCCAAAGCTTTTTTGACTTAAAGCTTTGTCTCTCCCACAAACATGATGAAAGATAGACCCAAAAAATGCTTCTAGACTAGAGGAATAAGCCAAAAACTTCGACCTTTCAAGGCAATAGGGCGAAGATTAGAGCTTGGCACACTAGAATTCAAGAGGGAGAAAAAACATAGTACTATCAAAGCTTGAAACGTATTGAGCAAAAAAAAATTAAAGCAAAATAATGAAGGAATCCAAAATCTCACCGAGAAGAATGAAGCATTAGAAGAGCTTTTCACAGTGAAATGGCGATAAAGCACTGGAAGAGCTGAACCCAAAATTTAACCTTTTAAGGTGAAATGGCGACCAAGGAGTAGGAAGTGAAGAACGAAGAAAAAGCTTTGACCTTTCATGGCAAAACAATGATGATCATGCTTCCCTGAAACTACTAAAACTTGGTGACATAGCTCTACAAAGAGGAAAAAGAACTCAGAAGGAAGGAGGGACCGATGGTGGATCAGATTTTTCAGGATCTTAAATGAAGTCTTTGATTTCAATTCTCATATTTTATTTTTGGGTTAAAGGGCATTTTTACTCCGGAAGTATTGCTTCAGGGGCAATTTTGTCCTGGAAGTTTCATCTGGGGTAATTTTACCTTAGAAGTTTCAAATGTGGGGCAATTTTGCCCTTACCGTTATCCGAGTTAAAGTTGACCTATTTGACTAAATGTAGGGGCAAATAAGCTCCAACGTGAAAATTTTCAGGGCAAATTTGCTCTTAAGTTGAAACTTCCAAGTAGAGCCGGGAAATCAAGCCAAGCTTGTCGAGCCAGCCCATTTAGTCCCGATCCCGTCAATGGTCAGGCTTATGATTTAGAGCTTGCAAAAGGAGTCGGCCCTATAGGCCCTGCCCTTTTAGGGTCGTTTAATAGTGTTTTTAAAAACAACCATGTTAAACAGGGCTAAGCCTGTTTAGGCCCGAGCCTGTCACGGGCCGGCCCGTTTTCCCGTACTACTTCCAAGGCAATTTTGTTATTCATGTTATTTTGTTAAGGTGCAAATTTGCCTGTTTAGGCTCGAGCAAACTTTTCGGGGCAAAATTTTTGGACTCAAGTGTAAGGGTCCCTTATGAAACGATAGAGTTGAATGCGGAGCAAGGCACCTGCTTGCTTGGCCGGCCTTTTTAGACTAATTTAGGATTAGGAAAATGGGCTTGCTTGTGATGGGCTCTGCTTGTTTAGGCCCGAGTCCCAAAAAACCACTTAAAGCATAAATATCATTAAAATTAAGTTAAAATATCAAATATTATCCATATTTAATAAAATTCAAACATTAAGACCTAAGTCCAATCCAAGCAGACTTTATGAAATAGGAAAATCAAGTCTGGAAACATGAATTTAACAATTGTTCAAGGACAAATTTAAACTCGGAGTTTGCCAACTAAAAGTATAGATAGACAAAAAGAAAATCAAATAAGAGAAGCTTGAAAAAGTACAGAATTGTTGGCTCACTCTATCCTGTTCAGTTGGCCCGCGGGCTTGAGCTCGTTTAACACCTTTTATATTCCTATATACTTAAATATTAAAATACCTAATTTTAAACATAAATATTATCAAAACTAACTTAAAACATCAAACATTATCGATGTGTAAGGTCATAGTTATTTTTAGAAAATAAATTAAACGGAACTAAAAGGGCCGGCCCTGTAGGCCCGACTCTTTCTGGAGACTCTAAATCATAAAGCGGCCCTTGACGGGCTTCGGCCTAAATGAGCTGGCCCGACAGGCTCTACTTGATTTCCCGGCTCTACCTCAAAGTTTCAACTTAAGAGCAAATTTGCCCCGAAATTTTTCACTTTGGAGCAAATTTGCCCCTACATTTGGTCAACTAACGATTAACCTTAACTGGGATAACGTTGAGGGAAAAATTGCCCCACATTTGAAACTTTCGAGGCAAAAATGCCCTTTAACCCTTTATTTTTCGTCTCTCAGTTTTAATTAGATGACGTTTAAAAAAAATGAAACAGTGTTATTTAGTCATTGAAAAGGAAAAAACTTTAAAACGTAACTCGGCAACTCGCTCAACTTGGTTGAGTCATACCGAGTCGACTTTAAGTTACATGTGACTCTAGTTTACCTTATAACCTAGACCAGTTTTCTCGCCTATTCAGTGGTTTCTGAGCTTGACTAGCCAGTCTGATCTAGATTTCAAAACCTTGAGAAGCTCAGATATTGAAGGGGAGCGAGATTGAAATGGCAATAAAAAACAGGTAAGATTGACAGCGAAGAAGGTCACATGGAGAAATGCAATGAATTGCAACTTTTCTAATTCTCAGGTGCAGAAGGTATATTAGGCGCATCAATTTCTAGACCTGTTATATGTGTAAGCGGGTCTAAATTATAATTTTTTAGACTGAACATATTGAAACCGGTCCACAAGCACAATTAATTTAGAGCAATTAAGAAATAACCGGTTTATAAAATATTATTTAAATCTAACTAATGTGTGGCTGGTCTAAATTTGTAACATATTTACAAAAATGCCATTGATCATGTTTTTAAATCATCTCCATCTATAGAGATCTAGATATGGCGGTCTTAAAGGTATTTTTTTTTTCTAGTAGTGGTTGTTTTTGGGACATAATTAAAGAGTGAATATTTAAAAAAATAACCAACATGAATGAGCATCTGGGGTTGGGGCAATACAAAAACAACAGAGAGCGACGAAAACCTGTACTATAGACTTAATTCGTGGTCTTCTCATCCATAAGAATTGTAATAAGTCAGGGACACTCTTTAGCTAATACCATTGTCTGAGTTGACACAGTTTTATTAGAGATCTGAGATTGACACATAGAAGTACCTTGTCATGTTTCTTGAAATGTTATCCTAAGGCTGAATTTATCATCCTCTGATCATCTTAAAGGCTGGCTCAAAGCAACTCTTACACAGTTGTATAGAGATGGTTTTATCATAGAGATGATCAAGCTTTTATCAATCATCTGGAACATTACACTGGATTTCAAATTCCTATTTCTTCTCAAGCTCCCTATATCCAGAAAGCTTCAGGTTCATTGCATGAGGAAACTTATTTGGGAAAATACCAGCTAGGTCCCAAACTACAGAATTAATCTCAAAAAACTCCCTTTGCAAATTTCAAGGTCAGAAAAGTCCCTAGGGACTTTTCTGACAGCAATTCCCTTTGAGCAATTACTAAAATAACCCCCACTCAAATTTAAAAAAAGGAGCTTCATTTTAAAAAGAAAACACAGAGGGTTCGAATTGCTGGACGCACGCTCTGCTTCTCGTTCCTCCGTCGTGCCCTGGTTCTTCGTCTAGCGTCGGTGGCCTTCGACACCGCGTTGCTGCCGTTCGACTCGGCGTGGGTGAGTCCTCCGTTCCCCAAGCGTGCATCGCAGTCCGTCGGGGAAGCACGCATCGCAGTCCGCCGGCGAAGCAGCCACTGTTCCTGGGTAGCGCCAACGTCGGCCGGTGTTGCAGCGGCAAAGAATCCAGCGTCCGTCCAACAACGTCAGCCGCATCGCTCCTTCCAACACCCAGCGTCCCTCCATTGCTCCTCCGACGGTCAGTCGTTCGCACCTTTGATGTGTGGTTTTTTTTGTGAAATGGCACCATTAATCTATTGGGTTGCCACTAGTTTGGGATTGGGGGAAAGTATTGATTCTTGGAATTTTCTTAATATCTGCTAATGTTTCTTAATATCTTATCCCAATTCCAGATAAAGAGAGCTATGTCAAATAGGTTTTAAGAACCTATATTTGATGTTGGTTATATCTCTTCTGAACCAGTTGAAGTAAGTCCCCATTCTCATATAACCTTATTCTTTTTTCTTTGATGTTGCAGACATTGATTTTATTTTTTCGAATGTATAATTTTCTGAAATCAAAAGATGTTTCATCTCTCAATTCACAATCAAATTGGTCGTATACTTCAGCATGTGCAGAGCACAATTATGAGCTTTTCCTCTGAATTATGTCATATAGGTTTTAAGAACAAGGCAAACAGCCACTGTACATAGATCTAGCATTCGTAAAGGTCTATCTGATGTCACCCTCATGCTAAATGACTCAAAGTGAGGAATTGATGCCTTAATTTAATGAAACTACTTTTGTTTTTATTAAGATGACAAGAACTGCATGTGTTGATATACTTAATTAATTTGTGATAGATGCTGCATATTTTAATAGTCATAACGTCTAAACTTGTAACTACATATGGTTCTGTTGGTAAAATGTTCTCACCATTTTTCTTGTTTTCATGTCAAATTTTTTTAGTAAGTCTATCATAGCAACATAAGGGATGGTATGTGTTTGTTTGACTGATGATTGATGTTGTTTTCCTGTATCTTAGTTTGATATATATTTTTTTGCATAATTATCATAAAATAGTTAGGAAGCGTTCTACGATGCTTCGTACTCAGTGATCTCTCATTTTAGTGAATATGTTTCAACAAAAAAATATAGTTTGCTTGAAATATTTCATTGAGGGTTTTTATGTTTCTTTGAGAAACATGAGCTTCTGTTTTCCCTAAATCCTAATCCTTTCATGACTTAACGAGTTATTATATAAGAAAGCCTCAAGGCCTTTCCTTCCAATTTGGGAAGTTAATAAGCTATCTATACTGATTTATGAACCCCTCCTCGTGGGATAAGAGAGAGACTGATTGTATGTTCTTAAAAGATCTTGTTTTAGATTTTCCCTAGACCATTGACCAATTGTTTTTCCAAGTCAGGATTATTGATAGTAGCAACACCTATCAATTATAGTTCTGACACTGCAGTTCTAAGCTTTGTTGGTTATTTTCACCAGGATACTTGCTTCTGATACCCATGGTGGAATCAATGTATGGGATAGAAGAGTGAAAACTCTCCCGTGTCTTGAGCTTGCATCTAGCTCCTCTGGTATGCTTAACAACATCCAACTAAATGCAGAAAATCAGGTTGAGTGTTGTGTCTTTATTCTATAATGTCATTGAGTTTTTTATGCTTTTCTCAACTTTGGATGTTAATATTTGATGTCTCTAAAACTTTCCCGACATAGATTGAGTTGAAATAGTTCCAGAAGTAGGCACGTGTATCTCAAGGTTCAAAATTTGTATCACTTATGAAGTCTTGAGAAACTGGTTATTTTGAACTATACACACCCTTTATATAGCCCAACAAAACTAATGCTTAACCATGGCCTTACAAAAATCCAGTTGGTAGCATAGATGATATTGCAGTTATGTATGCTTGATTTTCCCAGGTTCTGATGTCTTGTTCAATTTTTCTCTATATATAATACTTTGAGAAATCATTAACAAGGAGTGTTACCTTGATTCCAGATCATTTTTTGTGCTGGGAAGCATGGTATGGTGTATGTATGGGATATTCGGGGTGGAAGAACATCTGCTACTTTCTAAAGTCACAAAGAGGTTGTAGCTGAGATTGTGTTACTGCATATAGTTAATTGATATTTATCATATTTAAGACGGGAGAATCAGAAATAAGTGAAGAGCCAGGGACTTTTCAGTGGATGAAGCAAAATAGCATACAAGTTTTTCTTAGGTCTATGATTTGTGATGTAATCCAGGTATTGCTCGAAATTAAGTATGTCTTAGCTTCCACTATTTTTATCATTTTAAATTTAACTTTGAGATTAAGACTTGTATGAAACACAGAAATGAGTTCTTATAGGGTAATCAAATCGGTCCATCGAAAGGCTTATAAGGTTCTGAATCTCACTGGATATATTACATCTATTGTGTATTTTGGATGTTAATAAATTATTAGATATAAGCTTGTGACAACTTAATTGCTGTAGAATATAAATTTATGCCTTTTTGGTATCAATAACATTATCCCTGTTCTGTGATTTGCAGCACAAGGTGCTTGCCCGATATACTTTTGTTCCTAGGGTCAATTAAGCATTGATTTGTTTGTTAAGACAATTGCGAGATGTATTTTATGATATGTAGCTTTCTAATTCTTATTTACAACTTGTAAGAAAGAAAGTCTTAAAGATATGTTTACAACACATGTTGCTACGTTGACAACACCTTAAGTTCTTTTTACAAGTGTTTAAGCTACGTTTACAACTACTCCCACCAGGGACACCAGGGCAGTAGCTTGTGCAACAAGCCACAACATAGACACCACTTTCTTCTATCATCATTTACAATATGTTCTGCTACATTTACAACATCGTTAGTGATATTAATATGTACATATCAATTATTTTGCTCAGGTTGTTGGACATGTCATTTGAACAAGTGTTTGCTGTTTTTATGTTTACAACACATGTTGCTACGTTTACAACACCTTAAGCTCTTTTTACAAGTTTGTGCAACGTTTACAACCACTCCCACCAGGGACACCAGGGCAGTAGCTTGTGCAACAACCCACAACTTAGGCACCACTTTCTTCTGCCATCGTTTACAATATGTTCTGCAATATTTACAACATCTTCAGTTATATTAACAACTTAATAAGTGTTATTCCCTGGTGGGGACGCTATAGCGAAGCAAAAGCGAAAACACATCAAAATTAGGCCCTTCTAACCGCGTACACTGTGGGGACGCTATAGTGAAGCTAAAGCGAAAACACATCAAAAATAGGCCCTTCTGACCGCGTACGCTGTAGGTTCGCTATAGCGAAACGAAAGCAACACATGTTTACAACACATGTTGCTACATTTACAACACCTTTAGCTCTTTTTACAAGTTTTTAAGCTAGTTTACAACCACTCCCCCAGGGACACCAGGACAGTAGCTTGTACAACAAGCCACAACTTAGCCTCCACTTTCTTCTATCACCGTTTACAATATGGTCTGCTATATTTACAACATCTTCAGTTATATTAACAACATCATAAGCGGCGTTTACAACTTGGGAGAAAGAAAGTGTAAATGGTTTATGTTACAACACTTGTTACTACGTTTACAACACCTTAAGCTCGTTTTACAAGTTCTTAAGCTACGTTTACAACCACTCCCCCCAGGGACACCAGGGCAGTAGCTTGTGCAACAAGCTACAACTTAGCCTCCACTTTCTTCTATCACCGTTTACAATATGGTCTGCTATATTTACAATATCTTCAGTTATATTAATAACGTCATAAGCGGCGTTTACAACTTGGGAGAAAGAAAGTGTAAATGGTTTATGTTACAACACTTGTTGCTATGTTTACAACACCTTAAGCTCGATTTACAAGTTCTTAAGCTACGTTTGCACATATTCACGTTGGAAGAAATTACTTTTCTTAGGACAAATAAACTTACACTTCTTGCTCTTCCATTTGACCGTTCATTGCTGGTTCTGTACTGTCATTATCACCATCCTCTTCAATATACACATGACCATATTGTTCATTATATTTGATTAGATGATACACCCCTTTGTCATCTACAAGATCCACAAATGTTGACGTATCAAGGGCAACTTTTAACTTCATTTGCATTTCATTCCTTTCTTTTCCCGTTATGGATGATATGATTCTTCGCAACTTCTCATATGTTGTGCCTTCCTTTACGCATCTTGTTCTTACTAAACCTCCAACATATTGCATTTCATCTTCTCCACCATTTAAAAACTTCCCCCCCACATGAAAGAAACAAAATAAATTCTTCCCCGAACAACTTCCCATCTTTCATGTCAATCTGCAACACAAACTTCGTATTATCAACTTCCAAAGCAATATTTACAACTTCATATGCACATATTAACAACACATTAACTACATGTTTAATTCCTGCACATATGCTTTTTTTAATAACAACAAACACACTAAACACAAGGCCAAACCTCTATCTCTTCCCCAAAAATAGACCACAGCTACAGTACGTATTAACAACTTCCACAACAATATTTACAATTTCATATGCACATATTAATAACAAGTTAACTACACGTTTTATTCCTTCACATATGCTTTTTCTAATAACACCAAACACACTAAAAATAAGGCAAAACCCCTGTTCTCTTCCCAAAAAACAAAGCACAGTTACGGTACGTATTTACAACTTCCACAGCAATATTTACAACTTTATATGCACATATTAACAACAAGTTAACTATACGTTTTATTCCTTCACATATGTTTTTTCTAATAACACCAAACACACTAAAAATAAGGCAAAACCCCTGTTCTCTTTCCAAAAAATAGAGCACAGCTACGGTACGTATTTACAACTTCCACAGCAATATTTACAACTTCATATGCACACATTAACAACATGTTAACTACACTTTTTTTCCAACACATGTGCTTTTTCTAACAACACCAAACACACTAAAAACAGGGTCAAACCTCTGTTTGCTTCACCAAAAACAGAGCACACCTACGGTACATATTAACAACTTCCACATCAATATTTACAACTTCATATGCACAAATTTACAACAATTTTTTTGTTCATTTCAGCGTTTTTCCAGCAAAGAATACCAATTACATTCATCATTCTCACTTTAAACACAGCAGCTCCTCTGTTACCATGCCACAAAAACAGAGCACTCTAACATAAATGTAACCCCCTGACTTTAAACACGTAATTATAATTCGATAACACATATTTAAATCGGATTAGAGACCATTGGATGCTTTAACCTCGTTTTAAACTTTCTGTCTCACAGTAAAATTTTTTACAAAACTTTCAAAACTCTTTTTCCCATCCAGGTCTCAATTTCAATATTCGAATATAATTACCTGTGCAGTTAATATACATTCAATCATATCAGAGTGTATAACCGCATCCCCGGCAACTCCCGGTTCTATGTATAAAAACCTGAAGGTTTATAAGTATACACTAGGGGATTACACAACCAAAATCGAATGTAGTGTTCCTGATTCAGAATATACAGTAATCCCGAGTTCAAAATACATAACCAACGTTTCCAACTCAACTATATACCCCCAAGGGTCCTAATTGCTCCGGGTTGGCCGCTTCTCCTTTGAGCCACACGCCCTGTCTGAAATGTTAGTCATAGGAAAGAATGAGATTCGAGAGAATCTCAGTAGTAACAAACCACTCACACAATGCATAAACACAAAGCATGTACACAAATCACAAACAGCAACAGCAGCAGCAATTCACGGATACATGGTTTTCACCACAAACAACAGCACTCACGGCTGTATACACAATTCGACAGCTCTTGCTGTAATCAACATCACGACAGCTTACGCTGTAATCAGTAATCAACATCACGACAGCTTACGCTGTAATCACAATAACGACAGCTTACGCTGTAAACGACAGCTTGCGCTGTAAACGACAGCTATCACCAGCTGTAACCGCAGCAGCATCAGAAATCATCATAAAACAGTGATACAACACACATACAGTGCATTACACAAAGTATAAGAGAGAGAGTCATTACCTTGTCCTTTCCTGACGTCCTTCGGCGCAGTTGGCTCCCGAGGGCGGCAAATATCGAATCCTACAATTCCAAATGCACCATTTAGACACTTCCATAGTGTTACTTGGGGTTATGAGTCTATAATGAAAATTTACAAAACTACCCCCGGGGACCCGGCCCGGGCCCGCTGTACCAGGTCCGGTTGCACTTTTCCTGAAATTCTAATCTAGGCTATCCTAACATATTTCCGCCCAAGGAATCCATTTCCGTACTCGGAATTATCAAATTCAATGTTAAATTACAAATTTACCATTGGCAGCCCACTTTAAGGGTTTTAGGGGCGTTTTCGTAATTATGCTTTTTCGGCCTTTTCCAAAAAAGTGACCAACAGTAACCCCACCTAATTTTCGCCCCTGAACTCAATAGAACCATCAAATCATTGAAAATCCAACTCTAAGACCCATTTCTAGAGCTGGCCGAAATTTATGAGTTCTCCGGGGAAAATCGGGGTTTTACGATTTCAGCTCCGTAAACGCGTTCCTTTCTACTCCTAACCACTTTATTAACCATTACATTAGGTTAAAACTAACATTAAGACCCAATTTGGGCAGCATAACCCCTAGGCCATATCATTTCCAAACTTTAAAACCAATGGCAATCCGGTGAAATTTCACCGATTAAATTGCCCACGGCAGCCAGAATAGACAATATACGAAGGTTTGGAAGTTACCTCAAACTCCCACAAGTTTTTCCCAAATATTGCTGAAAACCCTAAGTGCTCAACAACAGATTTTGAGCTTCCAAACCTTAAAGAACAAAGAGGAGTAGCTTAGGATCGGAGTTACACGCGTTAGGAGCTAAATCGTCGGAGAAATCGGCTTACCTTGTGATTTTTCTTCTCCTTTCTCTCTCTACAAACCTCAACGTTCTCACTCCTCATTTAGCTGCTGTGTGCGACAGAAATGAGCTGAGGAAGATGATAACATATTTAATTCCATGCTGATGTCATCTTTTATTGAGATGATGTCATAATTCCCATTTTCAGATTTTCTGCCCAAACTTTGAAAAATTATAACTAATTCTAGAAAACTCAAAATGAGGTGATTCCAAAGCCAAATGAAAGATATTTAAGTCCTATTCATAGGAAAAATATTTTCCATTATTAAAAATCACCACACAATTCCAGAATTACATAAAACTCATCACTGCCCCAAAACAGAGTTCAGTTTCCATCCCAAACTTTGGACAGTTATATCTCCTAGTTCACAAAACGAAATGGAACAAATTATATGTCCATTTTGAAGCTTGAGATGTGAACTATAAGACTGGAAAGTTTCAGAATTTTTAGATACCATTTGGTTATTAAAAACGTTCACACAAACGGACTGCCCAGAATAGAATTTCACTGGACAGAATTTTAGATTTTGCATCTTTGCTTCCATTGGTTCCATTTTCATACCAAACATCATTCCCACATAAATTTTCACAAGGAAGCCATTGGAATCATTAAAATATCTAAATTCCCATCACACATTCTTCAAAAGTGTTTATTCAACAATAATTACATCCACTTTTGAAGTCATTAGCCCTTAATCACTTTTTGGGATATTACAATAAACCCAACCCACCCAAGGTGAAATCCCAACTTCAATGATCAAGCTCATTTGTCTACCAAATTCTTAGCTTATCTTGTCTACCACCTACCACTTACTCCATTTTTTAGCTCAAGATCCAACCTTTCACCAAACCCTCACTCTCAATCTAACCAACTTTCACACAGAAAGAAACAAAATTTTCCAGAGTTCATTTCTCTACATTGCTGCACATACCTGGACGATGAAGAAGACGAGATTCCCAAGAACATTAACGCCACTTTGTATCCTTTCAATGTTGCACCTCCTACGCCCTTCGTCCGTGTGCGTTTTTCTATTTTTCCTTAATGCCTTGATCACAAATACATGCTTCCCTCCTCTTCTCTGTACGTTTTCTTTTCTTATTTGAGTGGGGGCTATTTTAGTCATTTCTCAAAGGGAATTGCTATCAGAAAAGTCCCTAGGGACTTTTCTGACATTGGAATTTGTAAAGGGACTTTTTTGGGATTAATTCTGTACCTTGGGACTTAGCTGGTATTTTCCCAACTTATTTTGCCACCAAATGGGACTAAACAGAGCTCTGACAACATTTTATATAAAGACATAGGTATTTTACTAGATTTATTTGAGTTTGATCAGGTAAGGTAATGAATGTCCATCATAATGTTCTTTCCTCTCTGCGATCATGATCGGTTACTGTTGCAGATTTATGATGTATTATCATTTTATTGTTTAATGAAAATTGTTTAAAAAATGTGATAGGGATGAAGAAGAGTGCAATAATTTTTTTTATAAAAAAAACACAGACTTGGGCTTCTAATAATGTCAGAGAATCACATGGACAAATTTAAATTTAAATTTAATTTTAAAATTATATATCTGATCCAGTGTGTAGAATTACAATTTTTAAAATTGATTTATTCCTAGGAAAAAAAAGAAAGGCAACGGACAGAGTACATGATTTGAAAAATGAAAATAAATAAATAAATCCACAAAGTATAGCAAATAACAAACAAGTGTCCGAATTGAAAAATGAACAAGTGTAATAAGGCATTAAATTCAAGATATAATATGAATAATAACTTTAAATAAACTATATAAGTATGCTAGTTACCCTGAAGGTGTTGCCTCTTTATCCTAGCTAGAAAAATTTACTTCAATGAAATTATTTTCCAGAACGCATTGAATTTTTGTAACTTGTAACTATCAACTCATGATTATTACCACCAAAGCACAAAGCAAATCATTCTTATAAATCTGAGTTTCATGCCCCATGGGAAGATAGCATGAAACAGGGCGAGCCAAAGCAAATCATTATACTAATTCTAATGTGTTCCCTCCACCAGAATAATGTGATCCTCATGTCCAAATATCTCCAGGTATGAAGGTTGAGAATAAATCTGAAATTTGAAATGAAATGCAGAAAATAAAAGATGGAAGATGGAAGATTGCCACATTTTTAACAAAAAGATGACATAATGACATACAGTACAATGTAACTTCCAAAAGTAAACCTCAATCCGTCTGCCCTTAGTGACTATGGTCCACCTATTAATGTCTTAGAGTCCCCCTACAATTTAAATTACAGTTGATGTGGCGGACTAAAACATCTAAAAGCAACAAAATTGCAATTAATATCTCTACTAGAGACCAGAATATAAGATTTGCAACTTGATAAGACATTTAAAAAAAGGAAGCAAAACATTTAATCTTTTGTAGGAAAATCCCAGATTTTTTAGAAAAGAAAAGTCTAAGAGAGATTATTTGTGCATCATATATTATTGTTTATGTAGACTGTTGGACTTTGGGTCCAAGTTCACCCTTGATGGGCCGGACTATTTGATTAGGAAATAAGTAGCCTAATCAAATAAGAATAAAATCAGCATAAAATGCAAATTGAGGAATAATTCAGTAATAATTATGGATTTGTTAATTAAGGAACAAATCGCCATAATTAGGGAATTAATTGAGAATCAATTAATTGCTGTCTTGGAGGGCAAGAAGGAGTGCACACGTTTTCTAATTAGTGGCCTCTATAAACCACTATAAATAGGGTGTACCTCCTTAATTGTAATTCACCCCGCCATTGAGTTTTCTGGCAGTTCCCTTCTCTCCTACCATCTTTCTGGTTCTGGTGATCTGCTGTGCAAATCACAATTAGTCTCTAGTAGTCTAATAATTGTGTGGGCACAAGTATGGAGTATTGGAGCTTTGACCCGAATCCAAACATGGATTCATCCAGGTACGCCTAATCTCCTTTTAGTTATATTTTTTACTACATTGGTATCAGAGCCATTTGATCCTTGAGGTTGTGATTTATTCTATATGAATAAAGTATATGATATAATTTATTTATATCCCCATCTATTTTAGCTGTGCTAATTAAAATATGCTTATAGCATTTTTTTTGCAATATGTGAATGTTGCATTCATCGATAAAGTTTGCATGTCAAAGTATTGTTAACATGCTTCTTCGATGTTTTTAATGCATTTGTGTTTTCGTTGCAATATTAGAATTCAATATTAACATGAATGTAAAGTCTGGCGTTTGTCTCTGTAAGAGTTCTTAAGTCTCATTTTTTTTATTCATTGAAACATGAATATGCATGATTCTTTCACTCATGTTCTATGTTTATGTATGAGCGTGGCTATAAAATACTGGGTTCATGATTATTCGCCTCTGGTAACTTTCAAATATACATGTTCATGCATCCTCTTCTTCCTCATATCTTCGATCTTATTAAAGGTGAGTTTTTTGGAACTTATGTGGATTCAAAAATGAAAAGCCTTAACTCCTCAAAGGTTAGAAGAGCCTTTAAAACCCAGAGGACACACATCCACGTCGGTTTATGCAGTGCTGTCAATGTCGAGAAAAAATTGGGTGTTTGAAACTGGGTGTTTTTGCCCTAAATAAAGCCATGGATGTGTAGATCTCGAAGAGATGATCCAACGATGCTTAGAACGCGTCAAACGGAGTCCGAATGAGGGAGAAACAAAGGAAAGAAGTTGGCGGGTCGTTAGTCGCCGCCGCCACTTCACTCGATATTTGATCAATGAAATTGAGGTTTTCAAATCAAATAAATTCTATGGATTTGTAGTTCGCTGAACTACGGTTCCAACGACACCAAGAACGTGAAAAACGGAGCTAAAATGAGGGAGATATGGCCTCCCGAAGTTTGCGGGTCGCGATGACCCACCGGGTCGGGTTGACCCGGCTGGAGGTTGAAGATGATGGCGTGGCAATCAACGCCACATCATCGGTCAACCAATGCCACGTGACACCAATGAAAGGTCGCCACATCAGCTTCAAGTGCCACATCAGTATCGGTTAACGACGCCACATCATCCGTTGACCGAGACAAGTCAGCGCCACGTCATCAACACGTCAGCGGTGACGGGTCAAGATTGACCGGTCAACGGTCAGGATTGACAAAAAAAGGGCATATGGCGTGTGGGCCCATTGAGATCTCCGTTTGACACGTGGCAAGCACCGTCGGAGAGAGGACGGCGCGTGGAGTTGTTTGGGCCGGTGCGTGTCGAGGGCAGGTGGCCGCAAGGCGGCGTGTGTACGTCACGCGCCACCGCCGAGAGTGGCCAACGCTGGAATTTTCCAATTTTCCAGAATTTTTTGATCTAGAGACCTTCTAGGGGCGCGTGACGGCTCATAGGACCTCCGATTGAGACTCGGTTGGTTCCTAAAAATCCCTAAATTTGAGAGCTTCAATTTGATATATAATTTGCATATATTTGAAGCAAGTTTGGGTGTAATTTGAGTAAAAAAGGTGCTTATGTGCATTTAGAGGGTCCCAAAAATGTTGGTTCTATTATTTTTTGGGATAGGTTGGCTTATTTTTTTAAGAGTTATTTCAGCTATAACATAAGGTTAATGCTACAAGATTCTTTAAAAGTAAGGGATTATTCAAATGAGTTTTTTGAATATAAAATCGTATCCAACCTTAACTCAAGCTCTTAGAGATAAAACCTGAAAAAAAAATTGCAGCAACTTAAAGTTATTCAATGATTATTGAATAATAATAAGTCTTCCCATGCTTCTAACCACATTGATCCATTTGGATTGAAGCAATGACTTCTAAAAGTCAATCTTTATCACAAATGTTGTGACAAAGGATAAGACAGATAGAGATGTTAGAATCATCTCATCAAGTGGGAGGTATGCTGCAAATACATCCAAATGAGTGGATGTAAACATGGCAAAGAGGAGCTGAACATTGTAGCTAGACGCTACATCAGTTCATATGGTCAGAAGGGCCTATGAGAGGGAGAATCTGTTAAGAGACAACAATATGAGGCTTAAATTTTTGAATGTTCTTGTTTTTCCATTGAATTTAAGATTAAATTCTCTGTTTGTTTTTAGAATTGAATTCAGTATATTCTCTTCTTATTTTCTTTAACATTCATGCCAGTTAAATGATATTGTGTTATTATCTTGTTAATATAACTGCTCTTTGATTGAGTGGGAGTTTTCTGGAATGCGTCTAGAAATCCAAAGGGGAAAGTGTTCAATGAAGACTGTGGTTAAAAGGGTGATGAGCTAACTAGTATGATTGGGATGGGAGTCAACATAGTTGTCTCCTGAATATGAAACTAGTGAACTTATTATCTAATTATCCTTTGTCTTATTTGAGCAAATAAGATTTGTATACCATAATCGTCTAAGTGACCAATTATGACCAAGTCTATTTGACTGAGCTTATGAAGACAAGCTCAATAGAGATATCTGTGGAGCTAGAAACTCTCAAATCTCTTTTCATTCAAGAAGAATGAGATGTCAGGGACATCCTACCAACTAGTCTTCAGTATTTAAAGGTTGAAGCAACCGAAGGATACAAAAGGTTTATGCTATCAAGTATAGAGAGAACAAAATTGCTTAAACTTATATTGGTATGAGCAATGTAACCTTATCCAAGCCGTGTGGATAGTGTTGGAAGATAGTGAATTAAGTGATCTTCTTCTATAAAGTTAAAACTAAGTTAAGTTTTAACATAGTGTACTAAGTCCTAACATGTTGTTTAGGCAACACTTGAGGCAGATGTCAAACTAAGAAGTTGAGACAAACTAAATGCCAAGTTCTTTCTAACAAACAACAAGTGTATGTAGTGATAAGACATCTCCTAGTGAGTGGGAGGAAGCTATGTCTCCTAGTAAGTAGGAGTGAGCCATGTCTTCGAGTGAGTGGGCGTATACGAAAGTAAAGATTGCCTCTGATATGCATGTTGTAACCTTCAGTAATGTGATTTACCATATTGAACTTGAATGTGAAAGACTGAAGGATTCAAGATCCATCAGTCAGAAGAACTTAGCTAAAGAGTGGGAGGATTCATCCTCTAAGCCTAAGGGCAAGAAACCTATGAGGTAAACTTGATCTAGAGGAGGTTAAATGGTTTCTACAAAGATGAAAAGCTACATTCATAATCCTTAAGGGTTATAAAAGTAGCGATCCACATGAGTTATGGATATTTCAGAGAAGCATATGGCTTTATGTCAAATGCAAAGCAACAAAGAGATAGAATCAAGGGATTGGAACTTGCACGTTAACTCTGTATAGATAAACACCTTGATTCACTCCATGCAATTGCAACTGACAGAATCACATCTTTGCTATCTCTTTAGTTAAGGATTGATGGGCCTATGATTCTTGAATCCTTTATTGGATTTTGATGTTTCTTTTCTAGGGATAAAAGATTCCATTTCTTGCCACATGTACACCTTGATCAAAGGGAATAATCAAACTAGCAAAAGAGTATTTACTAAATAACATGTGCTAAAGGGTTAATACCCTTATGAATAAGTTGAAAACTTATTCTACCTGGCAAGAAAGACAAAGAAACATTTTTTGAGAATATCCACTGCAATTGGCAAATTATGACGTTAGTGAACCAATGAACGTGAGGGGAAAACACAAAGAGCTTGGTGTTTCGTTAATGTTATGGACGTTTACTCGAAATACAGTAATGTTTACTTGATTTTTGGCAAGTGTGAAGCTGTTACATAATGGCTGGACTAGTCAGGAATCAGTTAAACTAAAAGGATAAGACCCTTTGAACTAACAAGGGTTAAAGACACCCATGTGATTAGTTCAAGCTACTTTGTGTACAAGAAAGACATTATTAGGCAACTATCAATACCTAGAACCCTTCAACATAATAGAGTTGTTGAAATGGAGAGATAGACCTCTCCTTGATTTGGTTGTGAACATAATGGCATCAATGAGGCTATCAGCCATATGTTGGTAGGTGGACTCACAGCTATTATATTTACACTTAACCAAATGCCCTCTATGTCAGTCACGACATTACCCTATGAATCGTAGATGGGCCTTAGACCAGGGCTAAGCTTGTTAAGACCATAAGGGTCATCAACTTTATATTCATAATTCTTCCTATAAGTAAGGAAGATTAGGGCTAAGGTATACAATGTATCTCTTTGTGAGATGACATGATAATTTGACATGACACGTCTTCATTAGTGAAAATGATGGCGGTTCAGTGACTAAGAGAAAACCGTGGGACACAACATTCATAAAACCCAGATTTTCTAGCAGGAAATGAGCATTAATCACAATAAATCTCTTTAAGAGGTTCACAAGTGACAAGGAATAACCAAGTGTTCCTAAGTTCACTGATCTGAGTGGGAGGATTGAGACCATTTTCACAATGAAAGAGGTAAGAGGTAAGTTACGAGAGAATTACCTCACTCATACATAGGATTAGGAAAAGAATCCTATGAAATCACCTTGGAGCATATTGTCATATAGCGAATGACTATAAGGGATAGATTCCCTAATGGATTGAATGCTCTCTTCATCATTTAGAAGGTGATGATAACTACCTATAAGTGTCTGAAAGACACTAGAAGGACCTGCTAAGATAAATTGCAAAGTGTCATGCAGGAGGATTTGGATTTTTTTAAGCCAAATACGTGTTTGGGTAATTTGTCACCTAGCCAAGAGGCAATTGGGAACAAGTAGATTCTCAAATCTGTTGGGGCATGTAGAACCTAAAACACTTAGTGGCTAAGGGGTAATACAATGGAAGGTTGTCCATTGTGCGTTTTAATTCTGAACTTTGGCTATGACAACAAGCTTAGTCTTGAAAATTGCATCAAGATGATGTAAAGACCACCTTCCAATTTGGAATTTTGGAAATTGGATGATGAACTCTACATGAAGCAGCTTAAGGGCTTCATAGAAACAATCACCCAAATAGTAGTATTTGAGGTTTTCACAAGGTGAAAGCCTCACCAACTTTGAAATAATCGAAGAATACTACATAAGTCCCAAATGGTCTAGTGATGATTCTTAGTGAAGTCATCCTTTGTCAAATGACATATGAAACCAGTGTCAAGGGAGTCAAAGGAATAAAGGATCGGAGAATCCTTAAATTCTGAGTTGAGAAAGTCATGGGTTGAACAAATACCTTGATTGACAAGATAAACGGAGTTGCACAAGAAAGATACAGTCTTTTCCACCTAAGACATGTACAAGTGTAATCCTTAGACATCTTAGGATGTCAAACTGCAAACCCATGGACACCCCTGAAGTCAATGGCATAAACCTAAAAAGGTTACATGTCCTATGAGGAATCCAACATAAGAAAGGTGGATAGAGTCCCATGTGAGACTATAGTTGGTAATGTGAATGTACACATTGGTGTACATAAGACCGAATGTTTTTTGTCAGACTTGGAAGTTGTTTTTGGTCCTGCTGTGAAATGGGTTATGAGAATAACCATGGATTAAGTTGTCAAGGCAACAACTTTCCTTTGAAAGGATACTCCAATACAGGACCTAGGCAAATGGTAATGGAGTAAGGAAATATACAAAGTACTTTTTCCTGGTATCCATGGAAATAAAACACAGGGCGTGTTCTACCATCATTCAAAGTGCCATATGGCTAAAGTAATTCCTATGAGAGATTGGGAATGAATGGTGGGTAGAAGGATCCAAACGATAACATCTTATGATGAGGATCCTAAGTATCACAGCAAGGCGAAACATACTTTTTGATACATCTCAATAAGAGATAAGCTTTCAAAGAGGGAAAGCGAGAGTTCAATGACCTTCTACTGACAGAATATTGATAGATCCCCTTATTGAGCCCATAGCTTGATTTTCATTGAGTTAGTGAAAATCTAGGGGTGTAAATAAAATGTAAGGTCGTGAACTTCTTTTATATGAAGATAAAAGAAATAGTATGTATGTTATGAGTAAATACATATAAGGTATACAAGTTTGTATGTCGTACAGGTTAGAAAAGGTTGGTTTACTCACACGAACAACCATCTTCCCATGTTTTACGGGGGCATGGGAGGGTAAGATGAGTAAATGATCACCATGAGATGGTTAAGAAGAATATTTGCATTTGAGTCGCCTCGGTTAAACTAAGATGAGATCTACATGTGTGCATATACACAGAAAATGGATTGAAGCATGAATATAGACCTGTAGACAGGCAAAGAACTCTTTTTTCACAAAATAAGATTATAAAAGAGATATTGTGAAAAGGAAAGTTCTAGTTCGAATGTTGAGTACATTTTGGAACTAATGTCTATACGGTGAAAGATAAAGAAATCGACATACACCTCAAACCATTTGTAACATCCTAATTTTTGCTAGCATTTAAGATTAGTTGCAGTTTAAGTTTTAGTTAGTCAAGAGTATATGATAAATTAATAATTTAAAAGAAACAGTAAGTTCTGAATATTATTCTATAAAAAAATAATACAAATGAAATATTTCCTTAAAATAATTATTTTAAATATATGAGTATATTTATGTAAATAAATCTTATTATTGGAATAAGTAAAACAAAAATGTCTGAGTATTATTACCACAACTATTATTAGTATTATGAATATTTAAAAAAAATATTATTTTAATCAAAAAGTGAACCCTAACCCTATCTTCTCTCTTATAAATACACTTCTTCTCCCACATACTTCTCACACTTCGACGCCGTATGTGCTCTCGGATATCCAAGTCGATTCTTCTTTCTTCTTCATCTCCCTCATGCGTCCTAAATCTAATCCTTAACTTCATTTCACTGTAACAATGTCTTTTCAATCATTTTATTACATCTCCCATTCTTTTTATTTTTATTTTATTTTTGTTGTCTTGTCAATCACTGTGACTAGGTGTATATGCATATCCATCATTTCTCATACCTATTTCCTTTTTGTGAAAACTGTTGGCCTGGCTACATATAAATATATATAATATATATATTACTTCCTTCACCCTTTTTTCTTCATTCATGTTGGTATGTGGGTGTAATATACATATTTTTATATTTATTCAACCTCCTCCTCCTCCATAATTTATTTGGCGTGAGTGTATATCTGTGTGTGTGTGTTCTTTTATGCAAAACCCCTCCAGTTCCCACCAATTTCTATTAAAGTTTTTATGGGTAGGTCTCAGTTTTTCTTCTACCTCAAAATAAAATAATCTATTTGGGTGGGGTATTCCCTGTTCATACTTTTATTATTCTCACTACTTCACATGGACCCCAAACTTCAAATAAGCTTACTCTGATAAAAAGATATATATTGAAGAATTTGTGTCTTCACTGTCACTTTTGTTTTGCACTTACGCCTTTAAATTATTCTCTCTTCTTTAATATATACATATATATGCAAGGCATCACTGTATAAAGGGGCTTTCTTTGCCTACCAGAATGCACACATACGAGTTATAGGTCTTCATGTTTAATATGATGCATTTGTATAATTATTTCTATTCCTAGAAAAATTAAATCTAAATGTAAAAGTGAATATGTGGTAACTAATAAGTATGTATTCCTATAATATCAATTTTTAGAAGGGTAGATTTAGTCTTTAGAGTCGTATTAGAGTAACGCCAATGTAGTTTTGAGTTATATATTGATAGATATTTGTATTGGTGACCTTGTAGACTCTCATTGAGAGCTTTGGAATAACTCTTGTGCGATTACTTGTGTGCTAAGGAGTAACAGGTAACTCTGAATATTCTTCCATATATTTGTGAATTGTGTATGATTGTGAATGACTATATATTTTTTTAAAAAAAAGAAAAATGGACTGAATTATATATGTGTTTGTATTATAAATTCTCAAATAAGTAGTGTTACAAGTAAATTTCTATATAACTCAGTGTATTCATATAATTAATACTTTAATGATAATTAATGTATTATTGGACTATTATTTTCTTTTTAGCATGTTTGAATATGTGATGGTATTTGATATGAATGGAAGCGTGAATTATTGTATTTTGTCTTTTAATGATATTATATTTATCACTGTCATGGCGGTTACATCTGTGATGGGTTGGAGTGAGGAGGAATTTGTATGTTGAGGTCTTTTACCACGTGGTATGCCATCACTCGGTGCACAGTGGATGGTACTTGTCAGGGCCCCTTCTTCCATGTTTTCCTTTGGCCGGGATTGCATTGGAGCTGTGGGACATGTGACACCTCCTTAGTTGTGTCCTTTTAAGGAGGGGAGCCATAGTCCAAACTTAAGCTCTATACCTTTGGCCGGGTGTATCTTAAGAACTGGTGAGCTTGGAATAATCCAGTCAAATGGATGGGTTCCTATTGGACTATGTGTTAGCCTATGGCTCCAGTCAGCGGAATAAGGATGGACGGTGATATAAGGGAGGTTGCATCTTATATATTGCATATTGCATAATCGTATATTACATGTTGTGATGAAAATATATATTGACTTGATGATGATTAAACTTGGTTTTGTCTGGTATGAAGATCATAATATATACAAATCTATATATATAATCAGTTCCTTCTTTTTATCATATGTGATTTACTTGTGTACGGTAGAAACTTTCAGTAGTTACTGAGACATTGAATCTCATCATATTATATTAATATTTTTCAGGTAAATATTCTAGTAGGAAGCAAGGGAAGGCACCTGTGGAGCGAGTCTTGAAGGCTCTTTTGTGCTCCTTGTGCACCTTTATGCCACTTTATATTTTATTGCCATGACACTAGGATCATTTTTCGTCCTAAAATATTTTGGTTGATAAATATTTGTTTGAAACTTTGAACTAATAGTTGAAAGTATCAAGTAATTGTTGTTCAAGTTTTGTTCGGATGGAATCCCCAAATTCATAAGTGACGTTTTAACGAATTTGTTAAGTATATATGTTTTTTCAAATGAGGTGTTACACCATTCACCATAGCATGCAATTCATACTGCACGTGCTTAAGAGGTGAACTGCAACACAGGATGTGGGTGAAAGATCCCTAGTTCACTACAGTGTGAGTCCCAGGAAGGAAGAATCCTTTCATGATGCCCTTAAGACTTAGGCGACATCATAAAAGCTTGGTTTGGTGACAGCTGCTTTAGCTAAAGCTCCATGATCACACTCGATTCGATCAGACGAGTGAAAACTAGGAAAACGACCAAGTCAAGATAGACTGATGTTTAGTCAAAAAGGAAGATTTACTTCTAGATACATAAGATGTGCTAGTATCTATGGTCGACCCCTTACTCGCTTTATGTGTAGCTAGTAAGTGCGGATACTATGTGCGTGGAAGGCAATTTGAGTTAATCAACATATTAACTCAAGAGGGATTAGATATGCCATGAGTAATGTGTATGGGAGAATCTGGGGCATATGAGGCAATGAATATATAGCTTACGGTTATATATCAAGGGTGTCCTTGGATGCTGATCCAACATGAAGGATTTCTAGTATCACAAGCACCAAAATCTTAAAGACATTTTTGCCTACGCAGTCATGGCAGACGCCAAGTATGAAACAAGAAAGAGTAATGCACGCACGATGGGAGGCCCATTAAGTGCGAGTGGGAGATGTTGGACTTTGGGTCCAAGTCCGCCCTTGATGGGCCGGACTATTTAATTAGGAAATAAGTAGCCTAATTAAATAAAAATAAAATCAGCATAAAATGCAGATTGGGGAATAATTTAGTAATAATTATGGATTTGTTAATTAAGGAACAAATCACCATAATTAGGGAATTAATTGAGAATCAATTAATTGCTGTCTTGGAGGGCAAGAAGGAGTGCACACGTTTCCTAATTAGTGGCCTCTATAAACCACTATAAATAGGGTGTGCCTCCTCAATTGCAATTCACCCCGCCATTGAGTTTTCTGGTAATTCCCTTCTCTCCTACCATCTTTCTGGTTCTGGTGATCTGCTGTACAAATCACAATTAGGCTCTAGTAGTCTAATAATTGTGTGAGCACAAGTATGGAGTATTGGAGCTTTGACCCGGATCCGAACATGGATTCGTCCAGGTACGCCTAATCTCCTTTTAGTTATATTTTTTACTACAAGAAAATAAACCAATAATAAAAGTTAATAGTTAATATACAGTTGCTACTCTCCTTTTAGTTTAAGATCACATTGCTACTTTCTTGATTTCTTCAATGTCCGAGATTTATGTAATAGTTAATATACAGTTGACAACTATGAACCGATAATAAAAGTTCATAAGCTAGTAAGTGGCAACACTCATCGCCGAAGCCCTAGCTAACGAATGTTTACTTTTCCACACGTCGATGATCTATTAGAAAGAGTGTCAAACTAGTAAACAGTTTATTCCTATGCTGATTTTCCAAGTGATTATGTCTCCTTCCTATCTTTGATATCAAAACATTTGAGATAACGTGATGCATGATTATGTTTTTTTTCTACTACTTGTAACACTGAAAGGATGACTTGAAGGAAACCGCACAGGTGTGTGTACATATCTTGCAGACATGAAAAGTAACCTTAAAAATTACCCATGTTGTCGTTTGTGTATGTCTCAATTGCAATTATAATCTTAATTGGCACAAAAAAAGTTGCAATTATAATCTTGAGAACTAAATATTCATTACCCACAATAAAATTCAAGGAATATAAAAAACGAAAGGAAGAAATCACTTAAGCTTAATCTGTGAAGCCCACAAGCACATTTTATCCCTTACTAATAATTTAACCCATTCAAAAAACCTGAAAAAAATAAGAAAGAAAAGAAGAAAAATAAGAAAGTGATATAAAACCAAAACACACATCTTACTACAGCCTGGTGTGTCGTC
Source organism: Inga laurina (assembly GCA_963855925.1). Lineage (NCBI taxonomy): Eukaryota > Viridiplantae > Streptophyta > Magnoliopsida > Fabales > Fabaceae > Inga > Inga laurina. The sequence continues at coordinate 59,504,769 of OY979702.1, read as the reverse complement.
TTTGAGCCAAGTCTTGGAACCAAGTGATGGACATAGAGATACCTCATATTCCTTATGCAGTGATGCGAACCAAACGCAATGAACGTTGAGTTCCAAAAATTTCTTTCTTTTCCTTCCCTGAATTTTTCCATACAGAAGAAAAATAAGAAAGTGATGTCAAACAAAAATACTAAATGCTATTCCAACAAGCCCTAGAAAAATATATAGTGGTTGAAACATTGGTACTACAATTATTTTGGCAGATCAACAGAATCAACTATGTTCCTAATTTCAAAATCCAGACAAGAGTTGTCCACAGTCAGGAATCAACTATGGACAGTTAAAAAAAGTCGAATAGGAAAGAGTCATATTGAACAATGTAATTCATGGTCCAGTTTTATACTTTCATATATATCCATCTTTTATTTCTCTTGGCAGTGTTCTATGACAGTTATCAATCATAATGAAACAATGATGTAAAAAGAGTTAGAAGCAAGATGGGCACCTTTGAATGAGCAACTATTTCACATATTTCAATATTCTTCATCCAATCAGTTTCAGCCAGTTTTTCACTTGTTGCATCTTTCACAAGCTTCTCTGCCATTTTATTTCCTATTCAAATCCAACTACAAATAGAACATTAATTAAAAGTGACCTGATGATATTGTAGGGGATGTAATGGAGAAGCAAGGCACCATGCATTTCATAGGCCAGCAATCATCGAGCTTCTGGTAGCTACATAACAACAACAACAACAACAATAAAGCCTTATCCCACTAGAAGGGGTCAGCTACATGGATTGAATGGGGTCCTTGTGCTCTGTCAAAACTAGATTCTTAGATAGACTATTAACTAAAAAATCCCATTCTATAATTAACCCTATTGAGTGTTCATATTAGCTTTCTTCTACCTCTTTTCAGTGGTTTCCATACTGCTTGATTAACCTCCTCTCCAGCACATCTAAGGGATTTATATGAGTGTGTCCAAACCTCCTTAAACGATTTTATGAACATGGATTCAGGTAGCCACACAATGCAACAAAATAAGCATCCACCAAAACAATGTTCATTCATTCAGTAAGACTCTCTTTAAATATGACTCTTCTTCATTGACGGCTAATTATTACGTTCACTCAATAATCTTTTCTTTTTAACTATTAAGATTCCAAATTATTGCACCAATTTAGCCAAGCAGAAAAACTGAATAGAGATGATATACCAAAAACAAAATAGCACCGCCTGCATAAAATTTTTTTACAAGAAATTTAACAAACACCTATCACGCAAATATATTATAGAGCATGCTATTTTCTATCCCGTATTTTTTTTTAATACACAAACTAGAATTCATTAAGTTACACTCGTAAGATAGCAAAAGGATAAAAAAAAAGCTCCTATCACCCTTCATCAACGACCACCTCTTGAAGAGAAGGTGGTGGTTGATCAAGGTAAACAAAATTTCCCTTAATAGTGTGATCTAACCTAGCAAGATAGTTAGCTAACGTATTCTGTTCCCTGGAAACATATTGCAAAAGAACCTGCCAATCCTTAGATAGCCACAATTGTGCTTGAACAATGATATCTCTAAAAGGGTGTTGTTGGTCACCACATCTTGTTAGCAAATTAATCGATTCAATACAGTCTGTAAAAACAATGACATGGTTGTATTCTTTGCACCAACATATCTGTAGTCCCTGAATAACTGTAAGAATCTCAGCAATTGCACGGGGTATTATTGTCAGCTTATAGTTGTATCCTCCAATCCAATCCCCCTCGTTGTCAAATAAGGCTCCTCCACAGCTATTGTGTCCCAAGTCTAAAAATGAACTGTCTACCTCAAGATGCACAAAACCTGCTCGCCGATACCTCGTCCCTTCTCCTACATCTGACTAGTGAGTACAAAATTAACAATTTGATACTAACTCCTTATCTCAAATAGCCTGAAAGAGACTAGAATGAGCATCCTGTGAATAGACCTCTATTTCCTCATTAAAAACTTGCCCATATCGATTAATCCATATATCCCAGCAAGCATAACCAAATAAGACCAGCCATTAAACCTTTTTAATAAACTCTATGCCCATTACTCGCTTCATATTCCAATAAACTCATTCACTACTACAAAAAATACAAGTTGTGGCGCTTGGCAAGCACCATAACTTTAAGCGCCATTAAACTAAGCCACGACACTTCTTGAATATATAGAAGCACCATAGCTTGATTATTTAATTTTTTTAAATATAAACCTATGGCGCTTCTCTATAGAAGTTCCGCAGGAAGCTAGCATTTCCTATGGCACTTCCTTGGAGAAGCACCATTGGAGGTGTATAACCTCCAATGGCCTTCCCTGGAGAAGCGCCATTTGATGTAATTATTTTTTCCCCTTCCCTCTATATGTATTCAATCCACAGCAATTTACAGTTTACAAATCCACAGCATTACATTAATCCACAGCAAAAACTCAAACCAAAATGAAATAACTCGAATCAAAATAATTACTTCATAAAATCAGTACTAATGTATGTATTTAATTTCAATGTAACAAATAATATACAACTAATTTTAAGTACTTATGTATGTAGAATGTAGGCAATAAATAATTTTAATGTACAATTAATTAATAAAAAACACAAGATGAATAGGCAAGAAACAACCTACGCATGTACCTAAATATTAGCTAATTGACTGACCATATATTCACACCATTCTTCAATGATTTCATCTACTTGTTGGTAAGTCAATTGGCCACAACGTTGATCTTCATAATACTACATAAAAAGCATGCACAAAATGAATTAAAATCACTAAAAATCAATTAACGTAGAAACTTGTGAATTTATTTAAAACACAGTAACTTCAAGTAAAAGAACTTACTTGCATAGGAACAGAATTTTGATCATAAGTAACTACATCTTTCATAAATTTCATAATGTAATAACCGCAATCATTATTATTTGGTTGGATTGGGCATTGCAACAATACAATAATATATTTAAGTAAATATTTGAAGAAAAATTTTTGAATAACAAAATTTGAGTAAATTCATATACCGTAATCTTCCTTCAGGTATAGCTATTGACTAGGTCTTTACGTGTAGCATAGCTCAATCCAACTTTGCTTCGGTAAGCGGTCAATGCACTAACAAAACAAGTAGTGACTAATTAATTTTGGTAATTCAATAATAACACGCGCAAATATTTACACATCATCCATGCTCTTACTTATTGATTATAATCTTCAAATCAGGCCGGTTGTTTAGATGACCGGCCTTTAGAGGATCCAAATAGTAAATACCGGGGCCTTTAGGTGACACTGAACGGATAACAATCAAAATCCAATGTCCCTTAAAATATTTTGAATATTCTACTTCGACAATCATGTTATAGTAAAAGTGAAAGAATAAAAAAATATACATTAAAATATTGTCGCAAATAACTTACCCCGGATTGTGTGGCACAATAAAGAGCATATTAGGGGTTACTCTCCACATGAAGATGTCCTTAAGATCATTAGATTGTGTTTCCATATCTAATCTCCCCGTACGCTGGCCAAGGAGGTATAGCCTGACAAATACGAATCTATACGCCCTTTCCGTGCGTAGTAATAGATCATGGTACAAGTGCCTTTATAAAAAACAAACAATGTCATTAAAACTAAAATAAATAAATGACGATTAATAATAACAGTGATAAATGATGATGATAAAGTACTTAATCCATATGTTGACAGCCGTCACACTAAGCCAATCATGACTAAGCACTTCGTTCAGCACATTACCATCGACATGATTGGATATATTTGCATGATAGATGTCGATATAGAAACGTATTTCCTGACCTCCTTGGCTGATCAAAGCTGGTGCCATTGATGCCAATTATTGGCGATATGAGGAAATTAGTCAGTTGCTTCGGTTGTTCGTTGAGGGTTAGGACTTCTGGTCAGTTGATGAACACTTTGAGTTCTTCCCATGCCCTTCAATTGATTTTCCTTTAGGAGAAGCAGCAACCTACAAAAATCATAAAATTAAATCATGTGGTTTTAGACAGAAATATATAGAAAAAGTAAAAGAAATTGTAAATTAACTACCTTTTTATATGGCTAAATTAGACCTATTGGCCATGCAACATAGCCACCGATAAAACTTTCACCATTGTTGCTTCATCCAAAGAAGGGATTGGTAAAGGGGCATCTTCATTTGTGCATACGTCAACCCTTATTCGGAGTATGTTCGGCAGCAATGGTGAATTATGCAATATATCACTTTTGGAGTTGTAGGCCATACCGACAGCAATTGCGTGCTTGAAATATTCATCGATGTGCATCTTGCATGCTGATTCGCCCTTATGAAAAATAGAGTTAATATATTAAGGTATACTAATTTATAACATAACAAAAAGTGAACTAGAGAAGAAATTAATTATCAAAGGAATGGGGAATTTAGGCATGGAGGGGAAACTATCCCTTACACTTGTACTGTTACACACTGACTTGATGCTGGCCTAGACTGCAGTAAAGCGTCAATTTGAGTCTTCAATAACACGTTTTTCTCTTGCATCTAACGCATATGATCATTAAATTATTCTACTTGATGCTCGTAGCCACTAATCCTCTGTTCTACGTTATGCTTGTAGTCAGAAATCTTCTTCTTTAGTTGCAATAAGTCATTTTTGTTGGCTCGCTTTTGGGGTCAGAAGTATGATGTTTGGGTCACTGCAAAACTAGTACCCCGAATACAACCATGACACTCAGGAACTCCAAGCACTTTGCTGAGCAAATTGTCCCGATCAACATAATGCACCAAGTTTGGCTACTCTTACGTCATTGAGCGCTATAACAAAAAGAATTACAACAATATTAATTATTATAAAATAGAATCAGTTAAGTAAAGCTAAATCTTTATCGTATGTCTAATCCACTACGTACACAATATTCGGCAACTTTCTGGCTTGTTCGTTTGGAATTTGGCCTTTTTTGTTCACGCAGCCAGCCAGCCACAAATCATGCGAAGGTATATGTGTGACATTATCAAAATGCGATTATTGCATCTGCATATCAAAGTTAGTTGTAGTTAAAAATTAGTCATAGAAATTATATTCATATGAAATAATGATTACTTCTTGCTAATCGTTGCTCTAATGTTGTATACGATACTAGTCCTTTTATGTATTGGTATGGCATGTTGGATGTATTTTCACGATTTTGCTTACTTCTTTCCTGTTTAGATCTAAATGATTCATATCAGTAAATATTAATTACAACACATTACAAGTACGTAAAGGCTAATATTATATTACTGCAAATTGAGTAGTAGTATGTGAGCTCACACACTCATCCTACTGCTCTTGAGTTATTATTCCATTGTACAACTTTGGCGGTATATGATTGATAATATCATTGTCATCCTACAAGTAGAATTTGACAAGAGTGGAGCGAAAATTTCTCAAAAGTTTGTCGCATTTTTGTAGCATGAATTTCTCTTTATCTTCATCAATTATGAAGCAAGACTGTAAGAAAAAACATATAATTTGTTAGGTTGTAATTTCATGAAACAAAACAACTAGAATAATAAAGTAAATAATGTTTACCTTAATTGAACCCCAGAGGATATCAGCATAATCTTTCTTCGCCCATCGTCAATCTAAAATTGTAATGGGGACTCTTTGTCTAACCGTAGTCCCAATGTAATTAATAAAGGAGCTGGCATTTGGTTCAATTGGATTTCCCTTTTTATTTTACTGAAGCTCTAACCTAATGCCCCTACTCCTTAGTTTGATCAATCTGGACATTATGGTCCTACCTTGGGCTACGTCAGCCTCAAATGCTGCCTAATCATCATGTTCGCTGGGAACGCCTTTATCTCCGGTGTGAGGATCCATTTTCCTATAAGTTAAATAAACCAAACAAAACATCAGAGCATGCACAGTGACAATCATGGCAATGAAAGTAAATTATGTTGAAATATATGAACACATGTAATAAAACATACAAGACAAAAAATCAAGGCACTCATTATCATCTTTTCCTCTTTCTTGTTTGATTTAAAAATCAAGTCCCCTCTTTATGATCATGTCTCATGTATAAGGGTTCATCTTCATTTTTATCTTCATCTATATTAATATATTTTGACCACAGCATCTCAAAGGAGAGATCATTCTTAGGAATATTCAAATATTTATTACTTTTATTATCAACTTGTTCTTGATGATTCTTGTTCGATGGAAGTACAATGGATCGGTTAACCTTAGCAAGATCAGGAATGAAAAACACTTGTTGTGCCTGTGATGCTAAAATAAAAGGATCATCTTTATACCAAACTTTAGAAAGATCCACGTGAACAAACCCTAAACCATATGTTCGCAATCTATTGTTGTTGTTAACCCAGTTAGATCCAAAGACAGGGACCCTCAACATAGTGTAATCTAACTCCCATATTTGTTCAATTACACCAAAGTATGACATTGTTGCGTAGATAGGGTATATGTCTTTGGCACTGGATCTGTTCCAAGAATCAGCAACAAGTGTTACCCCCACTATTTTGCATTATTCTCCCTATATCATGTTCTTGTGTGTAAAATGTGTAACCATTGATTCCATAACCATTATAAGATAATACATTTAAACTTGGTCCATTAGATAGCCATCTTAATTTTTTAGAAATTGAATCAGGATTCCTCTTCACCTCATCATTAATACGCCTTTGTAACCAAGTTGGAAAATGTCGATTTTGCTCTTTCACAAAATAACTTTTTCTCTTTCCTCGACAGAATGTAAGCCGTTGGAGGTAGATAGGTACAGTGCCTTTGCTCAATCAGTGCCAACTCTTCTCTAATTCCCAGGTTAACCAAATTCATTATAAGGATCGATCGTGGTATGTAACCGATCACTACGTGCATCATCCGTCTCACCATGCCTTGTCCATCATGTATATGATTGATCAATTCCATGATCTAACCCCCTCATAATTATATCCAAAATACATGATTAAAATGAATTAGAGACTGATAATAAACAAAGCACAATTTCAAACCCATCTACCAGACGGGGTTTTCACAAATACTTTTTGAAATCCAAACAACCCAGTCTCAGATTCACATTTCGAATACAATTACTATATGAAGATAAACCACATTCATTACAATTAGAGTGCACAACATAATAATCCCGACAATCCTGGGTTCATACCTTTACAAAAGGGTACACAAATTCCCTTATAGGGGATTACACAAATCTATCTCTAATACATAATCGAATCTTCATCCACATATACACATCCTAACTAAGATAACCAACTACTAATATCTCATCTCGAAGGAGGCCTCGCCGCCCTGGGTGCCAGCTCCATCCTCAATTTACTCCTTGTCTGAAAGGTTAGTAGGGGAGGGTGAGATTCTAGAGAATCTCAGTGGGAAAACATCACCAATATGCATGTACAATAAATATTTAATGCATGACATGCTTACATAACTCATGCTCACACACAATGACAAATCTATAAGCTCAATGCTTCAAACAACATACTTATAACCATAGCATAAATTGAAACATAGCTTCAAATCATTCATACATGTTTCACATAATCAAGCAAAGCAAAGACATGCATCAATACACCAGAACAAATATCAAATATATGCGGAGAGGTAAGTTACCTACACTGGTCCTTTCCACGTATGTTTCAGCACCAGCAACTCCCGTTCAGGGCAAACATCAAACCCTATAACCAAAACAAGGACATAGGGTTAATCCCTTTTCCAATTCCTGAACTTTTAAACACTTAAGTTGGTTATCATTTAAGACCTTTAGGTGGCTACTCAAAGCCTAAACATATGCCTAAAGGGTTGGGAGAAACTTAACCAAAGACCATCTTTCGAACCCTTGAAACCCCATTTTTTGCAGCATAACTTGAGTGATAGACAATTCATACCCGAGTGAGGATGACTTACTCATGGGAGTGCTTGACCGAAAAGCATAGACAAAAACCAGAAAGAACCCAGAGCTAGAAGTGTACTCGAGCACTAGCTCTGGCACTCGAGTGATGGCACAAAACTTGAGAGTGCTAGTTCACACTCTTGACAAATTGGCTGCGAGTGCTAACCCGAGAATCGGGCTCATAGTGTAAAAGCACATGATCACTCGAGTGAGACCACTATCACTCGAGTGATAACCCACATCACTCGCAGGTGAGGAAGTGCATTCTTGTTTCTTCTATATACAAGTGAAACCAAAACCAAAGGGAAAGGGAAAATATAACGCTACACTAGAGTGAGACCCTTGTTTACTCGAGTGAGGCTATATCAGAAGCTAGAACGTAACAAATATCAGAATTTTCCCAACTCAACCAATATGTTTCAAATGGTTCTAAAACTCTAACTCAAAGCTACTCCCACACAATTTCATACAAGGAACACATTGAAAACCTCAAAACACCCAAATTCACATCAAAATGGCCATTTTCCCCCTTGGTCATACTTATTGCACACTTTATCCAATTTTACTAACTTTGCTTCCAATGATCTAAACCAATCCTAATGGCATCAAAACACATTATGACACCATTTTAACCACAACACACTAACCAATTCATCCATTTCACAAAAATACCAAAATCAAGGCAAATTCCACAATTCTCAAAACTCAACCAAAAGTCATAAAACTTAGATCAAAAGGGTACAAATACTCACATCTTCCTCTTTCCCAAGCTTGTTTCTTGATTATTCATCTTTCCAATTTCCTCCAAGTTCTCAAACACCTTCTTTCACAAATCTAAAATCATAGCAATGAAACTCTCATCACTATGAACAACTTTATAGAAAGGTATTTGAGCTAAAGAGGACAAGAAGCCAACAAAAAACTTACCTTTTATTTTCTCTTTCCTCCCTCAAGCACGGTGCCATAGAGAATGAAGGAGAGAGAATGAGATTAGAAATTTGGCCCTTCAATGCTCCCTTGGCTGACTTAGAGAAGAGAGGAGAGATGGAAGAGTTTGAAAAGTTGACCATGATCCAATGGTCCACATTGTGCCAAGTGTCATGATCTTGTGCTATCTCATATGAGCTCACATAGGCACACACACACATGATTCCACCCTTTGATCTCTTCACAAATCAATCTCAACCATTGATCTTGAAGTTACCAATGAGTTTCTTCTTCGGCAACTGACCAATTGGTCGGTAACTTTATCGTTTTGCCCCTGATTATGGAATTTACAATGAGTTTCTTCTTCGGCACCCTCCCTATATTTTAAGTCAATTTAGATGTTAATCTATAATTGAGCTTAAATACAGGGTTTCAGCACTACTCACAACACATACGAATCACGTTCGAGTGCCAAATCACATCATATTCTTCAAAAGGGTTATTTGTCACTAACCGCATCCACTTTTGGAGTCATTAAACCCTTAATCAAAATTTGGGATCCTGCTAAACCGGGGCTTAGAAGTTCACTTATTTCAGGCTCATTCTCTAGCCTCAGATCTCAAAATTTGGGGTAGTACACATGACACACTAAATGATCTAGCAAATCAAGTGCACTAATCAGCTTTTCATGACAACAAGATAAGCAAGGACACAAGATTTTGTTAGGATAATTTATGTGCTCGCTTGCAAATATAATAAACTCTTTCACCCCATTTATATATTCCCTTGAGTATCGATCAGATGACATCCATTTTTTATCCATCTATACCTTAAACATATTTTTAAAAGTAGTTAGTTGCTTACCTCATACAGTTACTAATTGCTTTTATCTTCTGCCATTTATTTTAAAAAAATTCAGCAGCATAACATCATCAAATTTGAAGTTTTCCAAGTATTAAACACTATTGAAGTTACAAATAATCAACCAATTAATCCCGTAATATCATAATAATTTTTCACAACTCACAACAAAATAAATCAAAGGAATATTACATGGTTCAATGATATTTAACACTCTGACTAGTTCAATACTCCTTTAATGATTGGTAGGACACATAAGAAATCTTCAGGCTCCCAAATTTAAAAAGGAACAAGAAAATGTATGACTTAAACTTCTGTAAGAAAAAAATAAATACATAAAGACTTACAAGCTAGAAACTTCTGTAAGAGGCTGAGACAGAGGAAAAAACAAGCAAGAGACCAAGCTTTAAGAAGACAGTTGAAACTTCAAATAAATACCTGAAAAAAAATCATGAGCTCACATATAAGTTCACGATAGATTTTAACAAAAAAGAAGAAGAAGAAGAAAATGCACTGCCTTAAGCTTCTGTCTAAAAAAACTTACGAGCTGGGAAACTTCTTGTAGGAGGCCGAGACAAAGCAAAGAACATATGGGTAACCAAGCTTTGCACTGTAACGGAAGTGCGGTGACAAAAAATTTTGAAGAAATGTGCACGATGAGACAAGAAAAAATAGAAAGTGGGCACCAACAAAGCTTCTAATACCAGCCGTCAAAAAGAGGAAGGAGTGGGGATAATGGATAAGGAAAGATAGAGTGGGACCGTGTAATATCCCAAAATGTACTCAAGAGCTAAATGTACAGAATAGATGGTGGGATTAATGACAGAATTACTTCTAGAATTTTTGTTATGACTTTAGTTCTAATTAACTTGAGATAACTATTTAGTCTTTTTGCCTAAAGTCAAAAAGTGACTCAATGACTAATTTGAACATGAGAAGAGGGGGAAAATGGCTTATGGAAGAGAAATATGAGGAGAATATTTATTTTTCCATAATATGAGACACATGGAAGCATTTTTGGCCAAACACAAAAAGGGGAAGTCAACAAGTCTAATTAGCATATGCTAATTCAACATTAAACTATATTATTCAAGGAGATATTATAAGATATCATTTTTTTCCTCTTTAAAGAACCATATTCTCATGTGGGACATAAGACAAAGTAAGAGGGAATGATGCTTGACTCAAAATGAAAGCAAGAGGAGACAATTTGACCAAGTTATAAAAGGATGATGACTTGGTCAACAATTGCAACAAAAGTCAATTAAATATGATAAATTGAAGAGATGCCAAGAGATATTTTATAAGCTTTAACCTCTTTCAAGCCTCCATATTCGGTCAGATTTTAAAGAGATGAAAGAAAGAGAATATACTTCATACACTTCTTCACTTTTGTCTTTGAAAAGTTAAAAAATTGCAACTAGAAAATTTGTGTAACCAATGGCTATGCAAGTTCATGCAATTGGTCAATCCTTCTTCCTCCTTTTGAAGAATATGTTGGTCAATAATACTTCTCCATTTAGGCAGCCCATATCACGTCCAAAAGCAAGAAGAGAAAAGGCAAGAGAATACTTAATCAAATGACCAAAGTCAACATGGCATAAGCTTGTGTAAAGAGAATTATTTTCAACCACAACTTTTCTTTCTCTTTGGGCCACATTTTTGGTCAGATATTAAGAAGATAAGGGAAGAGAAAAATTGATCATAGTTCACTTTCTCACCTCTTCTCAAGGTCGGCCAAGTTCAGCAAAATAAGAGAAAGTAAAGAATAAAGTTGAGGTAAGATCTTCTACATAGATTTTCATCTCCTTAACCTCATCTATGGCTCAAGTGTCCTTCATGAAACTTGTTCCTCTCTTCCTTAGCTTTATTTCTATGGTTTTTATTTTTGAAGAAGAGGAGTTTTTAGCCACCTTGCAAGAACAAATTTTAAGGAATCAAGAAAGGAACACAAGAAGAAGCAAGAGGTGAGTAAGAGCATTATGTTGATGTATATGATGCTTTAATTGGCTAAGTTGTGGTGGGTTATTGTGGTAGCCCTAATTTTGGTTTTTAGGGTATATTAGGGACCATGAAGCTTTCATCCTATGTATGTGCTTATATGTTGGTTTGGAGGTAAATGAGCTAAGCTTAGTGATTAGATAGTGAAGTGGTTGTTTGTTGTGAAATACCCTAAAATTATGCCAAAACAGGACATGGGAAATAAGTGGGAATTTGTTCATTTTGATGTCACCATTGTTTTCTACATGAAAAATTGTGTGGGAATAAGTTTGGTTGTTGATTTTAGAGCCATTGGACACATTGGTTGAAAATTGGAAAAACTGTCAAGTGGAACTCTGCACAGGGCAGTCAGGTTGTCTGGACGTTTTGAATGGGAAAATGGTGTCTAAACATTTTGAAATTTTTCAGTCTTAAATTTCACACTCCAAGCTTCAAAATGGATAAATAATTTGTGTCATTTCATCTTTTGTGCTAGGAGTAATGACTGTCCAAAGTTTGGGATTAAAACTGAAAATATGTTTTGGAGCAGTGGTGAATTTTGTGAAATTCTGTAATTGTGTGGTGATTTCTGGTAATGATTCATATTTTTCCTATGAATAGGACTTAAAGAGATTTCAATATGCTTCAGGATTACCTCATTTTAATTTTTCTAGAATTAGTTATGATTTTTCAAAGATGCTGAAAAATTCTTGCAGATTGGTCACCTATGCGAAAATTAAAGATTTTATGGCATAATGTAATATTGTGGAACTTTAAGGTTATAAATTGACCTTTTAGGTTAATTGACCACTTTAGCTCTTTAGTTGACATGATTAAATGACCATAGTGATAATTAACCCAAGTATTATGAGTTATTAAAGAATTGGAATAGGTAATAATTCGTCATCCTTAATTTTGGCTTATAGATTCAATATTTGCCTTGTTCGTGATTTACCTACGCCAAAACACAATCAGAAAGAACAAGGTAGTGACTCTTTCTGTTATCCTATGTGTAAAGTGTTGTATGTATGTTGTCATGCATTGTGATGCTTTGAGATACTACTGCTATTACAGTGAAAGCTGTCGCATTGAGCATAGAGATTACAGTAAAAGCTGTCGCATTATGTATACAGCTATGAGGGCTATCGTATGTGGCGTGAGCCATGTATCATTGTGTTGCTACTAAACATGATCTTACATGTTGTATGTTTATATATTGTATGAGTGATTTGTTACTACTGAGATTCTCTTGAATCTCATTCTTTCCATTGACTAACCTTACAGACAGAGCAAGTGGCTCTAAGGAGAAACGGACGACTAGGAGCGGCTAGGACCGTGTAGGGTATTTAGTTTTGGATTGTCGGTTATCCATTTTGGATTTGGAATCACCGTATAGTTTTGGAATGTAAATATTATTTTGGGATATAATTATGTAATCCCCAAAAAGGGAATCTTGTAAACCCTTAATACACCTACATGAAACCCGGGGGTTGCCAGGATTTTTGTTGTACACTCTAATATATATATATATATATATGAATGTGATTTAACTACACCGGGTAATTATATTCGAAACTTGTATTTGAGACCAGGATAGGAAGAGAAATTTTAAAAAAAATTTGTGAAAACCTTACCGTAAGGAAGGGATTGAATTAAGTTTAATTATCCGTCGGTCTCCAATCAATCTTAACTATGCGTTATCAAATTATAATTATGCTTATTAAGGTAGGGGTTATGGACCGAACAGATATAAGATGGTGGACCAATTACTTCTAAGAAATGGAGAGCTGGAGGACGAGCGAGAAAGTTGATAATGCCGATTAATGAAAATTTATATCACCTTGTACCTTGTATGGCGCTTTTACTTTAAGCGCCATAGAACGCATATAAAAGCTATGACCAAGCACCATAACATCCCTTCAATATATAAAAATAAATAAATAAATAAATAAATGGTGAAGGGAGCTATGGCACTTGCACACCAAGCGCTATTGCATCCCTTATATAAAAAAAATTGTACATAGAATAGAAACAAGTATAATTAATCTAATCAATCCTTTCAAAATTAATTTATCTTTGACGCCTTATTATTAGCCTTCAAATGTGTTACTTAATTGATATAAAGTAAGACAAATGAATAGTGATATTATCATTATTATTATGATAAATTCAGACAAATGAATACTAATAAAGTAAGACTAGAAAGTATTACTGTCTCCATTATTCACATGAAAGCAAAGAAATGAATAGTGATACATAGGTAACCGAATAGTGAAATTACCAAGTTCTTGTAATTAAGCGAAAAAAAGGAAATAAGTTAAAATTCAAAAAAAAAATCTAAAATCCCCCTATTGAAATAATTCTAAGGGAAATTAAAGCATTGGCAAATTAAATGGAAGAAAAAAATACAAAAACAATGCCAAAACCATATAAATTAAGTGAGGAAGGAAGGTGATGAAGCTTGCCTTAATTAACGAGGTGCCTTAACTAATTAGCTTGCATGTCCTTAGCATATAAAGGAGGAATGAAGGTGATGAAGCTCACCTTCTGTGATCTCTCAGCTATGGTGGTTGTAATATCCCTAACTATAATTAAGGGCTAATAACTTCAAAGTGGCGTAATTAATGTAATTAAGCACTTTTAAAGTAAATAATGTGAATTGTGATGAAAATGTGTTTGGTGATGATTTAGTAAGCATTGTAATAACTAAGGGCAAAATAGTAAATTTACCGACTAGTTGGTCAGTTACCAAAGAGGAAACTCATAGGTAACTTGAGATTAATGGCTAGAATTTGTTAAGAAAGAGGTAGAATAAGTGTGCATGGGTTATATGAGTTTATGAAGGGAAGAATTAGATTATGACAAGTGGCAAGAGATTAGCCATGGGATAAAGGTCAATTGGTCAAACTCTTTTTCTCTCTTCTCTCTCCATTCTAGGCGGTTAAGGGTGCATGGGAAGAGGGAAGTGGATTATCATCATCATCTCATCTCTCTCCTCATTCTCCATTTCTGGCGAGCTTGGACAAGAAAGAGAAAGGAAGGGTTTGAACTTTAGGTAGGTATTTGACTTCAAATGCTCATCTTATATTTACTAAAGTTGTTTATGGTGTTGAGGGCTTCCTTGCCATGGTTTCAGAATTTTGATTTGTGGTGGTTGGAAGCTTAAGAAAACTTGGAAGTTGTGAAACCAAGGAAATCACTTTGAGAGAAGAATGAGGTAAGTATTTGATGCATTTTGGTATGTTTGTTATGATTTTTAACTAAGTTTGTAAATTCTAGAATTTTTGCCCTGATTTCATGAGAATTGAATAATGAAAGAGTTTGGAATGGTATGGTGTAGAAAATGATGTTAGGATGTGTTATAATGTCATTAAGGGTGATTTAAAGTTGAATGAGGAAGTTTGGCAAATTGTGGTTTTTGGGTGATTTTGTGATCTAGAGTTGAGAAGGTGTTGATTGAGTGGGAATTTGGTTATTTTGTAGTTATCAAGGGGTTCCTTGTGTCAAAATGGGTGAGAATGAGCTTTAGTACAAGTTTTAGGACCATTGGAACCAGTTTTGGTAAATCTGGAAAACCATATCAGTTGCTGCGATCTGGCTACTGATAAGCTTTACTCGAGTGAGATAGGGTCTCACTCAAGTGCAGTATGAAATTCTGGGTATTTTGATTAAGTCTTCAGGCAGAAACCACGAGTGAACTTCTTCGTCTTCGAGTGGCGTACACTATCACTCGAGTGCATATGGTATCACTCGAGTGCGAGTACATGTAGCACTATAGGTGGGCGTCTCGGGTTATCACTCGCAGACAACTGTTAAGAGTGCACGTGGGCACTCACGAGCATTAGGCAGTCACTCGAGTGCTAAGGCGGGTGCTCGAGTGCACTTGTCGCCTGGGAGTGGTAGTTGCTCTTGGGTTGTCACTTCTTGCACCTCACTCGATGAGACTTGGGTGACTAGAGTACCATCACTCGAGTGCTAGTATCTGTGCTCGAATGCACTTGTCATCTTGGAGGTGTTGGTGCTCTCGGGTACACACTTTCTGTGTCTCACTCACTGGGACTCGAGCGCAATTGTGGCAACACTCGAGTGAGGCGTCCTTCACTCGAGTGAGCCAGCCCAAACTTAGTGTTCTTTTTTTGAAAAAGGTATCTTCAGAGTAGTTTTTCCCAACCCTTTTGGGGATATATTTAGGCCTATAATAGCACCCTAAAGAGATTAAATGATAACCAACATAAAGCATTACAAAATTGGGAAACTTGGAAAAGAGATTGACGGGTTGTCCCTTGTTTGGTTTATAGGATTTGATATTTTCCGCCCTCGAGAGTCCACGGTGCCAAAGAACGTCAGGAAGGAACAAGATAGTGACCCTTTCTCTTATACTGTATGTGAAACATTGTATGTATGTTTGTCATGCATTGAGAATACTTTGTGTATACATTGTGATGCTTTGAGATCGCAGCGAAAGCTGACGCATAGTGATACATTGTGATACTTTATGAATACATAGAGATCGCAGCAAAAGCTTACGCATAGAGTTTACAGCCATGAGTGCTGTCGTTTGTGGCATGAGCCATGATACATTTTGATGCTGCTTAACATGATCATACATGCTATGTATTTATACCTTGTGTAGGTGATTTGTTACTACTGAGATTCTCTTGAATCTTATTCTTTCTCATGACTAACATTTCAGACAGGGCTAATGGCATTAAAGAGAAGCGGGCAACCCGAAGCAACTAGGACCCTACGGGGTATATTTGATTTTGGGAGTTTGTTATCTACTTTTAAACTCGGGATTACTGTATATTTCGAGATGTAAATATTACATTTGATTTTGGTTATGTAATCCCCTAGTAGAGACTTATAAACTCTCAGATTATATATGTATAGAAATCGGGAGTCACAAGGGATTTGGTTATACACTCTGATATATGTGAATGTAAATTAACTGCACAGATAATTATATTCGAGTTTTGAAAATTGAGACCAGGATGGAAGAATTTTTGAAAAACTTTGTGAAAACCCTACAATAAAGTAGGAAGCTGAAATGAGTTTAAATTATCCGACGGTCTCTAATTCAATTACATTATATGATATCGAATCATAATTATGTTAATCAAGGCAGGGGGTTACAGTGGTAGCTCTCAATTAAGTCTCAGTCTCTATGCGATGTCTCATCTCTTGCTCTCTCCTTGCTCTAGATATATATAGTAAAACATTAAAGGCCATAGTAGCCTTGCATGCCTACCAACGCTAGCCTTGGTAGGCATGCGACAAGGCCACAGTTGGCCTTGGCAAAAAGCCAAGGCCAATGTGGCCATGTGCCTCTGGCCTTAGTAGGCACGCCAAGGTGTGTGTGGCACCTTGGCCAGTGCTTGTTTGACCAAACGCCGGCCAAGGTCCTCCCTTGGCCTCAAACCTTGGCCGGCGCTTGGTTAAACAAGCACTGGCCAAGGTCTGGCGACAACCTTGACCGGCATTTTGTTAACCAAGAGTTGACCAAGGTGGCTTTTCAAATAAAAAAAATGCCTTAAATAATTAATCCAGCTTTTCAAATAAAAAAAATTCCCTAAAAAATTAACCCAGTTAGAAAGTGCCATAGCTGGAACTTTCATTTTTCTTTTTTTTTTTCAAATAAATGTTTTGTGTGGCGTTTGTTTAGGAAAGTTCCACACAAGCCTAATACTAGCTATGACACTTATAATAGGAAGCGGCGTAGCTTCTTAATTTTTTTAGAAAAAAAATTATCTATGGTGCTTCTTTAAAGAAGTGTCATAGAAGGGGCGCCACTAAATCCTTATTTTATAGTAGTGATTCCCTACAAGGTAGGGAGGTGAATTTTTCCTATAAGGTCGAGTTGACTATTGAAATCCACCGCTCTCGTGCATTGACACAATCCCTCAGCAAATGTATCGTATCCTCCACGTGATCACAGCCAAAAAGGCACCTAGCCACTTTGTTAGTCCTCTTTTAGCATGAAGTTAAACTGTATGCGCACGTCCATGTGAAGCTAACCAGATAAAATATTTGATCTTTTCAAGTACCTCACATCTCCATAGGGTCCTCTAAAAAGGGTATGCACCATTATGAATACCTACAAAAAGAAAGTTATAGGTAGATTTAACAGAAAACACCCATCAGGGGATGGCTTCCAATAGTATTTATCCTTTCCTCTTTCCTCACAGGGTGCGTGAGCACACATCAGCCGATCAATAACCTGAGGGTGGAACCACTGACCCGGCTTATCCCTATCCCAATCACCCGATATTGTAACATAATCATTCACTTTAGCCTCCCTATCCACAAACTCTTCATAACCTGGAATGAGCTCAATTAACAGCCGGTATAACTTAGACCAATTATCATACCAGAAAGATGCCCAATCTCCATTACCAATTTTGACTAGAGGCCTCCGTTAAACTTGTCCCAGACAGTGCATATACCCTTCCAAGTCATGGATGAACTGGTTTTATTATGGATTTTTGGCATATAATCAGTACCGCAACCATATTTCGATCTAAGCATACGAACCCATAGAGCCTTCGTGTTATTTAGAAGATTCCAACACAATTTCATCAGAAACACCTCATTTTGCTTTCCCAGGTCCTATATCCCTAGACCACCTTCCTTCCTATCTTTGATTATATGTTCCCAAGAGATTAAATGAAGATGCCTCTTGTCTTCCTCATCACCCCATAAAAATCTCCTGCTTCTCTTTTCTAACTTTCTCAACAAACCTTTTGGCAACAACATTGTCTGCATATAATATGAAGGTAATGCGGTTAACATAGCTTTAATTAGAGTAGCTCGACCTGCTAGATTCAGATACTTCCTTTTCCACCCTAAGAGTTTCTTCTGAGTCTTATCTAAAATAGGTGCAAATGTGATATTAGACGTCTTTTTGTGTATTAAAGGAATTCCAAGATATTTCCCCAAATCCCCCGTAAGAACTACTCCCATATTCCGACTGAGACACAGAACTCTTGCAAAACGGACATTTTTTTAGCAACACATTTTGGTCTTTTGCTTGTTCATTTTTTGCCCCGAAGCATCATAAAATCTCTGGAGACAGTCCAACATTCCTTCAACTCAATATTCAGAAGCCTCACCAAATAAAAGAAGGTCGTTTGCAAAAAAAAATAGGTGGGAGATAGGAGGCCCTAGAGCCGGGAATTCGGGCCGAGCCCGTCGGGCAAGCCCGTTTAGGCCTGAGCCCTTCAAGGGTCGGGCTTATGATTTAGAGGCTAAAACAGGAAATGGGCCTAAACGGGCCTGCCCTTTTAGGCCTGTTTAATATTTTTTAAAAATAAATTAATATATATAATATCATTATATCAAATTATCAATATGAGAAACACCTAAGTACCTAATAAAGTATTAATAAAAGGTAAACACTTATTAAATGGTTTGATTTATTTTATTTTCTTCAATGGTTTATTCATTTAAACTTTAAAAAAGAGGCTAATTTGGACTTTAGATGATTAATTTAACTAAAAATTTATGAGTTTTAAAAATAATGTATCTCAATTTAAGGTAAAATAATAAATAAATTGTAAAACTTGAAAAATATTTTTTTTTAATTAAAATGAGTTTAAGCCCGTTTAGGCCCGAGCCCGTGAAAGGCCAACCCTGTTAGGCCATGGGCTTTAAAAATTGGAGGTTTTTTCGGAAGCAGGCCTAAACGAGCCTGCCCGTTTAGGCTCAAGCCCGTGAAGGGTCGGCCCGTATTCCCATCTCTAGGAGACCCCTTTCTATTTAATTGAATCGGTGTCCACCTACCATCATCAATAGCATCCTGAATGATATGGCTCAAACTTTCCATATACAAAGTAAAAATATAAGGAGAGATTGGGTCCCCTTGACGGATGCCTTTAGAAGACCTGAACGTTGTTGTAGCTTCCCCATTCCACAATACTTTAAAAGATGCACTAGTAATACAAGCCATGATAGCCTAACATAAGTTCTCCTAAAGGCCTACCTGGCAAAGTGTATCATGAATTAAAGACCATTCCAAACAATCATATGCTTTTTCCAAGTCGACCTGGATTGCCAGCCATCCATTACCATGATTTCTGGTTTTCATGGAATGGATTACTTCCTGAGCCATAATGATATTATCACTGCTCTGTCTACCTGCTATAAAACTGCACTGATATGGACCAATTACTTTTCCCATGATTTCCTAAAGGTGGTGAGATAAGACTTTGGTAATGATTTTATAGCTAACATTACCGAGAGATATTAGTCAAAAATCCATAATAAACTGAGGAAAATCCAGCTTGGGTATGAGCACTATATTAGTGTCATTAATATCTCTAACTTGAGTAGGATCATCAAAAAAATCCCTTACCAGTGTACAAATTGAATCACCTACTAGTGGCTAATATTCTTGGTAGAGAACTGCTCGAATTCCCTTAAGTCCCAGAGCTTTAAAGGCCCCCAAATCAAAAGTTGCTTTCTTGATCTCCTCAAGAGTGACCATGGCATGAATTTGTTCCATCTCTGTGTGATTCAAAGTAGGAAAACAAGATTGAGTGGTAAGCCGATTAAACCTTGGTCCTCCACTACTAAAGAGTGCCTCATAGTAATGAAGGGCTAGATTCCTCATCTCACCCTAATCGAAAATCTAGCTACCATCCTCCTTCTTGAGTCCCTTGATTCTATTCCTTTTCCTTCTAATAAGGGTAATAGAGTGAAAAAAACTTGCTATTCTTATCACCCCATTTCAACCACTAACACCGGGATTTCTGGTATCACATCAACTCTTCCTGGGCTAGTACCTTGTTATAATCTTTCCATAATTCCCTTTCAGTTTTGGCAAGGTATTGATTATCCATCCTTCCTCTTCCTCTTTCAACCCCTTCTATTCTTTTAAGGATGTGATTTTTTCTCACTAAAATTACCCACTTTCCTTCTATTCCACTCTGTAGCCATACTGGTAAACTTTGCAACTTTAGTAGTCCACTAATCCTGACTCTAGTTCTGTTGCACTATAGCAGCAAAGCCTTCCTCAAGAAACTAGGCTTCTTGGCACCGATATGAGGAATTGACTGTCATCGAGGCATATTTGGTGTGCTTTGAAGGAGAATAGGTCTATGATCCACACCAAACTTATTTAAGTGATGAAGTTTGGTGAAAGGGTACAACTGGATCCAATCAGAGTTAGTAAAAGCCTAGTCTAAACGCTCCTTGAGAAGATCCTGCTCCCATGTATATCTTTCTCTCACAATGTCCATTTCCATCAGCCCCGTCTTTAGGATACAATCTCAGAATTGACGCATGGAACAATAATTAGGACTTGAGCCTCCCACTTTATCTTCTCTAGACATATAAGCATTAAAATCACCAATAGGGATCTAAGGCTCACTCACATGTTCACCAAAATGGATAATATCATCCCACAGGCTTTGGCGTAACACCCTGTTTGGTTCAGCATAGACACAAGACAACAAAAAGTGCTCATAATTCTATTTGACTGTCACTTTTACATGCACAACTTGCATGAAGGATGCAATATACTGAATGATCATATCCTCCTTGTTCCATAATATCCAAATTCCACTAGCATACCCAATGGCCTCAAGTCTAAGCCAAGTATTAAAACCAAGTCTTCGAATAATCATATCAGCACTTTTACCAGCACTTTTACCACTGACACGAGTCTCACAGAGAATAAGAATTTTAATGCTTCTCTCTTTGAGTACATCTTTAATTCGACCTGGGAAAGTTTTTGAGGCTGCGCCTCTACAATTCTAAGAGAGAATATCCATTAAATAATTAGATAGTAAGGACAAAGAGGGGAAAAACAAACCTGGAGACAATCCTATTGCCCAGAGTCCGAGTGCTCCATGATATTCTCTTCCTTTTGCAACATATCACAATCACCATTAGGTTGGACACAGTGGTGATCGTTAATAACCTTGTACTCATAGCTTCATTACAAATCTGTTGTAATTCAATAGGGTCTGGTGGCTTAGGTGGTTCATGAAACTCCTGCTCCTTCAAACGCCCTTGTAGCATTTGATCAGAATAAAATGGGGCATCACGTGCCTCAGCCTTCTTTAATTTATTCTTCCCCATTAAATCATTCAATTGGTTAAGTCCAATGGCCCAGAGATAGTGTGTGAGACGAAAACCAAATGGTGGGCTCACCCTCCTTGTTTCCTTTTAAACATCATGGGCACCTTTTTGGGCCCTGAAACGGTATTTTTTTCCTCCTCCATACTCCTTTTTGGGCTCTCTTCTTCAATTAAAACCAGCTCATTATGACTAGAGCTGGGAATCAGGGCCGGCCCTTGACGGGCCAGGGCCTAACAGGGCTGGCCCTAAAGGGCTCGGGGTCAGGAAAATTGCAGTTTTTCAAAGCCCGGCCCGAGAGCATCAGGGCCAGGGCCGGCCCGCAAGGCCCGTAAGTCTTTTTCATAATATTTAACTATTTTTCCTACGTATTTTCCCCAGAGAGATATAATTAGTAAATAACAACGATTAAACTTCTAATTTAATACATAAATGTTGTCAACATTAAGATTTAAATAACACATCTCTTGCAACAAACAAACACAGTTACTAATGTATAATCAAAGGTAAAATCATGTCCATAAATAACTCACACAAAAGCCAAAGTATAAAAAGGCAAGAAGCTAAATACTCTAACATCTAAGCAACATGAGTATGATGACTATCATTTTCACCTTCTTCGCCACTATCATCAATTTCAAGGACATTTGATTGTGTTTCACTTTGAGTAGTAAGTTCAAGTAGTCAAATAATCACAACCTCCATCAAAAATCATACTCCATCAGGGATAACAGTATATAATATGATTTTATTTTAAATAGGCAGAACAATATACTAAAAAATCACAATATGATTCAATTAGACAAAACAATATACTCAAAAATCATACTCTATACAATATGAGGACATAGTGACATATAGATCAATAAGGTAATTCAAAAATGTAACATGATTCCCTTTCCAAGCAAAAAAAATAAAAGATAAATGGGCTTAAAGGGCCGGCTTGAGGCCCTCCAGGGCCGGCCCGAGGCCCTCCAGGGCCGGCCCGAGGCCCTCCAGGGCCGGCCCTTTTAGGCCCGACTTCCTTTTCATGCTATAATTTACAAGCCCGGCCCTTGAAGGGTCAGGGCCTAAAAGGGCCGGCCCGACGGGCTCGGCCCGTTTTCTCGGCTCTAATTATGACCTACTCTACAGGTTTGCTGCATTGATTGTTCTCCAGAAGTCAAAAGCTCCGCCCTTACTCTCTCATCTTGGGTAAGCCGTGTCTCGGTTTCAGGACTTTTAGCGCCACTAAGTTCACCTCTTTCCGAGACAGAAATTGCCATCTCTTTGTCCTTTCTATTCAGATTTCCTTCCTTCTGCACCTTCTTTCTATACCGTATTTCAATCTATTAGAAAAACCAAGCATGGGGCAGCAATTAAGGACTAAATAATGTACAGATTTATCGGAAAATCACATTCAGTTCTCGAAGATCAGAAAAAATATCAAAAAAATTTCATTATAGATTTTTCTAACAAAAAAATCCTTAGAAATATCAGTATAGATTCTAAATATGAACTTACTTTATTGATAAGTGTATATAATTATATTAACAAATTTAAAACCGATCATTGACAAGTTCATATATGTTAACTAAATTAAAGAAACATCAGTTAATAAATGTATATAATTATATTGATAAGTCAAGCTCATCTATATTAACCAAACCAACTCCCATTGACAAGTGTGTGTCACTATATTGATAAATTATAAAGTGGTTGTTGACAAGCTCATCTATGTTAGTTAAAACAACTTCCATTGATAAGTGTATGTGACTATATTAACAAGTCATAAAGTAATTAATGTCGAGCCTATCTATGTCAATAAGATAATTAGGGATTTTTTTATAGACGAATTTACAATGGGATTTTTCGATATTTCTTCCGGTTATTGGAACCTGAGTGAGCTTTTCCTAAAATTTATTGTAAATGTACTTTAAAAATATGGAAAAAAACTCGGGAACAAAAAAACGGACATAATATTCTCCCTCAATCTATATTAAAGAAAATTCTTCCTTGATCAACAAAAGTTTCATGTTTAGCCATTCCTTCTCCTTCCTTTTCTCCCTCAATCTATATTAAAGAAAATTCTTCCTTGATCAACGCATAATATTCTGCTTTCCTTTCACTTTATGACACTCCGATGCGAAAATGATATCACCAACATTTGTCTATTTGTCTACATCTCTCTTTACTTTTATGACACTTCCTGTCTCCTGAGACAGATCTCTCCCAGTTGAGTTGTTACATATACAAAAGTTAGCATTAAAACCCAGACTACTTATTTAAGTGACAAGAACGTGATATGTGGAATCATCCCAAGATTAAATAATTACTAACGCCTGATAATTATTATGTTGTTGAGTTTTTCACCTTCGAATTTAATTTATGTAGGCTTACGTTCATTGCCTTCAAATCAACAGGAATATGATCGATGTGTTAAGCTGTACTAACAAGTTTGGTTTTTTGATGTTGTATAATGCATTATATGTGCCACTTATTTCAACAAGCACAATTAGAAAGTGTCTTATTGTTATAGTGCTCGTTTGGAATAGCTTATTTTTAGGTAATAAGTGCTTATAAATCGTGATTCACGATATACGAGGTAAGTATGTGAGAGAAGTTTTATCTCGACTTGCATAATAAGGACTTATTTACCCCCAAAACGTGTTTCCAAACATAGGCATAATATTATTTCTAAACGTTGATTATTAACACTTTCTTCTGACTTTTGAGTACATATAGAATGGTAGTTCATAATTATTACTCCTATTGAGTATATATACAGTGTGTTTCGTAATTATGCAGTGTTACAAAATGATAGCAAATGGACAAACAAATACTTCTCAAAGTCCTGCTGGATCAATGGCAGCCTCTGTGTCCTCATAGAGCTGAACGAAGTTTCATTTTTGGCAAAATTGTGAATAAGTCCCAAATCAGCACAAAAGTTGGGGAAAAGGGCCTAACTAGGAAAACATGAAAGAAAAGTTACAGATAATTACGAAAGAATTTTTTTTTTCCTTTGATACAATACGGAAGAAAAATTGAAACTTCTGAATTTAGTCATTTTTTTTCCAAATATATATTATGCCGATTTAGTCTTTTTTTTTTTTTGTGATTTTTCATGATATAGTGATGTTATGTTGGGGTCCCATTTGGGTTAAGATACGCCCAATACGGTAGAGTAGGGTTTCATTAGTTGGGCCCCTACCCATAAAAACAAAATAAAATAACAACAACAACAATAATAATAGTGTAGAAGTGATATCGCATAGGTAAAATAAAAAAAAAATGTTTAAAATAGGAAAAAGACTAATCAGAAACTCTAATATCACAAATCTCAAATCATAATAGAGTTTTCTATAAGCCCGTTTGGTTTAACCGCATTGCATGCTAGCAATAGTAATCATGACTGTATTACTAAAATAAGAGAGTGTGGTTGCTTTTTAGCATGGTAATATGGTTTGCCATAATAATGATTATTATAAAAAAATTGGTAATCTTCATTCTTATTTCTCCCCCTGCAAATAGGGGTGTTAGGGATTGGGAAATCTCATTCCCAATCCCGAAAAGTCATTGGGAACCAAATTGCTTCCCAATCCCGATCCCAAAAATTTCCTGTCCCGACAGGATGGGAAATCCCGAACTCGAGATCGGGAATTTCCCAAATTCCCAATACCAAGCATCATTCATTTCCAATGTCAGGACACAACAAGGAAGAGTCATCTTAGATGCCTTACAAACCTTGAGTGCTTGACGATGAGATCTGTAAGCTGGGATTTGGAGAAGAAATGTAGACAAGGGAAGACCGACCAAAGTAGGGCAGCATCGTGCCATCGTTGTCAGTCAGGCAGCGAGGAGATGAGCACCGTCAGGGCAGGGCTGCACCGTCTCCATCGATCGTCAGGGAGGGGGAGAGAGGACACCGATGGCGACGAGGTAAGGGGTTCGAATCTAAGAGTCTGAGAGAGCGAGACTGCGAGAGTGAACTAATGAGTCCGATTTTCCAATGTGTGTCTGATCGTCTGCGACTGAGTCTGAGAGAGTGAACTGCAAGAGTGATGACTGATTTTTGTTTTTTGGCTTAAAGTGTGATCACTGGTGAATCTGTGTGTGGGGCGTCTGTGCGTGGCTATTAGCTAGGTTGAAATATGCCTTTGGACTTTGACCATTTAACTAAACAACTAAAAAAAATATTACCAATGTCTATTATTTCGAGATCGGGAAAAATTCGGGTTCGAGAAATGCTATTCCCAATCCGGATCCCAATCCCGACTTCAAATTTCCCGATCCCAAATTTTTCTTGTCCTGAAACTTTCAAGATGGGATTTTCCCGTCCCGATTTGCTCGAGATAAATCGGGACGATAATTTGTTGAACACCCTTACCTGTAAATGATCATTACCACCCCATTGCGTGGTTGAAGAAGTTTAATTTACCCTTTAGTTTATTTGCTTTGTTTCACTTGTCACACCATGCCACAACCGCTACTGCCACTACCTCCTCCTCCTCCTCCACTGCAGTTGTTGACACCCCCCACTGCAGCCACTGCCACTACCTCCTCCTCCTCCACTGCAGTCGCTGACACCCCCTGCTGCAGCCACCGCCACTACCTCTTCCTCCTCCATTGCTATCACCGCTACCCCATGTCATCGCCGCCACCGCCATCACCTCCACCATTATGGTCACCGCCACTACCTCCTTCTCCTCTATTGCCGTCATCACCACCCCCTCCACAACCACCTCCACTGTTGTCGCTGTCACCACCACTAGCTCCTCCTCCTCTACCGCCACCGTCATCCCACCATTGGTACCGCCGACATTACCTCCTCCTCCACCTCCGTTGTCGCCACTACCTCCTCCTTCACCGCCACCGTCACCCCACCATTACCACTGCCACCCACTACCTCTTCCTCCTCCACCATCGTCGTCACCACACCCGCTGCCGCTACCTCTACCTCCACTATTACCTTTATCGTTGCCACTACCTCCCCCTCAATCACTGTCGCCGCAAACCCCCTGTCATTGCCACCTCCACTGTTGGCATCGTCACAACCACTCCCTCCTTCTCCACTGTTGTAGTTGCCACTACCTGCTATCACTACTGCCACATCACTGTTATTGTCGCCTCCACCACCACAACCATCGACATCAAACGATCTCTGGCAACATAGCGTGACAGTTATTGAGGCAACGCAATGACTCTTAACTATTTTTCTATAAAGATTATATTATAGGTAAAATAGACTCTGTGTAATATATTAATTTTAAATAATTATTAAAAAAATAACTCATTACACTTGGCTTAAAAATCAAACCAAATACTAGCCTTATAATTAATATTGCATTGCATTATCATTTAATCATATTGTATTGTACTACATCGTGTAATGGGATTGAATCAAACGTGTCCCATATGCCTAATTTGAGATTTGCGATATTGGATGCTCTAATTTATTTTTTCCTTATTTTAAATATTTTTTTTTTGAGATTTTTCCTAATACAAAATCATGCTCCTCTTCCTACCCGACATTTATTTATTAAGAGGGACTGTCCATAATAAAAGGACCCAGCGTCAACGGCCAGAATTGACACATAAACTCACACACATATTTTTTTTGATAAAAAAAGAAATTGTGTTATTTATAAATCATATTTTGAAATTTTGTTATAAAACATGTAATTACATCCTAGTTTAAATATAATGTATTTAAAATCTATATTTGAATTATGAGTTAGGCCAAAAAATAATTATAATTAAATTGTCTGTTTATTTTCTACATATCACTAATCAAAACATTTTTATAATAATTTGTATGTTCACTTGTGATTTGCCAAGGAAATATTTAATATAAACACTGCACATGATTTTCAGTACTTTTGACATTATATCAAATTTTATATTTAATTAACTTATAGTTTCTGAGGAAGCTCCCAGCAAAATCATAATATTGATACTTAATATCTACAAGTTTTTCACATAATTAATTAATCATTAATCAATATAAAATATATAAAAAAATATTTACAAGAAACCATATGATATTCTTATGTATTAAAAAAACCATATGATATTACTTGCAGTTTGTTAACAAAAAAATACTTAGTAAAATATAATAGTCGCCCAAAAAAAATCTATCAGTATCATTTTTCTGATATGATTTATGAGCTGCAAAAATCAAACCGATTCTTCATCCACAAAATAAGTTTGGAGATTTAAATAAAAATATTATCTCCCGGGTTAAGACTTAAGACGAGCACGGATGAGAGATAATCACTGCGGTAATTCTGAGACTCCAGGCTTCAATTCAAACCCCACACCCCAAAAAAAAAAAAAAAAACACGATAAAAATAAGAATAAAATCACAGCAAGGAAAGGGACGTGGAAGCCTGTAGAGACAGAAGGCGGACGTCTCTGGGCTATCATTGAGTCTGAGATCGGAAGTCCGTGTTCCTCTACCAGTCTATCTCTTTTGACAATCTGTGGGAAATTGAGAGAGGGAGGAGATGGGCGACGCTCGGGGCGGAGGTTGTTGCCCGCCGATGGATCTTTTCCGGTCGGAGCCGATGCAGCTGGTTCAGCTCATCATTCCCATGGAGTCCGCTCACCTTACTGTCTCTTACCTCGGTGATCTAGGTCTTCTTCAGTTCAAAGATGTTAGTAGCTCTATACTTCTGCTCACTCCCTCAATTTGCCGATCAATAAATCCTCAATCATTTATCTGGTACATTTGTGTGATGATTTCCATCCAATTTTACCGGATTTACGTAATTCGGTATCTTGATTTGTGATCGATTTCTCCTTAGTAAGTGTTCTCGATAAGAGTTTCCTGGCATTGTGCTCCGCGATATGGGAACAGTTATGTTTGAAATTGGTGAAGGTGCTGCGTGGTACTTAATTGGGGGATTTGACCATATGCGAGAGAACTCATTCGGATTTTTTTACAAACTTTATATGATTTAATTTTGCCACGGAAACTCAGGAGTAGCTTGACTGGCGTATTCTGCCTTGCTTTCCTGCAATCTTTATGATTATACATATTAATACTTTTTCGTATTATCCTGCTATTATCCCTATTTAGTCACGTAAATATGTGTGTCTAAAAGAATTAGAATAGGCTTATGATTTTATTGCGTCTAAACCAAAGTAATGTACTTCTTCTTTTCAAGATTTCTCTAATGCCTTTTGCTCTCTGATTTTCAGCTCAATGTTGAGAAGAGCCCTTTTCAACGGGCTTATGCAAGTCAGGTGTGTTTTTCCTGCTTGATGCCTTAATCATTAGCACTTTTTTTTGGTCTTGCTTCTGGAATCAGGACATATTTTCTTTGCTTGTTTCTATTTTGACGAAAAAAGAAGCAAAACAAGTGTGGCTTCCAATTTTTTCTACCCTTGATTATTCATTCGTTTATTATTAGTTTAACTAATTTATTTGTGTATAGCATGAGAGTACAACTTCTATCTTTCTCTTTTTGAATTATTTAAGAGATGGGTTGCTGAGACATTGGTACTGAGTAACTAGGAAAGAGAGAAAATAGAAGAGAACTGAATGATTTCTTATTTAACAACCCAAAATAGGTGCACTTAAGGGATTTATTTTTTCTTGCTATTCACTTATTCTGATTCGACACCCTAACTGAAGTAGTTAGGGTCTAACCAGAGTAGTTATCCTACTGCCACGTATGAGAAATGGTGACCAATTTTTGCAAGAGTTATGAGCAAAATATGTTTTGAGCAATAATAAACTAATGATTAAGGCCTATTAGTTATTGATTTTTATTTTTAATACTTGAGTGTTATGGACCATCCTTTCTTTTTGGCTGCTACACAAGACCTTGATTTTTCAACATGTTGACAATGGAGCTTGCTACATAAATATTGAATCTCCCCCTTGCAACTTCATTTTTCACATTATCATGATATTGTATTCAACCGTTCATTGCATATGGTGATTGACTTGGATAACTATATGTCTGTATGAAGCTAAAAAGATGTGGAGAGATGGCAAGGAAGTTACGATATTTCAAGGAGCAGATGTTGAAGGCTGGTGTTTCATCTACAACTTTTGCTACTCAAGTTGATGTGAATATAGATGACTTAGAGGTAAGTGGATACTGTTGCTGACCTTAATCTGGTGTTTTCCCCCTTATGTCTTAATCACTAGTATATCTTTGTTATAGGTAAAACTTGCTGAACTTGAGGCAGAATTAACTGAGATGAATGCGAATGGTGAAAAGTTGCAGCGGTCTCACAATGAACTTGTGGAATATAAGCTCGTTCTTCAGAAGGTGGATTCTGTTTTGTACTTAAGTTTCAAAAGATATTACATGTCTAACAGGCACTATCAATAGTAAATAACGTCAACTATTCTTTGTTTCATTCATTTAGGGTGGTTGGCTGATTGTTCTAGTGACTGTCTTGTATGTTTAAGCTTTTGCAAGTAATAGAGTCTTACACAAATTTTTTTGGTCAATTTGTAGTATGGCAATTAAAGTAAGTACTTAAGAAATTATATTAAAAAGAAAATTGAAAAGCAAAAGTGATGCTTTTTCCTTAATTATGCTGGATAAATCAGAACTCTAAATATGCATGGGTATCTCTTGACTATGTTAAAGCAGAATTTGCTAAAATTTTACCCCCTTAATTTAGATTCTTATTCAGTTATTTACTGCCTGTCATAATTCTTTGCCAGACTTGTCGTTTTTTGCATCAAAGCTATGTTGGCTTCCCTGGCTTGTGATTATTGATATTCTTGTTCTATTGATATATTAAAGGTAACATGGGCATGGGAATTGTTTCACTGCTGGCTAAACCATAGGTTGTGCTTGATAGACATGAAAATGGAGTTTATGTTATGTCATGTATCTATTTAGCTGCATTTCTAGCTTTTGCTTCAGGCTTTATTTTCTCCCATTTTTACCCATATTATAGGTGCAAATGCAGGCCCAACATGAAGGCCTGCAAGTTGAAGAGATACTGCCTAAAATTTCATAAAGTGCTTATAATCTCATGTTGTTCTACTGCCTATTCCAATCTCTAGATTAAGGCTTTGTTAAAGAAGTCTAAATTTTGTTAGCATTCTCATTCTTTTAGAAAAAATTTCTTGAAAAAATTATCAATATTTTTAAGTGCCAAGTCTATATTTTTTCCTCTTTCAATCATAAGTGTCCTATTTTCACCAATTTCCAGTTTTGAGGGATGGAATAATTAAGCCCATCGAATTTTAGTTTATAAGATTAAAGCTTTGCTATCCAAATCTTAAGACTTGATAAGCCAACTAATAAAATGATTATTCTTTCTTTTCAGGCTGGAGAGTTTTTCCATTCAGCTCAGAATCGTGCCTTGGAGCAGCAGAGAGAACTTGAATCACGTCACAGTGGAGAATCTATGGAAACACCTTTATTACAAGATCAAGTATGTTTCTTAGCTATCCCCATGTCGCTTTTTCACACACATATAAGTTGATAATAATCTTTTTTTGTTTTGAAATAATCCTGTGGTTTTGTTTGTTGTGAAGGAAATGTCAACGGATTCATCAAAGCAAGTGAAGTTGGGTTTTCTAGCTGGTCTTGTTCCCAGGGAAAGATCCATGGCATTTGAGAGAATTTTATTTCGTGCTACTAGGGGCAATCTGTTTCTGAGGCAAGTCATTGTTGAGGATCCTGTCACAGACCCTGTTTCTGGAGAAAAGGTGCTTATTCTTGTTCCCCATCAACATTAAAATCATGAAAATAGCTTGTACTGTTCCATCTTTGTCATTTTTTTATATGTTCTTACTTCAATCATTGCTAATAAATAATCTCTTACGGAAATTTTATACGGAGGAATTCTTGATTCACCCAATGAATAGCTTTCTTCTCATTTTCCTCACAATGCCCTCTCATGCTACCCTGTCTACTAGATAGGGGGAGATTGTTTTATTTGTATTTGTCAGGGATAACTTATCTCAAGTTTTAAGTTGTTCCCACAATCATCACAGTTAGCATCGTCCTTAAAACTAGTTTATGCATTAGAAATTGAACTTATAGTTTTCCTATTCTGTTAGTTTTGATGCTGAGCTATGAATTTTGACGTGCAGATTGAGAAAAATGTATTTTTAGTCTTCTATGCTGGTGAAAGAGCAAAAGCCAAGATTCTGAAAATTTGTGAAGCCTTTGGAGCAAATCGTTATCCTTTTGCTGAGGAATCAGGAAAACAGGCCCAAATGATTGCAGAGGTTTGTTTTTTAAATTCTGATGTATCTTGAGGAAAATTGGAAAAGCTTCTGTAGAATCTTTACATTTTTTTAAAAAAGAATTGTCCTCTAGTTTCTGTTGTACTGCTTTAATGCAGCACGTGTGGATTTTAAGTTGTTGGGCAAGAAAAAATGAAACCGATAAATACTAGTTAAACTTTAGACAAGCATGTCAGAGAGAAGTTGTTTCCCTTGGTCGAATTTCATTTCCCTGAGATATTGTGGATACAACATGAAATTATCAGACGGGATTTCTTGGTAAATGATATATTTTAAAAGTTGGTTGTTCATGAAACCTATGTATTTGACCTTTTTAAGTGGGATAAGACTTGTTGTGTTGTGGATAATTCATGGGGACACTTGATCCAAGTCTTCATATGGCTTCAATTATGCACTCTAGCAATAAACAATGCAATCTTTACTATGGCCTCAAGAGCAAGAAAATATTTGTTCTGTTAAGTTCTTCTAAGTAGTGTAAAGTGGATGGTACATATACCATTAAGCTTGTTAAAAATTAATTCCTTGAAGAGTTTTCCATAGCCATCTTTTCATTGGGAATGTGTATTAGTGGCAAAAAAAATCTGGCAACAGCAGGTGATTGAGTGCTTTTACTTTTCTTTCCTTTTTAATTAAATTTTTTTTTTTTGTTTAATGAGTTATGAACCGGATACTTGAGCTGATATTACTTTCTTGTTTCTTAGGCATAGGCATGTTAGTTGAATGGTGCCATTCATGATCAACCAATATTGTCTTGTTTATTTTTCCCATCAAAATACCAACACGTCGATGAATTTATTCAGAAATGAATTTGCTGGCAGATTGGATTCTTAGTTTATGCTTCATTATGATATTTATTTATCTAGCCCTTTGCTTTTCAGTTTTGTACATTTTATTTTCAAAGAAGCATCTTTGCATTTGGGGATTCATTTTTTGCCAAGTCTAAACAATTTTACGTTCAGGTTTCAGCAAGACTCTCAGAGTTGAAGACTACCGTAGATGCTGGACTGCTGCACCGGGGTAACTTGCTACAGACTATTGGTGATCAATTTGATCATTGGAATCTTTTGGTATGTTTAAGTACTATGCTCAACCATGTTTTCCGTAAGTGCATAACTAAAAAAAAGATTTACCTTATGTCCTATTATAATAAGTATATCTAGAGATGGATCCAGTTTTGCCGACTTTGAGAAAAATCCATATATGTATGGATTAACATTTTTCTTTGCTTGGCATTAATTTTTATTTTTTCATTAAGTATATTCCCTCCCACTCTTGAAGGTGACAATTGAAAAATCCATATACCATACCCTGAACATGCTTAGGCTTGATGTGACCAAAAATGACCTGTGGCTAGGGGTCTGAGTCCTGTTATTCAATAAGTGCATAATCAAAATGAAGATTTACCTTATGTCCATTTGTTATAGGGATGGATCCAGTTTTCCTGTCTGCAAAGAAAATCTGAATATGTGGATTAGTATTTTTCTTTTCTTGGCATTGATTGTTAGTTTGTTACTTTTTATTAAGAATATTTCCTTCCACTCATGAAGGTGAGAAAGGAGAAATCCATTTATCATACCCTGAACATGCTTAGCCTTGATGTGACCAAAAAATGCCTAGTGGCTGAGGGTTGGAGTCCTGTTTATGCAACAAAGCAGGTATTTATTGTTTATGCAATCCCATTCTCCACTGGGGGATTTCTTTTGGGTTCAGGATTTTGAATTATAGTAACATTGATTTTCGGAACTTGGGACCTTGATTTTTCAGATACAGGATGCCTTGGACCGAGCAGCGTTCGACTCTAACTCCCAAGTTGGTGCCATTTTCCAAGTTTTGCATACTAGGGAGCCACCACCCACCTATTTCCGGACAAATAAATTCACTTCTTCATTTCAAGCTATTGTTGATGCATACGGGTGAGGATCATGATAGTTTCTCGTTTCCTTCTCTTTGTTCTTTTTTCCTTTTGTTCAAAGGGAGTTATGCTCATCAAAGATGTAGCACAGGTATTGTTTACATGAGCTGATATGCGCTTGTACTATGGAAGACGATTTTGTATACAAATTATAGTTACTGGTCATTCTCAAAGTACAAGTAGATTAGTCTCCACTGTAATTGATAAATTTGTTGTTGCTCCCCCTTCTTAATCACTCAGTTATACGCGGATCTAATTGATTTTCCGCCTTTTCAATTTATTAAAACCATATAGTGGGACGTAAGAGAAAAAAGTTTTAAACCCCAAAGTCATCCCTTGTTTTATTACTGTGCCTATGACAAATTGCACAGTTGTGTTAATAAATTGTGTACTTGTTTACTTTTCGATACGTGATTTTGACTTGTGAAAGAGTGTAATCACATCAGAATTAATATTTCAGGGTGGCTAAGTATCAGGAGGCAAATCCTGCTGTATATACTATAATTACCTTTCCATTTCTTTTTGCGGTAATGTTTGGTGATTGGGGGCATGGAATATGTTTACTACTGGCAACTTTGTATTTACTGATCAGGGAGAAGAAGTTTTCTCGCCAGGTAACGTTTTCCTTATATTGCACGATTTTCTTTAAAGAGGAATTTTTATTTTATTGTCTTAACTTTCTCCTGACATGCATCTAATACAACACTTTGCTGATTAAAAACAAAACAGAAGCTTGGAGATATTATGGAAATGACTTTTGGAGGTCGTTATGTTATTTTGATGATGTCCCTCTTCTCAATCTTCACTGGTTTGATCTATAATGAGTTCTTCTCTGTCCCATTTGCACTCTTTGCTCCCTCAGCATATTCATGCCGTGACTTTTCTTGCAGGTACAACAAATCCTCTATTCATATGATCTATTATTGTGCTCTATTTTTTCTTTTATTCTGATCACTTAACATTCTTACCTCTATCCTTTTGGGGGCCAGAGATGCAACTACCGAAGGTTTGATAAAGGTGCGTCCCACATACCCATTTGGAGTGGACCCTGTATGGCATGGGACAAGAAGTGAATTGCCATTCCTGAATTCATTGAAAATGAAGATGTCAATTCTTCTTGGGGTGGCTCAGATGAACCTTGGAGTCATAATAAGCTTTTTCAATGCCAAATTCTTTGGCAATGGCCTGAATGTATGGTAAGTTTGTGATCTTTATTTTTCCTTGTTTGACCACCGTGAAGCTTACTCAGGGCTTTAGCTTGTCATTCTTTTTTGTATGTGAAGAATCTCTTATATTTTGGGTAACTTGTACTTCTATGTTCAAGTGATTGGGAAAGAGTTGGGGTTGGCTGAGTAATGATACGCATCTACAATCAAATCACTGAATTTTTTTCGCATCTTTATAAACTAGCCTATTACTTCATCTCCCAAAATTGAATATAACTTTTTATAAGCTGTTTTATTCTTCAGGTTCCAGTTTATTCCCGAGATTATATTTCTCAACAGTTTGTTTGGTTACCTATCCCTCCTTATCATTGTGAAGTGGTGCACTGGTTCACAAGCTGATTTGTACCATGTAATGATCTACATGTTCCTGAGTCCTACAGATGATTTGGGAGAAAACCAGCTCTTTCCTGGTCAGAAAACTTTACAGGTTATTTTTATTTCCAACCCCCACCTACCTTTTTTTTTTCTTGGATAGAACTAATACACTTTGTTGTGATCTTACCAGCTTGTACTGCTACTTCTGGCCTTTGTCTCTGTGCCCTGGATGTTGATACCAAAACCTTTTCTTTTGAAGAAGCAACACGATGTATGGTTCTCTCTGCGCTTTCCTTGTTGTGTGGAACAACTTTCTGTTTTATTTTGGTTCTAATTAGTATGTACTGCAGAGGCACCAGGGTGAATCCTATGCACCACTTGAAAGCACGGAGGAGAGCTTGCTTGTGGAGTCAAATCATGATTCCCATGGTCATGAGGAATTTGAGTTCAGTGAAGTCTTTGTGCATCAACTCATACATACCATTGAATTTGTACTAGGAGCAGTGTCTAATACTGCTTCTTACCTTCGTCTATGGGCTCTTAGGTATGTTTCTGTAAACCTAATGTTTCTCTGAAGCATCCTGAACTTGAAATGCAAAACACAAGCCTATATGCTCTACGCTGCACACAATTATAAGCCAACTGCTTCTTCATTGCCTATGACCGTGAAGTTTTTTTTTTCTTATTCTTCTAATAGTCCTTGAATCCCGCACTTTGATTTACTGGTGTAAACCTTGTATATATTGTAAATAATTAATTCATTAATCTGTAGATCTTTGATCATTATTTTTGTGAATGAATAAAATATAGTGATCCATTGTCTCTTTTTGCTTTATGTTCGTCCAGCCTTGCACATTCGGAGTTGTCGAGTGTTTTCTATGAAAAGGTCCTTCTTCTTGCATGGGGGTATGTCTACTTTTCCAAATTTCTTCGGTACATTTTCTTTATTACATCTCATGAATTGGAGGATGCAAATGGTGAAGCGTTGCTCACACAACGTATTAAGTTTCACTGGTTTTTTTGTCGGCCATTGTTCATTTGTTACATTTGTCA
This sequence comes from Inga laurina, assembly GCA_963855925.1. Taxonomy (NCBI): domain Eukaryota; kingdom Viridiplantae; phylum Streptophyta; class Magnoliopsida; order Fabales; family Fabaceae; genus Inga; species Inga laurina. Next base: position 59,468,304 of record OY979702.1, on the reverse strand, counting down.
GCCCCTCAACCTTAACAAAAAGGGGGGGGGGGAATCAAGTGAATATTTTGACTCTATGACTTAAGTGAAAGATGCCTGCTAATTGCTGTGTGTGTTGTGACAGGTACAACAATGTGATCATTCTTATAGTGGGTGTCATTGTCTTTGTTTTTGCAACTGTGGGGGTGTTACTTGTGATGGAAACCCTCAGCGCCTTCCTCCATGCTCTGCGTCTTCACTGGGTGGAGTTCCAAAATAAGTTCTATGAGGGAGATGGTTACTTGTTCCATCCTTTCTCATTCGCGTTGCTTGATGATGAAGATGAGTGATTATTTACAATTATTCATAAATCTTAGATCGTTGGATAGCTCAGCCTTGGATCTGTAGTGATTCATTTTTTGGTTTCGACCGGAGATTCAGTGATTGGTATCTGAAGCATTGTTTGTGGTGATGGCATCGTGGGAACTTTTTCATCCAGCGTCGTTCCGTGTATCATCTATGTTTAATTTATAATGCCTTTGAAGCAATAAATGGATTCTCTCGTGAGGGAATGACTATGCAACGGGCTGGGCAGGAATGGCTAAGTGTAATAATTACTTCCTATTAGTTCATTATATTTATAACCTCATTTGCGTAATATTTTAAATAAATTATTTGTATTTCAAGAGTTAGGGGATGTTTCCCGGCTGTCATTACAGATTCGTGTGGTTCAACTCTTGCATTCGCTATTAAACGAGTGCAAGTCATGGTTATGTGAGGGCTTTGGCGAATTCACTTTAGCGTTTTTATGGTTAAGCTTGAACACCGAATAACTATCGTGGTGCCACTGTCTACTGTGCCTTGTTTTAGTTTTTTTAAAAGTGTTTTTATGATTTATAAGATAAGTATATTTGAGGAGTTTTACCTCAGCTTGCGAAAAAATACTCCTAAAACTTTGATTAGGAGGTTTCTCAAATGAGTTAGACAAATCTAGATGTTGTTCAGAGATAAAGTGACGTTATAGTAGGGCATAAGGGGATTGAGTTAATATTTTCAATGAATTTATTCTTTTGATAAAAAGGCAATTTGTATTCCAAGAATAAATTTATTCATAGGAAGGTAAAGTTCATATTTTCAATTTTACCTCCATTTTGGCCTAAGGATAAATTTGCTATTCTCAACCTATATTCCATGTTATATGTTCTTCAATTTTGTAGAACAATAATATCTAGAAGAGTTTTCAAGGATATGTTTGGATATAAATAATATTAATCAATTTTTAAGGGTCAAGGCACACATAAAACCCTAAGATATTTTCCTATTGAGAAAATACTTTAGGGTGTTGAAGACATTTTAACCCTTAAATCAATTGAGAGCCTCAATCAAAACACCATTAAATTATTTTATTTGTGTACAGTTGTTTTTATGATAAAATTGGTGAAAAGTATTATTTCAAAGTTTATTGATGAGGACATGAATTTGAGTATTGATATTTTTGGTTTAAGAAATCTTTATGGAAACTTTTTATGCATAACAAGTCATATTGGTCAATAAAATATTAAAATTTCTAAATAAAAACTTTTGACTGATTTTCCCTTGCTTTTTTGGACTAAAAAAGAAATAAGTTGATTTCAAGATTAGAATAAATCAATCATGTAATCCTTAATATAAGAATTAATTAATTTGAGTAGATTAAATATGTTTGTTAGTTAATATGATATTTTTTTCTAAAACACCTTGTAATTTTTCTTAATATATCAGTAGGGTTAGTTTGAAAAAAAATAGAGAAAATTAAACAATAGGTCTTATATTTAAGATCAACATTAACTCTTAATTAGGTCATATATTAACGACTATAGGAGAGTAACTTACATAATTGCTTTAAATGGAATAAACTTAGGTTTATGGTACCTTCCAAAGAAAGAGTTGTGAATTTAGCGTTTTAGTATCTAGTCCGTAAAATGATGGATTTTGCACTCTTTGCTCCTCAAACCCGGATTAATCGATTGCTTGAATACCTAGCTCAGTTGAGAAGGACAAGATTCAAAAAAAGGTGCGGATAACACGTGGTGGGGTCTCTCAGTAAAAAGAAGAAAAAAAGTAAAAAGAGCAAGAGGAAGACATCATTCCATGTCTGTTGACTCCTAATCTCGAACAGTATGGCTGTTTTATGTTGGCTTTTACTTGCAAAAGGCACACAAATCATCTCAGCTAATGAACTAAACTATTTCTCAAAACTCTCAGGACAAAAAGAGCCACGTGTGATTCCTTTCATCGAACTATTAAGCTCAGAGGCCCCAAAAAAGAAAAACTAAGATTTAAGTCGGAAATATGTACGTGCGTACGTAATCATACAATCAGCCCAGTGAGATGGATAGGAAGAACTTGAATTTTCGAATGCACCTAAGGCAGGCCAGAATTGAGTTACAGATATTTCAGAATCAGAAATATCACCTCTAATCAAACACAATAACACTTCTGAATAATAAATGAGATAAAATAAAATAACTTCTGAATCATATTTTGATAAACTGAAGAAAGCAAATCAATTCAAGATTCTTGGACATAGGTTAACAGAATGGGTGGCCCAAACATAAAAGGGGTCCATGCTTCAAGTTCTCCGTTAATCATGACATTGAAATTGTTCAGAAATACGCAAGACTGGATAAAACGGGGTGGGTACATCATGCATGTAGCAGATGCTTTGTTATATGTACTATACACGCATTCAAAGTTTCAAATCCTACTGAGAAGTGGTATGAACAGCAGCGACAGTGGAAACCATGGAGTCCACCCCACAAATGTTGCGGCCCCTGCAAATCTTGTAGTAACCATTTTCTCCCCAATTCTCTCCCCATGAATTTTTAATTATCCAATATCGTTTCTCTTTCAACCGAATGGGAGCATACCCAGAAGAGCCATATCCCACAAGCAGCACTCCATGGTCCAACCTCCTTGAACATATGTACGGGCATGACACTCCACCAATATATGTTTGCATAAATACTGCGTTGATGGCCACTGCATATTTACCCATGAAAATTAACAAGTCAGCCCTCATTAATCGTCTGCAACTATTGGATTCTATGAGTAGCCCACAAAAACAAGGCGACAGTAAAAGTAGTTAAAAAAGTCTTACCAGCAAGGGGTCCATTTTGCACAAGATTAGCAGCAATCTGGTCTTCATCAAGTGAAACGACACTGAAGTTGGCAACCGAAGCTGCAATCTTTGACTTGTCGAATTTGCAGGCCCCACGATCAGTGCCAGTATAAGGATAGTCTTCCTCCCGCATGACTCCGCCAGCTTTGAGGACGTATTCGAAGGCACTATTCATCAGTCCGCCATTGCAGCCAGAGTCACAAGAACGTGGTTCTTCTGGATCACACTGCACATAGGTATGGGTTTGATTTCTCTCTAAGAATTACACATGCTACAAAATTCTCTGTTACATGTAATGCACAGATTTATTTTTTCACAGCAGCCCCAGCACTCAACTATACGTTTAACAAGAGACAAGTTTCAATAACTTCACAAGAAAGCATAAAAAATAACTAGCAAGGTTTTGGTCTCTGTGATGAGACATTCGTAGCTAGGCCATTTTATCTAGGGTTCAAATGCTGGTACCATCATGTTGATAATGAAAAGATAAAAAAAATCACATAAATTGAATTGAGCAATACGCTACACTATGTGAAAGCATTATGTGACTGATCTTCAAAATTAAATAGAGCGGCATATGTATCATAAACTAGTTTATGAGGAATTATTGAGACAGAATGATACTGCAAAATTGCAGATAAAACTCTCACACCAATCAACATTAATTAGATATTAAATACTTCATGAACAATCAGGTGATCCTAATTAGAAAGATAAATTACTAAGACCAGAAATAACCAACCTCATGATCGCAGTCCACGAGCTGCTGCTCGCTAAGGCTGACAAGTTCCCCAGTAGAGAGGAAGTGAGCACCTTCTAGGGCCCCGGTTGCACTGAAACTCCAGCATGATCCACATGAACCCTAATTTCCCAAAAAATTGGAATATCGTCACTTAAAAACTAATCAATGACGGTAAATACCGAAAGCCGCCTCAATATTATATTGAGCTATTTAATCTCCGACATGCCATATTTGGTTCCCCCCCCCCCCTAATTTCAAGGAATTAAAAACAGATGAAAGAAATTAACAAACCTGGTTTTTAACAGACGTAACAGCTCCATGATCTCTCCAATCAAAGTCGCTGGGAAGATCATCGGTCGGCAAGATGGGAGCCTTGTTTGCATCAGCGGGCAACCCGAGGCCTTTGAGACCCAAAACTTTCCGAAACTCGGACGGTGTCAAATCCGAGAACTGAGTCACACCGTGAACCGCCGTTGGGTCCAGATTCTGGTGTCGCCGAGCTCGGCGCAGGTTAGCCTTGAATATATTGAATCTGTAATCGTGCTCTTCCTTAGACCCATACGACTTCCCGAACTTACGCTTGAACAGAGAAAAATGGTGCTCTGCACCCAATCGGTGATCGCCGTCGACCACCTGACGGATCATCGGGTCGGCGTCATTCTCAAAGGCGGAGACGCCCTCCGTCTCAGACGAGACGGCGGAGACGAAGAGGAGTGAGAAGACAAAAAGGGACTTGAGAGTACAATCCATAATGACAAACAGAGGAGGAAGAGAATGGAGAATGGTAGCTTCGTGCGTGAGAGTTCGCTGGGACTTAAAAGGCCGAAAAAGCTAACGGAGACGGTTAACGACAGAATCGGTTCCCCCCTTCCCCGAATCACGACGATATTGCTGGGTTCGTATCCGGACTGGACTGTTAACGGAGTGGGGCCCACTTCACGGACGGACCCTAAGGCTTTTATTCAGTACCCTATCGCACGTGATAGTGGCCCAATTTCAATGACGTTTGCATGGCAGAAAGGTGACGAATATATGTAACAAACTTCAATAGCCCACGTAGATCTGCTTGATGTTGGAGTTGAATGGTAGTCAGTTCTCTCTCTCTCTCTCTCTTATTTTTTTTGTTTTTGGCCAGGACTGATCCTATGTTATTATGAGTGTGTTTGGAACAGCGATTGGTAATTGGGTTTATTATAATATTACTTTTGATAAAAGTTAAATTATGTAATGTGATTTATGTTTGGACTGAAGATTGTCAATTGGGCTTTTGTAAAAATAAAACTTGTTTGGATTGGCTTAAGCATAAGGGCTTTTGTGATAATGGTAAGAGAGAGTGGTTGGAAAAATATTTAAAAAATCAAGTAATTACTTTAAAATATTAAATGCTACTGGAAAAATATTTTAGAGTTAGTGGAAATCAATAAATCAGTATTCTAAGTTTTGAGTGCTCTTTACTACTAAAAAAAATACATTAAAGGTAAAATTTTAGTCGGTCTCCTAAGACTAGGAGTGTGTTTGGATGCACTTAAAAAAAGCTATTTTGAGCCCAAACCATGATTTAGGAAAAAATCATCCAAACACTCAAAAATTTTCCCAAACCATGGTTTTGAGCTCAAACCATGGCTTTGCAAAAATCATCCAAACACCTCAAATTTTCCCAAACCAAGGTTTTGAGCTCAAACCATGGTTTGGATCTCAAAACCATAGTTTTGAGAAAATCTAATTTTTTTTGCTTTTTTCCATATGTGGACCTCACCATCTCACTCTAATGGGTCCTTTTTATTAATGTGGGCCCCACACCACACTCTCTCTCTTCTTCTTTTTTTTTTTTTTTTGAATTTCACCAATTTTTCTTTAATCCTTTTTTTTTTAAGAATTTTAAAATTTTAATACTCCCTTTTATCTTATAAAATCTATTTATCTAATTTAATTATATTAGAAAAATTAGTTAATCTACACACGAAAGTCCCATTTGACAAATAAGTTGGCAATGAGGGATTTTTTCACAATTTTCCTATAAATCATTATTCTACTAATCTATTCTCCAAAAGCTATTCTGCTCAAAATCTATTCTTCAGAAGCTATTCTCCATTTTTTCTCCAGAATCTATTATCCAAAATCTATTCTCCTCATAATCTATTCTCCAAAAGCTAATCCAAACACACTCTAGGTATAACTGAAAAAATATTTTAAAGGGTTAAAAGTACAAAAAAATATTTTAAAGTAATTTTTGGAGCTAAAAAAATACATTAATGGTAAAATTGCAATCAGTATGATAACACATTTGGTACAGTTGGAAAAATATTTTAAGGCGTTAAAAGCACCGAAAAATATTTTAAATTAATTTTTGTAGCTGAAAAAATATATTAAAGATAAAATTACAATCAGTTTGATAACACACTAGACACAACTGAAAAAATATTTTGACTGCAGGCAAGAGAGAGAGAGAGAAAATATCCACTCTTAATTGTAATTGCAGGAGAGAGAGAGAGAGAGAGAGAAAAGAAAAAAAATGTGGGACCATGAGATATATTCCAATTGAGCTTTTGATAAAAGCTCCAACATTAAGTGTGTGTTTGGAAGAGCTTATTTTTGGGCAATAAGTGCTTATAATTTGTGATTCACGGTATACGAGGTAAGTATGTGAGAGGAGTTTTTTCTCGGCTTGCGTAATAAGTGCGTTTTTACTGTGCAAAAAGCTTAAACAAACACGCACTAAGCTTTACCCAATCTTATATGAATAGTGTTCAATTTGCCAAAAGCTCAATTGTTCATTTTGTCAAACAAACATGCTCTTTTTTTTTCCTCAACCACCTATTGAGTTTAAGGTTAAAATAAGCTCAATTGACCCCTCCAATTGGGGCTCCAAACACACACTATGTTACTTGTTACTATGAAGAAATGTACGTAGAATTGCTTTCATGGAGCAACAATTTTTACCCTATAAAGACGTATTAAAGAGTAACTTGTAGCTTTTTATTTAGTATACGTTGCAAATTTTTGACAAGAATGGTAGGTGGTTTTTAATCCTTTTGCTTTATAAGTTTAATCATGACAAATTGGGAACGTATAGTCATCTTAATTTTTTTTTGGTCAACTTAGTCATCTTAAATTTAATGTAAATACTAAATACGTGTAATCTAGCGTAATTTTAAAAATTTCCTTAAAAACAAAGTGTAAAAAAAGCAAATAATATCTTTTTGTTTTAAGCACCGCTATATCTTATTAATCTATTATCTTATGTACTCCTCTCATCTTAATTTTAAGAGCTAATTAATAAGTTAGTTTTAATCCCAAGTATAAGAATGAGACATCTATGATCTATCTATCTTATTTCTAACATTTATCGTTTTTTAGACTTGTTTATTTAATCTATAAACTGATCATGTAATACAAATACAAAAATATTTTAAAGGATTCTGTCATAGTTGTTATGATTAAATAATTTTTATCTAGCTTTCTTAAAATATTCAAATTAATCAAGTATATATCTCTTATATTAAGGATCGCATACTCGCAGCAACAGTATCTTATATATATACAATTTAGATTCTATCCAAGATGGATGGGTCGATTTGATGTTTATGATATAAGTTTATGATGACGTAATTTGGATGTTCTAACACAGTTGAAATAAATACTGATGCCACAACAGAATTTATCTAAGTGAATGTCTAATGCAATACCATATAAAAAATATTAAAAATAAGTCGTGCTATTTATAATTTACATGTTGATATATTGATTGACATATTGTATATAAAATCTTTAAAATACTAATGGATATTGAGAGCTCCTGGTCCTCAAGTACCAACTTATCTTTACACATTGCACTGGTTCTTACTGTGAATTTTTATACGTCGAAGTTAAAGGCTGCTTTAGTACGTTAAAACTATTACTACTATTTATTGAATTGAATGAAAATGGATCGTCCTTTCACGCAGAACATGGTGACACTGCTGTTTATCGCATCGATCTCCTCAACGAATCCATCGTCAACTTTTACGCTTTCATTGTTTTTTTCAATGGCCACAATCATCATTGTTTTATTCATTCATTTCACTTTCTCACCACTCGTCAAAGCCATGCACCGATTCCACCATCTTTTTTCTAATGCAACAAAAATGCCAGCCTGAGGCATATTCTATTAATCTTGACACGTCTCTGTTGGTATAATTTTTTTTTTACCACTGCTTTTGTATGTATTCGCAGAGGATTCTGAATATTCCCCGATTCATTCATAACAAATTTATTCGCAGAGATTAATGGGGTTCGCACTGGTCAATCGCTAGTGAGACCTAGATTCATCTTGAGAGATCAATTTGCAGTTTGAGCAGATGGGTCTTCTAAGATCCCATTGTTTTGTGGTTCTGGTTTTTCTTTTGAGTGTATCTGTGCTTTGTTATGGAAGCAGAAGCAGTTCATTCGTCAAAAAGATTGTTAATACTGGGGACATGCCACTTGATAGCGATGTATTCTCAGTCCCCCCTGGTTATAATGCTCCTCAACAGGTTCTTATTTATCTACCAAAAATTTTCCTGCTCCGTGAATGATTTTAAATTAATGTTTGATGTATACATTTTTGTGGGTTAAGGTTCATATAACACAAGGTGATTATGTGGGGAAAGCAGTGATAGTTTCTTGGGTGACTGAGGATGAACCAGGGTTAAGTGCAGTACGTTACTGGAATGAGAACAGTGAAGGAGGTACGTATAAATTTTTTAATTACTCCTCTGGATTTATTCATCACTGCACCATACAAGATTTGGAGATAGGTATAGGAATATAATTCCATCGCCAAAAGGGGTTGTTTCAGTGAATGAGTACTTATATATTGATTTCTGTGGCCTTCATTTTGTGCAGTACAATACCAAATATTACTATGAGGTTGGAATTGGGATAACTACGAGACAATTTTGGTTTAGGACGCCTCCTGAAGTAGGTCCTGATGTGCCATACACATTTGGTCTCATAGGTAAAGTCTATTCTTTTAAACTAATAGTCACGGGTTGGTTGCTTTAAATTTAAAGATTTATTAATGAGACAAAAAGGAAAAGATAATGCACAGAAAGTTTTGTATTATTGCTCCATATATAATTGTGTACAGTGAAAGATTACTGTTGTGCTTTGAAAGATATGCGAATCAATATTTATTAGTTCTCTCGTAGGTTTGTAGAAAGAAGTGTTGCTTATCAACCTTGGATATGGACTGCTGGGAACCATGAACTTGATTTTGCTCCAGGAATTGTAACCTTCACATAGAAAACAAACAATCACATTTTCCATTTTTCCATGGCTAATTATGAGTGTGACCAGAGAATGATGATTGATTACAGGGAGAAACCGAGCCTTTCAAGCCGTACACTCACCGATACCGCATTCCTTACAGAGCATCGCAGAGTACTAAACCCTTCTGGTATTCTATTAAGAGAGCTTCTGCACATATCATTGTCTTGTCTTCTTACTCAGCATATGGTAATGCCAGATTCTTCTTCTGTGAGACACACAAATACAAGATTTTTTTCATTGAAGTTCTTCTGCAATATCATGACAGATGAAGAAGATTTTTTATTGAAGCTATCAATAAGATGAAGGTGGGTCAGAAAAAGTTCCCATATATCCAAGACTCAAGAACTTTCACATCACTCTTGGTCTTCCCATGAACATATTGCCAATAATAATACAAGTCAAATATGATTACAAATACCATTAATAGTGAGTCTTATGCTTACAAAGCATCAGATTCTACTGAATACTTCATCAAGTGCTACCACAGCTGACAGTCCCATAACTATTTCCCATGTAGGGTGTGTTATATCAGAAGCAAACATGAAACTGTTATGTTTAGTGCAGCAAAGTAAATATTTTCATTTTTGTTCAGGAACATATACTCCCCAGTATCAATGGCTTCAGGGGGAGCTGCCAAAAGTAAACAGGAGAGAGACACCAAGGTTGATTGTTCTCGTGCACGCGCCTTGGTATAATAGCTACACTTATCACTACATGGAAGGGGAAACCATGAGAGTAATGTTTGAGCCGTGGTTTGTGCAGTACAAGGTTGATGTTTTGTTTTCTGGTCATGTTCATGCCTATGAACGATCTGTAAGTTCCAGCACTCTTTTACCTGTACCTATTTTCTTTACCAAGGCCCCATCAATTGCCTAAAATGTTTGCTGCTTCTTTCACATGTACCTCTTTGCTTATCTTTGTATTTTATTCCAGTGTTGTGTTCACTTGTTTCATGTCGCAAGAACGTGTATCCAATATCGCATACAACATTGTGAATGGTAGATAGTGAAAGATCTATCCGCTCCTGTGTATATAACCATCGGTGATGGGGGAAATAGTGAAGGCTTAGCAAAAAAGTAAGCTCTATACATATATTGGAAAACATCCAGACTTGCCATTTGATGCACTATTATCACACATTTCCTTTCACAGTATCTTAGGTATCATGACCATTTGGATGCAAGAATGGAAGAAAACTGAACATGTGGTTGTTTAGAGTGAAAGGAGTGTGATTTGTTTGCACAATGAATGCAGCATGACAGTACTCGGCGAACGGGGAGGCGAGTTATGGACATGGCATTTTTGAGATAGAGAACAGAACTCATGCTCACTTCAGCTGGCACAGAAATGAAGATGGATTTGCTGTGGAGGCTGACTCAATTAATGTGGCTTTTTAACAGATTCTGGCACCCATTTGATGACTCCACTACTCGTATCTCATCTTGATGCATATATTTCCTGTTTTCTTGAAATTAGTACTCCCCGGAACTAACACTTGAACGGTTATACCACACTAGTTTATCATTCCACTATGGATTTTTTTAGCTGAAATGCAAATGGCTTGCTTTCACCATCTCATCAAATACATTCTTCCTTTGGAATAATCTATCAGTCATCTCAACTTCTTCTATGGTGTAGGATTTTAGTATATAGATACTTTGATTTTTAAGATTATCGCGTATTTTTTGATTAGTTAATCCGCGTATGCTTATTATCAAATTGTTAAAATATATGGATTTATTTTGTGAATTTAAACATGATAATAATTACGTACAAATGAATCAAACTATAGGAAAGTGAACAAGTGTGATTCTGAAGATTTGGTTTGAACCCAAAAAAATAAAACAATAAATATCGGTCATCGAAAAAATAAAACGCAATTCGCATATGCATTTCTTGTTTTTTCATTTAAAAAAAATGAAGTAATTTGTTTTTTTTTTCCATATATTCAGCACTAAATAAAACTTTATGATGTCTCTTTTATGATATATATCACCAATTTTTTATTCTTAACCCACGATATAAAATTTATAGTAAAAATCAAATTATTCAGATGCATCACTTTTATTACGTGTACCTGAAAATAATATCTCTCACAGTGGTTTTTATTGGATTCCATTTTAATGTATTAAGTTCCGTGACAGAATGGAATACAAACGTTTCGGATATACAGTATTTAGTCTATTCCGAGTTTCCGACTATTTGGTATATTGAATAAAGCTCTGATATAGCTTGGGGGAGTTTTAACATCAGATTATTAAGGACTCATAAGGTCCATAACATTTAATGATCAACCTGCTGGTGGCTCAATGAAAATAAATCATTCAAGATTTATGATTTGGCTCTTAAATATTTTCTATATAAAAAAGCTGTCTACTGGATCTCATAACCAGGTCAAGATACTTTACAAAGCCCAGGAGCAAGGACAGAGACAGGAAATAGAGAATCTACTTACATACATAATTACACACGTGCAAACATCCTCGACTTTCAAAGGAAACAGGATGATCACTCAAACCAAACGGACTTAACAAACATTTCCATATCAGTCTTTTACCACACGAACAGAAAGACAACTGTGGATTGCCTCCATGTTTGTTTTGTACCCTTACCCTGGATTAGAAAAGTGCGGTATCCAGTAACACCCTCGTAGATCTACTTCATTTTAAGCTTATATAATTATTATCACCTTCGGTGGCGTTTTGTATTCACCTGCATTACCAGGCAAAGCATGAATGCTATAATGCTACTGATATAACAATGCTTTCTAGTGTGAACTGATGGATTGTGCTATCCATGGCTAAATGCAATTATATGCATTGTTTTTGGGAAGCCCAAAGCTGACCATGAGTATGATTAAAAATGAGGCACTTTTTCATGAAAATTAGTATTTGTATATAGCAGAACTACAGACGTGCATGATCATCATTTAAATGAACATACCAGCAGACGATATTGGAAAATATTCAATATCAAGTAATCAAGTAACTACCCCTAAAGCATGTCAAGGCAATTATAAAGGAATTGAGATAAGTAGGAATATAGATAATAAAGAAATACCTTAGTATTTGAGTGTCTTTAAGTATGAGAATTTTGTGCATTCTGATGACCATCGCCAGAACAGTTTTCACAAAAGAAGTGGTCAAGCCCTTTGGCTTCCTCCACAGTCATATCTATACAAGCAGGATGGAACCTGGATCAAAGAATATTAGGTTGAAGAGGACTGCATTCCTTCGAACTCAAATTTCCACATCACCTTTGACCACATAAAAAAATCTAATTTCAACTTTCAAAATCTCTTGGGAAAATGTGCTGTGACTGCAATTCTGCTATCTACCCAGCCTTGACAAACACTATAAGACCAATCATTGCAATTAGCCTTCTGGTAAACCTTGAAAATTGTCAATGCCTCGAATAAAATGATTCATATCTTTCAACACTCACAAATTAAGCCATCAACTCGCTTTCAAGGTCGTATGAGTATTTTACATAGACTGAATAGGTGATCAAGATTTTAATAATTTGGATTAGACAAGCAAGTAGAGTTCAGCACCCTCACCATCTAAGGCTATTATATGTGCAAACATTGAGTTGCAACTGGGGTAACAAGAAAACAACTCCCCTTTTTAAAAATAACCAAGAGACACCACCCATTTTCATTTTACTATTCTATTTATCTTTATTTAAAAATCACATTTCATGATTAGGCTTCAGAACTAAGTCAAGATTTTGGAACGTAGATTTGCAACTGTGAATGCAAACTAATAGGAGAATCAAAGTATATACATTGCTCAGTGCTGGAGTACACATACATACATACAGACAGACAGACAGACAGAGTTTTGAGAACTAGAGTCTTACGCAGAGAATACAGATAGATGCCTGTATGGTTCAAACTGACTTAAAATACCTTGTTTCCTCAAATGAAACCAGAAGAAAAGAGGTAAAACATGAATTAAAATCTGAAAATTAAAAATAAAATACATCAGGAATATGGCATGTATTTTCTGAATCAGACATAAACATCCAAAATAAAACAGGTAATAGATCTTAGACAGATCAATAGAGCAGAAGCTTAATCAATCATTAGTAATATCACCTTATATGTCCATCTTACCAATCACTGCAACTCTCACACTGGACCATTAGGTCGTCAGGGTTGTAGGGCATCTCACATTTGCAGTACCTACAGCAAAAACTTAAACAGTCAACACATGAACCAAAATTCCAATAAGATGCCACCCCTTCATGAATTTAAGACAGAAGCTGTCAAGTTTCCATGCTCCAAGCAAAGAATCAAATAAAAAACCACATAACTACACTAATAGGATCAAAGTTAGCGCTCACGATTCCAGCAAACACAAGACTCCACGGATAATTAGTGTCATGACTGACGAACAAAACTAGTTAACTAACAGTGCTATAAAACCTCATAGCACCGTAGAACAGAGCATAGTCTGAATTTACTGCCAGATGCCGAAATAAAGTTACTAGCAGCTCAACTAGATAAAGAGCACATTTTCAACCAAAAAAATTCAAGCATTGCGTAAATAACATCATAATTCGATAATAAGCATATAACACAAGAATAAATCAGCATACACAGCCACTCTGTCCGGATTGAAAGCACCGGTGGCGGAATTGTATTCGAAGCGACAGAAGAAATCCTCGTTTCCAACAGCATCAAGTTTCGTGTAGCTCTTGAAACTGTGAACCGTACACTTGCCTTCTATCGTATCGGCACTCTGAGTATCAAAATGATCAGAAAGGAAAACCTCCTTAGAACCGTGGAACTGCCTCCGCCCGCCAATTGACTCCTCCGGCCGGTAATACCACTGGACGTGGACCTTCACGTTGGCGCCACGCGAGTCAGCTTCGATCCGCTCAATCCTAGCCACATACGACGGATTTGACGGGTCGGACGGCCGCATAAGTACGCAGTCGCCGGCTGAGAACAGTGGAAGAAGCAGCACATATCAGGAAAGAAAGACGGCGAGAAACGGACGGAAAGAGGGGGAAAAAGAAGCCATAGAGTTTTCCCGGGCAAAATCGGAAGATGAAAATAAGTAAAGTATTCACTAAGTAATTAGTTATTACCCGTAATGGTTTTGTTTATGTGTTTGACAGTGTACGAATCAAGGGTTCGTCTTTGAGCTCTTGGCCTGGCCATGGGAGGGCAAGAACAGAGAAGAGTTGGACGTTGCAGAACAGCTAAACACAGAAAATACGAAAGAAACAATAATTTAATTTGGTAATTATACGGTTTGGGTGAATCGCGGAACACAGTTTAGGAAGAAGCGGCGGTGGTTATCACCGTTGGTTTGGTTGGCACGCGGAAATGGTGAAGGATCAGCGATGGGAGTCTTCAGAAACGCAGGGCAGAACTGTAATTAAGTGAAGATCTTCGTTTAATCTAACCATCCCATGCACAAATAAATGACTAGTAAATTATTAAGGGAGAAGCTTCCCGAAGATAACGTTCCCACGTCACGAGAAATCAAATAGGGAAAATCTCATTTATGTCTCAAGGATTTAAAAAAGTATACTAAAAAGTTTTATTGAGAAACGTACGTGACTATATTGATAAGTCAAATAGTAATCAATGACAAACTTATATATATATTAACTGAAGCAGTTCAGTTGACAAATGTATAGAACTATTTTGATAAGTCATAGAGTAATTATTGACAAATATATCTATATCAACCAAACCAACTCCGATTGACAAATATACATCACCATATTGATAAATCATAATGTGGCCATTGATAAACTCATCTATGTTAAGTAAAACAACTTCTGTTGATAAGTATATGTGATTATATTGACAAGTTATAGAATGATCATTGACAAGCTCATCTATGTCAATAATATAGTTAGGAACTTTTTTTATAGAAAAATCAAAAATATATAATGAGATTTTTTTGATATTTTTTCCCGCATGACTAAGTGAGATTTTCCCAATCAAAGATAACAATATATTATCAGTACATGTTTATTACCAACTATTTCAAAGAATGTTTTTTTATAAAAAGAGGAAAAAGATAAAAAAAAATACAACTTGAATCTCAAAATTCTAAATTAGTGATTTCCTTTTAAAACAGATTGTCAATTGTTATTTAAGTGTTATTAATATCTATATTCTTATAGGCAACAAGACCAATTTTAAATTTTAAAATTCAAGTGGTATTTCTTATTTTTTTCCTAAAGAAATGCTTTTATTTCAAAGAATGATGGAGGCCAGATCAAGCCAAGGTTAGTTACAGATTATTGCTGATTAATTATTTCTAACATTTCAACAATTTGTAATGTGATACTCCACGTCATGACGACACATACAAAATGTAGAATAAAAAATTAAATTAAATAAATAATTTAAACTAAGTAATAAAAAATGACCATGTAGTAATAAACATTAATTATAATATTATTACCAAAAAAACATTATAATATTGATACCAGATAATCCTATATCATGAACATTTGTTCTTCACATTGGATTTTAGTTTTAAAGAATCAAGTGTATTTTCTATAATGGCATGCACACGCGTGTGTGCATGTATAGTTGTATGTGATTGGAACAAGTACACGATAAAGATAAAGATTAACTGCTCGTTTGAAATAATTTATTTTTGGATAATAAGTGCTTATAAATCGTGATTCACGGTATACGAGGTAAGTATGTGAGAGGAGTTTTATCTCGACTTACGTAATAAGTGCTTATTTGGGCAAAATAAGCCCAACCAAACACTCACTAAGAATACACTTGTTACACTCGTGAATTGAATTTAAGTAAACTTGTAATAATGATGTAATCTCGTATCGTGAACTCAAATTTTAAATTCATAAGAATTTATTGTTATCATTAAATAAATAATAATATATAATTAAATAATTAAAATATAAAATGACATCAATTTGATTTAAATGTATTCTAAATCCAACTAATTGAAATTAAATTCATTAACACTCATAAGTTATCATACTTAGCAAAAAAATTCTATAAAATTCACATTTAAAGCCGTTAAGTATAAACAAATCGAAAAAGTTAATATGTGTTAAAGAGTGAGCTAACATGGTTTTAAAAACTAGAAATGTAAAAATGATAAACTCAATACATAAATTTATAAGTTTAACTGAGTTTATAATTGATATGAGATTACCAGCGACTCAACTCAGATTTATAAATTAAAAATTTAAAAACGATAAATTCGATGTATCAAGTGACGAGTTGGAAAATAATCATTAAGAATATAAGAATATAGACTGTTTGTATCGAAAAAAAAGAATATAGACTGTGGTGAGAGAGGAGTCACATAGGGTCCATAATTATCGCAAAAGAATGCGCTTCATTTTCAACAAATAAAAGCAAGTCAAACCGCCAGAAAGAGACAGCGAAAAAAGAAAAATCCCATTCAGAAATTCACTATATATACACTTACATAAAGATAAGGATAAAAAAAAGATAGCTTAGCTTTATTTATATTGGTTGTGTTTGTTTTAATGATTGGATAAGTAATTTATTTTTGTTTAAATTTAAAGAATCTTAAGATTGGAAAAAAGTTAGATTGGGTAAAATGATGAGTGTTTGGATTAATAACTTAAAATAACTTATGTAAAAGTTAGGATGTTTGGTTTGACTTTTGTATTAATTAAGAGAAAAAAATTGAAAAAATTATGAAAAATGAAAAAATGAAGGGATAATTGTGAAAAAAGTCTCATTGGTAACTTAATTGCCAATGAGACCTGGGAATATATCTACACAAGGAGGAATTTTTTCATAATTTTCTCAAAAATTACTTTTGAAAATCTGGTAATAGTACAATTTTAATAAAATTATATTAAACTCTAATTTAAATTGGTACACTCCAAAAGTTTTTTCTATTATGTACCTCAAGCTTAAATCTTATAAATTATATCAAACTCTAATTTAAATATTAAATCCTAACTCATATTTTCACATAGCTTAAAATCTAACAAAATAAACCTATTAAAATCTCAATAATAACTCCAATAATCCAAATAAATTATTTAAACTAAATTTAATGGGAAAAAGCACTATATAGAAACTAATTTATGACATGTTTATAAAAAAAAATTGATTATAAAATCATAAAATAACTAAATAATAAATCTAAACTGATTAAAATTAATTATTAATTATTCTCTACATTTCTAAAGTCATATATTAACAAAACTCAAAACTTGCCTAAACTCTTATCTCAAAGTATTTTCTAATTAGCAGAAGATTACTATATAAAGAAAGATAAAATTATTTAGAATATTTTTCATAAAAGAAGTTTTGTAATTAGAAGTGATTTTAAGTACCTCATTAATCCCCAAAAATATGAAAATACTCATATCAATATTTTTTTATACACACAGGCACATAAGCTCCAATAAGCTTCATTTTGAGGCTTATGACTTTTTCCAACTTATGACTTTTTTTACCTTAAAATCAATTGCTGAAACAAACACCCATTTTTTATCAAAACATTGTTCAAGTCCAATTTTCCTATCAAATCGCCGGAAGAAACACACGCATTGAAAAGTTTGTTCTTGACTTCTTGGTTTGATGCGCCAACTGGTGGTTAAGATTGAGCTTCTTGACCAAACACATAATTACCATTCATCAGGAAGGAAAATGAAAGATTGAAGCAGATTCGAGCATGTTGCAGAAAAGGATATATGAGCACCAAAAGTGAAGCAGAGCAATTAATAACTGTAAATTTAGGGATAAAGAAGTGCTTTTCTTTAGTCCTTGAATTAATGCCCCCTAAGAAGCCAGGCTTGTGGCGTTGGCGTTGTCCTTTTAATACTAGGCTTTTAATACATGCTTTCTTCTTGCAAGTTGCAACACCACTAACGGGGTCGTCTTCTTTCATTTTTGGTTGTTTCTTGAATGCTTGCCTTTGTTTTTTTTATTTGGTTATTTAATCGGGTTATATTTAAGCATTGTCAAGCTAAACCGCTCAGCTTTAACTTTGTTGTTTTCTAAACCAAAGCTTATTGAGCTTTCATGAAGTCTCCTTGTACGTGTTGATAATGAATTTCTTGATCTCATGCAAGAATTCAACTTCAATTAGGATTATCTTACAGGGTTTCTTTTTTCTTTTTAGCCATTTTAGGGTTAAGGTACATTCAATACCCTGAAGTATTTTTTTAAGCACATCCGATGTCTTAAAATATTTTGCGGTGCATCTAGCATCCTAAAATATTTTTCATAATTTACCTAATACCCTAAAATATTTTTTCAGGTGCGTCTAGTACCATAAACTATTTTTTGGTGTATATAACACCCATAAAGTTTTTTTTTTCATGTGTATCAAATACCCTGAATTATCTAAATCGTTAAGTGCAAAATGGCACAAAAAGGTATTTTAGGGTAATAGACACCCCTAAAAATACTTCAGTATGCTGGATGCATCATAAAATAATTTAGGGCATTGAATATACCTGAAAAACATCATTTTATGCAGTTTTAGTTTTCTTCTAAATACTCTTTTGTGACTTTTTCATAAGTTATAAATATCCGAATTATATAAATTGAAAAAATTAGTTAAAAGATAATAAATATATGAGAAATGTATTTTTTTAAAAAAATTATGCCTTTGTTTATGGAGAAGATGAGAGAGAGAGAGTATGTTGATAAAAGATGATGCATGTGAACAAGATAACAAGAGAAAATATAAAGGAAAAATGCAAGCATCAAAATGTAATTTAACCAAAACCGTTTTAAAAATTGCAGCTTATACAAACGACAAGAGATAATATAATTTTCTAGTTATATGTTTATTGCACCTTCCCTCTCTGAAGCCTGTAGCAGCGTTTTATATTGACAGAATAAATAGCTTTGCGTCCCCCATGGGACCTTCTGTATACTGGCAGAACAAACTGGGTTCTGACCGAGTTGAGTCTCATGTCCTTATGTGTGTATTTGTAATGAACACTCTTATCACCATATTATTATTGTGTGCAAGTGTGTGAAAGAAAAGGTCTCCCGTTGTTTAAAGTATTCTTTACTTGATAATTTTATCCATATAATATATTATTTACTTAACAATCTTATCACTTCATTAATTGATTCCTCATTCTTATCATATACTATTTCTTCTTTCCCGAGAGCATGTTGATGCATTTTGTGCTCGACAACCTTATTACTTCATTAATTGCTTTATTAAAACTTGAGGCTAAAGTTATGACTCTTGAATTGTCTAGCTGTTGTCTTCCATTACTATAGGATATAGATTTTACTACCTTAAAGGATATCCGTTTTTAAAAAAAGGGAAGTAAAAAACAAAGACGGTGACATTTTTGTAATTCTAGGTAAGAATTGGGTAGCTTTAGGAATCCCAATTTGAATTTGGGACGCCTAAAGTAAAAAAAAAAAAAAAAAAAAACAATCATGTCTGTCAAACTGATATCACTTCCACCAAAGTCATGCCTACCCTCGCAAGCTAACTTCTTCTATTCAGAACTTTCATTCTCTCTTGAAGCTCCTCCTTCCACCGTTACTTTGTTGAAGCTCAATATGACAGCTTTTCACCGTTATTTTCTCTTAAAGGTCGTCCTCCTTTCTCTCCACCACCATCCTCCACCGTCTTTCTCTTTCCCTCTCCACTATTGAAGCTCATCGCCATCGTCCCTCCTCGATCTTTGACCTCATTGGTTCCTCCTCCCTCCCTCTCCGGCCATCTGCCTCCCTCCTCCCTCTCTCACCATCGTCAAAAGGTATGGTTAATTATTTTTGTTTTTTTATGGATTAAGTTCTAAATTGGAATTATTATAAATGCATTTTGTTGGTGCTGGCATTTAGATTTATCATCGTTGTAGATGCCTTTTGATTTATTATCATTCACCAATATTAATCTTTTTTGGATTTTGAGTTTCCCTTCTGGAAAATTGATGATATTTATTTTTATTAGTTAGTAGTTGTGTAGACAAATTTTTGACATTTTGTGATAATTATTGTACATTATATTAGTAAGAGTCAACACTCTTAATTAGCTAGTGCTGGATGTTCCCTTATTATTTGTAAGGACATTTTGGTTTATGAATTCGATCCTATTTCTGTAGGTTTTAATTGTTGGGCATTGAAAAATATAAATGATTTTTTTTAAAAAAAAAGAACTTTTAGGCAACTTTTTTTTTAAAACAGGGACATCTAAAGTGTCACTTTAAGCGTCCCGTTTAAAAAAGGACGCCTAAAGTCACTTACGAAGTCTCTTTTTTAATAGATGTCGTATCCTTATTTTACTACGCCCCCGATATAGGCGTCCTCCTGTTTTCATACGTTAAAAGGGTTAAAAAAACGGATGTTAAAAGCATTGTCTATAGTAGTACTCTCTCCTCTCATCATCTACTTCTTATTAAGTTCACTATTTTTTCAGCTATTTTGACATCATATCTTGTTGCAAGAAGGGTGAAGAGGGTAGCCCTTTTATTTTAAACCTTGTCTGACGGAGTAACTTTAAGGGACAGTGTCTTTGGATATAACTCGAACTTTTTTTTTTTTTTGTTGCAGATGTTTTCAACAACACAAACACTAAAGAGATACTCTTCCAGTCCTTAATTTATGATATATTTATATAATTTGATTAAATTAAAGAACTTAGTTGGGTTAGCTAATATAACATATATTTTCTAAAACGCTTAAAACACCTTATTTAATTCTCTCATTCCCTCATTTCCTTGATTATTATTGAAGGAATATCAATATGGATAAATTAGAAAAAGATTAATAAATATAAAAATTATGTCTTATATTTAAGATTAATATCAACTTTTAAATATATCTTATATTAAGGAGTGAGGGAGTAATATATATGTGTGTGAAAATCATAGAGGAGATCTATTTATATGAATATATCAGGGTCTTGGTACGAGCAACGAAAATAAGGTTCAAACCTTGATAACAGTGTAAGAAAATTTCAGAGAAGAAACGCAGCAATTTCATATAGAAGGGTCACAAGGAAAGGAAGAAAGAAAAGACAGAGGGAAGGTCAGTTTTCGCCAAATTCTTCACTGCCCCTCTCAACAAGTCAATACACATTCTTGTCTTTATGAAGCCATTATCCCTAACTCTTAGTTTAATGTGCGTTTAGAGTAACGATTGTAAAAATGATTTTTTTTAATATGATTTTTTATAATCTTATTTTTGAATAAAAGTCAGATTATGTAATGTAATTTATGTTTGGATTGGCGGTTGTATAAGTGACTTTTATAAAAGTAAAACTTGTTTGAATTAGCTTAAGCATAAGTGGCTTTTGTGATAATGGTAAAGAAGAAATTAAATTTGAAATTATAAAAAATTTATAAAAGTTAAAGAAGGGAAATTTGGCAATTAAAAAATCTACAATTTGATGAAATAATATTATATAACTAATTAGATCATATGCCCGTACAATTTGGTTTCTAATTGAGTCACGGATATGATTCATTTGGGAGGAAGATCACCTACCATAATTTGTCATTCTTTCCTTGTCTTTTCATTAAACATAGACACAATATTCTGCCACCCTAGCTTTGAAAATGTCATCTCACGGCGTTCTTTTTTGTATATTTGGTCAATGCAGGCGTTGATAAAAATCTCAGTTATCTCGTCATCCCAAACAACTTTGTTGTCCATATTTCTATAGGGAAAATTGAACGCAAAACAAATACATATGAAACCACATAAAATGAAAACGAAACGCCTTCTTCCATGAAGGAATTCAAAACAACAACCAAATACCTTCTTGGGGAACCAAAATGAAAACAAGAAAAAATTCCCAGCGACCGCTGGAGAAGAGCCCACAACACCCACCACAAAACCACATAAAAAACCTTCCTAACAACACCAGCTGGGGTCGCCGGTGGCAAACGGAGATGCTCTGTGCTTCAACAAAATGAAGAGCAGACAGAGTAGGGGTGAGATTCAGTGGTTAAGGGATAATAATTAGGAAAGGAGGTTAGTTTTCGATGTATACATGATAGAAGACTTGGCGGTGTTGACAAACGATGAAGGCACGACCGGCGGTTTCTGTCAACACCCGTTTCCATTTCGATAATCAAAGAGTAATAAAGATGAAATTCAATGGGCATACAGAAAAGTACAATTATACTGATAAAAATATTCGTTTACGATCCCAATGTCGTTCGTTTACAATTCCGATATTGTTCGTCGACGGAAACAGAAAATACAGCGGAAACTTAATATTTACAAATTATCCAAAATATTAAGGCATAGACTAAGGCATAACCACGTTCGTATCCTCGCCTCGAGACACGTGACACTCACTTTTCGGCATCAACGTATTTACCCTTTGGCTCACTGGTACCCGCTGAGGTATTTGTTTAAAAATAGGGTGAGATTCCGAAGAATCCCCGTAGAGACATAATATCGTTCATAGAAAATGCGAAAAGTAAATATGACATGCGCCAAGGTATGCACAAATTAATGAAAAATATAAACACATCATCGTCATGTATACATGAGTAGGGCCCAGCCCCACAATCTACACCGGTTGGACTTCTGCCAACTCCCAATGTAAGTGCACCTTTGGTACTAACTGCCCCTCTCTAGGCAAATCATGTTGATTAATAAAGTGCATTTACAAAACAATGGCATCCACACAATCACATAACTTATGGCATAGTGTATGAAGGATAATGTCCCTACCTCAAAGCTTTAATATCCCTTTTTAATGGTGTCTCGTAAAGCGTGCTGTTCCGGCGTCCAACTTGGTCCTAAAATATTAAATGTACCAGAAATAGGTCATAACCTATCCAAGTATCATTTTAGACTATTCCATAGTGTTTATTGTGGTTATATTAGTCTATGGTGAAAATTTACAAAAATGCCCCCGGGAACCCGGCCCGGCCCCGCCGTACTTGGCCCAATGGCACGTTTTCCCAAAATTTTGACTAAAGCTATTCTGACTGATTTTCGCCCAAGGAATCCATTTCCGGGCTCGAAATTACCAAATTCACTGTCAAATTGCGAAAATACCCTTGACAGCCCCTATTTAGGGATTTCAGTGGCGTTTTCGTAATTATGCTTTTTCGGCCTCTACTGAAAAAGTGCCCAAATGTAACCCCACCTATTTTTGCCCACTGAGTCCAATGGAACCATTTATTTCATGAAAATCCAACTCCTACTACCAGATCTGGTCCTGGCCGAAATATTGAAGGAAAAAATAGAAAAATGGAGCTTTGTATTTTAGCTTCCAAAACTTGTACTTTTCCACTTCTAATCCTTGATTAACTCATTTAAACACTTCATAATCATGATTTAAAGGATTTTGGGCAGCATAACCCATTAGGGTTATGGCTTTTCCCATTTTACAACTTGACCAAAAATCACATAAACCAAACAACAATCACCAACAACAACTTCAATACACAAAGAAGTTGAGATTTTGGAGATTACCTCTTGATCCTTGGTGTTTCTCTCTCTAGGACATCCTCTCTCTCTCTTCTCCTTGAGCTAAGAATGAGTCTTCAAGATCATAGATTCATGAAGAAACATGGTTTAGAGAAGGATCTAGGGGAAATGTTACAAGGAAAGCTTAAGAATCAACTCTTACCTTAAGATTTCTTCTTCCTCTTCCCTCTAACTCTTCAAAGTTTCTCCAAACTCTCTCCCTCTCTATGTTGAACGAAAATGCAAGAAGGGAAGGGAAGAGAAAGCCTTCATAAAAATGCTCCCTTGATTCCAAACCATCGATCTCATCTAAGGTTGTTATGGTGACACATGTCAACCACCATACTTGCCTCCATGCTTGCACCATACTTCCCTTTTGTGTGCAATCAACCTTGCCATGCTTCCCTTTTGTGTACACTCAACCTTAATTATCATTTCCTTCTCCCTTGGTTAGCCAAAAACTTGCTCCCTCTTATGCTCCAACTAAATCAAGTGTTCCTTCCATTTACTCAAGTCAATTGGTGCAAAAGTTGGCTACCTAACCTTATGACATAAGTAAGGACTTATGACACAACAATTATCTCCATCATCTTTCATGTGGTGTTGACACTTGGTCTCATTGGATTTTGACACTTGTCTTCTCCTCCTTCATCCCTTAATTTCTAAAATAATTAAGAGAAAAAGGAAGATTACTTTATTTCTTAAATTTTCGGAATAATGCCAATTCTGGCAGATTTTCTGTCTTAACTTTGAAAAATCATAACTAATTTTGTAGACATCATTTTAATGTGATTCCAAAGCCTATGGAACCCTTATTGAGTCTAGTTCCAAGGAAAAATATGGGATTTTACTTAATAGGATCATATTATTCCCAAATTTTCAATCTTTGATCGCTGCTTCAGAAACTTTCCAAATTTTCTGGATCAATTTCAAAAATTCATATCTTTTTGTACATAGCTTCAATTGAGTCATATGACCTATCAAATTAAATCTTAGGATGTCTACTTTCACTCTATAAAATTTCATAATTTTTGGTCATCATTTGGTCTTCCAAAACTATATGACAATCCCACTGCCTCGCAGGCGGTTTCACTGAAAACACTATTCAACCTTCAATTTTCAATATTTAATTCTTTTGGCCTTAAATATTCACCATTTCATTGAATATATATAATAATTACAATATATTCTTGGTGAATAAAATTTGGGATGTTACAGTTTCACAACGACGTGGCTTCAAAAAATGGCCCCAAAAAAATGATTGAGAGGGAGGAGATCAATAATGCCAACATAGGGAGAAAGATCTGAGAATGAGAAGGATGAAGGAACTTGGTAAGTAGCCGAGTGAGCAGTGAGAGGGACAGAGTGTAGTGCAGGGGAGTATTTTTATTACTAGTTGTTAGTGTGATAAATAAAGGGCAGAGAGAGAGAGAGAGAGATTAGCTGAGGGTTGGTGTCCATTTTTAAATTCCATTTAATGCACTTAACAGTCAAATGGGCTTTTTTCAGAAGCAAAAAGCTCCCACTACCAGCTTGATGCCAATCATACGAATAAGGCAAAAAGTCCAATTGCCAATCACCTTGTACCAAACACCCACTTTAATGCCATCACCTCTCAATCGCACCATTGGGCCTCCAATCGTGTAATTGGGCTATAGAAACACATCACTAAACACACACTTATTCCATCATATCGAGCTCAAAATTTTTGGCCCACTTCTATACCATTACGGTATCTGAATTAATATTTCTTTCCCTTAGTTTTTAAGTTTTGTTCTTCTCCACAATAATGCCAAGTAATCTTGAAATTGAAGATCTAGAGTGGGATAAAGGCTTCAATTTTAATAGAGCTACCAAAACACCTTTCACCAAACTTCTAATGGCTTTGTAACTAACCGCACAACAATCTGATCAATAGACATAGAACTTGTGCTTTTTATCTTTTGGATCATGCAAAATTCTATGGCAACCAGAGTTATCACTTTTGCTTCAGATATCAATGTAAGTTTTTTTTATACAACTTAAACAAAAGCGCGTGCACAAACGTGTCACCAATAAAGCTGGTAATATGGGTTTTAATTGTGGGCAGAACCCGCTTAACTCTGAAAAATGGGTGTTTTAGGTTCTACAAAAGTTGGACCATTCAGATGCGGTTCTTTTTCGCCTGAACCCATATGGAACCAACCTATGGCGCATTGGACCGTTTTTATTTATTTTATTTTTCTTAAAAAATATGTGACTTCTCTAAGTATATTGTGTAACCGAACACTATGAATATTAACTAATTATTGATTGTATAAAATGTTAATGATGACTTTTGGATTTATGTTTATTTTGTAATGTGTGGACTTATGATTAATACTTAATTTGTAATGTTAATAACTTTAAATTTGATATTTTATTATCACTTTATGATTTTATAATATATTTTTTATTTTTTTATGGTTTAGGTTTGTAGAAAAAAAATTTCAGTATATTATTTAAAAAAAGTTTTAGAACCACAATATAGAAAATTTTTTTAAAAAGGGCAAATAATATAGGTTAGGCGAGCAGGCGGGCTGTAACATCCTTTATTTTTAACACTTAAAATTAGATGTAGCTTAGATTTTATTTAGTTAAGAATTATAAATAAATTAATAATTTGAAAGAAGTACCAAGTTCAAAGAATTTATTCAAAAATAAAAATAAAAATAAAAATAAAATACCTCCTTAAAATAATTCCTTTAAAGTGGAGAGATATATCTTATTCTTGGAGCAAGTAATATATATATAAAAAAAAAATGCTTCTAACATCATGAATATTATTTTATTATTAGTTTAAAAAAACTATTTTTAATTGGGAAAGACCAACCCTAACCCTACTCTTATAAAACCTCCCTTTTACTCTTATCGTAAGGATATTCGGCGCCGCTTCACTCACTCTCACCCTCACAGGTTCGATTTTTTCTCTCATCTTCATTACTCTTCTTCGTGCTCTCTGCCTTCATTGCAGTCAATAAAATGTCTTGTTATTGCCTTTTACATTCCCTCCCTACTATTCTGTCATATTGTGTCAAATCCATCAACTCTTTCTCCATAGATATGTGTGCATCTGTATATTTTATTGTCATTCTTCACACCAACTCCCATTTCTTTCAACTTAGGGAGTGTTTGTGGGCTTATATATATGAAAACATTCTACTCTTTAAGCTCATTCCCTTCTCTATGCTACTGTTTGTTTTTTTTCCCCCAATTACCCCACCATTTATCTCAATAACCCATACGTGATGAGAGGGAGTTTGTATAAATATTAATATTCTCCAAGTTACTCCATCTCCAACAATGCGTGAGTGAGTGTGGGTCATATTTTGTTCATACCCCACATCTATGTTTTCATCTTTCCTATATGGCTACTTTATTATTCCCATTCTCATTCCTCTCTTTGTAACACCTCAAATCACAGCAGCTAAATACTTAACTAAAGTATTTCAAACATCGTCAATAAGGATGTTCAACATCCAAACCATCAAAATACAAATCAGTTTAAATAATTCCCACGTCTCAATGTTAAATCAAATCCTCAAAATATTTCAACAAAACAAAATAAAATGCTGAAGTCTTAGGGTCATGGCAATAAAAATGACATAACATGAACTCTAGGAGCACAAAAGAGCCTCTAAGGCTCACTCCATAGGTGCCTTCCCTTGCTCCCTACTAGAACAATCACCTGAAAATGTTAATATAATAGGATGAGATTCAACGTCTCAGTAACTACTGAAAGTTTATACCGTACACAAGTAAATCACATATAATAAAAAGGAATTGATTACATATATATTCATATATACCATAATTCTCATACAAGACAAAAAACAAGTTTAATCACCAGTATGTCAATCCGTATTTTCATCACAACATGTAATATACAATTATGCAATATGCAATATGTAAGATGCAACCTCCTTTATATCACCGTCCATCCTTATTCCGCTGACTGGAGCCATAGGCTAACACATAGTCCAACAGAAACCCATCCATTTAACTGGATTGTCTCAAGCTCACCAGTTCTTAAGACACACCCGGCCAAAGGTGTAGAGCTTAAGTCTGGACTATGGCTCCCCTCCTTAAAAGAATACAACTAAAGAGATGTCACATGTCCCACAGCTCCAATGAAATCCCGGCCAAAGGAAAACATGGAAGAAGGGGCCCTGACAAGTACCATCCACTGTGCACCCAGTGATGGCATACCACGTGGTAAAAAAAATCTCAACATACAAATTCCTCCTCACTCCAACCCATTACAGATGCAACCGTCATGACAGTGATAAATAAAATATCATTAAAGGATAAAGTATAATAATTCATGCTTCCATTCATATTAAATATCATCACATATTCAAACATGTTAAAAATGAAATAATAATCAATAATACATTAATTCTCATTAAATTATTAATTATATGAATATAATGAGTTATATAGAAATTTACTTGTAACACTACTTATTTGAGAATTTATAATACAAACCCATATATATATAATTCAGTCCATTTTTATTTTTAAAAAAATGTCATTCAAAATCATACACTATTCACAAGTATATGGAAGAATATTCAGAGTTACCTGTTATTCCATAATAGCTTACAAATAATTATAGAAATTACTCCAAAGCTCTCTACAAGAGGCTACAAATTCACAAACACATATATCTATTAATATATGACTCATTATTATTTTAAAATCACTGTAAACTAATCTTGACATTAAAGCTACCAAAAAAAAAAGCGCATATTCTCTTCATATATAAACACACACGTGGTTTATGGCTACAGGGTGAAGAAGGCATGCAAATTTGGTGTATAAAAGAAAGGATAGATAATATGTTTGATTAAATTGAATGAATTATTATTTCATTCTTTGAAGTCAAAAACCAAGGGTCTGAAACAAATGAAGTGGGTTGCCAAAAAACGGACAAAAACAAAAATTAAGAAAAAGATGAAGAAATTAAGGATAAAAAAAATCACTGTACACATTGAAGGTAGAAAATTAAAGAAAAGAGAGTGAGGCACAGTAACAACTAATAGTGAAATGAGTCTAACAAATTAAAAGAAAGTTATTCAAATAGAAAGTTATGTATGTATCTATGTATATAGATAGATATGCATGTTTATCTAAATTTTCTTGAGGGTAGAAAATATATAAACTGGGTTAGTAAATATATATATGAGTTTCATATTGTTTCACAAGTAATGAGTCCAGACTTTGGAGGTAGATGAATCAGAATAAATACTAATAATTAATAAAATAAAATAAACAAAAAACAAAAACGTTTCGACATGGGTTTGTTCTAAATAATTACGCACAAAAAGGGGGCAACAGAGGTTGAAAGATAGAAAGTATACACACACACACTTTCCGCATAGTCAATTCAAGGGAGGGAGATGGGGTTTTTGAAGAAATAATAAGAGGAATATATATATATATATATATATATATATATATATATGTGTGTGTGTGTGTGTGTGTGTGTGTGTTCAAACGCCATTAAATGAAGATTGAAGAAAAGAGTGTGAGGCACAAATAATTCTGTTTTGTTTTTATATCATATACATCACGCACAGTGAGAGGAGGAGATCTATGACAAGACTAGGAGACAAGAGAAAATTAGAGGATAGTAAGAAAATGAGATTTGACAGGACTATTAATCAGTTTGAGGTAGATATATTTGAACAAGAGAATGAATGAAAAACAAAATAGAAGAGCACCTGTAGACGCTCTATGCCGCGCGCCGTGAGCTAGGTCTAGGGTGAAGTGAAAAAGATCTTATATAGAGTAGATCTATGGTTTGTTGCTCTCATTAAAATATTTTTTTTTTGAAAAAAAAATAATAACAATAATATTCAGACGCCTAAAACACTTCTCTTCACTTATTTCAATAATACGATATATTCCCACATACATGTTTATATATTTAAAGTAATTTGTTTAAAGAGGTATTCCATTCGTACTCTTTTTCTTAATGTATAGAATGAATATTTGGAATTTGGTATTTTTCTTGAGAGAGATACTAATTACATACTCCATCAATATATAAATCATAGGTTGTAACTAATTATAAGTGCTAAAAAAAATGTTACTTGACACACATGCTCATATATTTAAACTAGTTATTTTAAGGAGGGATTTCATTTGTATTTCTTCCTTTGCATTGGATAAATACTTAGGATTTGATACTTATTTTAAATTATTAGTTTACTATATATACTCTTTGACTAAATAAAACTTTAACTAAACTTTCTTTAAGCCCTAACAAAAATAAGGATGTTACACTCTTGGTGTATATTTAACTTTTTATTTTTCTATCTACTAACTTATCTCCTTTTTATGACCTTTCATGCTCTCTCACATATCTCCGTGTATATTGTGAACCTTTTTTATTTTATTTAATTTTTTTTGGGTATATCTGATTGTGAATACACACACATAGCTTCCTGTTTACACAATGCTTTCAAAATTTTATTGAGCCTATTTCATAATTATTTTTCTCTCTCTCCTTCTTTCAGTTTTTTTTAATATTACCTTATAAGCAAATCCTCTTATAGTATAGCGTCATATTATGACTGAATTTTTTTTATCTTTTATGTTGATATATATTGAAAAGTTTGGGTCCCCCTATCTGTTTCATAATTCATTTGAATTGATCTCTCTCCTTTAATTTACACACATATATGCAATACTTCATGTGTGATTTCCCATCAATTCGTAGTCGCCTATTTTTACATATAAACACATATACAGATTTATTTATTTATTTATGGACTCAGATTAATTTAAAGGATTAAATTCTACAGGGTAGCTATAAGACTCTAGAATAGTTTTAGAGTAGGTTTAAAATATCTTTGGAGTAATTGAGTAAATCTAGAGTAATGTCGAGTAATATATTCATAAATATTTATATTTGTGATTTTGTAGACTCTCATTGAGAGCTTTGGAGTAACTTTATGTGATTATCCATAAGTGTTAGGGAATAACATGTAACTCTGAATATTCTTTCATATACTTGTGAATTGTGTATGATTGGGAATAACTATCTTTTAAAAAAAAATTGACTGAATTATTTGTATATGTGTATGCATTGTAGATTTCAAATAAGTAATGTTACAAGTAAATTTCTTTATAACTCACTTTATTTACATAGTTAATAATTTAAGTGTACTTAATGTATGGTTGGATTATATGTGATGATATTTGATATAGATAGAAGCATGATTTATTGTACTTGACTTTTAATGATATTACATTTATTGGTTATTGAAAATAACTGTCATGGTAGTTGCATTTGTGATGGGTTGGAGTAAGCAGGAATTTGTATTTTGAGATCTTTTACCATGTGGTATGCCATCACTCGGTGTACAGTGGATGGCACTTGTCAGGGCCCCTTCTTCCATGTTTTCCTTTGGCTGGGATTGCATTAGAGCCATGGGACATGTGACACCTCTTTAGTTGTGTTCTTTTAAGGAGGAGAGCCATAGTCCAGACTTAAGCTCTACACCTTTAGCCGGGTGTATCTTAAGAACTGGTGAGCTTAGGAAAATCCAGTCAAATGCATGAGTTTTTGTTGGACTATGTGTTAGCCTATGGCTCCAGTCAGTATAATAAGGATGGATGGTGATATAAGGGAGGTTGCATCTTACATATTGCATGTTGCATAATTGTATATTACATGTTGTAATGAAAATACATATTTACATAATGATGATTAAACTTGTTTTTGTTTTGTATGAGGATTATGGTATATACAAATATATATATGTAATCAGTTCTTTCTTTTTATCTTATATGATTTGCTTGTGTACGGTAGAAACTTTCAATAGTTACTGAGACGTGAATCTCATCCCTATATATTAACATTTTCAGGTAATTCTTCTAGTAAGGAGCAAGGGAAGGTACCTATGGAGTGAGCGTTGAAGGCTCTTTTGTGCTCATAGAGCTCATGTTATGTCATTTTTACTGCAATTACCCTAAGACTTCCACATTGTATTTTGTTTTGTTGAAATGTTTTGAGGATTTGATTTAATATTGTGACATGGGCTTTATTTGAACTGATTTGTATTTTGATGGTTTGGATGTTAAACATCCTTATTGGCGATATTTGAAATACTTTGGCTAAGTATTTGGTTGTTTTAATTTGAGGTGTTACACAGGCGAGTAGGGAGACTATGTGTTGGGTTAGCTAAATGTCGACCTATATTGATGATGCTCCTTTTGACCCGAACCTATATAGTCCTAACATACTGCTGGTTAGCTCGAACCCAGTGGTTTAACCCATATTACTAACTCTAATCACCACCACCCTCGAGAGTGAGACTTATTCAAGCATGACAGATGGTATTGCCATCTTATTCTTATTCTACGGATTCTAGTAACCAAAGAGATGTTTGTGTAATGCCCCAAATTTTAATTAAGGGCTAATTGCAATTATTGAGAATGATTTTGTGAATTAAAGTTGACTTGAGACACGAATTAATTATTGGAAATGCCCAATACCCTGTATTTTAGCATAATTATGTGACAAAGTAATTTTGGAGCTAAAATGAGGGAAGGGCGTATGGAATAGAGAAAGAAATGAGAAAAATGTATTATGTGGTAATTTAATAAAAATTTCCATGATTAGGGAAAAATTTAAAGAATGGAAAATTTACAGACCAATTAGTCAGTAATTGATGAAGAAATTAATTACTAACTAAGATGAATGAGGTATGAGACTAAATGACTAATGAAATTGGTTAGTGTAACTAAGTGCAAGATTAATTGGGATGAGATTGTGACAAGTGGCAAATTTCAATGAAGTAAGAGAGAAGTTGGTGAAAGAAAATTCAAAGGAAGCAATTAAAAATCATTTCCCCTCTTTTCTCTCTCTCTTGGACGGTTAGAGGTATGAGAGGAGGCAAAAATTCTGCATCTTATCTTCATCTTCATCATCACACATTCTCTCTCCCTCCAAGCTCTCACTTTCGCATTTTTGAAGAAGAAAGAGAAAAGAAAATATTGAGATTAAGGTAAGATCTTGACCTCAAATGCCAAAATTTCCTTTTATAATCTTGTTCTTCTCGTTTAGGGCTTCATTTATATGGTTTTAGATTTTCTGTTGGTGATATTTTGAGCACTAAAGAAAATCTAGAAATTGAAAAAGCAAGGAACCCCTTTGATAAAGTTGTAGAGGTAAGTAAGATGAACATTTCTACCTAAGTTTTGTGAAATTTGGTTGAGCTCATAAATTCTAGAATTTTTTGTCCTATTTTTGAAAATTAGGGTCATTGAGTGTTTGGTATGTTGTGGTCATGGACATGGTGTCTTGTTATGTGTTTTGAATAGATAAAATTGATTTGAGATTGAAATGTCAAGTTTGGCAATTTTGGGATTTTGTGTTGAATGTTGCCTAAAACAGAGCAAGATAATGGAATGAGAATTTGGTTATTTTGATATTTTCATTGGATTCCATGTGAAAAATTGTGTGGGAGTAGTGTTGGATTTGAATTTTGAACTATTGGAAACTTAGGTTTAAAAGTTTCAAGTTTTGGTTAGTGAACATTTTGTGTTGGCAGTTGTGTTGCATAGATGTTTTGAAGTAGCAAATAGTGGCTAAAAATTTTGAAACTTTCCAATCTAATAGTAGACATGCCAAATAATTTGATATATTATGGAGGTCATTTCCATGTGTGTGTTGGGAATTATAAATTTTCAAAGTTTGATGTCAAAATTGGGATCAATTATGGAATAGTAATGATAATTGTTAAATTCTATATTTTTGTGGTTATAGAGAACAATGACTCATATGTTTCCTTTAAAGAGGACTTAAATAGCTTTCCATTGGCTTTGAAATCATCCCATTTCGATTTTCCTAGAATTAGTTATGATTTTTAAAAGTTCAGCCCAAAAACCAAAAGTTTCTTGGCCGCAACCCAAAAGCTTCTGACCTACTTTTAGCCGCAGCTAGAAGACTCTTGGGGCAGCCAAAAACTCTCTGACCTGATTTTGGCTAGATCCAAAAGTCCTTGACACCAGCCCAAAAGTTTCTGACCTGTTTTTGGTCGTAGCCAAATATTCTTGGCGGCGGCTAACACCCAAAAATCTAAACTTTTCACTATCGTAAGGTGGTTTTGAGATAGTACTTTCCAACACTTTAAGTATTTGTTTGGGCTTCTAGTAGCCACATAAGGGACTTTAGTGATAACCAAATCTAAGTATTTTGAAGTCATTTGAGTATTGTGATAAGTGATAACCTGTCATTCTTAATTATGATTATAGGATTTGATATTTTCCTGGAACGTAGAAGGCCTACACCTAAACAAGAACTGAAAGAACAATGTAGTGACCCTTTCTCTTATATCATGTTTAATGCATTGCTTGTTTGTATTTATCATTAAATGAGCGAGGGGATGTGACGGTTAGTCCGACCTTGAATGAACGAGGGGACGTGGTGGTTAGCTCAGTCTTGAATGAACGAGGGGACGTGGCGGTTAGCCCGACTTTGAATGGATGAGGAGTCGTGGCGGGTAGCCCGGCTTTGTATACTGATATTGCTGCATTGTGATATATGCTTATATGCTTTGTTTAATTATGCATCATATATTTGAAATGTTACCACTGGATTTTTTTTTGAATCTCACTCTTTCCAATTAAAAATTTTAGACAGGGCAAGTGGATCGAGAGAAAAGTAAGTGAACAAGGGCGACTAGGATTGCCAGAGGTAGTCTTAGCTTTTGGTTTTGGTTATCATTCTGGACAATTGTAAATATATGCTGACCATAGAATAGTATCGTTGTGTAATCCCCGGTATAGGAATTTGAGATGGGCAATGATGCCCTGTAAAACTCTTGAATTAATGATATTATCCTGGGTGAATGTCGGAAATTTTGCTAGCACTCTGATATTGTGTATGAGACAAATCAAACAGGCAAGATGTTTTTATTTCAAAATGAATGGAGATCTTATTTTACAGGTTTTGTAAAAAGATTTTAATTATCCTTGACCTCTCATTTATTTATTAAATGTGTTTAAACACTAATTATGACCTTAATGACGGCGAGGGTTACAGTTTGTCTCTATGATGTGTATATGAACTATATCTGGTTCATATTCAGATGCATATATAGTCTTGGCATTTCTCAGCAGCCAAATAAATGCTTTGAGATCCCATCAATAAGTGTTTCACAGTCAACTTAAGCATGTATATAATATCTTCGCAAATTTTGGCGGGCTATAATCTCAATGCATGGAGGGTTGGTGGAAATGAGATCTGAGTCACACTGTGGATGGACAGATCTTAGCCTTATTAGGATGCAAATACCTCCTAATTTTGATTCAACAAGCATTTAATTCTGACACGTTACGTTACGCGAGATGAATATAATTCAATGATAATAAAATTAGAAGAATATTTTATAACCTCCCTTTATCTAAAAAAAATCACATATAGAAAGTAATGTAGTCAAAGATAAAAATAAATTGCATCTACTAAGTGGGTGTTTGGGTAACACCGAAACCATGGTTTCAGACATCTTTTTTCGTAAATCGAGATAAAACCTCTTTCATATATTTATCTTATAAATCGTAAAAGCTATTCTCCAAAAACTAGTCCAAACACACAATAAATTTGAAGGATATGTTACTCGAAAGAAATATAATTACTTAATCAATGAATTATGATTACTCAATCAAAGAATTATGAAAAAATATAAACAAAGGAAAGCATGAAATAATCAATAATAAATTGTATTTATTAATTTATAGATCCAAACCGATCCGATGAGCTAGGTATTACAAGTTTTTGAACATTTTAGACACATTGACACTTTGCCAGCTACTTTGCTAGAAGAAGGTCTATAAAAGGGAAAGAAAATAATCCTTCCATTCCTAGATATAGGAAGTAGGCTAAGAAGGGAGAGGCCATCTCTGTTGACCTCCTTCTCAATTTGCTCTCCATTTAATATCTTTACCATTATATCAATTTTTGATGGTTGAGATTTAATGATAGATTTTTATTAAAATTAAGGTAAGATTTTTACATCAATCATTAAATCTCAACAATTAAAAGTTTATCCAATGATAGAGACATTAAATAGAGAGTAAATAAAGAAGAAGGTCAACAGAGACACCCCTCTCTCGATAGGTAGTTTATTTTGATCATAAATATAATATCTCAATCTATTTTATTTTTCAAATTTATATTTCTTTTCTAAAATATCTCTGTTGATTGCATAATAAGGGGTTTCTATTAATAAATAGTCCCATTGTATATGATTAAAGAGACAATTTTTGGAAAAATTACACTCAAATCCTAAGAAAGAAAAAAAATAAAAAAGTGGTCCCTTAAAATTACAAAATGAAAAAATGGTCTCATCGACTACTTCACCAATGCGTCATTTAGGGGTGTTCAAATCCGGGACCGGGACCGGGATCGACCACTCCCGATCCCGGTTTTTGGTTGGGATGCAAATTGCATCTCGGTCCCGGTTTGGTCCAGATCCCGGTAATCCCGGGCGGGACCGGGATCAAATCGGGAATCCCGGTTTTTAAAAAAAAAATTAAATTTAAAAAAATATTATTATATTATTTAAATTTTCTATAATCTAGTGTTTAAAGTAATTACTTAACACCTAATAAGGCTATAATAATCACAAATTGATCTAGAATTAAAGAATAACATTTTATTATTATTATGATCACCTTCATCATTTTTGTTATTATTTTTATACATTATATAGTAGTATTAGTATCATGATATATACAGTTTAACTCCAACTAAATATGTGATACACATTTTATCAAATGATAACTTAAATTATGGGATAAAAAATACAAAAATAAAATAATAACTTAGTTTTTAAAAAAAATTTAAAAAAATAAAAAAAAACCGGGACCGGGACCAGGATCATAAGGTGTGTGACAGATCCCGGTCCCGGTCCCGGCCGGGACGGGAAATTCCCGGGATCAAAATGTTTGGGACCGAGACCTGACAACCGGAACCGGAATACTTTGAACACCCCTAGGGTCATTAACAACTTCATGAGATAATTTTTTCATTTTATAATTTTAAGGGACCATTTTTCATTTATCCTTTTGGGGCTTGAGTGTAATTTTCCCAAAATTTTTCCCATCAATTCAGTTTACAATCTCGAGGAAAATGGATGGATATCTATCTTTTTTTTTTTTTTGCCAGAGGATGGATATCTATCATACATTCGTATATGCGTGGTTGTAATGAAAAAGGATTCTTTTTTTTGGAAGATCCAACTTTCAACATTCATGTATTTTGAGATGAAAGTATTTTTGTTGTTTTTTCTTGCCAATGAAAAACTTTTGTTTATTGACTTAAAAATAAGATTTTTTAGATTTTGAGAATAATTTATATTTAAAAATTTTTATTATAATTATAAATTTTATGAAGTTAGGGTCCTTGGAGATATGTCTCGCCAAAACAAAACCCATGGTCAAACTTTTTGAACGCAACCTAGCTACGTGTCAAGATATTACTCGTCCGCTTCCTTGAAGTCGTGCACCCTACCCTACTTTTTTTTTTCTTTTTTTTCTTTTTTGCCCTCTACGTTCAAATCGTCACGCTCTGAATAATCCTAAGAATTAAAGTGCCTTTTTTGTTTTGTTTTTTTTCCTGCCTCTTTTTCCCTTGAATTTCAAGTTTTTGTTTTTACTATTATTATTATATATTTTTTTGCAATGGCCGACGAAGTTCAAGTTGTGAACCCCGACCCAAATCCCTATTCCTCAAGTTCCTTGACTCCAAAAGCCTCCGTGGACCGTCGCGTCGTCTGAATCGCAATACTCATAACTTCTCACTGAGCTGAACAACCATTCCACTCTCTCCATCGCAGCCTCCGAGAGTGTGAGAGTGACAAAGACTCTTCCTTTTCCTCCTTTATTTATTATTTTTGGGGTTATTGTCCAGGTTCTCTGTATAGCCCTTCTTTTTCTTCACCCTTTAGATTCTCTAGTTGCACATATCCCTGGTTCGATTCCTCTCAAGCCCTTGTTCCGGGCGAAACCCCTTCTCTCCCCCTCATTCTCTCTCTAACTCCTTTTTCTCCGCTTTATGATTTTCGAGATTTCTGTGTCTTCTTCACTGTTTATCCCCAATGGATTTGCAACTTTCTGTGGTAAAGGTAGTAAAAATTTCGCAGGAACTTAGCCATTTCATGTTATTTTCTGGAATATAATCTCACATAGATTTTGGATGTGTTTTCAGAGAGCAAAAGTGCTTATGGTTGGAGCTGGTGGAATTGGTTGCGAGCTGCTGAAAACTCTGGCGCTCTCGGGTTTTCAGGACATACATATTGTGAGTTCATATTTATGATTTTCAAGTTAGAAATTTCTTGCTTCTTATTCTCTTAGCCCCTTTTTACAAGAAG
The DNA here is from genome assembly GCA_963855925.1 of Inga laurina. NCBI lineage: Eukaryota > Viridiplantae > Streptophyta > Magnoliopsida > Fabales > Fabaceae > Inga > Inga laurina. Next base: position 59,430,346 of record OY979702.1, on the reverse strand, counting down.
GGTTTATGGTATATTCTTAATTAGTGCTCTCGCTAGGGTTTTCATGCACAGGGGTTTACTCAATTTTTCAGAACGAAGTCTTATGTATGGTGGCCCGATGGATTTTCCCTTTTTTTTTTTTAAAAACAAATTTGTGGCGCCTATAACTCTCCAGTTGAAATAAATCGTGCATGAGTAATGGTTCTCCAAGTTTTCGTTCAATTATAACATTAAGTATGATTATTTTTTTTCTTTCGGTTGCCTGGTTTATGTTAGGAAAGTTTTTATGAGAGTGAGAGATGAGGGATAGATGTATGCTATTGTAACATGTAGTGAAATAGATGATGGACTGTTGATTGTTTTTGAAATCACTGAAATATGCATACGGTAAATGTGCCCCAATGTGATGTAGTGGGATCAAGTGACTGTGCATTATGATATCCACTAAGAGGTATTGGGGTAATCTATCCTTTTATTATTTTGTCTATAAACAGACTCTCCTCTGCGTGTGTTCCCTTGGATGTCCTTGGGCAAGGAGTGGAGAAGTTTCGATAAAAATGCTCCATTTAATGCATTTTTTATATTATTTCTATGTTTCTAGACTATGTACTATAACATTTCAATTCTCCTCTTTTATTTCCGATACAGATTGACATGGACACTATAGAAGTCAGTAACCTGAACAGACAATTTTTATTCCGACAGTCCCATGTTGGGCAATCTAAGTCTAAAGTAAGTTTCTGCAGTCATGATTGTAAAGTGGTTTGGTTTTATTTTTTTGTACAGGAACCTAATAGTGTTTTGACTCAGGTTGCTAGGGATGCTGTCTTAAAATTTAGGCCTCACATAAGCATTAAATCATACCATGCAAATGTCAAAGATCCTGAGTTCAATGTGGAGTTCTTTAAGCAATTTAATGTTGTTTTGAATGGACTTGACAATCTAGATGCGCGAAGGCATGTGAATCGCTTATGCTTGGCAGCTAATGTTCCATTGGTTGAAAGTGGAACGACTGGGTTCCTTGGACAGGTATTTTTTTTTTTTAAAACATAGATGGGCTTCTTGACAAATCATATATATTTCCTTTGGCAGTTAAAGTTGTAGTGTCATCCTATTCAATACTTTTTGTTAACATTCATATTTTTTGCCCCATTTGTGCTTAAGAGCATCTTTGTCTATTCTAGGTATGTTCTCAAAATCCAACTTGCATTGTCTTTCTGAGCAATTCTTGTTAGTTATCACCAACAGAGGACAAGATAACATTCCCAGGTTTTGGAAGTAAAAATCATGTTTAACCTTTTTAACTGTTGACACTTAAATTCATTATTTTTTAGGGTGCAGAGTCCCAAAATTTGAGGATTTGTTTTTTTCGATGTTTGCCAGTGTCACGAGACCCGTTGTATGCTGACTTAACCTACTTGGAAAATATGCTTTCGAGACTTATTTGGTTATAAAATTTTAAAAATTTGCTGGATCCACTTGATGTAACATGCAATTTGTTCAACAACTGTGATAGTCTCAGTGGCATTTTATCCATAATTTTTGTGACATTATTATAATGGAATGCAGGTCACTGTACATGTCAAGGGAAGAACAGAGTGCTATGAGTGTCAGCCTAAACCAGCTCCCAAGACATATCCTGTTTGTACTATTACAAGTACTCCCTCAAAGGTATTAGTTTATATTTGTTTTTTGTTAGCTTTTTACCTTATTCCATACATATATTGGCTTCATCTGCTTCTTTGGGTAATGGTAGTCATCATCTTTTGTTGGGCTTGTAATAGTATGAATCTAGGGAAAAAGTAGGCATGTAAAAATTGATGCTAAAGGAGCTTCAGCTATCTTGACACTTAAAACACACACACACACACACACACACACACACACACACACAAGATATTAGATTGTGTTACCAACTTAATTTTTCTTAATTTGATTTTTTGGGAAGCATTGTTAGATGACATGATTATTAGGTAGACGCAGTTTGGAATATTCATGGTATTGTTGAATTTTGAAGGTTTTTATATACTTAATGAATGCATGAGTTTGTTACAATCTGTTTTTTTATCCTTGGTAATAAATTCTAAGCCTTTATCGTTTTTGCTTCCCCCCAGTTCATTCACTGTATTGTTTGGGCCAAAGATCTGCTTTTTGCTAAGTTGTTTGGAGACAAGAATCAGGAAAACGATTTAAACATACGATCTAGTGATGGTGCCAGCTCATCAGAAAATGTGGTTGATGTATTTGAACGTAGGGAAGGCGATGACATAGATGAGTATGGAAGGAGAATATTTGATCATGTATTTGGTTACAACATTGAATTAGCTTTGTCCAATGAAGAGACATGGAAAAATCGCAATAAACCAAAGCCTATTTATAGTAAGGATGTTCTGTCTGATGAAATGGGTCAGCAGAATGGAAATGTCGTCCAAGATTCTGCAACTGATGATGGCTCGTCAGTGTCTGCCATGGCATCTTTGGGCATGAAGAATCCTCAGGATATTTGGAGTCTTTCTGAGAACTCCAGAATATTTTTTGAAAGTTTGAGGCTATTTTTCATGAAGAGGGGAAAGGTCTGTTTTTCACTCAGGTTTTTGGTGTTGTGATCACTTATCACCTCAAATTTATATATTGCCTTAAGTGGCACTTACCTTTTATCTCCCTTTCTGGTGCATTTTCTTTCTGTGTTTTTGAGCAGGAGATTGGCAACCTGAGCTTTGACAAAGATGATCAGCTTGCCGTTGAATTTGTTACTGCGGCCGCTAACATACGTGCTGCTTCATTTGGCATCCCACTGCATAGCCTTTTTGAAGCTAAAGGTATTGCCGGTAACATTGTGCATGCTGTTGCGACAACCAATGCAATTATTGCTGGTCTAATTGTCATTGAAGCAATCAAGGTGCTGAAAAATGACATAAAAAGTTATAGGTATGATGATATTTCTCTCCCTTCTGTTTTGTGCCCTGCTTTCCTAGTTTCCTTTGTGATCTTTGGTGTGTTCGCATAAAAAACAAGGAAAAGTGGTGGCTTCTTCTTCTTCTTCTTTTTTAAGTTTTACTATACCAAATGTTTAGATTGGGCATCGAAAACTAGTCTTGACAAATAAACCTTTGACACAGAATGCTGCAAGTGTTCTGGTGAAGAGAATAGTTTTTAGTATCATCATTATGTCAGTTCTGAGTTAGATAATTTGTCCATTTTAGTTGCATTTTGGACCTGGCAGGATTACTATTCTTGTCTAGTTTAATGCAGGGCATATGGCGTAGATAAAAACAGGTTACTTGGTTAGCAATTTAAAGAGCATGTGAACGTCTGCTCTGTATTTTATTTGTGCTCTTGTATGTAATCTGTGTCCCCCTTTAATTAACTAATCTGTAACTTTAAGCATCTTCTTTATACTGATTTTTAAATCTGATTTAATAATTTTGTAGAATGACATATTGCCTGGAACATCCAACAAGAAAGATGATGCTTATGCCAGTGGAACCATTTGAACCTAACGAATCTTGTTATGTTTGTTCTGAGGTATGTGACATATGTCCTTCTCTCATTATATACCTTGAATGATTGCAAGCTGCAAAAAATGACTACTCATGCTCTGTATGTGTTATTGCCAGACGCCTCTACTGCTTGAGATAAACACACATCGTTCAAAGTTGAAGGACTTTGTGGAAAAGATTGTCAAGGCAAAGCTAGGGATGAACTTGCCGATAATAATGCAAGGTTCAAACCTCCTTTTTGAGGCTGGCGATGATCTTGACGAAGACATGATAGCAAATTATGAAGCCAATCTTGAAAAGGTGTCCTTCTAGCAAGCAAACTGTTTACAAATTTGTTTGGTTCATTGCGTTTAGCATTTTTCTTCCCGTTTGCAGGTGCTAGCTGAGCTTCCTTCTCCTGTAACGAGTGGTACAATGCTTACCGTTGAGGATCTTCAACAGGAATTTACTTGCAATATCAACATCAAGCATAGGTAGTTCCTCATCTTTTCCAATGCTAAAGTAGATTTCTAACTTGATTAGCCCTTGGCAAGAAATTTCGACTTTCCCTTTTCCTCTTCCACGTCATTTACTTCTTCGGGTTTATTAGTTGAGTTACTTTGTTTTCTTTGCAGGGAGGAGTTCGACGAAGAGAAAGAGCCTGATGGAATGCTGCTTTCAGGATGGACTCAACCTGTGTCCGCATCAGAAAAGGAAAAAGAAGACAAGTCAATCAACAATGGTGCTAACTCGGCAGATATAACTATAGAAGCTATGGAAGATGAGACAGGTGTAACACTTGGGGCGAAGAAACGAAGAATCTCTGAGACCTCAGAAGTTGCTACCAATGATGCTGCTGATGAAAAAAACCACAAGCAATATCAAGTAATTGACGATGAAGATGATCTCGTCATGCTCGATGGGAACTCTGACGCCGGCAATAAAAGGAAAAGATTGCAGTAGACAACGTGTGAAGTAAAAAATGTGGATGATTTCTACCATCCTAGTTTTGTACCTGTAGGGGAGATTTGGTGATTCTTCTTTTGACCGTTGTTATTGACAGGGCTGCAAAGCCACATTATTTAGCCTTTTGCTTGAGATAGATTACGTTTGTTCTCCAGGATTGTCCACAAATTGTAGCAGCCATGTATACTCCCTCTTCTTAACTTGGATAACTGACATCATTTTGACTCACATCTAAATCAGTGGAAAATGTTTTGCAGTTTTGCAGCCTATTTAATATTATTGTCATGTACTGCAAATTTAGCTGTTGGGTTATGACATTTGTGTTTGGCATCCCACTTGTAATGTACATTTGGATTAGCTTTTAGAGAATAGTTTTTACGATTTACGAGGTAAGTATATAAGAGGAGTTTTGTCTTGACTTGTTTGAAAGGGCTTCTGAAACTACGATTTTGTAGTTTGCCAAACACTAGTATAATCGCATAAATGTAGTTTTTCCATGGTTGGAAGATAATGCCACATCAGTCACTTGAGATTCATCTGTATATTTATTTACACCAATGATAGTATTTATTTATGTACATATATATAATATATATAATGTACATGCAAAATTGAGGACAGAGCCGTGAACTACTAGGACTTTTCTACAAATTTCATATAGTTTGTGGGGGTAAAAAATAATAAGTGATGTTATACAATAGCGTAATGGAATATAGGAATATACAAAATTGTTTTTGGGATCTAGACATTAACGCAAGGGGTGGCAAACTGGGCACAACTAGGTACCCTTCGGCATGCATAAGGAGGAAGATTGTTAACGTCGTCGTCATCCTCCTCCTTGCCACAGCCGCCGCCGGTGGTTTCAGCTTCAGAATGTTTCTTCCTTTTCTTGTTGACGTTATGTTTCGGTTTCTTCAAATCCTCCAAGCATTGCACATCTGCTATACATGTGAATGATCTTGCTTTCCCAGAATAATACCTAGATAGTCCTCTCCTGCATTCTCATCACGAAAAAGCTAATAATAATAATAAACTCATCACAATCTTTCTTCAAAATCTGTCATAAAAGCTGGAATTTACCTGTGGTTTTACTTATGAATAGTTATTATAGGAGGAAAATAAAGATGGAAAAAAAGAAGGAAGTTACCTTTGTGGAGCACTGGTTCCGAGGGAACCCATGTTGAAGATGAGTTGATTGATTTCTTGCTCCATTTTGGCTGAGAGAGGAAAAAAATAAAAAACAGAACGGTGTTGTTCAGAAGATTATAGATCCAATCAACACTCTTATATAACATAAGCCAACTCGATAATATTAGGTTTGGTAAAGCATAATTGAGGATATCGATAAATCTGGCTTCGTTTTAAACCTTATGTTTAATATAGACACTGTCACCCTCATCTACTTTCTCTCCTCATCATTCAACATGCTTCCATTTTCAGCCCTACAAAAAATTATTAGAAACCAATTATTTATAATCCAGTGACTCATCTTAATTCTTGTGCGAGTCGTAAAAGAGATAGCGGTGAGAAAGATGGGAAGAGTATAATCAATATGGATATTAAAATATGAAGTTTTTTAAAAAAATTGTATTAATTATAAGTTATGAATAATGACTGAAATTTTTCTGAATTAAGTGGCATTGAGTTTGGCACAATCCTTTTGTCTTTCTTAAAATATTTTAGTTTTCTCCCACAACTATTCCTTCGCTATTTTATTAACACATTTCAGCAAATAGTAACTATGAAAAGTAAGTGTTATATGGAGGAAGAATTGCTAAAAAAGACCTTATTGGCAACTTAGAAAGATATCTGTATACGGAGGGAAAGTTTTTGCACACGTAGGGAAGATTTTTGCACATGTAGGGAAGCTTTTTACACACATATAGGGAAGAATTTTGTACACATGGAAGATTATCTGCACACCAGGGAAGATATTCTGCACACACGAAAGATAATTTGCACGTGAAGGTCCCATTTGATAAATAAGTTGTCAATGAGGGATGTTTTCACAATTTTCCCTTATATACCTTATATAGAAGTATTTTAAACTATTTTTCACTATATGCAGCGCTTGGAGAACATAGTTGACATCTAAATCCTCAGCAGGGTGGAAGCTTTTTATGGAGGTATTTATCAATATGGATTATAATTGAAATGTTAAATTAACAATTATTATTATGGAAAATTGGGGATAAATACTATTTGGTAAATTAATTGGGGAATGGTACCTGAAATGTGTTAAGTAAAAGTGTTAGGTCCCATTCGTCAATTAATTGGCAAATGGGGATGCATCCCCAAATTTCCACATGCATATTTCTTTTTTTTTTTTTTTTTTTTTGTATACAAAAAAATTTAGGTGAGTTGGATCCCAAGGCTCACCAAGGTTAGGGCATACCTCCGGGCTCAAAGAGTGCTTACAGATGTATTTATAGATCGCCTACCAATAAGGTTCTCATATAGTCACATCGGTGGGATTTGAACTCACAACTTTTTTTGTTATGAGCCAACCCCTTTACCAAGGGGTGAGTCTCTTCATAAACTCTGAAACCCAGTTCAATATAACTATAGATCTTACCATGTCTATGTCATCTCTTGGAATTCCTCAACCATACAGACCACATTAGGACCTCAATCTGTAGATACTTAGACTAAACCACGTTATTCATAAAGAAACTTGATCCTAAGGATCATGTCAAATTCATTATGATACACAGGATCCTCTTCAAGAGGCAAGTGTAGAGTATACTAGAATCTCTAGAAAGATAAGAGACGGGTTATAAGAAGATAGAACTTTTGGAAGATTAAGAACTTAGAAGAAAGACATTGGAAAATACTCTTTCATTGACGAAAGAGATTACAAACTTCGATGATCCTTCATTGGGTAGGAGCAACGATTATATATAAACTCAAACTTACAACTCAACAAAGTTAATTATTATAAACTAGCTGGAAAGCAGGACAGCTAAGCACACCTGTAATTGATAGTAAAATAATTAAAGTAAAAGCATTCTACAAAAGTAAAAGCAAATATATCTTTATACAATAGAGTGGACATGACCATGTGACAAGGGAATCTTACCAGATCACCATGTTAATTTGCATATGGACTCATTATCATCATTAGTTGATAAATTAGAGTATTGGTCATCATGTCCTATGTCATAAGTACGGCTGTCCATATTCATGTTGTCCAAGGCATTTTTTTTCTTATTCAATAGAAGCAAAGCAAAGTTATTATTACTTTCTAGTCCTTAATATAAGATATATTTTATAATATAAATTAGATGTTATATTAAGAACAAAAAAACATAAACATCATGTTTCCACCGACAAATTCAAGTCCTTTATAATTGATATGTTTTTTGAGTTTAAAGGGAAATTTCATTACTGAAAATTAACTAGACAAGTAGAAAATCGACTATGATTTATACATCTAAGTGTAAGAGTGGCATTTCACTGTGTGGCCTACTGTGATTCTAATATTAACTAAAATGTCATCTACTGTGTATTCCCCATTAACAAAAAAACGACTATTCCTAGCTTCCCAAAGTTTCCAAAGTGTGATGCAATAACCAACCCTCCAGGAGAAGTCTTGTCGCTTACTGTCTATTTGTTCAGTCTGCCATGAAGAGATGTCCATTCTGAAAAAATCAGCCCACATGTCATGGGGAAAGATCTTTTTTCCAGACAGAGCTTGCTAGAGGGCAACCTTTGAATACATGGTCAAGATCTTCTAAGGGCCCATTGCAGAGTGAGCAGCCTGGTTCAAGTGTCATGCTTCTGTTGTATCTTTCGTTGTTTGTCAATAATTTCTTCTTGAGGAACAACCAGATGAAAGTGCGAACCCTTTCTGCCATTGGAAAGTGCCATATTTGCTTCCAAATATTTTCCACAGGATTCCAATTAAGGGATTAATTTTTGACTGAGAATGTACCATTGGATGAGAGGTTCCAGACACAGGTAGGTTGCTCCTGATTACAATTAACGGTAATTCAGAGTATTTCCTGCAGCACATCGTTTGGCAATAAGTGTGCAAATAGTTGGCTTCTCCAGTTATCAAAGTCATCGAGATAATCATGCATGGACTTGTTTAAGTCACTATCTGATAATGGGGCTGAGGAGATATGCTTCAAAGGTCCAAAATCCCCGACCCAATAGTCTGACCAAAAGCGCAAATTATGTCCATTGCCCACATTCCACTTAATGTGATGAAAATCATCCTGCGTGGTTCTGATCAAATTTCTCCAAAAGTATGAAGAACTGGGTTTAGCACTGTCCAGCATTCTATACACATTATCGATGCTATCTTTAATTTGCCTCTTATAACTCTTGCCCAAAGAACATTTGGTTGGGAGAGGAAATTGAACGTAAGTTTGGACATAAAAGCCTTGTTCTGTGCTTCTAGCCTAAGGAGGTCCCATCCTCCATGTGCCTTCGGCTGACAGATCTCCTCCCATCTTACCAAGCTAATCCCTCGATGTTCAGGTGAATAACCCCAGATGAATTTTCGAACCAGCTTTTCTATAGCTTTGCAGCAGGATGTGCTAAGGAGCTCTGCACATAGTATAGAAGGGAACCGAGGATAATACCGATTTGGCCAAGGTGATTTGGCCTGCGAGTACAGTGTGCGACTTTTCCAGCCTGCTAACTTGCTTTGTAAGGTGTTAGAAAAGACTCTTCCATGAATAAGAGGGACACCAAGATACTTGCCCGGGTTCTCAGTTTGCTTGAATCCGAACTGATTGCAAATGAACTGTTTTGTTCCACACACGTTGGTACATTTTGGCAAGTTCAATGGGATCCATGCGTGGTCACTTCTGAATTAATCAAACCCTTGTGCAGGATTTTCAATTGACTCCTCCAAGACAATTTAAAAATCAGTTTTACTGATCCTTTGTTTTAATTTTCTGATGAAATAGATCTTTTGTATTGAATCATAGGTAGATTGATCAATTTTTTTTTTTTTTTTTTTACATTAGTTCTGTCATTAACATGATTATTTCATATGTGGCATTGCAAAATTGATGAAAGAAATTCGTCGTCTCCTATAACCTTGAAAAATTAGCAAATTTTTCGGGAAAATGAAGAAAAATTAGCAGATTTTGGTAAACAAAAAATTAAGATAAAATAATCTTATAATACTTCTCTTTTAAACCCAACAATATATTTAAATCAGACTTATACAGTACTACTAGATATAAAAATGTTTTTTTTTTTCATTTATAGAATTTCTAGTCTAGTTGCCTATATCTATACCCAAGAAATCTGAATGTTTGATGGATTTTTTCGTGCTACACCTATGCAACTCATTGATAGGACTATTATAATACTACAACTCAATGATATAAAATCAACTTGATTTATGATATGCTACACACACACACACACACACACACACACACACACCATATATTACATATAATCAGTAAAGAATTAATCATATTACAAATGTTTGCCACCACAATATATACGATCAACCATAAGCGAGGAAAAGAATATACTCCCTCCGGTCCTAAATATAGGACATAGTTTGTAGTGCAAATTACACTACAAACTATATCCTATATTTAGGATCGGAGGTAGTACTATATATATAGGGGCAGAAGAGAGTGAGGAGAGAAAAAGTTAGAATGCAAGTATACAACATCACACATTATTATACAACCTAAAATTAATCTTGGAAATTAATAGATGAACTAAACCTTAAAAAAACTTGTTAACTTGTAATACAACCAAATTGTCTTCATGGTTCTTTCCAAATCCAAATACTTAACCCCCTCCCTCCCTCCACATGGTTCATAACAATGATTCCTCATCATAAACCCAGCAATATATGGTTCTTGAATTGTCAGATTCCAGCCCCATAAATATATTAATAAATGACTATTATTGATCCATCGAGTATAGTACACATCATTGATTTTGTGGGATGATCATATCAGATCAAACAACTCAGGAAACAAATTGCAATAAGCCCTTTTGTTTTAATTAACTATATAGTTTCACCTGCCACTGAGGTTATTAGCAAATTGGGCAAACATTGCAGTTCCTGAATCATCACCAATGGGTTTATTTTCCGGCACGGCAGCGGGATTATTAACGGTACTAGGTGCTTGTTCTGGGGTGGTTGTCATCGGGGTGGCACCGGGAGGTGTTGTTGTTGCGGCAGTAGTGGAAGAAGCCGCCGCCGGCAAAGGGTCGGCGGCAACATCATCGGATTTTCCTTGCATGTAAGCTTCTTGAAGCTGCAAAGCATATTCCAAATTCCACAATACATCCCCCATGGAAGGCCTATCAACTCCATAATCAGCCAAACACTTCTCAGCTGCTTCAGCAAACTTGTTCATAGATTCAGGGCAAATCGTACCCACAAGTATAGGATCTATAATCTTCTCAAGCAACCCTTTTCTCTTCCATTGCATTGCCCAATCAGCCAAGTTCACTTGTTCTCTTGGTAATTGAGGGTTCAAAGGTGCCCTAGCACACAATGTCTCCAACAATACTACCCCAAAAGAGTAAACATCTGATTTATCTGTTAATTGCTGCCTCCTGAAGTACTCTGGGTCTAAGTACCCAAAACTACCCTTCACCGCCGTGCTGACGTGGCCTTGCCCTATTGGTGCATCCTTGGAGAGCCCAAAATCAGATACCTTGGCCGTGAAGTTATCGTCGAGGAGGATGTTGGTGGTCTTGACGTCGCGGTGGATGATGCCTTGGGCGGTTCCGGTGTGGAGATAGTGAAGTCCCCGCGCCGAGCCGATGCAGATTTCGAGCCTTTGCTTCCATGAGAGAGGAGTACGGTTCTTACCGTAGAGATGGTCTCTGAAAGGGCCGTTTAACATGAATTCATAGACTAAGATCATCTCGTCGTTCTCGTCGCAGTATCCGATGAGAGAAACTAGGTGTCTGTGTCTTAGCTTGGAGAGCATTTGAATCTCTGTTTGGAACTCGTTGATTCCTTGTTCCGATTGTGGGTTTCCTCTTTTGACGGCAACTTTTGTTCCTTCGTCGATGATTCCTAGGTAGACGTTACCGAAGCCGCCAACTCCGATAATGGCTTTAGAGTCCCAGTTCTTTGTGGCTTCTTGTAGCTCTGCCAAGGAGAAGTATCGGCCCAACCCCATTGAAGAAGAGTTGAACATGCTTTTGTGTGACCCCATTGAGCTTTTGGTGAAGCTATTATCACCTGCATCAACCAAAGCAACTCATGTTACCAATTCATTTAACAATGGGTTAAGCTAAAATTTTATCCCGAATGTAATCACTCAAGAGGTTCAAAAGTATTTCGAGTGACAATTTTATCAATGAAATAACTAAAACATAATAATTTTGCCTCTTGCCAATGTTAACAGTAGACCAACATTAATTTTCTAAAAGGCATAATTAGCTTTTTAATGATTAGATACAATCTACTCCTTTTTTAATACTTCCATGGTCAAATTGTTGTTTAAAAAAACTTGGGATATCTTTATCTTTTTGACAAAATTTCACTTTAACCCCAGCAGTTTTATTGCCCACAACATTTTTTGTTTTATTTTAATACTTGTAGAGTAATATTAAACCTTAAAATATTTTTAAGAAAATATTAGTCTTCGGTAAAAATTTTCAGGATAAATTTGTATATCATCCCTTCAATAATTAATGCTTGAATAAGAGAGGCACGTGGTGATCCGACCTGCATGAAGAGGAAGCAACCATGAAGAGAAGCTGTTTCTCCTTTGCCAATCTTGTGGTCTCTTGTGCCACTTCACCACCATCGCCCCCAGCCCCACAAAAGCTCCAAACATCATAGCAAACCCAACCGCCGCCACCGTCCCCCGGTTGGTGCCGCCTCCGCCGCCACTGCTCTGACCGTCCACCCCGAATTCTCCGTCCAAGCTGTTCACCGTATTGCTCATCTTCATCACTTCAATTCCATTAACTATCGCATTCACGTCGCCGCTATCCGACTGCGCCGGACCCACCTGAATCGATAGCCCCTGCCCCATCAACGACGCGTTCACCACAATATCCTTATAAAACGGCGTCGTTAAAGCTCCCGTCAAGGCGGACAAATCGAGGCTAGCAACCGCCATCTTCTGGTTTACATACACATTAAAGTAAAGCTGGTTAAGGCTTTCACTTACAATGTCGCAGAAATGGAGTCTTATGAGGTAACTAAAAGCAGTATCAACGTCAAATTTCCACGACACATTAAACTTGGGTTGGTTCACTTGTGCGTCAGCCATTTCTGTGGCTGAAGCATATACAGTTTGTGGGGCTATTAGAGGAGACATGGTGGCTTGGTTTTGGGGGAATTTAATGACATTTGGGGCAACCGAAACACTTTTGGCCAAGTTCTTGTTCGTGAGAAAACTCTCATCGGAAACCCAAGTTCTTCCAAGAGTGTCATTCGCCGACGTGATCAGAGGACCTCCATTGTTGACCCTGTAAACTGCTTGAAAGGCATAGTTTGAGAGACCTGAAAATTCACCAACCGGGAACAGAGCCGAACCGGCGTCGGAGATCAAACTGTCGGGGGCCGATACAACTTCGATGGCATTAATGAAAGCAGCAGAATTCTTAAGGGCGGAGAAGGTTAAGGATAAGAGACTGTCGGTTGCATTTATAAGGTACTCTTTAACAATAGGATTATCGCTGTTGTTGAAGTTAAAATTATGAAGGAGAACAAATTTTTGTGTCCTAACAGAGAAAGTGGCTTTTTGGAGATCGAAAGTATCGGTTTTGACAGGGAAGAAATGGAGGCGAACCCAATGGAAACCGGGTTGGGTTAAATGGAAAGAGTATTTAGCTTCCTGCATGAAGATTCTGCAACTAGAATATACAGGGGAAGGAACATTGGCTTTACTATCTGTGGCTTTATACTCGTCACTGGCATTCAGGTAGGTGAGAGATTCTGTGTCGGATTTGAATATTCGTCCGTCGGGTGCGGTGGCCGGAGAATCGGCGCCACAATCAATGAGGATGTTGTCTTTAGGGGAGAATCTGGAGGAGGAGGAGGTGGTGGTTTGTGAGGAGGCTGGGGTTAATAAGGAGGAAGAGAAAGCGGAGAGAATAATAAGGAAGAGGAAGGTGGTGGGGGAAGCCATGGACGTAGAAAATGAAGACGACGACGAAGATGGAGGCTTGAGTTGCTGTGTTTTTTTTTTTTTTTGGAACCTAAATCTGCTCCATAACCAAACCTCCTGGTGGTGGGAGGAGGTTTGAGGTTAGAATAAGGGGAAGCAAAACAAAGCCAGAAAAATGGTTTTCTCTCTCTCTATCTCATACAGAGGATTTTTGCTATTTTCTGGAGGTTTTAGTTAGGAAGGAGGATGAGATGTTTAATTTGATTCCCCCAAATCCAATAATCAGGAACCGAATGTGGGGCTCACAGCTTTTTGGTGGCTTTGGATTATTTTTTTGGAGTATTGATGGGGTGTCTTTGGTTTGAACGAGTCAAGGTCAAACATCGCCTTGTCATCTTCCTCAATCCCTCGACATCCAACTCTTGCTCATTTTGTCTTTATTATTTATTCCTATTTCATTCCATGCTTTACACGACGTGCCATGCATGCACAACGAAATCAATCTCCCTCCTCCAAAGAAATTAAACTCGAAGCCACTAACAATCTAAGTGTTTATTTGAGATAGTTTATTGTTTACTTATAAATGTTTTTAAATCATAATTTACGGTATATGAGGTAAATATATGAAAGAAGTTTTATTTCGACTTATGTGAAAAACACTTAAATCTGAAAAATAAACTATCCCAAACATAGCTTAAGTTTCTTATTGTTTTATCGTTTTCTTTTGCCGTGGTGTTTTGTGTGAAAATGTTTGTTTTATTAAACTAAAGAGTTTTTGTTGATTGCACAAGGTTAAGGGAATCATATTCTTGTTTTATATTTTTAGATATATACCATACTTATCAGCTCTTTGCCATATTTTATCAATTAAAACGTTATTTTTCATTTACAAAGCTTAGATGTAATTCCATATTCCGCAACAAGAAAAGTTTATGCACGTCTTATAAAAGTTACTTTTATTAAAAAAAATCCTATAGTGCAATTGTCAAATCTTACTCATTTATTGGTTAAATAATCCAAGCTAAACTTAAACAAAACAAGTGTTTGAATTTTTAATTTTAATATTTTATTTAGAGAATAAAATGAGTAATTGAATAAAATTACGCTTTTAATTATAAAATAAAAAAATTAGCATGTAAATCAGTTAAATTAAATCTAAACATCTAAAAACAGTGATATGATTGGGTGATATATATTGTCTTCTTTCACTATTGAATTGATAGTGAGGAGATTATTTTACTTAATCTTATTGAGAGATAGTAATATACAATTATACATGAATCACAGAGTTGGGTGCAGTGCAGTGAACTTGTTCTCCTGTACCCAATGTTATCATCCAAATTCTGGTCACTTCCACTGTAATGAATCTAGAGTCTGTCGATGAATCAGCTTGTCTCCAGCTGCCACAATATTAAAACCTGAAACATCACGTCCAATTCTTGAATTAGGTAGTTATATAATAGACTCATAACATCCAACCAAGTGGTAAAGGTTTTAATATCCAAACGACAAAATTAAATCACCAACAGAAACAGAAATAACAAGTGCCTATATATATACTTGTTGCAGGTGAAAATGGAGAAGCTTCCCAGTGAAGTTGATTTCCTTTCCAATCAGTTATGACACCTCCAGCGCCCTCTATGACAGGTACCAATGCAAGAAAATCGTACGGCTGAAATAAACAGTTTAGCCATTGTGATTAGTGCATTTTCCCCCCCTTAGAACTGCACGTGCGCGCGCGCGTGTTAGCCTTTCTGTTAAATTAGTTTAAGCCAATGTGATAGAATTTGCCTCAAGGCTATATACCTTTGGCTCATCTTTCAAGTAGTCGAGATGTGCGACTTAATATAGTATTATAATAATACATGCACCCAAAGTTGAGACCCAGAGTGCAGCTTACCTTCAGACCAGATTCAACAACGAGATCCACAAAGCCAGAAGCCAGAAGAGCATAAGCATAACAGTCACAACCATATAATGGAATTTTAACCTGAAATTAGAAGACAATTGATTAACTGCCATCGAACTTTGTGATGATGAAACTTGCAGTATTCGTTAACCAATGTTTTAACAAAGTCACAAGTTACTCAAGTTCTTATGCGGTGTAAGAATCTCATTCCATGGTAATATGGTAATTGGATTCCTGTGTGTCATCACTGCCTATCTTGCACATTATTAAGACATGTGTGCATGAAGTCCAAGGCATCACTTTTTTTATGAAAGAAGCAGAAATGAATTAAGAACATGAAATATTCTTCTTTCGTATATATGCCACGTGTTTGCTTGACCTGTATGTTAAAAGTACAGTAAAAATGCAACCGACCTGACTTCTAACACGTGTAAATGCCTCTTCTGCATCTCCACTAAATAGATGGGGGCTTGTGGTGTACCTACATGAGGTGGAAAATTATACTGAGACTTGTGAACCAATACTTCTGATGAAAATAAGGTCAAACCTTCCTTTGTTTCTAGCAAGCACAACATTCGATTTTTTTTCCTGTCAAGAAATCTTCCATAAGAAGCACACTGATGGCATACCAGCCTCCCGTTGAGTAGAGTGAGATGCTAAATTGGGTATTTAAGTGGGTTGGACTTTAATAAAAGACCCACTTTAATGAAGAAATTGACATATTATGGACTAGAGGTGGTATCCTATATATACTGCCAAATCTCTATCATGCACTAGAAAAGCAAAAGAAGAAAGCGCACATGTAAGCTTGAGAAAGAGTATCACAAGTGCGTGTGGATACTTGTTGTCCGTTCAATGTAGTTCCTTTACCCCTTATCCCAATCCATCTTTCTCTCAACACAGGTTGATCAATTATGCCCAGGATCTGATAAAAAGGAAACCAAACTAAGATTACCACTCAAATGAGTGAAAATGGAAAAAATTTGCTTGTGCACAATCAGGTATGGCAACAGATCCTTACTGGTCTGTCATTTTGCAGGAGAGCAATGAGGGTACCAAATAATGGTTTCCCTGAAATACAAACAAAACATAAGGACTCTGAAATTGCATGGTTCTATAACCCAATAATAAACAAAAAACTTAACAGAAGTGAGAGAAAATTACCAGTGATAAAGCTCTTTGTCCCATCTATAGGGTCTAAAACCCAAACATACTCCGCACTTTTTTCTCTACACTTCCAGCCGTTTTCTTCTCCATAACTGCAATTTTTTGAGGAAAATCCAGACTAAAAATTTCTAAAAAAATTTCTTTGATAAATCACGTTCTTCTTCTTAAATTTATTGACAATAGAAAGAAAAAACAATTTATATACTCACATTGCATGAGAAGGACAGTTCTCTGATATGATTGAAACCATAGTCTCCTCAGCAGATTGGTCTGCGATTGTTACTGGACCTGCAATATTAAGTGAAAGGAAACTATAACCATGAAATCAAACCCACGAAATATATATATACTATTGAAGTTCAAAGAGGTAAGACTTTTATTATAGGAATTCAAAAATTAACAACAACAACAACTACTTCGTCAGATGAACCGAAACATAGAATCTTTCAAATTTTACCAGAGAAAAACACTATTATGGTGTCTAATGTTTTTCATAGTCATGTTTGAACAATGTTTAGAGCATTTTAATAATTAAAAATTAGTATAAAACAAAAGTGATCTACGACAAAATTAAATTGTTATTTGTTTCTAAATACAGAAAGACGAGATTGGAAACTCATTGCATCGGAGACTTACTGGAATCATCCTTATAAAGAACTTCAAATTTATTTCTGAAATACTTGCGAATGGTTTCTCCGGCGGCGTCGGCGACCATGTTAGCGACGTCGACAAATCGGTTAAGGTCGTTCTCAGGAACCACCACCGTAGGAGAGGCGTAGACTCCATTTGAGATCAAAGAATCGGAGGCCATTACCCTAATTGAGAGAGAGGAAGGTGAGACACTCACATCATTGGAGAGAAGACGATGATAATGCTTATGTAGCTGCGCTGCATAGCTCTACTCTGAAGTGAAAAACGGCCCACTCGTTAAGTCGGATTAATTCAATTTTGTTAATTGCGATTTATTTCGTAACGTGAAAACGAATTATATATTGTAATTATATAATCATATAGTAGGAGTGTATTAAATGTACTATCCGTCCATTTAGATTTCTCTGAGTCTCGAGTTCAATTTTTAGAGAAGTTACTTATATTAAAAGGATCAGTTGTGAACCCCAATTAAAATCTTTTAATATGCTTTAAACCTTAAAAGGAATTATTTTCAAACCCAAAATGATTTGAGGATACCTTTAGCAACTCAAAAAAAAAAAAAAAAAAAGATATGCGATTTAAAATTCTGGATTGAAATATCAAAATAGTGTCACAAGGAAACAGGCATATCTGTTAATTTTATTGATTTGTTGTCACATGCAAACAAGTTGCTTTGTTATTTGTAAATTTAAAATAGAGATTCATGGCCCAAAAAAAATTAAAAATAGAGATGGAAGCGTTCTTTTTTTTTTTTTTTTTTTGCGCTTAAAATTGAATAAATAGAGAGATTAAAGCAAGAAACATGTGAGATGAGAAGCAAAGAACTTGGTCGAGTGCTTTGGTGCCGTCCTCGTGAAATTTATGCACTTTAATTAAAACTTCAACCTCAACCACTTGCTTCTTTCAAGCCTATCGTTTCAAGAAAAAAGAATGTGCTATTGGCCGTTGTTATAATATTTTGACGTATTAAATAATTTAACAAAATATATTAAAAGGAGACACACACACACACCTATCATTATATGGTCCGTGAATAGGAGAACTTGCAGCATATTGTAGAAATATATGGTGGAGAATGTGGTGTTTGCATCATTCGCTAATGCCTTGCTCTCAATTTTCCTAGCAATGAGCCAATAAGTTTAACCAAGGTTCTGAAACTTGGATCGGTCGGGGTACTGGGTCAAGGGTTAGTGGGTCAGATCGAAGTCAAACCGGAGCTAAATCGGTGAAAAATTAAATATTTTAGGTTTATTAATATGAAATTATAAGAAAAAATATTAAAAAATCAATTTAAAAATAAAAAAAATGGTGATCCGGTTCGGTCACCAGACCGAACCGGTTTATAGTCCGGTTCACCGGTTCCCGAGTCGGACCGGCCAGACTAGTCCAGATTCCAAAACACTAAGTTTAACACTTAATTAACTGGTCCTTTTTTACCATATTGGGGCAAGTTAAATTCTTATAGCAATAATAAGAAGAATCGAACAAAAGCTTCTATTAGCAAGGATAAATTGCCCGCCAAGAGGTCATAAAATCATTGGCCAATTCAGTATATGCATATATAATAATATATTATATTTTAAAGAAGATTATCTCATCAAACTAACCCCACTTGATCATTTGATGGGCTGGT
Source organism: Inga laurina (assembly GCA_963855925.1). Classification (NCBI taxonomy): domain Eukaryota; kingdom Viridiplantae; phylum Streptophyta; class Magnoliopsida; order Fabales; family Fabaceae; genus Inga; species Inga laurina. Next base: position 59,411,494 of record OY979702.1, on the reverse strand, counting down.
TGTGTAGTTGCCAATATAAATTTAACATGCCGCAGACAGACACAGGAGGAATACGCGGCCACTTATATATAGTAGAAAGCTAGAATGATACCATCTATTATGGGTGAGCATGATGTCCAGTGACTCGGTGCGCCCACTCTGACCCTGTAAAAAATTGCTCAGCCCAACCCTAAAAAAGTGGCCTGAAAAAATTTTGGGCAGCTTTGGGCGGGCTAATAACCGGGCAGGGCCAGGTATCAGGTAAGGGGTGCTGCCCTGCCCATTTGGCCCTGCCCGGAAAATTATTTTCATTTATTTAAAATATAAAATTTCATATCAATTAAATATTATTTCATATATATATTTTTATTTAAAATATATATTGTCTATTGTATAATGCTTTTCTGGTCTTCTCTTTTTTACCCTAGCCAATAAATACTATTTACAAGTAGATTTCTTCCTTTCTTCTTTACTTTGTGATGTATTAAATTATAGTTGCTTTTTATTTTTTTTCCAGATGCTTCATCATTTGATCAACTTTTGGGACATTGAATTGATGCAAACTACTTTGACTTCACGGCTTTAATTACAATCGTTTTATTTCCTTATTTATAATGGATTATGGATGTTGTTTAATTTTTAAAGTATGGATATTTGTTAAGACATATGGTAGTTTTTAAATTTCAAGACTCAAGTTGTAGACTTATTTTGAAATATCCCAAGATGTAGAATCATCGAATGTATTTAAAGTTTATATTACTTAAGGTGAAGTTAAGACATATGATATTGATAACTACATGAATGTTCATGAAATTTGCACTGAATTATTTTTTTCATATATAGACAAGATAAGGCGTTATCACTTGGGTAAGGAAGCCCACCCTGCTCAGCCTACCCTTACTCAGCCCAAAATGGTTAGGGCTTTTAGCAGACAGGACCGGACATCAGGTTGTAAAATGTAGCTCGTTCATCCTTCAGGCTAGGGAGACCCCTGCCTAGGCCCCTACCACCCATATATATTATGTGTGTGTGTGTGTGTGTGTGTGAAGATTCTGACTTGATGCGGCGAATATAATAAAGCACGCAAGAGAAGTATATATATATTGTGAATATATAAATAAAAAAACTACCGATGATTCAACGATAACAAACAAAGAGTAGTTGAATAAGGTGTAATATGGTGGAATGGTGGAGGAGACGTAATGGAAGTTGAGTCAGCCTGCATATACATGCTACGTCGTACGTTGAATGTGGGCGTCTTTTCCCAATTACAGCTGGGAAGTCCTGTTCATGTTATGTATCATCCAAATATGGCACGTGTTCTTCATCCAAGATCGATGAATGAGGTTGCAGATCAGCTAGCCAAGATGAATTTGAAGCTATAGGAAGGAAGACATGGCCGATAGTACGTCCAGAGTTAAAGTTGACAGTGGAAGAAGAGAGGTTAACAAGACTTCGTTCACATCTGAGGACGGGTAGATTTACGTAATCAGGCCTTGGGCCTTCCTGGGACGAAAAATAAATAAATAAATAAAGTTGAGGATTGAACCCTCTCATAAATAAACAATCATACTATGATTCTCCTTTTCAATTAGGGTGTGTTTGGTTTGAGGGGAGGGTAGGGATCGGGGGAGGAGTAAATTATCTGTTTGGGTTGAAGGTATTTAAATTTTGGGAGGAAATCCAAAATTTAAAAGAAATGAAAGGGTAAATTTTAAGCGGAAATCCAAAATTTAAAAAAAAATGAAAGGGTAAATTTTTTATTTTTTTGTCCAAAATTGTAATTTACCTACCCTTTCCTCCCCTCCTTCCCCTCCCCTCCCTTCAAACCAAACACACCCTTAGGGTCTGGGTGGTTCAATGAAGGGGAGGGAGGGGATGAGAGGGATTTTAATATTATCTTATTTGGATTGATAAGAAGGAAGGGAAGGGGAGGAATTTTAATATTATCTTGTTTGGTTTAGGAGAGGAGAGGAGGGAAATTATTTTCAAATTGACAACTTTATCCTTATATTATAAGTGAATTTTTCCAAACTCTATTAAATATATAATAAAGCTTAATTATTATTAGCTCATAGAGCTTCAGATTACATTGATATATAGAAATGGGAAGATTACATAATATATATAGGTAAAACAAAGTAAGAGAGATGCAGAGATTGATGGAGGAAATAGATAGAGAGACAGATGCAGATGAGGGAGCTAACAATTACATGCTAAAGTCAATTAATCAAGAGAGATTGAAGGGATTTTGTCTCTGACTTTTAACACTCCCCCTCAAGCAAAAGAGTATATGTCAATCATTCCCAGCTTCAACCAAAATCCTTCAAATTTAGTTATGCTTAGTGGTTTTGTCATAATATCTGCAATTTGGTTATCAGATCATATGTGGGACAAATTCATGATACCTGCTTCAATCTTTTCTCTAAGGGTTAAGGAGCAGATTTACCAACAAAGTTTTAAAGAAAAATAGTCTAACACAATTATGTTTTAAAGCGAGCAAAAATACACATAAGGTATCAAAAGTAAAGCACCCAGCACAAAACCGTTAAATTTGACCTAACGTCGTTAGGGGTTTTCTTCCTTTATAATTTAACGTCGTTAGGTCAAATTTAACGTTTTTGTGTTGGATGCTCCACTTTTGATTCCTTATGTATATTTTTGCCCCCCTTAAAACATAATTGTGCTAGGCGCTTCTTCTTTAAAACTTTGTTGATAAATTTGTTCCTTAACCCTTTCTTTAATAAAGTGTCTGTCTATCTCAACATATTTTGTCCTATCTTAATAAATTGGGTTCTTGACCATTTCAATGATAGTCTTGTTGTCACACCAAACTTGTATTGGTCCCTCATGTGGAATTCCCAACTCCTTCAATAATCTGATGACCTAAATTCCTTCACGTACTTCATTGTTAACAGCTCTTAGTTTGGCTTCTGCCCTACTTGTTGACACCACAGTCTATGTCTTGCTTCTCCATGTAACCAGATTTCCCCCACACATATGTGCAATACCCTGAGGTTGATCTTTTAGTCTCTCTATCCCTTGCATGGTCTATATCGGTGTATATTTCGATATTTCTGGTAGTGCCTTTCTTAAAGAAGATTCCTCTCCCAGGGTTAAGTTTCAGATAGCTTAGAATTCTGTGTACTGCCTCCATATGCTCTTCCTGTGGTTGATGCATAAATTGACTTACCATTCCACTGCATAGCTAATATCAGGACGTGTGTGGGTTAAATATATTAGTTTTCCCACAAGTCTTCTGTATCTTTCTGAGTTAACTGGCACACCTTGTGGCTTGATCTCTAAGTGACACCCTTCTTCCATTGGTGTCCCTTATGGTTAGACACCCAACATTCTTGTCTCATGTAATAGGTCTAGGGTATACTTTCGCTGAGATACGTTCATGCTCTTTTTAGTTCTTGCCACTTTCATGCTTAGGAAATACCTCACTTGTCCAAGATCTTTTACTTAGAACTTAGTTGACAAGTCCTGTTTTAGTTTAGCAATGGATTCTTCATCATTTCCTGTAATGACTATGTCATCAACATAGACAATCAAGATGGTAACTTTGTCATTAACACGTTTGATGAACAATGTGTCATCTGCTTGTCATTGAGTATACCCAAGTTCTGTAACTGTTTTGGTGAATCTACCGAACCATGCCCTAGGAGACTGCTTGACTCCGTACAACGACTTGTTGAGTTTACACATAAAGTTGTCAGGAGCTGAAATTCTATCTAGAATCTCCATGTATACTTCTTCCAAGTTTCCATTCAAAAAGACATTCTTCACATCTAGTTGATGCAACGACCAATCCAAGTTGGCTACGATTGATAATAGCACTTGGATGGTATTAAGCTTGGCTATTGGAGTAAATATCTTCTGGTAATCAATTCCGTATGTCTGGGTATATCCTTTTGCAGCAAGTTTTACCTTGTATTTGTTAATACCACCATCAAGATTGAATTTTAGGGTGAAGATCCACCTGCATCCTACTAATTTCTTTCCATGGGGAAGAGTTGTTATTTCCTATGTTTTATTTTCCTTTAGTGCCCTCAACTCTTCTTTTGCAGCTTGTTTCCAATTCGGATAAGCCATAGCTTGTTGAAATGTGTTTGGGATTTTTATCTATGCACTGTTTATAACAAAGCTTTGCATTTTCACAGATAGGTTACCATATAAGACAAATTGTTGAATTGGGTGTTGAGTACAAGATCTTACCCATTTTCTCAATGCAATAGGCCAACCCAGTTTTTCAAGATTTAATCCTGGATTAGAGTCATGGTCGTTCCTTTGAATGGGAGAAGTAGTTCGACTAGTGTTTAGTTCATCTCAAACTTGTATTCTGGATTCTTCCTCTCGTTGTGGTTCGGTATCCATCCCTGAATTGATCTCAACATTTGTTTCCAGTTCATTAGGTGTGGGTTCAGGTTGAGGTGAAATATGTTCAAATTCATGATCAAGTTGGGTAAGACTAAGTTGGCTTGTGGGAGCAAATGAGTCAATGGTGGCCATAAAGTTAGGTTATGGTTGTGACAGTAATGATGTGTGTGGTAAGCCTTTGGAGTTAGATTCTTCTAGAATTAGCCATTCAATGTCGTTATACTTACCCTGAATGGGTAATTTGGGATAATATGCTTCTTCTTCTGAGAAAACGGTATCTCAAGAGATAATAAGCTTCTTGAAAGTAGGACGGTATCATTTGTACCCTTTTTGAGTAGAGGAGTAGCCAAGAAATATATATTTGTCAGCTCGAGCAGTAAATTTGTTGCCATCATTTTTGTTAACAAAAACAATACAACCAAACACCTTTGGAGGTAATGAATTGATTAGTGGATAATTGGAAAAGTTTTCAAGGAGTTTTTGGATATGAGTGTCATAATTGAGAACTTTGGAGGGCTTGCGATTAATGAGATAAGCTGCAGTGAGTACGGCATCACCCCAGAAGATTGTAGGAACATTTTGTTCCATTAGTAAGGTTCGGGTTACTTCCAACAGGTGACGGTTCTTTCATTCGGCCACTCCATTTTGTTGAGGGGTGTAAGGGCAGGAAGTTTGGTGATGAATTCCTTACTAATAAAAAAAATCTTTAAATGTATTGCTCATGTATTCCTTGGCATTATCACTTCGTAGTACCTTAAGGAAAGTGTTGAATTGGATTCGCACAAAGGTATAAAAGTTTTGAAATACTTTAGCTACTTTGGATTTGTATTTCATTAAATAAACCCATGTGGTTCTAGTGTGATTGTCTATTAAAGTAACAAAACATCTAGCATTGGTGAAAGTTTTTATTCATGAAAGACCCCAAATGTCACTATGGAGTAGTGTGAAAGGTGGGGAGAGTGTATAAGGCTGTTTGGGATATGAAGATATAGTTTGCTTTGTAAGTTGGCAAGTTTCACAATGAAGCATAATGGAATATTTGTTGAATAAACTTGGAAACACATGCTTTATATAATCAAAACTAGGGTGACCTGTGCGACAGTGCCACAAGTATAAATCATGATTTTGAGAGTTGGAACTAACCAATGCCTTTCTTACTTTCTTTTTAGTTTTCAAGTTCGATTCTTTAAGATAGAATAGTCCATTCTATTCTCTAGAAGTCTCAATCGTCCTCCTTGATTTTAAATCCTGAAAAACACAAAAATCATCCTAAAAAATTACTCAGCAATTCAACCTCTAGTTAACTTGCTCACAAATATTACATTACAGGTGATCTCAGGCACAAATAGAACATTGTAAAGTTCCAAGCGATTAGATAAAGTGACCATGCCAATTCCCTCAACTCTTGTGAATACACCATTAGCTACTTTTACTTTGAGATGTTCATGATAGAATTTAAGGTTATGGAATAAATTTTGGTTATCGGTTATGTGATTTGTAGCTCCGAAGTCAACAATCCAAGTATTTTTACTAGTCATCACAGCGTTGAGGGCTATAACAGAATTATCTGATTGTATTAGATTCACACTAGGAGCAGAGTTTGACATATTTTGCTTATCAAGTATATGGCGAAGCATGTGTAATTCTTTCCGACTATCAGAGAATTATGGTGCCATCACTGTGCTGCTAGTATCTTGGCCTGGATCCATGTCCAGGAATCTTGCAGGAGGAGAAGAGCTAACAGTTGTTTGCTCAGCTTCACATTTCATTCCTTGCTTTATCACCTTGGCTTTTTCTTTACCAGCTTCTTGCTTGCCTGGCCTTTCAATTTTTTCAATGACCTGCTACTGCTGGTTTCTGAAGTTGGTCTTGAATTTGAAGAATTCTTGCCAACATCTTCTTTCTCCCTAGAGCCAGCATTGCTCTTCTGTCCAGTTATCTTCTTCATTGACTATTTCATAGGAGGAGAAACTTGAGTAGAATTAATGTTCAAACACTTAGATTTGAGTTTCCCAGTACCCAAGGTAGAAGAAGAGCTGTCTACATCTTCATCAAAGGATCGAGTCCTATCTTCGAGCACCTTGGATGAAGAACCATACTGAGCATGCCATTCTGACCATTACTGTAGCAGTCCCTCAAGCTTTTGCCTACTTGCTCTCACTACAACGGACATGAGCTTCTTTAGAGTAGCCCCGGTTGTGTGTGGATTTCTAGGAATAGATCCAAAAAGAGGAGAAAATTCTAAGAAATTCATGTTTCTAGAAAAATGGTGATCGGAAAACACTGTATATGGCGGCGCGTGAGGTTCACTCGCCGGGAACAGTGGTGGCGCGTAGGTTCACACGTTGGTGAATAGGCGTCACGTGGAGGCCACGCGCTACTCAGATTGGCACCGCACTCTGGGGTTTCGCCGATCGACGTTGTCTGAGCCTGTGTAAGGTGGCAGTGTGCTTAAACAAGTTGGAATTGTTGAGATTGAAGCACGCCGTCTCCTCCTTTGTTTTCTCGCTCTATCTCAGTTTTCTCTCTCCTCACCGTATCTCAGTTCCGCCGCTACATGCTCTAGCAATGGAACAACCCTAGGGACGCTCTAATACCATATTAGCTCATAGAGCTTCAAATTACATTGATATATAGAAATGGAAAGATTACTGAATATATATTTATATATATATATATAAGTAAAACAGAGTAAGAGAGATGTAGAGATTGACGGAGAAAATAGACAGAGAGATAAATGCATATGAGAGAGTCAATAATTACATGCTAAAGTCAATTAATCAAAAGAGATTGAAGGAATTTTGTCTCTGACTGTTAACAATTATAAATAACATTTTTATGCCCTAAATTATAAATATCATTTAATACAATTATATATATACATTTAAAATTATGTTTTATAAATTTAGTTATATATATTTTTTAGTTAAAAATGGTAAAGGCTAATATTGGGTTAATGACAAAATTTCATGGGCATTTTAGTCCATGGACAAGGCTATTTTTAGCCTGCCCTCCAAATCCCCCCAATTTTGGGGGGAGAGGTTTTGAGGGGAGGAAGGGGGGAATTCCTAAATTTCTAATCACTGTTTAGAGAACCGAACCGAACTGGACAGTCGGACCGTCAGCCGGTCACTGAGGCGGCTCGGATATATCCGTTGAACCGTTTTTTTTAGGGAGCCGTTTTAGGTGTAGTTTATCCGTTTGTGGGCTGGAAACCGTTGTTAGGCCGAAAATCGGACTAGTTCTTCAAAAATCGTCTGGCCCAATAAAAATGCAAAAAGAAAAAAAAAATTTGCTACAAAATTTTTTTTTTTTAATTTGATGCTGCAAAAAAAAGTTGAAAAAATGGTATATAAATTTTAGGCATGTTACTTTATTTTATTTATATTATATATTACTAATTTTAATAATTTGGTTTGTTGCAAACTATTTTATAAAGATGCTTTTGAACAAAAAGGCAATGAGGTTTATCCTTAAGCTAAGGATGAAATTGAAAGCACTGAGATTGGAGTTGAAGGTCTTGATTTTGGGTTATTTTCTCAAGAAGATGATGACATTTACCACTCTAATCCTATTTATAAATCTCTTTTAACTAAATCTCACAAACAAAAGAGAGGTAGTTAACTCAATGATTATGGGGTAAATTTACAACTATGCCCTCATTTATGAACGAGTACTTTTCAACTCTTTCTTTTCTATCTATCTTTAAATTATTTCTTCACTTGTACAATAAATAGAGGTAAAATTGTTATAATCTCATTTATTACACTAAAACTGAACTTATAAATAGGACCAAATTTTTTAGTCAAAAAGGATTTATAAATAGGACCAGAGTGGTATGGTCCAAATGCCTTTCAAGAAACTCATACTTAGATCAATCAAGAGTCATCAATGTTTGACAAGTCATAAAATCATTATTGTTAGTGCATTTTGTTAGGTTGATGATTGACTTAATATTCTTCCTTAAATGATATTTTGTGACTTTATTAGCTTCCTATAAAATTAAACTACAAACTAATTGTAATATGTATGTATGTATGTATGTATATATGTATGTATATAATATTTTTAAATTTAATTATTATGTCGTCGAACGAACGGCTCGACCATTCCAACCGTTTGAATCATGACTCACTGACCTTTTCGAATTGACGTCTAGTCCGACTTTTAAAATATTATTTCTAATCTTAGCAATTAAGGGGAAGGGAGCAAAACCCCTCCTTTTCCTCACATTCCCCTCCCCTCCCCTCAAACTAAATAAAGCCTTAGGATGTGTTTGGTTTGAGGGTAGGAGAGGAGGGATGGGAGGGTAAAGAGAGAAAATTATCTTGTAGGATAGATCCCCTCCAAAATTTATTTTGTCATTATAGGGTTTAAAGTAAATTTTGAGGGGGACACGCCTAAAAAGATAATTTACCACTCTTACCTTCCCCCCTTCCTCAAACCAAACACACCCTGTTTGATTTGAAGAGCGGGTGGGGAAATTATCATTTTGGATAAAAAAGATTCAAAATGTACCTTCTCATGTTTTTAAGTTTTAGATTCCCGTCTAAAATTTACTTTCTCATTCTTTTTAAATTTTGGATCTCCACCAAAAATCTAAATTTCTCCAACCGATTTAAAAACAAAAATGGAAGCATTAAACTGCACAAATCGCAGCCTCAGATGTTCAAATGAAGATTCAAAAGCACAAATCAAACATTCTAATCTAGAAGTATCAACCACACCCAAACCACAAACAAGAAGCAAGAAGAAAAATCTTGTGATGGAGGACCATGGTTGCAATAGGGTCGTAGAAAGAATCCAATGGACCGATCAGGGAGCATTGTTGTGATCTGGACAGCAAGCACAATGAGGACGCGATGTAGAAGCAGAGCTTCCATAGTTCTCGTCAGACAGACTCGTTGCCGTCGATGCTAGTTGACGCCAGGAAGACATGCACGACGCATCTAGAACGAGAGCTCACGAGATCGTAAGCGTAGCGCCATCCTCCCTCCTTTATCATCGTCATCGTTGCCCTCATGATGTCCGCCGTTCGCTGTCACCGTGAGAGAAGGCGATGGAGGCTGTGGAGTCGGGGTGCAGAGATACGAAATAGGGTAATGACGAGAATGGACAAAGTTGTCAGTTAATAAAATACGGGTATAATGATTCGTAAATTTCACAAATAAGATTGGTTCCAATGGTATATTCAAAAAACTCGTTTTCATAATTTTTTATTTTTTATGAAAGTAAGTTCCACATAGAAGTAGAATCCCACACACCAAACATCCCAAAATTGAATTTCCCACACACCAAACATCCCAAAATTGAATTTCACCTCCACTTTCAATTCTGACTTTAATTCCTTTGGCCTTTGTACCAAACATGGCATAAATCAAACAGGCCCTACCCGACACAACACTCAAAGTTGATTCGATAATACCGACGGAGGAATTAATACCATAGTATAGTTTGTTGGGGACCACAATTTCATGATTTATACAAACTCTGAAATGGCCGCTTTCCCTTATTTCTCCCCCTTTTTCTAATAAAATAAATATTCACAACAATTCATTTTGACAATAATTGAAATCGGCATCCCATACTGATGACAAGTGCAAATTCTGAAAATCACGCTTGTTGGCGGTAAAAAGATCTAAACTTCGAAAGGTATTATACCTTGACCAAATAAAAAGAAAACTGATGACATACTGCTACTTTACCATATCAAGTTTGCATACTTCTCAATTCAAAACTGGCTAATTCCAGGGGGCCTACCAAAGAATTTAATGGTAGGCTCAATTAATAGACAGCAAGATGATTCAACATGCAGTCAACAAGCAATTTAATTAGGTGGGTCGTACATACATGAAAATGTGAACCTGAACAAGATACCATCGAATTCAGTCTGTTACAGGCAAAGCATTAAATTATATGCGCAGTCGTCTTGAATGAAAACTGCTCTTTCATTACAAGCGACCAACTTTTAAGTCAACACAAATAATTGGCATTTTGCCTATAAATCATCGCCTAACTCCAGAAGCTCGCCGAGGCCAAACGGCAAGCATTATCATTATATCATCAGCAGAGAACCCCAAAGTAATTGGGTTGCGAATGCTATATATCCATTCAATAAACTAAGCCATCTGTACATAATAAGAACCCTGATCTCAAAACACCATAACTTTCTCTCTATATTAAATCAATCCTTCTGTACCTTTTTCACTTCAACTTTTAGAGGGTCACTTCAGCCTCTAGTCCTGTCGTAATCAAGGATTGGAGTTCAAAATCAAAACTTAATAACACCCAGCCCTCTTCATAACCTTTTTGTCTGGGGTTGGGGAGAAGATCAACAACTTAGCCTGCTTTAATAAGAAAAAGAAGAATACGCATGCATTAGCTCCGGGGAGAAAAAAACTGCATATAGTGCTTAGAATATATAGATTGGGAGAATGGAAGGGTTAAATTTTAATTTCTGTTCCCCATAAAACCAACCCCAGATAAACATAATCCGCAAGTGCAATAGCTGCTTAACTACACAAGGAAATAAAAGCAAACCTTTATTTTTGTGATGCTAATGTATGGCAGAAGACAACTCCATGTATACAATTTTGATTAGCAGGGGCAAGCAACAAATGAAGACTAGTCAACTTACCTCCAGAAGAGCCAAGAGGCATCTTATTGCTTGCTTGATTTTGACCAAAAGAAGCCCTTTTTTCTTGCGGGGGGGTCATCTGATGAGTCTTTGCGACTCTTTGAGCCAAATGAAAAATGCCTCAAAAAGGGTTTCCCGGAGGACCTTCTTCCACTGGAATTCAAGCGCTTCTGGGAAACTTTGCATTGGTTCCCACCACCCTTGAAGTGATCAAACACAATTGAATCATCATCAGTACCACTATCCACAACTCGATTCATGGACCTCTTGTTTCTGGCCTTCAAATCCATTCTAGCTTTCAGAGCTTTTTCAGACAACTTAAGAGTTTGTTTCTTACCCAAGGTGCAGACTGGGCAAGTTGGATCATACTTGTTTGTTTCAGGTGTCATGCTCTCCAAACATTCAGCATGATAAACATGTCCACAGACAAGAACAGCAACTACTGAAAGTTCATTACTTGCAATTATCTTTTGGGTGCTCCAAGAAGACCTCTCAGTTAAAAGTTTTGAGCAAACACCACATGTATGCAGATCAGTGTACGAAGTTGAAATCCGGCTACTGGTTCTAGCAAACTTTTCATCATCAAATCCAAAGGACTCACTATCAAATGACCATCTTCCTCCATGAGAAGTGTCCATCGGCCCAGAAAAGCCAGGTATAGACCAGCCATCAGAAGAACCACCGTGGGAGCACCTACGTGATTCATTGCTCCAAGAAGGGAACACAGACCTTTCTTCTGAAGCAGGCAAGCTGTTTGGTGATTTGGGTGCTGGGATTTGACCAGGAGACACTTGCCGTAATATTTGGTTTTCAGAAGAATGGCAGTGTTGCCTTAATGGGGCCGGGCTTGATGGAGTTAGGTGACTTTGGGATGAAAGAGAAGATGCAAGAAAGGATGTTGAAGGCATTGAGAATGATGGTTTAGAGGGGGATGTGCTTGATACTATAGATGATTCTGCTGACCCTTTCACCTATAATATAAATCACACATAGGAAGATTGTCAGAGATCACAGACACTCTGCCACATAAAAATGTAAAATAACAGAAAGTCAGTTCATTATTATAACCTAACCTGCTGCTCCACGCTCCCATCCATGGAGACATTCCTTGAATTAGATTGATCTGCCAAAGGCATAAATAACCATGTCAAAGATAAATCAACCAGAAAAGAGAACTATAAATACCATCCAACAGTTTAAAACAACAACGGAGTATGCATATCTCAGATCAAGATTGTCATTTAGAAAAGCCCTAGAGCAGAAATCCACAGCATAACAAAACCCCAGCCCCTGTATCTTTGGAAGTGGGCAGCCTTAATGTTTGAGAGTGTATACAAGGTAAATTTTTAGGAACATGATTTACGAGGCTTCTTTCTTATTTTTTTTAATCAGATACAGGAATCATTATTGAACTTGTAAAGATTAACAACTACGTTGTCTCTTACCCTGGCCATACGAACACCACCAAGACCAAACATATTATATCTACTGACAATCCTATCATAAATTCTACTATACTCCAACTTTTTTCCCACAAAGGACAAGAACCATACAAAAGAGAAGTACTTTCTTATACAAGTGAAATGATCCCATTCCTTCACAGAAACACTCCACATCAATAAAAGAAAGCAACTTCCAGCAATTTTCCAAATTATCTAATTCTTTTTTCCCCTCAACTAGATTTCCATCAACAAAACCAAGTATTGTTCGTATAATATATGGTATCTTGCTGTGCTAAATTTCAAGATTCAATATATCAATCCACAATACAAAATATATAGAAAACAGCATTGTTCACAAGTCATGAATAATATAGCTCACCTCAGATTCTAAGACATAGGCTCAACATCTACTTAACCTCAAATCTCTTTAGTCTTTTTCTTTCCATACAACACAAAAGGGATAATCCCACAGAAAACCAAGCCAGTGTTCCACAATGTGGCAGTCTGATCACATTACTTCAAAATAAGTTGTCTACTGAGTGACTGTTTTCTTACATAGATTAATTTATGCAGTAAGAAACACCTCCAATCTGAGAAAATATGCCTGACAGTCCATTTATGTTATAATGTATAGTCCTGTTGTATTTTAAAAGTATCAATTGATTCTACATTAGTTGCTCGCCCAATCTTAAGATACTCAAAACAGAAACAATTTACAGTTATTACACTTTCTAATTCCAGTTACATTCCTCCATTATAAGAACTTTGTGGCTTTACAAAACTCTATTCTAACCACATCAGTTGCAAACATCAATATTTTCCCTGTCAGTTCATTAGCACATGCGTCCACATATGTAAGAAAATATCACAAGGCGTCTAAACCTGAATGTTCCTCAAGCATATCACACTTATTTCATTTTTTCCTGCCCAAATTTGTGATTATCCAATAGTTTATCATTTGATCTCATATTAATGATAAATAGTTCAAAAATAAAGTAAGAGATGCAAAATCTAATTCCCAGAATCCAGTCCAAGAGGGTGATAGCTTATTTCAAATCAAAAAGAAGAATCCACAAAAGTTACCTGAAGTGAAAGTCCTTGCAGGTTCAGCAGTTCCTTCTGAAATTGGTGATTTTTGCCCTCTTTGACTTTCATAAGTCTGCAATGATAATCCATCATCTGACTTGTATGCTGAGTCATTTTTGTCTTCTGATCCATCATTCTGACTAACAGCATCAGAAAACCAATTCATAGAAGCATCTTCACCAGCTACACGTCTTCGATGATCCCAGCGAAAACTCCATGTTGGAGAGTAGCGATTGTTTCGATGTAAAATTTCATTAGTTGATCCACTTTGTAAGGTTTTATCTGTATCTTTGGAAGCAACACAACAAACAGCACCCATGCTTAAATATGCAACTGTCTTAACCCTATTATATCAACACCACCGCCAGCTATATCAGCAGATACAAAGCTGCACCATTAACTTGTAAATACAGATTTTCCCTGCAACGGAAGGGCAGTAACACAAAATCAGTTATAGATAATCGATAATGGAACAGGAACTGCAGGAACTAAAAGTACGAAACAAATTATCATTTTATTCCAAATTTTACACAGAACAACCAACCAACCAAAATAGTCATCGTTCCACAACTAGCAGTTCTTCTGCATTTGGATGTAATTCCCTAAACACCTAAACAGAAAGTGGAGACCAGAAAGTTGAAGAACCAAAAGAGTATGTACGGTCGATAGTGTGGGGGCAGTCAACAACACGAGTTTCAAGTATCTTCCATTCCAAAAGGATGCTTCAAAACATACATCCCAAAAGAATATTAGAAAGTGAAAACAAATGCAAAAACAATGTAACTCGACAGACTCGTTTCCATTGAAGAGAACACAGAGATCAACAAGGAAGATTATGTTGAATTGGATCACAACTCCACTGTGTAAGCGCAAATCAACGGGGGGAACCTAATTGGAAAGCAAACATCATCGGCAAATACAACAAATTTCGAGGAAAATTAAAAAAGGGGCAGGAAACCCAATCAGTTACTCGAAGGGAACTAAGAGAGAGTAAAAATCAAAGGGAAAAACAAATAGCCCGAAATTTGAAGCTATTCAAAACCCCGATCCCAAATCCATGCAGAAAACACGGAATTTACAGTCGAAACCACCAGAAAAATAAAAGGCTAAAGAAATTAAAAATTTTCAGTGGAAGAAAAAAACAAGGAGGCCTTTCTTTCAGGAATTCGGTAATCGATATATACTTGAGTTTCCCACGGATAAGAGAGTAGTACGAGTCTCTGCATACAAACACAGAAGAGAGAAGCCAACGTGAGGAAGCCGCACCTTTTCCGAAAGCCTCCAAGAAGGAGAGGAAGCTTATAGAGGGAGAAGGTGAGGAAGGAAGGAGACTGCGTCCTTCGTTGCAGAGGGGGAAAAGCAGCCTAGGGAGGAAGACAAGGATCGAAGGAAGAGAAAGAAAGAGGGAGTTTAGGATGGTCTTAACGGCGTTAGGAAATTGTTGGCGTCTTTGTTAGTGTTTGGTTCGGTGTTACAGGTGAACATGATGGGTCTTCATTCAGTCAGGTACTATTTTTCATTATTAAACTATTTTTCACAATTTTTAAAACCAAGTTAAGTTTAATAGTAACTTGCAATAATAATTCAAATCTCCCTAATAATGTGAACCCCTTGTTTCTCGTTGCTAGAATCCAGTCAAGATGATAAGTAGCTCCGTAAACACTTTTTATGTCCAATCTCTAATAAATCTTTAAGACCTAACTCTTCTAATTTTTTTTGTATAAAAAAAACTTATAATAATACTAATTATTATTGGGTTAAATATATATTTAGATTTGAATACAAATCATCTATATATATTTATAGGCAAGATAATACTCCTTCTGATCCTCAATATAAGACATGCTTGGAGAGTTGATCTTGATCATAAGTATAAAACAATAGTTTCATAGTTGCCAGTTTTTCTATAATTTACCCTTATCGATACTCTCTTAACAATAAATAAAGAGGAGAGTGAAGGAAGGAATTAAAGAAGGTGATTAGAATATTTTAGAAAATACATGTCATATTAACTAATTTAACCAACTTCATTCATCTAATCAAATTAGATAAATATGTCTTATATTACATATAAGAGAGATTATTTATTGTACTCCATATTTCATGAGCAGACATAAAGAAAAGGAACATGGAAAAAAAAATTCATGATAAATTCCATAAGAAATTTAGTATTTTTTGCATTGTCAAAAGATCTTTCAGCGTGTAAGGTGCTTGTGGGTGTGCGTTTGTGGGGTCATAACTAAAGTCGGGAAAACAGGTCAAGCCCGTCAGGCCGGCCCTTTAGGCCTTGGCCCTTCAAAGGCCGGGCTTATAAATTGTAGCCTCAAAAGGAAGTTGGGCCTAAAAGGGCCGGCCCTGGAGGGCCTCGGGTAGGCCCTTTAGGCCCGTTTATTTTTTATCTTTTTTACTTGGAAAGGAACCATGTTATATTTTTGAATTACCTTATTAAATCTATATGTCACTCTCTCCTCATATTGTATAGAGTATGATTTTTGAGTATATTGTTTTGTCTAATTGAATCATATTGTGATTTTTGAGTATATTGTTCTGCCTATTTAGACTAAAATCATATTATATACTATTCTGTCTGATAGAGTATGATTTTTTATGGAGGTTGTGATTATTTGACTACTTGAACCTACTGCTCAAAGTGAAACACAATCAAATATCTTTGAAATTGATGATAGTGGCGAAGAAGGTGAAAATGATAGTCGTCATACTCATGTTGTTTAGAGGTTAGAGTATTTAGCTTCTTGCCTTCTTATACTTTGGCCTTTGTGTAAGTTATTTATGGACATGATTTTACTTTTGATTATACATTAGTAACTGTGTTTGTTTGTTGCAAGAGACGTGTTATTTAAAACTTAATGTTGACAACATTTATGTATTAAATTAGAACTTTAATCGTTATGATTTACTAATTATATCTCTTTGGGGAAAATAAGCAGAAAAAATAGTTAAATATTGTGAAAAGGATTTCCCGGCCCTGCAGGTCGGCCTTGTCCCTGATGCTCTCGGGTCAGGCCTTAAAAAACTGTAATTTTCCTGACTCCGAACCCTTTAGGGGCCAGCCCTGTTAAGCCCTAGCCCGTCAAGGGCCGACCCTGATTCCCAACTCTAGTCATAACTTATTCTTTTTAATGCAACTCGTAATATTATTTGTAGAGAATAAGCTTAAATTGTCACTTCATAATATAGACATACATAATTGGTAAGAATAGAATGAAAAAGGCTAGGAGGGGCTCAAGAAGAGAAAATATTATAAAAGTTTGACAAATCACTCTTAAGTCTTGCTAGATATTACTGGCAGGTGATGATGGAAAGATGCCAAATTATTATTATTTTGTGAAAGAAAAGGTGCCAAATTAAAACTCTTGTTATTGATGCAAATGATTTCCAAAGAATTCTCAGTACTATCATGAAGGTGTCCCCTGTAAATAATCCAAGCAACACGCAGACAAGTATGCAAGAAAAAATAGGAAAAGTAAACTCCTTCTTTCCAACGGACGCATAATACTAGTTTCATTGAATTGCAATTTGCAAATGATGACGACGTTGTATATTTATGTGGACTTTGCTCTTTGGGATCAATATGAACTAATCTTTCTACAAAGAGGTAATCATTAGTGAAGCAACTTGGGCTAGATGAAGTAGTGCCTCTATCCTCTCACTTGAGAAAGCTATAGACCAGAAAAAAAAAAAAAAAGTTAAAATGTCAAGGATTTCTCTAATTCAATAGTATTCACTTGGTGGACTAAGATTTAAAAAAAAAAGTCTTGATCATTGCTAATTTGAGCGTGTTATTACTCCCCTTAATCTTCTAAGACTTTGCGATAAATTTTCATGGGCTTTTACATTTATGTAGATGATTTTCAAACTATATTTACTTTTAGAGATACCAATTTTGCAATCTATCGGTTGTCAAGGCTTCATTCAAGGAGCCATGTCCTTATCATGGCATGTAAAAACATGTCACATTTATAATGGCTAGCTTCTTGGCAATATATATATATATATATGTAATGGCAAGCCACTACTTTGTTTATTCATGGTTTTAGTTATAGGTTTGCTTTGTGTTTCATTTGTCTTTGGTTCGGAATTCTTAATTTGGAGTCTTTAGATTGTACCGTTGTTTTGTCACCTTAATGAGATTATATTACTTTGATGGCGAAAAAAATAGGTTAGATGAATGTTTGGTTCTTATAATTTATCATAATTTTGGTTTTAGTCTTTATAGTCTGTAACCATAGATTTTAATATTTCAAAAAATAAAATGATATAGGTTTTTATTAAAATATAAAGACTAATATTTTAAATAAAAAGAAGCTTGAAAAAGAACTACAAGACTAAAATTAAAATGAGGGCAGAATATAATGACAATACATTATGTTAACCCAAAAAATAAGTTCATTATTTATCTATATGTCTGAAAGTATAAGGATATAACTTAAGGTTATTCAAGGGAGAAAAGGATATAACATAACGTTTAAAGGGACAGTATGCATAAAAAATTAATTTTAGGGGTATATAAAAAATAATTACAAAACTTTGGTCAAAGGACTCTTGGCTCTTCAAAAGAGTCGTATCAATTTAGCTAATGTAAAGATTCATTTCAGACTTCAAGTACTTGAAAAGGCCCTCATTTTTTTGCCAACGAAAAGTCCCACATTTAATTAATTAAAATACTCAAAAAGTCAAGAAAAAATAAGGGAAAATTCTAAAAAATACTTTGAAAATTAGGAAAGGACGAATCAGTTCGCTGTCAGACGAAATGAGGAATATGAGATTTTGAAATCTCGGCGAAAAAACGAAAATACCTTTCAGCCCTCCCTCTCTCCACTTTGGAATAACAACACGGTCCTCTTAATTAACAACTCCGGATTCTACATTAACAACTCCATTTTTTTCTAAGTTTCAAGGCCAATAACAACACATATCTCTTTATTAACAACATCGTATTCTACATTAACAACTCCACTTTCTTCTTTCACAGTTAACAAATTTCAGGGTCAATAACAACTCCTTTTTTTTATTAACAACACCGTATTCAACATTAATAACTCTACTTTCTTCTTTTACAATTAACAAGTACGGATTCTATGGGGGATTTTGGTGTTGTTAATATTGAATCCGAAATTGTTAATTAAGAGACCCATGTTGTTATTCCAAGGAAGAACTCAAGGGTATTTTCATCTTTTTGCCGAGATTTCAAAATCTCAGATTCCTCCTCCCGTCTGACAGTGAACTGATTCATCCTTTTCCAATTTCAGAATACTGAATCATCTTTTCCTAATTTCGAATGTATGTTTTTGGAATTTTCCCAAAAAATAATATCAACTAGGCCCTGAAAATGAGTATTTGACGACGAAGACGTTTCCAATCTCATAATGATAATACCCCCTCCCTTCTTTTTTTTATAAACAAATTTTATTTTTATTATATAAAATGAATGGGCAATTAAGATTAATTAAAAATAATAAGTGTGTCAAAAATATTATGTTTCTTCTAAATACCCGCTATTTATGAAAAAGTATAGGAGAGAGAATGAATAACAAATATGAGAGGATATGAATATAAAATATAAGAGGAAATATGTAATAAATGAGTAAATGAAAGAGAATTAGTTGTGAGTAAGGGATAATTAATATAAATATGTGTATTTAATATGAGTAAAAAAGAAAAAAAAATAATTTAGATTTTGAGATACAAATTGAAAGCTACTTATAAAAAAGATCAAAGAAAAAGTTTCTTATAAAGAGCAATAGTTAGACAGGGTGATAAGAGGCGTCCACATTCCTGGCTCATCAGTGTGATGAGAAAAAATTTCTCATCATCAAAATGACACAGTTTTGCTTAAAGGAGAGATTTGAGTAGCTTATACAAAAATAATCAAGGCCTTCTGTGACGTATCTATTATTTTAAAATATTTTTTAAGTCTCTCTTCTCATCCTAAAATAATTTTTATTACCTTTAACCCCTTAAAATATTTTTTTAGTTGTATCCAGTGTGTTAGCATACTGACTGCAATTTTATCCTTAATGTCTTTCTTCAGATCCAAAAATTACTTTAAAATATTATATGCTACTAAAAAATATTTTAGAGTAGGTGGAAATCAATAAATCAGTATCCTAAATTTTGGGTACTCGTTACTACCAAGAAAAATACATTAACAGTAAAATTGTAGTCAATATCTTAAATCACTAGGTATAACTAAAAAAATATTTTAAAAGGTTAAAAGAACTTTTTAGAACTGAAAAAATACATTAAGAGTAGAATTGCAATCAGTCTTCTAACACACTGGGTACAACTAAAAAGATATTTTAAAGGGTTAAAAGTAGTAAAAATTATTTTAGGATGAGAAGAGAGACTTAAAAAATATTTTAAGATACTGGATACATCACAGACGGCCCTGATTATTTTTGTATCAATAGCTCAGATCTCTCCCTTAAGTGAAATGTGTCATTTTGATGATGAGAAATTTTTTCCTCATCACTCTGATGAGCCGGAAATGCGGACGCATGATAAGAGTGGTTTAGACGCTACACCTTCAGAAGTCAAAACGCAGATAATTTTTTTTTGGGAAAATCCCTGAAAAATACCTCCAAAATAGCAAAATCCCTATTCAGTACTCTAAAATCCAAAATTCTGTATCAGTACCTTGTCAGTACGGATGAATAGTGCGGAGGTACCAAAAAACGATTTTATCCTTCAGCCCTCATTCTCGCCCACTTCAGAATAACAACATGAAACTCTTAATTAACAACTCCTCATTCTTAATTAACAACTCATCTTTATTCTTTCACATATTCACATCTCACAAATATAGTGTTGTTAATGTAAAATTTGGTATTGTTAATAAAGAAAAAGGTGTTGTTATTGGCCCTGAAATTTAAATTACGAAGTTGTGAAACAAAGAATGGGAGTTGTTAATGTAGAATATGGTATTGTTAATAACAAGACCGGTGTTGTTATTGTGAAAGTAAAAAGATGAACTTGAAGTTGTTAATCAAGAATCGGGAGTTGTTAATTAAAAGCCTCGTATTGTTATTCTGAAGTGGGCGAGAATGAGGGCTGAAGAGCAAAATCGTCTTTTGGCGCCTTCGCAATGTTCATCCGTACTGACAGGGTACTGATCCGGAATTTTGGATTTCAGAGTACTGAATAAGGATTTTGCTATTTCGAAGGTGTTTTGTAGGGATTTCCCCTTTTTTTCAGCAAACACACAATACACATTTCACATTTGATAGGGAAAATGACAAAAATATATTTGTTTAGCAAAAAAAAATGTTAATTTATTTTGCTTTGATTCTGTCTCATTGTGTTTTAAATTTATTTTATTTTGATTTTCACTTAACGAATGTAATTTTTTAATTTTACTTGGCTTATTTTTTGAATTTTATTTTATTTTTTAGTTTAATATTGTACTACCTTAATTTTGTTTCTCTCATTTTTGTATCTCAAAAATATTTTTGATAAATATAAATATAAATATAAATATCCTCAATGGCAATCAATTAATCGCTGGACAAAAAATCTATGAATAATACGATTCGTTATTTAGAATTTAAAGGTACGAAGTCCATCTACTGATGTAGATAAATTCTAAACCAATTATATTGTTTAAAACATGAAGCTAAAGTGTGACAAAGAAGTCCAGAATAGAAAGGTAGGCCAAATTGGTCAACATCAGGAGATGGCGGAGTGGGATTGCCTATCTGTGTATACAAATAAATATAAATTAAAAATCAAATCGGTTTGGCACCGAAACAAATCAACGATCAACTAATGAGGAGTTTGGTAAACGAATAAGGCCATTTATTCTTTGTCCAAACAAAAAAAAAAAAAAAGAGGCCTTTTTGTCCTTAAGGCTTAAATAGTTTATTGGTTTATGTCATGCTTAAACGTCTGTTTAGAATAACGATTGTAAAAATAGTTTTTTTGTAATCTAACTTTTATAATCTTACTTTTAAGCAAAAATTAGATTGTGTGATGTGATTTATATTTAGATTGGTGGTTGTATAAATATTTCTGTGCGAATAAAAACTTATTTGAATTAGCAATTACATAAGTGTTTTTATAATAATTATAAGATAAAAAAGAAATTTAATATTTTAAACAAGTGAAAAAATTTAAGTTAGAAAATGTGGTGCTAAAATACATGATTTGATAAAAAAAAAATGTTACATAACTAATTGTATGCACACATATTTTCCGAGTTTAGTTCCCCGTCATATATACACACATGCACACGCACGCACCCACACGCCCAAGAAATGCCACTCCATCATTTTTTATATTTCATTCTTCACCCACATTGGATTTTTAGTCTGCTTTCATTCCTCTTCTGAGATCTCTCTTCGGTGTAAGATGAATTGAAATGACAAGAGATCAAAGGAAGGTTGTTGCTGCTATTTCCACCCAAAACAGAGTGTTGTGGCTCTGTGTCCCTTGTGTTTGAATGAGAAGCTCCTCTCTTTGCTTCCACTCAGCACCAAATCATTCTCCACATCTTCCATCCATACCATCTTTCCTTTTCGTTCTCTTTTCTCTCGTACTCGATCTCATCACAGCCATTACTGCCATTTCTCTTCCAGTCCAAAAGGTAATTGTTCGTCGTCCAGTTTACCGCAAGCGTATGGGTCGCAAGTAATAATTTAGTAAGAAAAAGAGTATCGTTCCACAAGGATAATGGCGAAATTAAGCTAACTAATGTAACCATATGTTTAATTAGGTTGAATAAAATCTTTTGAAATTGATTAAGTTGAGCCAAAACATATTGTTGAGGTGAAAGAGAAATTTAAAACTATTTTTAGACTAAAAATTTATAAAAAAAAAAAAAGGATTTTTTAAATTCAAGTATTAAATGGCACTTAAGATCATTTATCCCCCTTACATTTCAAAAGTACTCAATAAAGTCCCTACTATATGTGCTTCTTAATGAAAGATTGTAACCCCCTTCGCAATTATATACGAAATACGCGATTAAAATGAATTAGAGACCGTCAGATAATTAAACTCATTTAAAATCTCATCCTTGAGATAGGGTTTTCACAAATACTTTTCGAAATCTAATGGACCTGGTCTCATATTCAAATTTCAAATACAATTATGTCACGCGGAATATTACATTTATACAAATATCAAAGTGCACAACAATATCATCCCGGCAACTTCCGGGTTCAAACCTTTACATAGGATTCATAGGGCACATTTGCCCTTTACAATTTCTCACAATGGGGATTACACAAAGTCATCTCAAATAATACATATCCAAATACTCATCCCAATTAACCAAATATACATTTGAAACATGTACAATATCCAAATATACATAATCCCAACCATAATGATAACCCACTACCAAACTTAAATAATCCAAATGAAAGGCCTCGTCGCCCTTGGCTGCTTGCTTCATCCTCGATCCACCTACCCTGTTTAAAATGGTTGGTAGGGGAGGGTGAGATTCGAGAGAATCTCAGCAGATAAACATTACCAATATGCATACAAGATAGATGTTTAATGCATGACATACTTGCATAACTCATGCTTACACATAATGACAAATCTGTAAGCTCAATACTTCGAACAACATACATATGGCCATAGCATAAATTGAAACATAGCTTCAAATCATTCATACATGTTTCACATAATCAAGCAAAGTCATAACATGCATCAATACCAACACAAATATCATATACATGCAGGAGAGGTAAGTTCCCTACCCTTATTCTTTCCACGTATGCTCCAGCATCGGCTATTCACGATCAGGACAAATATTGAACCCTCTTCCTCTTTCCCAAACCAATTTCTTGATTCTCCATCTTTCCACTTTTGCTCAAGCTCTCAAACACCTCCTTTCACAAATCTTTTTCCTTTCTCTTTCCACCTTGCTCTTGGCGAAAATGGAGAACAAGAGAGAGATGAAGATGATGAAGAATATGATAAGATTTTGGCCCCAAAAATACACACATGGACGACCAAATAAGGGAGAGAGAAGAGAGAAAGAGTGTTGAACTTTTGACCAAGATCCAAGGGTCCAAAAAGTGCCATGTGTTACACTCTTGCTCCATCTTCCATAAGCTCACATACACACACATACACTTGATTCCGCCCCTTGATCTCTACACAAATCAATCTCAACCATTGATCTTGAAGTTACCAATGAGTTTCCTCTTCGGTAACTAACCAATTGGTCGGTAACTTTACCGTTTTGCCCCTGATTGTGGCAAGTCCTCTTGAATCACCACCAAACTCCTCTTATTATTCCATATCACCACATTATGTGCCCTCCCTCTATTTTAAGTCAATTTAGATGTTAATCCATAATTGAGCTCAAATACAGGGTTTCGGCGCTGCTCACAACACTTACGAATCACGTTCGAGTGCCAAATCACATTATAGTGTCCAAAAGGGTTATTTATCACTAACCACATCCATTTTTGGAGTTATTAACCCTTAATCACAATTTGGGATCTTGCTAAACCGGGGCTTAGCAATTCACTAATTTCAGACTTATTCTCTAGCCTCGAGTTTCAAAATTTGGGGTATTATAAAGATTATGCTAGCCAATGATACTAGATTACCTATAAGTGCTCTCTCAAGTCTCTAAATAAGTGTTTAGTTCAATTAATTCATTAATCTCTTAGTTAACTAATTAAACCCAATTTTCATTGCTAATCCTATATGGCTATGTGAGGTTAATGAGTATATCTCTACCTCATTCACAAAACTATCCATTCAATTCACAATTTCAAGTTCTCACACGATTAAACTCAAGTTCTACACTCAATCTAGCCCTCTTAAGCATCAATCAAATGAACTCAACAATCTCATTGGTGGTTAATCAATAAGAAGCATTAAGCAAAGAGTAAAATCAGCATAATCTCATCATTAATCACAAATATAAAGGAGAAATGAGTACTTAATCCATACAAGGGTTCAAAACAATCCTAAGAAGATATACTTAGCTACTTATGTTCAAATGCACAGAGAAACTAAGCATAACAATTGAATAAACCATAGACAAAGAGAAAAAAAAATAAAAGTAATGAAACCAAGGTAGAAGTTACAAAATCCCTCTTGGAACCACCATCTAAGCTCCAAAACTCTCTAAAAGCTCCTCTTCAAGGTGTCTTCTTGCGTGCCTCAGCCTTCCAGAGTGTAGAATATGTGTTTTAGTGCTCTTTCCTAAGTTAAATAGTGTTTCATAGCTTCTGACATTAAAACACGACGCTGCACTTTTTCAGGACTTACTACGGCAAGTAGACACACCTTGCCGTAGCTAGTTACACAAAGAGTCAATTTTCCTTCAGATTCTTAACTTGCTACAACAAGTTTGTCAAGTTGTTGTGGCTAGTTACACAGAGAGCATACAAAGAGTACTTGCCACAGCAAGTTTGCCAACTTACT
The DNA here is from genome assembly GCA_963855925.1 of Inga laurina. NCBI lineage: Eukaryota > Viridiplantae > Streptophyta > Magnoliopsida > Fabales > Fabaceae > Inga > Inga laurina. Next base: position 59,386,555 of record OY979702.1, on the reverse strand, counting down.
GAGGCCAATTACACAGAGAGCAAACAGGGATGACTTGCAACAGCAATTTTGTCAACTTGCTGAGGCCAGTTACACAGAGAGAAAACTCTTGAGAATGTTTACTTGCTACGGCCAGTTAGTCAACTTGCTGAGGCCAATTGTAAAAGTTCCGTCTATCTTCGTACTGCTTGACTTCCTTTGTTCTTTTCTTGTTTCTTGGTTCTTATCGGGCTTCGAAACTTCTCTTCATCCTCTTACAAAAGAGAGAAGATTTATAAATTCTCAATTGAATCACAAATATAATAAGAATTTCTTTGATTTTTGCTTAATACTTTGATATGCACATTTTCTTCTATACACTTCTTTCAATTACATTTTAAACCCAACGGTAGGTAAAAAAAGAAGAAAATGTGTTGGAATGTTATCAATTTTAAAGAGTTAAGAGTAATACCACCCTATAATGCCTTCCTCTTGTCCATTTCTCTTCTTCACAGAATGAGCGGAACAAGTAGGCGACCATATGTGTATGTAGGCATAGTATCACATGACTTGATCTTCCATAAATCCAACACTAGTCGTTCCCTTAGGTGCATCAGTACTGCTACTGCATAATATGAAGTGCTACTTCCATTTTAGTTTTGCTATTCATTTACGAGTTAGCTTTTCGTTCACAGAGTCATTCATACCAAACCGCAACACACCATCAAACTTCAACATGACCTGCTGGACTTCAAGACACATGGCGACTTTGACAGAGACAGTGAACAAAAGCAGAGCGACTGCAAGAAAAGAGCACACAACATACAGCTCAAAACAATGCCAGAAACCAAACTTTACTAGCAACACCAGCTAGGGTCGACAACGCTAGATGGAGACGCTCTCTGAGCTTCGACAAATCGAAGAGAAGACAGAGTAATAGAGTGTAAAGAGAAGGAAAAAGTAGCTGGGGGTTGGTATGAATTTTTAAAATGTATTTAATGCAAGTGTCAATTTGGGATTATTCCAAAAACTAAAAGCTCCAACTGATGGCTTGATACCAATAACGCGAATAAAGTAAAAGCTCATGTTGCCAATCGCCTCAACCAAACATGTTGCATTTTGCGATCAGCTCCCAATCGCACGATTGGGCCACTAAATCGCTGTGCCAAACACAACATAATACTCTCTAGACAGTAACTAATTTACTAACGTTAGGAGAATTAGTTGGATTAGTTATTTGTGAAAAAAAAATATATGTCATGGCTTCTCTAAAATATCTCATGTAATCATTTGCTATAAAATATGTCCCATACAGAAACTTCCCAATAGTAGTGGTATATGCAGCCAATACAGATAATTTGAGTAAAAAAATTGTGAAAGATATTATCAAGACAAATATATCAATTAACACCGGATAGAGGACTAGATGGAGAAATAATCATATTCTGTCGTTGATTTATTGATTTGTTTCTGGTCAACACTCACATCAAGTTCCTTATATTCATAATATTAAGTTACATATGTTCTTTTATTTTAATGTCAGTTTATAATTAAATGATAATATTTTAAAAATAAGAACTATAATTGTAATTGAAGAACTTGACATGATTCACCAACATAGAGTTGGTATAGCGGTATAAGGTCCTACTAAATTCTTTTGAGTCTCAAGTTTGAGTCATAAAAGAGACACTTGTGTTAGGAGGAGCAACCACAACCCCGAACCGGATAACAGATGATGATATATACTTTTGGTCATTTAAATTTTACATGAGGTTTATTTTTAGTCCTTTAAGTTTAAAAAATACACTTTTAGTCCTTAAAATTTAACACCGTTAATGTTACTAATGAAAAATGTTAACTACGCAAAGCTAATGCTGACGAGGCAAACTTAAATTTTTTAAAGGGTTAAGGTGCTAAAAGAACTTTCAACTTTTATCAAAAGTGCAAAAGTAATTATAAACTATTTTTTGGAGTAAAAATAAAAATAAACTTCCAAAATTGGAGCAAAACCATTAAACCCAACTAACTTCCATGTATTACAATAAGGAAAATTAATCTTTTAGCCCTTAAAATTTTGACCCACTCATAACCCAGTAACTAAACTTTTGACTCGCTTACAACTCAGTCCTTGATGCTTATGAGTCATCCTATGTGATAAAAAAAAATATTAAAACACTGTTAAAAATTACTTAAGTAGATTTTACACAAATTTAAAAATAAAAAACAGCGTCTCTATCCCCACCAATTCACATCCCCCTCCGCCTCTCTCTTCTAGAGGTGACAAACCTTCTCGAAGAAGATAGAGATAGGATTGACAAGAAGGGCATTGCGGGACCATGAAGAAAAGAGGGTAGATGAAAAAATTTAATTTATCTTGTCACAAAACCAAATAAGATAAATTGCATAAATGACATGTAAGTATTTCTCCATTTTAAAAATTTAAGTTTGATTCGTCAGAATTACACAATTACCATTTAGCTTTACTCATTCAGCATTTTTCATTAGTAACATTAAGGGTGTTAATTTCTAAGGACTAAAAGTGCACTTTATAAACTTAAGGGATTAAAAACAAACCTCATGAAAAATTAAAGAACTAAAAGTATACCTTAGCTTATAAAAAAAACTTGACATAAATAATATAAGAAATTTGACTCAAGAATTTTTTTTTTATGAGGTTCATATTTTGGATTACTGTAATTTTCGAAATTCAGAATTTTCATCGTTGGGTTGTGCTCCCTCATTATTCGGAAAAACTTTCAAATCCTAGCTACATTGCAAGTGCATGTTTGGTTATTTAAGAAGTTGTGTTCTTGTTCCAAGAAAAAAAATATATAAGAAGTTGCGTTGCGTTATCACATAAATTATGAATAATAAATATCCCATACATGAGAAAATGACAGAAAAAGAATTTTAAAATTGCAGAATCTTGAATCAGATTTGTTATCAATAATTGATAAGTAATTCACAATTCATTTTATGACAAATACTCGATTCAGGATTTTACAATTTTAAAGTTATTTTTCTGTCATTTTCTCTATATATATTCACTTTATACTTCATGTGAAATATTGCAGTATGTTTAAATATATTGGGAAAATTAATCTTTTGGTCCTCAACTTTTAATTTACTTATGAATCAGTTCCTCAATTATGACTTAGTGCGCCTCAATCCTTGAACTTTTAACTCGCCTGTGAGAAATTTTTGTATAAACCTGGTTTGCCGCATCATTTATAGTTTAATTAGTTAAAATACAACAATTCATGAGCTGATTTGGCATTTTTTTAAATATTAGTTGGTATATTAATAAAATTAAAAGAAGAGAGAATGACAGAAAAATGCTTCAAACATTTGAAAATGACAGATGGGTGATTTCGCAAATCCAGAAGTTGGGAATTCCTTATCACGTTTTGACATTTCCTAATCATCTTTTGACAAAAAACCCCATCTGTCATTTCCAAATGTTTAGAGCATTTTTCTGTCATTTTCCCTTAAAAGATTTCACAAGATTTACTTTTTTGTTATTTGTGAAATCTTAATTGAGGGATTTTTTTTCTTAAGAAAAATAAAAATGTAAATTATATAAGCAGCTAACTAAGATTAATATTAGTTGAGTTGTTGTATTTTAACTGGTTAGATCATAATTAAAATAATGAACCAGGTCCACACAAAAATTTCTCCTCGCCTATTCCTTAGCTGCTCATGTTTTATTTTATTGTCTTTATGTCATCGCAAAAAAATATTCATAACACCTTTAAAATTATTTCCAACTTGAATATAATTGCTATCATTCGGATTTCTTCAATAAGCAATACTCAAATAGTAATAGACAAAATAAAGACAAAAAAATCATCTTGAATCACTAGTCACTACTACAAAATATAAATTTAAAGGCGTTAATTTTATAACACTTTTTCAAACAAACATTGAAAGAGACTTCTATTTTTTTTTAAAAACATATATATGTGGCAGTTATGGCGCTTGACCAGGAAAACGCCATAACTGCAATACCTTGTATGACACTTTCACAAAGAGTTATTTTTTTAGGAAAAAAAAAGTATACCCCTTGTATGGTGTTTGCCTAGGCAAGCGCCATACAAGAGGTTATTAAATAATATACAGTCCAATCGACTGTGGTACTCTTTTCTCTAGATACATACTAAATTCTCAAATCTCACCTCATAATAAATATTAATATTGTTTGCAGGGGAATATAAGTCCGATTGTAAGTCTTTTTTGTTTAATACAGAAGCTTTCGACGATTGGTACTATAGTTTTCTTTTTTAAGTTTAAAATCTGTCACGAATCTTAATTTGTAGTTTTATATGTGTTTATAATTTTTTTTAAGTATTTGCTTGAAGTTACAACTCTCTCTTGTTAAACTTCTTATACATTATAAGTTTTTTAATTTTTAAACTTACAAATATAATTTTAGTAGTTGTTACTTATTTAATTTACTCAATATCTTTTATTTTTAATTTACTACGCAATTTTTTTTAAATGACACTTTCTTATACACACTTGCTATGGCCCTTCCTTTAGAAACGTAATAGGAAGTGCATTTAATAAAAAAAAAAAAAAAAAAGCTCCTATCACTTCCTATGCTAATATTTCATTAGGTACCATACTACTCTCACCTCATGCCTATTTATAGAAAGCAATTGTCAAAACATGTACGTACTAGTAGATGAAAAAATTTATCTTCATCTGAAAAATCTTACTTTATTAAAATATATTTCCGACTCCTTCAATCTTTTTTATGGTATAGAGTTTTAGTTTTGTCTTGTTATTTTTATAAGATACATTGAAAGGATCAATGTTTGAAATTTTAACAACCTTTTTTTTATTTTTGCCCCATTAATTATATATTATATCACTACATTAATCATCACTCAAACAAAATTAAATCTTTTTACTACTTATTCAATATCTCTCTATACAAATAAAGGTCTTTTTGATCTTATCAAAAAATAAATAAATAAATAAAGGTCTTTTTGGAAGTTAAAATGTGTTTTACATATTTATCGCCTTTTACCAAATTTAACTACATTTTTTATCTATGTATTTTATTTAGGAAGGAAAGAGGTAATTAATAAGCTAAATTTTACTTCCTAAGAAAGCACCATAAGAAGTGATAATTTTTTTTAAAATGACACTTCATATGGCACTTCAATATATTTTTTTAAAAAAATAATATTATGTAATAAATTAAATATAAAAGATGGTATGATATATACTGGGTAATATGTTCATCTTTATCTGCTTTTGCTGAGTTTTATTTGAGTTTTTATCCTTTATTATTATGTATCCAAGTTTTGTAAACTTGGCTATTATAGCATTTTGGTTAAATATCACCAAGAAAAAATGATGATATTTAAGTTTACAAAAGTTGACTTTATTTCACTATGTTATTGTGGGTTTGAAACTTAAGGTGTCCACTATTTTTAAGCTAGTTTCTTTTCTTCCTTTTGTTTTTCATGAAGATTGAGACGTGGAATTATCTATTGCCAAAACTTCCCTTTGTTTTAAAAAAAAATCAAGAGAAGCAATGGCGCTTGCAGTTTTCCCTATCTACCATTTTTGTTTTATTTTTTTTTCTAAAATAAAGGGAAGCAATAGTACTTGCACACCTTCTGTAACACCCCAAATTTTATTTACCAAGAGTATATGGTGATTATTTTATATATTCAATGAAATGGTAAATATTTAAGGCCAAAGGAATTAAATATTAAAAATTGAAAGTTGAATAGTGTTTTCAGTGAAATCGCCTACGAGATAGTGAGTTTGTCATGTGGTTTTGGAAGACCAAATGATGAGCCAAAATTATGAAATTTTACAAGGTGAAAGTAGACATCCCAAGCTTTAATTTGATAGGTCATATAAATCATTTGAAGCTATTTGCAAAAAGATATGAATTTTTGAAGTTAGTCCAGAAAATCTGGAAAGTCTCTGGAGCTACGGTCAAAGAAATGAAATCTGGGAATGATATGCTTCCATATGGAGCTTGAGTTCGTATGTTTTAAATTTAATTGATAAGTGTCTAAGCTAATTGATTTTTAGTGATTTTAATTCGTTGTGTGCATAATTATTTATGTAGTATTATCAAGATCAACGTTTTGCCCATTTGATTGACCAACAAGTGGATACAATCATTGAGGAATGGTGTGAATATATGGTCAATCAATTAATTAATATTTCGATACGTAGGTTGTTTCTTGCCTTGTTTATTCACTTAAAATTCGTTATACATTACAAATTTTGTAATTAAATATATTTATTAGATTTATGAATTAATTTTTTGTTTTGAGTTATTTCATTTTACTGTAGATTGTATTTGTAAATTACTGTAGATTTAGACAGTAAATAAAGAGGGTTTCACTAGAAAAAGGAAATAATTACGCAAAATTATTTTTGTTTAAAAAAAAAGACCTCTTATGGCGCTTCATTAGGAAGGGCCATAGAAAGTCATGCACTCCCTATGCATGCTTCCATTGGAAGCGACATACACTTCCTATGGCCTTCCTAATGAAGCGCCATAGGAGGCTATTAAAAAAAAAAGAAATAAGCTATGACGTTTCTATAGATTCAAGAAGTGTCATAATTTGTTTTTATGGCCCTGGAAGCTATAACACTTCTTAAATACCATAGTATTCTTAAAAAGAAATGTCATATATTGTATTTTTTGTAGTATTGAATTTAATTTAGATCTCTTCAGTTATATCCATTAGATTATGATATGATGATATTAGAATATATGCCCCTATTTATTTTTAAGAAAAACAAATTTATAACCTCTTCTCAACATATACCAATAGATCACGCTACTACATATTTAGGTAGATATATAACCCTTAATAAATAACGGTTATAATGAATAAATGTCATATATGTCAAGGCGGAGGTCGCACAAGAATATATAATAATCAAATATGTGCACCGTCATATATTGAGAAGAGAAATTCACGAAAATACAAAAATAATGGTTATAGTTAATAACAGTTATTTATTTAATGATAAATATGGTGATTCTTATGAAACAACCGCCATATAATACTTACAAACAATTCATCTTTCAACATTATATCAGTAAAAAAAAAACATAATGATTATAGTAATTAACCATAAAGTATGATTATAAATATGAAATATTATTCGATATATTGTCTAATAATATATCATATTTATACTTTTAAGATAAATACAAAATGTTAAGATATAATTATATATAATAATATCTCATATTTATACTTTTAAGATAAATATAATATGTTAAGATATTAATATAATATATATTCGCTATTAATATCTTAAGGAGGCGGGAAAGGTGGGATTTTGGGAAAAAAAATTATTTGACAATACTTAACAGTTCTTCATAAAGAACTATTATGTATTCTTTAAAAATACTTAACAAATATCAATGAAAATCGTTATATATAAGAAGGCAGGATTTTAAAAAAAATTTATTTCACAATATTTGAAAATTTATTCACAAAGAACTATTATATATTCTTTAAAATTATCTAATGGTTAAAAATAATAACCATCATATATAAGAAGAAGGTATTTTGAAAAATGTCAGATATAAGGAGACGTAAATCTATAAAAAAGTTATTTGATAATATATTACGATTCTTCATAAAAAAACTATTAAGTATGATTTAATTAAAAAGGTGAGATTCTGAAAGAAAAAATATTTGACAATATATTACCGTTCTTTATAAAAAACTGTTAAGTATCTTATAATATAAAAAAATATTTGATAATACATTATTATTCTTCATAAAGAATCGTTAAATAATATAACAATAAATTAATATATTATTTATTGATATATTAATTAATATTATGGACAATATATTACGGTTCTTTACAAAGAACCGTTAAGTATTCTTTTATCTAAAAAGGCGAGATTATGAAAATATCAAATATAAGGAGGCGGGATTTTAAAATAAAGTTTATTTGACACAACTCTTTCAATTCCTTCTTAAATGTTTTTGAGTTTCCCAAATGAATCTCATACTCTTCTTTCCATGGTTTTTGCTCTGCCACGGTGGGTTCCGTCCTCTATCACTAACATGAATCTTCACTCTGTAGCTATTTCCTCTCGTTATTATTCCTCAGGTAAGCTTTCATTTTTTTCAATTAATGTTTTTATTTTCATTTTATCTTTTCATAAATAGAGCTCACTAGTTGAGGCTCAAGGTCACCAGATTATCTAGGAAGAAGAATCATAGACAAAAAACAATATCTAATTGTTGATTATGGCTGTTAGTTTGAAGATAAAAACAGAGAAAAAACATTGGAGAAAACTAGAGAGCATAAAAAAACAGAGGTAAAATTCAAAATTTTAATTATTGTTTTATTGCTGAATTTTTTTATTATTATTTTATTTCCTTGAAATAATTCTGATTATACTATATTATATAGACTAAAATCAATATATTTTTTTCTCCTAATTTTTAGTTGCTTATTGAATCACAATCTACTTGAATGTTCACCTTCTCACATTTTTAACAGGTTTGTTGAAATTAGATTTGTTGAATCAGATTCGAGATTTGCTTAAGTTTTAATATTTGCCAATTTTAATATATACAGATGTATATTCTAATTTTCATATTTATATTATCCTTTTGCAGTTACTAGAATTTTGAAGTAGAGCTGGTAATATAGGTTGAGACCGTGGGCCGAACCCATATGGTCCCAACCCATAACGGGTTGGGTTCTGAAAATTTGGGACCATTTGGGAGCGGTTTTTTTAGGCCCGAACCCATATGGTCCTAAACCCGTGAAGGGTTAAACCACCGGGTTGGCGGGTCAGCCCATAGTTTTTTTATATATAAACCAAGAGGCAAGAGCTAAGAGACTAAGTGTCAAGGCCCAGTCTAGTACTCCACCATTCAGTCCAGTCCAGGCGTCCACTCCTCAGTCCTCACCTGACCTCACTACCCACTACAAAAAAAATGAAAATTAGCGACGGAATTTCATTCCGTCGCTAATCCGTCCCTAATCCCTCACAAATTCTGTCACTAAAATTAGCGACGGAATTTAGCAACGGAATATTTCCGTCCCTAAATTAGCGACGGAATCAATTTCCGTCGTTAAATTCCGTCCCTAATCCGTCTCTAATTCCGTCCCTAAAATTAGCGACGGAATTTTTCCGTAACTAAATTAGCGACGGAATAGAGACAGAATCATATTCCGTCACTAAATTCCGTCCCTAATCCGTCTCTAATTCCGTCATTAAAAATTAGCGACGGAAATTAGCGACGGAATTTTTCCGTCGCTAATTTAGCGACGGAATAGAGATGGAATTACATTCCGTCTCTAAATTCCGTCCCTAATCCGTCTCTAATTCCGTCATTAAAAATTAGCGACGGAAATTAGCGACGGAATTTTTCCGTCCCTAATTTCCGTCTCTAATCCGTCTCTAATTTCCGTCACAAATAATTAATTTTTTCAATAATTATATTTTTTTTAAAATTATAAATTTATAATACAAATATTAAAATAAATAAATAAAATAATTAATTCAAATTTATTTTTGAAATTGAAATTATAATATAATATATTTGAATTTTTAATAATATATTATATACAAATAAAAACATTTTATAAATGCAAAAAAAAATAAAATATATCATAAAATGAATAAAAAAGATATTAATATTAAAAATTTAGGTAGAAAAAATACATAAAATAAAATAAGAAAACTAAATTCAAATATTTAATAATAGATTAAATTTTGTATTTCTAATTTTGTTCACAAAGAAATATATATATATATATATATATATATATGATTTTGCATTTAAATTACACAGGTTCTTCTTAGCTCAACTGGTAAAGGCACTGGCACACGCGTGGGAGGTCAAGGCTTCGAATCCCAACTTAGTCACAAAATGCAACCAATTTGTGACTTGGACACATGGCGCGCGATGGAGGATGACATGTGGCCCACGCTGGAGGGTGACACGTGGCGGTAGAGCTGGACACGTGGAGGGCGAAGGCGAGGCGGCAGCGGCTGACGGGGACACGTGGCCGGCGGTGGGTACACGTGGCGGCCGTCGGCGAGGGACATGTGGAGGTTCATTGTGAGGACATGTGGCAATTTAAATTATATAAAAAAATATTTTGAGACGGATTAGAGACGGAAATTCCGTCGCTAATTAGAGACGGAAAATTCCGTCGCTAAATTCCGTCTCTAATTAGAGACGGAATTTAGCGACGGAATTTTCCGTCTCTAATTTAGCGACGGAAAATTCCGTCACTAATTAGTGAATTCCGTCTCTAATTAGAGACGGAATTTAGCGACGGAATTTTCCGTCTCTAATTTAGCGACGGAATCTCCGTCGCTAATCCGTCTCTAATTTGCGACGGAATTTAAAATTCCGTCCCTAATTAATTAGTAACGGCCTTTTTACCGACGGAACAAATTCCGTCGCTAATTCCGTCTCTAATTTGTTTCCGTCGCTAATCTGTCGCTAATTTCCGTCGCTAAACTAATTAGTGACGGAAATTCCGTCGCTAAATTCCGTCGCTAATCCGATGATTTTTTGTAGTGACCTTGATTAGCCAATTTCAGTCTCTCTTTTTTGCTTAAAAGTCAATTTCAATCTTTCACGCTCTCAGTCTCAGTAATCTAATCCCTAGTTCCCTACCATTTTGGTACCCCCGTCGCCCATCCCCATTTCCCGACTGGCCGAGTACCTGAGTCCCCAAGGGCAGACTATCAAGTTGTGCCTCTGTACACCACCGAGAGGAGTCGACACTCGACAGTGAAGCTCAAATCTCAGTGCTCAACCTCTCACTCTTTCAACTCACAGTCTCACATTCAGATCTCAGTGCTCAATCTCTCCTTCCAGCTCGTCGATAGCTCGGGTGAAGTCGACAGTGAAGACGACGGTTTGGTGATTTCCGATGACGGTGGTTTCAAGAAGTCCTTCGTTCTTCACTCAGCAAGTGCCTTTTCTTCTCCTATACCTTTGTTCCTTTATAATAATCTGTAGTCGAAAGAGTAACTTTTAATTACAAAAACATTGTGATATTTGATAACTTGCTATGTACAAGCCCTTATCTGTACGTGTAATTGGATGCTTGGTTTCCCAGCGGAAGATGTTATTGATGATGGTAATATAATTATATTTACTCATTTATCTCAATGTCATTTACTCGTTTATTTAAAATTAGCATAATATTATCTTTTACTTTGTTTTATACTTTTATTATCTGTGGCAGTGGCGGATTTATTTTTGCAAAAGCAAAGTGATCGAATTCAAGATACGACTTCACATCATGCTTTAAATTGAAACACCTTCAATATTAACTAATCATTGATTATTGTTAAGTTATACTGATGTCTTGTGAATTTATATTTATTTTGTAATGTATGGACTTGTGATGAATGTTTAATTTGTAATGTATTTTTAGTTTTGTTATAGTTTATGTGTGTAGAAAAAATAAACTTAGTATATTGTTAAAAAAATTGAAAAACAAATATGGGTTGACCTGCCAACCCAGCGGTTATATGTTTAGCCAACCCATATTGATGCGGTCCTTTTGAGCTTGAACCCATAAGGTCCCAACCCGTGGCGGGTTAGCCCGAACCCACCGGGCCAGACCATATTACCACCTCTACTTTGAAGTACTGATACGTGGTCAACAATCTGCAACAAACTATTGAAGAATATTGTAGAATTTTTTTAATAGATTTTCTTTTAGAATTCAAAAAATTATAAGATAAAGTTCTAGAGTGTTTAAGTGATTAATTTCTTTTAAATTGTATGATATTTATCTATAATATATTGAATCTTGAATACTATAAATAAATTTTTTGTTTAATAATATTATTTTATTGTTATCAATGATTATATTGTGTTTAATATAATAAATATTAACAATAAAAACAAATAATAACAGATAACCATGTATAATAAAAAAATAAAGCCAATACATTACGGTTATTAACAAATAACCGTTATATATGCCCTTAACATATATTACGCTTCAGAACTGAGCATATATAGTGCCCGTATATATGACGATTCGAAACCATAATTTATAACCAATAATAATTGTCATATATCAACAATTCAATCTAGGGTTGAGAAATGGGCTATATGGGCCGCCCAATGGTCTGCCCACCACCCGCCCATTTATTTTACAATAGCTTATGCCCGGCAAAAAGCCCGTTTATACCCGTGGCAAATGGGCTGGGCTCATGTGGGTTAGAATGGGCATGGGCTGCCCATTAGTACATTTTTTCTAAACATTGTACTTCTACCTTATTTTTTTGTTGTTACTAATTTTTCAATATAAATTACTAAAAACACTAATAATTATTAAAACATCATAATGCTCATTATTCCTCATAAGATAATTTATTTAATAATTTAATTAATCCTTAATTGATCATTGATAAAATCTTTAGAGTAAGAGCAATTTATAATATTATATATAGAATTATAGCTTATATATGAAAGCTCTATATCATAATCATGATTCTGATTTATGAAACATGCTTATAATATATAATCATTGATTCATGAGATATATATAATTATATCATTTAACTCGTTTGGAAATTTGTTCTTTAGGATTACATTATCTCTTATACTTAAATAAATATTATATATAATATTATATTATAAATATTATATTTTGGAAAAAATATTATATATTTATACTTAAATAAATATTATATATATACACATAAATGGGCTGACAATACATGGGCAATCCGAGGGTGTGCCAGTGGCTCGTTCTGTTTAGTGCACACGCTCGCCCATTTAAGGCTGCCCGTTATGGGCTTTTATTAGGCGGGCCAAAATAGGCAATTTTGTATTGGGTATGGGCGGACTCACTGGGCCATAGGCAATATGCTCAATCCTAGTTCAATCTGTAGTAGTGTCACAATCTAATTCTTCTAGTTTTGTTTGTTTATTTTATGAATTCTCTTCTGATTGAATTTAGTAAAATATAATAGGATTAAGAAATTTTGGGTTAGAAATCTAAAGGACAATTTTCTGTGTGTTTGGTATTGCTTATTTTTCAAGAATAAGTATTTATTATAAAACTCCTTTCACATACTTACCTTGTATACCGTAAATCACGATTTATAAATACATATTACCTAAAAATAAGTTATCTCAAACGAACACAAATGTAAAATATATTACACAACATTCAACTTTCAAGAGACGTGTGAAAGAAGAAGCACAATTGTCAATAGAGCTTTTAGATATTTTCAATAGAGCTGTCAATTAAGTTGTTTTACTTTTATTTTCTATATAATTTTATTATTTAAAAGGAATCATTTTGTATTTGGTAGATTATTGGAAATATTTAATCTATCTTTTAGATATTTTGAATCATTCAGAAGGATCAAGGAAAAGAAACATTTATCAATAAGAATCTTAAAATTATAATTATTTTCAAGGTTCAAAAGTTAAAATATAAATTTTTAATTACAAAATTAACCTTGACTAAATTCCTTACATTTTCCCTAACCTCAACTATTTGGGGATTGGCTAACGGTTAGTTATCTAATTTGATGATACCTCCATGTATAGAAAAATATCAAATAGTTGAGTTGCTGTTAGAAAAAATGTAAGGAGTTTTGTTAGGGTTAAATTTATAATTGAAATTTTCTATTTTCATTTTCCGTCCTTTAAAATAATTACAATTTTTAAGATCCAATCTTATCAATAAATATTTTGTTTCCTTTAAGTCCTTTCCCCTAATTTTCTCCCTTGGGTGGCATAGGATGTATGCATAATGTATAAGGAAATATATTCATGGGGGCCTTTACGTTTCACGCACATATGTGGGACAGTCTCACTGCAGAATTATGGGCAACTTTACTTGGTTTGAAATTCGCACTGCTTTGAGTTGGAGGAAATTTTAGATCCGCGCGTTCGCTTCAGTGCGAAAATTTTCCCTTCGCTAGGGTTTCCTTCCCTCCAATAGGATGAGCGTGCCAACTAATGGTAGACAACTGCAGGTTGAGTGGCGAATGCTCTTCCATCTTAGCAGGGTTTTCTCTCCCCTTCCTGTGGAGTTTATTGGAAGGCTCCCACTGTCGTGCCGGTAGATGTGCTGATTGGGAGGGAGTCCTGTGACAACAATGCGCGAGAGTGTAAGGCGAATGGATATGAGGAGGTGTTCAAACCTAAGACGCCTTTTGCACCATCCGATGAGGACCTCCGATGGTTGACCCTATGGCCTCCAAGGTGGCTGGAAGAGTTGAAGCGATGGATCTCCCTCTCATTAAATGTGAGGATGATATTGACTAAGGATTTGAGGGGCGAGAGGAGGGGTCGTTCGATAGATAGGAGCAGATTTGTGGCGGGGATGTGGCACACAGGACATCAGAGCTCCAAGGTCACACAAGGCCGAGCCATGGAGGTGGAGTGCTTCTCCACCAGCGAGTTCTTAGGCGAAGGCAAAGGGAAGAAGAATCAATGGATAAGTGGGAAATGGGGCTTTTCAATCGCTCTAAGGAAATCAAAGGTGCTCAAACAACCACAATTAAACGTATTAATTTTGCAATCGTTGGCCTATGAGGTGAGTGGCTTTCTAATGAATCGTTCCTTTCCTACTATTGAGATTTAGCGATGACTGGTTGGAGGTAGTCGTATGTGGTAGAGAGGTATTGCATTTACTGGATATTCTGTCTGAGGAATATGCAATAGATAGGCAATTGAATATCAGTTTTCCAGGCTTGATTAGTATGAGTATGATTGTATGCGTTGTTCATCTTTGGTTCATCGTGTGCCTACTCAGTGTGTGGAGTAACATTGTTCATTATAAGACTAGACATGGGCATGTTCAATGTGTATGCTATTATTGCTCATCCTCTAGTTGGAGTTGGTTTTCCTTTTGCTATTGTCTATTTGATTGTGCATTCTCTGATAAAAGGTTGAATGTTGTTATCCTTGAGTGCATCTTTAGGTCAAGGAATTTGGTTAGGAACCTCTCTTGCAAGTGCGTTCCCAGGGAAGCAGACTTGGTAATCGGGAGGATTACCAAAGCTTCATTAGAAAAGTCTTGCCATTGTGTTTGGGCATTTCGACCTTCGTCCCATTTGCAGGCCTACTATACGAATGGAGTGGATGAAGTCTTATCTCTAGTATTACGATCTGGCTGCATTAAAGAATACTTATATAGTTATTTCTCTAGTTTGTTAGCTAGATGTTGGGATTTATTTTCTCAATTAGTGTAGTTTGTTTAATTTCTCATTTAGTGTGTTTGTTGGTTGTAACTTATGTGACATTGTAACTTAGTTGAATTTAATACTATTAGCTTGTTGCTGGCCAAAAAAAAACAAGAGAGAAATTCGCAGTGCTTAACAAGGGATTCTAGGATAGTGTAGGTTTCTGTTGTTTTTAATTTTGTTTTGTAACTTTGTATTAAGTTAATGGTATTCAGTTTCCATAAAAAAAAAAACAAAAAATCGCATGGGATATGGATGTGAGGCAAGCAATCCTTCAATCTGATGCATATACATATATATACATACACACACACGATATTTCCTTTCTCATGCGCCAATCTGCCCCACCAAATCTATCTTCTAATATTTCCTGTAAAATAAAATAGGATATGAGTTAATCTAGTAAGATCAATTTTAACAAGGATATGAAAAGCTTTTACAGCAAAATTCCCTTTTTCATCTATAATTGATTAAGAGAAGAAAAATATATATAAGATAAATTAAATAGGAGCAAAGGCACTTGCTACACGAAGGGCCATGCTACTTGCTTGCTATATATTGAAAGGTTGATCAGCCAAAACCCCTTGGAGGAAAATTGTCATTCACCACTTTCCAATAGCCCAATACATACAATCGAGTCTTTAAATGGACAAAATTTTTAAAATATTTTTAAATTATATTTTTTTAAATCTTTTTCTTGAGAAGTATTTACAGGTGTTTTCCTATCCTTGATAGGGTATTTTTAGGTTACAGAAGTTTGATCAACTATTTGTGGAATAGCTAAAGATAAAAACAAGATGTTAATTTGGATCAAAATAAACACGGATACAAGTCCAAAACATGTGAGACTGCATTGTAATATGTATAGGCCCAATTACTTTGCAGATGTAAACTTATATTAGGGTTTTTAATTTATGAATAATGATTTGTACCCAAAAAAATTTATGAATAATGACCGTTCATTGAACGTTCCAGTGAAATTAAGCATAAAATACAAATTTCAGTTTTATTTTTCGTATACCAAATCCTGATTCTGATGGGAAAATTGCTGAAAATTACTGAATTTATCATTAGTAAATGTTTTCTATTTAGCATATAGTTAAAGATATGTTGTATAGAACCGTTAAACTTAGATTCTGAAATTTATTCTAAAATAAATTTCAGGTACTTTGAGCAATAAATTCTACGGAATTGGTTATAGTCCTCTACTCTTCTCGTTCTCTTCCCGCATTACTCATCTGAGCTTTTAAATTAAAATTTAAGCGGTTCATATTTAATGTTTATAAAAATATTTTAAAAAATCAAATTATTAAAAAATAATTAAATAAATTCAAATTTTCTAAATTTTAGTCATGTTAATTTAAAAGCGGGAAAAAAAGGTCATGTTAATTTAAACATGTAATAAAAAATATTTAAAAATAATATTTTTATGAAACATTAAATCCGAACTGATCATATTTTAATCTAAAGGCTGAGATGAGTAGTAGAAAGGGAAGAGGATGGGAAAAGGACAGGAAAAGCAGAGGACCGTAGCCAATCCCAAATTCTACATTTTTTTGACTATTTTCCCTTTTCTAATAAACATACTCTTTAAGAGACATATTTGAGGGGTTAATCTTGATCCTAAATATAAGAGATAATTTTTATATTTATCAATATTTTTTTAATTTATCCCTATTGATGCTCATTTAACAGTAATTAAGAAGGAGAATAAATGAGGGAATTAAGAAAGATATCTAGAGTGTTTTAAAAAATATATACCATATTAAATAACTCAACTAACTTCCTTAATCTAATCAAATTAGATAAATATATTTTATATTAAGAATTAAAAAAAGTAAAACTTTTGGATGGAGATGATAAACGACATCACCTAAGTGTGAAAATAGGTTGGAACTTGGTTAAGCCTGGCCTCTTTTGCAAAGAGGCCATGTCTCAGCCTATTTAATTAGAAGCATCTTAAAGTTAATAGGTCTGTTAATTTAAAGCCTGGACTGAAAGCCTACATGCTAGCTTTGATTAATCTTATAGATCTATTTATATATATATATATATATATATATATATAATATAGGTTGTAAAATTACTTTGAAATTTTAGGGTTTATTTGACCTGTAAAATGTTTTAATGTAGGTTTAATAGCTCAAAGCCCACTTACAGCCTCCAGGGCCTAATATATTATGCATTTTTAAAGACCTACATTACAAGTAAATATTTCAAATGCTCAAATTTGAGTATAAAAAAAAACCTACATTTAAGTTCAAGTTTTATAACCCTTATAGATACATGCCTATTTAACTAAAGTTTAGCATGATCTGACTTATGTTTACCCCTAGCCTCACTTAGTAAGAAAGAGAACACACGTTTAAGTCGTGAGAAATGCACTTGTTAGAAAATACAAAAACTTTATTACACTCTAAATCTTAAAAGGGATTACTCTCAAGTCCAAAGTAATTTGGAATACTCTTGATAAAACAAAAAAAAAATATTAAATCTCAACTAGCTATTATATACAGACAAGTTAATTAGGTTTTAAGCATTATAAAGCTCAATTGGGGATAGTTCTCATCATGCAATTTTTTTCACTTATAAGGTTTAAGTCATTTACCTTACTTAAAGAGATCGAATCCCTTTTATTTAATCAAACAATTATTGTTTATACAATTTTGGCACAAGGCCACTGGTTTGGCCTTCTTTTTTCTTAGACAGACTTGATTTTTGAATTTTTTTTAACGTAATCATCTTCTACACCAATTTTATTTGTAACGATCGGGATTAAAAGATTTGATGTAATTAGGCTTTACATTATCAAACCGATAGATGACCATGTAAACAAATAAAATTCCAAACATACATATATAACCTTTTTTTTCCGGCACATGCATGCATGAATAATAACCTTTGAATTACTACAATACAACCAAGCGGAACCTTTGAATTATAAAAAATGATGTAATTAAATATCTTAGAGCGCACAAGCATAAACTAATCGTGCCACAGAACTTATAATAACATATATAACACATACTTCTCTATATAAATACATATAGATTTTAGGGTTTCATGACATGATAACAACACATACCTGATGATAACAAAGGACTAAAGGTCAAAATAGTAGTGATGGATTATTTAGGATACATATATTCATGAGATTATGCCATCAAAACTCTCTCCATATATATAAAGTGAAGGTAATTAATTAATTAGGGATGAGCTTGGAAGGAGGCTTAGTGAGAGTTGGAGAAGGATCGTATCTTCCATCATAGTCTCTTGCATTTGCCCTTAGCAGCCTCTCATGTATCACGCTCTCTTCCTCCTTTCCCACCTCCTACACCAAATATATATATAATTCAATCCCATTAGTTCTAATTATTATATATATATATATATGCTTCAAATCTTCACTATTGAACTAAATTCTCTTCACAGCTATACAAATAGCATCGGTAGCTCATGGTTTATGCGCTATACTATTAGGTGCCACGCCTCAAAAGTGTGGGATATATATATATATATGATCATTGTGTGCTGTGTGAGAGAGTGTGTCACAAAAAATATCCTTGATAATTAATCATTTAAAAAGACTGTCTTTTTATTTTAAACGTCACGGTAAGTGTTAATAAGAGGTTGTTGATGATGATGAAAGCAAATTAGTTATATTTTGTGGGTTTTCTTCTTCATTTGTTGAACCACAAACATATAAGAAACTATGACGATGGAGACCGAAAATAACTGATTAATAATAATATTTAATATAATTATGCAGTTCAGACACACTTAATTACCTCTTCTTGAAGAACATCCACATCTGCAGCCAACTTACTGACAAACTTTGTTCTTCGACCTGCAACTCCTTGAACCACAACAAAGCTGCGACCTTATATATATTTGTATATATATCGTTTACGAATGAAACATACATACATCTATATATATTCACATATATCAAAGTATCAGAGAATCAACAAAGTTCATCACATGTGCTCTGCACTACTTATGCATAGAAAGAAGCAAATGATCAAAAGATGGAATATAATCAAACTCGAACTCCTAATATATGCACATTAAAATTTAATTATTTTCCACATGCAAGCACTTAGTAAAAAGCTACCAATCTCTGACAAGTTGACTAGGGTTTGGCACCAAATAGTCTTCAAGAGACAAAACCTAGGAAAAAAAACACACAGACGCGCACGAACCTGCAAAAGAAGCAGTGAAAAGTGACACTGAAATGAGCAGAAAGATGGTGAACTTCTTGAGCAGCACTAGAGTACCCATTAATATTATCTCTCAGAAAAAAACCTAACCAGAGCCCAAGTTACGATATATGATATGCTTCAGTGTCTGTATTATAAATTTGGCTGGAGATATGGTGATGATGGTGTGTTGTCGAAGAAAGAATTGAAGAAATTGACAGTTATAATAAAGAAATGAAGCTTTTTCGTTCTCTTAGGCAATGATTCAAACACAAAAAAGGTAAAAGGAGACTACTTTCTCTTTGTTGGGGCACTAAGTCTATGAAGTTAGTGGAAAGCCATCAAGTTAATTAATCCATTAATTTATTAATTATATGACCATAGTTGAAATCTGACTCTTAGTGGAGAATTATTGGAGTTTGCTCTATGCGTGCTTTACAACAAAATTATATTTTCCAGCATACCTAACTCATTTTATATTAATTTAATTTTGTCCCAAACAACTTTCGCTAATTTGAAATATCCCTGAAGGCGAATTAATTAACTAATTGATTGATCCGATTGCTTTACTTCTCATCACGATTTAAGAACAGAAAATTCTATGGTGATTAAACCTCATAATAATAAACAATACATAAATATAGCTAAATCAAACATTTAAGGGAAAATTTCAGTTAGCTCCATAGGAGAGAGTTTATTTCAGTGAACCAAAAGATTTTGAAACTTCATTATATCCCTTTGGGTCAAAATAAAATTAAGTTTTGTAGGTGAAAAGACAATTGTCCTTACTTTATTTTTTGAATCCCCCTTATTTAATTTGTCTTTGAATGCCCTAATTTGTCTTATGAATTCCTTTATTTGTCTTGTGAATAACCAAAATATTTTGAACTCTTGGTTCTTTTGAATCCCTTTATTTGTCATGTGAATGGTCAAAATATTCTTGTTAACTCCCTAATTTCTTTTTAACCCCTTTATTTGTCTTGTTAATATCCTTATTTGTCTTGTAAACACTTTTTAAAAAAATAAAGCAAGAGCATCATTTTCTTTTCACCCACAAAATTTAATTTCATTTTTATCCAAGAGGATGTAGTGAAGTTTCAGAATCTTTTAAGGGTTGATTGAAATTAAGTCTCTTCAATGGGGATTAAGTGAAATTTTCCCAACATTAATTTCTAATCATTTATATACATATTCATGAATTTTTAACCAAAATTTATTCTTAAATAGTTACACGCTGACACACTTCTATACCTGATTATTGTTTTTATCACGAAAATTCTTTTTTTTTATACATTATCACAAAAATTCCCCAAATAAGTTACTGAATTAATTAATTATTTATATCTCAGGTAATTCAATTTTTTTTTTTTTTGTATCTATGTGGGTTTGAATTTTTTTTATAGCTCACAATTGTATTCTTCAATTGGAAACACCCATGTTCGAGGCATTGTTGATACCAAATGTGGGCACTTCTCTCAAAAAGAATTCAAACACTTATTCATTATATTGAGAGGGACAAGTTCTTTCTGTTAGACTCAACCCAGTTGATTTAGTGGGTTTGAATTATATATTCATCAAATATATATATATATATATACACACACATATAAATGAATAATTGTCCACAATTGACTCACTCAACCTAGATATTAAATTTTTTATAATCTAATTAGAAGCCTAATTAAATTATCTATCATATGGATAGGGGTGAGATGAAGGGAAATACTCCCTCCGATCCTATTTATAAGCAACTTTCCTCTTAATTATACAAAACGAACTGATAGTTAAAAATAATAAATGTGTCAAAAATGCCATATTTTTTCCTTATATGTCCCTATTTATGAAAAGAGTATAGGTGAAAGAATAGATAAAAAGTATGAGAGATAACTCTTGGTGTGTGTGATAATTAATTATAAATATATGTATTTAATAAGAGTAAAATAGGAAAAAGAAGCTTAAATTTCTATACACAAAATGAAAGTTGCTTATAAAAGAAACCAACTCCATGAGAGAAAAAGTTACTTATAAATAAGACCGGAGGGAGCAAATAGGTAAGGGCATGCATGGTTAGGCTCAAAAAGAGACAACGTAGGATTGGATGGACATATTATAGTAATATTTGGGAATGACTTGTGGTTTCAATAATCCCAAAAACAGGGACAGCGAATGAAAAGACATTGGTGGATGATCAAGAGGAGCACCGCGTGAGGTTTAACAATTAAATTGTATATTAATTATGAGTATGTGCTCTTTATCTTTTACCCCTTTTTTCTGCTAAAAGTGGTTTTGTGATCCATGTTCAGCTCCATCTCGTACTTGAACAAGCGTTATTCTCTCTCTCTCTCTATATATATATAGTATACCAACTCAATCATTAATAATTAACTTGATCATCTTCAAACCACTTTAACACTAGTCTTACACTAATTATGCTTCCATCAAACTGTCAGGATCATAGTGCAGAGAGATATGATAGATTGCAAACCGAATTTCTTATATGTATAATAATGAATCAGATAAGAATGAAATTGATGTAATAATCGCAGTACCATATGCAGTTAAATTTTATTTCTTTCTTAATGTTATTTTTCCTAAATATATGAATTATCTCATGAATGGAGAGAGCTAGGAAGATCAGATATTGTGATTTTTTGTATATATTCACTGTTTGGAAGTCCACCACGACAAGAGTAATGGAAGTGCTGCTCCCATGGACACAGTAAAGTTCGACAGTAATGTTGGAAAAGAGAGACACGAAAAGATAGCATTCAGACAATCAACGATGTTTGTGTGCGTGTGTGTTTATAAGAATTAATGTACTCGAAGATGTAAAGAGAGGTTGGCCTTATCTATTAGAAGTAACAATATTGTAAAAGTGAAATTTAGATTTGCGAATCTCTGAAACTGTGTAGTTATATACTCGCTCCGGTTCTTATCTAAAAGTCTCATAAAAAGAACTAAGAATATCTTTTATAAGATGTCTTATAAAGGGGAATGGAGGGAGTATGTGTGTGTCTGTGTATGATGTTCTAACTGGTGAATCTGTTACACGGTACACAACAAACATCATCCCATGCAGTCCAACAATTAATTAGTACCATGATTACAAGTCCTTCATGTCATTTATTTCTGTACAATAGAGCAAAGAAAGTGACGTGAACCTGAAGCGCAATTTCGTCACTTTGTATGAGATGACTCAAGTGAAGGAATGTCCAAAACAAAAGATGCATATTCAAGAAGTTAAATCATGTTTCTGGAATCCAAAACACCATATTAAATGCTTGAAACATAAACATACACTTGGAGGAGGCAAGTTGAGCCATAGTCTTACATATTTAGGTTTAAATGTACGTTCTAACTTGCCCTGGCAAATCATGAACATGAATAATGATTGAAGCTTCTTAATGGGCTAGGTTTGCTGAGAGTTTCAAGAAGCATTAATTACTTGAATAGTTCAACCCGAGTCTGTTTAATTTAATTTTTCAATCTATTTTATTATTTTCGTTTTTTAATAAGGCTAAATGCAAAGAGCCATTAATAAGTTTTTTAAATGTCATTTAATCATTAAAGTCATTAGTACTTATATATTAGTTATTAGGAATATCCTATTAAACCCATAATCTTATTTAATCCATATAATAGTCAGATTGTCATCTATGATCCGATATATTCATCATCCCATTATATTAGATTACCTTAATCTTTTCCAATCCTTGAAAAAACCCTATTTTCCAATATCTTTTATTCATTAACCCCATAAACATTTTTTCAGCAATTAGATTATTTAAATAATCTAATTAAAATATTTTGCCAAATATCTGCACCATATCCTTCATTATTTATCTATATCATTTGGGCTATTGGGATTAGATTATTATTTCTCAAGAGTCCTACTTAGAGTCATCAGCCTTATTGGGTTATAAATATCCCTCTCATGTTATTTTCAATTCAGCTTTTTTAGCTGGCATTGCTTGTTCTTCGGTGTTCTGGATTGAATACCATGTGGTTATTCAAGTAATAGGTGTATGGCGCTTCCGCATCATAAGGCTTGACTTTTCAAATTAAATTCCATGCGATCTATATTTAGAAATTAAAAAATTTTGGAACCATCATAATCGATATAATCAGTCAACATGTGAAATTTTAAGCAAGATATACCATTCTCATCAAAATATATTTATATAAAGCTCAAACTGGTCCATCTAATGTAAGAGGTGCTAGCTATGGTATTGGCAAGATATCATTCTGATAATTTATTAGGACTGTTTGGCATCACTAATTCGGTACTTGGTATCTGTACCCCACTTTTTGGATATGATGTCGATCTTCTTTGTGATTGCTTAAACTTTATAATGGTTTACTTTTTCACATTGTACTCCACATTGTTACTTTGTGATTGCTCTTCGTCCATTGGGATTTCTTCTAAACCATTATTAATGAGGCATTCGGTTTCTATCCTTTTTAGGGGTTAACTTGACTCAATTCAACCAAAAATTGATTATCTAACTTTTCTAGAATAATTGAAAGCCTTATCTTCCTTTTACCAATTCAGGTTGGCGTAAATGGTATCACTTAATACATATATATAAGTCACTTGTAACTCATTCTTGCAAACCGAGAAAAGCATCAAATACATTTTTTCATGTTTTCCCTTATTTATGAAAGAATGCACATTTTCTCTCTCGTTCCTTTATCACTTTACATTTACCAAGGTATTAAAACTCGGACCAGGCATTGAACCAGTCGGAGTACTGGGTTAAGGGTCAGACTGAGACCAAACCGGAGCTAAACCGGTGAGAAATTAAAAATTTTAGACTTATAGTATGAAATTCTAAAGGAAAAATTTAAAAAAAAAAAATTTAAAAAAAATACAAACCCGGACCGGACCGGCTTACCAGCCGATTCACCGGTCCGGGTTCAATAACCCTGACATTTACACACCCCCCCTCTCTCTCTCATCTCTCCTTCATGTGCCCAGCTAATAGTCAATAGGAATAAAATTGGCAAAACCCCCCATTTACCCTACAAATAATTTATATTTTGAACAAAACTTTTTAGGTATAAGTGACTTATATATGGTTACCGAGTGATATATATAAGTCTCTCATCACTTAAATAGTTAGGGGTTTCAATTTCAACTCTTGTATCTGTTGCAACCTAGTTGGGACATACGACTACGGGTATCTATCATTTGCTTTCAGTACCCCAATAGAAATGAACATCTACTGTCAATAGAATATATATATATATATATATATTTCTGTTGCCTCACAAGAAAGTTCTAGTTAATTTGCGTTCTTTTATTTTAAGAAAGTTCAGTTTTTCATCTCCCTTTTGCAATAACTTTGTTATATCAAGTAAATAAGTGCTCGGGAGATTATTTTTTGGCCAACAAGTACTGGTGGAAGGTTTGAGCTCTTGAGGTGTGAATATTCTGATTAAGAGCCAACAAAAGATTTACTAATTGAACATGAGAGATTAGTCCATGTCTATGTGGAATTATATATATATATATATATTTGCGGATTTTCCCAAATTAGGAATAACATGTTTCACAGTCCAATAGAATAACAAGCTAAAGAATTCACAACATGTAAATCTGATGACCTCAAAGAATCCCCAACGATGGGGAGATATAAATTAAAACTATGATGATGATGAAGAAGTAGCGTCGGTTTTTTGTTCACTTTTGTTGTTTTGGAAAGCTTCATTGCGTAGACTGTTTTCTCTGATGTATGCAGCCTTAGCACCCTGCACACAATAAAACTAAAATGAATGATCGATTCTTCATAATCAAATACCGACAAATCAAGAACAAAATATGATTAAGAGATAATGAAACTTTTGGTTCAGTAAGTTTATCTTAGTTATTAATCTAGCCTCTGAAGTTTAATCTTTATCAATCAAGTCACCAAAATTTCATAACCATATACACAACAATTATTACACTGCTGTGTGTCTAAGATTATCTGTTTTCAACCTAAACATAAGATCACATGCCATCTTGCTCACAAGTATCTTCCATTCACATCTCTTGTCATAACCATAAGGACTCATTGTGTATGACTGTGAAACTTCAGAGACTTGAGGGATCCATCAAAAGTTTCATCATCCCTGTGATTCATTAATTAGGACCGCTTACTTGAAAAATGGTTCCTAACTTTTTCAACCCTCTAGCCCGTAGCTTTAAAACATCTTTGCTGACACTAGGATCTTTAAGAACCTGAACCAGGAACAAGTGAAGTATCAGTTTTTAACAGCCTTAATTAGCTTGCAAGCAACAAAGATGTGATGTAAATTATGTCAAAAAAGCTACAGAAAGCAAATGGTAATAATAAAGGCGGGCTTACAGCGAGGCAGACATGTGAGAGAGTTGTTTCAATATCAACCACGTTGATCTGCCAAAGGGAATGAATCATGGCATCCTTCTTGTCTTCTATAAGTTTCTCCAAGTTTTCATCTCTGTTTTCTCTTCCTTGGTTTAGCCTCTTGAGCTCTTCTTGGATTTGAATCAAGTTCACAGCACCTAATTGATTCTCAAGTGTATATATATGATTGTGTATGCATATATATGTATGTATATATCAGTTTCATTATATTACTTGAAACGTTCCAATAATATCCATCAATTAATACTTTAGCAGTCTAGTACTATACGTACCTGAAGCAGCCATGACCTGTGACTTGATCTTGTGTCCTTTGTCTCTTACCCACTCTGCTAAAAAGGGTACTCTCATATATCGGTTGTCCTTTCCAATTTCTTGTGCAGCTTTATGCGTGTATATATACCCAACTGTGTGTAGCATGGCCTCTCCAAAAGCTGGAGATATATAGTGTCACGTATTAATTGACAAATAAATTCTAGGTAAAGAACCTGCAGAATACACACATTTTGTAAAAGGAAGTTCAATGCCCAGGAAAATGCAATTTGTTTCACTCTCGCTCTCTTTCTTTTAAATTATCAAATACCAAAAAATCAAACCTTCCAAATTGCTTGGATTATCTTCAGAAACTGAATATTTATTTCATTTTCCGGGCGCCAAAAATTGAGATATAAATATTTTTTATCATGCATTTGTCATTCTTATTTAGGGAAGCAACAATCATCAATAACTTTTTCATTTGATTCTCTATTCTATTCGACTTATGAAGTGAGGGAGTACCGGCTTCTGAAAGTTGGGCTGCTTCTGAATTTGCCCATTTTGTAAATTCTTGTGTTTGACCATCAACAAATGGTTGGAGGTGATGTATAAGAGCGGTTATAAGTTTTTGTTCCCTATCTTTCTGCCATGCCTAAAGATCCAAATTATACACCACTTCAGTTATGATGAAGATGAAGTGAGAAGCAGAAACTGTATCAGAGATCAAAAAACAAGTGTACTTTTATCTTCTCTTGAATTATTTGCTTACAAACTTCAGGGTCCTGTAAGTCCTCCTCAATTTCTATAGATGCCAGAGAAGCCAATGCAAGTTGCCCTATATATTCTTCAAAACATTCACTCCCAAACAGCATGCCAAATACTGCTGTAGGGTCTAACATGGATTCTCTGCCAGCACCAAAAATTTAAAAAAAAAAAAAAAAAAAAAAAAAGTCATCAGTTTATATTATTCAAGCTTTCTCAGTTAACAGACACTACAAAAAAAAAACAGTGGATTAATGATGGAATTGTAGATTCCGTCGTCATCAGATAGAATGTCACTAGTTAATTAGTGACAGAATTCCATTGCTAGATTCCGTCTCTAATTAATTGTTTCTTGATAGTGAGATAAGAACTATCGACACTAAAGTGCGTGATAGATTTACCTAGACATGGTTTGAAAGAGTGATAGCAGGAAAAATCAAAGGGAGATCATCAAAGTGAACGTATTATAAGTATGCCTTTAAGGCTTCAACAACAGAGACAGAAACAGTAGAATTTCATGAAATGTTTTGGAAAGCATAACCAAACAGATTTTAACTTCTTTTTTATCAGTTATGTATGTATGAGGAGGATGTGTGAACTTACTGTGGCACTCCTGACTTTCCATTCTTATCATATGCTTCACGCTTTGTAGGATCACTTAAGACCTGATACGCCTCACCAAGTTGCTGTGTGCGCAGATGCCAATTAGAAACACAAGAAATTAAAAGAGAAAACACAAGTGATGTCTTAACCTTCTAATTTTTTTTTTTTTTACAATCAACACAACTAAAGGAAGAAACTATATATTATTATTGACACACATGTTGGAACACGAATACAAAACCAAGAATGATAAATAATGCTTGGTAGGGTTAAAAGACTTGTATCATGAAGAGCAATGAATCCAAAATCTGCATAATACCATTCATTTACCTGAAAATTTTTGGCAGCTGTGGGATCTCCAGGATTCTTATCTGGGTGAACTGTCCTTGCCTGAAAAATAGCAAGAAAAGCTGTGACCAGACTCAATCATGAACATAACACCACAGGTCCCTAATATATATATATATATGATGTCACCAACTAAGTTCTGTCTAACAAACATTTATACATACGAGGAATAATATAAAACCCAATTGATTTTTTTCAGAAAGATTAAGGAATCTAACTAAAATGCAGAAAACACATTCAAGTAAAATGCAGATAAGTTGTTTGTCAAGATCAATAAAGGGAAACTACCGGTAAAAATTGAAAGTTCACACATCATGCCTTTCAAATTTAATTCCAAAATATAATCACAAAATTGAGGCAGGGCAAATGGAAGGATTAATTACCTTGATATAATAGGCCTTCTTGATCTCAGCCGGGGATGCATCAACGGTGACGCCTAATGTATCGTAGTACGTAGTGTCCCTCACCATTGCTTGATCTTGATGATGATATTGGAATCACAATTCCAATCTCCAATACGTGAATCTGTAATAGCGCAATCGCAGAGTTATTATGACCACCATTTGATACACATTTCCAAGCTAAACATTCTAAATGGTGAAAAACCTCGACACGCACGCACGCGATTGAAGGAAAATTGAATCGTTTTTTGTGATTCCAATCTCTTTGGCTTTGTATTATTTCTTGTAATTTTTTCCACACAATAGGGTGGTGCGTTGGTGAAAAATAGTGGGAAACTAGCGTAACCTTCCAAGAAGAAAGAGACAACTTGTTAAGAAATCCTAATAACAATTCCAAATTCCAAGTCTCTTCCTTATAACCTCGTACTAATTGCTTAAGAATATTTTGTGTTATAAATATTTTAATGTGTGGATGTTCATATACAGTCATGTGGTCTTTTAAGATTTCATCTCATACGGTTAATGTTACCCTGTAACTCCCAAATTGAAGGGTTTCTTGTATTTATATTTATTCCATTGTTCATGAAACCGGACCGGACCGGACCGGTCGGTTCGGACCAGAAACCGGCGAACCGGCCAACTGGCCGGTCCGGTTCAACCAGTGGACCGGCACTGTTCCGACCCGGTCTGACCCGGGGTTGACCCGATCAACCTGGGGTGAACCGGTGCAACTCGGCCGGTTCACGGGTTGCCTCTTTTTTTAAAAAAAAAAAACTTTATTTTTTTAAGCTCCAAATGACATTTTTCTTACTTTTTTTTCCAGAAAAATTATTTTCCTAAAATTTTTTAATTTTCAATGAGTTTTAAAAGGATTATGGAATATTTTTTGCATTAGTTAGAGAAAAATTCTTATGTACTTAATAATATTTTTGTGGGTATTAGGTTTAGAAGGTTATATTGGACTATTGGTTAGAAAAAAACTCTTATTTAGTTTTTTAAATGGTATGGATGAATATTTAAATTATATATATATTTTTAATTGACCCCGGTTTAACTCCGGTCTGACCCACTGACCCTTGACCCAATACCCCGACCGGTTTAGTGCCCGGTCCGGGTTCATGAACCTTGATTTATTCATGAACCTTGATTTAATTGACCCCGGTTTGACTCCGGTCTGACCCACTGACCCTTGACCCAGTACCCCGACCGGTTCAGTGCCCGATCTGGGTTCATGAACCTTGATTTATTCAGCTTCCAATTGCTTAATTCCATTTTTTATATACTTATAACTCTTTATATTATTATTAGTCTTTAATATTGGGGGCTATAAATAGGGGAGAGAGGTGTCTTTATTGATTTCCCTCTTTATTTATTCTCTATTGAATGTATCTACCATTAAATTGATTTTTAATGGTTGAGATTTATCATGATAGATTTTTGTTATAATGTTATTCTTTACATATCATTAAATCTCAACTATTGAAAGTTGTTCTAATGGTGTATATACACTCAATGGAAAATAAATGGAGAGAGAAATTAATGGAGACATTGCTTTCCCTTATAAATAGAGGATGATATACACCATTTTCTCTCCAACTTTCTCTTCTCTCCTCGGTTGCCCTCATCTCAATCTATTGCGTACTCGTTTGGGATAGCTTATTTTTGGATAATTTAAATCATAATTCACGGTATATGAGGTAAATATGTGAGAGGAATTTTATCTCGACTTACGTAATAAATACTTATTTTCTAGAAATAAGCTATTCCAAGCAATCAGGCAAATTTTCGTTATTTTATATGAAAGAAACACTCTAAGTTTTAGTCTGTGAGAAAAATATTTCAAAATTAAATCAAACTTTTGCCCTTTTTTTGTTGAAAACACGGCAAGCCCAAGCAAAACAAAAACGACAGGATTATTATTACATCCAAAAAAAACAGACAGCATTAATTTGGATGCATCGGTTGGCTCACAATACGCCACATCATAAGAAATTAAACCAATCTTGACCGTCGAATCGTGGAGTTAAAAAAATCCTTTCCGTTCATTCCTGATTGGCCTATTCCCATCATCACCGAGCTTGTTTTCGTCCCCTTCGCCACTTCTGTTCTTACTTCTTTGCCCTTCCCTCTTCGTCAGCCTATACTGTATATATATCCTCCTTATAAGATTCATTCCATAGAAAAATTTGAACTCCAAATTGAGTTTTGTATTAAGCACAGGAGGGAGTAATATTGATACTGACTTTTTCCAACAGCAATTAACGGTCTACAACTGATTATAACTGTCAGTTGCCACTCACTATGCAGAGTTATGTGAGAAAAGGCATTGCAGAACGATGAAAGAAAATGGAGGTCAAAACCATGTCTCAGGCTCTGCAACTTCACGCGCAAGTTCTGAAATTAGGAAACACACAGAACAGCGAGTCTCAGAAAATTTGGTCCAATATCTTCACTTTCGCCGCCCTATCACCCGCCGGAGATCTCAACCACGCTCGTCTCATCCTCAAATCCAACCCTTCCTTGAACTCTTACTTCTACAACACAATCATCCGAGCTTACTCAAGGAGCTCCGACCCGACTCATCCCTCACAAGCTCTTTCTCTGTACCTCTCAATGCTCCATGGATCGTCCCATAACATGCCTGGACCTGATAAGTTTACTTTCCCCTTTGTACTCAAGTGTTGTGTCCGTTTGAATCTCACCCTTCAAGGGAAACAGATCCATGGGGTGATTGCTAAGATGGGTTTGAGTTCGGATTTGCATATTGGGAATTCATTGATCTATATGTATTCAGAGTTTGGGGATATGGGAGCTGCATATGATGTGTTTGATGAAATGTCTATGAGAGATGTTGTGTCCTGGACTTCTCTGATTGATGGCCTTGTCGACAATGATCGACCTACAGAAGCAATAAAGAAGTTTGAACAAATGTTGGAATGTGGGATTGATGTGAATGATGCTACGGTTGTATCTATTTTAAGAGCATGTGCTGAGATGGGAGCCTTAAGTGTGGGGAAGAGAGTGCATAAAATTGTGAAGGAGAGGAAACTTCATAGTAAGGTTAATGTTATCACTGCGCTTATCGATATGTACGCCAAATGTGGTTGTATAGAAAGTGCATGGAAGGTGTTTAATGATGATATCATGGACAAAGATGTTTTTGTTTGGACAGCAATGATTTCTGGCCTGGCTAGCCATGGACACTGCAAGGAAGCGATTGACCTGTTTTCTGAAATGGAAGCTTCAAAAATAAAACCTGATGAGAAGACAATGACAGCAGTTTTATCAGCATGCAGGAATGCAGGCTCGATTCCTCAAGCATATAAAATTTT
This sequence comes from Inga laurina, assembly GCA_963855925.1. Lineage (NCBI taxonomy): Eukaryota > Viridiplantae > Streptophyta > Magnoliopsida > Fabales > Fabaceae > Inga > Inga laurina. The sequence continues at coordinate 59,355,103 of OY979702.1, read as the reverse complement.
GAGTGTTATGCACAAAAGATACAGTATCAGACCGACTATTCAACACTACAGTTGCGTAGTAGACCTCCTCGCCAGAGTAGGTCGGTTAAAAGAAGCCGAAGAGCTTATTAAAACAATGCCTGTCAAACCTGATGCAATACTTTGGAGAACTCTGATATGGGCTTGTAATATTCATGGTGATACTGCTAGAGCGAAACGTTTGATGAAACACCTAGGGTTACAAGAGATGGATGCAGATGACAGTGGAAGCTTCATACTTGCTAGTAATGTTTATGCATCAGAGGGAAAGTGGTGTAACAAGGCGAAGGTGAGAGAGTTGATGAAACAGAAAGGACTAGTAAAGCCAGCAGGATGTAGCAGGATTGAAGTTGAAGGTGCGATACATGAATTTGTGATGGGACATTATAATCACTCTGAAGCAAAGAAGATATATGTCAAATTGAATGAAGTGGTAGATAAATTGAAAAAAGAAGGGTATTGTCCAAAAGTTTCAGATGTCTTGCTTGAAGTAGATGATGAAGAAAAAGCCAATCAGCTGATTCAGCATAGTGAGAAGCTTGCTCTTGCTTTTGGATTGATCAAAACAGGTCCTGGGTCTGAAATCCGGATCGTGAAGAATCTAAGGTCTTGTGAGGACTGTCATGAATTTATGAAACTAGTCTCTAGGGTATACCAGAGGGATATCATAGTAAGAGACAGAATACGTTTTCATCATTTCAAAAATGGTGACTGCTCTTGCAATAATTACTGGTAGCATTGAGATTGTTGTTAGATATTCACAATTAATTTGCAATGAGATATTAAGAACATAGGAACTGCTAGTTTTGAAGCATAATTTGGCAATTGAAAAATGCATATATTAGAAATGTTCACTGGAATGTTGACTTCAAGGGAGAAGATCCTTTTAATTCTTTTATTTATCTTGCGCATCACTTTCTTTTATTTAGTGGGGAAAAAAGTCATTGAACAATTTATTACTGCTGGGACTTGCTATTTATATAACTAAACTAAATAGTTAGAGGAACAATGACATAAGAAATGTCCTTTATGATGTAGAAACGATCTAGGAATGCATTGGAATCTGCCATCTTTTCTAAACTGAAAACTAAAACATGGGACAGAACGAGGCTGCTAAGAATATTGAGGGATGCAACTTATAATAGGATAAGGCTTGTTCTTATTATTGTTATTGTTGTTGAAAGATGTAACCAGGACACCCAGAAACTCTCTTTTGAAGTTAATACCCTTAAAATTTATTGTGTGTCACCCTATGTGTGATTATACTGTTGGCATATAATATTTACTACTTTATGACGATAACTTGGGAAAATTATTGAAGATTTGGTTCTTAAATTCTCCAAAAGCAAGGAGCATGTTCTGACAGAAATTTCCTATATCAGGATCCTATATTGGTTACCTTAGTTTTGATGAAAAGTGACATTCTTGATCGTGTCTCTCATGTTTTTGGTTAGTTAATACACTAATCTGGACTGTGAGTCTGTGATTGTGATGTAGTGATCAATGTAATTTTTTTTTCCTTTAAATTTCTGCAAAACTACAATTGGATAGAGAAATAGAAATTGTTTGTTTCTAAAGTGAGTTGTGTGGAAAAATGAACCTGTTTCTCGTATGGGCTTTGTCAGTAAAAGAACTATTATTGGGCTGGGAAAGGACGGGGCCCTATCCTATGAGTTGAAAATTTTTTTAAGAAATTGACCAAGGGAAAATTTAAAATTTGACTAAGGTTATTTTGTGTTTAATAATAATCTTCATGTGATAAGTTAAAATTTTAATTAAAATATACAAATTATGTTTTATTATTTGAATAAGTTTGAAATAGACTTCTCCCATCTTATTTCTCATCCTATCTATCCAGTGTTAGTGTGGATTATCATATTTTAAATTGTTGCCCTTTTCATTAACCTTAACGTTTCTTTGTTTGTTAGTTGTTCTGATAAATTAAATGATACTCCCTTCAGTCCTTATATAAGACTTATTTACTTAATTTGATTAGATTAAAGAAGTTGGTTAAGTTAGTTTGTATAACATGTATATTCTAAAATACCTTAGTTATATTCTTTAATTCCCTCCCCTCCTTAATTATTGTTGGGAGAGCACCAATAGGGGTAAATTAGGAAAAATTTGACAAATATAAAAATTATGTCTTATATTTAGGACCAAAATCAACTCCTTAAATATATCTTGTATTAGGTACTAGAGGAGTAAAGTATTTTGAAGTCACTCTCTTTCAAGTTTAGCCACTCCCCTAGGTTTTTTTTTTTCCTCCCTAAATTGTTACTGTATTTATTTAATTTCTCCCTCCCTCTTTCATCTATATTTGGGCTAAAAAAATTATAAATTAGTAACAAAGTTGATGGTTATCAACTTGAATTTTTCTACATAACTCTGTTGGTTAAAGAAACTGAACGTTGTTTCTAGAATACCACTGCCACCTTTTTGTCAAAATATTGTAGTTGTGTGGGACATTGGTTGTGTTATTTTTATATTTTTACTTTGATTAAAGGTTTTCCCTTACAAGACTTGGAGTACAAAGTTTTCACAATAAGTGCATTTCTCATAATTTGAAATTGTATTCTCCTCTTTATAGGAGTGAGGCTGCTTACCACCTCAACTACTTGTTGGTAAATTGGTTGTGATTCTAAAGTATCATGGTTTATAATTTTTAATCCGAAATATAATTAATTAATTAATTTAGCTACAAAAAATTAGATATCCAAATTAAAAGGATGAGTCTAGGAGAGAAAAATATGAATTTGACCAAAAGAAAGAGAGAAATAAATAATTCATATGAATAGGCTCCTTATATTTTTCACTCTTCCTCTCTCTCATATAACAATCCTCTTCATTTTGTCATTGAACAGAAGTGTGCAAAATTAATTTTACAGAACGTTATGTAGTAGGGCATGTTTTATAATAAATTATTTCCAGTCGTTCTTAATAATTAAAAATTAAAAAAACAAAGTGCGTCAGTCCCCAAATGTTCACCTCCCATTATTTAACTCTCCCATTTTGAATGATGATTATATTTTATTTGACTACTTTCACTACCACCCACAACATTTGGTTTCTCTTTTAATGGTTATCTAATTAAACCCCCTTTTTATTATTAATAATAATAAATTCTAGATCACTCTAGCGCTAGTCAAATAGGGATCACTATAAGCTTCTTCAATTAGATCGCAACATATATATAAACAAATAATTAAATTCACAAAGTGATTGAACCATTCAAGAGCATGGGTGGTCACAGTGGGTCCTGCTTTCCGGTTAGAAAAATGTGGAAACTCAGCTTTAATAACATGCAATCAAATCCCAAAACGGAATTCATCGTCCTTGTCCCTCTTTGTCACGTGTTGGGCCTAATTTTCATTTTTTTTTTAGGTTTAAGTACACCATACTTGCCTTTATTTTTCCCTTTGCCCCTCTCTTCTTACTTATTTCTTAAGTAAAATAATTATTCTTAGGCCCACAATGTTTGTCATATTATTTGAAATAGCAAGCAAGAATCATGTATGACTGTGTGTGAAATATAAAATTTATAATAAGTTGCGTTATTTACAAGCGAGATCATCAAATAGTTTACTTTTTTTTAGTTTCATGTAATTTACACAATCCACCCATTTAACAATATAAAATTTTATTTAAAAAAAAAATAAATACTTTTTATTGAAAAATTCCTGAAAGATCCACCATTGTAATATTTATGCCCAAAGTACCTAAGGACACTATTCTTGAGCAGACGCAACTCATATTCAACTAGCGTAATTTTTTTTTAACTATATGCAATATATCTTTAATTATGTGTAAATATCTTCAATTTTTCACTTAGTTAAAAATAGGTTGCACATAATTAAAAAAGACTCATACTTGCTAAAGATAAGTTGCATTTGGGTCTTTAAACAAATTAGATGTGGGATTTTTTAACAATTATTCCTCTTTTATTTTTACAATTTAGGTAGGACCCCCATACAATATAAACAAAATTACCGCATTTATTAATTTAGTGACCTGGCACTTTTTTATTGGCTACAGCGTAAATGGTGTGGTATTCTGGAAGCATACAAAAATTTCTCTAAAGTTAATTGATATTTTTTAAAATTATCCTACCAACACCTTTCTACAAATAATCTTCTCCCTAACGCCCGTTCTCCGAATTAATCAAAACAAATTTTGTAAAAAGGTGTGTATATATACATATATCAATTACTTCCAAAATTTTGCATAACATCTTATAAATAAAAACCCCCAAAATCTCCTAAATATTGCCATATAATTTGAAAATAATGTTGTAGTTATTGTGTGTCAAAAAATGAAAGTCTCATATTGTTCAAGTTAAAGAAAGCTTAGCAAATATAGGATAAGAGTGAACTTGGCTAGTCAAAATGCAAAAAGGAGGGGTGGACTTGTGTGTGGAGGGCAAAACACAAGCCAATGCAGTTAAAATTCGCTAATTTTATAGGGGGTTAATCCTTCACAACGAAATAAATTAATGTTCAAATGTCACTTAAATGAATATCTACATTTAATACTCAACAATGTCTTAAACAAGATTGTTTCTTTATTTTCTAGAAGACAAGTTCTTTTATTCCTAAAGAATTGTCACGTATTACTTACTAACTCTTCAAAAATAATGTGATTGATCTTACGTGTATGCAAATTAGATTTTTCTACTACTCTCAAGAAAGCTCTCAAAGAAGGAAGGGAGGGAGTATTAGCTTTGTCTTTCAAAGACATGATGGAGATCGACATTATATGTGTAGATACTTCCATTGGCATTGTAAAGTCTATCCTTCTAGAAGAGAACCATTAAATAAGTGACCACAAACTCAGCAAAATGACAAATTCAGATCAAGGGTCATATTTTTTTATCTCCCTCCACTCTCTTCAAGCATAATTTCAGATGCCATGTTCTTGGACCTTATTTTTATTCTTATTTGTGTGTGTGTGTGTGTGTGTGTCAGCACCAGAACCATCCATTATAATTATTCTCTATCTTCAATTAAATAGTGACCCTTAGCAGAAAGAATATAAGCTTCTTAATTTTAGAGGGGGAAAAAGAATAGGAATAAAGTTAAATTCTGTATGGAAGCGACGCCAAATTGATATTAAAGAGACTCTAATTTAAACAAAGGAAATTGCAGAATAAAAGTGACGGTTGAAGTTGAATTGAGTGATGAAAAAAAGGAGAATGATGATGAAGGTTCCAAACAATAATTCCAATTCCAAAATCTACTTTTGAAACTTTTTTTAAAAAAAAACTATCCCCTCTTAATTAATTGGGAGAATTGTGAAAAAATATCTTAATGAAAACTTAATTGTTAAATAGGATCCCAGTATGCAAACGATCTTTCAGGTATATAGAAAATATTTCCCTGTATGCAGACGATCATTCCTATGCGTGTGCAAAATATATCCCCTGTGTGTATAAGATCTTCTCTCATATATACAATATCTTCCCTTATATACAGACGATGTTCACAGATCCTATTTAATAATTAATTTATCAGTCAAGCCTTTGTTCACAATTCTCCTGATTAATTTGGTGACAACCCTCCATTTGATATCTTGTAATATTGTGCCAATTTAGTGAACATCTATCAATCAATGAGAATCTTTGGTTTGACCAAAAAAAACAAATGAGTATCTTTGGTGGGTCCCTTGTTCTACGCTGAGGTACTGGAAATTAATCAGCTACCCACATATTTCAATTTCATTACCCTTTAAGCTCAAACAACATAAAGTCCTATCATCTTATACATGCTCAACATTATTGAAAAAATAGCCGTCACTTATTTTTAACTTTAGCCTTAAATATAAAAATAAAGTAGTGTCATTTTTCCTTTTAAACTAATATATGCTTTATTGGGGATAATTGGAATTGAATGTGCTATGGTTCATTTTACATTAATGGAGGCTAGCTGTTACTTGTAATTAAGATTTAACATCTAATATTTATTAATAAGGTCAAGAGTGGTCATTAGTAATGTAATCAAGGTAAAAGGTTGGCCAAAAAAATCAAGGTAAAAGATTTATTATTACTTCCTTCATCCCTATTTCTTTGTCCTGATTTGAATTTTCATTTTGTCTTCAAATAAATGTCATGTTCAAAATTTTGATGTATAATTATTATTTAATTTCAATAATACGCTTTTTAGATGGAAGACATTAAATGGAGGTAATTATGATTTAAAGTAGTATGACATCAAATGGAGGGAAAATTAAAAAAGAAAAAAATTATCCTTACATGGTACATAGATTTTGGTTTCTCCCTTATCTGTGTTTTTTCATATATGGACAATAAACAGAGATGAAGAATTTTTTTTTTTTTTGGTCAGCAAGAAAATATTTTTTTTAATGATTAAAAGTTTAGGTGAATTGTGATTGGATAACTTGTTCGATATAAGATAGGCCTTGCATGTGAATCATTGCCTACAAAAGTAATTATAAATCATTGACTAATAAACAAGGTTTTTACACTGATAAATTAAGAAATTCGAACCCATATTCTTATATAACACTGAACTACATTCAGTTCTAGATATAAGATTTATTTAAATTTTTTAGTTTAATCCTAAATATAAGCTTCAATTTCCTCTAATATCTTATATTAAATTTTATTTCCAATAATACTACTATTTATGCGGGCATTTTTTCTTTGCGCATTAAATTAAACAATGGCATGGTTATTTTATGAAAAAAAAAATGCCACAAATTCTCTACATATTAATTATAAACAACCAACTTATGTACCTTTTTTTGTCAATTTTACAACTTGATTAATAAGACATTATATTTAAAATCGCCAGTAGGAGTAATTCGCATACATAAGTTCATATATTGAGAAAAAATTTTGATCCTTAATATAAGTTCATTTGTAAAGTAGTCAATGACAATATTACAATCGTGCCCCTATCAGATATAGAGAGAGAGAGAGAGAAAAAGAGGTGAAACACAATGTACAAAATATTTTTTTTATACTCATTCACATAAATGAGATTAAAATTAGAAAAATTTATTAATTTATAATATATTTAATGAATTAATTAACTTTTCTTAATATATGATAATTAAATAAACCGGACCTATGAAAAGACCTAAGTGGTCACGCAACAAATCTAATCTCCAGGCTTATCTTCCTGTCAAAAAAGGGAAGAAAAAAAATCTTCAAGCAAATCCAACACAAACCTTGATTGCTTTTCCACATGCACCACTCAACACCATTTTCATTTGTTTCACAATTAATGTCTGTCTCCGATTTTAATTGTACTTCTCATGAGGTAGCTAGTAAGCATTGAATAAATCAAAGACCACAAAACAAAAAAAGGAAGAGAAGATTTGAAGTACATTTTAAAAATAAATAAATAAATTACATCTATGTTTCTTGAGATCTATAAGAAGTTATATACAGTATTATGCACGTATAAACTTTTCCCTGTAACAAGACTTTATAGCCTAATTCGAAAATACTAATCATCAAAAGACTTGATTATTTGGGAAACACCCAATTTCAGAAGTTATTTTTCGCAAGTCGAAATAAAACTTCTCTCACATACTTATCTCATAAATTATAAAAATTATTCTCAAAAGCTAATTTAAACATTAATTCTTACTATAAACCCTTCAATTAACAAAATCTAGATAATGTAATTTTGCTGAGAAAGTTAAACTATCCCACTGTTCTTCAAAATATTACAGCACGGGATACATCAATTTGAAGCTAAAATAATATATTTTTAATTTAATAGCAAGATTTTGGTCCCAAAAAAAATAGTTAATCCTGCGCGATATTCCTTCCATTCTAAATATAGGATAAAGTTTGTAGTGTGATTTACACTATAAATTTTATCCTATATTTAGGACCGGAGGTTGTAATATTTTTGTTAAGGACTAAATTGACAACTATATTCTTTTTCGGAAACCAAATAAAAGGGCTCGAGTGGACAATCTTGCAAGTACTCGTCAGTAATCATTGCACATGTAAAATCAGCTAAAAGGCAAATTTCACGTTTAATTGAATATTAATTATATAAAAACCCCTTTTTAATTAATACCAATAATTAATTAATTGTTTCTACACACTAATTGTTCCGTAGGTGCTCACGGAATCATATTTTTATAAATATATTTGTGTAGTGACTTCCTCGTAATATGACATATAATACAACATTGATGGCCCTCGTCTCTTCAACGTGTTTTGAATTTAATAAAATCCTATACTTTTATTTTTACAGTTTATACAAATTTCACCTGAAATCAATGATTTTTTTTTCACTAATCCGAAAATAAAAAAAATTATTATTACAGTATATTACACAGGCTTCAATCAATTAAAAAAGTAACATATTTTGTTTCTTTCCTCATATGAGAAGGCGAAGTACAAAAAGTATGGCATCTCGAGAAAACTCTTATCATATCATAATGTTTATGTTTGGAATCATAGTGCTTTCTTGTCACCTTCCACTACCAAACTAAAATAATCTATTTAAGAGTGTAATTAATGAGTTGAATTAACTCAATATCTTTTAAGGTCTGTTTGGTGTGAGGGATTTAGAGGGGAGGGAAAATTTTTATGAGTTAAATTTTAAAATATTAAAGAAGTGGGGTAATATAATTTTAATAAAAAGAATATATAAGATAAAAGAGTAAGAAAAACTAATTAAAAATTTTTAACCCCACCTCTGTAATTTTTTTAAATCCAACTCAAACAAGTTTTCCCTCCTCCCACTTTCCCTCTGCTCAGATCAAACAAGCCCTTAAGGTTAAAGGTCATTTTTGTCGTGGAAGTATTCACTTGGTGCCAATCTTGCCCTGAAAGTTTTTCAAGTGCCAATTTTGTCCCGAAAGTGTCAAATTTGGAGCAATTTTGCTATTGCGTTAGTTTATCGTTAGCCGGGACAAATTTGTTCAAAATTTGACACTTCCGGGGAAAAATTGCACCTTAACCCAATAACCATTAGTCAGACGCATTGAATACCATGTGACCTGCTGTGCTTTTCCAGCCGCTGAACCCTACCTCCGGCTGAGCCGTTTTCAGGGTAGGCATGCTGTTAGACAAAAAAGAGAACTCTTACCGAGGACCCTGCCGACATCTCCAAACTCACTAATGTTGCTGTCAGCTGTCATGTCCTGGTTTAGGAATTTTAACTTGATTCCCTGTCGAAGTACGTGTGCTGCACACTATCAGATGGGCTTCCCCCGTCTCTTAGGATTGACTGACCCATGTGCAAGTACCGTTCACATGGAACCTTTCCTCTCTTCGACCTTCAAAGTTCTCATTTGAATATTTGCCACTAACACCAAGATCTGCATTGACGGCCGCTCCGCCCAGGTGCTGAAGTGCGTGACCTATACCTTGCCATCGGGGCAAGTGCCAGGCCCTGATGAGTAGGAGGGCGCAACAGTCACTACAAAACCTGGGGGCGAGCCCGGGCGAAGCAGCATTCAGGGCAAGTGCTAAGCCTTGATGAGTAGGAGGGCACGACGGTCGTTGTAAAACCTAGGGCGCGAGCCCGGGTGGAGCAGCCATCAATATAAATCTTGGTGGTAGTAGCAAATATTCAAATGAGTACTTGCACATGGGTTAGTCAATCCTAAGAGAGGGGGAAGCCCGTCTGATAGCGTGCAACATGCATACTTCGAGAGGGAATCAGGTTAAAATTCTTGAATTGGGATGTAGCAGCTGACAGCAATGTTAGTGAGTCCTGAGACATCGGCATGGGTTTCAGGAAGAGTTCTCCTTTTTGTTTAACAGCCTACCCACCCTGGAATCGCCTCAGCTGAAGGTAGGGTCTAACGGCTGGAAGAATACAACACGTTGCGTGGCGTCTGATGCGCCCGACTAACGGTAATTGGGTTAATGTGCAATTTTTCCCCAAAAGTGTCAAATTTTAAGCAAATTTGCCCCGACTAATGGTTAACTAACGCAAGGGCAAATTTACTCCAAATTTGACATTTCCAGAGCAAAATTGGCACTCGAAAAACTTTTGAGGCAAGATTGACACCAAGTGAATATTTCCGGGGTAAAATTGACCTTTAACCCTATCTTTTAAAGTTTTCAATAGTAGTATTTGATACAATTGTTCACACTAGTTGGACTTCGAGCACTTGAAGTTGAGAGGAATAAGTTTTTTTTTCATTGAACTTAATTCCCCTGCATGTTAATATATGTACACAACATTTGATTCAATGTCTCTTTTAATGAACTATCATCATTTTCTTTTTAAAAAGGTCATTTTCCCAGGTTCCATTCACTAAACTGCATGCTTAATTCCAATCTCTACGAACAATTAATGTAAATAGTACTAAAGCATTAATTAGATTACATTACTACCCCTCAATGCATATTCAAATTATCACAGGGGAAAAAAATTATTTAGATATTTGATAGAATAGAAGTAGTAAAAAGAACTAACAAGTTGTTGGTTGAGGTTTTAAGTGACCTCACTCTCAAAAAAAAAAAAAACACAAGTTTAAATTATGGGAGGTTGAAAACCTTTAGCCAAATCAAGGGAAAAAGTAGTAGAAGAATGAAAAAGAAATATGTGTAAATTATCAAAGCGTTGTAAATAAAAATGACTTAAACTTAATATCAAAAAAATTATTTAAGGCGAATTATGTTTCTATTTTTTTCCTCTTGCTCATGTTTTTTTCAAGGTTAACACTGACTTCCTATCCAAACAGAAAGATGTTTTGCTCAACTTTCAAAGATGAACACTGAAGCTGAATCAATTGAAGAAATATTTTTAACCTTACCAAACGCGACCTAAGTTTGAAGCTTGTCCTTTTTAGACTTTTCACTGCTTGGTGCATCTCTTAGACAATCCAAATTATAAATCCAACACAGTCCCTTGGGGGAATCTTAACCAGTTTCCAAGCAACTTCATTATTATGCCCTCGTCCTATTTCTTTACCAAACTTTCTCCGCCCTTTGTTAAATGTTTGCTCTCGTCAATAATGCGAATCTTGTCACCACAAAATATTAATATTTAATAATAATTCGATTATTTGTTCTACAACAAAAAGTGACTTCTACTTAAATATTCATCTTTCTACGGTTCATAATGCACAAAGACTTTAAAAGTGTTCACCCTCCACTAAATCTCTTCGTAATATATATATATATATATATATATATATATATATATATATATATATATATTTTTTTTTTTTTTTTTTTGCCATCAATCTCTTCGTAATATATACCAACAAGCTTTAGTAGAAAAGCTTTGATCATCTAGTCTTAAATTCGAGTTCATATTAATACAAAAACACACTTTTGGAAGAGTTACATTCAATTGGACCAAACAATACTTAAATGCATCCATCAGTCCAACAAGCACATAAAAAAAAATCTGATTCTATGTATCTGAAGTTAATGCCAAAGGTACTATCACTATGAAAATTGATGAGAAGGATTTTTTTCAAGGGGAAAAAGAGAGGGAGGGAAAATAAAAAAATTATCATGCTGCTTAGTGGCTTTGCAATATTGTTGGTGACGCCCATAAACGAGGAGGCTTCTATTTAATTTCAAATCCCTCATTGACTTTTGTGTTTATATTCATTGAATCAAACTAAAAACCTCCCAATCAACACCATTCCCATCAGAAATCAGACCCAAAAAAAAAAAATTATGGAGAAACCAAGGCTCACTCACAGATTCAGAGAGCAATCAGACAATAGTACTACACACTAGCATTGTGATGAATCAAACTGTGTACTACATAACAAACGAGTACTTGTGTTTGGGCAAACAAAGAAGAATGACCCTGAAACCACCAAATACTTGTAAACATTTATTTAAAAGAAAAAGAGCAATCAATAAAAAGCGCAAAAGATAGATAGCGAGCGAGAAAGAGAGAGACGGACAGAAGAATTAAACAAGAGAACAACACAATAATAATACGATGCTTAAATCATAATACACCCTGAGAGGTCCCATACACAGAACAGAACAGAACCACCATTCAACAACCTTAAGGGTAAGGTACAACCTCATCATTATTCCTTATCACTATCTATCTGCTACCGATTTTAATCTCCCAACTCACTCTCATACAAATTCATGAAAAGCCCCAAGCAGATCGATTTTTGCTCAATACATTATTATCATCATATCATTAGGGCCACAAATCTGCAGAAGCCATGATCGGATGGTTCAGATATCCCATGTTCGTTGGATTGAAGAAGCCATTGTTGGGCTCAATGAAGGTGTTTGCAGCAAAAGCTCCATTGTTGCTGGCATTCAAGTTCAGGTAATCGATTATTTCGTTCAGAGAATCCAGCCTGTTGCTCAGCTCACTGGCTTGAGCTCGAAGAACAGAGTTGTCAGATTCAACCCTTAAGTACTGCTCTGTGGTGAGATTAACGCTTGAGAGAATCTGCTGATTCTCTTTTCTCAGCTGAGCCACTTGAGCCACCAGATCGTCCAGATGCTTCTGCTTTCTCATACGAGATCGCCTTGCTGACTCACGATTCGATATCATCCTCTTCCTCTTCCTCTGATCCATCAGAACCTGCAAGTCTTCCTCTGAACCAGAGTTTTGAAGCAGAGACGATGACCCTGAACCTGAACCTGAAGATGTTCCGCTTGAAGAAGCCATGAGAGATCAACACGAGGAGATTACACAGACCCAGACAAAGGAAAAAAAAAAACCAGAAACAGAAACAGACACTCGCAGGACCCAGAACCTAAACAGAGAGGGAAAAAACCCCAGAAAATACTGCGGAAAATAAAGGGATTATTGTAGAATATAGGGATTATTAGAGACACTAATTAGAAAACTAGCGGGGAAGACTGAAAAATCATGAAACGTAGTACAGCCAGTAGAGGAAGGCGACGGAGAAAGATTGAACTAAATGGGTCCTGCGCCTAACAGTGGAATTGACCATACACCCAGAAAAGAAAATTTCACTGAGAATAGGATTCATGAATCTGAAACATCAATAACACGAAATCGGGCATTTAAGAAAAACCTCGAAATCTAACCACACTTTGATGAGGAGAGAAAAAATCGCGACTTTCTAGGGACAAATAGAGTCCGACCCTTCACTCCGACATGGGAAAAATTTCGAGCTTTGATGTCGAGAATGAAGAATCTGGAGATTTTGGTATGTGGCCTATGGTCGTTGTGGATGATGAATCCAAAGAGGGCCAAAAACTTGGCGTCGATTTGGGGACTCCGATGAAGAACCTCAGATCTGTGAGCAGAATAAAAGCTTAAGCTCAAAGCTGAGCTTGCGCAGAGTGTAAGAAAATATCTTACAGGCTGTGAAGAAAACTTATGAGGGAAGAAGAGAAATGAGAGAGAGAGAGGGCTTTCAGTGATTATGAGTAGGGAATTTATAGACCTGAAAAGTCCAACAACTTGATGGGGAAAAATAAATTAATTCTAAATTCTTTCTGAAATTCTAAACCAGAAAAAAAAGCCAAGGAAAAAAGTTTTTTGTTTTTCGGTTTAATGTGGGCATTCCCTTTTTTGAAAATTTTATGACGGACATAATATCACTTTCAACTTTGGTAATGCACAACAAAAACATTACTTTTATGAATGGTGTGAGCAAAACAAAGAAATAATCTTATTCATTTTTCTTGTAAATAAATAATATGAGGATGGCATCATAATTTAAATACATTTACAAAATTTCTACACCCACTATATCTTTTTTTGCTCCATCTACATCCACTATATCAGGATGTATATGCACACAAGAAAAAATGTACTGATAATTTATAACATAATTTAAATCTAAAAATCTTCATAATATTTATAGATAAGTATATGCATTTTAAAAAGAAAATCCTTTAGGAAGGAAACACAATAAAAATATGGATTAGAATTAGAATATATGATGTTCAATACAAAACAATACTCCCATGGGTTTTTTTTATAAGTAATATTCTCTCTTATAAGATGATCCTTAATATAAGTAATAAATTCTTTTTGTCTGAAATTTTAAACTAATTTTTTCATTTTTACTCCCATTAAACCACTTATTATTTCTGCAATAAATTTTCACCAATTATCTCATGTGTACTCTCTTTATAAATAAAGATATAATTGAAAAAAATAATATAAAGTTGACATATTTATTACTTTTAATTAACATTTTAAACATCGTGATTTAAATATTTGTTAATTATAAAAAAGACCAGGAGGAGTACTGCATTTATTTCCTTAAGATCCAATTGCTTGGATGTGCATGGTTTTTTTTTTATATGATACATCTTGAAGATGTCTAAGCATTTAGGATTTTTTTTATTTTTATCATCAATTAATTATATGTCATTTTTCTCACTTTCTCTCTCTTATTCTATCTAATCATATTTTTCACTCATTTTTTCTCCCACCGACCTTCTTTATAAATATTGGTATTTTTGAAAAATGGGTTAATTTTTTAATATATTTTTTATATTTAATTAATTTTAACTAATTTTTTAATATATATAATATGGTTATTTATATTTTATAAAAAATAATGGAAGTCATATTAACTAATTTTTGTCAAAAACAAAAAAGGGAAGGAGAAGAGTCCATAAGCGTACACGATACAGCTGGGAACCAACAATATAAAGAAATGTAGAATAAATATTCATAATAAAAAAAAAATACTTCCAAAAATGGCAGTAATATGACCATTATCATCACAGCAGCCTCACGGGTCATCTGGTTGTCACAATTGGATTTTTTTCAAGAGGCATCTCACAGACACACAGTAAACGTGTTTCTGTTGAGATTATTTATAAGTTATTTTTTATATAAATTGAGATAAAATTTTTCTTACATACTTACATCATATATCATAAATTATGATTGAAAAGCTGCTCTTAAACATTTAAATAGTTATTCCAAACAAATACATTATCTTTTTATATTTAGAATTCTTTATTGATAAAAATATTTTTTAAAAAAATCTTAATTTCTGAGAAGTTTTCTCTGTAAGTGCCTTATAATTCAAATGATTTCTTCTACATTTAAAATTATTTGCCCGATCCTATAGAAAAAGATTTATTTACCCTATATTTGGATGAAAAAAATTAGAAAGAAAAAAGGGCAAATGACAAGAAAAAATTTTTGAAATTGTAAAATTCTAAATTAGGTATTTTCTGAAAAATGAGTTGTGAATTACTTATCAAATCTCATTATTCTCTTATCAACTATTGATAATAGACCTAATTTAAAATTTTACAATTTTAAAGTTCTTCTTATATCATTTTCTCAAAATAACACTCTATGAGGGAAAACTTTAAAAAATAATAATTTTTTTCGTTATTTTGTGAATTTTTCCTTCTACTATTTCCTTTCTCTTGTTTTTATATCCAAATATAGGGTTGAATTTGCAAACAGATAAAATTCAGAGAACTCCACTGTTCACACAAGAGAATTAAAATTACTACTTGCGATGCCTTGCCCCTTTCACATGTCTCCCCCCACATCCTGATTCTTCAACTTATAGGGCTTATTTGGTCTGAGGGGATGGGAGGGAAAGTAAGCGGGGGAAAATTTTTTGAGTTGAATTTAAAAAATTTAGAGAATTGGGGTTAAAAATTTTTAATTAATTTTTCTTACTCTTTTATCTTATATATTATCTTTATTAAAATTTTATTACCCCACTTCTTCAATCTTTTAAAATTCAACTTATAAAAATTTTCCCTCCCCTCCCCTCCCTCCAAATCCCTCATATCAAACAGACCCATAAAGTCCTTAATAATAAAATTAACTATCAAATACCACGTGTAAAATAAAAAATCGTAATAAGCCCACTGTTTTATAAGTTGCTAATAATACAACTTATTCTCTGATTTTTTTTTTTTTTTAAAACAAGTCAATGGCTCGAGTTTCATTTTGTTTTCAAAATGAACACCGACTACAAGCTAAATCAATCAATCATTGTCATTTAAATAATAAAATCACGTTCAATGAACCCCCCCCCCCCCCCACCTAGTTAATCATCTTTACTTCTTCCCATTTTTATTTTAATAAGTCGCTTAGTTCTGATCATCACCGCAAAAATAACGAGATTAACTTTGTATAAAAATTAAAAAAAAAATTAAATTTTTCTATATATAATACCATAAATAACATTGAAGGAGTTAATGTACACATTTACATCTCTAAATTTGTTGTAAATATATGCATATGTGTGTGGTTGTGTCAAAGAAATTAGTTCTACATTGCTAGAGGATAAGAGAGTATAAACCTATATATATCATCATATTATCTTTGACTTGTAAAGAGTCCTAGAAGAGTGGTAGGTTCATGCATACAACAACGAGCCACCTAAAGGCAAACGCAATAGAAATCCGGTGATTTCCTCCTACACGCGAGTAAGTACTTGGTATTGACACCTTTTATAAAAATATTTTGCTCCCCATACATATTATTTTTTTGGTGTTCTAAAATAGTAATTTATTTTGGCTTACCGAGAAATCTTCATATTTTGGGGTTTAAAGTTTGCAACCCTTCGTGACAAGGCGCTTCCCTAAACTTTCTTTCAAGCTTGTCTATCCGGTGGTGTCTGATGACTCCCTATTTTTAGATAATTTTAAGATATATTTTAATATATTTGAAAAAGTCATCTATAACAAATCAAAGGGATTTTAATTATATTTTGATAAAATATCGATTTAAAGGGATTTCATTATAAATATCAAAGTTTAGCATAAAAAATGATTTTGATATTAAAGATAAAAATAATTATATTAATAATAAAATAATAATTTAAGATAAAAAGGAAAAGATATTTAAGTTGTTATTATTATTGTTGTTGTCGTCGTCGTCGTCATCATCATCATTAGTTATTATCATTGTCATCATTTATTATTATTATTATCATCTCTTTTTTGTCTTTTTTTTTTTATCTTTTTGTTTGGTTTATTTTTCTAGAGGGATATTGCATTCTATGGAATGAGGATCTAGGAACCTTACATATGTATAAAGGGTTAAGCTTCTTCAAGAGGAGAGGAGAAGAACACACGTTCAAATACAGACGAAAGGAGAGGTATTCGAGTTCTGTCGTCAACTTCACGAAAGGACTGTGGAGGCGACTGATTAGATTTAAGACTCAATCTTTTTGTTTTATTGATTTCTTTTCTTTCATCTCAGTTAACTTTTATTCTGCTGTGGACTATTATTGCTTTGAGATGGGTTTGGTTAAGACTATGAGTAGCTAGATTTCTTATTTTATCATTGCTTTGAACTATTAGATAGATTAAGACTTATTTATTTATTTCTTTTATTTATTAATGAAATTTATGTGTTGATTTTATCTCATGCTTACTACTTCTGGGTGATTGGTCATCACTTAGATTGTTGGGTTTAATTGAGTCATGCTTGAGAAAGCTAATTTAATTGTAGAACTTAGATAAAACTATGTTAGACTTAAAGTTTAGGGGTTAAATGGATGGTTTGTTAATAGAATATATATATATATATTATTCTAGCATTGTCTAATTGAGGTTAGAGTTTAATGAGTGTTTTCTTTAACTGAAACAAGAGATTGCGCATGTTAGTCAATAATATAAAATTGGTTTTAACTTGAGAAAGATTTATCAATTAATTTTGCACCTCCGACAAGTACGTGTTTTCATTATCAATTTAAGATTTAAGTTATTCTTATGAAGTATAATAGGGATAAGTAATCTCAGGTTCCTCCTATCTTGAAGTTCTCAAATAAATTCTCTTTTAAATTAATTAATTCTTAAATATAAAATCTCTTTCAAACTACTCTCACTCAACCTATTTAAGAACATACGTGTGATAATTAACTCATTTTTGCCTTAGTTCTCGTAAGAATGATATTATTATACTATTTGCGACGATTCATGCACTTACGGTTAAGCTAGATGGCTAATAGTGTTTGTTCAGTCTCGAAGGACGCATTGTCCAAATTGTCTTGTAACCATTGGCTCTTCGTGGAACATGCTTATAAAAGGGACATAGACACAGTGCTCAAGACCTACCTTTTGATCTTTCCTCCTCTGCATGATCTTTTCTCGCTGTGATTAAAATTATCTTTTGCTAGTTTTGCCTCCTTGACCGGTTTCAAGAAGAGTCTGTTTAATCCTGGGGAGTACCGTCTCCTCTCTGCCGATGGTCATCGAATAACTCTATAGAATAGTATATTTGGACGCGATTCAGATCATCCGTTTCTTCGTTCTTCCAAATTGCTCATGATCGACTACAAAGTTTATATCAAATTTAAGTATAGTTATTTAAATTTACTTTAAGTCGCTTACTTCTAATCGTTATCGCAAGATTAACGAGAATGAGTTAAGTCAATAAGTTTACAAAAAATTAAATTTATTTGTATTTAATACCGTAAATTATATTCAAGAGGTTAAACATTTAATCCTCTAAATTCATTTTTTTTTCAATAATCCTCTAAATTCATACCAAACTTTAATCTAGTTCTTTAATTTTTTTTGTTTGAAATAATTCTTTAAATTTATAAAGTGTGTATTTAGTAACTTTATCTCAGCACCGTTGATCACATAAAACAAAAAATGTAAATGCTTAAATTTTAATTATTTGTTATAATAATTTTTATATTTTAAAATGCTTAAATAAGTTGTTGGTTAAAATAATAAGCAATTTCAACCCAAAAAAAACACAAGTTTAAATTTAATGAAAAAGTTAAATTTCAACCCAAAAAAAAACACAGGTTTGATGAAAAAGTTAAAAGCTCTCTTAATATAGGCCGCTAGCTTTTACGTTTAATTGTATAATTATATTTAAATTTTTGAGTAATTAATTAGGATAAATAGATTAAATTTGCATTTTATAAACTTTACGACGGTTTAAAATTGATGCAAATTCATTGGCAAAAAAAATTGATGCAAATTCAAAGCACTAAATATATACTTTATCATATTAAATAGTCACAGAACTTTCCACTAATGAGATTTTAAATAGGGAAAATATTTAAAAAATTAATTAATACATGCTTTGATAAAAGATGCTTTTTAGTAAGTGTCAGAAGGAATATTATTCCCGAAAAAAATTACTTCCTCCTGTGCTAAGATTAAATAAGCTAAGGGTCCTTTTACCAAAAAAAAAAAAAAGAAAGAAAGAAAGAAAGAAAAAAGCTAAGGGTTCGTTTGGTTTGATTCCATTATACCTTATAGTGCAGTGCAATGCGATGTAATGGTAATACAATCCAATATTAATTACAGAGCTAGTGTTTGGTTTGATTTTTAAGCCAGATGCAATGAGTTATTTTTTTAATAATTATTTAAAATTAATATATCACATGAATTTTATGTTACCCTTAATATAATCTTTGTAGAAAAAATAGTTAAGATCCATTATATTGCCTCATAATAACCATCACACTATCTCGTCGAGAATTGTTCTTTGTTGATGGTTGTGGTGGTGGAAGTGATAGTGACAATAATCTGGCAGCGACGGCGGTGGAAGGTGGTGACAGCTACAACATGGAAATGGCGGCAGCAGAGGGTGGCGACGATTGCAATGATGGAGGTAGCGGCAACGACTGTGGAGGATAGGTAGTGGCGACAGTGGGGGCAATAGTAGAGGTGGAGTTGGAGTTGGCAGTAGCGAGGGTTTTGACAACAATGGAAGATGAGGAGGAGGTAGTGGCAACAGTGACAATGGTAGGGTGATGGTAGAGGAGGTGGTGGTGGCGATGGTAGCAACGGTGGAGGTGGGGGTTGCGGTGGAGGAGTAGGTAGTGGCGGCCCGGGGGGGGGGAGACGATGGCAGTGGAAGAGGTAGTGGCGGTGGCGGAAATGATTGGGTGGCGGCAATAGTGGTAGAGGGGGAAGAGGTAGCAACGGCGGCCTCAGTGGTGGAGGTGACGATGGTGGCGTGGGGTGGTGGTCGGTAGAAGAGGAGGTAGTGGTGCTGGCTACAATGGTGGAGGTGGCAGCGGTGTCGGCTGTTGTGGCATGGTATGATAGGTGAGATGATGCAAGTAAAACAAAGACAACTGAAACTAAAGGGTAGATTTGATTTTATCACCATGCAATTGAGTGGTAATGAGTATTCATGAGGAGAGAGCTATGAATATGAATTACCATGGTAAACCCTATTATCATGCTAAAAAAAAGCATCCAAATAATATTATTTTGGTAATGCAATCAATATTACCTTTGCAAGCATGCAATTTAACCAAATGGGTCCTTAATAAGTTATTTAATTATAGCATATGTTGTGCATCATTAGATTATATATCACTTTATATATTAGGCAAAATAGTTTAAAGAAAAAAGATAAATATAAATATTTTAAAATAATTTAATTATCTCATTTAATATCTCCAATAAAATTTAATTTTATATTATATTTAGGACCTCATGTAGTATTAACAACTTAATATTGTCAAAACATTTTTCTGAAAAAACAGCACTTATTATTATTCGAAATAAATATAAAAAATTTATTTTTTTAAAATGTGAGAAAAGCATAGTGATGAGAGTGGGACACTGTACGGTATACGACAAAAATCTAGAGGCAGCAGGGCCGCAAATCCGTCCATGGCTAATGTTTCTGGGGTTCTGCAACAGAGACTGCAAGTAGCGGGCAACAAAGACCATGCTATCCAACCTGGAGTAAATCCACGCGCTCCTATCAAACCCCTCGATCAACAAGTCATGATCCTAAGGTCGCGCGTGCAAATTTCACAGATAGTCGTGACACTTATTTGTGGCGCAGTTATTCTGAGTCGTAAGCTGTCGTTGTCAGGTACATGCGCACATAAGAACGTGACAACAACGGACGGTGGGAATGGTTCTGCTGTGGCGCGACTGTGCATCACGCCCGCCGTATTGAGTGGATCTGCTCACAGAACAAGAAAGTGACACGCGTCACACTTTTGGGAGGTTGTATAAAGTACGGGAAGGTGTAGCTTGGTAGGTGTGGCCTGCGAGTTAGATTTCGGTTTCGAGAGTCGGGCCCAATATCTTTGGCTTCATCGTGGGGGCCTCAATTGACAATTATAGCCTTCGGTGTTTGTTGAAATTACTGTTGGAAAAGGCGTGAGGGCTAATTTTGTCTTTTCATACGGAGACAACAAGATTCCGTCCGCAGATTCCCATTCTGATTTTTGAGTGTGGCAGCATATCCCTCTTTGGGGTTTCTGAGGTCAAAATAAAAATTTTAAAGTTAATGGAACCCAGTCAAAAAATTATCGTATTATATTTATTTGGGATAGTTTATTTTTTATTTATAAATTATAATTTACGCTATATGAGGTAAGTATATAAGAGAAATTTTATTTTAATTTATATAATAAACACTTATTACTCAAAAATAAACTATCCCAAACTCCCCTTATAATCAAAAAAAAAAAAAAACTGTACTGACTTTTTTACTTAGTAATTTTCTTTTTAGGTATGAAGGTAGACAATAATAACTTGAGTTATAAGTGAGATTGAACTCACATCCTACAAAACCTTTGGTCTAATAAACTATTCTTCTGATATTTAATATAAGATATATTTATCTAATTTGATTAGATTAAAGAAGTTGCTTAAGTTATTTAGTATAACATGTATTTTCTGAAATATCATAATCATCTTCCTTAACTACCTCATTCTCTCTCCTTTTTTATTATGGTTGAGATAATATCAATAGGGGTAAGTTTTTAAAACATTGACATATATAAAAATTATGTTCTATATTTAGGATGAAGATTAACTCTCAAAATATATTTTATATTAAGGATCAGAAGAATATTATAAACTAATGCACTCTTATTTGCTTGATAAAAAATTGATTTTCTTAAAAAAAATCAACTTCATTACTAATAAGTAATAACAGTTAACTTGATGTTACCCTTTGAAAAAGTTTATCACTTCACGTACACTAATTTATTAATTATTAAAAAAACATAATATTGAGATTATGTGCTATATTATTATATAATTTTTCTTTTTATTTTTTTCCATCCAAAGGGGAGGCACGTTTTAATCAATTGATGATTACCCACTTTCATGAACCCATATCAGACCGGTTGGTTCAGCCTGAAAACCAATAAACTGGCTGATAAACAGGTCCAATTTGAGGTTCGGTTCGGGCCACTGTTTTTTTTTAAAAATATTTTTTAGAATTTCATATTAATAAACCTAAAATCTTTAATTTTTCATTTGTTTGGCTTCGGTTTAACTCTTGTTTAGCCCCCATCTAACCTACTAACTCTTACCCCAATACCACAACTGGTTCAGTGCCCGGTCCGGGTTCATGAACCTTGACGATTACCAATTAAAAAAATATCAAAAATAAAATTACACCAAAAGGTGGTTGAGGTAATTTTTATTCGAATATTAAGGTAAGGTTGCCCGCAATAAAATTATGAGAGGATTTAGATGACATTGATTATTGCTTTCTACCACAGCTACTTGCAAGGAACGTGAAGATTAGGACTATTGAAAACAATGATGCCACACGAAAAAAATAATTATATTAGACTTTTTATTGGGCAGACATATATCTTGGTACAATACTTATAATTTTACCTTTTTCGAGGAAAAAAACGAAAGAAGGAATGATGAATTGATGATCTTACTAGAACTTTCAATCGTCAACGATATTGGGAATATGACATATATAATGCAATGAGGTTGGGCTCTTTTTTCCCCCTCTCCATCTTTTTCTTTCCTTTTTCTTGATGTATCTTCTTTTTCTTCTTTTGAATTTTTAGGACATGATGTTAACACATGAATGAGTTTTGTTACTATAAATGTAGTATATAGCCCCAAAGCAAGGGCACTATGTTTATAATATATCACCAACTTTAACCCCTTTTTACGTTTAACTTTAAGACCCGTAGTCATATAATAATTACAAAATTAAAGTGAAAGGAATTAATGTAATCAATAATATTAGTCTCTCGAGTGAATATTCTTTGGCATTTCAGATATAAATTTAATTTGCCACACATTCATTGGTTGCTTTGAACTTACTGTTCGTTTTTTAAGAGAGAGACAAAAGCTTGTGGAAGAGTCATAGAAGGTAGTCTCATTTATCTTTTATGGTAACCTAAAACTTTGTGAGACAATTACCTAATTGTAGACACTTTAATTTGTTGACACAAAACTCTTTTTTTTTTTTTTTAGAACATGAATATGTGTTTGGTTTTGTTACAACCTCATAAGTCATATGTGACTCAATTGCCTTCATTGATAAGTAAAGCTAGTCTATATTAATTTGTGTACTATTGCGTATACCATGGTCATGTTTGAAAACAAGTTGTTACAACCCTTGAGACAAAGTTAGCTTCATCACGTTATATTGGTCAGTAATCTAAATAAAATTGTAAAATAGTTAACCTCCTGACTCCTCCTTTTAATCTCCAAACTCTATACAGACTCTGAGTCCAACAATACTTAAATTTAACTTAATCAAATAATCATATTAGAAAATTACAAACACGAGATGAAAAATTAAATTGATGAAAAAAAATGAAGTATTGATACATGCGATCGAGGCTTATAAAAAATGAAGTATTCATGGATAAATAGAGCAAGGTTAAGCATGTACTTTTCTTTCTTCTTCTTCTTCTTTTTTGAGCAAACAAAGTCAATTTTATTAATGACAACAAAAAATAAATGAAATAAAGCAATAAAAGCCACATTATTATATGATGAGGATTGAGGAGGAGGAATTTTAGAGAGGCATAAATTGAAGGGTACGGTGAAGAAGCAAAAGAACAAATGGATACTGGGAAACACAGTCGCTTTAAACCACTCAATATATATATATATATATATATTTATGGTTAATGTACAAAGTTCAAATCCAAGTCACTATGGGAACAAAGAAGAAACGAGGCAATGTTTGAGCTTAGTGGCGAGAAAAGGAGGGCATAAAAATTAAATAACATAGCCCCATATGGTTGGATTTTCAGACCATGCATGAATGTAGGAAATTTTTTTTGAATATTTATATGGAATATTATAAATTCGGGAAACGAGAGTTTCATATACATAATGCAAAACTAGCCATAGGCGAGTTAATTATGCATTCTTAATTTTTTTAAAAAACACAAAATAAAGAAAATAGTTTTAAAGAAAACATAAAATAAAGAAAATATAAGTATTTGGATGTCTATAACATTTCAGATGGAATTCAACATTGCAAACTTATATACTCCCTCTGGTCCTAATTATAAGATAAAGTTGATTTTTTTAGAGAAATTAATTAAGTCAATTAAATTACTTTAGAGTATTTATATTTTTATTTTTTTTCTCCAAACTAATTAATTTGAATAATAAAATAATATATAATCTAAGAATACTAAAAATATAAATACTCTAAAGTAATTTAATTAACTTCCTTAATTTCTCTAAAAGAATTAATTTTACCTTATAATTAGAACATGAGATAATATCACTTTACTTCGGTAATTTGATGAACTAAATGGTAATAATAGGAGCGAGCCTGAGTACTGAACAATACCCTAATAAAAGCAGAAACGCCAACTTTGGAAAAAGTAGAAATTAACGTCCCAACTAATACTCTTCCGGTTTCTAGTATATAACTTAATTAGGTAGTTGATTTTATTTTAAACACAGGACTTATTTTTAATATTTATTAATCTTTTTTTAATTTATCTTTTATTAATGTTCAATTGTGAAAGGGATTGAGAAGGATGATTATGATGTTTTAGAAAAACTATGCTATATTAATTAACTTGATTAATTTTCTCAATCTAATCAAATTAGTAAAATTGATATTACATTAAGGATCGGAGGGAATATCTACGCACATTTTATTTACTTAAGATTAAAAACATGCCTTAACCACCCTCGAAACATATTGATTTCCGAGTCATTTTGTCACTTTTAATATTGTTTAACTCTTAAATATGACACACAATTACACAAAGCATGTTCCAATGGATGCAACGTTGACGGCTTAACACTGGTTTTTGATTCGTCCATGGTTAATCCATCATTATCAATCAAACTGGACAATAATGAATACAAATTGAAACATCTAGCTAGCTAGTCTATATATATAGCCATACTATTAGCACGCAGACACAGCTAAGAAACAATATTATATATATATATATATATATATATGCGCTCAGATCATGCATTTAAAAAATCTAAGAAGAAGATACACAAATCAACGCGATTCATGTTCTCGACTAATCAATTAAGTACTCCAACATTATTTTATTACACCAATTAATTAAATATAATATGTAATTCCATGTCATGAAGCACTTAACCCATTTATATTTTAAAGCCTGTAATATTGGCAACATAAGTATATTATAGTTTGAATGATAACTATATACTAAAAAATAAGCGTATCAACTTACAGTACATGTTGGAGAGCATGTGCCTGCATGAAGGCTTGATTGGGACAAAAGGGATGCGAAGGAAGCAGAAGCATGTGGGAAGGTTAGGGTCTTTATAGAAGGAACCAGCATGTGCAAGCAAGGGTCAATATATATTTCAATATTATGATACTTTCCTCTCCACCCTTTGCTTCCTCGGAAAGAAATATATATATATATATATATATATATATATATATATATGTATATATAACCATTCACGTGAAATACACTTCTTACTCATCAGATTACTGTCCCATTCTAAACATAAGTGGTAGTTTTTTTTTTTTAAAAAATATAAGAGCCACTTGATATATATTTTTATCTTAAATATAACTACAGTCCATTTTAATTTGTAGTTTCCTAAATATATAACTTTTTCTAAACTTGCCCTATTAAAGGCACAAATTAAAGAGGTTTTCTATCATAAAAGTTATTTCCAATTCAATGTTTAAAGGGTTAAGGTCCTTTTTTATCTTGGAAATTGTCAAAAAAAAAAAAATCAATTTTGCCCTGTAAAACTTTTTTTTGGAGCAATCTTATTCCAGAAGTTTATAAATCATAGTAATTTTACTTTATCTGTTATCCAAATTAAGTTTGACAATTAGTTAATCAAATATATTGAGCTAGCAGTCCATATGACATCCATGTTATTTTTGTTCTAGGTTTAGGTGCCAAGCTGTCATGAAAGTTTTCACTAAAGAGTTATATTGCCCTGAAAGCTTTCAAGTCCTAGAAATTTCATCTCGGCTATTATCTAAATTAAGTTTACCTGTTAATTAACTAAATATACTTATATGGCAAGTCCATGTGTCCACTTTATATTTTTCAAAGTTAGATTTATAAATAAAGATTTTTTTTAAAAAAAAAGATGCACCCCATTTAAATGATTGGAGAAAATCAAAGAGATGAAAACATCTTGTATGACAAAGAGAAAATCGAAGAGGCACTTTGTTTATCTTGACATCGATGGAGTACAACGACAAAGGGCTATTAGTGGCCTTGTTCTCAGTAATTTTGCTTTGTGTGTCTTGAATTCGGTAATTAAATATTTTTTGTTATTATTCTCTGACGAATGTGAGCTCCTCTTTCATTGGTGGCTTTTTCTTCAATATCGTTCACGCTACTAGTTGAGCATATTTGATTAACTAACAATCAAACTTAACATTTACAATGATCAGGGCGATATTGTTGCAATTTGAAAATTTTCAGGGCAGCATTGAACCAAAAAAATTTTCAGGGCAATATTGCTCCTGAGTAAAAACTTCTAGAGTGAATTTGCATCTTAACAAAAATGACGTGGATGACACATGGATCTGCCAGCACAATATATTTGGTTAGTTAATTATCAAACTTAACCTGGATGACAGTCATAGGAAAATTACTATAATTTGGAAACTTTGAATACGGCATTATATTGTTCCAAAAAAACTTTCAAGGCAAAATTAAGATTTTTTGGCAACTTTCAAAGCAAAAATAAATCGTAACCTATGATTAAAAATGGGTGTTTTAAGGAATCAAACACAAAATTTTTTACAAATAACTTAATTATTTTTCTTAATTTTTGTAAATTAGTCTCCAAGCTCCTACATTAAAAACCCGATAAGATAAATACGTACTAGTTTTCTTAAAGTACCATTTATATCATTTGCAGGCAGGATACTGCTCTCTTAATCAAGGGAAAAAAACCTTCAATGCGAGCAATTAACAAAGAGGGTTTGATATGAGGAAAAAAATAGGGATATGAGTTTGGTAAAAAATTATAAATTTAAAAAATAAAGTAGATAGATGCATTACATTTAAAATCAAAATAAATCTCTTTATTACCTCTTATAATTAAGATGATAGAATAAGAAGCAGAAGAAGAAATATTGGTTATGGTGTATACTGTATTACTATCCTTGCTTGACGATATCTTCTTTTATTTGATCATAAATGAAGAAGAAAAGACTTTTTTTTTTTATCAAAAAAGAAGAAAAGACTTGAAACTAGCAAAAAGCGAAAGGGGGGAAAATAAAAAATAAAGACGACCACATATCAAAATGAAGTCCGTGAAATTTGTCCAAAAAAAAAAAAAATGAAGTACGTCAAAGTTCTTTATGTTCATTCAAAATATGAGAAAGTCCTCGAATCAAGACTTTTGGGGCTCTTTTATTCCCAGTGACATCAACGGCCAAATGCAACTACTTAAACTGTTCCTACAATGTCGACATTTATTATTATTATTAATATTATTTATTGTTTGATAGTAAAAGAACACACCTGTATTATGTTTTTATAATTTTATCCCAAAAAAATCCGTGGATGCAGATGTGAGTTATGTCCCGAGCTCCATCTTGAATTTTCAACTGGAACTTCCATTCCCAAATAAAAGTTTGTTTTTTCAAAATAACTACTCCCTCCGGTTCTAATTATAAGATAAAGTTGACTTTTTTTTTTTGGAGAAATTAAGGAAACTAATTAAATTACTTTAGGGTATTTATATTTTTATTTTTTTTCAAAATAATTAGTTTGACTAATAAATTAATATATAATCTAGGGATACTTAACATATGATAAGATTAAGTAACTTATTTAGCTTCCTTAATTTCTCAAAAAAAGTCAACTTTATCATATAATTAGGATCAGAGGTAACACTGTTTTCATAATAATTAAAAAAATAGTAGAAGTAATGTAATTATTATTATTTTATTAAGTTCATCAGTTCATGAGTGGAGGGCTGGTAGGGTTACGTACTTACGTTGGATGTTACTCTTAAAGATTTTTGTTTTTTTGATTGATAAGTAAAAAAAGGAATAATGATTTTATATAAATATAAAATATGGAAAATAACAAGTACCGGAATGTAACAGAAAAATATTTTTTTAAAATAGAAAAGATTGTGCAGAAAAATGAAAATGGCGGTAAGCAGGAGATTCCCAAGAGTGCCGTGGACATGTTCCCCAAAAGGACAGTACAAAGCAAATGGCGGTGATCATGGACTCTGCCAGACACTTTCAGTGGTCCTCCCCCCCTCTTTTTTAATTTTTCTTTTCGTTTTTCATTTTTTTTAAAAAAAATTAGTTCTCTAACATTTTAAGTAAATGTATTTTCTTTTGTCAAAATCTTTATGTTTAAGCCATGCGTCATAGATTTTAAAATATTTTGACTTGTTGAAGAATTTTAATTCATTATTTAATATTTTTTAGTTTATATTATAAAATTAATAAGTAAATAATCTTATTTATAGGTCATAAATAATATTATTTATCTCATATTTTATACAAAATATGACGTCCATGTTCTAAAATGTCAAATAATTTCAATATGAATACATTATTGAGGAAGAATCTCGTTTAAATTTATTTGAAATACTTAAATTCAAATTCAGATGTACACTTTTAATAAATTCTTAATCATGCAAGAGGTTTCATTAGGGATTACTAAATATTATTAAAAGATCATAATATCCCTCCTATCATATCATGAATCATTTGAAAAAATAAAAGAGTATGGCAAACTAGAGCCTTTGAACAACAAAATAAAAAAAAAGAAAGAAAGAAATAAAGTCAACAATGAAAATTAAGGGGTAAGTTATGGGAATTTCTCTTTAACCCTATTATATAGATCTAGTTTGTATCCATGGAATGATTGAAAACATCAACACAACAATAAATAGATATGGGAAAATCATTCTAGAAACATCAAGAAATTGATTTTATTATAATAATAAATAATAAATAATTATAAAATTTTATACTTCCAACATCATGTGATTGAAAGAAATAATGAAGATGATGAGTTATTGAGATGATTTTTTTACTCAGGTACAATATTTAAATTTTGAAGTTTGTTATTCTGTCAAAAGAGTATAGAATCCTTAATTCTATATAGTACAAGCACATGGTTGGTTGGTGAATTGGTCAAATAAATTTCACGGTGAGGAGAAGTCCGATTGAGACGGGAATTTTATCATTAGAAAAAGAATGACAAAAAAAAAAAAAGAGAGAAAAAGCACAAAAAATAGCTGGATGTATAGGTAAAATCAACTAATTCATAAATCCATAATGAAGCCTCTTGAACCAATTAAGAATTTGATAAATGTGCAGACCTAAATTTGAATTTGAGCATTACAAATAAATTTAAATGGGATTTTTCCTTAAAAATAATATACCAGTAATTTATGATACATTTTTTGTATTGATGTTTAAGCCCTAAACAGCTTATATGTGTTTTTAGAGGAAAAAAAAGTATTATTAAGGCGCATTTTTTGTTACCAAATCCAGTGGAAAACCGTGATATTTCCGTGGTGGTTGGACCTAATCTCCAAAACTTCACCCTTCTACTGCAAAAACGTAAAACCGAATATTATTGAGTACAAGAAATCATATTCTTAAAATAATTCCCTCTCAGAGTTTTTTTTTTTTGGTCAGAAAATACCAGGTCTATCAGATCCAAGGTTCATGAGCCCGGACCGGGTACTGAATCGGTCGAGGTACTGGGTCAAGGGTCAGTGGATCAGACTAGAGTCAGACCGGGGTCAATTAAAAAAAAAATATATATATATAATTTAAATATTCATCCATACCATTTAAAAAACTATATAAGAGTTTTTTTCTAACTAATAGTCCAGTATAACCTTCTAAACCTAATACCCACAAAAATATTGTTAAGTACATAAGAATTTTTCTCCAACTAATGCCAAAAATATTCCATAATCCTTTTAAAACTCATTGAAAATTAAAAAATTTTAGGAAAATAATTTTTCTGAAAAAAAAGTAAGAAAAATGTCATTTGGAGCATAAAAAAGCAATTTTTTTTTTTTTAAAAAGGAGGCAACCCGTGAACCGACCGGGTTACACTGGTTCACCCCGGGTTGATTGGGTCAGAACAGTACCTGTCTACTAGCTGAACCGGACAGGTCACTTGACCGGTTCGCCGGTTTCGGATCCGAACCGGCCAATCCGGTCCGATTTCATGAACAATGATTAGATCTTGCAAATTGCTGCTACTTTTTAATTTGGTGGCCCCACTATACTATTTTTAAATGATTAAGAGAGATGGACAGAGAGAGGACTAGGAAGAGGGGTGGGAAGAGAGAAAATGAGTTTTTTATTAAATAATTATTTAAAAATAGTATTTGGGGCCCACCAAATTAAAAGGTTACAACAATTTGCTTGATCTCTGGTATTTTTGTCCAATTTAGAAGAGTTAAAGAATATTTTTACACCTAAGAAAAGTATATGATGTTCAGGGTATATTTGAAAAAAATATAAGATTATTTTTATCCCTTAATCTTTTTGATTATGATCCATATCTCATAACAAACGCAGTTTAGTTATTTCTTTTTGGGAAAATTATATTTAGGTTCCGAATAAGAGAAAAAGATAAAAAAAAATGGTCCCTTAAAATCTTAAAATTGCCAAAAAGTCCCGTGGGGCTTTTTTGCAATAAATTTCAATCATGGACTTGCCAATGAACGCTCTTAAACTTGTCACCAGATGCCCGTGTACTTATCAGTAACACGCCCCTGAACTTGTTAGTGAAATTGAAATTTATTATAAAAAAATCCCACGAGACCTTTTGAAAATTTTGAGAATTCAAATGACCGTTTTTTTTATTTTTTCTCTTATCCAGGACGTGAATATAATTTTCCCTTTCTTTTTCATATTATTATGTGTATATTACAAAATATAATATAGGGAGAATTACTAAAAAAGACCTTATTAACAACTTATTTGCTAAATGGAACATGAGAGGATATATTGCACATGGAGGGAAGATATTTGCACATGTAGGGAAGATTTATACACACGTATAGGGAAGAATTTTGCACATAGGGAAGATCATCTGCACACTAGGAAAGATATTCTACACACATGGAAGATAATCTGCACGTAAATATCCCATTTGACAAATAAGTTATTAAGAAGGGATTTTTTCACAATTTTCCCCATATTATAACCCACATTATATATTTAGGTATTATTCATCGCAATCCTAGCCCGTATTTTCAGCTTTGGACCCGTTCGCTCCCGAAGTAAACCCAACTCATTGAGACTGCGGTCCAGGCCCAACCAAATACTAATAATGATTCTTGCTTTAGGTTGGGCCATATTACTTTAATATATGATAATTGGGACGTTCACATCAATGGTCCAAAAAAATCCAATTGAGCTTCTTACCAAAAAAATTGATGTTGAACTTGCTAAGTGCTTGATTGTAGCTACTTATCATAAGCAAGTTCATGTAAATTGAAATGAAACTCGTATCACATACTTATCTTGTATATCGTAAATTATGATTGACAAGTTGCTTAATTGTCATTTCAAATAAGCCTCAACTTCATTCTATTGCAAGCAAAATTCCATAATGCCTTGTTTGGTATAATGGAAAAGTTTTTTTTTATAGAAGTGGAAGTGGAAATAGAAGTAGATTGGAAGTGGAAGTGCTTTATAAAACATGTTTGGTAGGATGGTGGAAGAGAGATATAATTTTTAATTAAAATGTGCACTTATAATATGAAAATACGGAAATGCCCTTTCAACAAAAGAAAAATTCCTCTCTGTCTGTCCGATCAACGACCCACACCCACCACCTTTAAGTGAGCATCACCATCTCTGGAAACACACTTATGAACAGCTTCCATAGCAACAGTACCGGACACAATGCTTCATCTTCATTTGCAAATCAACGGAACTAAACCATAAGAACAAGAAAAAATCAAAGCGCAAAAAATAAAGCTGAAAAGCAGAACCAAAAATCAAGGCACCAAAACTATCGCTGGTGAACACCATCTTCGTCGATCGGATACTAGAGATGTAAATCAATCAAACCAAAGACCCAAAGGTAATCGCCGTCATTGCCGCTAAGCAGATCCGAGTTGCACCTTAACTCAATCTTTATCAAGGGGATTAGGCCTGGCCTGGTTAAGGCTTGATTAGGCCTGGCCTGTTAGTTAAAAAGGCTAAGCCAAGGCCTATTTAAAAGCTTGTTTCATTAAACAAGCCAGACCTAGGCTCAAAAAGAGGCCTATTAGGCCCATCAGGCTAGCCTGGGCATGTTAACATTAATATATTTATATATTAAAAAATTCAAAAATTACAAACCCTAACCCCTTTCACCTTCAGTCTATTACTGCCGCTTCGCTAACCTCTTTCTCTTGCCTTCACTCATCTTCCTATTTCTCTCAATCACATCTGAATCTCTCGCTCTCCTCCTCTACAGCCGTCGACCACTCTTCTTTGCCCCTCAACTCCATCACAGTATCAGTCTCCCCCTCTCTGGTCTTTCCCTCTCATCTCGTCACTTATGGGTTGTGGTTGATTGGTCAAGGCTTAATCTCATCTCAGCTGCAATTTCTCAAACCCTCACTTAGTCGGGCTCTTACTCACCGGCCACCTTAGGTATGTTTTAAGTTTTGATGCTCTCCCCTTTCTTTTGCTGCTAAAGAGAATAAATAAACTGAAGAAGAAAGAGTTTAGTCACTTTGCGCAATAGAGAAGCTTTGTGTTGTTCTTATATATAGAAAAAAATCTGATAGAGAGATTTGGAAATATCTTTGGTTTTACTTTGCTCTTGCAAATTTTCTAAAGTGAGAAAGTAAAGATTTCCACTTGTGCTTTATCTTACAGAAATTAGGTTTAAAGAACAAGGGTGGGTTTGGCCGACCTTTTGTGCAACCTCCATCAGATCTTTCACTGTGAGGGAGCAAACATTGATGAATTGATGATTTTTACTTTACGTGACAGCAGGACCAAATGTTGAGGGAAAGAAGGAAAAGGAAATCAACTTCAGATCTTTCACTTTTGATTATTTTCGCCATAGTTTGATTTGGTCCTGTAATTGTAAATATGTGATTGACATTGTTATGTTAGTTTATTTGGTTTTATCTTGTTTATTAATTAGATTATAATATATCTTATCATGTATTTTCAATTGATTTATGTAGTTTGATGAATTAATTAGATTAAAAATTTAGGCTTCTTAATAGGCTTCAGGCCTAATCAGGCCTTTGACAGGTCAGGCTCAGGCCGAAAAAAAGGCTTGTAACAAGCCACAGGTCAGACTCAGGCCACCCTATTACAAAACAGGCCTGACCTGTTAAGGGTGGAGCCTCGCTTGTTTCCACTCCTAATTGTCGCTAAGCAATAATCATCGTCATTGTCGCTAGTGGAAACAAGATGTCACCATCATTAGTAGAGAAGGGTCAATGAGCCATCTAAATGAGAAGAAGTCGAAGCAAAAGGAGAGGAAGGAGAAGTGTCAGCTGTTGCCATTATTATCGCTTCATCAGATCCACCGGAGGGTTCGCGGTCGCTGTTATTAGTGGAAGGCCACCATCGCCGTCGCTGATGATGCCCATCGTTGCTTATGGAGGAAGAAGGAAGAGAAGAATGGTAAGATTGGAAATAGAATGATGGAAATAGGGCTGGAACTCAGTTCCTTGGGTTTAGGTATGGAAGTCACTTCCATCGATTTTGATGGAAGTAGCTTCCTTCAGGAAGTTATCTCTGTCATACCTAACACATTTATATTAGGTTTCTCTTCCACTTCCACTTCCCACCCTCCCATTTCCATGATACCAAAAGGGCCCTAAAAGCTAAACCTTAGCCTGTTTAGTTCAAAGAAAGGGTTGGAAAGGAATGGAAAGAAAAGGAATATAATGGAAATGAAAGGAAAATATTTTGACATAGGGATGTTTGGTTTGCATCGGAAAAGAAAATGGATTGATAGGAAATTTTTTGTTTGGTTTGAAGAAAATGAGAAAGGAAAATGATCCAAAAGACATTTTTGCCCTTGTCTTAAAAAATATTATTTAAAGGCCCTTGCTTTCACTTTAGTTCCTCTAATTATATGCACTTCATAGGCAACTCATGGTTATGAATCACTTTAAATAATTCCCACATAACTACAACTTAACTACCATAGACTGCATGTAGTAAAAACGTGGAAGAAAGAACTTTATTTGCCCATGTTTCCTCATAATGTAATAGAGTAATAACCATGAGATACCCACCAGTAGCTCGTGGTCATATATGAATGAATGAAAACAACTTTAACCACATATATATGATGGGTGGATTATGGTTACCGCGATTAAAACAACTTTACTCTTAACCATTACATACCTATCACTCACACATGGTCACAATCACTTTTTGTAGTCTTATTTTGCTCATGGGTACATCATGGTTATGGGATAGTTGTTTAACTTTACTCTCACCTATTGTGCAACCATCAAACGCACTTGGTCAACACCACTTCCCTTATGTAAAATAACAAAGATTTAACCAATGTAGAACTTTGAATATAAGTTGTGGAATAGAAATATGCATTTCACCTGATGAGGTGAGATTTTTGTTTGCTTGTTTCACTTAGCATAATGGAAGAAATATATATTTAACCTTACAAAGTAGCTAGCTTGGATTTCATGTAGATGAGGTTTATGTGAGATCACGTGGAATATAATTCTCATTGACAAATTGACAGGGTAGTGTCCATTTTGCTCGAAAAGATGGTAATGGTACATGATAGAGAAGAAAGACACCAATATGGGAAAAACGATGTTATGAGACATTCCTACATCGTCGACACCAATAACCTAGAACAAATATGATGAACCTCGGCGACAGGTCGAGCCGATCTAGCAAGTGTTCAGATAGAGCCTCCAACTCGGTCATAACGACATCAAGGAAGGTGACCATGGCATTTCCACAACTGTGCTTTGGAGGCAGACGTTATGGGCCTTCATGTTGGATCTAATGAAGCGTGCTATTCTTCAATGACTACGAAGGTGAAGATGATGTTGGAGTTCTTGGAAAGGAGGATGTTGTAGACGTGCATAAAGGGGTTGATCTAGCCTTGCCCTGGGTACGACACCACCACCACGTGCCATTCCATGGGTGGTGAAGGATCCATCGGTAGATCCAAATGGATAAAGTTGAAAGTGGAGAGGAGTAGCACAGTGGGTGACAAGTAAGTGGTGAACGTGGGTTTTGGAGCAGGGGCTAAATTCATCCAAACCTTTTGTTTGGGGTTGATGAAGGCCTCCTTGTTGCCAGAGCAAGTTGCTCCTCCTCTGTTCTTCACCTCCATCTCTTTTCTCCAGCTCTGGCATTGTCAATTTCTCTCAAAGCCACCACTTTTTTATATCACATTTAGGGGCTTTTGTTTTTTTGGCGATTTTCCAAGGACTTGAAAATTGGTTCCTATCATTTTTTATAGGAAAACATTTTCATCTATGTAGATGAAAATTAGTTGCGGCGGAAAATAATTTCCAAATGAAAATGCCAACCAAATAGCCCCCATTGGTGAGAAAATTTCATTTTCCTTTTCCTGCCCTCCATTTTTAGCGAACCAAATGAGCTCTATATTTGAATGTAAAGAAAATTAGGGGAAATAATACTAAGAGGGAAAATTAATTTCAAACTGACAAAACTTGAAATGAGCATGTTTTATGAATTTAGGGTTGGAAAGCTAATATGAAAAAGACACGACAATTCTTTCATTTAATATAATAAATAAAAATTTCACCCGTTTTCAATCGCTCAATAATGTAATTATATAATTGTACAATGCATAATTTGTGGCGTTCATATTTTGTGTGACATTTTCTCAAAAATAATAAGAGTGGGAATCAGGAGAGAGAGCGAGGGTTTCAGGAAAATATATTATTGTTCCTCTAGAAAGAGAAAATGTTTCCTACTCCTTCATTTATTTCTATAAAATCTATATGACATTTTCATGGTAAAAAATTTACGACATTTTGTGGTGTGTCAGAAAAATAAAAATTATTAATATTTTTATATTGAAAATCTCTCTATCAACAAAAAATATTAATTCCTCGCTGTTAAAGAGCAAATTTGGAAAGAAATCCAGCAAAAAATAGTCGAAAAAAATTAAATATTCAGGAACGCTAACTAATTATATTGTATTGGCTATGGCATGTATAAATGAGACGAGTCAATTAAAAATTCCTTATATAGTAATAAAAAATCAAGTAATAAATTCCACCATCTCTCATCAAAACTAGGCGTTCACCCAATAATAAGGCAACCTCCTTGCAGCAACCACTACGGAAGTATGCGAATATCTCTTTCTCCATGCATCTATCTCTATATAAAGGTATTAAAACTCGGACCGGTCATTGAATCGGTCGGGGTACTGGGTTAAGGGTCAGTGGGTCAAACCGGGACCAAACCGGTGAGAAATTGAAGATTTTAGACTTATAGTATGAAATTCTAAAGGAAAATTTTTTTTTAAAAAAATTTTTTTTTTTAAAAAATGAAAACCGGACCGGGAACCGGACCGGCCAACCAGCCGGTTCGCCGGTTACCGGGCCGGACCGGCCGGTCCGGTCCGGTTTTCATAAGCCTGCTATATATACATATCCATGCCAAAAAAAAAAAAAAAAAGTTTCCGTATATACATATAAAAAAAATTCATAAACCAATAAGATCTTCTTCTAAAGGTAGGAAGGCAGTTAATGTGTTTGTTTAGGTTAGCGTTAGAAACTGCTTTTTTGACATGATTTACGATGTACGAGGTAAATATGTGAGTAGAGTTTTACCTCGATTTACATGAACGTGCTTCTCCAATACTAATCCAAACATGTCCTATATAAATCAAGGAGGGTGTGCAAATTCATGAGAAAAAGAAGAGAGAAAATTATGAGAGATTGATAGATAGATCTTGTGAGTGGAATTTTGTGTGTGAGTTTTTCTTCTTCTCCTCTCCCTGTAAATAGATTATTTAATTTTCCTCCAAATAGTGACATTTATTTAAGAAATCACCATCATTCTAATGGCTAGGAAAAGGGTTACAAATAAGTGTGAAAATGCTCAGTAGGGGCTCAGGGAGAAAGTAAAAGTATACAGATATGAATACTAAAAAACATGTATACTTATTATAAAATATTAAAAAATGTGGGTGAACATACTGGCTACAAACAGTTAATCATACATTTGATCTAAAAATTACATACTATACTGGAATACACATTCCCCCTGAACTCTTCATATAAGCTACTACTTTCATCCTTTAATATAAAACATATTTGAAGAGTTAATATTGATACTAAATATATGACATATTTTTCACATTTGTTAATATTTTCCTAATTTACTTATATTGATGCTCCCTCAACAATAACTATAAAGGAGAGAGAATGAGGGAATTAAGGAAGATAATTATAGTGTTTTAGAAAATGCACATCATATTAACCAACTTAATAAGTTTTTTTAATCTAATTAAATTAAGTAAATAAGTTTTATCTTAAAGATCGAAGGGAATATCTTGTAGAATTACTTCTCTAAGTCATACAGAGCTTTCATGCATCCACTGGCTAAATGTAAATATCAAATGTCGAGTATTGCAGTTCAATGATCAATGACCTAAGGACATGTTGATTAGATCTTATTCATTAAAATTTAATCACCCTTAAGTTCATTTTTATTTAATTAATCAAGTTATACATATTTTTCATGCATTAAAAGGTTCCATATATAAATTTATACTAGTACTAAATAAAATATAAAATACTATTTCCATTCTTTAATATAAGAGTTAGTTAAGATTAAATTTATTCATAAATATAAGATTTTAATCTACTTTGTTTCTAAAATTTAGAATAATTTTTTTTTAAATATCTCAATTGATGACACATATTAACAAATTTATTTTTGGATAAAATTTATTAAAAACAATTGATATAACAAATTTCTTTGATCTATTTAAATTAATCAAGTCGGTGGATATTGAGTGTGAGAGGTACATGGAATACTATTTTGGTTTTATTTATAAATTTAAATTATCGCATTCTCACATATCAAGGAGAGTTAACCAACTATTGATCATAGGTTAAATTTTTAATTTAACCTTTATTTATGAATGAAGTTATGAGAGTCAATATAAATAATTTTTTTTAATTATAATTAATAAGGATAAAATTATGACAATCTCAGTTATTACTACTTTAAATTGGTCTTATAAGTGTGTGTTTGGGTATTAGCAAAACCTTTGTTTTAAAATCCCGTTTCCGTAAATCGAGACAAAATTTCTCTCACATACTTACCTCGTAAATCATAAAAATTTAAGTGTGTGTTCGAATTAATTCTTAGAAAATAACTTTTATTATTTAGGAGATAAGTATGTGAGAAGAATTTTATCTCAATTTATAAAAAATTACTTTTAAAACCATGATTTTGGGATTTTGGGGGGAGGCAAACCCACACGAAACACATCGTGTTGGCAACGCTTCATTTAAAACCGTGTGGCAGGCTCTCTGCTTCATTCCCTGCACCTTCCACTCTCAGGATGCCACGTTTTTTGCCCACTGATACTGGAGCCCACATCTTAGATTCCACGGTGGAGGTACGAAATTCTGTTTCTGTGGAGTACTATATAAGCGCATGTCTCCCCATAGCATCCCTCTTTTCTCTTTCTCTCTCTCGCATTCGCCGACGCGCACCGGCGATTATTTATTATTTATTGCTATTATTATCCGTTTATTTTTTAATTTTCTTAAAAAATTGTTTACATTTTCCATCTGAGCTCCTAGCTCCAGCCCTTGGCCACTGGGAACGCTACAAGATCTTAAGATCACGCGTTCTTCCATCCTGATTCGTGACGAAGCTTGAGCTCCGGCAGGTGTACGATCAATTTTCTTTTTCTTCTTCTTCAATGCCCTCTCACCGGTTTGATAGGTTCTGAATCTTGGATTTCTAATCGGGTGTGTGATTTTAAGGGTTTATGATTGGTGATTTGGCTGATTTGTGATTAGGGATCAGGTTTGGCGTGGCACTGATTGGAGGGTCTTGATTCATGCGAATTGCTTTACGTAGCTGTAATGTCTGGCCCGCTGGATCGTTTCGCCAGACCTTGTGAGTGTCATTTGTCCGTTTCCCTTGACTTTCCTTTCTTGTGCAATGCGAGGGGGTCTTACTTTCTTGGCGCGCTAATTCTAGGGTTTTTACTCCTCTCGTTTTCTCTTTTAAGAAATTCGAATTGGAATGTGAAAAGAAAATTTTCGGGTTTGACTTTAAGCTGGAGAATTTAGCTAGGCTAAGCTAACAACTGCTGGGATTCAGTGGAGGGAAACAAATGCCATACTTTTCTGGTTCTCTCAAGGTCGTTTAGTGAATTCGGTGTTTACTCCCACTTCT
Source organism: Inga laurina (assembly GCA_963855925.1). Taxonomy (NCBI): domain Eukaryota; kingdom Viridiplantae; phylum Streptophyta; class Magnoliopsida; order Fabales; family Fabaceae; genus Inga; species Inga laurina. Next base: position 59,315,630 of record OY979702.1, on the reverse strand, counting down.
AGAAAGAAAAAAAAATCATCGCCATTTTATTTTGGGATCTGTTCCTGATGATCGGACTGGGAAGGCTTAGGTTACCAGAGCTTTGAGAAATTTTGAATCTTTAATTTTGGGTTTTATGTGGTTGATGAATCCTAATCTTTTTAAAACTAGAATTTTGCTCTGTGCACTTTTCAGCTTTCACATTTCCCCCCCTCAAATATCTCTTGCTGACAATGAATACCTTCATTTTTATTCTACGTTTGCCAAATACTTACAGGCTTTGAGGGATTCTCTGGGAGTGATGAAAGACGGGATAGGAGATCTGATTTTGAGCACTCTGAGGATGAAAGACGAACAAGAATTGGTTCTCTAAAAAAGAAAGCAATTAATGCATCTACCAAATTCAAGCATACTCTCAAGAAAAAGAGTGGCAGGAGAAAAAGTGATGGCCGGGTTAGTTCGGTTTCTATTGAGGATGTTCGGGATGTTGAGGAACTACAGGTTGTTGATGCCTTCAAACAATCATTGATTATGGATGAATTGCTTCCAGAAAAACATGACGATTACCATATGATGTTAAGGTGCAATTTTTATACGCATATTCTTGTTGAAGAATTTGATTTTTGATGCAATTTATTTTTAATAAGAGGATTTAGGTCTTTGATGGGAAAATCTTATATCATTGTCTGCATATACTGAGCTCGGAATTTCTTTTGGCACACTGCATTTTATCTAAGAGGACAATTTACAGAAGAGGAGTTTGTTGGGATGTTAAACCCGTTTTTCAACCATAGTTCTTTTTTTTTCCCGATTACATCAGATGCTTCAAGCCTGAGTCATAGAGCCTAGGTCAGAACTTAAAGCAGATAACGAATAGTCAGGCGGTGAATAAAAAAACACAGCACCCTCAGTGGTGCTCGGTGCCTCTTTAGCTAATACGTCGGCGGCTTCATTTCCTGCCCTGCCACAACATCCACAGTTCTTTGAATTTAGCTTATATGCTCCATGTCAGCGCTGTGATTTCATGACTGAAAAATTTACATTCAAATGGGAGTCTCATTCATATATCTTCATATTTAAAAATGGTACACAAAAAAATTCATTATAGTTTATTGCTAATTTGTTTATGTTGGTGTTAGAATTAATTTTATGATCTTGGCTTTATACTTGTTTATCCCCTCAATTTTTTCACCGTATAGGTTCCTAAAAGCAAGGAAATTTGATGTTGAAAAAGCGAAGCACATGTGGGCTGATATGCTCAAATGGAGGAAAGATTTTTGTGCTGACACTATTATGGAGGTAATATAGATGTTATGTGGAAAATATTTACATGACTTCTGCTGATAAAAATTTAGGGGACAAGACTTAAACTTTCAGTGCTTGATATTTTCTGCATCTATCATGCTTAATATTTTGTTTTAATCAGGATTTTGAGTATAAGGAGTTAGATGATGTTCTGGATTATTACCCTCATGGTCATCATGGTGTTGATAAGGAGGGAAGACCAGTTTATATTGAAAGACTTGGAAAGGTCGATCCGCACAAACTTATGCAAGTGACAACTCTGGAGAGATATGTAAAGTACCATGTACAAGAGTTTGAGAAAATTTTTGCAATTAAGTTTCCTGCCTGCGCTATTGCTGCCAAGAGGCACATAGATTCTAGCACCACTATCTTAGATGTTCAAGGCGTGGTATGTTTCCAATAATTGTTCATCAATAAATTTGCATGTGAAATTATTTCTTATGAAATCTATTATCAGGGTCTGAAGAACTTTACAAAGTCTGCCCGGGAACTCATTATGCGATTGCAAAAGATTGATGGAGACAATTACCCTGAGGTGAGCAACCACACTTTCTTTCTGCACATTTTGAATTTTTTAATTGTAGTTTGATATCAGCATTTCTGGAAAATTTGGGTGGTGAACATATGCTATGGTCTCGCTGATGCATATTTTGTCTTTTATTTATGATACAGACTCTCTGCCAAATGTTTATTATAAATGCTGGCCCTGGATTCAGGCTACTGTGGAACACTGTCAAAACCTTCATTGATCCCAAAACAACTTCTAAGATCCATGTATGCCAAAATGCTCTCTTCTTGCTGGTTAAAAGAGTTTTCTTTCTTTTTTTAATAGTTGTTTTTGGCTTCTGACCTCTCTCTTAATTTAATGCTTATTTGGAAATTGCATAGGTTCTTGGAAACAAGTACCAGAGCAAATTGCTTGATATAATTGATGCCAGGTATTTTTTGCATATGCGAGAATTCTCTTCCTTAGATACTTCTTTTTTCCACTGGTACCTTCACGCTTTTCTAGTATCTTCAGAGTATTCTACCATGCCTAATGATTTTGTGCACTTAATGAAGTGAGTTGCCAGATTTTCTTGGAGGCGCCTGCACTTGTGCAGATCTGGGAGGATGCCTTAGATCTGACAAAGGGCCTTGGAAGAATCCTGAAATATTGAAGGTAATATGCTATTATTGGATGCATTGCTGATACTTTACCCTTGACTGTTACGATTCTTTATACACAATCAGTTGGACATTTTTGTTTTAGGCTAATAGTTGAATTTATGTGGACATGTGGCAGATGGTTCTCAAGGGTGGAGGCCGGGGAGCTAGGCAGGTAGTAAAAGTTCTAAACAGCGAAGGGAAGGTTATTGCATATGTAAAACCTCGATATCCGATGGTAATCCTCCTGTGCATATAATTGCTTTATTTGAGTGGAGTTTAACTTAATGCCTTCATGCTGCTCCTCTCCTCTGGCACCCTTTTTTTAAACATCTAACATTATCAAGCAATAATGTCTCTTGAACAGGTAAAAGGCAGTGATACATCCACCGCTGAATCAGGGTCGGAAGCAGAAGATGTTGCTTCTCCTAAAGCTATGAAGAGTTACTCACATCTTAGGCTGACCCCTGTTCGTGAGGAAGTAAGTGTTGACCCTTTTTATTCCTACTCCCTCGGTCTTTAATATAAGATATATTTGGGGAGTTAATTTTGGTCTTAAATATGAGACAATTTTTTCATATTTGTCAATTTTTTCCTAATTTACTCTTATTAATGCTCCCTCAATAATAATCAAGGAGGAGAGGGAAGGAGGGAATTAAGGAAGATGATTAGGGTGTTTTAGAAAATAAATGTCATATTAACTAACTTCCTTAATTTAATCCAATTAGGTAAATATATCTTATATTAAGGATCGGAGGGAGTATTTACTTTTAATGTCTTTATCACGTGACAAAATTTGCTTAGTGCTTTTCTGAAGGTCTTTTGTGCAAATCCCCTTCTAGTCCTAGTCAGGGACTTGAAACTTTATTCACATTTGAGTTATTTGTCAGGCTAAGGTAGTTGGAGAGACAAGCTATGCTGGTAGCTTATCAGGGTATGATGAGTATGTTCCAATGGTGGACAAATCTGTTGATGCTAGCTGGAATAAGCAACCATCTCTATCGAGATCTTGTACTTCTAAAGGTTAGTAACTTTAGCCTAGAATTTATAGCTAATTTGCGGAGATATCTCCTCATGGTACTTATTCGCTACAAATAGAAAAATCAAAGGAATTATTTCTTCTCAAAGTGATCTTGAGCTATGATGCTGAGTATTCTCTGTTCCAAATCTTATTATGCCGAATCATTCTGTGGCTCTTTACCTCTGTTGGAGCTTGAAGAACGCAAATGCATATCAATTTTCTCCTTTATAATTGTCAGCAGCTTGAGCAGGAACTTTGATGGCTATAAATGCATAATCACTGTTGAATAGTGTCACTTCAGATAATGAACGATCAAGCGAAATTATGTTTTAATTTGGGATCATCTAATGCCATACCGTTGTGAATCAGATTTACAATAGACTTGGTTGAAGATGTGAGCTTGATTTTCAGTTTTGCATGCAAGAACTTATTTTAACTTTTAATACCTGATTAAATTGAGAATCGAGTGTTGCATTTTATAATAATTTGAGTTATTTGATGTGATTTACTCTCAAAATGTAATTTTCCAATTCAGGATTCCCTCCTGTCGCCGACATTCAGACAACTCCAGGTGGGGTTCGACCACGAATTTGGGTGGCCTTGACTGTCTTCTTCTTAACCCTTATCACTCTCTTCCGATCAGTTGCACGTCGCATGACCAACAAACACCCCACAACATCAGCCAATGATGGTCAGGGTACTTCTGATCCAACTCTCAATGCAACAAACAGGGACTGTCATCTTCCTTCACCATGTTCAGCAGCACATACAGAAGCAGACCAACTTTCCTTCATGCTAAAGAAATTGGGCGAGCTTGAAGAGAAGGTTGACACACTCCAATCTAAGCCATCTGAGATGCCTAATGAGAAAGAGGAATTATTGAATGCTGCTGTCTGTCGTGTGGATGCTTTGGAAGCAGAGTTGATTGCTACTAAAAAGGTAGGATGCTCTGACATTTGTGGCCATTCACTTTCTTTTTCTCCCGTCTGGGCCAATTGCAGCCATTTCCATTCAAAATGAACTCAAATATGAGTGATCCATGCTATATATTTCTTATAATCTGTTTCGACACCTGCATTGGAGAATGGTTGATAGATGACGAAACAGACGATATGAAATATATAGTATGGATTACTCATATTTGAGTTCATTTTGAATGTTTGCTATTAAGTAATAAATTGAATCCAAACACCTATAAATCTCTGCTAGCATTTGACCGAAGGCAGCAAAGCTGGCATTTATGGTAACGGAGGTTTGCTTATTTCTGGTCTGACTGATGTCTGAGTAAAGCTTGATTGTATTGCTTAAGGTTTCATTCGTGCACATTTCATGTTGAATTATTTGAGTCGCATAATTGCCTTGTGCATATGTGAATAATACATAATGTCCTTCACTTTTCGTCGCCCCACTTGAGCGAGACTCTATTGTTGCATTGACTTGGGTTTGCCTTTTTTTTTTATTCGTGTGCGACTTATTGGACAGGCCCTCTATGAAGCCTTAATAAGGCAAGAGGAACTGCTTGCCTTCATTGATCGTCAAGCAGAAGCAAAGTTACGGGTAAGTTGGCTGAGGTATCTTTCGGTGCAGTTTGTTAGAGGGGCGTTTATTTTGTTTTCCTGAATCTCTGATTCTGACTTGTGGCATTTTCTTTATTTTGTTGCTTGGTCATCAGAAAAAGAAGTTTTGCTGGTGAGTGTTGCTGCTGCTAGAGAGACTAAATGGAGGAGGATTTATTCTGAAGTCAAGAGTGTTTATAATACTGAACAACATGTGATTTTTTTAGAATAGCTTAAACGCTACCTGTGTCGTACCCTCTGTCCTAAGGTGCTATTTGATATATGCTCAACTTTTTATAGATCTTTCAAAATTCGTTTATAAGACGTTTGAGCTCAATATATGTGAAAGAAAGACACTTTTTCTTACATATTATTTAGGATATATAACATACAAATTCCAATTGTTTCTTATGCTATTTAGGATGTATAGGGTTTCGTTTTTCGGTTAATGATGTGGTTAGTGAAACCTAATATTTGTCAGTCTCCGTGGTATTTGCAACTGGAATGCGTGTATTTATACCTTAGTTGCCAGGGGCGTTAGAATTGTATTAATATACATTTAAAAGAAAAATTCTTTCTAAAACATACTTTGAACTTAGAACTTGGATATTAATGAAGAATATGGGCAATGTTAATGAATTGATGAGAGTTTGGAGATTATGTGTACTTTTGGGATAACTTATTTTTGACTTATAAGTGTTTATAATTCGTGATTTACGATATACGGGATAAGTATGTGAGAGGAGTTTTGTCTTGATTTATGTAATAAGTGTTTATTTCTAAAAAATAAGTTATTCCACACACTCACTATGGAGTTTGAAATGCCAAATTGAGTCAGCTAAGAATCCAAAGACTATCTAAACTATATGAAAGTTTTCAGGTCAGGAAAAAGAAGAAGAAGAAGAAGAGAAATAAACTATGTGAAAGTTTAGGGATTTTGATATTTTATTAGGAAGAAATCTGAGGACATGAAACGAAATCTAAATTTTGTTGTCTGGCCCTTCATGACGTTAAATTATACGATGTTCATCTTGCTTAAATTTGTCTCGTACCCTTTAACATCTATAAATTTAATTTTGATTCAAGTTCAACAAAGTATTTGATCATTAATTAAATGATCGTGCATTATTATTTCACCATGGATTTTTATCCAAAAAAAAGATAGAAAATAAATTGATAAAAATATCTGTAAGATTCGTCAATCCTAGAATTATCTTTCAAGCAGAAGTTCATCAATAAATAATAAACGGTGCACTTCGGGTCAAACAAGTAAATAATAGATAAAATAGAGAAAAAATTGGTTAAAGCCTTCAAGGTACCTGTAAGGAAATTTTGTTTGTCATAAGAATTTAATTTCGAGTATCAATACTTTCTATATTACAAAATCCTTTAGAGTATCGATATTTTCCTAAAAAAACACATCAAATTCTTATGATCGATAAATTTTTTAAATAAGTTCTTTTAACCAATTTTTCATAAAATATATAGAACATCAACGAAAGAACCCCGAGTAACTCCTAACAGTCTCTAACGTACTAATTGGAAACTTATAATTCACCAATTGACTTGGTAAGAAACCCTTCCAAATGAATGTGCAGTAGCACAAACAAAACTAAGCAATATCACGAGAGTATGTGAAAGGGGCAAAAATTGTGAGTCTCGTCACCTTTGGCCTGTTGGATAGGAGAGATTTGGAGAGGAAAAGAAGGAAGAAAACTTTTTATGAGTTAGATTTAAAAAATTAGAGAAATGATATTAAAAGATTTTAATTAATTTTTTATTATTATTTTAGCATACATCTTTTTATTAAAGTTTTAAAATATTATTTCTCTTATTTTTTTAAATTCGACATTAAATTTTTTTTTTCCGTTCACTTTCCTTCCCCCAGCCTCGTACAAACAGTCCTGAGTGTCAGAAAAATATTCACATCACAGAGAACAATGTACACAAAGTCTTTAGACAAAGCAACGTTATCAAAAATAAAAAGACTGGAGATGATTGAAGATGGCCAACTCATTTTCAAATTTCAACACCACAGGCGTCATTTCCTTCAGCTTTACCAGCGGAACTGCATTACCAAAACCAACAGCAACATCAGAATGTTTCTCAAATATATTAAAAAGATGGGTTAATGCGTAAATTTATCTAAAAAATTTTCACATAAAAATAATATTATTCCCCAAAAATATTTTAGGGGTTAAGGTTTTTCTGAAAGCATTAAAAATAAAGTAATGTTATGGGTTACCGGGAAAAATGTTGAGGGTCTATGTTCAAATCTGAAAAATGTTGAGGGTTTATGTTTAAATTTTTAACCGTCAACATTAATGTTTTAGTAGGATAGGATAACTTTATTAATTTTAAAATTTTTGGGGCAACAATAAATTCAAAAATAATCTTTTGGGCATCATTGTTGCTTAGAGCAAAACTTCATGCACAAATTTATACATTAACCTTAGAAAATAAAAAAAAATAAAAAAAAAAAAAAAAGAAAGGGAAGGAGGAGGATGAGAAAGAAACTAATAGCAAGTCACATACAAGTCTCCTTTTCCTCTTCTTCTTATCAATGGCTGCTTGGAGCTCTCCTTGTCGAGCAAGTGCATTATCAAGCTCCTATTCCCACAAACCACACAATATAGAGATGACAATGAAACCAGAGAGCTCAAAAAACAAATCTTTCTAAACCCTAGTCCTTATCATTGATTTTTTCTTTAAAAAAATTATGTATAGTAAGATATAATCTGAGTTGAGTACCTTTTTGGCTTCATTCAATTGATCCTCTAGGGCACTGACTCTGGCAAGAGCAGTATTCAACATTTCCTCCTTTTCTGGAGGCATGGGAGGTTTGCAAGCGAGAGCATTGACCTTGTCTTCAAGCTCAGCCATGCGCTTCATCAGCAACACGTGGTCGCCGCCGGAAACTGACGGTGGTGCCGGCAACTGACGGTGCCCTTTTGTCATGGATACGTCGCCGTGAAGTGCTGCTTCTGTGAGCTTCCTAGGCATATTCTTCGTAACCCTAATCAAGGTCAGTATCCCCATTATTAATGTCATGAACCTTCCTACTATTAGACCGCTCGTTCTGTCACTAGGCTTGGCATCTAAACAATCTGCAGTTTCAGAAATTCCAATATCAGAACCTAACAAACCCTAGTTAACAATCATATCCGAATGAATTGCATGTTGATGGCCAAACAAACCAAGAATCACAAGGTACTGCCATTGATATTTAAAGGCTTGTAAGAACTATAGAAACTGTATGTAATACCTTGGGAAAGTTCAAGTTTATCTTTTGCTCTTGACCAAGGTGATACAACTGTTTTGTCCACCATTTGGACGGGGACTTCATATCTGTAACCACTCATTTGCTTTGCACTCTGCAATACATAAGGAGAAGAGTTCAAAGGAAAATGAAATTTGACTGTGTAATTGGAAACAGGAGTGAAATTTGTATGAACTCAGAAATCTTTTTTCATTGATCAAGTGGTGAAACTTGTTAGAGTTCTTCTTAGTGTGGATAGAAAGAAGATTAGTTGTCCTCACAATGCACATAGTTCTCTGTTCTCTGTCATGACAAATTTTACTACTGTATATATGCAGTTTCCTTGAACTATCAAGAAAAAGGTTTATATAAGAAACAATTAGTGAAGTATTGAAAACTTACTCCTGATTTGGTAAGCTCCACCGTTGGGGATAAACATTTTATGTTCTTGAAAGAATCGCCTCCCTTCATGTTGTAGCAATCAGAAAGGAATGTGGAGAAGAATGTTTCAGAACAAAGAATTTCACTGTGAAACTTCAAAAAGATGGGAAAATGAGTACCTTTTGGTAAGATGCTTCGACCTCATTTATTGTTTTCTCCTCAATACCAGCCAGGGGTCTCCTTTGGCATTTCCCCCCACCATTTTGAACCATCTAATCATCAAAAGAACATAATTCATTCGTGTATTATGATGCCATAATATGAATCTGAAAAAAGGAAGCTGGTATGACAACTAATAAACAACCTTCAAGATTTCTGGGTCATTCCAAGGTCCCTTGTCTGAGAGCATGCAACCACCTTTATCTGCACAAGTACAAGTACCTCCCAAGAACTCTGGAAGTTCACTGGTAAATCAGAAGGCCCAATTGATTAGGTGTTATGGGAAGAACTAGGCAGTGTCATAAAATTTAACTCAAGTGAATTTTGTTCTGTTAACTAATGAGTTAGGTACGCTTAATCTGTGTGAAAATGAGCAAAACTGAACCTGGCATCAATGATTTCAAGCAACTTGCTCTGGTATTTGTTGCCTAGAACCTGGAAAATAAATTATCATTAACTTTCAAGTGTCACTGCTTTGCCAAATTGAAAGGATACTTCAAAAGAAGCCACTAGCTACTGTTTAGACTTCAGAGGTGAAAGGTTTGAACAGTTCGTTAAAGGTTTTTGGTTCAAACCTCTGCTTGGTCATATACCAACATAAAAATGGCTTCATAGAGATTAGTAAACTAGAAATACATACATGGATTTTTGCAGATGTCTTGGGGTCAAGGAATGACTTCACAGTGTTCCACAAGAGCCTAAATCCAGAGCCAGCATTGATGATGAACATACGGTTCAAGGTCTAAGTGGAAAAAAAAAAAAAAAACAAAAGGTTCAATTACTGTAGGGAGGTACCAAGTGAGATGACATAACAATGCATAGATTTATTTTTTGTTATCATTCTCTCTCCTAATATATGATTGTATGATTGTAAATGATTCCGTTTGGTAGACACAACACGAGCATAAATGTAGCCAAAGAGTACCTCCGGATAGTTGTCACCATCAATCTTCTGAAGCCTCTGAATGAGATCCCTTGCAGCTTTGGTGAAATTTTTCAGTCCCTGATCATTAATCATGCCAGTCAGCACTTTTGTTTTACCTACTTTTTGAACTACGTGTTTCACATTATTTGTCATTTAATGTTACCCTCAAGATTCTCCCTATGAGGTCTCCAAATCAGGGTTATTAAACCGGTCTGGGTTCATATTTTTTAATTTTTTTTTTTTAATTTTTCTTTTAGAATTTCATACTATAAGTATAAAATTTTCAGTTTCTCACCGGTTTAGCTCCGATTTGGCCCCGGTCTGACCCACTGACCCTTAACCCAATACCCCGACCGGTTTAAAGCCCGGTCCGAGTTTTAATGCCTTACTCCAAATACAATAAAATTGACTTTTTTTGTAAATTCAGAAAGTTCATATTTCAAACAGGCGTAGAATTTAAGACATACCACTCCTTGCACGTCCAAAATAGTTGTGCTTTGGTCAATGTGCTTCTTTGCAGCAATTGAACAGGCAGGGAACTTCACAACAAAGGTCCTCTCGAACTCTCTTACATGATACTTTACATAGCGATCCAATGTTGTCACCTGCAACAGCTTGGTAGGATCAACCTGACCCAGTTTTTCAATGTAAACAGGTCTTCCATCCTTGTCAACCCCATGATGTCCTTGTGGGTAGTATTTTAAGACTTCGTCTAGTTCTTTAAACTCAAAATCCTTCGTGGGAAATTGATAACTTGAGGTTAGACTTTTATCACCAATATAATTGATCAGTGATTATAATGCACAAGAGTATATACCTCCATGACGGTGTCAGCACTAAATTCTTTTCTCCATTGAAGCATATCTGCCCACATTTGCTTTGATTTCTCAAGATCAAATTTCCTTGCTTTCAAGAATCTGTATATATCATCATAAGGTAACTTCATGCCAAGAACCATTTCAACTCAAACACTTCCACTAAAGCAAATGGCCATGAATATTTAGTGCATGTTTGGAATGAAGCTGGGAAGGCTCAAGGTGACCCAAAAAAAAAAAAAGGAAAGGCTAGCTGAATTAAAAATGACTACTTTTTCTGGATTATGGGATTTTTTTCATATTTAAACATTCAGAAGTTAGTTTTTTAATATATCATTTAAATAAGTTTCTTCGTAATTATTTTTCTTATGAAAGTCTATCCAAATATAAATGATATTATATTAATTGGCTTTTATCAAATCTTCAGTTTATAAAAGTAAAATAGAATAAAATTCATTTTTATAAGCATTAGAACGAAACAAGTGTTTTCAGTATGATATATAACATGTCCTCTCATACTTCTTGCTCGTTTGGCTTTATGTTGGAGGTCATTAAAGGCATGTTTTTCAACGTGAAACCAAACTCATACCAAGTATTGTAACCGGTTAACAACCATTTCGACTTGAACAAAAAAAAAAATTAAATTAAAGGCCTATGGATTAATTTTGATGATATACCTTAACATCATATGGTGATCGTCATGCTTGGAGGGCAATAATTCTTCCAAAATAAGCATTTGGCGAAAAGCATCGACGACCTGCATCTCTTCAGCATCAAGGTCATCCTCGATTGACAGAGACATAACCCTGCTGTGCCTGCGACCCCTCTTAGAAAATGAGCTCTTGAACTTATTTGATGCATTCAGTGCCGCCTTCTTTATCGCTGCAACCCTTTTCTTCTTTTCTTCCTCCGAGTATTCATTTTCAACACCTTTATTAGGATCAAGAAGGTGAAAAACCTTGTAACTGCTATAAAGAATAATGATGTTTATGTCTTAAATATTTTCCTTCCTTTCACACCTTCATGATCACGATGAAGCATGCAAAGTTTTGAGCATTTCATATTTACATTTCTCAGCCTATAAACATAAAGATTTCAGACAAAATGCAAACAATTAAACTAGAGCAATATATAACGCATAAGAACCTAGAATTGTTTTTTTTTTTTTTTTGCAGCAACTTAGACTTACCCAATTTGAGAGGTTCAGGCATCTTTGTAGTCTCACACATGATAGATTAGAATCTTGGAAGCTTAATATATAACAGAGGTGAGCAGAGATAGCCCTGAAGGCAAAAGGATCAAGCGCTCACATACACCGTATATGCCTTATATCTGAGCCCTTGCCTCTTTGCCTACACCTATATATCCATCAACAAAAACTCACGTCAGAAAAATAAATAAATAAAAAAAACCCAAAAAGAAAAATCCAGAAATTGTTAAGAATATAAAATAACAATGGAGGTTTGAAGGTTTAGGAGCAGGAGGAAGAAGAAGAAGATGATGATGATACCTTTGGACAAAAATGTAGGCGATCTGGAAGAAAATTAAGGATATGAAAAGGCAAATTTAATCACCCGAGTAAATCTCCGGGAAGATGGTACAGCTCAATTTAGATTTTTGCTAATTATTTTTTTTTTCTTTTGGGTTGTTTGACGGGTCTTGGAAAATTAAGAGACTTCTTCAGTTTATGAGCTTCCATTTACTACAACGGGAAACACACGTATTGATTATGTTGGCGAAATGCAAGCCACTCCGTTCATTTTTATTCTGTTGAGCAAAAAAAAAAAAAAAAAAAAAAAAAAAGCCAGAGAAGTTGCAGAAATATCCAAAAGATTGCGTCTAAGATTTTTTTATTCAACATATTATAATTAAGAGGTTTGGTTAGTTTTTGGTTTCTATTTATGGATCGCATGTCTGAGAACGAGCTTTCTTGAGGAGCAGAGGTGTTAATGGCATGAATTATTATTGTTTTGTATTAGAAGGAGGGAGCTGGTAGTAGAAGTCAACAGTATATGTGAACGACGTCGTGTCTATGGAGCTCCACTAAATTTTCATTCATGGCTGCCTCCTCCTCTGCTACTCCTGAAACATGAAAGGAGACAAACCAATAAAGATCGATCATTTCTGATTTCTCTGCCTGTTAGTATTAAATAATATCCAAATAATCTATTTATAATTATTTTTTTTAGTGGAAACCTTTCCTTTCATCAACCTCCACTTTTGAGATGGTCAGGGGGGATTTTGGCCACCAGTTTTATTTACAAAGTGCTTTAAAATATTTTTAAATTATTTATTAAAAGTTTTTAGATACAACTTATCAATAAAATTTTCATATTATTAGGAAAAGAAAACTGTGATTCATTCTTTAACATGGGGGCGGATTGTGGAATGAACTTGAATGGCAGAAAGGCATGCACAAATATGGCTGATAAATGTTGGTCCATTTAGTAAAAAGTTAGCTCATAGCTTATAAGGTTGTGAGTTTAAATCCCGCTGTCGATGTGAGAGCCTTATTGATAGGTAATCTATAAGTACCTTTGTCCCAAATCATATCTAGATCTAGGTGAGCTTTGGGATCCAACTCACTCAAACTTTTCTTGTACCAAAAAGAAAAAAAAAAGGCATACGCTGAGACTATATTTTGAAAGCTATCATTTCAAAACAAAGTATTCTTACATTGTTTGGTTCTAACTAAAATTAATGGCTTTCAAATTCACTCTGAATTATAAACAATTTTATTTTATTTATCCATATTTAATATATACTCTACCTCAATACTAAATGAAAAGTAAAATTGTACAAGGAAGAAGCTTAATAATATGACTTATAAATTGATAAAAACACTTTGACCCTCGAGTAATTGTATAATAGCAGGATTGAATTTGATTTCTTGCTATATTAGTATGAATGCATAAAATATTAAAGACCCCCAATGAATGAATGGAACAATAAGAAGACTTAGAAAACTTGGTTTGTCTAATTTCACCTCTTGACCAGACAAGAAATTCTTATGAACATTATAGACTTCCAAGGGGGATACTCAGAAACATGTAAGGCCAAATTGTAAGGCATTTGGCGAGTCTTTTCTCCACATTATTTGTTGTATTGATTGACCCTGGTAACAAATCCAAAATTTGCAAACAAGCTCTCTCTTATAATTGAACGAAAGGGGATCTGCAAGTCGGTGAATCTCGAGTTTTATTATATCTCCATGAAGATCTTGATCTGGTATGTTTTTTAGTTCCATCTACTCTGATCTGGTCTATTTGGCAATGGATTATTGGATTTCTACTAAGATCTAGTGGCTAGGGGTTTAGGAAAGTTTGGTGGAGATGGTTGAAGCCTTACTGGACTACGGCGTTGTCACTATTGGTGGAGCTGGTTCTTCTTGTGCAACGGCTGTTGCATGGTGGTAAGATTGCTCTCATAATAGCAGAAGAATGGTTAAATAGGATTGGACTATATTAGGCGGTTCTTTGAACCTCCATCCCTTGTATCGGACATAGTTTCCGACGATTCTCAACTTTTTTAGCGATGACAGTGGTGATGACGGCATATAGGTCCCTCTAATTTTGATTTGGGGTTAGAGTTTGTGTTGGTGGTGTTGTTTGGGTTTAGGGTTTTGTTGTTAATATGGCTTTGGCCCATTTGGAAGTTTTTGTTTTTGTTTCACACTCTCCATTGAACTTTGCTTTATTCAATAAACTATAAATACTTCTGTCCAAAAGAGAGAGAGAGAGTAGCACTAGGTTGGTTTGTCTAATTTCACACCTCTTCTGATATTGCCATCTAAAAGTCATTCTTCAATCCCTTTAAATGCTTTAATTGTATTCAGAATCAACATAACAAAAAACTTACCTCCATTTTTTTTAGGGAAAATCACTGTCAGGTCCCAAGAAAGCAAAATATTGTCAGAAAAGTTCCAAGAAAAACTGAAATATCAGAAAAGTCCCTAGGGACTTTTCTGATATTATTTTCTAAAGTCAAATTACACACATGCCCCTCTTCTATTTTTCTCTCTCTCACGTTTTCAGCTCACTCTCTCTAACGTTTTCAGATCGCAAATCTCTTCTTATAATCTGCAGATTCAGTTTTTGCAATGGTGGAGGGTGAAGCTTTGAGGTGGTGAAAGATTTGCGGGATGAGAAGTAAGATAGAAGGAAGAAGAAGATGGAAGGAAGGTGGTGGGATTTTTTTGATCTCAAGCTTCCGCCATTTTTAAAGAAGGAAGGGATGAAGGTGATGATGATGATGAATAGTCCAACCTCATTGTGCTGTGAAACCGCTGAAATGGGAAAAAATTAAGTTGTTGTTAATTTCCGCAGTAGTAGTTGTTAATATAACTCTAGTAGTTGTTAATACGAAAAATGAGGTTTGGGCGCCATTTTGCTCTGTTTTTGGGAAAGAAAACAGAGGAAGTGGTGTGTTTTAAGTGGTTGGGTGCTATGAAAACGCTGATATGGAAGAAAAATAAGTTGTTGTTAATTCGCACAGTGGAGGTTGTTAATATAACAGTAGTAGTTGTTAATACGGAAAACGACGTTGGACGCCATGGTGCTCTGTTTTTGGGAGAGGAAACAGAGGAAGTGGTGTGTTTGAGGTGGTGGGGTGCTATGAAAATGATGATATGGAAGAAAAATAAGTTGTTGTTAATTCGCACAGTGGAGGTTGTTAATATAACAGTAGTTGTTGTTAATACGGAAAACGACGTTGGACGCCATGGTGCTCTGCTTTTGGGAGAGGAAACAGAGGAAGTGGTGTGTTTGAGGTGGTGGGGTGCTATGAAAATGATGATATGGAAGAAAAATAAGTTGTTGTTAATTCGCACAGTGGAGGTTGTTAATATAACAGTAGTAGTTGTTAATACGGAAAACGACGTTGGACGCCATGGTGCTCTGTTTTTGGGAGAGGAAACAGAGGAAGTGGTGTGTTTGAGGTGGTGGGGTGCTATGAAAATGATGATATGGAAGAAAAATAAGTTGTTGTTAATTCGCACAGTGAAGGTTGTTAATATAACAGTAGTAGTTGTTAATACGGAACAACTTGACGGTGTGGCCAGTTGCTTTTGCTTTACCATAGCGAAACAAAAGCAAAATGATGTAAAAAATGGCCTCTTCTGACCGTGTTCGCTTTCAGTATGCCACAGCGAAACAAAACCGAGATCACCTTTTTACAATGCATAAACCGTGTATTTACAACTCATAAAGCGTGTATTAACAACTTTTTGAGTTCGTTTCACAACGTCCCACACGTTTCTCGCTGACACTATGTTTTCTCACGTTAAGTATGACAAATTGAGCTATTTACAACTCGTATAGCGTGTAATAACAACATGTTCGGTTTGTTTCTCAACCTCCAACACCTTTCTATCTGACACTATTGTTCCTCAAATTAAGTATGACAAATTGAGCTATTTACAACTCATAAAGTGTGAATTAACAACCTTTTGAGTTGTGTTCACAACCTCCAATGACTTTCTCTCTGACACTATATTGCCTTACGTTAAATATGACCAATTGAGCAATTTACAGAGTACTTCCTCTGTTATATTCCCCAAAAACAGAGCACCCACTAACACTCAACATCATTTGTTGTATTAACAACTACTACTGTTATATTAACAACCTCCACTGCACGAATTAACAACAATTTATTTTTTTTCCATATCATCATTTTCATAGCACCCCACCACCTCAAACACACCACTTCCTCTGTTTCCTCTCCCAAAAACAGAGCACCATGGCGTCCAACCCCGTTTTCCGTATTAACAACTACTACTGTTATATTAACAACCTCCACTGTGCGAATTAACAACAACTTATTTTTCTTCCATATCATCATTTTCATAGCACCCCACCACCTCAAACACACCACTTCCTCTGTTTCCTCTCCCAAAAACAGAGCACCATGGCGTCCAACGTCGTTTTCCGTATTAACAACTACTACTGTTATATTAACAACCTCCACTGTGCGAATTAACAACAACTTATTTTTCTTTCATATCATCATTTTCATAGCACCCCACCACCTCAAACACACCACTTCCTCTGTTTCCTTTCCCAAAAACAGAGCAAAATGGCGCCCAAACCTCATTTTTCGTATTAACAACTACTAGAGTTATATTAACAACTACTACTGCGGAAATTAACAACTTAATTTTTTCCCATTTCAGCGGTTTCACAGCACAATGAGGTTGGACTATTCATCATCATCATCACCTTCATCCCTTCCTTCTTTAAAAATGGCGGAAGCTTGAGATCAAAAAAATCCCACCACCTTCCTTCCATCTTCTTCTTCCTTCTATCTTACTTCTCATCCCACAAATCTTTCACCACCTCAAAGCTTCACCCTCCACCATTGCAAAAACTGAATCTGCAGATTATAAGAAGAGATTTGCGATCTGAAAATGTTAGCGAGAGTGAGCTGAAAACGTGAGAGAGAGAAAAATAGAAGAGGGGCATGTGTGTAATTTGACTTTAGAAAATAATATCAGAAAAGTCCCTAGGGACTTTTCAGATATTTCAGTTTTTCTTGGGACTTTTCTGATAATATTTTGCTTCCTTGGGACCTGACAATGATTTTCCCTTTTTTTTATATCAATAAATCAAATTTTCCAATTAAATATTGTCATGTGGTCTTTTCTTATAATAAAATTGACACGATTCATTGGAAGTCTATTGTGATTATAAAAATTTCTTGCCTGTTGAAAGGGCGAGCAAATGAGTGGCTACTGTGATTCAAGAAGATATTGATCTTTTTCTGAGAAATTTCAAATTCTGTTTTATTTGAATTATCCCTTTCTTAAAATTTCCGGTACTTTATATGCTTAATGTCTGTTCTTCTTGTTCTTTTCCTTTGTAAATTGTAATTGTGACATTTTGTATCTTTTTGTTTACAAATGCATTTTGATATTTCATCAAAAATAAAAAATAAAAAAATAAAATTCGCACATAAGACCTGGTGTGGGGAAATCCTATTTGGGCTAAAGGAATTGAATTGTTTATGTATAATTAGGTGAACAAATGTTTTCGTCCAAAAAAAAAGGTGAACAAATGTTGATGGCATTTATTAAATAAATTTCCTGAGATTAAGATGTTTAGCATGATGGATATGATATTAACGTTTAATTCCCACCATTTTAAATTTTAGAAAACGATGTGAGAGCCTCAAATATATGGATAATGATTATGAAAGGAAGAAAAAAAAACCAAAATGCGACAGAGCGCATCTTGTGGGGAGGTGCTGACGTGGACGGCCAGATTGCGTTTAGCCGAAGAGAAGGAATTGCCACCACAGTCAACAAAAAGCAAAAAAAATTGAAACTTCGTACTTCCGCCAAGTGGACGGACACGATTAGGAGATAGATATGTACGAAGAGATGCTGACAAGTGTCGCGATATCATTGGGTATTTGTTTTTTCCCGCCCTTTAGGCGGAGAACAATAAATTACCCGTGTGGGGCCCTAATTTGCGTTTACTTGTATTAAAGCCACGCACCTAAAATTTTTTAATTCATTAATCCTTTTTTTTGAATGCCGGAAGTACCCTCTATAATATCGCCTGAATACACTCTCTTATGGATGCAAAGATAAAGCAGTCTCTACAACTCTATGAATATTAATGGTGCAATAATGTTCTTATTATATAGTGACATGTATTTATCAGGTAATCTGATTTCTTTTTTTTTTTTGTTTGGAGTTTAGGGAATCTGATTTCACTAATAATTTAAACAATCGTACAGTTAAAAAGCAAATTTAAATTTTTGACAAGTCTGTTGAATAAAATTGACACAAAAAATTGAGAGACAAAAGAGTTGATTGATTTCTTCTCTAAAACAATTTTTCAAAAAAATGAAAAGCTTGTTTGGTAATTAATTTTTAATTAAATATTCTGTAAAAACACAATTATATGTTTTCAAGAATAAAATAACAAGAACAACTTTTATACGTTTGTTCTGTAAAATTATGCAATAAACAAAAAGTCTTATATTTCTCTAACGTTTGAAGGTTTGTACCCTTACTTCTAAAACTTGAATTCAACACTCTCCAGATTTAGCTTGTATGTCGTCTCCACTCTTCAGTCTGTGCGGTCCTCATTATAATTGATTTTAAGAATAATTATTTTAAATATATTTTTATATTTTTCTCTCAATTATGATTTTTAATTTTGTAGACAACTTTTTCAATTTATTTTCATGAAACTTGTTCCAAAAAATAATTTTATATAAATATTCTAAAATAATTAAAAATACAATCAAACAAGGCCAACATAAAAAATATGCTTATAACCGAACGAGTGAAACAATATACTATCTCCGGTCCTAAATATAGGATAAAGTTTGTAGTGTAATTTACACTACAAACTTTGTCCTATAGTTAAGACCGGAGGGAATATTATTTTTGATTTTTTTCCAAGTACACCAATTTGGAAAGAAAGCAGGTAGGGGTATATTTGGAAAATAAATACCAGTACGCACTAAATATACGGAAGCGTATACGCAACGACGCAGGTATGCTAGTCGAGACGGAGCGTGATCCATAGTTCCACACCATACCCCACTCTGCTCTCCGATTGGCGGCATTCCGCGTCAAGTGTGGTTTTGGATTTTCTTGGGTTTCCATTTTTCGTTTGCCTTTTTTTTAATTGTTGGGTTTCTCTTTATGTCTTCTCTCTTATTTTCTTTTCATAATTTTAATTTTACAGTTAGATTAAAATAATTATGGTTCATATTTATTTTTTAATAAAATTATTTTTTAAATAATAAATAAATAAATTTAAATTTTTAAAATTTAATCTATATTATTTATAATTACAATTCATAAAAATAAATAAATTTTAATTTATAAAATATTAAAATAATAATTTTATAAAATATTAAATCTAAATTATTAATTAATTGATCTAAAAATAAAGATGAGATGATATGATGAGAAAATAATAAGAAACAAGACCATGAAAGTTTCCTCCTCCTTTCTTTTCACTGCATAGAAGAGGGAAAAAAAATCGAGAGCTGTGACGGAAAGCATTTCTTTCTCATTTTCTCTCTCGTACTTTCTCACTCACTCTTGAGTATTAGCTTCTGGTTTTCTCCTTTTCGATCAATGACCATTGCCTCACAAGTTTTGATTTTTATTTCTCGTTTGTTTGTTCTGTTTCTGGTGTTGTGAGTGGATAAAGCTTGGAATTTTGCAGAAGGTTTTTGGGTCAGAGTCCCTGCTACCTTCTGCGTTTCGCTGAGATCGGTGTGTACCTTCTTCTTCCTGTTTACGTTTGGGTGCTTTGCTGTTTGTTTTGGCTGGTTGATGTGTCTTTCTTCGCTTCCACATTTCTGCGAATATAGATGGTGATTATTTATCATCTGCATGGTTGTTTAGGTTTTGAATCTGTTGCATGTGTTGTATTTGCGACTTCCAGTTTTGTATATGATGTTTATAGATGGCCCATTAATTGTAGAAGTATTGATGAATTAGTTTCAAAATTGGGGTCTTCAATAATTTCCCCCTCATCGTTCCTCTTAGTTTCTCCGTCTTCTTGGATCTTCTGGGTTCTTTGGTTTCTATTTTCCGTTCCTGGATTTTTGATTCAAGGAGCGTCAATGCGATTGACTTTCATTGACGGGTCTTGTGCAATAGTACTGCCTGTTTGATGCGCTTTGAAGTTAAAAAGCGGATTCTTGGGAACTTTACTGTTCATCAGTTTGACGATTCAGACTTTGCATTGTCTTCGAATCATTTCTAGGTCTGTAGTTGTAGAAAAATGAATATATAAATGAACCAAACTATTTCCTTGCAGATAGGAAAAATCGGAGAGGATATATAAATTTGTTGTGAAGCCATGCGATAGAGTCAGATGGTCACTGTTTTGCAAGGTTATGTAACTTTATCAGTTACACCTTAGCTACACAGATGTCCTCTGGAAAATGTGGATTTCATCTTTTTAAGGGTCTTGGGATTTTAGTTGATCCTGAAAAAGGGCCTTGAATGTTGGATCCTATAAAGTTGTTTGTTTTATATTCATTTTGTAATGTTTTTCCTTGCAGTTCATCACACACTTCATCTATTTCATCCTGTACTGCTTTTGTTTATGAATGAATTTATGTATAACAACCGTCTGAAGTATGAATCTATTTCTTTGTTGGTATTAGGTTCGACTCAACGTACGAAAGAATTGGTTGCAGTCTTTTTTTAAGGCTGTACCTTTAAATATTTCTCGTCTTTTCAATTATATCATGGCCAGTGATTCTGCAGTAATGTCCAACGGCAATGCCAACTCACATCCTGATCCTCAGAGGAATTACCAGGTGGTTGTTGCTGCAACCAGGGATATGGGTATTGGTAAGGATGGAAAACTACCCTGGAGACTGCCTGGTGATCTCAAATTTTTTAAGGAGATCACTTCGATGACATCTGATCCTGGGAAGAAGAATGCAGTGCTAATGGGTAGAAAAACATGGGAGAGTATCCCTCTGGAGAATCGCCCTCTTCCTGGTCGACTTAATGTTGTTCTTACTCGCTCAGGAAGCTTCGACATTGCAACTGCAGAGAATGTTGTTATATGTGGAAGCATGTCCTCCGCATTGGAATTGTTAGCTGCATCTCCTTACTGTCTATCAATTGAGAAAGTGTTTGTTATAGGAGGTGGCCAGATATTTAGGTATATACTATTTTATTTCCTTAAAAGCTTTTCCACTCCTCTATGCCATCTTTGCTTTCATATAAATTCTTTCTTATAGCTGATAATTTTTACGTGCAGAGAGGCTCTAAATGCACCTGCATGCGAAGCTGTTCACATTACTGAAATCAAGACAAATATTGAGTGTGATACTTCCATGCCT
Source organism: Inga laurina (assembly GCA_963855925.1). NCBI lineage: Eukaryota > Viridiplantae > Streptophyta > Magnoliopsida > Fabales > Fabaceae > Inga > Inga laurina. The sequence goes on along the minus strand of OY979702.1, from coordinate 59,294,191 downwards.
CCAATTGATTCCTCTGTATTTCAGCCCTGGTACTCTTCCTTTCCTAGGGAGGAGAACAACATCCGCTATTGTTTTACCACATATGTACGAGTTAGGAGTTCTATAACAGAATCCGAGAGTCAGAATTCTGATCAAATTTGTGATACTAGATCAGATTCCTCAAAATTTGAGGTCAAGAACTTCGGTTTCCTTCCTAAAGTGATTTTTGAGAGACATGAGGAGAACATTTATCTCAATCTGGTTCAAGAAATCATCTCTGAAGGCACTGCTAAGGATGATAGGACTGGGACTGGCACCTTCTCGAAGTTTGGTTGCCAGGTAACATCATGATTGGTTTGTTGAGTGATAATTGTCATTTATATGATGGCTTATTATCTCTCTATATCCACAGATGAGGTTTAATATGCGCAGAAGCTTTCCTCTTTTAACAACTAAGGTATGTAGATATATTGGTTAAGATATCTGCAAATTTACGCTACCTTTTCTTTTTTCCCACGGTTTTGATTCAACTAGTGAAATGTGTGTTCTAATTTCACTGGAGGATTTTTGGGAATGAAATATTTATTCGATGGTTCAATGTAGTTGACATCGTTTCTTCATTTGTTTCCTAGAAAGTATTTTGGCGAGGGGTTGTTGAAGAGCTTCTCTGGTTTATAAGTGGTTCAACAAATGCGAAGGTAATAACATCATTTTCAAAATACATACACATGTTCATATACACATGGAGTGCCGCATATTTCCTAATTAACTTATCAAGAAGCTGAGATAATTCTAGTTTAAGTAATTGATGCCTGCCTTGATATTATTTGAGCTTGGGTTCAAATAGAGATTCAGTTATGAGAAGTTGGGAATGTCCAAGTCATCTGACAAGCTCACCACTGATCTTTATTCTAGTTATAAATTATAAAAATATTATTAATCAAAAGTGTGTTGTATGTTGAATTCCTGCTAATCTATATGTAAATGAATAAATTCCCTTTATCTCTTGTAAGATTTTTGAAACAATAGTCATTGGCCTACTTTTGAATAGATAAAATGGAGCATTGTTAGCTAGGTTTACTCTCAAGGGGGAAAAATAAAATTTGAGGCTTATGCTAATTCCTTCCATGTGTTAATCTAAAGAAACACAACATATATTGACATGTTTTGCAAACTCAAGAATCGAGTTTGGTGATGCTTTTGCTATGCTCTTTGGTGATCAAAAAGTTAAGGTACTGTGCATTAGTGAGCCGATAGTTCATATCTGTTACAGCTTTAACCATTTCTATTGGCTATCTGCACAAGCTTTGTCAAAATGTGATTAAAGAACCTGGCAGTTCATAAGGAAGTTCATGGTGTCGTATTTATATTCTCGCCTAGAGAAAGAAATATTGGTATTGAAAATGGTTTAATGGTTGTTTCGGCTTGTTCCAATGCTTGCCAATATTGATACCATGAAGTTATATTATTCTATTCAAAACTTTCAATGTAAATTGCTCATTTATTGATGCTCTGTACTTTTTGGCTGATAAGCATTGAAACCTGTGTTGTTGACAGGTGCTGCAGGAAAAAGGCATCCATATATGGGATGGCAATGCATCCCGGGAATACCTCGATAGGCAAGCCTTGACTATCAGCTTTTGTCTGTAGAGATAGTACTTCGTGTTTTCGATGTAGTCACTGATTATCTTGTAACTTGCAGCGTTGGATTGTCAGAGAGGGAGGAGGGTGACTTGGGACCTGTTTATGGGTTCCAGTGGAGGCACTTTGGTGCCAAGTAAGTGGATCATAAATTTTTCTCAGTAAGTATATTGTTTCATGTAGGGTCTTTTAGCTCAATTGATCCATGTATCATCTTATAGGTATACTGACATGCATGCTGACTACTCTGGCAAAGGATTTGATCAACTTTCAGATGTCATTAACAAGATCAAGCATAACCCTGATGATCGGCGGATTATTCTCTCGGCTTGGAATCCAGTAGATCTTAAATTGATGGCCCTTCCACCCTGCCACATGTTTGCACAGGTCTTCAGTTCTCTCTGGGTTGTCTTAGAAACAAAGCGATTCTAAACCTCTCCATGCCCCTTCATTTCTAAGATTTCTGTATCTTTGCAGTTCTATGTATCAAATGGGGAGTTATCTTGTCAAATGTATCAGCGATCTGCAGACATGGGCCTGGGCGTGCCCTTTAATATTGCATCTTATGCTCTTCTGACATGCATGATTGCTCAAGTTTGTGGTATGCGAATTTTTCAAGCATTTGCTTAGGATCTAGATGTGCAGTCAGATATATGATTCATATTAAACTTTAAGGTTTTTTTTCTGGGTTTAGCTAATGTTTTGTGGCATTTCCCTTTGGTTGTAATGTCAATTTGTATGGGTTTCTACAGCATTTTTAGTTGAGTAGGTTTTGGTTGGAAGTTCACTTGGGTCGCTGGTAAAGGTTCAGAAATTTACTGAGAAGCAAAGAGAACAAAAAGAATTAAGAATTGGCAGTACTTATCTGAAGGATAATATTTTTATGCCTTTTTCCTTTTCAGATCTTGTTCCGGGCGATTTTGTCCATGTTATTGGGGATGCACATGTTTACCGCAATCATGTGCGACCTTTGCAGGAGCAGCTTCGGAACCTTCCTAAACCTTTTCCCGTATGTTTATGTTCATGAAGCAATTTGATTTGACATAAGCTGGCTAGAAAAATGCTTGACAGTATTTGCAAACACAAACATTACCTGTCTTTTTTCTCCCTGATTACTTTATTTGAATGCAGATTTTGAAGATAAATCCAAAGAAGGATATAGATTCTTTTGTGGCTTCTGATTTCAAACTGATAGGCTATGATCCTTACCAGAAGATAGAGATGAAGATGGCTGTGTAACCATATAGGAGATTGATTCTTAATTCCCCGAGGCTGCCCATGCTTTTTGAACTGAGGCAAGACCATCCTTTAGTTTCTCTCCCACTATGAACACTGAATAGAATTAAATGGCCCGAAGCCATAAAGTTTTAATTTTGTTGTATTATTGGGATTGAGATTTACATTAAGTTTGTGTTGTGCTTCAGGCGACGATGATACGAGGCTTTTTATGTACTTAATAAAGATAGAGGTACTAGTTGGAGTTGAAGCTTGGTATAGGTTGTTTGTTAGTGGACATTATTTAGTTCCACATCAAATGTATGGTTTGGTGCTTTTTTAAATATTTATCATTCATTAGCTGTTTTGACTGTAACGTCTTCAGACGCACCTTTGACACATCACGTACTTGGTTTATAAAAATAGCACTCGTTATTTAGCTCCACACATGTATGGTTTGGTGCTTTTTGTGCCTCTTATTATTTGCTATCCTGCCTGTTCTTTAAAAATAGGTGTTCTTGAGAGTAATAATTTTTTCTTTAAAAGAATAAAACTGATATGGAGCTTTGACCAGAATAACGTAATAGATATGATATAAATGTGTGCTAGTTTGGATTAATTTGTTTTAAATGATTTTGTGTGGTATTAGGTTTAAAAGCATTTTTTTGTATGGCCAACGTAGTGATCACAAATTTGCACATACAATGAGTGGAAAATGATTTTCGTTTTGCGGTTCATATTACTCCCTCCAATCCTTTTCATAAAAGCTAATAACCATGGTTGATATTACTCCCTCGAATCCTTTTCATAAAAGCCAATAACCATATAATGTAGTTTTAGAAAATAGTTAAAATTAGTTAAAAATAATATATATGTTAATCGATGTAAAGGTTCACAACAACGGTGAAAAAAATAAAACTGTTGAGAAAAATAACACAATTGAGGTTGTTGTAGGGGGAGAGATAGAGAAAGAGTCAAAGAGAATGGGAGGGGAAATATCTTGACAGGAGAGAAGAAAGGAAGGGGTTGTAAAGTCATTTTACCTATATTCTGAAATTTTAATTGAGTCTATGACCTAATTAAGGATTTGTGGAATTTTCCAACCTGATTTTGAATGAATTTCATTAGTTCAAGACACTTTATATGAGATTTTCCCATTTTGAAATAGCTAGGTTAAGTTGCAAGATTGAATTTTTTTCGATGCAAATGTAAGATCGAACTTATACTGTAAATCAAATAAGCACTTAATTGCACATTGATAATTAGATGTAATAGTAATTAGTTACGTTTTTTTTATATATTGTTTGAAATCGTATAATGCATTATTGCAATTTATCACAAATTTTATATCTTATAAAAAAAGCATGTGCTTTGCATAAAACTCAAGAAATAAGTTGTGTTGTTTATATTTTATAAATTGTATCATGAGTTGTTATAAATTTTATCTTTTACATATTAGTGTTCTTTGTTTTTATTTTTGTTTAATTTTTATTTATGGATTTTATAACTATATATAGCTTCTAAAACAACTATTTTTTTTATTTCGTTAAAGAAATCATATTAGTAACACTAATAAATGAGTGTATGAATAAATTGATTACCAATCTAATAAAGTTCAAGAAATCAGTACTACTATCACCATTACTATCTAGTTGTATTTTCAAAGCAATGAATGGTTATATTCAAAAAATTATATCTATCTATATATATATACACTTTAGAACATTTTTCTTTTTAAAATTCATTAGTCACTGACTTTATTATTTGTTTTGGCCTATTGATTACCACTTTTATCCTATTTATGTGCACTTGAATAAACTAATGAAAAAAGAGATTACTTCATATATTATCTCAACGCCTATTGTTCATTATACAATTATTATTTTTTCATTTATTATGTTAATTTTTAAAACACATTACTTCATATATTATTTCCTTGTTTGTTTAGCTAATACAAAGTCACATGATGAATCCGTTTTAATGATATACGAATACATGTCCTAAGAATTCGTCTCCGTTATGTCTCAACAAGTTTTAAATGATTATATTATCATTTATTGTCTAAATGATGAAAATTTGAAAATTTTAAATTAGCAACGGAAATAGTGACGGATTAGAGATGAAAATAATTATTGACGGATATTAGAGACAGAATAGCGACGGAATTATTTACTGTCGCTAATTTTTTGTCAAAAATCTGGAATAAATTATCCCCAAAATTAGCGACGGAATTTGTAACGGAATTTAGAGACCAAATTATTTTACGTCACTTATTTTTTGTCAATAATTTGGAATAAATTATCCCCAAAATTAGCGACGGAATTTGTGATGGAATAGCGACGGAATTTAGTGATGGAATTTTGTGACGGCTTTGAGATGGATTAGCGATGGAATTTAGAAACAGAATAATTTCCGTCGGTAATCCGTCCCTAAATGAATTTAGTGACTAGAATTTGCGATGGAATAATTCCGTCTCTAATTTCCGTTGCTAATCTGTTGTTAATTCCGTCTCTGAAGTTAGTGATGGATTTACTGACGGTTTAGAGATGGAATAGTGACGGAATTAATTCCGTCACTAATTTCCGTCTCTAATTCTCTATTTTTTTATAGTGAAGGTTTTGTTGTTGTTGTTGTTGTATTATAAAGGTAGCGATAAATTACCGATAGTTATGAGATAACAGATGATATTGGGAGTTAGAGAAATATTAGGAACACATTTTTTTAATTATCTTACATATTTTCTATTTTATTTAAATAATCAAATTCAAATTTACACGACTAAATTTGAATGTGATGGCAAAACGGAAAAAAAAAAAAAACACTCCCCTATTTTTCAACTACAAAAAGGGAAAATAGTATTTTGCAATTCAAATTCCTCTCTTTCCCGAATTGATAGGTAGAGCACCAAAGATTTTCTTAAAAAGAACATCAAAATTAGGGGGCAATTTTGGATTCCCACACAAAATCGGCCAAGGAAGTCCCATACATATATGTATTGACAGGATGTGGAATTTCTTGGGATGTTCCCTAAGAAAGCGAAGGTGACAGCTCGTTCTTGTTGGGAGAAAAGTAGATAATAACGATGACGCTGAATTGAGCTAGAGACGCCAGAGTTGCACTCGAGTCGACTGCCACAGTTGTAGGTGGCGCCAAGGAACTGGTTGCCGGAGTAGCCACATCCTGTCCAACCAGCTTTTAACCAGTTTTTAAGGGGTAAATATGTCCATGTTCACAGAGAGAACTTGAGCTGACATCAATTTTAGTAGGATCTCATCGTCCTATCTTTAAAGGAAGATTGGTGGATCTGAAAAGTTGAATTCCTAAGAAGATTGGTTTGTAAATGTATATCAAACAATAAAACTTGTTCATCTTCTCTTCCCTTCCCACCTCTTCCCCGTACCAAACGGGTTCTAAATTTTCTTGGAGAAATCATTTTATTTTAATATATTAATATTGGCTAGAATGTATTTCTTTGGGAAAATCACACTACAATACTTTTAAGATTGGTCAAACCCAATTAGGTGATTTAAATTTTCTTAATCCCATATTGGTCCAAAAGCACCAAAGTGAAATTTTAAAATGTTCTTAATTTACTTTTATGCGATTTTTGGTTGTCTCTCTCCCTTCTCGCTCATTTCCAAGTCCGCTCATGGAAGAACCTAGGCTCACCGAAAGCCGTCGTCACTGCATTATTAACCATCACACTTACATCTAGACCCTCCATTGCCTCCTTCATCCTCTTCATTATCTCCTCCCCGTTGATGCTCCCCAAGTCCATCTCCACGCCCTTCACTTCTATCTCTCTTTTCTTTGTCCAAATGTCTTGAAGCCTTGTGAGGTTTCAACCCACACTAGTTAAAGATTCAGTCTTTTGTAGGCGAGTTCAAAAGTGAGGGGTATTAGTAGGACTGGTCCTTTGAAGAGTGCAAGGAGAAGAGACGAGGAAGAAAGCTGTGCATAATGTCCACAAGGTATGAGGAACACTTTTCTTTGGGCTTAATTCGCCCCCACCTATTCTTATATTATAAGGTGCAAGTTGGGTTAATCGATGAATTTCTTATCGGGTACAATGAAGAACCTTGAGTATGGATTACACTTACAATACTCAAACTAAGACAATAATGATTTTTATAAAGTGATAATTTGATTTCATCTTTGTGTGATACAAAAACAAAGGCAACGAGTTTACCCTTATTGTTATGCCTCTTGAAGCAACACCTCTTCAATTAAAAAGTCATAACTATATGTTAGATTTATAAACCAATATAACTTAAATAACAAATGATCGTATGAAATAATTTTGCATGAAGAGTAACAACTTTTTAGTATGTAGAGTGTCCTTATAAACAACGCAACCCTTCATCCAATGGTGGTTACTAATTTGGTTATAACCTTTTGCAATTATATATATCTTTAAGAAGTAAAGAGGCATGACCTTGGTAACCTTTAGCAAGGAACAAAAAATCCGACCGAGCAATGAACTAGTCATGGCACAGGTTTAAGGGTTAATGGGTCAACCGAGGTCTAACCGGTGGTGGGACTGGCCATATTAAAATATTATAATTTATTAGTGGTAATATATATATTAATATATTTTTAAACTTCTATGATAAAAATGAAGATCTTTAGAAAAAAATGCTTAAAATCTATTAGTATTAGTTATAATGCTTATGCTTATGCAATAATATCTCATTTCCTATAATTGTTATATCCTTTTAAATAATTTTTTTCATCATCATCTTCTCTTTTTTAGATTTTTTCTTTCTTTATCTACTTTTCTCTTCATCTTGGTCTTCAATCTTTCATTTTTCCCTCAAAAATAGCACAAAATAATAATTAAAAAATTAAAAAAATGAAACCGGTCTAACTATTTGAACCACCGGTTTTAACCGATTCACGATCCAATGGGCAAACCAAACCGGACCATTGATCGGTTTCTAGTTCAACCGGTTGAACTGACCGGTTTGATCCGATTTTTTTGTTCACTAACCTTTAGTGTCTCCAACACAACCCTTAACATAAATTTCTTAATTTATAAGAATATAACTGTTCAAAAAACACATCTCTTTATTTAAAAAATATTCCAACAAGCTAGGGCTTTATCTATTCAGTAAAATATTGGAATATCATATCAATAACAATTTTTCCAACCTTATAAATCAACATGAATTTTTATAATATCATATCACTAGCCATTTCTCAATAAAAATAGTCCCACAAGACAATTTCATTAAAAACATAGTTTCATGGTCCATTTCACAAACCAATAGCAAATTTATAATCCTATATACTTAAAAATCACTCATAAACATCATATAATAAGAGGAAAGTGGTTACCTCTCACCAAATCAAAGTAATCGTAGAAAATATAAAAATGAAAGAATTTACGATAATAACTAAGTATACGAAAGAAAAAGAACTTTTTTTTTTCTAAGCCCTATGATGCAATTGGAGCTTATCGACAAAAAATAATAAATTTCAATAGTCCTTTGTGGCTTTGGTGGCAATTAGATCAACGTGTTATTTCTTTAAGAGAAGTTCTTATCGAAGTTCATTGTGAATCTTTGGGTATCTATCACGAGATTTATGGGCACTATCTAGTACTCCCTCAGTTTCTTTTTATAAGATACTATTCTTGACTATACCATGTTTCGTATTATAAGATACTGTTAGGGGATGTTTGAAAGATTTTCGTTAGTGGGCTAAGGGTCAATGGGTCAGCTCGAAGTTAACCTAGGAGTTGGACCAATGGGGATTAAAAAATTTAAAAATAATTTTAATTCTTATCATAGTATCAGACCATCCAAAATCAATCTAATACCCTGAATCACTAAAAAAATAATTATATGCTTATCCAACATTCTTTATAATTTCTTTAACATATTGACATCATAATATCAATCCACCACCCAATGACACTATAATCAATAATCACTAAATATTCTTTCTAACAAATCATCAAAATAGATGAATGATAACAAAATATTCTTACTTACAGTCTTTTAATCACTAAACTAATTGTCATTAATACAATAATTATCATTAACTACGATTGATATTGCTATCTACAATTCCCCATAAAAATATTGTTTTTTTTATTAAAAAAGGCAACTGGGTCAACTAAGCAACTCGCTAGGTTTCGGGCTGACCCAACCGATCTGGTTCGGATTTGATAAGCATGATTGAAATCAATTATGGGTATAAGAACATTTCCTATCAAAATCACACTGCTCACCTTATTAAATTGTTATGAATATTATAATTATATGGATATAAGTCCATAAAATCCAAGGATGAGACCTTCCATCTTATATTGAATGGCATTAATTATACCTATAACTTCCAAATAAAAGTGTCTTTAGTCTATATTCTCTATAATCTTCAATTGTACAATTATGTTGCTCAATGCCCTTCTCTATGTATGTGTGTTTTTTAGGTTAGTCTTCAATGTTCAGAGGCCTATAAATAGAGATTATGTACAAATTAAAGCATTGGTGCACAAAAGTGAATGAGAAATACTCCTTTGCTTCCTCTCCCAACTTCTTGAGTTGCTATTCTCTCTATTTTTTTACTCCCCAACTTTCTTATTTTTATAATAACACATTATCAGTACAAGTTTACTGTGAAAATTTGAGATATAAGCTCCTTGTAGGCTAATGTGTTCTTGCTATGTATAATAATGCTCTATATTAGCTTTTATTTACCCAATTATACTCTTACCCAATTATTTATTCTGTTGTTCTTTTCTATACATTTTGATTGTCATTTTCATCAGATTATATTATAGATGATTTATCTTTATTTTATGTTGTCTTTATTTTTCTTTCTTTGTGATATATAGCACTTAACATCGGATTATATGATATGCAAATTATATAACACACCATCACATATAGACACTGTAACAGTTTATTGCGTTTATTGGTCAAATCGCTATAACTTTGTAGCGGTTGCCCAAGTAACGTGAAGACAAGCTCAATGCGAGCAACTTAAACATTGGTTTGATGATATAAATAACAGAGATACTGACACAACATTACATAAAACGATTCAATTACATATGATAAATATACTCAAAAGATACTTTGACTTATTGACCATACTTTAGAACAACATGAAGAACCAAAAACTCATATGGAAGGGAACGACTTGGTAGTTTCTTCAGTCTGCTATTTCATGACCCAGTGGCTCTCTCTCACTTAAGCAATTTTAGTGAGAGATATAACCAAAATGGGATCCTCCAATTTAGGCAAGAATTGGATAATCCTGTTCTTTAATCTATGGAAGATTTCATCCAAGATTCCTTCTCCAAAATGTGCCTTCAAAAGAGGTTCTAAGATGGATCTTTTGTTTCTGGTTATGAACTCTGCTCTATCATTGTCATCCTTAAAACCCTTATTGCCAGCTTCTTCATCCAGGCTTGATCCGTCCCAACTTAGTTTGATAATTTCTAGTCTTTCAACATTGAAAGACCCTTCTTCCTCTATTATTTCTCTAACTTTTTCAACTGGAGCAAAATACACTGGCATATTGAAATGTTCCAACTTGGCCTCTTCAATCAAATTCTGCAACATTCACTTACTATCTTGATAATAAGTCCATGGGTGGTGTACATTATTAAAACACAATTTAAAACAAAAAAGATCATAAGTTAATTAAATTGATGATGAACAAATATGTAATCAAATAAAGTTCAGTGACACATGCACTACAAGATACTTGTGAGTTGGGATGTGAAAAAAAGGAGGAGAAGCTTTTGTTGTCATCTTTATTGAACATCTTAATATATGATTGTTATAATTAAATTTAATAATCTGAGTTTACCTCTGACACCATGTCATTGAGCACTACACGAAAGATCCCTGGAACACTTATATACTCAGAAGTATCAAATTTGCCAAGGAATGTAAGGAGCATTCCACCGCCAGGCACCAATTCCTTGTAGCGTGATCCAAGAAATAGTTTGAAATCTTGTTCAAACTGTTTACCGTATGATGGAGGAATAATACTTGTCGCATATATATTCCCTTTATCATCATTTGCTATTTTTGCTTCCTCCCTCAATAGATTTGGAACCTGTTCCCCAACATATATATGCAATATTATATGTAACCCAACTTTCCTAATATGTGTGTGTGAGATTGCAAAAAAAAAAAAAAAATAGAGAATTTGAGTTGGAAGTTGAAGGTAGATAATGATGGACCTGAGAGAGCCAGTGGAGAGAGAAAGAGGAATGGAAGAAATGGATGGAATTGGAGGGGAAGAGGGTGCCATAGAAAGTTCCAGGAGTTGCATTTATCAAACATGTTGTGTCTTCTTGTTTCAGAGTGTCATAGAACTGAGGGAGTGACTTAAAGAGTGAATTAAAATCATTCCCAAATAGATCGTTCAGGAAAAACTGAAACATGGGTGGCTCAACCTTCAACCTGCGACTTGTTTCATTAACGACATAGATGATGTTAGAAGCCAGCAAAAGTGTATTTGGTCCAGAAGAACAACCTAAATCTGCCACTTTGAAACAAGTTGGAACATTGGTAGTGCCGTACACCTTGTTGAGGCTTTCTTCAAGTATAGGTTTTACTCTCATCATCACCTTTTTCTGCTCAAAAAATAATTTACATCCTCTATATTAACTATCTAATGCATCTTTCACACTCAATCAATGTCCTACTTCATATACTTAATATCAGAGCTAGTTGATTAATTTAAGTAGATTAAGAAAGTTAGTTCTGTTAGTTATTTGTAATAAATATTGGTTGATTTTCTAAAAATACTATATTTCATCATAACTACCTTGGGATAGAAACTTCTTAATATGTGCAATCAAATAGGGATACTTTAAAAAAAAATTATAAATTTGGAAAACAAAATAGAGTGAGGCCTTATATTTAAGACCAAATCAAATCCCCAGCTAACTAGCACTTATATTTAGAACAGGAAGTAGTATTGCACATAGTACGAGTTTTTTGAACTGATCAAGCCACGCACTGATTTGACAGTCAACTGAGGATATGGATACAGTGTCGGCCATCATCGGGCATGGTCTATAACAAAAACAATAATGTAAAATGTTCGTCTATTTTTCATCTTCTTCATCTTCTTTCCTGGTGTTCTTTTCATGTTTTTTTTGGGGCTTGGGAAAACAGTTCAACCAACTAGATTGGCTGGGTTGCATGGAGTTAATTAAAACCAATTTATCAGATCGGTTCAATCAATTCTTCCAACTGATGACCAACTGATCAGTTCACCAGTACTGATCCAATCCGATTTTCAATATCATGCATTAGATCATTTATTAAAATACTCTTTTCAGTACTAAATATAAAACCTTTTTATATAATTTGGGGAGATTAAGGAAACTAAATAGATTACTTAATTATAATATACGTGATAGGATCTATCAGAAGTATTTTTTTTTATCATTAGATTATATATTAATTTATATGTTAGGCCAATTAATCTGAAAAAAAGTGATAAGTATAAGAGATAAAATGAAAAAAGATTTTATATATAGGACTAAAATTCACTTCTAAAGCATGTTTTATATTTAGAATTGGAGGGAGTAAATAATAAGGATAAAATAGAAGCTAGTAAGTGCCCAAAGAATCAAATTTGATAAAGTTAATGATGTACAAGAGAGCATACCGGTATTAAAGAGTTGTTGGCGAAGCTTGTTTCTTCAGCACCCCCATTCATATGAAGCATTTGTTCTACACGCACAACTTGGGTCTCCATTGATCACTAATTACCTCAAATCCCGGCCACCCTTAATGTAGGCTTCTTAATTACAAATGCACAAGGATGCTGACATCCAAATTTACCTAGTAAAAAAATTCATTTACTTATCTAACCAAAATACTATAGCATGACCGCCATGAAGTATAAGGATAACTTACTTCATAAGCCCTTTTTGATTCACTACTTTCTATTTATCATCGGCAAGATCTACTTCATTTCTACTATCTGTAATACAAAAACCTTGGTAAATACATGGAGTCTCATAACCAAATTTGTTACTAAGGTAATATAACAATATGTATATCAAATCCTGATTAGTTTCACAATATATGTGTGTGTCATACTTCAATAATTCAAATAATTAAAGTACTTGAAATAATTGTGTTAATGAATGTTTATTGACATAAATTTCACAATATAAAGAGATAAACATTATATTGATATGCTTTAAAGAAACTTGTTTTCAAAGTTCTTGTAACTAGGCCTATATGTAACAAAAGTAGAAATTGAAAGAAATAATCATAAGTTCAACACAAATAAAAATTTTAAAAACAATATCTTTTCAATAATAAGAAATAATGATGAAAACTATTTTTCTTCTTTTTCAAAGCTGGTTTCATTAGAGGAACTGGCACAAATCAATTTAATAAGCACAGCACAAGGCTATGATAACAAGCGCGGGCGGAGGCTACGAATAACAAGCACATCTTAAGGCCATGAATAACAAGTGTTTTGTCTATAGCTCTTTTGCTAAAGTTGTTCCAATCCTTATGAAAAATCATTTCTTTCAATTTATGAAAATTGCTTATGCATATTATGAAAATTCAATCTTGTAAAAGAAATTGAACAAAATATTCATCATCTATATCTTAAAATTTCTTCCATAGACTTTATAATCGCATTACCTAAATACATATATAAAACAAGTTTGTTCAATTAGCGCGATTTAATATAAGCTTTTTTTATAACTCTCTCAATATTATATCTCATGTATTTGTATCCACAGAATAGAATCACTTGTCTAGTGCATATGAATATCAGCAACATACGTCAATTACTCAAATGTATTTTTGTGAATCAAGATAAGATGGTCATTCATTAAACTAAAGTCACTCTTTCAAACATTTTGAGAAACATATGTCAACCATATGAATAAATCAAGTTCATATTCATACAACAAGTTTTATTTTTCATTAAATCTTTCTTCATATAAACTAGCTCAAGATCCTAATTCCATGCCAATATAGAAAAATATAAAAAGAAAACTTTGAATCCAATCTCTTTCATATAAGATACAACATTGAATTTAATCAATAGCATAATCCTTAACTAATTAATTAACAATTTCAACATAGTTCCAAACAAGCCTAAAGAAAACATCACATTTTTCCTTCTTATACTTACTTCAAGATTCCATTTATTTGCTCACACTATCTCATCATGATGTAATATAAGTTCAAACAATATCTACATCTTTCTAAGTTTCAATATTGAGGTGAACAATCCTAATTTAACTAAATTCCTCTTCTATACATTTTCACAAACACCTTGTGTGCATTAACATCCCACATCATAAAACAAGTATCGATGTACTCTAAACAATTTCCTCAGATCAATTTTCACAAGATTTCACTTGAGTTGAAGTAACAACAGAATTTAAATCCTTCCTTATAATATTATCACAACCAAAAGACTATAATGAAATGTCTACAACAAAATTAGTTTCTATCATTTCAATTAATTTTGAATTCCATCTCCCTTATTTTCTCATCATCAACCATAACCACAAACAGGTTTGCAAAAAAAAAAAAAAAAAAAAAAAGCATAGCCAAACTACACGCACAATAAAGGAAAGAGAACTCCAACCATTTACTGCAATGCTTACCAAAGAAGTGAAAAGGCTCAAGCATATCACAATTACACAAAGGTGCAGCAGAGGGAGATGGAAGATTGAACAAGGACCAGCTACAGGGAAGAATGACGACTCTGAGCAGAGAAGAAAAACATGGCTGAGGAAGAAGAAGAGCGGTTCTACCACACCAACACCGATGGACGGCACCAAGGAAAAACAGGGGAGGGCAGGAGAATGATATTATGAGAAAAAGGTATTTTGGTAATTTAATAATAATAGGACATAATAAAATACCCATTTGATCTCAAAACCCACGGATACATGACATTTCCAATGGCACTAGGCCATTAGTTTATCTGTAATAAAAGCATACAACAAATTAATTAATAAATGTTATAAATATTAAATATGTGGATGTCCATTGACTCATATTACTCTTCCAATCAACTTGACATAAAGATGACTTGACACAAAGATGATTTGACACAAAGCAAAAGCAAAAGAAGACAAGGATATAAAGACAGCAAAAGAAGACAAGGATATAAAGACGATATAAAGTAACTATGGTCATTTACATATAACCATGGTAATACAACCAGGGTTAGATTTCTGCCTCTATATAAAGGGCTGTAATCGATTGTTTCAATTGAACTGAATGAGAACATCTCTCTAACTTCTCTCTAGAAATTCTATCGTTTTTCTCTGAATCCTATCAATCTTCTCTCTTACCACATATACTTTTATAACACGTTATCAGCACGAAGCTCTAAAAGAAGGTATGATCTTCTTATGGTTTCTTTAGTGATTTTATATACGTTGTTTTATTTTATAGATCTGGGATAATCTGAGCCACTATATGGAATTAGAGAGATAATTTTACCGATTGTTATATAACATCGGGTTCCATGGTTAAGATTGGAGATCATTATTGTTTTTATTTATAAGTTCTTTTATATTATTATTATTGTTGTTGTTGTTGTTGTTATGGCCAGAAGCCATACACATCTGATTCTTGAAATTATGACCAGAAGTCATAATGTTTTAATTTCTTATAATATGGCTAGAAGCCATATCAATTCTTATTATATAGCCAGAAGCTATATATATTTTTCATCTTATTATATGGCCAGAAGCTATATATATATTTTTATCTTTTATTTTATTGTACGGCCAGAAGTCATGTACAATTTTTATCCTGAAGATAATAGTTAATTTCTCATCTTGAGATTAAATGGCCCGAAGCCATACATGGCCTGAAGTCATGAGATTAAATGGCCCGAAGCCATACACGTTTTAATTTTCTTATTTTGCCTTATGATTTATTTATTGTCTTTATGAATTTACAGTTATTATATTTACAGTTCATATTTTAATTATTTTCATTTATTTCTTTAATTAGTTTGAACAATGGCAAACATGGCAAAACTTGAAATTGTGGCTCTTGATATTACCGGGAAAAATTATTTATCTTGGAAGTTGGATGCGGAAATTCACCTAAATGCCAAAAGTCTGGAAGACACGATTAAAGAAGGGAATAAGGCATCCAACAAAGATAAAGCCAGATCCATGATTTTTCTTCGCCACCATTTACATGAGGATCTAAAAACTGAATATTTGACAGTGATGGACCCACTTGTCCTGTGGAACAATTTGAAAGAAAGATATGATCACCAGAAGTTGGTCATTCTTCCAAAAGCTCATTTTGATTGGATGCATTTACGCTTGCAAGATTTTAAATCTATAAGCGAATATAACTCAGCTATGTTCAGAATTACTTCTAAATTGAAATTATGTGGAGAAAATGTTACTGATGATGATATGTTAGAAAAGACATTCTCCACATTTCATGCATCCAATTTGCTCCTGCAGCAGCAATATCGTGAAAAAGGTTTCAAGAAATATTCTGAGTTAATTTCTTGTCTCCTTGTGGCTGAACAAAATAATGAGCTTTTGTTGAAAAATCATGAATCCCGTCCAACAGGCTCAACTCCATTCCCTGAAGTGAATGTAGTAACTAATGAATTTTATCGTGGCCGTGGCCGTGGCCGTGGACGTGGACATGGACGTGGACGTGGGCGTGGCTACAGCCGTGGGCGTGGTCGTGGTCGATATCATGGAGGTTCAAATTCCTACCAGAAGTGGGAAAAGACTGATAAGAACCAAAAAGAGGAAAGCAGTAGGCATAATAAATATGCTGATAATCCATGCTATCGATGTGGTGGAAAGGGCCATTGGTCTCGTACCTGTCGTACACCAAGGCACCTAGTTGATCTTTACCAAGAATCAATTAAAAATACTGGTAAAAGATCAAATGTTGAAGTTAATCATGTTGATCAGGGCGAGAATTCTGAGTATGGCGATATAGATAATAACTATTTGGATGTTGCAGATTTCTTAATATAATTTGAACTGTTATATTTTATTTAAAGTTGTTTCTATCATATGTATTAATTTTATTTATGTTTTTATGAAGAATGAATTCTATTGGCATCAATCCTGAAGATTTATGTCTCGTTGATAGTGCAACAACCCACACCATACTCAGACATGATAAATATTTTTCTTCCTTGGTAATACGAGAAGCCAATGTTCAGACTATATCTGGTAGTATAAATTTAATTGAAGGCTCCGGAAGAGCTAATATTTTGTTACCTGAAGGAACAAAATTATGCATTGATAATGCATTTTATTCTACCAAGTCTAAAAGAAACTTACTGAGTTTCAAAGATATCCGCAGAAATGGATATCATTTAGAAACAACAACTAAAGATAATAAGGAATATCTTGTCATTACAAATATAGTTGCTGGTAGAAAATGCATATTAGAAAGTTTTCCTATTTTTTCTTCTGGTTTGTATTACACATGTATAAGCACAATTGAAACACATACTATTGTGAACCAGAAGTTCAATAATGCAGACCAGAAGTTTGCTAATATAAACCAGCAGTTTTATAATGTAAACCAGAAGTTTACTAATGAATTTAATGTTTGGCATGACCGGTTAGGCCATCCCGGTTCAATAATGATGCGACAAATAATTGGGAATTCATGTGGACATACCCTGAAGTGTAAACAAATACCACAATCCCATGATTTCTCATGTGCTGCATGTTCCAAGGGAAAGTTAATTATTCGCCCCTCACCAAGCAAAGTAGAAAGTGAGTCTCTCACATTTCTAGAACGGATACAGGGAGATATTTGTGGGCCAATACACCCACCATGCGGACCATTTAGGTACTATATGGTTTTAATTGATGCATCAACTAAATGGTCGCATGTTTGCTTATTATCTTCTCGCAACCTGGCGTTTGCGAGATTACTTGCTCAATTGATCAGATTAAGAGCACATTACCCTGATTATCCTATCAAGAAAATACGTCTTGATAATGCTGGTGAATTTACATCACAAGCTTTTAATGAATATTGTATGTCCCTTGGAATTGATGTTGAACATCCTGTAGCTTATGTTCACACGCAAAATGGACTTGCAGAATCATTGGTTAAAAGGTTGCAATTAATTGCAAGACCTTTACTTATGAAATCTAATCTACCAATTTCTGCTTGGGGCCATGCCATTTTGCATGCAGCAATGTTAATTCGCATTAGGCCAACAAGTTATTTAAAGGTTTCCCCCTTACAAATGGTTTTTGGTCAGGAACCTAATATTTCCCACATAAGAACTTTCGGGTGTGCGGTATATGTGCCTGTAGCACTACCACAACGCACTAAGATGGGCCCACAAAGAAAGATGGGAATATATGTTGGGTATGAATCTCCATCAATTATAAAATATTTAGAATCATCTACAGGAGATTTATTTACGGCACGATTTGCCGATTGTCATTTTGATGAATCATTTTTCCCAACATTAGGGGGAGAAAACAAGCAGCTGGGTAATGAAATTAGTTGGAATGAATTATCATTGGCTCATTTTGATCCTCGTACAAAATAATGTGAACTTGAAGTTCAAAAGATAATTCATTTACAGAATTTAGCTAATCAAATGCCAGAAGCATTTACTGACCCAAAGAAAGTGACAAAGTCACATATCCCAGCTGCTAATGCTCCTATTAAAATTGATGTCCCTGAAGGACAACCTGCTATGAATGAATCCAAAGCACGCCTGAAGCGTGGTAGGCCCATCGGTTCCAAAGATAAAAATCCTCGAAAAAGAAAAGGAGCAAAGAATTTAGATGGTCAAGTCGAGGATAATGAAGAAAAATTAGTAGCTCCAGAAGAGCCATCTCCTGAAGAGATATTATCTCCAGAAGAGAATGTTGTAGTCCCAGAAGAGACCCAGGTACCTGATATATGTGAAAATAATGAGATCTCAATAAATTATGTTATGAATGGAATCCGATGGGATAGAAATGAAGTCAACGTTGATGACATCTTTGCTTATTATATAGCATATGATGTAATGAATGATAATGAGGATCATGAGCCAAAATCCATTAGTGAGAGCCAACAAAGAAAAGACTGGCCCCTATGGAAAGATGCCATTAATGCAGAATTAAAATCATTGGCAAAGCAAAAAGTATTTGGACATGTAGTCCTTACACCTGAAGATGTAAAACCAGTTGGATGCAAATGGGTCTTTGTACGAAAAAGAAATGAAAAGGGCAAAATAACTAGATATAAGGCACGTCTAGTAGCCCAAGGTTTTACGCAAAGACCTGGCATTGATTTTGAAGAAACGTATTCACCAGTAGTGGATGCGACTACTTTTCGTTATTTAATCAGTCTAGCAGTAGATGCAGGACTTGATTTACATCTAATGGATGTTGTGACTGCCTATTTATATGGATCACTTGATAGTGATATTTATATGAAAGTCCCTGAAGGACTTAAGATGCCAGAAGCATCCAATTCAAATTCTCGAGAACAATACTCAGTTAAGTTAAATAAGTCCCTGTATGGCCTGAAGCAATCAGGGCGCATGTGGTATAATCGCCTTAATGAATATTTGTTGAAAGAAGGATACAAAAATGATCCGATATGCCCATGCATCTTTATGAAAAGATCTAATAATGAGTTTGCTATAATTGCTGTTTATGTTGATGATATCAACATCATTGGAACTCCTGAAGAGCTTCAAAAGGCAATTAATTGTTTGAAGAAAGAATTTGAAATGAAGGACTTGGGAAGAACAAAATTTTGTCTTGGATTACAGATCGAGTACTTCAAGAAAGGGATCTTTGTATATCAAGAAACTTATACAAAGAAGGTCCTAGAGCGATTTTACATGGATAAATCTCATCCATTATGTACCCCAATGATTGTAAGATCTTTGAAGGTGGATAAAGATCCATTCCGACCCCGAGAAATCAGTGAAGAAGGTGATGAAGAACTACTTGGTCCAGAAGTACCATATCTTAGTGCTATTGGAGCACTAATGTATCTTGCTAATCACACACGTCCTGATATATCATTTGCTGTTAATTTACTAGCAAGATACAGTTCTTCACCAACACGAAGGCATTGGAATGGAATAAAGCACATTTTTCGTTATCTCAGAGGTACAACAGACATGGGGTTATACTACTCAAATGTATCCAAACATGAACTGGTTGGGTATGCAGATGCCGGATTTTTGTCTGATCCACATAATGGTAAATCACAAACGGGCTATCTATTTACATGTGGAGGTGCAGCTATTTCATGGCGATCTATGAAACAGACTATATCAGCTACATCATCTAATCATGCAGAAATTCTAGCAATACATGAAGCAAGTCGAGAATGTATGTGGTTGAGGTCAGTAATACATCATATACGTACAACTTGTCATTTATCTTCTGGCAAAATGATCCCAACAATCCTCTATGAGGATAATGCTGCATGTATCGCTCAACTTAAAGAAGGCTATATCAAGGGCGATAGAACGAAGCATATTTCACCAAAATTCTTCTTCACTCGTGACCTTCAAAAGAATGGTGAAATAGATATCCAGCAAATCAGTTCAAGTGAAAATCTAGCAGATTTATTCACCAAGTCACTCCCAGGTACAATCTTTGAAAAACTTGTTCATGATATTGGTCTTCGGAGATTCAAAGATTTCAACTGATATTATCAAGAGGGGGAGTCGATACACGCTGTACTCTTTTTCCCTTATCTAGGTTTTGTCCCACTGGGTTTTCCTAGAAAGGTTTTTAATGAGGCAGCACTCGACGGTGTATCAATGAATGATGTACTCTTTTCTTTGGCTAGGTTTTTATCCCACTGGGTTTTTCCTAGTTAAAGTTTTTAATGAGGCACATTCATAATGGACATCCAAGGGGGAGTGTTATGAATATTAAATATGTGGATGTCCATTGACTCATATTACTCTTCCAGTCAACTTGACATAAAGATGACTTGACACAAAGATGACTTGACATAAAGCAAAAGCAAAAGAAGACAAGGATATAAAGACAGCAAAAGAAGACAAGGATATAAAGACGATATAAAGTAACTATGGTCATTTACATATAACCATGGTAATACAACCAGGGTTAGATTTCTGCCTCTATATAAAGGGCTGTAATCGATTGTTTCAATTGAACTGAATGAGAACATCTCTCTAACTTCTCTCTAGAAATTCTATCGTTTTTCTCTGAATCCTATCAATCTTCTCTCTTACCACATATACTTTTATAACAATAAAAATATTAATTGACCATTTCATTTTTTTTGGGCCATGACAATTTTGCTGATATGCTTCTGCTTGATAAATAAATTAGCTGTCCTTATCCTTTGAAAACGTATATCGTGGGTTTTAAAATATTATTTCCCTTGAGAATCACCCAGTTCATTTTCCTATATTGTAATATTATAAAAATGAACTATATTTGCAATTAGATTGCTTTAGAGATTTGCCAGGACTTTTACTATATTGTCCCTGCGCTGGACCTGGACCCCATGCAAGTTGGCGATGAGCAAAAGGGATTACAGTATATTATCAGGTTTTTCTCAACGTCTAAAATTATAAGAACATTAATAAGCCATAAATTAAGAAAATATAATGACATCAAATTAGGCATATACTCATTTTATATGTATTTTCCAGTTATGTGTTGGCCCATTGGCCATGTGAGGTTAACCATCAATAACACGTATGTTCATCGTGAGGTTCCATGTGTTGTTTTAATTTTTTTAATGTGTTGCTGCCAAGGTAATTAAATCTGGACCTGTCAGTGAATCGGTTAGGGTATTGAGTTAAGGGTTAGTGGGTCAGATCAGAGTTAAATCAGGATCAAACTGGTGAGAAATGAAATATTTTAGACTTATACACTACTGGAAAAATCACTTTTAAGACCAGTTAAAAAAGATATTTTAGACCGGCTCTTGATCCAGTCTTGATACAGTTGGTCTTAAAAGTTTGCTAATTTTTAGACCGGTTATTATAAAACTGGTCTAAAAATAAATATTTTTAGATTGATTATCATAGGAACCGATCTAACAAGTTCAAATTTAGACCGATTTTTTGAAAAACCGGTCTACAAATTTGGAATTTTAGGACTGATTTTGCAGGAAATCAGTCTAAAATTTCAACCTTTTAGATCGGTTCTCTCCAAAACCGATCTTAAATGTACTTTTCAGAACGATTTTGGAGAGAACCGGTCTTAAAAGTTAATTTTTTTTAAAATTTTCGTTTAAAAGATATAACCAACAAGTCATTTCCCCTGTTAAAACATTTCACTCAGTAAGCAGTAGCCAGTTTAACGACATTCAAATAAATCTTCTTCTCTTACAGATTATATAACTAAC
Source organism: Inga laurina (assembly GCA_963855925.1). Lineage (NCBI taxonomy): Eukaryota > Viridiplantae > Streptophyta > Magnoliopsida > Fabales > Fabaceae > Inga > Inga laurina. Next base: position 59,272,016 of record OY979702.1, on the reverse strand, counting down.
ATCTTAATGACATGTGAGAGACTCAAAACTCATTGGAATATATTAAAACTCAACTCCTTTGTGCTTAAACAGTGCTGGCTGAAACAGAAGCAAGAAAAACAACCATGAATAATAAACTCACAATCATAGACAGAATCATAATGCAAGGAAATCATACAACCATGACAATGCGGTTTTGACCAAGTTCCTTATCTTTTCACTTACATACATACATCAAAGATTAAATTACATTAATGATAATGCTGTTATTCATTAGGGCTAAAATACTTTATACACACTCTTCTCAGGCTGATGATCACTAGCTGGCCTGGCTTCGGAGAATCTACACTAAGACGTACACCTCATATCCTTCAGTTTTCTATGACGACAACAAAAAAAGTAGTTATATACAATGTTCCTGAACCTGGACCGGACCGGCCGGTAAACCGGTCCGGTCCGGGTTCACATTTTAATTTTTTTTTAAAATTTTTCCTTTAGAATTTCATACTATAAGTCTAAAATTTTCAATTTCTCACCGGTTTGGTCCCAGTTTAGCTCTGGTTTGGCCCCGGTTTGACTTATTGACCCTTAACCCAATACTTTGACCGGTTCAATGCCTGGTCCGAGTTTTAATACCTTGATTATATATATGCACCAATAACAATATGCATAATTCAAATATAGTTCATGATAATTATTTTAGCTAACTAACCTTCAATGTAGTTTTATAAAGGGATATCCTTCCATATCCCTTCATAATGATCGTTTTTTGTGCCGTGTTCATTGTCTGCTTCATCTTCTTCGTTCAATTCTGGTAAACCCCTAGAAAAAGAAGGAGTCTCAAGCAGATCATTCATTGAATGACTTTCCTGATTAACATCAACGACCCTTTTTTTTAGAGAGCTACAAACCACATTTTATTTGTCTGATTAGTAACATAGAACACTTGTTTTGCTTGATATGCCATAATAAAATGTTCATCTCTAAAACTTCTACTATTCAAATCAACCAATATAAATCCCAACTGATCAATCATCACACCATTGTTGACATCAACCTACTTGAATTTGAAAATGGGAAGTTTAACTTTAACATAATCAACCACCCAAATCTCTTTAATCACCTCATAATAAGGTATTGCTGCCAATCTAGAATTCTTATCTTTTGAATTAGAGAAGTGCATAGATTCAGCCACTAACATAACCCCACTGTTTTGGACGGTGCTCCTATCATCAAGGGACTTCGTATAAAACGTATAACCATTGATCACAAATGAAGTGCAACTTATGACATCAAACTCAAGACCGCGTGCTAACCATTTAATTGTATCAGAAACATATTCTTCGTCGTCAACCTTTTGTTTAAACTAATGTGCAAAAAATTTGTTATACTTCCTAATTAACCTTTGTTCAGTCATTCGACTATTTCCTTTCCGTACAATTTCTTTACGAGCATTAATGTAATCTTGAACTTCATCAACATTATTCAAGATGTACAAGTGGACTTGTTGCAATTCATCAGGATCCATACTCTTTACTGAAGCCCCGCGTCTACTGCCGTCTTCGTCATGACATTCAGGAAGTCCAATGTGTCCTACATTTGACAAGTAATCTTGATAAAACTCCATGGCTTCTTCAAAAACATATTTCTGAATAATAGATGCTTCAGGCCGGTTAAAGTTCTTCACATACCCTTTTAGGATTTTCATAGTTCTTTCAATTGGGTACATCCATCGTAAATAGATAGGGCCACACAACTTGATCTCCCTGACTAGATAAACAATTGATGTACCATGATATCAAAAAAAAAAGGAAGAAAAAGCTTCTCAAGCTGGCACAAGATCAGATATCCTTCATTTTCCAGTTCATTCAATTTTTCTGTCTCAATGATTTTACTACAAATAGCATTGAAGAAGAAACAAAGTCTAGTCAAAATATGTTGAAGATCATATTCGGCAATGCCTCAAATAACTACTGGGAGCAGTTGTTGCATTAAGACATGACAATCATGAGACTCTAGCCCCACTAACTTTCATTATATTCATTTTATGAATATATGGAATGATATAGGATTGTGTGTCCTGAGGCCGTAAGTCCCGATGTACATTGTTGCATGGGGTGTAACCTTAAGCTGTACTGATATGCATTCTGAGTAAGGCTATAAGACCCATGTGCCTAGGTTATGGGGTGTATCCCTAGGTTATAAGACTTGCTGTGCAATCTGTATTGTGATAGACTATATGTCTCGAGGCTGTAAGTCCAGATGTGTCTAGGGCATGGGGTGTATCCCTGGGTTGTAAGACTTGTTATACTAGCTGTATTGTATTCAACTATGTGTACTATGATTGATGTTGTGCTGCATCTTAATTGTCGAATGCTTAGTCATATGATGGTTTGTTTTGCATGCTTTGTGAACTTGCATATCTTATGATTGACTGCTTTTATTACTGAGATTCTCATGAATCTCACTTTTTTCCTTAAATGACATACAACGAAAGCAAGCAGCTTAAGGGGCAAGTAGGTAGTGATTTTGGAGAAATAAGAAGGTGAAGAAGAAGAAATAATATATGTTGGTTATTTGTATTTTTTAGTTTTCATTAGACTTGGGTATTTTGGTAACCTCATGTGGCTATATGGTTTATGTATATATGTATATTTATAAACATAGTGAAGATAATACTTGTAGTTGTAGTAGTAATGGTAGTATATAGTACACATAGCATGGGGTAGCCTTAGTAGATTGTATATACATAACGAAACGGTGATTTCATCAAGTATGATAACTGAATTAGGATTGAGCAATTATATGTTAAGGGCCCATAGTATAATAATCAATATACTAGTATACGAGTAGAGAAACACTCTGATAATAATAAATGGAGCGAAGGATTGATGAGTCTTAATGAAGTTGTGAACCATTTCATAACCGTTTTTGAAAGTTTTAAATTTTTTAGAAAGCCAATTCAATGAAAGGTTTGAACCCTATGTTTGGGTTGAGATTTTAAATCATTTTCAAAGGTGTATTTGTCCCAGGATTGAAGCTTGGCTTAGTGGTTTAGATTCATTATATAAAAGCTCATCTGATAACTATGAAAATTAGGGTGTTACAATATACATTTCTTAGGTGCAAAATTGCCTATGAAAATCACTAAAAATTGCAAAAATACCAACTCCGTTAGTTTGAGCTAACAACTGTTACTTTTTAGTGGTGGGCCCCATATTGTTGTACAGGTGTCAATCCACTAAGGTGCAAAAATGCCCATGTACTTTTAGTAAATGTGCATATGACACCATATACATTTCTTGGTTGCAAAAATACACACAAGCATTTATCCACATGTCAATCACTCCTTCTTCCATGATCTCTCATCTTTGTCAATTCTCTCCCTTCTCACTTACGCTTCCTCTCTCTTTTTGCCTTCTCTCTCACTTTATCGCTTGATGCCATCAGATTATTTTTTTGGTTGCCATAGGAATATTGTTGAATCAGACTCATATGATGCAATTCCGTTGGAAATGATCTAAGTATGTACGGTGGTTAGAGCTGGTCACCTTTAAATATTTAAAAGAAAGAAATTAACTAGAAGAGACATTATATGGGTTTCTTACAGTGCTAACAAGCTTAAAATATCTTCCTTGTTTCTTCCCTTAATTAGTGAATGGGAAAATGGATCAATTAGTGTTAACATGCATATATGATAGTTAGAGTTGGTTACCCTCAATATGCCATATTTTCTATGTTTGAAGAAGTTGGTGTATATTTTTGCACATAAGAAATGTATATGGTGTTAGATGTACATTTGAAAAAAAAAAGTATATGGGCATTTTCACAACTTAGCCCTTAAAAATAATTAGTATGGGGCCCATAAAACTAAAAGTTAACAGACAATTGACTTGGTTAACGGAGCTGTCATTTTTGCCCCAGGTAGAGATGTTCATGGACATTTATGCACCGAAATAATGTATATGATGCTAAATGCACATATGGGAAAAATACATGGGTATTTTTGCACCCTAACCTTTTTCAATTTGACTTTTGGAAACTTAAGTTAGGGTAGAAGTTAGATGGTATAATATGATTTATGTTTAGATTGGCAATGACAAAAGTGACTTTATTTAAAACTGAAACTTGTTTGGATGATAATTTGAAAAGCAAGTTTAGATAGAAAATAACTAAAAATGTCATATTTATTTTTAAATAATACATATATATTATTGTTCGCACCACAAGTGCACATATCATACCAAGTAATAAAGTGAAAAGTTGAGTATTGTTGTCATGAGGATTTAGTTCTAAAACGTGGTCAAGTATTAATTATTACACTTTCGCCTAATTTGAGGAACACAAATATCAATAGTGAAGGGAAACCATGAAACAAACCTAAACACAAAACTAAAAATTAATATAAACAAGTGATACTCCGACTTCAAGGATAAAATGGGGATTAGGATTATTTAGCCTCTTGTATTTCATAACATTCAATTAACCATGTCTCAGATGCTGTTAATGAAAATATGTCCCAGTTTAGGATTCAAAAAGTACTTGTAAAAGCTCTCTCAAGCTAAAAATAAGTGTTTGATTCCGTTAATTGTTTAATCTCTTGTCACAATTGATAAAATTCAAATTAAAGCTTAAATCATAATGTGACTATGTAAGGTCGGCAAGTATATCTCTATCTTGACAGCAAAACCATCTATTCATCATGCAAACTTAAAGTTCTTACACAACTTTACCCAAGTTCTTCACCCAACCTAGCTTTCTATAGCATCAATAAGTTGAACCCGACAATCTTATTAGTGGCAAATCAACAAGAAGCATTAAGTAATTGGAGAGCAAAATCAACACAAATATATCATTAATCACTAAAAGAGAAGATTAATCAAGTGTTAATCCATAAAAAGGGTTCAAAATAATCCTAAATCAAAGTGTCTAGATGCTCATGGGCAGACACACACTATAAATACAAGAGAAAATAGCATCCATATCAGCAAATAAGAGAGATAGAGGAAGAAAGTCAGAAAAACCAAGGGGAATGAGGTTGAATCTCTTCAAATCTTCAATCATTAGTTTCCAAGCGTCCAAGAGCCTCAAAACCTAGCACACCAAGCCCCTAAATCAGCCTCCAAGTTGTAGAATGACGTTATTGTGCAAGTTTGGGAGCTTATAAAGCCCTAAAATCAGTTCTGTCATAAAAACACATGGCTTTAGTAATCACTATTGCCTGCAGCCAAGACTTTCGTTGGCTGTGGCCAAGAGCTCTCTGCCTTATCTCTTGGTTCCGAACAAGATCTTTCTGCCTATGTCTTTGGTTGAGGCCAAGAACTCTCTGTCTTTGTCTTTGGCTTAGGCTAAGAAAAGACATGGCTTAGGCAAAAAAATACTCTATTTCTTAGTTCATCTCTTCTTGTCTTCCTATTGTGTCATGACTTTTTAATCTTCTTTCTAACTTCTTCATTGATTTTAGCTCCGAATGTCTTCAAATGTAGCCCAAATGACATGCTTCAACATCCTAACAAAACAAAAAGATCTATAAAAGCAAATGTTGATGAAATACAGCAATATATATATATATATATATACACACACACACACACACACACTTCAATCAAGAATTCTATAACTTTTACCCAAGTATCAATCAAGCACATTTTTCTTGTGCATGTATCCACAAATATGTATGAATTTACCAAAAGTGTGAGGAATTCTAGGCAAATGCGCCGAAATTACATAGAATTAACAATTATATGTATATATTGTGATAAATTAAGAGAAAACTTAAAATCATATAAAATAATAATAGTTAATTTATTATTTGAATAAAAGTATAACTGTTATAAAAATGGGAAAATACAAGAAATGTCAAGCAAGAGATGAAGAGAGATGAAGAGAGAACTAGAGAGAAAGATGGAGCAATATCTTATTCATTTGGATGCCAACAAAGTGTAGTACATAGTGCTCTATTTATAGGCCCTCATCCACAACTAAGAGTTACACAAAGTAAATGGTAAACTTTAATCCTCATGAGTGCACACATTGTAACCTTTGAGTTATGGGCATGAAAACTCCTAAAGATCATTCATTGGAGAGGTTATGGGATGTAGCAAATGGAAGGTCAAGAGTTGGGAGCTCATGGACATCCACCTTGATTAATATTTTACAACACTCCCCCTTGGATGTCCATAAAAAAATATTGTGCCTCATTAAAACCTTACTAGGAAAAACCCATTGGGACAAAAACCTAGTGAAGGAAAAAGAGTACACAATGTTTACTCCCCCTAATGACAACATCACTTTATGTCTTTAAGCCTACGCATTCCAATACCATGCACTAACTTCTTAAATGTTCTAGTTGGCAGCGTCTTGGTAAACAAATCTGTAAGGTTGTCACATGAGCGAATTTGATGAACATCTATGTCACCACTCTTCATAAGATCATGAGTGAAAAAGAATTTTGGAGATATATGTTTTGTTCTATCTCCCTTAATGTACCCTTCTTTCAATTGAGCTATGCATGCTGTATTATCTTCATATAGTATTGTTGGAATCTTTTGTTCAGGAAACAAACCACACACTGATTGGATATGTTGAGTTATTGACCTTAGCCAAACACATTCTCGACTTGCCTCGTGAACTGCAATTATCTCTGCATGATTTGATGAGGTAGCTGCTAAAGTTTGTTTTGTTGATCGCCAGGATATAGGTGTACCTCCACAAGTAAATAAATATCCTGTTTGAGATCTACCATTGTGTGGATCTGATAAAAACCCTGCATCTGTATAACCAATCAATTGTGATCCAGATTCATTAGAATAAAATAATCCCATATCATTTGTTCCTCGAAGATATCGGAATATATGTTTAATTCCGTTCCAATGCCTTCTTGTTGGAGAAGAACTAAATCTTGCCAATAAATTCATAGCAAATGCAATATCAGGTCGTGTTGTATTGGCAAGATATATTAGTGCACCTATAGCACTAAGATATGGCACTTCTGGACCAAGAAGTTCTTCTGTTTTCTCTTGAAGACGAAAAGGATCCTTCTCCTTATCAAGTGATCTTACAATCATTGGAGTAGATAATGGATGTGCTTTATCCATATAGAATCGCTTTAATATTTTTTCAACATAAGTTGATTGATGAAGGAGAATTCCATTTGTTAAGTGTTCAACTTGCAGGCCGAGACAAAACTTTGTTCGTCCAAGATCCTTCATCTCAAATTCTCTCTTTAAACAATCAACAGCTTTTTGAAGCTCTTCAGGAGTTCCAATTATATTCAAATCATCCACATATACAGCAATTATCACAAACTCTGATCCATTTCCTTTTATGAAAACACATGGGCAAATAGGATCATTTTTATAACCTTCTTTTAACAAATATTCACTAAGACGGTTATACCACATTCTTCCAGATTGTTTCAATCCATATAAGGATTTATGCAAACGAATTGCACAATTTTCTCGAGAATTCTTACATCCTTCTGGCAATTTGAATCCTTTAGGGATTTTCATATAAATTTCAGTATCTAAAGCACCATATAAGTAGGCTGTAACAACATCCATTAGATGCATATCCAGTTTTCTGCTCACTGCCAGACTAATTAAATACCTTAAAGTGATTGTATCTACCACAGGAGAATATGTCTCTTCATAATCAATACCAGGTCTTTGTGAAAATCCTTGTGCTACCAATCGTGCTTTATATCTAACGACCTCATTTTGCTCATTTCGTTTTCGCACAAATACCCATCTATACCCAACAGGTTTTACACCATTTGGTATTTGGACTACAGGTCCAAAAACTTCACGTTTTGAGAGTGAATTTAACTCTGCTTGAATTGCGTCTTTCCATTTTAGCCAATCATTTCTATTTCTACATTCTTCAACTGACCTAGGTTCAAGATCCTCATTTTGATTAATTATTTCAACCGCAATATTATATGAAAATACGTTGTCGACAACTATACTTTCTCGGTTCCATATTTTTCCTGTAGTGACATAACTCATTGAGATCTCTTCATTATTTTCAGGTACCTGGACCTCTTCTGGGGTCTTTTGATTAGTTATGTCTGCCTCCTCAACTTGACCATCTTGGTTAATCGCTCCCTTTTTCTTTCTAGGAGTTTTATCTTTGGAACCAATCGGCCTACCACGCTTCAAGCGTGGCTTAGTTTCATTTGCAATTGATGGTTGTCCTACTGGGACATCAATTCTAATTGGAGCATTTTCAGCTGGAATGTGAGATTTGGTAATTCTCTTAAGGTCAGTAAATGCATCTGGCAGTTGATTTGCAATATTTTGCAAATGAACTATTTTTTGAACTTCAAGCTCACATTGTTGTGTACGAGGATCTATATATGATGGTGATGTTGTTTTCCATGTAATTTCTTTATTCAGCTGCTTATTATCTCCCCCTAATGTTGGAAAAATTGTCTCATCAAAATGACAATCATCAAAACGTGCTGTAAATAAATCTCTAGTTGAAGACTCTAAATACTTGATTATAGAGGGAGATTCATAGCCAACATATATTCCTAACCTCCTTTGAGGTCCCATCTTTGTGCGTTGTGGTGGAGCAATAGGAACAAATACCGCACATCCAAAAATTCTAAGATGGGAAATATTTGGCTCCTGACCAAAAACCAATTGTAATGGGGAGAATTCATGATAACTTGTTGGCCTGATGCGTATAATTGATGCTGCATGTAAAATTGCATGCCCCCAAACTGATATGGGAAGCTTTGTTCTCAAAAGCATTGGTCTAGCTATCAATTGGAGGCGTTTAATGAACGATTCTGCTAGACCATTTTGAGTGTGGACATGAGCAACAGATTTTTCTATTGTTATTCCAGTTGCCATGCAATAATCATTAAAAGCTTGAGATGAAAACTCACTAGCATTATCAAGACGAATTGTCTTAATTGTATGATCTGGAAATTGTGCTCTTAGCCTAATTATTTGAGCGAGTAATCTAGCAAATGCTAAATTACGTGTTGACAACAAGCACACATGTGACCATCTTGTAGATGCATCTATTAAAACCATAAAATATCTAAATGGTCCACATGGTGGATGAATAAGCCCACATATGTCCCCTTGGATACGCTCTAGAAAAATAGGGGATTCAAGCCCAACTTTTGTCAAAGAAGGTCTTGTAATTAATTTGCCTTGAGAACAAGCAGCACATGGAAAATCCTTAAATTGAAGAATCTTCTGGCTCTTCAATGGATGTCCGTGTGAATTTTCAATAATTCTTCGCATCATAGTTGATCCGGGATGGCCTAACCGATCATGCCAAACAATAAATATATTTTTATCAGCAAACTTCTGGTTCACTGTAGCATTTGTTTCAATTGTACTAATATTTGTATAGTACAAACCAGAAGATAATGTTGGTAATTTTTCTAGCACACATTTTTCACCAAATCTAGCAATTTTAATTTGTAAATATTCCATATTCTTCTCATTTATAGTCTCAATATGATACCCATTTTGGCGGATATCCTTAAAACTCAATAAATTTCTGAGAGACTTGGGGGAATATAAAGCATCATTAATAACAAATTTCGTTCCTTTGGGTAATATTATAATTGCTCTTCCGGAGCCTTCAATTAATTTTGTATTACCCGCTATGGTATTGATGCTTGCACTACTTCTTGTTAGATGTGAGAAATATTTTTTATCTCTAAGTATGGTGTGTGTTGTAGCACTATCTATGAGACATATATCTTCATTCTTGTGTCCAATGATCAAAACATCCATAATCTTCACCAAAAGAAAAGAAAAATGCATTAAAACATATTCAAAAATACATGATGAGCAATAATACCCTTATTACATATGAAAAGGGGAAATGAAAGTAAAGCATAAACTAAATTAAAAAAAAACCATAAATTAAAACATTTTTTATTGTTCTTCCAACCAAATTCATCTAATCATGATTCTCAAAAAAATCAGCCACCTCTAAGTGTGCCATATCATCAAGGCCATTAATACCAACTAGCTCATTGACACCATCATTCTTGTGTCCCTCAACATTATCATCTTGAAAAATCAAATTTGTTTCCACATTGTTCGCACTCCTTTTCATAGAGGCTTGATAAAGTTTTGCCAGATGCTCAGGCGTACGACAGGTACGTGACCAGTGCCCCTTCATACCACACCGATAACATTGATTCTCAATAACTTTTGAAGAACCACTCTTATCGTTTTTCTGCCCTTCATTATATTTCTTCTTCTGGTGGGTATTAGGATTATAATTATTACTTTCACCTCCATGATAATGGTAATTACCACGTCCCCTACCACGACCACGTCCACGGCCACGGCCACGACCACGACCACGACCACGACCATGAGCATGGTAATTATTACGTACACTCACATTCGCTTCAGGGAATGGAGCAGATCCAGTGGGACGATTTTCATGATTTTTCATCAACAGCTCGTTGTTTTGTTCGGCTACCAAAAGGCATGAGATTAATTTAGAATACTTTTTAAAACCTTTCTCTCGATATTGCTGCTGCAGGAGCATATTTGAAGCATGAAAGGTAGAAAAAGTTTTCTCTAATAAATCCTCATCAGTTATTTTCTCACCACATAATTTCAATTGAGAACTTATTTTGAAAACTGCTGAATTATATTCACTTACAGTCTTAAAATCTTGTAGCCTAAGGTGTATCCATTCATAACGAGCTCGAGGCAAAATCACTGTTTTTTGGTGATTATACCTTTCCTTCAAATTAATCCACAATTCTAATGGATCTTTGACCGTTAGGTATTCAGCTTTCAGTCCTTCATGGAGATGGTGGCGAAGAAAAATCATGGCCTTGGCCTTATCTTGACTAGTTTCTTCATTTCCTGGTAAAATAGCCTTTCCTAGACCCTTAGCATCTAGATGGATTTCAGCGTCTAAGACCCAGGATAGATAATTCTTTCCCGTGATATCAAGAGCTGTAAACTCAAGTTTGGCAAGGTTGGCCATGATTTAAACTAAAAAAAAAAATAATGATAACAATTAGAATCACGGTAAAATTGATGAAACATAAAACATCATTTTGAATTAAGACATATCATAATCAACATATTTTTAAACAACATAATTAATGGGAGCAAAATTTCATAAGTAGCCAACATATAATTCAATAAAGAAAATTTCTTGAAAATATTCTCCCTCTCTCTTTCTACTCTTTTCCTTTATATATGTTGGTATATGTTATTTATTGGAATATAAATGGTGTATACAGAGAGGAGGAAATTATAGCAATAAAAATAATACTATATAGTCATATATAATACTATAAATAAAATGACAATAATATGGTAATAAATGTAAATAAGAGTAAATGTAAACAGATACAATATATAGATATATATATATATATTAACATAAATATAGCAATAACAAGGGTGAAATGGCAAATAAATAATAATAAAATTAAAAAAATGAATTATAAATAAGAAACAAATAGAATAATAAATGTGGTGATGAAATAAAAAAAAATGTAAAAGGAATAATTAAAAATACAATACAAATACAATACAAATAAATAATAAAATATTAGAAACAATAAACAAACAAAACAAAATGGCTTAATAAAATGAAATAATATAACAACATCATTAAATGAAAAATAAAATAACAATAAAATGAGATAAAAAACGTAAAATAAAGAAATGAACTAAAAGAATATAAATAATAGAATATCGCATGAAATGTAAATAAAATATAAATAAAATAACTATAAAAAAAATGAACTAAAAGAAGCCCAAACAAAACAACAAAATGTATGAGAAGAAGATAATCGAATGAAGAAGATAAATAAAATAACTATAAAAAAAATGAACTAAAAGAAGCCCAAACAAAACAACAAAATGTATGAGAAGAAGATAATCGAATGAAAACAAATAAATGTAAATGTAAATAAAAAATCGAATGAAAATAAATAAATGTAAATGTAAATAACAAAGCGAAATGAAATAGAATGAAATACTAGAAAGTTGTGCCAACATAAAATCAAAATGATAAAAAAATAAAATTAACTATTACAAAATGTAAATAACAATAGAATCTAAAATAAAGAAATATAAATGAAAAAATAACAAAAATCTCCAATCTCAGCCATGGAACCCGATGTATAAAACAATCGGTAAAAAGATCTCTTTAATTCCATACAATGGCTCAGATCATCCCAGATAGATTAAATAGATATATGGTAAAAGAAGATAGAGGAAAATGTTGAGACAACGGTAAGGGAAAAAAAAAATACCTTGGTTAGAGAATCGTGCTGATAACGTGTTATAAAAATGGGAAAATACAAGAAATGTCAAGCAAGAGATGAAGAGAGATGAAGAGAGAACTAGAGAGAAAGATGGAGCAATATCTTATTCATTTGGATGCCAACAAAGTGTAGTACATAGTGCTCTATTTATAGGCCCTCATCCACAACTAAGAGTTACACAAAGTAAATGGTAAACTTTAATCCTCATGAGTGCACACATTGTAACCTTTGAGTTATGGGCATGAAAACTCCTAAAGATCATTCATTGGAGAGGTTATGGGATGTAGCAAATGGAAGGTCAAGAGTTGGGAGCTCATGGACATCCACCTTGATTAATATTTTACAACAATAACAATAAAAATTTAACGTGTTGTTGAGAAAATTGTAAATATTGAAAAAACAGTTAATTAGATAATTAATGAACATAAAAATAATTAATTATTCGTTTTTTTTATTGAAAAAGAGCATTAAAATAAATACTTTTGGATATTGAAAAGTAAATAAAAATTAATATAAGATGGGAAAAAGATAGCAAAAAAATATAATTAAAAAGTCCCATGTAATGAACCCAGAATACCCCCAGATACCGGATGGTTTAACCAAAAAAAAAAAAAAAGTCCCATGTAATAGAAAAAATCATACTTGCACATTGGCAAAAAAGACGACAACAACTAAAAAACAAAGAAAGAGGGTAATGTAAAGAAGCACACAAAGCAAGCGGGGGACCACTACTTTTCATACCTTCTCTCACCACGGTAGTGAGGTAAAAGAAAAAAGGAAAAAAAAGTTGTTTAAAGGAAACTACAAAAAAAAAACACCTGATTTCTGATGGAATTTCTGACAGAATTTTCCGTGGAAAATTTAGCCACGGAATTTCAGATGAAATTTTTTTCGTGGCAAATTCCGACCGGAAAGTTTTCTGATAGAAATTTCCATGACAATTTGCTAAGGAAAATTCGGTCGGAAAAATTAAAATTTATTAATTTTTAAAAAAATAATATTTATAAAATTAAAATAATATTTATTAAATAATTCTATTTAACCTTAATTATTAAAATTATATTATTATTTATTAATATTATAATTAAAATTTTCTACTAAAATAATATTTATGATATTATTATTATATTAGTTATTATTTTATTTTATTTTAAAAAAATATGTTATCAATATTATATCTATAATTTTATAATAAAAATAATATTTATAATATTAAATTATTATTTATTAAGTAATTTTAATTAAAAATTGTTTAATTTAAATATATAAATATTTTTTTTACGTTTTTATTACATTTTTCATTATTTTTAATAATATTATATTTAATTAATAATTAATTATATGTATGTATGTATGTATGTATGATAATATTATATATATAAATATATAATAATATAACATGGGTTCATTTCGGCGCAATTGGTAAAGACTCGAGTACAAAGGCCTCAGCAACATGAGGTGGCGGGTTCGAACGGGAGGAGAGGCACTTGGAGGAATTATGAGGTGCCGACATGTGGCAGCACGAGGAGGAAACACGTGACAGCCAGGGGAGAGGGACACGTGACGTTCTGAGGCCCAAACACGTGGCATTTGTAAATTTTAAAAACATTCAATTTTTTTTTAAAAATTTGCGTCAGAAACAAATTCCGTTGGAAATTTCCCACAAAATTTCTTTCCGTCGGAATTTTTGACGGAATCCGTTCAGTCGGAAATTCCGTCGGAATTTGCAAATTTGTTTGAAATGCACCTATTAGCGACGGAATGGATTCCGTCAGAAACGCGGTCCGTTGGAAATTCTGTAGGAAAAACTGATTCCATGGCAAATTACGTTGAAAATTCTGTCGGAAATCGGGTGTTTTTTTGTAGTGGGAATCTTGTGATGGGGTTTGAAGAGCTTAAAAAAGGGTAAACCTAAATATCATCTTTCACTCTCACCGTGCGTTTTCCCTCTCCTACCGTTAACTTAAAAAGAGCCTATATGGTTGTTTGAGAAGCAAAATTGTTCTCACATACTTACCTTGAACACTGTTGAAGCACTTCTAAAGAGCTAAATGAGGAAATATATTTTATTCAATATCTTGATTTTAAAATAAAATATGAAAAATTTCATTTAAATTTGACTTTAATATTAATTTGATGGTGTTTTTATTTTGAATTTATTTTTTATAGTATTACTTGAAACATTAATTAAACGAGGATATTATTGTCAGTTTAAATATTAAGCATTTTCTCTCCTCTCTCTTTTCTTCTCTACATCCAAATATAATGAGGAATAATGAGTGACCTACATTTAATGTGGGCAAAACTAAAAAGATCACTTTTCAGACAAAAGAAATTTATCCCTTATATCATGAACAACCCTTGTGAGAGAGGATGTCCTTTATAAAAAGGACAAAAGGGAGTATTGATCTCATTAATTATGTTTTAGAATTCAATAACTTTTGAACCTTATCCTTATTTAATAGAGACTCAACTCAAAGTACAAAGCAAACACAATATTGCCTCGGGTTCTTCATATAAGATATATTTGTCTAATTTGATTAGACTAACTAGTTTATATGAAATATAGTTTCTAAAACACCCTAGTCGTCTTCTTAATTCTCTCTCTCTCTCCTTCTTTATTATTGTTTATGGAGTATCAATATGGGTAAATTAAAAAAATGTTGGTAGATATGATAAATAAGTCTTATATTTAGGATCAAGATTAATTTCCTAAATATATCTTATATTAAAGACAGGAGGAAGCGATAAGTAGAAGGTAAAATTGTAGATTTATGTGGGAAAAATGCAATTTAATGATGTAACTTGCCCATAATTAGTGTTGAACAACTCTGATAAGAAAGCACAAGTAACGTGAAGACAAGCTTTATATGAGCAAATTCAACACTTGGTTTGATGATATAATTTGTTTGAATATACTAATCCACTCTTTGTGGATTACGACCCAAGCCTAATGTAAATTGGGGTTGTTGTATAGATATGAAGAAATATGAATCAAAGAGAGAGTTTTTCCTTTATGGTTCAAGAGTTATATTTATTTTTATGTAAAACGTTGAAGGTTATATCTATTCTTATGTGTTTCTATAGATACTAATAAAGGATGTGGGATTGAGGGAATAACTAGTTTGAATAAAACACACAATCCTTCCTCCAAACGGATTATCTCATAAAAGTGTTTTATTCTCTTCATCTCTTATTTGTTGTATAATATGATTGGGGTCTATATCAATATTGCGGTTTCATATAAATACTTTAGTGAGTTAGTTGAATTCGTGGTACGCCCAAAATTATT
The DNA here is from genome assembly GCA_963855925.1 of Inga laurina. Taxonomy (NCBI): domain Eukaryota; kingdom Viridiplantae; phylum Streptophyta; class Magnoliopsida; order Fabales; family Fabaceae; genus Inga; species Inga laurina. Next base: position 59,256,465 of record OY979702.1, on the reverse strand, counting down.
ACATAACTAAATAACAGAGATACTGACATAACATGACCTAAAACGACTCAATTACATATGATAAATACTCAAACGACACTTTGACTTATTGACCATGCTTATAGAACAACATGAAGAACAAAGATACAGTTCATTTTCAAACTCACAATTAATGACACCCGTAGAAGGAAAGACTTGGCTAGTTTCTTCAGTCTGCTATTTCATGGGCCAGTAGCTCTCTCTCACTTAAGCAATTTTAGTGAGAGATATAACCAAAATAGGATCCTCAAATTTAGGCAAGAATTGGATAATCCTGTTCTTTAATCTAAGGAAGAGTTCATCCAAGATTAATTCCTTCTCCAAAATGTGCCTTCAGAAGAGGTTCTAAGATAGATCTTTTGTTTCGGGTTATAAACTCGGCTCTCTCATTGTCATCCTTAAAACCCTTATGGCCTTCTTCATCAAGGCTTGATCCGTCCCAACTTAGTTCGATAATTTCTAATCTTTCAACACTGAAAGACCCTTCTTCCTTTATTATTTCTCTAACTTCGTCAGCTGTAGCAAAATACAATGGCACATTGAAATGTTCCAACTTCGCCTCTTCAATTAAATTCTGCAACATTCACTTATTATCTTGACAAGTCTATGAGTGGTATAAATCATTAAAGCACAATTTAAAATAAAAAAGATCATAAGCTAATTAAATTGATGATGTACAATAAGATACTTGTGAGTTTGAATATGAAAAGGAAGGAGAAGCTTTTGTTGTCATCTTTATTATTGAACAATATGCTTAATGATTAGCTTTGATAATCTGAGTTTACCTCTGAGACCAAGTCATTGAATGCCATACGAATGATCCCTGGAACACTTATATATTCAGAAGTATCATATCTGCCCAAGAACGTAAGAAGCATTCCACCCTGAGGCACCAATTCCTTGGAGCGTGATCTTAGGAATAGTTTGAAATCTTGTTTAAATTGTTTAGCGTATGAAGGAGGACTAATGCTTGTCGCATATACATTCCCTTTATCATCATCTCCTATTTTTGCTTCCTTCCTCAACAAATTTGGAACCAGTTCTCCAACAAGCATGTAAGAATGTAATGTAACGGTCGCTGATATATATATATAGAGAGAGAGAAGGTAGATGATGATGGACCTGAGAGAGCCAGTGGAGAGAGAGAAATGGAAGAAAGGATGGAATTGGAGGGGAAGAGAGTGCCATGGAAAGTGCCAGGCGTTGCATTTATCAAACATGTTGTGCCTTGTTGTTTCAGTGTGTGATAGAACTGTGGCAGCAACTTGAAGAGTGAATTAAAATCATTACCAAATAGATCGTTTAGGAAAAACTGGAACGTGGGAGTTTCAACCTTCAATCTGAGACTTGTTTCATGCACAATGTCAATGATGTTAGAAACCAGCAAAAGTGTATTTGGTCCACAAGAACAGCCTAAATCTGCCACTTGCAAACAGGTTGGATGATTGGTGCTGTATATCTTGTTGATGCGCTTCAAGTATAGGTTTTACCCTTATCATCACCTTTTTCTGCTCAAACAAGATGATTGGTTTGTCCGAATTCAGACAGATTCTTAATACTACTTCCCGTCGTTAATTCAATACCTAATTTACTAATTTGGGGAGATGAAGGAAGTTAAATAAATTACTTAATTATAATATATGTTACATGATCTATATGAAATATTTAAGTGTATTATTAGATTATTTATCAAATTATAAGTCAGGAAAATTAGTTTAAAGATAAATGATAAATATAAATACTTTAAAGTAATTTAGTGCTCATTTGGATTAGCGGTGGAAGCTGCTTTTCTGACGTGATTTATGATGTAAAAAGAAAAAGTATGTAAGAAGAGTTTTGTCTTGACTTAGCTGAACATGCTTTTGCAAGGCTAATTCAAACTGGTCCTTATTTAATTTTCTTAGGGCCCGTTTGGTTCGATCCCATTACACCCTGCGGTGCAGTGCAATGCGATGCAATGGTAATGCAATGCAATATTAATTACAAGGGTAGTGTTTGGTTTGATTTTTAAGCAATGTGCAATGAGTTAATATTTTAATAATTATTTAAAATTAATATATTACACAAAGTCTATTTTACCCCTTAATATAATCTTTGTAGAAAAAATAGTTACAAGACGACGACGGCGGGAATGGAAGAGGAGGAGGTAGTGGTAGTGGCAATGATAGGGGTGGCGGTGGGCAGTGGGGGTGGAGGAGGAGGTGGTGGTGGTGGGCGGTGGACCGGGGGTGGCGGCGGCGGCAGGGGGTGGAGGAGGAGGTGGTGGGCAATGGGCGGTAGGGGGTGGAGGAGGAGGTGGTGGTCGTGGCGGTGGGGGGTGGAGGAGGAGGTGGTGGTGGGTGATAAGTGGTGGGTCAGTGGGGGTGAGGGTGGCGGCGGAGGAGGAGGTGGTGGTGGTGGCAATAGGCGGTGGGGAGTGGAGGAGGAGGTGGGGGTGGAGGAGGTGGTGGTGGGCGTAGGCGGTGGGTCGGTGGGGGCGCCGGGGGTGCGGGTAGGGGTGGAGGAGGAGGTGGTGGGCGATAGGCGGTGGGGGTGAGGGCGGCGGCGGAGGAGGTGGTGGCAATAGGCGGTGGGGGTGGAGGAGGTGGTGGTAGGCGGTGGGTGGTGGGGGCGGCGGTGGAAGAAGAGGTGGTAGTGGTGGCGGGGGGTGGAAGAGGTGATGGTGGGTGGTGGGCCGGCGGCGGGCGGCAGCGGCGGGTGGTGGGCCGGTGGCGGGGCCGGGGGGTGGTGGTGGGTGGAGGTGACGGCGGTGGAAGAGGAAGAGGTTGTGGCGATGGCAGTTGTGACGTGAGGGTATATATTGGCTTTTTATTATATTAGTAGGGTCAAAATTGAGATTTCATCAATGATTACAAGCCTGCAATGAGTTTTCATAGGGGTCCCCCTATGAATGGAGATTACCATAAAATATGCAATCTATTTTACAATTGTAATCTACATTACCATTAATAAGTCCAACCAAACAAGCCACCAATGGTAATGCAATTAAGATTACCATCGCATGTGTGCAATGCAATCTAACCAAACGGGCCCTTAATCTTCTTAAATTAGTCAGCTGAAATTTATATTAAGGATTAGAGGTAGTATACTATGCTTTCAATCCGTTATTAAAATAAATAATGAGGATAAAGATAGAATACATAACTGTTGCCAAAGAATCAAATTTGATGAAGTTAATATGTTTGAATAAAAGAGAGCGCACCGGTCTTTTAAGACATTTCCACGCCCCCATTCATATGAAGCACTTGCACTATAGACAAGGCCATGGCTGCCATTGATGCCTAATGACTAAGTAGGCATTTTATTTATTGGCAAAAAAAAAAAAAAAAAAGTAGGCATTTTATTTATACTTTTCATGCTCTGAACAAATGCACAACCAACAAGACATCAAATTATAATTGTTGTGACAATCCAATTTTATTGCATGTTGGCTGGGCTGATACAATATAAAGTAAAAGCATGATATAAAACAGATCATTGACATAACTTGACACAACTAAAATAAGTCTAATGGACCAATATATTATAACATGAAGGAAAAGCATGAAGTAAAACTGATATGACTTGACATGATTAAAATTATTTAAGTAAAGTAATTTTATCAAAAACAACTTTATTAATGCTAGACTATACTTAAAAGTAAAAGTAGTTTGGACTAGGGTATTTTGGACTTAAAATCTTCTTATTCACACTCAGAAAGTATTTTTTTTTGGTGTCCTCTAAGTGCAGCAGTAAGGATAACTTTCAAAGTACTTAATTTGTCTTCATTTGATATGGATCTTGAGAGTTTGGAGGAGATTAAATAACTGCATTGGTTCAGAGTTGGCCATGTCTCAAAACTGTTTAGTTGATGGTTGTGTGAGTCTTAAAGCGAGTTGAGTCTAGTCATTACAAGAAAATGCGGATGATCTAGAATATGAGGATGAGTATCATTTTTCAGTAACATCTATTTCTTGCATTCTGACTTCTGAGTTCTCCTGAAAAGAAAAATTATTGTATTTATATTGATATTGGCTACTGCATTTTTCTTTGGAAAATTCCATTAAAATACTTTTATGATTTGTAAAACCCAAATAGGTGAATTGAATTTTCTTAATCGCATATTGTTCTAGAAGCATCAAAGAGGAATTTCAACATGTTGATTTGCTTGACCCGAATGGAAAATGATTTTCATGTCGTAGTTGATACTATATATAATACTTCGCTCTGTTTGGTCCGTTGTTTTTTTTTTTTTTTGCCCGAATAATTTGGTCCATTGTTAATGTGTAAAAATGTTAGAAAATTTCTAATATTTTATTTATTTTTATTAGTTTTTAAAATTAAGCCTATACATGTATTTTTAGTTTTCTCAATTTTTTTATTTTTTTTTATTTAAAATAACTTCATCTGTTTATTATATTTTTCTGTTATTATGGAACAGATTTTGAATTTCTTAATCCTTTAACGGGGAAAACGATTTTTATTGTTTAATGCAATCAATTCGAAGACTTTCAAATTTTTTTTATTATAAAATTGTTCTAAATAATTGAATAATTTATATAAAGTGAAAGAAATCCAAATTTATATCCAACAACCCCTCAAGTCAAGTCTATTAGATGTTTGAAAAATGAAGAGCCACATATTGCATATGAAGAGTGGACCCTCTTGCTATTTGAAAATCTAAACTCTCTTTCGAGAGAAACTAAATGAACTGAGTTGTTTCGAGTAAAAAAAACCCTAAAGGATTGAGTTGCATTTTTACGAGTTAAACTAAGATGATAAATGGGATAAGGTTTGGAAATGAAGATGTTATATTTTCCCATATATTATCATCACATATACCTCTAAGACCAGGTGATGAAGGACCTTTCCGACTAGCTAGGTTGAAGGTAGTTGATGGATCTGCTTGCATCCTCAAGTCTGCCACGAAATGTGAGAACCATACTACCACCTTCCACCATCTTCATCCTCTTGAAACTGTTCACAATATGCTTTCCTCACTGCCGGAGGGCTTGTTTATGCTACCTCCTGTCCTTAATATATTTAAGAGGTAGTTTTCTAATTTGTGAAGATTAAAGAAGCTAAATAAATTACTTGCTTATAGCATATGTTAATGATCTCTTCAATAATAGTTATGTATAATATTAGATTATATATAATTTATAAGTCAAATAGATTGGTTTGGTGAAAAATAATAAGAGATAGAATGAAAAAATGTCATATTTAGGACCAAATTAGTAATTCAGGATTAATGTTCTAAACAACATCCTTAATCATCAGAAGAAGTGATCGATGCATCTATATTCTGACCTGAGAGAGCCAGCGAACGCTGAAAGATGAATGGAAGAAGGGGGTGGTATTGTCTGGGAAAAGCCTTTCGTACAAACTCCCACAAACGCCAACAATAAAACAAGGTCGGCTTCGGCTTGCAAATTTTTTTGTAGAGTCGTCACTGATGGGATTTTTAACTGTTGTTGCTTATTATTTTCCTTGCTTTGTATTACCTTTCAAAAAAAAAAAAACACACACAAGGCCCAGATTTGTCTCCTTTGCCTTGTCGAAGCTTGTTGTGGAAGTCAGCAAGATTAAATGGGGGGCTACTTACGAAGGATATGTAATTCATAAGATTGCATTGTGTTATGGAAGGATATGTAATTGAACCAAAAACCCTAATTTCTCGTACTAGCTATGATCCTCAATTAATTATGAGTTGGTAAAAACTCATCTCTCACTTCGAAGGCAAAGAGTTCCCAAGTTTAACTCTAAGCATTATGAGTGAACGACAAAAATAAATGTTCTTACAAAGTCTAACTATGTGCTTTTTCCTCTTGAACGTCACAAGACAGATGAAATAAAATAACTAACTGTTGACTATATCTATCCCTATCCAATCTAATTCAAGACCTAGTCAATAGGCAGACACTACATTAGTAGTGGAAGGATGATCATATATCAAGGTAGATTTACGGATTCCTTTTCGCTACTGGCTAGAATCTTTCTTGAATTCTTGAATATGTGACTTAAGAATTTATAAAATGGATTGAGATCATATATTTAGCACAAAAACAAATCCCTTATCTAGTTCTTATATTTAGTAGCAGAGTTCGTAGTTTTCTTAAGCCAAAGTGATCAATCAGTAGTCAATATAACGGTTGAAAGTGGTTGAGCGCTTTGTGTGGTGTTCTTAGTCCTCTGGCCATGAGGTTAGCCATCCGCAACACATGTTTACCGTGAGATTTCACTCAATACTGGTTTGTATAAAAGAAATTAACATCTTTAATTTATATAATAACTAATAGGAATGTAATGAGTATTGAACAACTCAAATAAGAACAAGTAATTAAAGTGAAGATAATATTAGCTTTATATATATAGGGAAAATGACTTTGAATTACAAAAATTCCAAAATGTCTATTAAATTAATAAAAGGACAAATAGGTAACCTGAGTGTATAAATTAGCAACTTGGATATAGAGATTGACAACTTAAACTCCCCAAATTGTCACGGTATATATCCAAGTTACTAATTAATATTTTCAGTTGTCATTACTTATACTCAAATTGTTAATAACCAAAACTTCAAAATTTCAGATTACTACCATATTATCTATTTGTCCTTTTGCTAATTTAATAGATAATTTAGGGTTTTTATAATTCAAATAGTATTATTCGGATCAGGGGTGCCTAATGTACACTTCTCTGATGCGCACCTACTGCGTGGCCCATTTGGGGTCCTTCTCAAATGTATTTTTTATAGTTCTTTGGATCATTATATTCTACATGAAATGGGTGACATTTTGATTTTTTATGGGCAAAAAATGGAGTTGTTTTCAATTTTTTATAATTTTTCAAAGATTCAGTACATTTTTTGAAAAGAAGTACAGTTTTTTTTTCCACTTTGAGCATTGAGTCTTTGAAAAATCATAAAAAATTGAAAACAACTCCATTTTTTGCCCATAAAAAATCAAAATGTCACAGTAGTACAGTTTTTTTTCCACTTTGAGCACTGAGTCTTTGAAAAATCATAAAAAATTGAAAACAACTCCATTTTTTGCCCATAGAAAATCAAAATGTCACCCATTTTATGTAGAATATAATGATCCAAAGAACTATAAAAAAATACATTTGGGAAGGACCCCAAATGGGCCGCGCAGCAGGTGCGCATCAGGGAAGTGCACATTACGCTCCCTGATCCCGTATTATTCTGTCATTTTCTCATGATAGAGAACTGACACAACATTACATAGAACGTCCACTCGACTCAACTACACGTAATAAATACTCAAACGATACTTTGACTTATTGACCATATGTCAACACCCGTTTCCATTTCGATAATCAAAGAGTAATAACGACGGAATTCAATGGGCATACAGAAAAGTACAATTATACTGATAAAAATATTCGTTTACAATCCCAACTTCGTTCGTTTTCAATTCTGAAATTGTTCGTCGACGGAAACAGAAAATACAGCGGAAGTTTTAATATTTACAAATTTCACTAAAATATCACAAAATAGACTAATTATGCCCACGTTCTTGACCCCGCCTCGAGACACGCGCTGCTCACCTTCCGACGTCAATGTCTTTGCCCTTTGACCCACTGGTACCCGCTGAGGTGTTTATTTAAAAATAGGGTGAGATTCCGAAGAATCTCCGTAGAGACATAATATCGTTCATAGAAAATGCGAAAAGTAAATATGTCATGCGCCAAGGTATGCACAAATTAATGAACAATATAAACACATCATCGTCATGTATATATGAGTAGGGCCCAGCCCCATAATCTACACCGGTTGGACTTCTGCCAACTCCCAGTGTAAGTGCACCTCTGGCACTAACAGCCTCTCTCTAGGCAAGTCATGTTATTAATAAAGTGCATTTACAAAACAATGGCATCCACACAATCACATAAGTTATGGCATAGTGTATGAAGGATAATGTCCCTACCTCAAAGCTGTGATATTCCCTATTTAGTAGTGTCTCGAAAAGCGTGCTGTCCCGGCGTCCAACTCGGTCCTAAAATATTAAATGTACCAGAAATAGGTCATAACCTATCCAAGTATCATTTTAGACTATTCCATAGTGTTTATTGTGGTTATATTAGTCTATGGTGAAAATTTACAAAAATGCCCCTAGGGACCCGGCCCGATGGCACGTTTTCCCAAAATTTTGACTAGGGCTATTCTGACTTATTTTCGCGCAAGGAATCCATTTCCGGCCTCGAAATTTCCAAATTCATGGTCAAATTACGAAAATACCCCTGACAGCCCCTATTTAGTGATTTCAGTGGCGTTTTCGTAAATATGCTTTTTCGGCCTCTACCGAAAAAGTTTCCAACTGTAACCCCACCTATTTTCCCCACTGAGTCCAATGGAACCATTTATTTCATGAAAATCCAACTCCTACTACCAGATCTGGTCTGGCCGAAATATTGGTCACAATTTGGAAAAATGGAGCTTTGTGTTTTAGCTTCTAAAACTTGTACTTTTCACTTCTAACCCTTGATTAACTCATTTAAACACTTCTTAATCATGATTCAAAGAAATTTGGACAGCATAACCCCTTAGGATTAGGACTTTCCAAATTTACAAACTTAACAATATAACCAAATCCAACTATAATCATCAACAACAACCACATCTAACATAATCTTAGGATTTGTGAAGTTACCTTCTTAAGTTCTTTTTCTTCCTCTAGAAGTTCTCCACTCTCTTTCTCTTTGGCTCAAGATTTGCTTGCTAATCCATGGAATTTATGGAAAGGAAGAGATTAGAGAAGAGATTTATGGAAGATTAGAAGAAGAAACCTTTAAGAAATCTCAACTTACCTTAGCTCTTGCTTCTTTTACTCTCTAAATCTCCAAGAGCTCCCAAACTCACTCTCTCTCTCTCTTTTCTCTAGTCTTTGTGCGTGAATGGCATGAAAGGAGGAAGGGAAAATATGTTTTATTTGTCATCCTTCATCTTTATTCCTAGCCCTTGATCTAACCAAGAGTTGGGATCTTTCCACCTTTCATGAACACTTTAATTTCCATCATGACACCTTGCTTTATGCCATACTCCCTCCACTTTATGTCATACTTTGTGATCATGAGTGTACTTGGGTCTTATCTCCTTATATGTTCATGACACTTAGCATTTTAATTTCATTAATCAATTTTCGGAATAATGTCAATTCTGGCAGATTTTCTGCCTTAACTTTGAAAAATCATAACTAATTTTGTAGACATTGTTTCGAGTCGATTCCAAAGCCTATGGAACCCTCATTGAGTCTAGTTTCAAGGAAAAATATGTAATTTTACTGTAAATGATCATATTATTCCCATAATTTCAATCTTTGACCGCTACTCCAGAAACTTTCCAGATTTTCTGGATTAACTTCAAAAATTCATATATTTTTGTACATAGCTTCAATTGAGTCATATGACCTATCAAATTAAAGCTTAGGATGTCTAATTTCACCCTGTAAAATTTCATAATTTTTGGTCATCATTTGGTCTTCCAAAACTATATGACAATCTCACTGCCTCGCAGGCGATTTCACTGAAAACACTATTCAACCTTCAATTTTCAATATTTAATTCTTTTGACCTTAAATATTCACCATTTCATTGAATATATATAATAATTATAATATATTCTTGGTAAATAAAATTTGGGATGTTACACCATATATACTTATAGAACAACATGATGAACAAAGAAGAAATGGTTCATTCAAACACAAATGGAAGGGAAAGACTTGCGTAGTATCTTGAGTCTGCTATTTCATGAGCCAGTGGCTCTCTCTCACTTAAGCAATTTTAGTGAGAGATATAACCAAAACAGGATCAACCAACTTGGGCAAGAATTGGATAACCTTGTTCTTAAACCTACGGAAGAGTTCATCCATGATTCCTTCTCCAAAATGTGCCTTACAAATAGGTTCAAACACAGATCTTTTGCTTCTGGTTATGAACTCGGCTCTCTCATTCTCATCCTTAAAACTCTTGTTGCCTTCTTCATCAAGGATTGATCCGTCCCAACTCAGTTTGACACTCTCTAATCGTTCCACACTGAAGAGAGACCCTTCTTCCTTTAATATTTCTCTAACTTCATCAAGCGTAGCAAAATAAATTGGCACATTGAAATGTTCCAATTTCTCCTCTTCAATCAAATCCTGCACCATTCACTTATTATCGTCATGCGTCTATATATGTGTGGTTCAAATTATTAAAACAAAATCCATGCACTATAAGATGCTTGTGAGTTTGAATATGAAAAAAGAAGGAGAAGATTTTTGTTGAACACTAATATGCTTGATATGATTAAATTTAATAATCTGACTTTACCTCTGAGACCATGTCGTTGAGTGCCATAAGAATGAGCCCTGGCATACTTATATATTCAGAAGTATCATATCTCCCCAAGAATGTAAGATGCATTCCACCCTCAGGCACCAATTCCCTATAGCGTGATCTAAGAAATTGTTTGAAATCTTGTTTAAATTGTTTAGAGTAAGAAGGAGGAAAAATGCTTGTCGCATGTACATTCCCTTTATCACCATCTCCTATTTTTGCTTCCTCCCCCAAGAAATGAGGAACCTGTTCCCCAATAACATGCATGTAAGAATGTAATGTAACAGTCATTGATATATATATAGAGAGAGAGAGAGAGGAAGCAGATAACGACCTGAGAGAGCCAGTGGAGAGAGAAGGAGGAATGGAAGAAATGGATGGAATTGGAGGGGAAGAGGGTGCCATAGAAATTGCCAGGCGTTGCATTTATCAAACACGTTGTGTCTTTTTTCAGTGTGTGATAGAACTCTGGGAGTGACTTGAAGATTGAATTAAAATCATTCCCAAATAGATCATTGAGGAAAAACTGAAACGTGGGTGTTTCAACCTTCAATCTGAGACTTGTTTCATGGACAATGTCAATGATGTTCGAAACCAGCACAAGTGTATTTGGTCCACAAGAACAGCCTAAATCTGCCACTTTCATAAAACTTGGAAGATTGGTGCAGTACATCTTGTTGACGCCTTCTTCAAGTATAGGTTTTACTCTCATCATCACCTTTTTCTGCTCAAACAAGATAATTGGTTCATAAATTCGAATTAAGACCGATTTTTAATAATCCCGTCCTAAATGTCAAACCTAGTTTGGAGGTAAATTTTGATATCAAATGTAAAACCTTTTTTCCCATTTCATCTCTTACATTTCTTATTTTTTTCTCTAATTAATTTGACTAACTTATATACTGATATAATATAATATTATATAGAAGTTAGAGGGATCATGTCTCATATGTTATAATTAAAAAATTTAATTTATTTGGCTATTTTAATCCTAAAATTATATAAATAAGTCTTATACTAATGACATACTGTGTTTTCAGTCCGTCATTAAAATAAATGACAAGGTTAAAGATAGAATGCATAACTTGCCAAAGAATCACATTTGATAAGTTGATATGTTTGAATACTAGAGAGAGTACCGGTGTTGAAGAGTTGTTGGCGTAGCTTGTTTCCCCAACGCCCCCACTCATATGAAGCACTTGCTCAATAGGCGAGGCCATGGCTGCAATTCATGCCTAATAACTAATTAGGCATCTTATTTATACTCGTCACGCTTTATTCAAATGCACAACCAACATGACATTAAATTTTTTCTAAAAATGCAAAAAACTTTTAGCAGACACAAGGGTCACTTTCGATTGACATATAAAAAAAAAAAAAAAAGTACTCATAATATAAAGTTGATCTCTGACTTAAAATAAATATACAATAATACCTGTTCCGATTATATATGTTCTCAAAGGGGTCGATACGACATAAAATAAATTAAAATCATGACATAACTTGGCACAACTAAAACATGATATATTGTAACATAAAGTAAAAGCATGACATAAAGTAAAACTGAGATGATTAAAATTATTTCAGTAAAGTAACTTTATCAAAAACAACTTTATATTTTATCAAAGCAACTTTATTTAAAGCTAGTCATTATTTCAGTAAAGTAACTTTATCAAAAACAACTTTATATTTTATCAAAGCAACTTTATTTAAAGCTAGTCTCGACTTAAAGTAAAACTAGTTTAGACTATTTGGACAGTTAAGGCCCGTTTGCTACGAGAAAATTTGCGGAGGGAAAGAAATTTAAGTGAAGGGAAGGGAAGATTGTGAGCGGTGAGGGAAGATGAGTTGTTTTTTTTTTTTGATCAAATTGAAGAACTTCATTCACTAGAAATCAATTTACAGACACAGAAAGTCTGAAACAAACCAAAACGAAAAACTGAAATTAAGTTTACAGACACACCAGATACTACTAAAACCAAAGAAAACCAAAGAACCAACTGCAGCCAAGATCTTGCAGGTCAAAGGTATGGGGTCATTTTTCATTCCACTATGATCAAATGAAAGGGTGATAGAGAGTGGTTGTCCAAAGACGTGCTCACCTGAGCCCACCCTCTTTGGTGCCAATATCGCTGCAAATTCAAACGCAGCTTCAAATCCACCCCTTATGATAGGAGAGTGGTTAAACATCTGGGATTTGAGAACAAATCCCAGAAGAACAACAATCATAGTAGAAGAAAGCCAACCTTCCACACAACCAACATTAACCCACAAAAGAAGGCAAAACCAACAACACCCAAACATCTGCAAAAGAACAACAAGAAACAAGATTGAAAGCAAAAACATCAAAATTAACAGGGGCGACCAAGACACCAAAACCACTACCAAAGATGCCCCCCAACTTTGGTAGAACCAAGCAGAGGAACTCATGGTGGCAGGGTGGCTGTAGGCCAGCCACCAGCCAACAGAGAGAAAAGCGATGCAGGGTTCACCTCTTTCAAACCCAAGCACAAACCATTCCACTGCTTGTGTGCATCTGACTTGGGGATCTTCAGATTCTTGTTCCCGACAATCTTTGAAGCTTTGGCCACCAACAGTTTCCACGACTCGTTTCCGTTCAAAGCCAAGCCCCAATCCTTGATCTTACCCTTGTCAGACGAAATCTCGAACAAAAACCAACACCCACTGCCAATCACCGTCACCATCTCTCTCACAGTGGGGGAGATCTAAACGAAGACACTAAAAAAACTCCAGCAACAAAAAGCTGAAAAAGCTCTCACGGGGGAGAGAGAAGAGAGCTCTCACAGGGGAGAGAGAAAGCCTTCTATAATCCCGGAAGATGAGTTGTTTAATATGAAGAAAATTGAGGGGTGAAATTTGGGGGAAAAAAATGGAAATACCCATTTTACCTTTAAAATAAATTAATAATTATCTATTAATTAAATTTATATTTCAATTCATAAATTCAATATTTAGTACCACAATAATTTAAAATTTAAATAAAATGAGTAAAATATAAATTATAATTTAAATAAATAAATATAAATAGTTTAAAAAATAAAGGTAGATATTAAATGAATAAAAAAATTAAATCAAATAAAAAATAATAACTCGAAGAAGTTAAGATACTGAATCAAATTATTTTTATTTTGACACTCATGACCTTATATAACAACTATATTAACAATAATAAAATGAAATAAATAGTTAAATTAAATAGTTACTTGCCAAGAATTTAATTGACACGCATCTTATGGCCTCAACTACTCGAATTAATCCCAAAGATTTTTCTCCCATATTCTCTTGCTGCTGCTTCTTAAAGATTTTAAATAATTAAAAATAGTTAAATAAATGTGAATAACTGAATATTCAATATAAACATAAAAATAGCTACACACATATATATATATATATACTAAATAATTAAAAGTGAGTTTATCACAATGATATTTCTCTCATTCTTATGGCGTAACTCCATCCTTTAAATTCAAAAACCCACTTTACAACTACTTTCATGAATATCGCCTTAGATCAACACTGCTTTGCAACTACTTCCATGGATATCGCCTTAGATCATCACCATCATGCAAGTTCGAAATTGAAAGATTACGACTTATTAAGATTTTTAATGATTAAATTAATAAAATAAAAATAATAAATAAATAATATAAATAATAATATGAAGATTGTGTTTTCTTAAGATATTGAATCAAATTTACTTTATTTATTAATAAAATTGGAATTTTTTATAGAATGAAATTTGAATTTGAATTTACTCAGGTTGTCCAAATTCAAATTGTGATAATTAATCAAATTCTATCTAACTTTGTTTTCCGGGTTCTAAAATAGAGCAAGCTTTCATTCTCTCTCATCTTGATATCGCAAGTGTGGTGCAAGTCTTGTTTTGCCTCTATGCATGCCAAGGTCGACGTGGTGTGGGATTTGGAGTAGTCAGTGGTAACTCCTCGTTTCTCTTCATTCTTCTTCCTCGGAGTGGTGTGTGATGTTCTCAAACACTCCCACCTTTTGCTTTCTTGGCCTTTATTTAATATCGATATAAAAAGGCAACTCCTACTAACCTCTCTCATCCGCTCCTGAATCTCTACAAATTCTCAAATCTACATCTTCCAAGGAAGACGTTATATCAGTGATTGTAATAAGGAAACAACATGGCAAAGTCAGAAGGCAATCCCCAATCGATTGAATCTAGTATATTCATTACAAAAAAATAGAGATTAGTGATGAAATTTAGAGACGGAATGTTATTCCATCGCTAATCCGTCACTAATCCCTCACAAATTCTGTCACTAAAATTAGTGACAGAATTTAGGGACGGAATTAGTGACGGATTAGCGATGGAATAACATTCCATTGCTAAATTCTGTCACTAATTTGTCTCTAATTCTATAAAAAAAGTAGCAATGGAAATTAGTGACGGACAAATTCCGTCACTAATTTCTATCGTCAATCCATTCCTAATTTCCGTCACTAAATGTTTTGTGACGGAATTTTTTGGTCATCAATTTATGTCACTAATTCCGTCGCAAATTGAATTTACGACGGAAAAAATTCCTTTACTAAATTCCATCGCTAATCTGTTACTAATTTTCAAATTATTTGATTTCATTATATAACATTATTAGATTTTAGGGAAAATCTCTTATAAAGCTACTTAAAATAGAAAAATTTTATATAAAGTTGGTAAATTCAACAAATATCTAATCAAGTCATTAACTCAATTTAAGATTTCAAAATGTAGGTAAAATAACTTTAATACCCTCTTATCTCTCTTCTTTAAATAGTTTTATTACTCTTTAACTTATGTTTTTCAATATACATATGTATGCTGTTAAAAAAAATATGCTCGCCCATATATATATATATATATATATCAACATTAATATTAAATAAAATAAAACATGATTCATCTATTCTTTAAATATATTAACTATTATTATAAGAACAAAAATGCACAATATTTTGAACAAAGAGTTCATTTTATTAACATAAATATTTTTTTTCAAAAAAATTATAATATACGTCACTATAAATTTTTTTAATAAATATATTAAGTATAAATTTTACTATATTTTTTTTATATATAAAGTTTTTTTTTAAAGTTCTATATTTTAATATGTAAAGCATTTTATGAAATTATAAATACATTTATCTTTTTTATCTAAAATATTCATAGAAGTATATGAAATTTACACACCTCTTATTGGAAACAAATAATTAATATTAATAATTTACATTTAAGAATGAAAAACTTAAAGAATTGAAATCTTAACTAAGTTATTTTTTTAAAAAACTCACATTTATGTGTTAGTGAAAATTATTCTGAGCTAGTTTAGATTAATATTGATAAAAGTGACTTTTATTTCAATTGATTTTTATAAAGTCAAGTTGGTATGTGTTATGCTTTCTTGTTTTTCTCAACTGGTAAAAATAACTACATCATTTGTTTTTTAAAAAATCACCTTTATGTTTTCGTTTTGTATCATTAATATCAATCATCAATAAATTAATTGATTTCTTAGGGGGGAAAACTAGCATGGCCTGTGTTAAACTTTCAAATTTTTCTTTGAATTAATTATTCTTGGTAATTCTTTTAGAACACAGAAAAATTTCTTTGATTTAGCATATATTAATGTTGATATATAAAGCAATAAAGTTATAAGGCAATAAAACTCTTTTAAGACGGGAGAAAAGAGAGGAGGGGGCGTTAAAGACATCTTATCCACATTTTGAAATCCTAAATTGGGTTAACGGCTCAATTAAAGATTTGTTTAATTTACCAACCTAATTTAAAATTTTCCTATTTTAACTAGCTTTATATGGGATTTTCCCTAGATTTTATAACAATTATATTTTTTGTAATGAGAGGTTTTTTATAAATATATAATAATGAAATAAATTGGTTAAAAATATCTGTTCATTTGATAATATAATGTTAAAACAAAATTGAATTGATATCACATCCAATAAAAAGATATTTTGATTTAGTCATAACTCACAATATAGAATAATTGTTTTTTTTTAGAATCTCTCCAAATTAGTCAATTTTGTTAAATAAAAAATTAAATTTTATAAGGAAAAATTGTGAAAAAATACCTCATTGGAAACATATTTGTCAAATGAAACATTCGCGTGCAGAATATCTTCCTTTTGTGTGCATTATTCTTCTATATACATGTGCAAAAAATTTTCCTACATGTTCAAAAATCTTCCCTTTGTGTGCAAAAATCTTCCCTCCGTGTGTAGATATCTTCTTAGGTCCCATTTGACAATTATATTACCAATGAGGTCTTTTTTAGCAATTCTCCCATTTTATAATAGTTAACTTTTTCAATAATTAGATTTTTCATAATTATAAATCTGTTAAGTAGTTTAGATTTTAAAATTTAAATTATTATAAAATTATAATATAAATAAATAAAAATTATTAATTAATATTTATTGTTGAAATTGAAATTATAATATAATATATGAAATTTTAATGATATATTATATACAAATAAAAATATAAATTTTATAAATACAAAATATATATATATATATATAATAAAATGAATAAAAAAGATATTAATAATAAAAATTTAGGTAGAATATTTACGTATAATAAAATAAGAAAACTAAATTGAAATATTTAATAATATATTAAAATTTATATTTCTATTTTTTTGTAAAGTGAAATATAAATATATGTATATACACACACACACACACACAGCGTGTGTGTGTCTATATATGATTTTGCATTTAAATCACACAGATTCTTCTTAACACTATTGGCAAAGGTACTGGCATGCACGTGGGAGGTCACGATTTCGAATCTAGACTTGATCACAAAATGCAACCAATTTGTGATGTGGACACATGGCGGTAGAGCCGTCAAAACGGGTCCAACCCGTGGGTTGAGACAAGGTTAGGGTTGGCAAAATGCCAACCCGTGAAAGTGCGGGCCGCATGGGCCCGATCCGCGTGGCCCACGGGTTGATGCAGGCCAGCCCGCGGGTTGGCCTGCAAAAATTTTTTTTTATATATATAATAATTTCACAATATTTATAAGTTGTCCACTCCTATTTTGATACTTCCCAATTCAAAGAGAAAAAATCTTAGCCTATTCCCTTCTTTTTTAAACAAAATTATTATATTTTGGTTGTTTGAGGATGAGTTTATATTTTACTTATAAACTTTGACAAATTTAATAATTTTATCTCTTAAATTGTGAATTATGTTTTTAAATTTTTATAAGAGGAATGATTGATACTAGAAAAATAAATTTAATAATTCATATATATGTTTCTCGTATTTTCGACCACCTTCAAAAAATATGATTTTTTTTTTTGAAAGAATATGCGGGCCCGTGGGCTGGCCCACAACCCGCACACTGCGGGTTAGGGTTGGCAAAATGCCAACCCGCAAAAGTGCGGGCCGCACGGGCTCGACCCGCGTGGCCCGCGGGTTGGTGCAGGCCAGCTCGCAACCCGCGGGCTGGCCCGTTTTGATAGCTCTATGTGACGGGCGACCGAGGGTGACACATAGTGGTTGACTTGGACATGTGGCGGCGAGGTGGCGGCGGTTGACAGGAGGTACACGTGGTGGCCAATAGTTAGGTGGCGGCTGCCAGTGAGTTACAATTTAAATTTTATAAAAAAAAATATTTTGTGACGGATTAGTGACAGAAATTCCATCGCTAATCAGTGATGGAAAATTTCGTCCCTAATTTTTGGGATAATCTATTCCAATTTTTTGGTAGACTAGTGACAGAAATTTTCCATCACTAATTAGAGACGGAAAATTTTCGTCTCTAATCCGTCGCAAATTTGCGAAAGAATTCAAAATTCGGTCACTAATCAATTAGTAACGGTATTTTTAGCGACGGAACAAATTCTGTCACTAATTCTGTCAAACCCCTTAACATTTTGATGTTCAGCTTTTTGCTATTCCCACCAGAAGAACCACCCTGATATCCATGCTTCTGTGAAAGGTTCCCACTACCAGATGTGTTCTTATTACTAACATTTTTATGGGTGTGCAACTCCAACAAATTGTGCTCTGTAATCCGGCACTCCTCAACTGCCTTATTAAATACCTTGAAATGTCTAGAGACGAGTTTCTCCTTCAGCTCCGGCTTTAAACCTTGTATCATTATACCAGAACTCCACTCTTCATCGTCACGATATTTCAGATAAGAGGAGTATCGAGAATGTCGAATATACCGAGCCAAGTACTCATCGAAACTCTCCATTTCACCCTGATGTATCATTAGAAATTCTGTCTCTTTAGCCAATCTCATTGACCAGGGAAAATACTTCTCATTGAACTTTTCTTGAAACGCCTCCCATGTCACGGGAATATTTCAATCCTGTAGAAGTAACTTTGCGATCACCCACCATTTGTTGGCATTTCCAGCTTATAGATTGCCAATCATGCCTTTATATCATATGGGCACTCCAGTATTTCAAAAATCTTTTCAAGACGAGTCAACCAGTCCTCAACAGCTTGGGAATCGAGCTTCCCTCGGAAAATAGTTGGTTGATGTTTGTTAAAGCTGGTCACCCAGGTTTGCATGCTTTCAACTTCAACAACAGGGCCAAAAGAACTTCTGGATTAGGTTTTTGAGGCTGCACATGACCACTTCCCTGTCCACCAGGGTTATTATGTGCTTCCGCACCTGCATTTTGTTTCTATTTCACCTCCCTTAAGTCATTTTGTAATTCATTCAACATATTCTATTGCATCGTCATCATACCCAACAGTTGCTGCATCGGGTCAGGAATAGTTCCTGGTTCTTCATTATTGTTTCCATGTCGACCCCCTATTCTACCTCCATTTCGGCCTTTACCTCTTGGTCCACCTCTTAGTCTCGCCATCTTTATGTTTTACTATAAGATTTCACACAGTCATATATTAGTATACTATTCTGATAGTGTCAAAACCGCATGCTCTGATACCAAAAATATCAAACCCCTTAACATTTTGATATTCATAGAGTATTAAGTGCATAGTTTCATAAGGCATACAGAATAACGGATACATACTGATATTAGGTACTTAATTATAATACAATAAATCCTTGCAGGGTTTGAAATACATACACAAATGTACAGAGTGCTCAAAAGAAAGCAAAAGTACAAATATAGACATCCACAACAGCTCTGGTACACACTGGGATTCTACGCACTGGTAGCCTCTGTCTTTCCCTTTGAGCCACTAGCTTCTACTGGAATACTTTTCAGTTTGATAAAAGGGTGAGATTCGAGTAAATCTCAGTAGTAACATGCTTTTCCAACATATAAAATGTGAAAATAAATATGCAATGCACCATGTCATGTAATATACTAACTCATGTTGTGTACACACTATCCAAGGTCAAACGACATGTTTGCAACCCCGGTTTAACTCGCGTCCATGGTCCAATGACATGTTTAGACCTTGGCTTATTCGCTTGTACCATAGCTGGATCCCTGATCTCAGCTAGGTCGTGTGCCCTAAGCACTGTCATGTTGCAAAAATGGCATATATAAAGCATACAAATTATTACATAGTATATGAAAGAAAGTGTTACTACCTTATATCCCTTTTTGCTATACAAGAATAGTTTCTTGAACTACGCGCCAACGCCTCAGGCGATTATTCTTGTCCTAAAATTCCAAATGTGCAAGAGTTAGGTAAAAATCCATTCATGCACCACTTTAGAGACTCCCATAGTGTTTTTAGTGGTTATATTAGTTTATATTAAAAAATTACCAAAATGCCCCTGGGAACCCAATCCCAGTCCCACCGTACCCGGTCTGACTATACTTTTTCAAAAATTTTAACCAAGGCTATTCTGACATATTTTTGCCTAAGGAATCCATTTTTAACCTCGGTTTTCACAAAATCACTACCAAATGACAATTTCACAATTTTTCAGAAACTGACAGATTTCCTGTCAACTTTGAAAATTCATAACTAATTCTAGAAAATCCCAAATTGACTGATTCTAAAGCCTAAATGAAGCTATTTAAATGTACTTTCATGAAAAAATATCTGAAGATAATTACTTATTACACATTTTACCCAGAAATTCGGCCAACTAAAACTGTTCCAGACTGCATTCCAGAAACAGAGCTCAACTTCCAAAAATCATAACTAATTCTAAAAAAATCGAAATGGAGTGATCCTAAGTCCTATATGACTCTAATTAAGTCTAATTTAAGGGAAAAATAATAGTCACTTCAAATTATAGGCTAAATTTCCCCAGAATTATCGAATATCATAACTGCCAGACTTGAAAGTCCAGAATGACCCTTGTTTCTGACTTAACTTAAAAAAATCATAACTCTCTCCACATATATCGAAATGATGCATTCTTGGACTCATTCTAAAGCTATGAATGTCTACTATATTTCTATAAAATTTCATAATTTTTCACTAAGTTTTGTTTGGTCAAAACACAACATGAAACTTACTGATTTCCAAAAACGTCAGTTTTGACAGTGACTTCTGAAATCAAGAAATTATTCATTTCCACTCCAAATTGTACTTTTCTTGATTCTATCATCAACTACACATCCTAAACTATCTATACAAAAAGGCCCATTCAAAAAACCATCTATAGCCTCTGTTTAAGCTTATGCAAGTTTCAGGTATGTACTCTGCTTTTCGGACAGCAAAATAGAGGTAAAGAAAACTTACATATTCTCATGCTTATGTACTCTAATCCTCGTGAAATTTGACCCTAAGAACTTCCAACATCTAGCCATGTTTAATGAAAGAAAAACCAAACCAAAGAAGTCCAAAAATTCGTCCCAAAATCAATATACATGCTCTGTTTTATGTTCACCCATGACAGCAACTTATTTTTAGAATCAAACAACTTCTAGCAGCTATAAATCCTCATGAACAGCCCAAACCAACGAATTAACAATGGGAAGAGATAAAGAAAACTCACCTAAACAATATTCCAAACTTGTCTTTGGTGATTTACTTCTTCTTCTTTTTCTCCGAAAACCACTCTTGGTATCTCACCTCCGTTTCTCTCTCGCTCACCCTCTCTTCCTCTTATTTTTCTGTTTTCTCTTGCTCTCTCTTCTCTGCCGACTTGAAGCAACGGAGAGTGAGGGAGTGCATGAAGTGTGGGGTTATATGGTTGAAGAAAGTGAGATAAGTGTTGCTACGTGAATCATGAAGATGTAGGTGTAAGTGTGTGTGTATAACATGTGTCTAGCTAATGATGAGAGAGGAGTGGAGGTGTTAACTTTCGGTGCTCCAAAATAAAAGTGAAGATCTAGGGTGTGTGTGTCGGTGTGATTTAATATATATATATATATATATATATATATATATGTATAGGTATAATTTTATCCTATTAATTATACACATTAGGCCCTAATTTTTCCCTTTATCTAATTCAAGATTCCTTAAATTTTGTAGGTTCTATAATTTGACTTATTATCTAATTATTGTTCCTTGAATTTTTTTAAGGAATAATAGGCCTTTTAATTAAATTTTGGGATATTACAAATTCTGTCACTAATCCTGTTCCCTCACAAATCCATCACTAAACTAATTAGTGACAAAATTTTCGTCACTAAATTCCTTGACTAATTTGATTTTTTTTTTTTTGTAGTGATTTTCTCTTCTCTAATTCTGTTTTTTTTTTTTTTTTCTGGAAATCTCTTTTGCTGAACTGAGCTAGAGACGCTGGAGTTGCATTGCTGACTCTGTTGCACTCAAGTCGACCGTTGCAGTCACAGGAGGCGCTAAGGAACTGGATTTTAAGAGGCAAATATGTCCAATAGTTTTTTTTGTTCACATAGGAAACTTGGGTTCCCACCAATTTTGGTAGGGTCTCATCTTAACACCTTTAAAGGAAGATTGGTGAGCTCAAGAATTCCTAAAAATATGGAGCAAAAATTGGGTTCCAAACAAAAGAACTTGCACATCTTCCCTTCTCACCTCTTCTGCATACCAAACAGGCCCTTATGAAGCCTAGTAGAGTTTGATATCACTTGCAGATAGATTCTCATCCTTTTTTCTTCTTTTCTAATCCTTTCCTCTTTATTACACCGAATCAAAATATTTAAAATATAAATATTTTGATTCATATCTTCATCAAGTGTTTCTTTTTGTGTCTTCTAAATACAGTTGTAAGGATAACTTTCAAAGTACTGTGTCTTCACTTCATCATATGGATCTTGAGAGTCTGGACGAAATTAAATAGCGGCATTAGTTTAAAGCCAGTCATGTCTTAAAACTGTGTAGTTGATGGTTGTGAGTCTTAAAGTGAGTTGAGTCTAGTCATGACAAGAAAATGTAGATGACCTTGAATGTGAGGGTGAGTACCCGTTGCCAGGAACATCTATTTCTTGCATTTTGGGTTCTCATTGAATGAAAAATTATTATATTTTAATATATTAATATTGGCTACTATGTTTTTCTTTGAGAGAATTCCATTAAAATACTTTTAAAATTTGTAACCCAAATAGGTTATCTGAATTTACTTAATCGCATAATGGCCCAGAAGCACCCATCATGAATTTCAAAATGTTGTTAATTTACTTACATGCCGTTTTTTGTTTCGTCTCCCTTTTCTCTCTCCCTTCTCTCTCTCCCTTCTCTCTCATCTCTAAGTCCGCTCGTGGAAGAACCTAGGCTTACCGGAAGTCGTCATTGCTGCATTGTTAACCACCATGCCCGCACCTAGACCCTCCATCGCCTGCTTGTTCTCCTCTTCTTTATCTTCTACCCATTGATGCTCCTCAAATCCATCTCCACTGCCTTCGCTTCTTTGTCTCTTTTTCTCTATCCAAGTGTCTTGAAGCCTTCTAGGGTTTCAACGTTCCCACACTGGTAACAAATTCAGTACTTTGTAGGCGAGTTCAAAGTTGGGGGGACTCGTCCATTGAAGATTATAAGGAGAAAAGATGAAAAAAAAAGTTGTGTACAAAATCTTCAAGGTGTGGACACTTTCTTTTAAGCTTAATTCACCCCCACCTATTCCCAACTTAAAGGGTGCAAGTTGGGTTGACCAACAAATCAATTTCCTGCATGATACTTTATGTAGTTAAGAATTCCTCAGCCGTAGGAAAATAATCTGGCACATTGAACTGTTCCGACTTGGCCTCTTCAATCAAATTCTGCAGCATTTATTTATTATCTTCATACATCTATGACCATGTCATTGAGCATCATACGAATGAGCCCTGGAACATATTTTTTTTTAGAAGAATCAAATATGCCCATGGATGTAAGAAGCATTCCATCCTTAGCAACTAAAGAATTGCCAATATATGCCAATCATAACTCATGATTGCAAACCATCATATATGTGAGTGTTATATATGATTGGTGCATATAAATAACCATTCCAAACCGTGATTTATTTGGTATCCTGTTATAATGGTTCTAATATAACACCCGTCATCTATTAAGGCTTGATGAGGCCATAATGTGCATGAGACAGAAGCATAATAAAAAAAACAGGCTCACATAAGCAACCGTTATATAATCAATAATGCTGGTATAATTCATAATGGTCTTGTTCGCTGTTTAGCTTCCGCAAGTGTACGGGTTGCAAGTAATAAGTTAGTGAGAAAGAGATTATTGTTCCACAGGGATTATGATGAAAACAAGCAACCAATGCAACCATATGTTTAATTAGGTTGAATGGGGTCACTTAAAATTGATCAAGTTGAACCAAAAACATGTGGGTTGAGGTGAAAGAGAAATTCAAAGCTACCTTTAGACTAAAATTTATAAAAGCAAATGATTCTCTAAATTCAAGTCTTAAATGAAGCTTAGGATTATTTATCCCCCTTGTATTTCAAAAGCACTCAATAAATCCCCCCAATATGTGCTACTTAATGAAAGATTATGCTAGCCAAGGATATTAATTTACCCATAAGTGCTCTCTCAAGTCTCCAAATAGGTGTTTAATTCAATTAATTCATTAATCTCTTAATTAACTAATTAAACCCTGATTTACATTACAAATTATATTTAGCTATGTTAGGCTAATGAGTATATCTCTACCTCATTCACAAAACTATCCATTCAATTCATAAATTTCAAGTTCTCACACGATTAGACTCAAGTTCTACATCTAATCTAGCCCTCTTAAGCATTAATCAAGTGAACCAAACAACCTTATTGGTGGCCAATTAATAAGAAGCATTAAGAAAAGAGTAAAAATCAGCATAATCTCATCATTAATCACAAATACAAAGGGGGAATGAGTGTTTAATCCATACAAGGGTTCAAAACAACCCTAAAATGAGGTGCTTAGATACACACAGTCATGAAAGATCTACAACTATGTAGAATAATTACAGCCATATAAAAAACTTAACAAAGAGAGAGAAGAGGAATGAGAAAAACCAAGGATTGGAGCTCAAAACCTCTTCTAAACTTCAACTCAAGCTCAATACTCTTCAAGGAAGCAAAACCCTAGCACACCCAGCTCCTAGGAACACTTGAAAACTGAAAAATGACCTAATTTCGGCCTATCCCTTGCTTAAATACCCTCCTCATACGTTTCAACAAGTAAAACACATGGTTGCATTTTTTGTCTTGTGTTTCAGCACACTGGTGTGTGCTGAAGCATATGACACAGTGAGTTCTGGTCCTCGTTGGCTTCGGCACAGAGTTGAGTGCTTAAGCATATTACACAGTAAGTTCTGACCCTGTCTGCTTCAGCATATCTACTATTGGCTGAAGCATATGACACAGTGGGTGCAATTTTCCATTTGCTTCAACACATGCATTATTGACTGAGGCCAACATCACAACAGCTTCCCTCCTAATTCATTGAACTTTTCCTTGGCCTTGGAGAGCTTTTATGACTTGTCATCTTTCATCTACAAGGAGGAGGGTATCATGAGCTCTTTAATTTTAAGAGATAATCCTACTTATATGCATTTAACTCATTATTTGAACTTTTCTTTTGTTCTACCACATTTTCTTCTATATATCACAATTTATACTCAAAAGCAAGTGAAAAGAGAAGAAAATGTGCTAGAATGTTATCAATTTCTATGAGTTATCAGGTCTCCAATAAACAACCGTTATTTATTTAGTAATATACATAACGTTTTTATGTAAGAGCCGCGACTTTTAAAAATAATAAATAATGGTCATGTAGATAACCGTTATTTATTTAGTAAAATAAATATGGTTTTGAAGTAAGAATCACAAACTATTATAATATATGACGGCCTTTATATAATAACTATGATGTATGGATATTAGACTCTTTAAGGGTGATTTTCTAAGCTAGTTGAACTCGCCTGCTTATAATAGAACAATACCACCTACAACAAGTTGTCATACAACTTGGCATGGATTAAGACATTCCAAGCTTTTGTAAAAGCCAGCTAGCATTATTTACTGTTGATTACATATATACATTAATTTTTGTTTACATGACCTCTCATTTACAAAAAAGCTTTCATATTACTAAGCTACAGGTGTTTTTGGATTAGCAATGACAAACGTGGCTTTTTTTCAATTGAACTTTTGCAAACTCAAGGTGTGATAAAACTCAAATTGTATAATATGATTTATATTTTGATTGACTTTTATAAAAGTCAGTTAGACAAACTGAAAGTTTTTTGGATGATTGGTGAAAAAGCAAGTCTAAAAGTAAAATAACCAAAAAGAATATAAATTTTTTTAAATGATAGATATATATGTTATATTCACATTAATTTTAAGAAAGTATCAAAATTACAAAAATAAAAATTAATATATTATTGGAAAAATTTGTAAACACTAAAAAATATTTAATTAAATATATTTAATAAATAAAAATATATAAAAATTATAAATCATTATAACGTTAAAATTTTTAACTAAAACCTCATTGCATCTGTCGTTATTATTACCAGCCTAAAGAATTAATATCTTCAACAATAAGACAAAAGTAGGGAGGGACGGATGTGGGTTTGACAGGTACATCAGTAAGCATATTTGTGGGGCCTATAACCATATTTATCCCCCGTGATGCACCTCATCGTAATATAAGCATCGAAAAGTTGCTTCTTTATAAAAGCCAGGTAGATCCCATAAGTCAGATTAATAGAACATTATTCCAAACGAAAGGTAAAAAGCCACTTTTGACAGTTGGGATGAACATTTGGAGTCCTAAATGTAATCCCAAACATAGCCCACAAAGTCAATGGCTCAATCGAATAATTTTAGTAAGAGATATGACCAAAGTAGGATACACCAATTTGGGCAGCAATTGGACAACCATTTTCTGAAACCTAAGGAAGAGTTCATCAATGATTCCTTCTCCAACATGTGCCTTCAAAATAGACTCAAGCACAGCTCTTATGTATTTGGCTACAAACTCACCCCTCTCATTCTCACCCTTAAAACCTTCACACCCTTCTTCATCTAAGCTTGATCCGTCCCAACATGTTTTGATACTTTCTAATCTTTCAACACTGAAAGACCCTTCTTCCTTTATTATTTCTCTAACTTCCTCGGCCGTAGCAAAATAATTTGGCATATTGTAATTCTCCAACTTCGCCTCTTCAATCAAACTCTGCAGCATTAATGATTGTTGTCGTTATTCACTATTATATTGGTAATTAATGATTGTTGATCATTAATTGAATTTAACTACTTATGTTCAATAATATAAGCATATTACCTCAGAGACCATATCATTGAGTATGATACGAATGAGCCCTGGAGCAGATATATGTTCAGAAGTATCATATCTGCCAATGAAAGTGAGGAGCATACCATCGCCAGGCACCAATTCCTTGGAACGTGATCTTAAGAATACTTTCAAATCTTTTTTAAATTGGTTAGCGTATGATGGAGGACTCTTGCTCGTCGCATATATATTCCCTTTATCTTCATCTCCTGTTTTTGCTTCCTCGCTCAACAATTTTGGAACCTGTTACACATGTAAGAATCTAATACAACAGTCGCTGATATATACGGAGTGTGTGTGTGTGTAGAGAGAGAGAGAGGGAGGGAGGGAGGGTAGATTATGACCTGAGAGAGCCAATGGAGAGAGTAAGAGGAATGGAAGAAATGGATGGAATTAGAGGGAAAGAGGGTGCCGTAGAAAGTGCCAGGTGTTGCATTTATGAAACATGTTATGTCTTGTTGTTTCAGAGCGTGATAGAACTCTGGCAGGGACTTGAAGAGTGAATTAAAATCATTCCCAAATAGATCGTTTAGGAAAAAATGGAATGTTGGTGTGTCAGTCTTCAATCTGCGACTCGTTTCACTAACTATATGGATGAAGTTAGAAGGTAGAAGAAGCGCATTTGGTCCACTAGAACAGCCTAAATCTGCCACTTTCATACAAGTTGGAAGATTATTGGTGGTGCCGTACACTTTGTTGATGCTTTCTTCAAGTATAGGATTTACTTTCATCATCACCTTTTTCTGCCCTCAAACAAGATCATTATTCAAAGATAATATGATAAATATAATTAAAGACAAAACATTAGGTCCCAGTAAAAAAATAATAATATTAAAATAATCTCAATATATAATTGATAAGTGAAAAAACTACTATTATCAAGTTAAGAGACTTTTTACATTATTTTTTTTAGTTGGGATATTGGTGTCATTTTCACTTAAATAAATCCCCAAGTTACAATCACATTTTATACCTGGAAAAAAGAGTTGTTGGCATAGCTTGTCTCTCCAGCACCCCCATTCATAGCAAGGACTTGTTCCAGAGGCATAACTTGGGATGCCATTTCTGGGTTAGCTCAATCCACGCTAAATGTCTATCAGACCTAAGGCACACTAAACTGACTAAAGAACAAAAGAGATAATGAAAAGCGTTATTGTATTCATTGCATTGAAATGTCCAGTCGTCATTGGCCATTATCTAGGCAGGCAGTGAGGATAAGATTTCACAGATGATTGACATGTATCAGAGAGAAGTGAAAATATCTCCGTAGACAGCCGTACAAATATCTTGTCTTCTAGTAGAAATATCTTGCATCGTACCCGCACGTTGCGATAACCATGCATTCTAAATGGACTGGACTTCCATGCATAAAACGAATGTAGGATAAAAGGAACAACGGTCCAGCCCATACATTGGCATTAAACATTTATGCGGGCTGGTGCGTCCACTTGAAAATCCTGTATTTACTTGGACGGTACAGTTATGATTAACAATAATCAAACCTGTCTTTTAAAATTATTCATGCACCTGCAACCGTCTTATTTATTTCATGTATTACCCAACTGATCGAATAATCACAAATTGCTGCCTTCTGACCGTTCAAACATATTCTTCTGCTACAATACCCACCGTGCTATGCACTTTTCCTTGGAAATGTTGAATTGAAATAAATTATGGTCCCTGCATATGCTTATCGCACAGCTTCAGCAGAAAGGCTCAACATACAATATCATCTTTAACGAAGCATTGCTATGGATCGGGTTGTTAAGATATCACAACTGCGAATAGGGAAATGCAACGCGACATTAACGGTTAAGGTGGACCAAAAGTTTAACAGGGAACAAATCTTCTACTCCACATCACACACACGTTCCCTTTCACAGCATCAGTCAGTTGATATTATTTTGTTCGACTCAGAGGTCTGAAATTGTATTGTAATGTTATTGTTTGTGCTTAGTTTCTGAATGAGAAAGATATACCTTATATTTTCCCTGCACTTTCACACTTGCAGAACTCTCGCATAATAATATTACAACTTCAGACCGACCAACACATACGCCGTTTCTCTCCCATGCTGATCGAGGGCAAGGGGTATACCATATCTGGTTTCAAAGTCAACGGAGAAGGGCTTGGAATGCATCACAAATACCACATGACGTTAGTAGCCTCAACTGTCGTCAGTTAGTCTCACGCAATCTTACCCATTATTCTTTTACCTTAAAAAACGTGTCAGATATGTCGTCCGAAATATCAGATGGATTCTATTTCTACGATGAGACCCGTTGATTTGAATTTGAAGTTTAAATGTGGGTAAATCACCTGTGTTTAAAATGGTTGTACTGGACTAAGCAGATGTTTGTGGGAGATTAAGGTCGTGGACATTTGTTAACAACCCTGGCAGAGTTGTCGGTGTATACTAGAAGGAGTTGGTTCTTGTCTTGACTTCCTTCAACGTTGAACATCAGTACTTATGTTTGCAGTGATAAATTTGTTGGTCATCATTCTGATTTTTATGTTTGTTGTTATCAGTAATGCTAATGTGGTAAGCATAGTTCTGTACAGACAATTTGCTGGAATTACAATTGCAAAGATGGAGTTATTAGGGATACGAGCTGGAGAAATTGTGATCATTCAACATGCTGTTGGGAGACTGTATCAGAACCGTGGTTAGATATTTTCCATGTGCCATTCATTACGTATTAAATTTAACTACTTATTTTGCTTTATTTTATCACTATAATATATCGCAACCGTAGGCGATTCAATTGACCAATGCAGGTGGGCCATTGATATCATCGTTCTGCGATGGGACAAGATGTGATATTCTCAATCGTGTTTCATTGCATAAACTGGCAGCTTGATCCTCATTCCTTAATAACATTACAGGTATCCCTACCTTTAATTTGAGAACATGATAGGGCATCCCGGCACAATTGATTTTGTTAAGAAACTCAGTGTCGTACAACTCCTCGAAACTATATCATTCCACTTTTCAGAACAGTTGATCGAATTAGAACTGTTATATTCTACATACTGTCCAGGTAACAGTGAACATATATACTCGTTAAGCCTTTCAACCATCTCTGTCGTTGGAGTGAGAATTGCTCTGTTTGTAAGGTAGTTCTGCTCTAGGAATCTATGAACCAAGTCTGTGTATGTTGCATTGACAATTGCTTTAACAGGATCATCACAATCCTGAACCAACAAATCATCTAGTATTTCTATGTCTGCAGTGCCATCATGTGGGAGACCGATTTCACCATCTCCCACTTTCAACAACCACTCTAAGAATGACCGTATTAGCTCTTGCTCAGTAGGATCCATAGCTGACTCAAGCCTCATGTTTCTGGTTAAGTGTCATAATTTACATTGAGGCCATAAGTAAGAAGTATTCAAGGCAGCATCAACAATTTCAGGTCTTCCTGCTTTGGTATTACTGATAGTATTTGCCTAAAGTCACCTCCCATTCCAATACACTTAACCCCAAAAATTTTGTCACACTTCATGGTGTCCTTCAACAGCTTCAACAGAAAATCTTCTTATCATTGGAGCTTCATCCCAAATTATTAGATGTGAGGCTTTGATTAGGTTTGCCGCTGGTGAATTTTGGGTAAGACCACATACAGAATCTTCATTAATGTCAATCGAGATGAAGAACCTTGATGAGCAGTTCTTCCTTACGGCAATAATGTTGCAGCAATAATTCTGGATGCAACATTTAGAATAATACCACCATTTGACCATACTCCGGCAGTCAATGCATTCCAAAGATACGTCTTACTAGTTCCGCCGAAACCGTGAACAAAGAAGAAACCACCTGTTTTTTACTTGACTGCAGACATGACCTCTTCAAATATTTGGTGCTGCTCTAGGGTCATTGACCCCTGCAATCGAAGACAATCTTCTTCAGCCCTTGCTTTGTCATAATTAAGTTCTTCCATTGTTAGGTGGTTAGATGTGTCAACAACTTCTGCCCTTGATGGTCTTGGCATAGAAGGAAATCAGCCAAGCACTTCCCATACCTTAACAAAAGCTTCTCAACCTCCACCAGACCTGCTTCTTCTTGAGCTGATTGAGGTATGACCATACCTGTTTACAAAAAAAAAATATTGTATCCACAAATTGGCTACCATAATTATGTGGTAGAAAAGTTACTGCCTAAAAAATAAATCGTACTAATATGTCCCTGCATGTTGATCGTCATGATGGCTTATATGTAGAAGGTCTTATATATAAATCGTTATGTATGTTATTGAATAAATAACGATTGTAAAATAAAACCGTTATATATTATGTAAGCATTATCATATATTATGACGGTTGTTTTCATGTGCCTGTTAATTATTATCAAAATAATGGGAAGTTTATGGCCTCACCAAACCTCAATACAAAACGAGAATTATATTATAACTGTTATAATAGTTTCAGAACAAATAATGATTCGGAATTGTAATGTATCTACACTGAGCTTTTTATAACGCTCGTATATATGATGATTCAGAACTATTATACATGGCAGTTAATAACCGTCATGTATCGATATTTTTGTAGTAGTGATTAATATGTTAAATTAATTTATATGTTGATAATTAACTTAATCAAAAAAATTAGTTCAAAAGAAGTGTACCTGGAAAAGAGGGATAATGGGGGCAGCTACAACATTAAGGGGATTATAGGGAGTTAGTTACATGTTAATTTGGGATATTTCCAAACTTTAAAAAAATTACATTAAGATATTATTTTGTTGCTACAAATAATATAAGATGTTCATTGAAATTATTTTAGGCTAAATAAATCAGGTGCATGTTGAGATCATAGGGAGATAGTTACAGGTTACTTTTGGAGCTTACCTTCCGGACTTATAAATAAATAACAATTTTATATTATTTTTTTATTGTATAAAAGCAGCAATTTGAGCAGACCTCTTGCCCCCATGTAAGCATTTCACTTGGTTTATTTTTTATCTACATATTTTAATTTATATATTTTATCTTAAGAAATAATTTCCAATATAGGCGTAACAACTCACTATTCCCACTAAAGACATTCTAAATGTTTTAATTATATTATCTTAAATATTTTAAACGTTCAGGTGAAAAAAAATATTTTAAGCGTTATTTATATTACTTTAAATTATTAGAAAAAACCGGTGGAAAATTTAGTCATGTTCTTTTGATTTTTGTATTTTATATATTTATATAATTTCACTTAAATGATAATATAATAACTGAAATATATTTTATATATTTTGAATTAAAATCATGTGATAGCCTTAATTATTTAAATCATTTAAATTAATATTTAATATATTAAGATAATACCATAATCCAAGAATTTTTTGACAAAATTGATAAGAGGGAAAAAGACAGGAAAATACCATCAAAATGGGTAAAAGAAAAATAAGTACGTTGAATTTCAATAATTCCAAAGGGACTTATTTAGAATGTTGAAATATTGCAAAATTTGAGAAATTACCTAATTACCCTTTTTTTAAAATAAAAAATCCCCAACCCCCTTGCCGGCCGCCGGAGTTCCAGCGCCGGCAGTTGTCACCAGAGCTCCAGTGACCTTGCCAGCGACGACCTGCCAGAGCTTCAACGACAGTGACTAGTGACCGAAGCTCTGGCTACCTAATATATTTTTTTTCTAATTTCTTAAACAAAAGTTGTCAATATAGATACTTAAGCTGTTAATAGCAATACTAAAGTTGTAAACGGCGTCTATATATATATATATATTTTTTTTTTTTTTTTTTTTTTGAATTTCTTAGGTCAAAATTGTTAATTTAGAAACATGAGTTGTTAATAGTGATACTAAAATGTAAATGGCGGCCTAATATTTTTTTTTAATTTCTCAAACTGAAATTGTTAATATGGATATCTGAGTTGTTAATAGTGATATTTAAGTTGTAAACAGGGTATCCATATTAATAACTTTAGCCTGAGAAATTAAAAAAAAAAAAAAAGTATTAGCCGCCAGAGCTCCGGTGAAAATTATTAGGAAATATTCAACAAATACCTTGTTTACAACTTTAGTATCACTATTAACAATTCAAGTATCAATATTGACAACTTTTTCTTTAGAAATTTAAAAACTATATATTAGTCATTTATAACTTTAATATCTCTATTAACAACTCAAGTATCTATATTGACAACTTTTGCTTGAGAAATTCAAAAAAATATATATTATACTGCTAGAGTTCATTCATCGGTCGCCAGCGCCGGAGCTCCGGCTGACGGTCACAAGCAAGGTCACCAAAGCTCTAGTGATAGTCACCGTCGCTGGTCACCAACACTGGAGCTCCAATGGTTGACAAGGAGGTTGAGGGTTTTTTAATAAAAAAAAACTAGGGGTAGTTAGGTAATTTCTCAAATTTTGCCACATTTCGAAATTCTAAATCAGTCTCTTTAGAATTATTGAAATTCAATATACTTATTTGTCTTTTATCAGTTTTGATGGTATTTTTCTGTGTTTTTCCCTTGATAATATCCTAAACTTATTTTTTATTTATATATTTTAACTTAAGAAATAACTTCCAATAGATGCGTAACAAAACTAGAGTTTGTTTCTCCAAAAATGTTTATAGTTCTAGAGCACTGTATGGGGGTTAGACTTACAAGAGATTTGGGCAAGCATTTGGGGATACCCAGCTTGCTGCATAAGAGAGCATCTCTTGTAACTTTTACATAATTACTGGACAAAACCCGAAAGAAATTGTCAGGGTAGAAATGTGGATGCTTGGACTTTGCTAGGAGGACTACCCTTATTAAATCAATGATTAACGCCTTGTCATCCTATTATATGCAGACTATGCTTTTGCCAAAAGGTTTGGTAAAGGAATTGGAAAAGAAGAGTAAAAAATTTTTATGGGGTGATGATGACAAGGGTAAGAAGCTTCATCTAGTATCATGGGAGCAATTGACTAAGGAAAAGAAAGAGGGTGGCTTAGGAATAAAGGACCTGTAAAAACAAAACGAGACTTTCTTGATGAAATTGTGTTGGAATCTTTTGAACAATAAGGAGGCACTTTGGGTCAAGGTGCTTTGCAATAAATATAGGTGTGGGAAAGGTTTCAACCTTGAAATTAAAAAGAAGGTAGGATATCCCTCACATGGAGAGGAATCTGTTCTGTATGGGAAAAGTTTAGAAAGGGGGTTGGAGTCAAGATTGGAAAGGGCGAATCGTCGTCCTTTTGGTTCGACAATTGGTCTAAAATCAATAGACCTCTTATTGATCTTATTCCGGGACTGGAAGCGTTTGTGAACAAGAATGAAAAAGTTGTTGATTATGTTGATTGCTGGGGAGAATGGGACAGACACAAATTTAGCAGATGGTTCCACCTACAAGTTGTTGATCAGATCATGTGCGGTCACCCACCCAGGGAAGAAAGAGGGAAGGATATTTATTTATGGAAACCTTCATCTGATGGTCGTTTTTATGTGAAATCTGCTTATCAATTTCTATTTGTAGGTACACATCGAGAAAGGGAATCTGTCTGGAAGATGTTGTGTAGGTGGGATGTACCAAAGAAGATTAAGGGCATGTTTGGTACAAGGAAAATCTGGAAAGGGAAGGGAACATGTGCAAGTTCCCTCGTTTGGTACGCAATTTTGGCTCAATCTTCCCGGAAACTCAAGTTCCCGAGCCCACCAATGTTCCCTTATTCATAGGAAGATGAAATCCCAACAAAATTGGTAGCATCCTAAGTTCCTTCAGTGGTGGAAGATCCAAAAGACAAAAATGCCCCTGAAATATTTAAATTAAAAAATGGGAAATTCGAATTTAATACAGAATTTGCTTATCAAATTCAAACTTTTCAAAATTTCCGCCTTGCAAATTTGAATTTCATCAATAAATTCAAACTTTTCAAACTTTATACTTTGCAAATTCAAATTTCATCAATAAATTCGAACTTTTCAAGATTCCTGCCTTACAAATTCGAATTTCTATAGAATTTTCTTATCATATAAAATATAATTTTAATTTCATTAATAAATAAATAATTTTTTATTTATTTAAATTATAATTTATATTTTATTCATTTTGTTTAATTTTTAAATTATTCTACTGCTAATTATTTAATTTATGAATTGAAATATAAATTTAATTAATATATAATTATTAATTTATGTTGAAGTAAAATGGGCATTTCTCTTTTTTCCCCCAAGTTCCACTCTCAATTTTCTTCCTACCAAACAACTCATCTTCCTCATCTTCCTTCAACCCATCTTCCATCACCCTTTACAATCTTCCTTTCCCTTCATTTCCCTTCTCTAAGTTCCTTTCCCTCCTCAAATTTTCCTTGTACCAAACAGGCCCTAAGTCTTTTATGTGGATATTTGTACATAGTAGAGTACACACGTAGCTAAGAGTTCAGAGAGGTTTGGAAGAATCTGCCATATGTCTATTTGGATGTGAGCAGGAGGAGGATTTGATGCACTTAATAAGAGATTGTAGCAATGTGAAAGAATTATGGATCTCTACAGTGGCCCCGACCTTATGATAAAAGTTCACAACCCTCCAAGGCACAGAATGGCTGCAGTAAAACTCAATCATAAAGCAGGAAGGAATTTCACCTAAAAGATTTAATGGGTGTCGCTATTTGGCTATATATGCTAAGATATTTGGGTGGATCGATGCAAGAAACTCTTTGACGAGCAGATCACCACAGACAACACAAATGCACATAATAGCCTTTGCAAGGCAAGCTGGGATAAGGAATTAAGAACACATTGCAAATTCTACAATAACCAGAACAGTACAGGTACAAGAACGAGTAGCCAAGATCGTCAATGGGGCTATATCACCCTAACGGTGGATGCTTCAGTTCTGGAGTCTGGGAGAAGCGGCTATAGGGGCATTATCAGTGGAGAAGATGGTTGATGGATATATGGATTCGCGTGTAAACTAACAACAATTCCCCTGGCAATAGCAGAAATTATTGCGGTTATCCAAGGTCTTCAGATATGTTGGAATAGAGATTATAAAAAGGTTGTTGTATTATCAGATTGTATCAAGGCTGTAAATGTTTTGACTAGGGGTTGTGATAGTACTCACCCATTTAGAGATATTATAGAGGATGCCAGGTTATGGATATCTAAAAACTGGTAAGTGTTAGTAAGTCATATTCCTAGGCAGCAAAATAACTTAGCTGATCATTTAGCTAAGTTAGCCCATAATATCGAAGGAAATTTTTGTATCATTGACCAACCACCACTTTCATACCAGGAGGTAGTGTTTGTGTAGGATAGTAGGTTAAAGTTTGTTTTCTACTTGTATTTGTATTTGCTTTTTCGAGTTTCATTAATGTGATTCTAGTTTTCATTAAAAAAAAGTAGTTCGGACTATTTGGGAAGTTGTTGAACCTTATAGAGTCTTTGTGATCTTGTTACCACTTGTAGATAGGTTCTTAATTATGTGAGACATTGGAATAGCGTTTTTCTTCATTTCAGATCATTTTATCTTCTGCAAACTAAGTTGATATTTAAAATATTTTGATTCATATTCATCAAGTATTTCTTATTGTTTCTTGTCAGTATAGCTTCAAGGATAATAACCTTCAAGTCATGTTTGATGCGTAGCACTAAATTTTAATGGATTGGGATTGTGAGTTGGAGTGGGAGTAGGATTGAAAGTGAAATTGAGGCTTTAAAGTTATGTTTGGTATGAAGTAATATGTGGAGGGAGTGCTTAAACTAATTTTATTTTAAAATTTGTCATAAATTGTAAAAAGACCATCATGAAACTAATAATAATTTTAAAAAATATATATTATAACAAAATATTAGAGGTTGGAAGATGTGGGCGTTAACATAGGGACATCATTTTTTTTTAGTGGAGGTGAAGGAGGGGTAGCATGGAAGAAAGGGAGGGAGGCCAGAACTATGGGTGGAGAGAGAGAGATATAGAGGGAGAGAAGAAAGGCGGAGATAACGGAGGGTTGCCATAGAGGGAGGGAGTGGCTATAAATTAGTTTATTTTAATACTCTTTTATTGATATATTATCGACTACTACATTTTTCTTTATAGTAAAACTCAAATAGGTGATCTAAATTTGCTTAATCACATATAGGCCACCAAAATAGAATTTCAAAATGTTAATTTATTTATACGTCTTTTTTGGTTTTATCCCTTCCCTTCTCCCTAGTCTCCACCGCCTTCATCCTCCTCATTATCTCCACCACCTTCTCTTCCAGTTTTCACCGTGTCTCTCTCTTATTTCCGTTCATGTGTCTTGAATTAATTAAGCTTTATGGGGTTTTGACCTACACCAATAACATATTCAATTCTTTGTAGGCGAGTTCAAAAGTGAAGTCTTTACCTATTCCGTCAGTTCAATACTTCAATGTCTTTACAAAAATCAAAGGGTAAGAGTGCCAAGTATTAAGTTTCAATGGAGTGGACAAGGTAACCATGCTTTGGCCTCCCTTTTTTCAAAATTTGTTAAGTCTAGCATCAAATGGAATGTCGTTGATATTGTAATTCGTTTGTGTATCCTCAAAAAGCATATGACTAATTTTATTGATGTCTCGTCTCAGGACGGTTGGTTCACCTAGTCCAATAATTTTATAGAAAAACTAGATCGAGCTTTGTGCAACACACTCTAGATGCAACAATTCCCTCCTTCGGTCTTGCAAATTTTACCAATGGCGCCTTCTGATCACTCCCCGATTGTGTTTCAGACTCGTTGGTATCCACAAAGGTGGAAACCATTTAGGTTTGAAAATTTTTGGTTCTCTTTCAGTAGGTGCCATGAAATTGTGGAGCATGAATGCAAGCGTCAAATTCATGGCTATTAAAATGCATTAAACATGAATTACAAAAATAGAATAAGATTTCCGTTGGACGTATCTCTTCAAATATTGCTTCTTTGGAAGATAAGCTACATCATTGCCAAGAATCATCTTTCATTTCTTCAACAAATTTAAACAAGATTAACCAATTAAAAATATCTTTAGAGTTCAGGTATGATGTGAGGAAATGTTGTAGTCACAAAACGTAAGACAGAACTGGCTTCTGCAAGGAGATCAAAATACCAAATATTTTCATGGTTACGCTTCTCATAGACACATGAGAATATATATTGTTTGTATACAAAATACTGACAGGAAGTGGTTGGAAGACTCAATTAATGATATTCACCATAAGGAAACAAACTATTTCACAAAGTATTCAACATGAATAAGGTTAATGAAACATTGGATCATATTAACCTTCCAAAATTATCTGATCATCATGTTAGAAACCTAAGCAGCGAGCTATCTATGGAAGAAATTGAAAAGGTTATCTTTGAAATGAAAGCTGATAGTGCTCCAGCCCGGATGGTTTTCACACAAAGTATTATTAACATTTTTTGTCCTTTTTAAGGCTCAACATCATTGCCATGTTTTTCCAAATATCTCATCAAAGTTACAGATTAGGAAAATTTTTTGTTCGCTTTGGAGTCCATAATCAAAAATTTATTGAGGATTGTGTTTAGGCAAACCTATGATCGTTCTCTCTTCTCAAAGAATCTTTTATTGAATCTTAAATAACCTAATGCCATGCAATTGCAATAAAACAAGGGGAAATAGGGTTTTGATTTTTTGAATTAATAACTAAAAGAAAATGCAATTTAATTAAATGCACAACTATTATTTTTAGTATTTTATTAAATAAATCAATTATTTTCTCTAATGTGAATGCATAAACAAACCGCTCAAATTAATTCAAATAATAAGAAAATTATATACATAAAGCAACATTTAATCACATCAATTTAATTCACAAATCATCCAAATAGGTAAGTCTTAAAAGTACAAACTCAGAAATCCAAATATAAATAGAGAAATTAGATTGAACAAAATAAACTCCCCTAAGCTCTAAAACTCAAGCAAGCATCGGAATCTGAATTTTCACCGGAAACTGGGAACTTCGTCGAGCTCTGTAAATGTTTGCCGGAAAATTCAAGAGCAGTGGGAAAGTTGCAAACAACACTAGAAATCACAAGAAAGGATCAAATGGTGTGCTGTTAGGTTCAAGCGAAGGGATTCAATACAGAAGGAAGGAAAGAGATGGTGGTGGTTAAATTGCCGGAAACAAAGGAAGGAAAAGGACGTCCGACGTTGGGGATTGGTTTGCTTTATGAAGCTCTCTGGTGTTCTCTCTTCACGACCCTCAAGGTGGTAGACAACAGGGGAGGAGCTCCGGTGGTGCAATGAAGATGATGGTGGCTTGGTCGTGTTGGACGTTGGAGAAAAAGAAGAAGGTTGTTGATTCGGTGGTGAGGAAGAGGGGATGGTGATCTCTCTCTCCTCTCAAGCTCCCCCCCCGCTCTACGGTAATGGTGGACAATGCAGGAAGGTTGCTAGCAACTATGGTGAGGAAGATAGGGCCGCCGACAATGAGGAAATAAGAAGGAAGGAGGAAGAAGATAAAGTTGCGTCGATGATGATCCGATTTGATACTCTACTCCTCTGCTTTTAAAAAGAAAAATTCTCCACTTTAATCATTCTCCACCCTCCCATATGCCATTGTCGAATCTGTGTCTACCAATGGTCTCTGGTCAAAAAGCAAGTTTTGACCAACGACCAATTTACGCGATTCAAAAATTTGTATAGGGACTACAAGGAAAATCTTTGAAATATGTTTTGGGGTTCAACCATAATTTCCTGATCATTTATGTTTTTTCAGTAATTTTCCCAGCCCCTTTCTCGTCACTAATTTGTGATTTCCTTAAAATCTAGGGCCCTTTTCTATAATTTTTCCCTATCTTCAAAATATTAATTTTGAGCCTCCAAAATTGCCAATTTCTTCCCAAAACACCTATAATGCAAAATTAAGCACAATATAGTATCAAAATTCTAAGAAATCATTTGCATAAATAAGTAACAAATTATGACCATTTTACCCCTAATTAAACTTAATTCAATTCAAATGTACCTAGCTTAAATTAGTGCTTAATCATGTGATAATGTCTTGGGAAATGCATTAAAAATCCCAATTTAATTATTAAAATTCATATAAAAATATGGTTCAATCAGCTACTTGCTTAAGGGTTTACACACACACACACACACAAAATAAGTCATGCCTTAAGAGCCACTTGGTAACCACTTATACCGCTAAATGTAAGACCCCATCTTACATATCACTTATTATTGATATTAATCAGAGTAGCAATGCGCAGTTTACACAGGAATAACATAGATATATAGATAAAATTTACATGATTATTTAACAGGAATCCCCCACAGGGTATGTGAATAGCAATTACAAACCTTGAAATAATAAAAAAATGATCCTTAGATAACCAACAATTTTGTTCGATCAGCACCGGATCCATCAGTTGCCGATAAGTACGCTCTCACCCCTTTGAGCCTCTGTCCTTTGCTAGAATATTTTTAATTTGAAAAAGGATGTGATTCAAAAGAATCTCAGTAATAGCATGCAACCAGTCATATAAAATATAAAAATTAAATATGCCCTATACCATGTAATGTAACATAACACAAATAATTCATAAGTGGGTCCTTACTAAGCCAAATGGTACATATACCCTTCCCATCGGACGATACATATACACTTCTCGCACCACAACTAGAATACAACATGTGCACATGGGTCGGGGCTAGTTACCCACTACCTGTAAACACATCGGTTGGGTTCTTGCTCACAATTGGGTAAGTGTGCCCCCACAAACAATTGCCCTACTCAACAAAACAATGCTCATATCATAGAAGATGACATACACAAAGCATATAGACAATTACATAGTATATGAAAGAAAGTGCTACTACCTTAAACCCTTTTTGAGACACAAACAGGTCCTTATATCAGATCGAGCTCGGGCTGGCGGTCCAGTCCTAGAATTTCAAATTTATAATAAATGAGTCATTACTCATTCAAATATTATTCTAAACACATTTTGTTGGTTATCTTAGTTTAAAACTGTGAAATTACTAAAATAACCCCTAAGAACCTGGTTTAAGCTCCTTTATACCCCATCCAACTATACTTTTTCAAAAATTATGACCAGGGCTACTCCTACATAATTTCGCCCAAGGGATCCATTTTTTACCTCGAAATTACTAAATTCACTACCAAAAGACGACAATGCCCTTGGCAGCCCCTAAGTTAGGGTTTTATGGGTATATTTGACATTTCACATTCTAATGCTTTTCACACCTTATGATCAACATAAACCCTACACAATTTTCCCTTCTAAACAAAATGAAATCATCAAATTAGTGAAATTCCAGCTCCTACTCCTATTTCTTGAGCTGACCAAAACTTGAAAGAAAAAGGGAAAAATTGTGATTTTGTGATCTAACCATTAAAGCTTCACCCTTTTCACTCCTAATCACTTGTTAAACCTCTTAAACACTAATTAAACATGATTTGAGAAAATTTGGGCAGCATAACCCCTTAGGGTTTCAACATTCTAAATTTACAAAATCACCAACCAAA
This sequence comes from Inga laurina, assembly GCA_963855925.1. NCBI lineage: Eukaryota > Viridiplantae > Streptophyta > Magnoliopsida > Fabales > Fabaceae > Inga > Inga laurina. Next base: position 59,215,022 of record OY979702.1, on the reverse strand, counting down.
CCACAAATCATGTCAAGAACCACAACAACAATATCATATTACCAAAAGGATTAAGGTTCTTGAAGTTACCTCTTGATTCTTAAGCTTTCTCTCTCTAGGCGTCCTCCCCCCTCTCTCTTCCCTTGATGTTTTGCTTGGCTACACATTATTTTCATGAAGAACAAGAGCTTAGAAGAGATACTACACAAGATAGGAAGCATGATCACTTGGATTATCAAGTGCTTACCTTGAGTTTTTGTTTTTTGTGCTCTCTTTCTCTAAGTTCTTCAAGCTCTCTTCTCTCTTCTATTTTGGTGTATGACGTGAAAATGAGAAGGAAGGAAAGAGACGAAGGTGATTAAAATATCTCTTCATCTTTTCTTATGATATAATATTTTAATAAGCTATGATATGTGCTTATTTCTTTGGCTTTATCCCTTCCTAATTATGTCATAATCTTCTCATCACTTATGGACCAATTTCCTTCCCTCCTTGTTATCCAAATCATATAGGGTCCATATTAAACCAATTGGGCTTCATCCAATTACTTCAACCAATTGCACAAAGTATTATCTTTTATTGCTAATTCCACATGTGCTTATATCTTGATCAATTCTTATTTAATCCTTTGGCTTGAAATAATGACACTTGGCATGATTATTGTTCAAGCAATTAGCTTTCACTCTTATTTTCCTTCCATGGACAATTACAAGAGGAAAGGGAAATATTAATTGTTTCTTGTATTTTTTGTAATTCCCTTCTTTAATTAATTAAATCAAGTACTTTTACTTTTTTACTTTTTCAACCATTTTACTTGGTCAAGAATACTTCAAAATTGCATATTCATTTCCAAATATATATTTTCCCTTTATTTTCTCTATTGAATCGAAATTAATCTCAAGAAATGGGAAAATAATTTATTTCTTACTTTATTGGAAAATTACTATTTTGCCCTCACATTCTTGGATTTAATTTATGCCTTCTTCTTCTCCTTTTCTAATTGACTGAAATTCCTCTTTATTATTAGGCCCAATATTGTGTTCTTTGATCCTCTACTCAGGCTTGATTAATGGGCTTTAACAATTGGGTTTTTGCAAAACAATAACTTGGATTTTATGTCTTATTTTTGCCAAATTCTCATGAAAATGGAAATTTACTAGCTTCTTAAATTTCAAACACATTAATATTCACCCTTCCATTTCATTAAATGCCACAAATAATTACAAGGCATATTGGTGAATAAAATTTGGGGTGTAATAGTTTTCCACCTCTTAAATAAATTTCGTCTCTGAATTTGCTACACATACATAGCCATAAGCTCAGGGTAACGCTTCCACATATGTCTCACTGACATCATTACTATTGATCAAAATATGCTTAAACAGACTAAAATATCTGAAATCCTCGATCAGTTTTTGCTCACGAATCATCATGGTTGCCACATGCACTGTTTTACGGCTTAATGCATTAGCAACGACATTAGGCTTTTCTAGGTATATTTTACCTCCAGGTTGTAATTTTTAAGCAGCTCGATCCATCTGCGCTGTCTCATATTCAACTCTTTCTGATTATACAAATATTTCAAGCGTTTGTGGTCGTACTACAACTCAACGGTCGTACCATAAAGACAATGCCTCCAGATTTTCAAGGCAAATACAGTAGCTACCAACTCAAGATTGTAAGTGGGATAGTTCAGTTCATGAAGCTTTAACTAACAAGATGCATACACTTTACTCAGCGCACATAAAAACACATTTCAATCCATGCCTACTTGCATATGGGATTATCAGCACTGGGGCTATAATAAATTTCTTTCTCAGCTTTACGAAGCTCCTCTCATAAGTATCATCCCGTACATAATGTTGAGTTTCTGGGGAAATTTGATATAGACCCCTCATAATAATCAACAAGACCCAGAATATTACGTATCACAACTATAGTCTCTGGCCTTTCCAGTTCAGTACTACTTCCACTTTACCAAGGTCCATCAGGATCCTTTGCTATGAGACTACGTGGCTCAGAAATATCACCTATGAAAGCCAAAGCTCGCATTTACTCAACTTGACATGGAGGTTCTTAGATTTCAGTATGTTCAATATGATTTTCAAATGTTGCTCGTATTCTACTCTACTCCTTGAGTATGCCAGTATATCATCAATAAAAACTACCATGAATTGGTTCAAATACGGACGAAAAATTCAATTCATATAATCCCAGATGCAAGTAGGCATGGATCGACTATATTATTTTTTTGGGGGCAAAAATTTGTGTAAATTCTTTGGTGTGTCCAAAGTTGATTAATATATTTTTGGAGATTTTAAAAAAGCTAAGTTCTCTATTGAATTTACCGCTAAACTTTCATACCAAATTTATTTTTAAAAAAATTATGCACATACTTTGTGTATTGAATATCTATAAACAATAAATATTATATTAGATATCTGATCTAAGAAAAAAGACAGTGATAAAAATCCTTGCATGGTCTTAACATGAATACAAAATTACTTTCTATTATGTTCCTAACCACCTAAAGAAATTTTTCTTATTCTTTCTTCCACGACCTTTTTTATTATAATAATTTTCTTTTCTTTTTCTCTTATTCCCTCTCTCCTCATAAATAAAGGTATTTTAGTTTAAAAAAAAAAGGGGTTACAATTTTGACATATTTATTGTTCTTAATCGATGTTTTGAATCACAAGTTTAGGTTAAATGTTTCTTATAAAAATGAATAGAGGGAGTATTTTAATTGACAAATGATAATAAAAATCTTAATAAATTTATTAAAATGATAAAAGTAATGACATAGAGTTTAATATTATAAATCAAGATTTTAAGGGAGTTAAATTTAAAATTTATAATATTATGGGGTTTGTTAACTAATTAAAGTTTCAGGGGTTATTTGTAACTGGTCAAAGTTCAGGGAGTTTTATGAAATTAGTAATTTACATAGGATGCTACATATGATGCCACGTGTTATCTCTTAATCTGACGTGATAATTTTCGTTAAAGAGATAATGGCAAGTTCTTTTCAAACTTGAGGGACTAACAATTATAAACGAAATAAACATGAAGGACCAAAACCACCAATTTCAAACTTGAAGGACCAAAACCAAAATCGGGTCAAACTTCAGGGACCAAAAATTGTATTAACTCTAATGGTGTTAGCGCCCCATCGAATATATTAACGCCATCAAAGGCGCCACCAAGTCCTTTTTAAACTTGAGGGACTAACAGTGATAAATGATGTAAACTTGAAGGACCAAAATCACCGATTTCAAACTTGAGGGACCAAAACCAAAATCGAGTCAAACTTCAAAGACCAAAAGTTATATTTACCCATAATAAAAAAAAAAAAAAAAAGGTTAAGCTAAGAGGGTTAGATTTAAACTTTGAAATGTTAAATAAGTTATATGCAACTGACCCAAAATTTAGGGGGGTTTTATATAATTTAGCCTTAAAAATGTGTCTTATATTTAAAATTAGGATCAACTCTCTAAATATGTTATATATTAAGGGCCGGATATTAGAGAAGCTCTAACCAGCCTTTGCTGGCTTGCCAAGCCCCTATTATTATAAATAAGAGAAAATTAAGAAAGCTAATAAAAGCACTTATAAAGTGATTTTTTACAAATCTAGACCAAATTCTCCCATGTATTTAACTCGAACATTATCAAAAATCATTAAGCTAATTGGAGAAGTTTGAGAAGTTAATATATTTCATTATATATCTTACAATATTTTTGCAAATCATGTCCTCTCTCTGACCTCTTTTATAAGGAACAACTATCAAAAAAATCATGCAATTAAAAATATTATGTAAAAGCAATAAATATGAAAAAGATATATTTTTCTTCCAATTATACCGTTATTTTTAAAGAAACTACATTAGAGATAAAAAATAAAAATTTATTGTAGACAGGAGTGGGCAAATGACATATATTTAATTAGAATAAAAATAGAAAGATCATTTTTAAAAGGGGCAATTACATTCAAGTCCCACACAAGAGAAAAAAATGAAAAAATAATCCCTGAAGTTGTTAATGAAAGCCCCTCAACTATCAATAAACACCTCTCAACTTATTATTAATAATTTTAAAGACTATTTTTTTCTTTTATACAAGACTTAAATATATTTACCCCTTTTTAAAAAGGATCGGAGAGAGTATGAACCATAGTAGCTAGGTAATCTCCGATGGTATCCATACGTTCACTTGATGGTATATTGTTTCTGCCGACCGGCGTTATGCATTACCGTCACGTCATGTGCTCATCTATCCCAGGTTGGATTCGCTTTATATTCCAGTTCTAGCTAGGGAACTATAAAACTTGATCGTTATCAATACAATTAATGTATGGTGATGGCGATGTAATGGTTTATTAAATTAAGGGGGAAAATGCTTCAAGATGTTTTTCGTTGAAATGTAAGAAAATGTATATGTTTAAATAGTTCTTTTCTACATATAATACAAAACTAAAATCTCTCAATTTATTAATCTTATCTTTGTAATATTCTATTGGATATTTCCAGGAATGTATGTGTCCAAGTTGTTTGAATTACATTTGAATTATTTAAATTTAAAAAATATTAAAAGATAAAGAATCCCTCGTATAACAGTGATCTTGATATGAGAATAAAAAAGAAAGGAAGAAGAAGAAGAAGAAGAAGAAGAAGAATTAACCATGCTCTCGTGGTGCAAGAGCTGGGCATGTGGATGTATGAACATTAAGTGGCTCGGTAATCAGTTACTAGCTGCACTCACGTCCATGACGTTTGATTGTATATGCTATTGGATAAAAAATCTACCAATTCTCTTAAATTCTCTTTTTAATTAAGGTGTTAGTAATATTATGCACAGGCATTCACATATCAAAGCATATTTATGTTTATTGTGCAATTTGAAGACAAAGTGAGGCATTAAAGTCGCATATATTCCTATCCATGGAATAACTGAATTTATTTGACAGAGCATAAATAATAAGTGATGGATGATGTCCACTATTAAAATACCTGAGAATATTTTTCCTTACAGAAAATATCCAGTAGTTGGGAAGTGACATTTGATTAGGGAAAAATTATCCATAAATACTTATTTAATAAATAAATTGTTAATTGGGGCCTGAAGTACCGAGGTCTTTTAAGAAAAATAAAATAGGAAGTAAAATGACCATTATTGCTCTTATGTGATCTTTCCTTGTGTTCAAATAATTTTGCCTATGTGCAAAAAATCTTTTTTTTGTTCAAACAATCTTCTTTAGGTGCAAAAGATCTTTCCTTGTATTTAAATAATCTTCGTCGTGTGTAAAATGTCTTCTCTTGTGTGCATTATATTTTCCCTGTGTTCAAACAATATTTCTTATGTAATCTTTCCTTGTGTTCAAACAGTCTTTCCCATATACAAATTATCTTCCTTATATTCAAATAATCTTTCATGTATGTAAAAGGTCCTATTTAACAAATAAAATTTTAATTTAGTATTTATGGACAATTTTCCTTTTTTATAAATCTATTCGAAAATGCATGAATGGGAATGGCACAGACATAAAAGCAAGCTATAGAGAGACAGAAAGTTTTTTTATTATTAAAAAGATTAGGTCTGGACAGAGAAAAGACAAGAAGCTTATATATAATGGACATAATAATGGAAGTGGCTTCTTTTCAGTATAAGTACCGATTTGGATTAGTGATGGAAATTATTTTTTTAATATGATTTATTATATATGAAATAAGTATATGAGAGAAGTTTTATCTCAACTTATATATAAGTATTTTTAGAACGTTAACTTAAGATACTAAAATTCTTGAACGTTGGATTGGATATGATGGTTTAGATCTAATGATTTTTGAGTAAAATACTCTAAACTCCCCTCTGTTTTACCTTAATTACACAGACATCCCCTTTATTTTGAAAACCCATATAAACTTCCCTTAAAACCAAAATATATGTTACACAAACCTCCCTTATATTTTGATATTCTATTTCCATCCACCAAAACCGTTAGTTGATCATTAAATTTGACTTTTAAACTTTTTTTTAACCAAAATGCCCTTCTTTAGTATTAGAATTATATATATATATAGGGGCTAATAAAAATTTATACAACCATAACTTTATTCTATTAGATTCTCTAACTTTCTAATTTGTAAAAAAATTTATTAATTTTAATATTATAAATTAATTTTGACTAAAAATATATATTAAACACATATTTTTATCAAATATAATAAACTATATAAGTATGAGATTGTATGTGTAATTTGAATTTATAATTTAATATTTTTTCCACAAATATTTATAAACACATTTGATCAAGCATATTTTTATTTAAAATCTTACTTGAATATTCAACGTTTGTGATATTTACATTAACCAATACAAAAATCATCAAACAGATAACTACTTATAAAGATAAAAATAGAAATTAAGGAATAGAAAAAAAAATCTTAAATTCTTTAAAACAACTTTAGTCAAAATATGCAAGAAAAAATAAATTTAATTAAAAAAATATTTTTTTGGAATCTTTTTAGAATATTCTTAACGGAGTTAACTGTTTGGATTTAAATGTATGTTTCCAAAATAGAGGGAAGATATGTGTAATTAAGATAAAACTGGAGGATGATCAGAATATTTTAGTCATGATATTTTAAAGTACAGGATCATCGGTATCGTTAAAAATTTGATTTGAATCGTTGAGATTTTGTAATGAAGAGATCAAATCAAGTCTCAGAGTGGCAGACAGTAATATAGAGTTGCAAGTTGAGGTTCACCGATTGGGCAACTTCCCCCTCTGTCATCTGTCCAAAGAATAAAATACAGCAGTGTGAGAATATAATTATTCGGTCACTCTGTCTACTTATTGGGCTCCGTATGTTTTTTATGTGCCCAACTTGGAGTTTTGGCATCAAATCACAGTACCAATTTAGATAATGTTATTCTCCCTCTCTTTCAAATTTTAATCATTATCTAAAAATTTTATTTGTTAGAAAAACTTATTAATATGCTTTTATACATTCAAAATATTGGAGCTATGCAAGATTTCATATAAAAGAAAGTGCTGGTATTCAAATTCAAGTTATTGTAGTTGATAATATTTTTAAATAGGAATTTTTTACCGATTTTTTAAAAAACTATTTGACCTAAGTCACTTGACTATTGTTTATTAGATTTTTTTTTTCTTTTGAATTATATACTTCAGCTCAACAAAATATAAAGAAAAAATAGAAGGCATACTTTTTGTCCTTGCGAGTCTCCATCGCTCTCTCCCCATTTTGAAAAGTTTTGACACAAATTTTTCTATCTAAAAAGTCAGAACAATATAAATGATGGGTGCTAATTAACAGTGTAAGCGAAAAATTGCAATAGATTTCTAGACATTATTAGCATGTTTGGTTCAACCATATTATATGCTTACAATTGTAATTGTTATTGCATTATTTAAAAAAGAGTATTTTGTTGTTATTTAGTATGGCAATAGGTTTTATCATGATAACGATGATTATAAAAAAAATTGGTGATCCCCATTCATATCTCTCCTTTATGAATATTCATTAATCATTATCACCTCATTGCATATTTGAAAATGTTCAATTTACCCTTTAGTCTCATTTAATTTTGTTTTACTTGTATTATTACCAAGTCATTTTGTATTTCCAAATATCTCATTCTGTCCTTTCTTTTTCCTAAATTAGAGCGTAAGATGGCCATAACGGATAGAACTAGGGGCAGTAGAGGTGGTGAGCTTTAAAGAAACGCGAAATAGAGTCTGAAACTTTCCTCTGTTTTTTCTGGCCGTTGCTTCTCAACGGTCTTTGGTTTCTGACGCTCGTTCACCGTGATCGACGTCAATCTGCTGCAACATCTTCTATTCCGACGCTGATCTCCCATTTCCGTCGCCGATCTGAGCCTGCTTCTCCCGTTCTGGTGCTGATCTGTGCTGAGTTTGAACTGGAGTTCCGCCGGTGACAACGCTAAGCTTACATGTTCGAAGATTTGTCAATCTGAGCTTGTTTTTCCATTGATATGTTCATCTTCCTGGTATTGTCGATGTGCTCTGCTGCAGTCTGTTCGAATTGTCTTAACCAGGTGCATTTTGTTGCTTAGCTTTGTCTGTTCAAATTAGCTTTGCTGCAGGTTTTTTTTTATCTGAGGAAAAAAAATCAGAGAGAGAGAGAGAGTGAGAGTGTGGAGAGAAAAGTAAAGAAAAGTGAAATTATTTATTGTATGCCCAAGAGATGAACGAGCGGGAGAGAGAACGTAGTCCCGTGAGAATGGTTTTGGCGCTAATGCTGGAGGAAAGGGAGGCCTTCAAGCATAGCAGGAAGAAAATTCGTGATGATGATAAAGAGTTCACAAATAAGCAATCCTTAGCCCCACGGGTTGAGGATTGGATGAGTGACGATAGTATTGTACAAGAAACAACCATACCTGAAGCACCTAAACGGTCATACAAGGATGCATGCATGGATGATCAGACGCAGAATGATTGTTCAGATGATAAAGAAGAATGGTGGAGAGGGGACGGATGGAAGTCTAGGATTAAGGTAGAGATGACAAAGAATGGACCAAACATAATTGTGTCTCCGGAGTTTAAAAGGAAGCTAGCGAGGAAATGGTCGACATCGTTGTTCGTTAGACTCCTTGGCAGGATGGTGCGTGAGGATCAATTGGGTCGAAAACTGCAACAGCTGTGGGGACGTAGAGGCCAGGTTGAAACTATTGAGATAGGATCCGGGTATTTTATGGTTCGTATGAGCAATAAGGAGGACTATGATTTTGCATTAACAGGAGGCCCTTGGTTATATATGGATCATTACCTAGCAGTGCAACCATAGAAGTCAGAGTTTGATCCTGACTTTGGTGAGGTTTCCAAAATTGCAGTGTGGGTGAGAATTCCTCAATTCCCAGTTGATTTCTATGATAAGGGTATTTTACATGTTGTGGGTAACCAAATTGGAAGGGTTCTAAAAGTGGATACAAACACCCTTCAGAGAACCAAAGGTCGTTTTGCCCGTATATGTGTTGAAGTCGATATGAGTGCACCTTTACTTCTGTCATTAATGATTAATGGGAAAGAGAAGAAAATTTTTTATGAGGGTTTGCACTTGATTTGCTTCTCATGTGGACGGTATGGCCACGACACAGCCCATTGCCTTAATAATCAAGCAATAAGCACGTTAAAGTCGTCATGCGTGTCAAACCCGTTGGCTTCCACAGATTCAACACAAGAGCCTACATGCTCTGAGACCGCAGCCAGGGTGTATGGGGAGTGGATGGTCGCACCGAGTAGTAAAAGGGGACAATGGATCTCGAACACAGGGAATGGTAATCATGGGTGTGAGTCTAGGAGTGATTTACGTTCTTGAAATACGGGAGGAGGATCACGTTTTGAGGCTCTTAATATTGAAGATATGGGAATTAATGATGGAGGTTATAATGATAGTGGAAATCAAGGCAAGATTCGTGTCAGTTCAAAGCAAAGAGAAAGATCACGTGAATCAAAAGGGAACTCTAGTCATCTAATTGAAATAAGTAAAGGGAGTAAGGGGAATAAGGGATCGAATAATCTGAATGTAGGAAAAAAGGAGAGAATTTGTGAGAATCCGAATAGTGTTGGCCAATTGAAGACGTTGAATAAAACACGTGCGACACAGACAGCTAAGAAGAAAGGGATTGAGGAGGGAGCTTCCCACGGAACCTTGAGTATGGGCTTGAAAATGCAGCAAACAAGAACTCAAGTTGACTCTCAGTTGTTGAACTCTCACATGTTAACTCATAAAGCCGAAACGTCGTATAATTCAAGTGGGGAGGCTGGGTTACGAATGAAAAAAATATTATTCAAGTAAACCCTAAATCCACTACTATCCGCCTAAAAGACATTGATCCTCTTGACCCAGGTGTAGAACGAGGGGAGAATTTTGCAAGTCCAACTAATCCTCTTGGGACTGTTGAGGATGTGGTGATGGATGGTGTTGACGAGGTGAAGGAGGGACCTATGTCTCAATAATGACTGGTTTGGTTGTGCTCTTCTTCATATTTATAAATTTTTTATGATTATTATGACTTGGAATACCCGGGGTGCCGGTGGTGCCTCTTTTAATAGATTACTTAGTGATATTGTTGTCAGACATGGTGTTAATTTCTTTGCTTTGTTAGAACCCAGACAGCAAGGGATGAAAGCCAAGCTCATTGCAAGGAAATTGGGATGAACGAATATGCACATTGTAGAAGCTCGGGGATTTGGTGGAGGTATATGGTTATTCTGGGATTCTACATTTCATTTTTCTATGACTTGTTGTGGTAATCAATTTGTTCATGGAATAGTTAACAAAGGCACAAGTGTAGAGTGGTCTCTTACTGTGGTCTATGGGAATCCAAATATGGTTATTAGATGACATCTTTGGCCCACTCTTGAGGGTATTCAACAATCAATTGTTGGAGGCTGGGTGGTGATTGGAGATTTTAATGCTATTTCATGTCTTGAAGATCGCTGGAGTAAGAAACATAGGGAGAATACAGGTATCGATAGGTCCTTCCGAAATTGGTTATTGGGTAGCGAATTACTTGATATTGGTTTTAGTGGACCTCGATTTACATGGGGCAATTTGATTACCCAAAGCAGAATTGATAGGGCCTTGGTGAATAATTGTTGGTTTACAGAGAATCCTAATGCAACTGTGACACACTTGCCAAAATATAAGTCCGATAATTGTCCGGTGCTTTTGGATATTGAATCTCATGTTCTTACTGCAAAGAATCGAAATCCTTTTAGATTCTTTGCCCCTGGGTTATGCATGAAGATTTCAAGAATTTTGTGCAGCGTCACTGGGGGTTGGGTGACGACTGGTGCAGATTCATAGATCAGTTCACGGAGGATTTGAGGTTATGGAATAAGGAGGTTTTCAGTAACATCTTCTATATAAAAGAAAGTTTATATCGACGATTAGATGGGATTAATGTAAATATAGCTTCAGTTGGTATCTCCGAGTCTCTTGAAAAGTTATGAGGGGAGCTATGGGGCGAGCTGGAGAAACTCTTGACACGGGAAGAAGTCATGTGGCTACAATACTCTCGAGTTAACTGGTATGTGGATGGGGATCGTAATACAAAATATTTCCATTCAGTGGCTAATAGCAGGCGAAGAAGGAATAAAATAGAGGCTTTAAAGCTTGACACTGGGAAGTGGACATATGATGCGGTTGGAATTATGAAAATGGGAAGTCAGTTATTTGAAAATTTATATACGGAGACCCAGATATATAGTGGATCTTTGGTTTTTGGATGCACGTATCCTGATATTGATGAAGTAAATATGCGTACTCTGGGAAGATCGATTGAAGATCACGAGATTAGACATGCTTTATTTGATATGGGGCCTCTGAAAGCACCAGGACCAGACGGTTTCAACCCGTTATTTTATCAGAGCCAATGGGAAACAGTGGGATCGTTAGTCATTGACTTAGTTAAAAAAGTCTTTAATGATCCAATGTGGATACGACAAATTAATGCCACTCAAATTGTACTCATACCGAAGGTGGAACATCCTGAGATGATTAAAGATTTCCGTCCCATAAGTCTTTGTAATGTTGTGTATAAAATAGTTATGAAGGCTATATCAAATAGACTCAAGGCAGTCATGCCTTTAGTGATAGCCCCGAACTAGTGCAGTTTTATGAAAGGGCGCCAGAGTTCGGACAATATTATCCTAGTTCATGAGATCATTCACTCTATGAAGTCCTTAAAGAGGAACAAGGGTTTTATGACCATTAAGATCGATTTGGAGAAAGCTTATGACTGGGTCAGATGGAGTTTTATTTCCAACTGCTTAAGAGAGCTCAAGATCCCTGACTATCTTCTTAGAGTTATTGAAGCTTGTATCTCAACGTCTCAAATGCAACTGATTTGGAACGGAAAAGCTACTAATATGTTTTGCACTTCCCGTAGAGTTCGACAAGGTGACCCAATATCGCCGTATCTTTTTGTTATCATGATAGAAAGGTTGTGGCATCTCATCCAAACAGCAGTAGATGAGGGTGACTGGAAACCTTTTAGGCTCTCCAAAAGAGGTACTCCTGTCTCTCATATTTTTTTTGCTGATGATCTCATTTTGTTTGCAAAAGCAGATCTTGATAACGCAGGGGTTGTGAAGGCCATCCTGGATGACTTCTGCGACATTTTGGGCCAAAAAGTGAATGTTGGAAAGTCAAGAATTTACTTCTCTAGAAATGTGAATCACATCAAGTGTAAAGAAATCAGTGAGTTTTTGAATTTTACTCTGACGTCGAATTTAGGGAAATACCTGGGAATGCCTATATTACATGAACGGAGTTCAAAGGCAACGTATAATTTCCTCCTGAATAAGATGGATGCTCGTCTGGCGAATTGGAAGTCCAATATGCTATCGATGGCGGGCAGGCATACTCTAGTGTCCTCTGTAATGTCGACTATGCCTTCTTATGCTATGCAAACAGTGCCTCTACCTTTGGGAACTTGTGATGAAATTGACAAACGATGTCGTAATTTTCTCTGGGGTAGTAGCTCAGTTAGTAGAAAACCGCATCTAGTCTCCTGGGATTTGGTGTGTGCACGTAAAGAAAATAGAGGCCTTGGTCTCAGGAAGGCTCGTTACCAGAACCAGGCTTTCATGATGAAGCTTGAATGGAATATGATTAATAGATAAGACTCGCTCTGGGTCAAGTTTTTACATGAAAAGTATAAAGCCGGCAATGATATTATTCCTAAAATTGAAAAGCGTCGGTCAGAGTCAAGTACATAGAGGGGTATTCGTAACAATTGGGAGAATGTCAATGATATTATATCATGGAGAGTAGCAAATGGAGAAAATATTTCTTTCTGGAACGATGTGTGGGTGCCACATTTGGATAAGCTTCAGAGTTTAGTAACCCAAGCATTGCCTAGAGATGTTACTGAATGGAGAGTAGCTGACTACATAACTCCCTCCGGACAATGGGATATAAGTAAGTTTGATCACCTACTCCCAGGACATGTATGTACCGCTATCAGACACGTTAATATATGTCAGCTAAATGGGGAGGATTTCCCAGCATGGAGATGGTCTTCTGATGGCAATTTCTCCCTTAGCTCTGCTTACAATTACATGGTGGATACCCCACAGGCTCACACTAAATACCGATGGAAATGTGTTTGGAAAATGAAGTTCCCTCAAAGGTACCATACTTTCTTGTGGTTGTGCTTTCATGGCCGTTTAATGATAAACATGGAACGGTTCCATCATGGTTGTCATCCTACGGGTACTTGTGATGTATGCCATAATGCAAGTGAGTCAATACTCCACGTTCTACGGGATTGCCCGACCATTTCTGAATTTTGGAATAGTTTCTTATCGCCAAGTTGGCGGGATCTATTTTTTGGCATATTGGATAGAAATGACTGGCTTGCATGGTGTATGGAGAGAAAGGATGTTGTACAGGGTTTTGAGTTTTGTCTTTGGTTTACCGTCTTATGCCGATATATCTGGTTGGCTCGTAATGACCAATGTTTTAACAACAATTCTTGGAGTACAAATGCCATTTTAGCCCGTGCTCGTGCATGCTTAGCATGGGGTAATACAAGCCTGTGTAAAAATCATAATGAGAAAGAGAGTTGTACACATTGGAAACCACCTCCGCCTAAGTGGGTGAAGATTAATACTGATGGATCCAGGAGTAACAACTTAGGGATGTGCACTTGTGGTGGTGTACTGCGAGATCACAATGGTGAGTTTTTGCTGGGATTCATGTATTGAATTGGCCAAAGGACGGTGGTCTCTGCTGAAGCATAGGGTATATTGTGGGGTCTTAAAATTGCCTGGGATAAAGGATACAGAAAAATCCTGATTGAGAGTGATTGTTGTGAAGTCATGGAACTTATTCAGGCAACGGTGTCTCAAGAACACCTAGATTTTCAACTTATCATGGAGATTCGCACATTGATGGATCGTGACTGGGAAGTCAGAATGTTACATTGTAATCGTGATGTTAACACAGTTACAGACACCATGGCAAAGGAGGCTTGGAAGATGGCGTTGGATCTCCATATCACTGAATCACCTCCTGTAGTTATTATGAGTTTATTACTTACTGATCAAAATATGTTGAGATCTCAGGTAGACTCGGGAGGATAGCTTCTGAGGTGTTTGTAGTTTTTCATGTACTATCAAAAAAAAAAAAAGAGGTGGCGAGCTTTGTCATATGATCCCCAATAAGGTAGCGTGATTGTTATGGTGAGTTAACACAATGACTCTTGACAACTTTTTTTGTGAAGATTATGTTTAAAGTAAAATAGACTTTGTGTTGCATGTTAATTTTAAATAATTATTAAAAGTATAACCTATTGCACCTTGCTCCAAAATTACTTCAAACACTAGCTGTGTAATTGAACCATACGAGCCCTAACTAATTTTTTATTATTTCATTGATATGTGTAAATAATGGGAGTCTTTTTTACTTGGCAAGCTAAATCTCGCAAGCTTGGTTGGAATCCGTGATCAGTACTACCATAGTGCACATAGAGCCGGAAAATCGGGCCGGCCCATTTAAACGGGGACGGGCTTATAATTTAGAGTCTTTAAAAGGAGGCGGGCCTTAAAGGGCCGACCCTGTAGAGCCATAGGCCCTATAGCCTTGTAGGGCGGGCCTTTTAGGCCTGTTGAACTTTTTTTTTAAATGGGCAGCAAGCATTGGTCAGGGGTAGAGTTAACCAAACATAACCTTTAGATCAGAGACGATCTTATACTGACTCAAACCTCAATTGAAGCTTCTCTTCTTTGATTTTTTTTGTATGTGTACGCCAAAATCCAAATCAGGTGTTCTATTATTACTGACATTTGAAGCTTGTAGACTTGTTTGATTGATTGTGGACATTAATTATGGTTTGGACTTAAGTCTTAGTATTTGTGTTTTATTAAACTTGGATGATATTTATGTTTTAAATTAGTTTTGATAATATTTACATTTTAAATTAGGTATTTTAGTCTTTAGGAGAATAAGAAACAAAAAAAAAGCATGACATAAAAAGCAAAGCTAAACAGGCCTAAAGCCCACGGGCCCCCTTAAACGGGCCAGGTCCGAGGGAAAATGATACTTTTTTGGACTCATGCCTAAACGGGCCGGTTTGTTTAGGCCCGAGCTCATCACAGGCTGACCCGTTTTTCCTGTGCTAAGTGCACCTTAGGCGCTGCTATCCCACAGGTGTCGGCAACAATGGGTAGTGCTGGTAAATTGAGCCAGCTTGCGGGCTAAACGGGGCAGGCTGGTGTAACCCGCTAGCCCGCCTATTATTTTTTTAAAAAAAAAAATATTTCACTTCTTTTTTTTTTAATTCTCTCTCCATTTCTTTTTCACCTACTCACATCACACTTCTTTTCTTTTATACATTAGTGTTAAGAAGCCAATTTTATTCTTACTTTCCTTTTTTTTCAATCAACTTACATCACAAAAACATATAAACACTTATATTTTAAATTTAATAATGGTAGAATAAATAAATATAATATTAAAATAAAAATAAAAATGTTAAATAAAAAGTATGAGGAAGTAGTTCAATATAGCATTAAAGAAAAGACAATAAAGGCATTTGAATTTATTTTATAAAAAAATTAAAAATAAAATTTAAACAAGCTAGCCCGCTGTAGCCCGAGTTGGCGGGCTAGTAGACCTAACTCATTTTATGGCTCTAGCTATGGGATTGTTTTTGTATTTCATACGTGTGTGTGTGTGTGAAATAAATTTCTTCTAGTCAACCTAGCTAGACTATATGGTCCAAAATTTGATTTGAATTAAGTTTCATGCCTTAGGCCGTAAAAATAATATTATGTGTGGATTCAATTCATTTTACATATTTTACAAACTTCACATCAAATAATCAAATTATTAGCCTACCATGTTTATTCACTTACGAATTGAATTGAGATTTTTTTAAAGTAACAAGGTCTATTATGTATTATCCAACTAATTTAGAGTTCAACCAATATTACCGGGTTTGAAATGAAAGCTAGTTCTTCCAATATATATTTTTATTCACAAAACCTAGAGAATATATTTTTGCCTTATTCAAAATGGTAGGTACTCACTTTATATTGGGATTAAACTATTTCTCACTTTATTGAGAATATTGCATATTTGTATACCACTGAACCACAAGGTCATTGATACCTAGAAAACATTTCTATTATATAAATTTCCCTCAAAACTCAGCTACTTGCGCTGGAATGAGAAGTTCTTTTCATTCTTGCAATGCAATGGATAAACACAGAACTAGCTGTCCAATGGAAAACCGAAATTTTCATTTCTACATGAGATTAATTAAGATGCAACCCATTCATACAGTTTTGGACAAAAAGAAAAAATGAAACTTACATTCATACAATCTTTTCCCCACCTATTACACTGATAACATAACACGACTCGAATGAAATAAAAAAGATGTAATTACAGCTAGAAACTAAGTAAATTTACATGCTAATGGTAAGTGATGCAGTTATGAAGAACTTCGAAAAATTCAAATTACGGAGTACTCTTCTTCCCTTCTCAGTTTCTGTTGCCGAGCAATGAATTCTTCAACAGCTCGGCGAAACTCCTCGTTGCTCATGCCATCTTCTTCGTACGAACTTGTGATTTTCTCTGTCTCTGACCTTCTTAGCACACTCTCAGGTTTCTCTCTCTTGACCTCCATGGACTTCTCTGTCTCACATCTCCTGTAATCCAAACATTTCCTATCCCCTGTTCTTACATTCTTCTTCTCCAACCACTTGATCTTTCCTTGGTCGGATATCTCCTTTTTCATGGATTCTTGGTGATTTTTATTTCCCTCGTTTATGACTGTTTTCTGATCTTTTTTGGGATCCTCGGTTCTTGTACTATCATTTTCTGGATATTTCTGGTTTCCTTCATCCTCTGTTCTTATGCTCTGTTTTTC
This sequence comes from Inga laurina, assembly GCA_963855925.1. Taxonomy (NCBI): domain Eukaryota; kingdom Viridiplantae; phylum Streptophyta; class Magnoliopsida; order Fabales; family Fabaceae; genus Inga; species Inga laurina. The sequence continues at coordinate 59,198,112 of OY979702.1, read as the reverse complement.
TGGGGAGTTGTTCTGTTCTTCTTTGATTTTCTGATTCTTGGTGATATTTTGAATGAACTGATGGTAAAGATCACTCTCGGAACTCTTGGATTTAGAGCCAAGAGCTGAGAATTGGCCTGACTGGACAAAGAGAGCGATGATTATGATGTTTCCCATCACGAACACAAACTGGGGACTAACCATGAAGACCGAGAAGCCACGAAAATAGTCGCCGGAGTTCTTGACAACAACCGGAACTTGGAAGGACATTCTTGAAATTAAGATCAGAAAAACACAAACCTCAAAAAGCCGAAACAAGTTGGCAATCCATCGAAGCTTTTGTTGTTTCACTTCATTAACTTTCTTGGCTTTGAGATTTGTGAGATTGAAAGAATCCATTTTTGGCTTTGCAGAGTCCGGGAGAGATTAGAGCAATATTTGGCTAACAGAGAGAGAAAATTTTGGGTGTTATTCAAAAGGGTCAGTGAGAAAAATGCATAAATATCAAAGCAGAGAAGTGAGTGACTGAAGAAACTTGGATATTAAAAAAAAAAAGCATGGAACAGAGTAAGGGAAGGGGAAGGCTCAAACGAGCTCTCAGGGTAAAATGGATGAAGCAGAGTGAATCTTTATAGACAGTCTGTTCTCATAGCGGTTTTGGGAATGACCTCACTCGGGATGATTTTTTATTTTAATTTTTATATTCTTCTTTTATTTTTAAATATAAGTGATAGATGAATGTAGTTGGATCGAACTATATATATGAGTGTAAAATTCTTCTGACGCCAAATTTCTTTGTATACAAAACTCCAACTTTAGATCAGAACAAGCACCAAATTATTTGCATCTGCTAATAATTTATTTTAGGAAAAATAATTAAGAAAAATGCTAGGGACAAATATTATATTCTTCTCTTAGCTTAATATGAACTTAATGCTTTTTAAGGTACATGTATCCTCTGGTTGGTAAAAAAAGGTATATATATTCTCTTATTTGATAAAATCTTATTTAAAACACTATTGATCATTAAATAAAGGGTTAAGGGCATTTTTGCCTTATAAGTGTCACGCCCTTATTCTAATTTCACCTTTATCAGAGTATCCGTGGAAAACGATATGCGGTTCGGTGGGTAATACAGGAATAGCGTAAATATACTGATATTATGTGCATGATTACTAAAATTCTCCATAGGGGTTCGTACATGATAATTATAAGCAATGTAGCTACACAGGACTACTAGGGTGTCAAAACTCATCCCAGTGAAACGGAGACATCTTCCCATCTTCATTCCACCACTGCAATCCTCTCGTACGGTACTCTGCATTGGTTTCAGCATATCTTCTGTCTTCTCCTGTATAAACTGTTGGTAGGGGAGGGTGAGATTTCTAGAGAATTTTAGTAGGAAAACAGTACCAATATGCATGCAAGATAAGTGCTTAATTCATAACATGCTTGCATTACATAACTCATGCTCACACAATGACATATGTGCGTGCTCAATATTTTAAACAACATACTTATGGCCATAACATAAATAGAAACAGAGTTTCAATCATTCATATATGTTTCACATATTCAAGCAAAGCAATAACATGCATCAACACACCAGCACAAATATCAAATACACGCAGGAGAGGTAAGTTCCCTACCTTAACCCTTTTCTGCCTCGAAACATGTGCCTCGTAAAACGTGTCGCAGCTCAGCTCTCCACTAGGTCCTCAAGCTCCTTCCGGCTTTTTCCTTTTATGGCTGAACCCTAACCCTTATTCCCACTGAAAATTGAGCTTCTAACGTCTTAAAGAACATGAAAGAGAAGCTTAGGAATAACGTTATATGCATTAAGTACGAATTCATCTAAGAAATCGACCTACCTTGTGAGTTCTCTTCTCTTCCTCTCTCTAAATGCTCTCAACTCTTCCTCTCTCTTTCAGCTGAATATCACGTCAGTTTAGAGGCTTGGAAGAAGGAGATGATGCCTTTTTATCATATATTTAATGTTATTTTATTCATTTGTTTAATTTCCAAAAATTCTAATAATTAAACTTTATGTACATAAACACTTAACTTGGTGTAATCATGTTATTAAGTCTAATTAATATTTCCTTATTTATGCCACATATGGGAGACACCTAAGGGTCTTTCCCTATGATCTCAATTGGCTTCACAACTTGTTCCGATTACGTATACACGCAGAGTCTCAATTTTGGTCAAAATTGCACTTTTTGCTCAATTTTTTTCATAAATTCATATTAAATTGACCAAAATATTCTAAATATATTTTTCCCTTTTATTTTCATTAATTAATTTAAATTAACTTCAATTAATCAAAAAATAATTAATTTTGTGATAATTTGGCAAAATTACGATCTTTGTTATTACCTTTTTAATCCAATTTCTTTTCTCATTTTTCTTTGGCCAATTCCTATATATTTTTGAACCAAATATTTTCTCTAATATTTCTCCACTTTTGGACCTTAATATTGGGCTTTTTAAATTACCCAGATCAATTCTATAATTATTTCACCTATTTTCTCATGAATATGAACATTTATAAAATTTATAAATTCCAAATTCATGAATATTCACCATTTTATTGAATTTCTCAACCAATTACAATATATTTGGTGAATATAAAATTTGAGGTGTTACAATAAGTTTTCAACGTGAGGCAATTTTATCTTGGAAGTGTAAAAAATGGAGCAATTTTGCCCTAATCATTATCTCAATTAATTTTTACCTTTAGTTAACCAAATATGCTAAGTTGACAGTCTACATCTTTTTTTGTTAAGGTGCAAATTTTCCCTAGAAGTTTTAGATCTAACTTTAAAAAACGATGAAGTAGATGACATATGGACCTGCAGTGCAAATTTACACTTTAACAAAAAAGATGTAGATGACACGTGGATTGTCAACTCAACATATTTGATAAACTAACTATAAGAGTAAAATTGCTCATTTTCTTATACTTTCAAGACAAAATTACCCTTTAACAAAAACTTCCAAAATGAAATTGCCCTTTAACCCTTAAACAAATATGGGGCATAGGCATCTTTCAGGGCGGAGTTTTGGTACAAAATAAAATGAAAGCAATTATACTAATTACTAAAATTCCTTTCATTGCATGTTTGGTTATGTATTGTGGGAAAAGGAATGCTAAGCCGTTGATCATATATTGATAAATTATTGAGAATTGGAATCTAATTCTTTTACTTTTATTATTGTTCATAATATTCCAATATCTCCTTTCGTTAGCCTTTTTCCGGTCACATGTCCATCAGCATTTCCCTATTTTTGACGTTGTGTTTCACCATGTTGGATTAATTAAGATTATAATTATTAGCAGCATATATTCAAAATTCTTATTCCTATTAAGTCATCACTTGTACTCAAATTATTTTCCAAACTTTAACTATGTGCCTCTTTTCAACTTTAACTAAATTTGAGACTTTAATTAAGCTAAGTGTATAGTTTCATTTTTGTCTTCCACTTCTCTTTTGTGTATTGTTACTAGTTCTTCACTTCACACACAAATTTGGTCCAATGTGAAGGTAAGTACTAAGTACTACCTTTATTTTTGGATACCATAGTTTATAATCTGCTATTTATTCTTCTAGATTGTTATGCTAATTGCGATTCCTTTCCCTTTAAATATATAGTTCATGCGAATCATTCATGTAGAAAAGGGACATTTTGAAAAATAGACACTAATTCACCATTTTTGTCTCTTATAAGCTTTAGGATGCATATTCTATGTGGAGTCATTATTTTCATCTCATGAGTTTATGATTTAAATTTACGTTATTATTTCAAATTTATTTAGTAACCGTGAGGACACATGTATAACTCATATTTTGTATGAACCACCAAAATATTATACCTTCATTTTAATTTCTATGTCATTTTTTATTTTATTTTTATTTACATTTTATGAGGCCTTGAGTAACTTTTTTGTGTGTGTACTAATACTTTTGTGCATATTTAAATAGGATTTAAGAGTTAAATTAATACATATAAGCTTCCAAAATATGCACGTTGTTATAGCACATGAACATGAACAATACGTATTAGCTATTAATAATTAATTGCTTGCTGGATAAGCAAATGTGAAGCACATTGACTTGCTTTTCTTTCTTCTTTTTCTTTTTCTTTGTTTGTTTCTTTCTAGTGTCTTTATTAATTAAAAATATATTTCTAATACATCTCCCTTTTTATAGGTTTTCTGTTTTTTCCTCTTTGTCCTTTTACCTCTTTTGTACTATAACTTTCCTCTTCTTAATACATCATTTTGCCATTTAAACAAAAAACATATAGTCCTAAAGGTCAATGGGTGGGTTCATTTTTGCAAAATGGTGATCGGGTCACCGTTATGCTCCCAATAGACTTACGCTAATTAGGTAGAACGATAAATTAAAAAAAATAGCTAAAGTAGTTATTAATTATTTATAAAAAATACGTGTTCATTTTTTCAAAAAAATTACCTTTTGTATTTCTCTGGATTAGTTTATTTTAAATAATTTTGTGATGTATCAAGCAATTATGTGATATAAAGATTTTGTTTTGTAACACGGAAAAGCTTTTTTAAAGCTAAATCATACCCCCTCTATATTCAATTTTGAATTTGAAAACAGAAACAAGAGGTGGTTTTTTTTTTTGCCCGTCACACAAAGTTCGTCAATTTTTTTTACATTTTTCATACCCAGTTTTCTGTTATATAGTTTTGGGATTTTTGGCCCATTCGCTTTTGTTATGTGGACCATTTGTTTTGGGCTAATACAATAATTGATCCTTTAAGTTAATTCTTATTTTGGTTTTAATGCTTTAAATTTAAAAAAAAAAGATTTTGGTTACTTAATGAGTAAAATGGTTCAGGTTTTTTTGGCAAAAAATGATCCAGGTTTTATTTAATGATACTATGATAAATATCAATATTTTAAACGAAATGAAATTTGAGGGATTAAATCAAGATGAGAGTAAATTTGAGTACCCAAAATTATATTAAGCCATTTTTTTTGTTATGTGGACCGGTTTTTCTCATTATAAGGGCCCTTTCTGTCTTTTGCTTTGGATGCCAAGGGCTCAAATCCCAAATGGCCCACCTTGTAGTAGTTAGGTAATCCCCAAGCCAACCCGAGAAGAGAAATCTTACAACAAAACCCAATGGGCTTTTCACTTCCCAGATATAAAATGCACAACAAAACGACGTCGTAGGGATTCCCTCAGCATCCTCCTTTGTATAAAACAAGTACAAACCCTAGAATCTCTCCGCGTCCATCTGCTTCTGCCTGTGCCTGAGCCGAATCGGAGATCACACTTACTACGAACTGATACGATGGTGCGAATCTACTACTTTGTTGAGATGTCTATTAGCTTCTTCAGTCCTATGTATGACTCTGTGTTAGTGCTATGATTCTATGTTTCTTCCTCTGTTTCTAAAGGTTTTGTGCGTTACTGGTTTCAGGCTCCCAAGAAGGATAAGGCTCCTCCTCCTTCCTCAAAACCTGCCAAGTCTGGCGGTGGCAAGCAGAAGAAGAAGGTTCTCAAATTTTTTTCTTAATTTTAATTTTTTTTATGACTAATCTCGTTACAATGCCAATATTTAACCTGGGTAGTGGGGTGCATCTAGCTTTGTTTTTGACATCCTTAATCAGTATTAGAGTTTATTATCTGGTGATTAGATTTATATGTCAGATGGTTATGCGATATTAAGGTGGATTTTATGTTTATCAGAAGTGGAGCAAGGGAAAGCAAAAGGAGAAGGTAAACAACATGGTGCTATTCGATCAGGCCACCTATGACAAACTCCTGTCTGAGGCACCAAAATATAAGCTTATCACGCCTTCCATTCTCTCTGATCGTCTGAGGGTACCTCTTTTATTGCTCCCTTTTTTCAATACATGCTTGATTGTTCATGTTGATGAGATCTTCTGTTGTTGGTGTTATTTGAGACATCGTCTGTTTTCATGTGGTTTGAGTCGTCTTATAAGCTTGAAACCTCGGATTTATAACGTTGCGTTGGGGGTCTATTTATGTGTGATTCTTCTGGTCGGCTGCCGTATGTATTCGATAATCCTGGGGACTTCGATGAATTGTGCTTGATCTGATTGATTATTGCGCGTGGACTTTCCATCCATTTTTCTTTCTTAACTTTCCAATTAGATTTAGTTTATGAGTTTGGATCAGCCAAGCATTAAAAAATCATGGTAATTGTAACTTTGTGAGAATGATATATCCTTTTTATGTATCGAGGAGTTTGGAGCTGGTTTCATGTTGAGAGTTAGTATTTGAAAAAACTCTGATAGCTTGGCACAAAGACTGATCTTGTGGACTCACTTAGTTGTAGTATAGGACGCGTGATAGATTATAGAGGCCGCTTAATTACCCCCCAAACAAAAATGGTTTGATTAGTAATTTAGAATTTTTTTCCTTTGCTGTGTATCTATAACTGTATGAAAAACCGGACCGGACTGGCTGGTTGAACCGGGAACCAGCTAGTGGTCCGGTCTGGTTCGATGGGTAAACTGGGGAACCGGTGGTTCAACCGGTTGGACCGGTTTTTTTATTTATATTTTTAGAATGTTTTTTTTTTTGCTTTTTTAGGGGAAAATTGGAAGTTGAAGACCAAAATGAAGAGAAAAATAGGTAAAGAAAAAACAAATCTAAAAAAAATTGAAGAAGATAATTAAAAAAATTATTTAAAAAGATGTAATAATTATAGAAAAGGAGATATCATTGCATAAATATAGGCATTATAACTCATACTTTTAAGTTTTTTTTTTCTAAAAATCTTCATTTTTATCTATAGAAGTTTAAAAATATATTAATATATATTGTCACTAATAAATTATAATATTTTAATATGACCGGTTCAACTACCGGTTAGACCCTGATTGATCCATTAACCATTGAATTTATGCCGTGACCGGTTCATTGCCCGGTCCGATTTTTCATTCCTTGGTATCTATGCTTTTACTTTGGTTTGCGTATTACATTCTTAAAAGTTACGTGTTTTGAGTTGTTTTGAAAAATTGGAATGGGTTCCTGCTTCTTGCTTAATTGGTTATGTTTCAAACATTTGTAATGTTTTATGATCTTATTATTGGCTGTTGTTCATATGTTGATTTTCTCCTTGACACCCTCTAAGACAAGCTATGATTTCAGCAACGAACACTATTGTCTTTGTTTTGCAAAGAAAACAAAAGCCCCTTTCCCAATAATCATGTTCATATGGAAAATGCTTGCAACTTGCAAGCACAAACTCAATAACTGTGTGAATGTCAATCGTTTACATTACCTGTATTCTGTTTCTTATAATTTCGTCCTTTGATGAATGATGATCCAGTGATGAGCAGATTTGGTAATATAATATTTGAGCCATTCCTCATATTTGTGCATGAATATTTCAGATCAATGGATCACTAGCAAGGAAGGCCATTAGAGAGTTAATGGCCAGAGGCTCAATCAGGATGGTATCTGCACACTCAAGTCAGCAGATCTACACTAGGGCTACAAACACCTAAGTGCTTTTGGTCATAGGATATGTAGTTTTGCGGTTTTGGCTGTATTTTTGTTCCTTTTATTTTTTCCGGTTGATGACTCTTGTTATAGTGCATCGGCACCAATTATCTGACTTTTAATTGTGTTACTGATATGGTTTTATCTTATCTCCTGAGAAAAACGTGTTTTGATTGGTGACCTAATATGCACAGTATCATCCACTGTAGGCAATGCCAATACTGTTTTTCTTATTTTCGAATGTTATACTACCATAGGTCCTAAATGTAAGATACACAAGGGATCTTCTATTATGGACTGGAGGAAGTATTTCTTTGACTTTTGAAACGAGGTCGGTGTCTTAACTAGGATCGGGGCCTTGATGGTTTCTAGCTTCTCTAGCTGTAAAAGTTGCATTTTTATTTACTAAGAAAATTACAAATAAAGTTGTTCATAATGTCCATGTTAGTATTCGTTCAGTGTTTAGCTAATAATTTGGGTGCTATAAGTGATATAAGGCGAATTTGATGATAAAATGAGTGGGAAATGAAATCGAACTGAACTTTGAGCAATGGAAATTCTTGGTTTACCCGCATTTTGGTGATAGGAGCTCATTTTGTTGAACTGGGAAACATGAAAAAATGCTTTTGAAAACACTTTGGTGTTTAACATTCCTCTGTCATGCTGGCAAAAAACTCAAGGATTCGTTCTAACGTACAATATGCTTGGACTACGCATTTCTTGATCTTTCTTGTGTACCGTCTGATGTTAAAAAATGACGTTGTCTTTTACTGTGGCAAGAAGTTCCGTGACCTTGTTTAAAAATTTTATTGATTACGGGTTATTTTTTGATAAAGCTTTATTAAAGGGTATGAGAGAAGTAATTTGAAATGTACCAAGATATTGGTTTACAAGAGCATATCCTCAGTGTCTTTCTAATTTCATTTCATTGAAGAATGGTGACACAAGTCTCAGAACTCCCTCTCGGACGATTCAGTTGTTGCTAAAGATACATCAATAGATTTTATATGCTTGTCTTCTGAAGTTTTTATTTCATTTTAAGTGGTATATTATATATATCAGCACTCGCATTCTGCATTTTTTAACTTAAATAAGCAATATATTAAATTCACAATCCTGATATGCCAAGTCTCTGAGCTAATATGACATCACCAAGCAGTGTATCTCACAAGCAAATCATCTTCTTTGCTTCTTTCAACCACAAATTTGCTGTCCCTCACCATTAACATTAGAATCATCTCATGAGGAATTAATAAAGAGTACGCTGATTTGGGCCTTGGGAACATTGTTCAGACAACATGAGATATTCCAGATATCATCAATTGTTTCCAATCTTAAAGATGAGATTCCTAGATACATGACCAAAACTTAGGAAGGCAACATGTTATCCCAAACAGGCAAAGGGAAAAAAAGAAAAAGAAAAAGAAATCATGTAAAAGGATCCCAAGAAGCCATGCTAGATTATTGCTAGCTGCATATGATTTTCTGCCTCCCTAACCTACACCATGTGAGGTTTCAATATTCATGTTAGAAATTTCATAGTAACACAAAAATCCCAATCAATATGGTATATTGTAAGCCAACTTTCAGACTATTGAAGAGGAATATATTCCTTTTGTCTTCTACAACTGCTCTGCTTTCTCTCTCTGTGTCTATATATATAGAGTATATGGTAGCAGCAGGATCCAATAATCTCCAAGACTCACATATTCACTCTTCTCTGAGAAAATTAGTGGTTTTTTACCATGGCTGCAAGCATGAAGACCTCTCAACACAATCGATCCAACAGTGTTCTCTCTGCTCCTCATTCTCTTATATCACAAATTGAAGAACGTTTGCAAAGATTGAAACTTTCTGATTCAACTTCACCTTCATCAATTAGCCTGCAGCTCAATGGTTTGCAGGATTTGCATGGCTGCGCCACTCAGATCCTTTAATTGCCAACCACACAACGAGCCTTGGCGCAAGGATGCTGCAAACTATGGGTTGATGAACTTCTAGAAGGGTCTCTGAGGATCTTGGATATTTGCAGTACTTCTAAAGATTCCTTGCTTCAAACAAAGGAAAGTGTACATGAACTTCAGTCAGCAGCTCGCCAGAAGAGATTTGATGCCGGAAAATACTTATCATCAAGGAAAAATTTGAAGAAAGCAATCAAGAAGGACTTAGAAAATTTGAAGAAAATTAAGAAGGAAGCTGTTCTAACTACTTCCTCAGACATAGATACTGAATCCTTGTCTATGATTAGCAGCTTAAAAGAAACAGAAGTTGTCACTCTTAGCATACTAGAATCTCTTCTGTCTTTTGTGTCTGGCTTGAAGATACAACCAAAGCAGAGACGATGGCCAATGGTTTCCAAGTTGATGCAACCTGAAAGAATAGTTTGTGACTCAGAAAATTCAGACACAAAAGAATTTGAAAAGATGGATGAAACATTACCGTCTCTCCTATCTCATAAGCCTCAAAGTGGTTTATTAGTTGAGGATTCTCTGAATCACATGGAAAATTTGGAGTTGTGTATTGAGATTTTAGAGGGAGGTAATGAGCAGCTTCAAAGCCAGTTGATTAGAACAAGAGTTTCTCTTCTGAACATTCCCATCACGTACTGATTTTGATATATGAGAGTTCCATAGTTGTATATGAATGTAACTAAACAATTGTGTCAGTGGATATATACAAAAAAAAAAAAAAAAAAAAAAAACAAATTTGGCTATTTTTTATCCTTACTCCTTCTTTCTCAAGTACTTTTTATGCCCTATCTCATATTTGTATTTGTATTAATTTCATTTCTCACTGCAAAATAAGAAGAAGAAAAAGAAAAGTTGGGGCAGAAAAAAAATTCACAAAAAATTATTGTTTGAAGGTCTCTTAAGTAGCATGTTAAGTTGGAGCAATAATGTGGAAAGTGTGGTCAATAATCTTTATTATTTTCTTATTTGAATATGAAGATATTATGAAATTCATATACTCTGATTTCAAGTTTTAAACTCTTGATGATTCATTGAGTCGGTGTGTTAATCACAATTTCCATAGCTATAATAGATGAACCATAATGAAAATCAATTATTGGTCTCAATTATAAGTTATGGGTTCAAATTTTAGAAGCTGGATGCAACGAACAATGTGCTTGTCTTTGGGTTATAAGGACAAGAAAATCAATATCTGATATCCTCATGCTATCTTCCTACATTGCTAAAGACACAAGCAAACACACGCATGAAATTATGATTCATATATAAATATAGATAATTTTAAAATATAAATCGGGGGTCAACTCATGAGAAAGGTAAATCAAATATCATGATGTAATTAATATTTTTGTCATTAAAACATCACTAAATTAAATGAAACCAACTTTGAACCTAAGACTAAAATTGATCACATGTAGGGGCTGGATATGCATGCAACTTATAATTCCCTTTGGCGAGTTCTATATTTCAAAGGATACTACAGCTTAAGTCTATTTTTTTAATGAACCCTTGTTTCAAGTTAGAAACTTCACGAAACAAGTTAAAACACAGAATTTAGAGGCATAAAATTAATGAAAATAAACTTGGGGGATGTCATAGGTATGTGGATGAGATTCTCAATTTTTGGTCAGATAACTTGGAATGTTTTGGAATTAAACTGGTAGTAGTACGGATAAGGATGAGAAGATTGATTATTATTATGGCCAAAGAAGATTGATTATTGAAATCCATATCTTTGTATTGATTCCCCGAATCTGCATTTATAATTTGCTTTCATTCCCATGTTAGTGGGTCTAAAACATAATGAAATACTTAAATTAGTCAGTCACCATCAAAGTGTTAGGAGGAAGAAAACTGTATACAGAACACAATCTCTTAAATTATAAGCAGCAACCAACAAAGAAATGTCATTGTCCCTCGTGCAATGTATAATAAGTATAAAGATGCAACGTACCAAATTTGAAAAACTGACCTTATATGATCATAGAAGTGAGAGAAACAAAAGAAAAAAAAAATTAATAACTGGGATAATGAGCTGTAGAGATTATGATGAGATTATTTGTTAGTTGTGCCTAGATAAATCTAAGTTGTTAGCACTTAGCAATATTGAAGATATTCAAGAAGTCTCCTATATATATATATAAAGCCATTTCCAGAGAAGAGAAAGGCAAAGTGGTGCTTCAATTCTACATTTTCAATTTCAAGACCTTTCTCTTCTCTTCAGAAAATAAATGGCAACCTCTCCATTAAACCAAATATCCCACAACCATGTTCGTTCTAACAGTTTACCTTCAAAACCTCACCCTGTGATTCTACAATGCAATGAACACTTGTCTCGTTTCGGGGCCTCAGGGGTCACTCTTTCTTCTTCATTGCTGAGCTTGAAATTCAATAATCTTCAGGACTTGCATGATTCAATTGAGAAATTAGTCCAACTCCCTCTTACCCAAGAAGCACTCGTCCGGGAACATCAAGAGAAATGGGTAAATGAGCTATTGGATGGATCTCTAAGGGTCCTAGATGCTTGTACATCAGCAAAGGATGCCTTGCTGCACACGAAAGAGTGTGCCCGGGAACTTCAATCGATGATAAGAAGAAGGAGAAGAGGAAATGATGTGGAACTCGCGACCGAGGTTAAGAAATTCTTGACCTCAAGGAAGGTAGTGAGAAAAGCAATCTTCAAAGCCCTGGAGAATCTAAAGGGAGTTTCTGCAAATAAATACAGCCTATCAGACACAAACAAAGATTACCAAACCATGACCTTAGTGGGCTTGTTAAAGGAAGGTGAAATGGTCACTCTTTCAATATTTGAGTCTTTGTTGAACTTCATTTCAGGTTCAACACAATCAAAACCAAGCAGATGGTCTTTGGTTTCAAAGCTGATGAACAAGAAAAGGGTAGCTTCTGCACAAGGAGGAGAAGATGAGAATGAGTTTGCAAAAGTGGATTCTGCATTACATTTCTTTATATTTAACATGACAAGCAAGTCAAACAACACTATTGATTTGCAAAATAAGTTGGAAAAATTGGAGTCTTGCATCCAAGATCTTGAAGAAGGACTTGAGTCACTTTTCAGGCGTTTGATCAAAATTAGAGTTGCCTTTCTTAACATCCTCAATTCCTAGTTGAATGTACCAAAGGAAGGAATTAAAGTTTTGTAAAGGCATGTAAATTATTTTCATGTATGTAATTGTAGAAATAGAAACTGTAATACATCTATTTGTTTAAATAGAAAATGATTGTCTTACTAAAAGCAATTTTTGGTTCTCAAGATTAAAAGTTTTGATAAAGAAGGTAGTGATAATTCATAAAGGTTGATCCAAAGCCAATATTCTATAACTTTGTTAGCACCGAATAATCAATAACGGGATTTTCAAAACTTTCAGGCTTTTTTGTAACTTTATTGCTTCATTATAGTTCTAATGGATATGTAGTAGTGGTGGTGGTAGCAGGATTAAATTATTTAAATTGTACTGGGAACAACAATGTATGAAGTTTAATCTTTTTTATTTTAAGCAGGGTACCATGTGAGTTGGCTTGAACATCAATGATTTGATATTAGATAAGAAACAATGCATGAACATCGCCGCCAAAAAATGATCAACCGTAGTGATGGAATATGAAAATGTTCCTCGAGAAGAACAAATTGCACTACAGTAAGAAGAAAAATTTACAAGCCAAGTAGTATTATGACAGAAATGCTCTTCTTTCTATTGACATAGTATCTCATTAATGCTAAATATAATGGCCTATTAACATGGTTTTTAAAAGTTTTAGTTTTTATATCAGAGAGTTTTTAAGATGTAGGAGACATGTAAGAGGAATACCATCTGTGGAAGATGCCATTGCAGGAGAACTCGTGTGATTACCAAGTTAAAAAATTAAAGGATGAGTTGGGAAGCTTGGTTTGTCAAGGAGTCACTGAGAAAACTTTGTGACAAGGTAATATCACTGCCTTCCAACTTTGTGACATTTGAAGAGTAATAAACACTTTTGTCTCCCTCTATTTGTTTGATATATATAGAGAAGATTACTGACAAATAAAACTTGGAGTTTTGAGGAGCGAGAGTTGAAGATATACTGAATGGAAGCCATAGTTTATGCTAAATCCACATGGTATTCAATCAATAGAGTCAGATGAAATCAAAGCATCCACATCATATTTTACTGCCCGCACATGTGAGTTATTAATTCAAGTTTTATGTGCTATGATTCCAAGAATAATGAGGTAGTTTTCATCCCACTCGTGCATAGGTCAACTAATATAATGAGAATACAGAATTACAGATATGATTGTTGTTAGTGTGAAGAGAAAAATAGGATTCTGAGTTGGAGTGTTCCTGAACAAGAGACATCATATTAACATTTTTCAGATCATGTTTCTTCATTAGTTAACCTTCACCCATATGCATGAAATGAAATTTCTTGTCTTACAATTCCCGTTCTTAGATTTTTAAGGCAAACACCAAATTGGAGATTTCTAATCACTATTAATTACATATCTTCCTTTTGATGGTGGGAAGTAGTGGTGGAAAAGCACATAACAGTTCCTCTATCATATAATTTAGAACCGTCATCTCTTGTGGGGAAGTTGACATCAATTGTATCCTAGTTTTCCCCACAATTTGATTTTCCTCCCATGGTACTTGTTCTTTTAATGCATTCATCTTCAGCAATTGGATCCCCATACAGTGTCAGAGTAATGGAACCAATCTCTTATTATGATTAAAAGCCTCATGGCCCTTCATGATCATATGCTTTCGCTATGAAAACATTCACATTGTAACAAGCCTTCTGGTCCTCTTCTGAGTTCTTACAGCTTCAAAAGCATATGCATCTCAATCATTTACCTAAATTCATGGCATTATTATTCTGTAAACTTAGCACTTTTGAATATTTATATGTTCATATTCTAGAATAACTTGCACGTCCTGGCTACATCTCATTCTGCTAGAAACTATTCTATTTCCTCCACTTTTCATTAATCACGTAATCTTTCTTAACTAGGACATAATATCTTTCCCTTTCAGCATCCAGAGATTCAGTATTGTTCATACGTGCCTCCTCTCTGGATTCAGAAGCAGGCACCATGAGAGATTTTACATAGGCACCACTGGCAATAGCATCAGCATCCAAGCTTCATTTTTTCAGGTTGAGGTCACTCTCCATATTCAAGAGATGTAATTCAAATCATGAACTATGTGGGATTGCAAAAATTCACTCCAGAGGGAATACTTAAGAAATCACTTCTCCTAATAAGAGCCTCCTTCCTGAATCCTGATTAAATAATCACTAATTCACATTGCAACAGGGATTAATGATGAAATCCAAATATTAAGAGTACTAGAAACCTCTAGTCATCTCCCCCATTTAAATTACTAAAATTCATACCATAGGGGATGATTAGAAGCCATAGAAGAAAAAGCAAATTCGTTCGTTAATGTTTGAAATACCTCAATCTGTACAAAAAGCAATAGCAACTAAACTTGACAGGTTACAGCCCTTTCTGCATGCCATCAGAATTCAGGATCATGAAGATGTAGGTCAAAGGTAAGCCGTGAAATCTGTCATTTCTTTACTATCTTTTTTTTTTTTTATAAATAGATAGTAGTATATAAGATGAATAGTTGGATAGAATAGCTCCACCAAAAACATATTAGCCTGTGATAACTTGTCTCTCTTTTTAGCAGCATCATAATACCCAATATTGAAACTTGTTCAGTTTTTAGCAATTTGCTTGCTTTTTAAGAGTTTCATTTCTCTGTTTCTCTAACTATATTTTAATGACTATGCTCCATCCTAGTATGTGGCAAGGCCAATATTGAAACAGAAAACGGAACAGTGCCAGCCTAATGTTCATGAGCAACCACTTCAATTAATGGACACTTAACCAACAAAGCTGCATAAACATCTCTGTCCATATATGACCCTTAATCTCTAAAGATTTAGATTCCTATTAAACCATGTTTGTTGGCTCTACTACGCATTCAGAATTGTTGAATAAAGATTATTTAATGATGGAAACAACCCTTCCCACAGACCAAAGATCCATATATGATGCTCACTCCAATGGTAGGCCTTGCTGGAACACACAGTTTTAGTTGAGATGGAGGAGACATTGCCAAGGAATACGTCTATACCACATGGATTCGTGTGACTCCTAAACCAAAAACTGATGAGTGAGTTGTTAAGTTCACTGCAAGGGAAGCACAAAGAATCATGTTAATATTATATTATTTCATGCCTACATGTGGACAGAAAAATATTCTTCTTATCTACCTCTATTCTCTGGCTATATAAGAACAAGATGCACACCTCTGAAACTCACAAGTTCAGAAGAAATTTAGTCTTCTCATCTCCAAGCCTTCAATTTTCTAACAAAAGGAAATGGCAGCAATAGAGTCAAACCCAAAGATCTCTCTGCATACACGCTCTAATAGCTTCCCCAACGCACCTCACCCACTTGTATCACAATTTGAGGAGCACCTCAACAGATTGAAGTCTTCTGCTTCTTCCTCTTCTTCATCCTCTTTAAGCCACAAACTTGGTGGCTTGCAGGATTTACAGGACTCCACTGATAAGTTGCTTCAATTGTCAACTACCCAACAAGTCTTAGCAAATGATTGCAGCCAAAAGTGTGTTGATGAACTTCTAGATGGGTCTCTAAGGCTCTTGGATCTCTGCAGTACCGCTAAAGATTGTCTTTTGCAGTCAAAGGAGTCTGTGTACGAAGTTCAGTCAGCCATTAGAAGAAGAGGAGCTGAAGCAGCATTCACAGTTGGGGCTGCAAATTATTTGGCTTCCGGGAAGAAAGTGAAGAAATCAATTCGAAAGGCCTTGGGAAATATCAAAGGAATGAGAAATCAATTCATAGTTTCTTCAGTAACCAAAGAAAATGAGATCCTAAGCATGTTGAAACAAGCAGAAACAGTCACAGTGAGCACATTAGAATCTTTATTGTGCTTCATCTCTGATCCAAAGGGACAATCAAAACAAAGCAGATGGTCTGCAATCTCCAAGTTGATGCAGCCAAAAAGAGTAGCTTGTGACTCTCAAGAAATTGGCACAAATGAATTTGAGAAGGTAGATGCATCTTTGAAGTCTCTCATCAGTCAAAAGCATGCATCCTCAGACAATTTTCAAGCAGAGTTGGAAAATTTGGAGATGTGCATTCAAGATCTAGAAACAGGAGTTGAATGCCTTTCAAGGAAACTGATCAGAAACAGGGTTTCCCTTCTAAACATCTTCAACAACTAGTTGCACAAAATATTTAGGATAACATTGGACATTCAAATTAAATTTTCCCTCATGAGTGTCTCATGCTTGTACATGAAAGCGATTAATAATACTTAGCATATATTCTGAGATCATGTTATGGCTTTTTGATCATATATTTTCTGTCCAACTTTGAGAATTTCAATTTTCCATGTTTGTTCCCTAACAAAGAAAAGTAGAATCATCTTGGAATGACAATAAGTATATTTATGATCATTAAGTAGAATAACCTCGTGTTAATTATCTCTGTCAACCTATATTAAGATAAAATAGGGCAAGGGTATTTATGGAATATGATGTACACCCCAATGTTAGCGTAAACAAGTAAAGGACATGCACATGTTATGTGAATAAAATAATGCTCAAGTTATTTGTTTTTATTGCCTTCTCTATGGTCTACACATAGCCTCAGACTCCTGTCTTTCTTCTTGACAAATAGTATTGGAGCTCCCCACGGCGTAACACTAGGTTGAATGAACCCTTTTTCAATAACTCTTCAATTTGTTTCTTTAGCTCCACTGTCTCGTTTAGGGCCATTTTGTATAGGGCCTTTGATATAGATCCAGCTTCAGGCATAATTTCGATCGGAAATTCCACTTCCCTTTCCGAAGGCAATCCGTCAAGATCATCCAGAAACACTTCAGGGAAATCTTTTACCACAGGTATATTTTTTAGAGTTTCTTCTGTCTCTCCCTCCACGGAAAAGAATACCATATACCCTTGTCACCCCTTCTTTAGGCATTTCTCAGCTTTAGCCATTGAAAGGAAGTTTAAATTAGCATTCACATTGTCATTCTTTTGCGGATTAGGATAAACTATTCTCTTGTTCCTGCAATTCGCAACACATTATTCGCCATCAACCAATCAAAACCCAGAATGACTTCTAATTGATAGAGCGACAAACAAATCAAGTCAACCATGGACTCATGCCCCTCAACGGTATCATGCAATTCAAGTAAGCATCAGCAGTCATAGTCTTGACACCCATTGGCATCGACACAACCAAGTCAAATGGCAGTTTATGAACTTGAAATCCTAGACACTTCACACAATCATAGGCAATAAAAGAATGAATAGCACCCGAATTAAATAAAGCTTGCAGCAAACTACCATTGAGAAGGACTTTATCTTGAATCAGGTCGGGGGACTTTCGTGCTTCTTCATGTGTCATAGAAAACACCCTATCCTGATTCTTGGGCCTTGGCTCCATCGGCTGCTGCTTGCATTCACTAGCAATGTGTCCTGTCTGCTTGCAGTTATAACAAATTATTTGGCCTGAACATGTTCTGCCAATATGTGCCCTGCCACAACAAGGACATGTCCATGACATCAGGGGCCTCTAGTTCTCACGATCCTAAGGTCGATAGGGTTTCTTACCATCGCCCTTAGATCAGTATGTCAGAGCTCAATACTTGCTTTCCTCAATACTCATATCAGTATGTCAGAGCTCCACTCCTATCATCCATGCATCGCAAGTAAGAGGAGTAACGAGCCAGTCGGATAAATTGAGACAGGTAATCATCAAAAGTCTCTTCACCACCCTGTTGTATAGACAAGAATTCTGATTCTTTTTCAAGCCTAACTGACTTGGGAAAATAATTGTCATTAAATTTTTCCTAGAACAGCTCACAGGTCAAGCACATTTTGGGTCTGTAATGTTAAGGCAATGTTCCGCCACCACCTGTCAGTATCTCCCTCTAGCTTATAAATGGCTAGTCGCTCCCTTACCTCGGTTGGGCATTCTAACACTTCAAAAATCTTCTCTAGTCGGACCAACCAATCTTCCGCTGCTTAAGGGTCAAATCTTCCCCTAAACGCCGAGGCAGATGCTTACAAAACTTGGAGACCTAGAATTGTAAATCTCTTTCAATTTAGGCTAATACCTCATGAGATTTATGATTCGGCTCAGTATGTTGTTGTGACTGAGAATTGTTGGATTGTTGACTCAGGTGCCTCGGATTATATGACTGACAATAAGGCTCTCTTCTCATCCTATACTCCTATCACCAAGGGAGTAACTGTGCAAATTGTTTTCAATACCTGGAAAATTCACAAAGGAGGGATTGACATAAGGCATTCAAAATTAGTTCTCCCAATGAAAGCCCCCCTCCTGATTATATACTCACTAATTCACAATGCTACAGGGAATAAGGATGAGATCCAAATCTTACAGGTACTGAAAACTCTCTAATTACCAATTACTAAACTTAAATCAACAAGTGGATGATTAGAAGCCAAAATATAGATATCAGAATAGTTCTTAGAAGGCCGAAGCATCTCAAAATCTGGACAAAAAGCAAAGGCGGTTACACTTACAACCCTTGCTGGATGCCATTAGATACATGCATGTGTACAAGTCAACTTACTTTCTTCTCTAAATCTCTCTTCCATCTCAGAGAATCTTTCAAAAAAAGTTTGATGTCTTCGTTCTCTTTATAGTGCTTGTATATTTTTCCTTCTTCCTCAACTCCCCTTATTTTTTTGTTAGACCAAGAAGATGAATGGATGGGCTGACACGTTGGCATGTGATAATTTGTCCCTCTTCTTACTAGCAACATAATAAACAATACTGGAATTTGTCCATTTTCAGCAATACACACTCTTTTATGTGTTTCATATTTCTATTTTTATATCATTATATTATAATGCCTATGTTGCATTCTAGTACCACAAATACATCAGTGCCAGCTTCCTGTTTTCGAACAACCACGTTAATTCAAGGACATTGAATTGTTGGAACCTGCATAAACATCTCCATCCATATATGACCCTTAATCTTTGAAGATGAAGAGATTCCTTTTAAGACCATAGTTGTTGGCACTGCTATGCATTCAAGTTCATTGAATACAAGATTATTCAATGATAGAAATAACCCCTCCCACAAACAAAAGATCCATACATGATGCTCACTCTAATGGTATGCCATGTTGGAAAACAGTTTTAGTTGAGATGGAGGAGACATTGCCAATGAATTTGAATCTGCAGCACATGGATTCATGTGATTTTCAACCCAAAAACTGATAAATGAGTTGGTAAGTTTGCTGTGAGGGAAGCACTGACCAAACAATTCAAGGGAAACACAGAGAATCATGTTAATATCATATTATTTCATGCCCACGCACATGTGGAAAGAAAAATATTCTTCTTGTCTCCGTCTATTCTTTGGCTATATAGGAACAAGATGCACATAGCCAAAACTCACAAGTTTTGAAGAAATTGATTTCTCATCTCCAAGCCTTTTATTTTCTAACAAAAGAAAATGGCAGCCGTTGAATCAAACCCAAAGATCTCTATGCATACACGCTCTAATAGCTTTCCCAAAGCACCTCACCCACTTGTATCACAATTTGAGGAGCACCTCAACAAATTGAAGTCTTCTGCTTCTGCCTCTTCTTCATCCTCTTTAAGACACAAACTCAGTGGCTTGAAGGATTTACAGGACTCCACTGATAAGTTGCTTCAATTGTCAACAATCCAACATGTCTTAGCACAAGATTTCAGCCAAAAGCTGGTTGATGAACTACTAGATGGGTCTCTAAGGCTCTTGGACATCTGCAATACCGCAAAAGATTGTCTTGTGCAGTCAAAGGAGTCCTTGTGCGAAGTTCAGTCGGCCATTAGAAGAAGAGGAGCTGAAGCATTCACAGTTGGGGCTGGAAATTATTCGTCTTCCAGGAAGAATGTGAAGAAAGCAATTCGAAGGGCCTTAGTTAATATCAACGGAATAAGAAATGAGCTAGTTGTTTCTTGTGCAACCAAAGAAAATGAGATGCTTAGCATGTTGAAAGAAGCAGAAGCAGTCACAGTGAACGCATTAGATTCTTTGTTGTGCTTCATCTCTGATCCAAAGGGACAATCAAAACAAAGCAGATGGTCTGCAATTTACAAGTTGATGCAGCCAAAAAGAGTAGCTTGTGACTCTCAAGAAATTTGCACAAATGAATTTGAGAAGGTAGATGCAGCAATGAAGTCTCTTACCAGTGAAAAAAATGCATCCACAGACAATTTTCAAGCAGAGTTGGAAAATTTGGAGATGTGCATACAAGATCTAGAAATAGGAGTTGAATGCCTTTCAAGGAAACTTATCAGAAACAGAGTCAACCTTCTCAACATCTTCAACAACTAGTGGTGCAAAATATTTAGGATAAACTTGGACACTCAAAATTCAAATTTTCCCCAAGAGTGTCTCATACTTGTACATGAATGTGATCAATGACACTGTTCTTTTACTGAGTATATGTTATCTTCGTATCACTTTATTGCTTTTTGATCTTCTTTCTTCTTCCCAATCTCGCAAATATTACTTCTCCATTTTTATTCCCTGTTAATGAAAACCAGAATAACCACATGTTAATTTACTTGGTCAAAATTTACTATCTAGTTTTACATTATGAACATGAATTTATTTATACCAGAAAACTCATGGAATTCAATCATTCAATTCAAATCAAATGGAATCAAAGCATTCACATAAACTTTTATTGCCAACACACGCACAAGTAATTGGTTCAAATATTATATGATCTATTTGCACTGAACAACGTGCAGTTTGCTGCCTTTGTTTATAAGTTAATAGGCAACTAAACAGAGGGTGGCACTGAACAACGTGTAGTTTATATGTAATAATGGGAAGGCTTCACAGAGTTTTGTAAACAAACCTAACAATAATGCTAAGGATTATTTGGCAACACGTGGAGCAGATTATCATATGAAGTTATATGAATTTTCAATCAACAAGGGGCAATACTTGCATGGTGTAGTACAAATAGAATACAGATAAGACTATTGCAAGTGTGAAGGAAAAAACTGATATTCTTAGCTATAGTGTTCTTTGTTTACGAGATAGTATTAATATTTCTGACTTGATTTGTTGATCTGGATCAAGATTAGAGATTAGTCAACTTTCTTGGAACCTCATAGCAAAAAGCATACAATCATATCTCATTTTTTTCACTGTTCTCCCGTTTTGGTAACAAATTAAAATTAAAATGCCCAACTGAAATTTTTTTCCTTTTTGAACTACGTGAATACTGAAATTTGCACAAGGTAGATATGTCCTAATTTTCATCTTAGATAAAGTCTCCCCTAGTAAATTTTTATTCATTTATTCTTTATTTTTTGTCATTTATTTCCTTTGTACTGTATTTGATTTGGGGTAAGTCTGGGTATAGACTATAGACATCTTGCAAGATTCATATGTTACATGCCATACAGCAAGAATTTCAGACCTTCACTATCTACTGTACTATCATAACTTGAGATAATTTTTTAAGAACTCTATTTCACTTAGCTTGGATAAATAGTATTACCTCTATCAACAAGATCTTAAATTGAAGACCGGAGGTAGTGTAGCAGTTTTAAAGTAAAATCCTGTGTTGTAGGACGTTAGGCCAGTTTTGAAACAAATATCATCAAATTGACAAACTCTATGATGACAAAGCACAAAGGTAAATGTACAGAAGCAGAGATAATCAACAGCAACCATTCAAAGAAAAGAAAACTACATAACAGCCAAATGTTGAGTAAGAGTATTGAATTCGTGTAAAAAGATAATAATTTTAATGTTTTTTGCATGTACAAGTGCAAGCAAAAAGCTAATTTTGGTCAAAAGTACAAAACTTTATGTGACCAATTTGCACAACTAGTGGTTGAGAATGTTAAGAAGGGCAACTCTAGTTTTGATAAATATACTGAAAAGAATTTCAAGTCCTTCCACAAAGTCTTGAATCACTGACTCCAAATCTCCCAACTGGTTCTGCAAATGATCAATATTCTCTGACTTCCTTGTTGAGTGAAACACAAAGGCTTGCAATGCAGAATCTACTTTGGCGAATTCATTCTCATCTGCTTCTTGTGTACAAGAAACCCTTTTGTTGTGCATTAGCTGAGAAACTAAAGACCAATTGCTTGGCTTGGATTGTGTTGAAGCAGAGATAAAACTCAACAATGACTCCAAAATCTGAAGAGTGACTATCTCCACATCTTTAAATAAGCTCACCAATTCTGGAGTTTGATCATGACCCTTGTGGGAAGGTGAAAACTTGCACTTATTTGAAGCACTCTTCAAATTTCCCAAGGCCTTTGAGATAGCCTTTTTGACTACCTTCCTAGAGGTCAAGTATTTTCTGACCTCTATAGTGACCTCCATTTCACCCCCTCTTTTTCTTCTCATGATTGATTGAACTTCCCTTGCACACTCCTTTGTATGCAATAGTGAATCTTTGGCTGCAGTGCACGAGTCCAGGAGCCTGAGAGATCCATCCAAGAGCTTCTCCATCCAATTTTCTTGACTCTCTTGCACAAGGACTTCTTTAGTAAGAGAAAGTTGAGCTAATTTTTCAACAGTTTCATGCAAATCCTGAAGGTCTCTTAGTTTGCGGCTGAATGAGGAGGAAGAAGAAGAAGTTGTAGCAGTAGAAGCCTCTAATCTGCTCAAGTGTTCGTTGCATTGTAGAATGAGAGGGTGTGGTTTAGAGGGTAAGCTGTTTGATCTGGTATGGTTTTCAGAGGCTGTCATTTTTTCTCAAGAGAAGAGATACTTTGAGGTTGAAGGTAGACTTGAATTTGATCCCTCAGATCTGCCTTCCTATCTTTAAGTTGGTGCAATTTATATTGTGGGTGTAGGAGACAAGAAGAATCTCATCTTAGCACATATCAATGAGTTCTAACCGATTGAGATTCAGATCCAAAGTTGGCTCAGATATGTCAATGCACTTGTCTCCTGCATTGCAACACCCCAACTCAGACACTTCGTTTTGTTGTTATATGCATATAAAAAAGTTGTCTTTTGATCTCTTCCAAGCAGATAGTACATGCATTAAATGTGACTCATCTTCCACAAGTGTGGGCACGCGTTAATGAGCAAATGTAAGATTTAAGATAGCATAAATGCACTAACCAAATGGAAGATGGACATTGGTAGCAAACCTGGACATGCTTGTGTGTCCATTTAATGTTGGCCATGCACTGTCACAAACTATATTCACAGTAATTATTACTACACATTGTTCTGCCAGAAGAAGGAAATAGAAGCTATATGCCGTGGAAGTTTTTGTTGGGCGGTAATGTTGTTCTAGAAATTTTTTTAGGTTTAATGTCACTTCGAAAGTGTCAAAACGTAACAATTTTGCTTTATACCGTTAAAAAATTGATATCAACAATTAAAAAATTAACATTGATAGCTAATTTTATAACAATAAAGGGCAATACTGTTCTATTTTAAGTTTTTAATACTCTCATGGCAACATTGAACATATAAAGAAACTTCCGACTCACATTGCTCTTTAACAAAAACTTCCGGAACAAATTTATACCTTAAGCCTGGAACGTTAAAGAAGAGAAACTAAAATGTAGAAGAACTGATTTTCTATACAATAACTCTTCCATTAAAACGTGTGGAAAACCAGAGATTAGCTTTCAATTAAATGTGTCCTAAGTAATAGAGCTGAATATTACCCACACGCTGATAGATTTAGATCTTTAAAAAGACCGCGTTATCGTCTGCGCAGGCTTCCTGAACATCAAGCCTACGTTGTTATCCCCAAAAGATTCGAATTTTTGAATCACATGGAGCTCCTAAAATGTGGCATGTGCCAAAGGTGGAATCTTTCTGAGTTGTCTTGTATCGCCATCTTCCTCGCAATTCATTGATATTCAAAAACTCACAACATCTTGATGGGGCTTTCTGTCTGCAGAAGTAGCTGTCATAGTTTTTAATAGCTTCCAGATTATGAATTTGCCTGTCCAGAACAAGATATTTATATTAAGGGTAGAACGAATCTTAATTTTTAAGAACGAATCTTCATGTTTAGAGGTTGACAAATGGCTCATATTTGAATAATGAAAGGCGATGTTTATGCAATGTCTCCAGCTCAGTTTTAGCTAATGAAATACATCTCCATATAAAAGAATGGTACACTCTGTCTAATCTCTTCTGCTACAGGTTTTTCTTTTATTAACTGTATTAGCATCTTCTTCATTTACACGTGAGATTAATTGACCCCAATGGTTTAGGAGACAAGAAGAGCGAGAAAACGAAGCACATAGCAGTGTCTCCCATGTGTTTGTTATTGTAATGGATTGAGTTGTATGAGTAAAAATATTCTTTTTTGGCCATTACCAAATAAAAGTTTAGATGAGGTAGGCTTAGGCTCATGAGAATAAGACAATTTATGGTTCAAAATATTGATATGTGCTTGACTGAAGTGTATATGGAGTTATGAAACATTGCAAATTCAAGGGGTAGTAAATTTATTCAGGATCTCATCCATAAGTAACTCGCAGAGGTTTCAGTTAATATATGGATATTTATGGCTAAGACTGCTTAATACAAAATATTGCTCATAAACTAAGTTCAGGGATTAAGGAATGGATTAACTCCTCGTCCCTAACAAGAAGAAATTTTTGGTATGGAAACATAGAATGTTCTATTAGGGAAGGATGACTCTGTTTTGTTAATGGAAGAGAAGTTGGGCTAATAGATTTGTTAGTTTTCTGAACCATAAAAAGTGAAGTCAGAAAAATTATCATGTGCTCTGCGAATTAAGTAGGCAAGGAACCAATGAATTATAGGAAGTAGAAGAACCCATAAATTCATTACCACAGAGAATGAGAGTGTCGTTTAGAGTAGGAGCTGTTTGAGTGAGCTTGGTAATGGAATCATTCCAAGGATAGGCGACCACTTTTTGAAAATGCTATTTTTAAGGTACTATTGAATCTTATGATCTACTTTTCTTTCATTGGAGTTAGTTCAATATGTATTGTGTGTATGGGAGACATGAATCTTATCTTTACATTTACCATAATCATAACTGGAATCACAGAGTACTTGCTTGAGAGAATAGGAGGCAATTTATGATATATAAACCAAAATTTGTCGACATTTATTATCTTTAGACAGCTACTTTCATGGTACATATTTACATATACCAAACTAAGGTACATGACACTACAAAATTGGGATGTCCCAATTAATTGACCTAGTGATTGAGGATGTTGAGAAGGGCAACTCTAGTTTTAATCAAACGCCTGATCAGAAACTCAAGCCCTCCTTCAAGGTCTTGGATTCGGGTCTCCAAATTTTCCAACTGGTTTTGCAGATTATTACTGCAGTCCCTCTTGCTTGTCAAATTGAGCACAAAGCTCTGGATTGCAGCATCAACTAGTGCAAATTCATTTTCTTCTGCTTCTTGTGCACAAGCCACCCTTCTGGTGTGCATTAGCTTGGAAACCGAAAACCAGTTGTTTGGTTTTGCTTGTCTTGATCCAGAGATGAAGTTCATGAGTGACTCAAATGTGGAAAGAGTCACTCCTTCAACTTCTCTTAACAAGCCAACCAAGGTGCAAGTAGATGACGACGACAAGGAGTTTCCTTTTTTTAGACATAAACCTCATGCTCTCCATGGCTTTCAAGATGGCCTTTCTCACCACCTTTCTGGAAGTTAGAAACTTCTTAGCCTCCACTGTAAGTTCTACTTTACCACCCCTTCTTCTTCTTATGATCGATTGAAGTTCACGTGTGCATTCTTTTGTATGAAGTAGAGAATCTTTGGCTGTAGTACACACATCCAAGAGCCTTAAAGATCCATCCAAAAGCTCATCCACACTATTTTCTTGATGCTCATGGAGAATGGCTTCTTGGGTGAGAGGAAGTTGAACAAGTTTTTCAACACAGTCATGAAGATTCTGCAAGACTTCTAGTTTTTGGCTAAGTGATGAAGAAGAAGAAGACTTTAATCTGTCCAAGTGTTCCTGGCACTGGATAACCAGAGGGTGTGGCCTAGATGGCAAGCTATTTGAGCGAGCATGGAAATGGGGATTTTGAGTTCAAAGGAGAGGATGCCATTTTTAGCTTCGAGAAAAGAGAAAGGAGGTAAGGCTGAATGTGGATTTGAGTCTATGAATATATGTGTATATATATGATGGATATAGGAGACACAAGGAATCTCATATTGAACTAATCCTAATCGTTAGAGATTTAGATCTGAACAAAAGACAGGAAAATGATTAATTTATTACTAACCAACTCGTGTTTTGTATATTTTTAATTGAAACAATTACTTGCTTGCAAATTTTTTGTTGGCCGTGTTACTTCCATTATTTCAGGTGAGAAAACTTGCACATGGTTATGGGACTAATCTGCCCGTGCGGGCAAATGGATTGGGTTCTTTTTATTTATTTATTTTGAGGGAACATGCTATGTATGGCCAAAAATTGAAATAATATTGGGAAAATTACATTCAGGCCTCGTCTAAGAGAAAAAAATGAAAAAATAGTCCCATTAACAACTTTAGAAATGTGAATTGACAACTCAAAGGGTGAGATTAACAACCTCATGGGATCAATTTTTCATTTTTTCTTTTAGGCAGGACCTGATTATAATTCTCCCAATAATATTTTGGGTTTGTAATGGCGCGCGAGCGTGCATGTGTTTTTTTCTCATTCAAGCAATCTGAGCTGTGCTGCTTCAAGGCTAGAAAGAACGGATCTCTTTCGTCGCTGAAAGCGAGGGAAATGAGTTCAATTTTTTTTTTTGGTCAGCTTTTGTTTCAGTAATGTTTAAAATTGAAAATCTTATCATTGAGTAATGTTAATTTTACTCAACCTCTGCACGTTAGCAAAAGAACGTCTAGAATTTGTACTCAAAGTGACTCACAAAATCAGGGTAATATAATGTACCAAAAGAAAGTAATATGCTCATGAAGTATAAATGACAGTTTTCCCCCCTCATGCTTCTCACTCTGTTTAAATTTTTATCTTTGCCGTTGAGTTAAGTCTTTTCTAATCTCGTATGAGCTTAAGACTTGACCAGTAATGATTCTGAACTGCTTCTCTCAAATTGGTGGTAAACGTGTAGACATATCAGAATTTATAGCACCTTTATAAAAGGTGTGTTTGGTTTGAGGGGGGAGGGAAGTAAATTATAATTTTGGATAGAAGAAATCCAAATTTTATCCTCTTATTCTTTTAAATTTTGGGCTCTCACCCAAAATTTAAATACTTTTAACCCAAAAAGATAATTTACCCCCTCCCCTCAAACCAAACACACCCTAGGAGACAGATCATAAACATAGTTACTGGTTATACCACAAATATTTTCAATTATTATGTTGATGACATAGTCAACTTCAGAAGGATGAATATTGCAATACTGAGGGGCTTCAGGAAAATTTAGAACTCCTGGTTCAAAATATAAGAGCTAAACTTGTGATAGGGCGTGGTTTTTTATATAAGATCCACTTCTTCTTCTTTTTTTTTTTTGTCTCATCATTTAATGTTTTTTTTCCAATTTTATCCCTAATAAATTAGATGTCTCTCTCATCTATTTTTTCCACCCGTTCTCTCTCGTTTCTTATTCCACTCATTCTCTCTCCCACTCACCCTCTCCATAAATAGGGATCTTTTAGAAAAGTAAGTAATATTTCTTACATATTTATTGTCTTTAACTAACTTTTTGAATTACATAATTTAGTTATTTGGCTCTTACATTTTGAACCAGAGACAGTACAAATCTGAAGGGGGGTGGTCAAAAAACAGAATAGCCAAATATTGTGATAGAGTATTTCAGTTTATATCAAAAGACAAATAGATAATTCTTTTCATGTACAAATGTCTTTGAGAAGCTGAATTCTGTACAAATCTGGAAATTTACAGCAAATTGAAGTCATTAAATAGTACAACTAGTGATTGAGAATATTTAAGAGGGCAACTCTGGTTTTGATAAATCTCCTAAAAAGAGCATCCAGTCTTTCCACAAAGTCTTGAATCACTGTCTCCAGATTTTCCAACTGATTCTGCAAATTATCAATATTCTCTGACTTGCCTGAACTGTGAAATACAAAAGACTGCAATGCAGCATCTACTATGGCAAACTCATTATCATCTGCTTCTTGTGTGCATGAAACCCTTTTATTGTGCATTAACTTGGAAACCAAAAACCAATTGCTTGACTTTGATTGTATTGGCCCACAAATAAAACTCAACAGTGACTCCAAAACATGAACAGTGACTATTTCCACGTCTCTGAATAGGCTCACCAATTCACCTTCCTGATGACCCTTGTGTGTAGAAGAGAACTTGCACTTATTTGAAACACTCTTCAAATTTGCCAAAGCTTTAGAGATTGCCTTTTTCACTACCTTCCTTGAGGTCAAGTATTTTCTGACCTCCATTTCACCTCCTCTTTTTCTCCTCATAATCGATTGAACTTCCCTTGCACATTCCTTTGTATGCAAAAGAGCATCTTTTGCAGCTGTGCATGCATCTAGCAGCCGAAGAGATCCATCCAAGATCTCGTCGTGGCACTCGTGGACAAGAACCTCGCGAGTATCAGAAAGTTGAACTAGTTTTTCAACAGAATCATGCAAATCCTGAAGCTCACTTAGCTTGTGGCTGAATGATGAAGAGGATGAAGATGGTAAAGAGGAAGCTGCATCTAAAGCCTCTAATTTGGCTAAGTATTCATTGCACTTCAGAATTAGAGGGTGTGGTTTAGAGGGCAAGCTGATTGAACGAATATGGTTATAATGGGAGTTTGGACTGCAGAAAGAGGCTGCCATTTTCTTCAAGAGAAGAGAGGAAAAGGCTTGAGGTTGGATATGCACAATTGGCTCAATGATTCAATATATATTAGAGTTAGGGAGATAAACAAAAGGATTCTAATCTCAACTCATATCGGTGAGCGCTTACCGGTTTAGATTCAGATCCAACATTATATCAGAAATCTTAATGCGGTGTCTCTGGTTACAGCTGAGACTTTATTTCTTTAATCCCATCAATGAAAATTATATTTGTATATTCATTTAATCCAGATCATTAGTGACCTTGCCATTTGTTGCTTCGTTTCCAGTCAAGGTCATGCTTATAAAAAATTAATCTTCCGCGAGTAGAGGTTTCATATAGTGTGACTTGTCTGCCCAACGAGTGGACAAAAAATCATAACTAGTATATTGAGTTTGAACTGACTTATTGGCTTTCACCTAACTAGAAACCAAACTAACCAGCACGCTGTTTGTTGCACATTCATAGGATATAAAACTTGAATCAATTATTTATTCATGCATGTGCAGGCAATTATAGTTGTTCTAATTGTTTAATCAACTTGGCAGGATTTGTTATATTGACAGATCAGATAAGCATTCAAATTGACTAGAATAGTTGAACCCCATGCATGGGTTTAAGACTATTTTAGTTTCGATTGTTGTGGTAAATTGGTGTGGGTTGAAGAAAATAGGAAAAGGTTGTCTTCTGACTTTAGTTTCTTTTATTAAACTTTAGTTAGTTGTTGGGATTAGGTATAAAGTTTTCATGATTATTATTTAATTATCAACCATATCACAATTGCAAGGCTAACAGATAGGATCCGGATTCAAACTTTGAATCCCATGGGTGGCTCAATACTGGGTTTCCAGAGCATACCTCCTTTATCCTTGGTTTTGTTTTATTTCTCTCTTAAAAATGAAATAGAATCTAGGGAAAATGACAGAAAAAGAACCTAAAAAATACAACAGGACAAAATGGGAACCTGAATTTGCATAATCCCTATAACATGTGACATCCCAAATTGGGATTTTGAAATTCAAGCAAAAAGTCTGAAATACCCCTTGTTCAAAATCCCAATCCACAAGTTTTTTTTTTTAAAACGATGGGCATTTCTGACTTTTTGCTTGAATTTCAATATCCCAATTTGGGATGTCCCAATTTGTGTATATTATATGAGATATGAGAAGTACGATGGCAAAAAAAAAAAAAAAAAAGAGATTTGATAAGTATGTGGAGCCCACAATACAGAGGGATTGAAAGCTTGCAATATTGCAACTCCTGGACCAAAAAAAAACAAACGCTACAGCTTTTTTCAAAAATAAGTGGGTAGTTAGGGCTTATTTAATAAGTTGCGTTTTTGGGCTTTTTATTTTTTGCAAAACGCTGTCCCAAACACTCAAAATACGTATTGCGTTTTGAATTGGGCTTATTGAACCAAAATCGGGCTTATTGGGCAAAAAAACGTTGTACCAAACACTCTTAAAATCATGTCTGTAAAGTAAAACCAGATAAGCAATTACTATTGGAATGGTGGCAGACACAAATAATGGAGTTGGTGTGGTGAAGTCGTTAGCTTTTTCTTTCTGACTAATTAAGTTGCTTTTGACTAATTAATTATATCTCTTTTTGCTGTAGCTTCATTATGATGTTTATTTTCATAATTATGTTTCCTTCCTAATTAGTATAAATAGGCGGCTCTCTGGATTTGTAATGCATTCAGATTTGAAATGAGAAATTGAGTGTTTGGTTTTTGAACCATTTGATACCAGAGCCAGCTTCCAGGAGGCCAGAAAACGAGAGAGTGAGGAATAGGTTAAAAAACAAAATGGTTGAAGAAATAGGATGTGTGAATTACATCCTACCAACCTTTTTTTGGAATCTGACCTCGCCATCGCGTCCGAAAGGTCTCAAAATGTGGGACACTTGTCAAGCTCTGCCATGAAACAGTCTCACACGCCCTCACACTCCTCACCAGAAGACCACGCGCTGTCAACGGAGAGCACACTCCGGCCACGCGCGGTTCTAAGGTTGAAGACGACCACATCATCATCCATGTCATCCGACACGTCAGCCAGTCTGTCCAGTCATCGACAGCTGGTCCACTCGCTGACTGCCATGTGTCACCTACCACCACGTCATTACCACAGTCAGTTGTACCATGTCATCGACAAGTCATCCGCCACGTCAGCCAGTTTTGCTTAGTCAACATCATCTCATCCAACAGCTAAGCCACGTGTCACTCTTGCCATGTCATCATAACGGTCAGCCAGCATTTTGTTAAAATTAAATTTTGTGTCCTAAATTCTGCTAAAATTACAGTTAGCCCCTAAAGTTGCTGAAATTAGACTTTGACCCCTAGATTCTGCCAAAATTACATTTCAGACCCCTAAACTTTCTGAAATTACATTTTGACCCCAGATTCTGCTAAAATTGCATTTCATACCCTTGAACTTTCTGAAATTACTTTTTGACCCCCAGATTCTACCAAAATTATACTATTGCCTCAAATTTCCTGTTTAACCCCTGACTTTTCCATAAACACAAATCATACCCCTACCCTTTCACCTTATACCTAATAACTGCGTACTTAAGTCACATCCTGTCAAAAACAAAATGCCTCCAAGACACAGAAATAGACACAGATTGAGATGGAGGAGATGAGATGCCGGATACAAGAACTGGAGGCCACTATAGCAGAACAACAGCCCTTGCTCGAAACTCGTAGAGAGCATTTAGAAGATGATTTGAATAGCCATAGTTCGTCATCCCCTGACTACCGCCATCATCCTCTACAACAACCATTCCGCCATAATGATATTAAGGTAAACATACCTGAATTCGAGGGAAGACTCCAGCTAGACAAACTCATCGATTGGCTACAAACTATTGAACGAGTTTTTGAGTATAAAGAGATTCTTGATGAGTAGAAAGTTAAAATTGTCGCCATCAAACTAAAGAAACATGCCTCATATGGTGGGAGAATCTCAAAAAAAGGTGTGAAAGAGAAGGAAAGGGCAAGATACGAATGTGGGACAAGATGCGACGCGAACTCCCACGTAAGTTTCTTCCTGAAAATTATTATCAAGATAATTTCCTTCAATTACATAATCTCCGCCAAAAGGCTATGTCTGTAGAGGAATATACCAGGGAATTTGAGAAACTTATGATGTAATGTGACATACAAGAAAGGGAGGAGCAAATAATAGTTCGTTATCTCGGAGGGTTAAATACGAACATCACCCATCCAATACAACTCCAGCAATACTGGACTTTAGACGACGTCATTCATTTAACCATCCGTATCAAAAGCAGTTGTCTAGAAGGCCTCCACACCAACCGTCTTCCTCAACCAGAATTCCTTTTTATGGGAGTAAGCCACCAATGCATCATCCTAGCTCTTCAAGCACGCCTCCAACAAAGGTTGCTAGGGAATTCAGCTCCAAAGCACCTAAGTCTTCAAATGCCAAGGGTTCGGTCATATCGCTTCTAACTGCACTAACCGTAAAGTTGTCACCATTATTGAAGGGGAAGCTTCTACAGTATTTAAAGAAGAAAGGGAGCCTATGCCTGAAACAGAGCCAATATTTGATAAGGAGCCAGTATTTAATAAGGAAGTTACTCCTGCTGATCATGGTGAATCACTTGTGATTAGGAGAAGCTGCATGCAGGAACTGTGAAAGAAAAGCCTTAGCTACGTCATAACATTTTTCATATTCGCTGCACTACTCAAGGTAAAGTTTGTGACGTCATTATTGACAACGGAAGCTATGAAAATGTAGTTTCCAACTATAAAGTAGAAAAGTTGCAACTACAGACTCACAACCATCCGTGCCCTTATAAGCTCCAAGGGCTTAACCAGGATAGTGAAGTAAGAGTTTCAAAATGATGTCTTATTACTTTTTCTATTGGTAAAAGGTATCATGATGAAGTTTGGTGTGATGTTGTTCCTATAGATACTTGTCATCTTCTTTTGGGGGGACCTTAGTAATATGATTGACGTGTTCTGTATGACAGTTATGCAAACACATATTCCTTCCAGAAGGATGGCGTGAAAATTTAGCTCACACCTTTGCCATCTGATAAACACAATAAAGGAAAAAATGAATCCAAGCCATTAGTATCTTTAGTCGAGAAGGTGACCAAAACAAAAAGTCAAGTCATGGGTTTTCTTCTATTACTCGAGGCAAATAACAGAGCTGCCATTCCATCTGAAATGTAGTCATTGTTAGATAAGTTTCCTAATGTGATTCTAAATGAAATTCAGCCGGGATTACCACCCATACGAGACATTCAATATGCTATGGATTTTATCCCAGGAGCAGTAATCCCTAACAGGCCAGCTTACAGAATGAGTCCTTAAGAACATGCTAAAGTTTAAAGCCAAATTGAAGAATTGCTGAAAAAGGGATAGATCCGTGAAAGTGTCAGCCCTTGTGCCGTATCTGTACTCCTAGTTCCCAAGGAAGATGGAAGCTGGAGAATGTGCATAGATTGTCATATAGTCAACAAGATCACAATTAAGTATCGGTTTCTGATACCCAGGTTTGATGACATGCTCGACCAGTTATATGGCTCTACTACTTTCTCTAAGATTGACCTTCGTAGTAGATACCATCAAATCAGAATTCATCCCGAAGATGAATGGAAGATCGCTTTCAAAACCAGAGATGGGTTATACGAATGGAATGTGATGCCATTTGGGTTGACAAATGCTCCTAGTACATTTATGCACCTGATGAACCAGGTCCTTCACCCTTTCATTGGCAAGTTTGTTGTTGTTTACTTTGACGACATTCTTATCTACAGTAAAAGCCTAACGGATCATTTGGAGCATTTACGACAAGTGTTGCAAGTTCTTCGTGAGCAGAAACTTTATGCTAATTTGAAGAAGTGTACTTTCTTGACAAAGGAATTCATTTTTCGGGGTTATATTATCACTGCAGAAGGTGTACGGATTGACCTAAGCAAAATTGAAGCCATTAACTGTTGGTCAATACCTCAATCTATCCAAGAAGTTAGAAGTTTCCATGGATTAGCTTCCTTCTATAGGCAGTTCATTCGAAACTTTAGTTCCATTGCAGCACCCCTCACGGATTGCATCAAGGGAGACAATTTCCAATAGACAGAGAAAGGTCAGAGAAGTTTTAAAGAACTGAAGAAACGATTGACAAAAACTCATGTGCTAGCCCTTCCTAATTTTGACCAAGTGTTTAAGGTCAGTTGTGACGCATCTAATACTGGAATTGGTGCCGTCCTGAGTCAAGAAGGCCATCCAATTGCTTTCTTCAGTGAGAAGCTTAATGATGCTAAGCTCAAATATTCTATCTATGATAAGGAATTTTATGCCATTGTTCGTGCTCTACAACTTGGAGTCATTATCTCCTAAATAAAGAGTTCATGCTCTTTTCTGATCATGAAGCCCTCAAGTATCTGAACTCTCAGCAAAAGATCAGTCATAAGCATACTCGTTGGAGTGAAATCTTACAGTCTTATCCGTTTCTGATTAAACATAAGGTTGGAATTTTAAACTCAGCAGCTGATGCTCTTAGCCGCTGTCATGCATTACTATCAACAATTCAAGCCAACGTTGTTGGGTTTGAATGCGCCAAGGAGTTGTACCAGGATGACCCGGATATTGGCGGAATGTGGGAGGCGACAGCAGGTCAACTTTTTCACCAATATTATAGACACAATGAGTTTTTATTCTGAGGCAAAACCCTATGCATTCCTCAGTGTTCCTTATGAGAGGCAATAATGTGGGAAGCTCATGATAGAGGTTTAGCTGATCATTTCGGTAGAGACAAAACAGTTGCTCTAGTCAAAGGGAATTTCTACTGGTCAAGACTTAAATGAGATATGAACAGGCACATACAAAGATGTAGAATATGTCATTTGGCCAAAGCCAAGGGTCAAAATACGAGATTATACATGCCTCTACCAGTCCCAGAAGCACCATGGGAAGATGTAAGCTTGGAGTTTGTGCTTGGATTACCACGAACTCAGAGGCAGAAAGATTCTATCATGGTGGTTGTGGATCGATTTTCAAAGATGACCCATTTTATTCCTTGTCAGAAGACTAATGATGTTGTGCAAGTTACTGAACTATACTTTAAAGACATTGTTCGTCTTCATGGCATTCCAAAGACTATCACGTCTGATCGTGATGTTAAATTTCTTAGCCACTTTTGGAGAACTCTCTAGAAAAAGATGGGTACCAAACTTCAATTTAGCAGTGCTGGTCACCCTCAAACGGATGAACAAACAGAAGCTATAAACAAGATTCTTGGCAATTTTCTACAAATCTTTATTGGAAAGAATTTGAAGCAGTGGGATCTTATCCTTGCTCAAGTTGAATTTGCTTATAACAATCCAAGCCACTGGAAAGTGTCCTTTTGATTGTTTATGGCACTCGACCTCTCAATCCATTCGACATGATTCCTTCATCTAGCTAGCAGTATTACAGTGCAGATGCAGACCAAAGGGCTAAAGAAATCAAGAAACTACATAAGCAGGTCCGAGATAGGATTCAAAAGCAAAATTTGAAAATCAAAGCACAAAGGGACAAGCATCGAAGGCATCAAATTTTTAATGTCGAAGATTTGGTTTGGATACATTTGAGGAAAGAACGTTTTCCTAAACAGTCAAACGCCAAATTGTCTCCTCGAGCTGATGGTCCATTCAAGATTGTGCAAAAAATTAACAATAACGCCTACAAAGTAGAATTGCTAGGTGCCTACGGTATTTCAGCCACTTTTAATGTTGCGGATCTATCTCCGTATGTTGATTATATTGTTGATTCTAACTCGAGGATGAGTCCTATCCAACCCTGGGAGATGAAACGGTGGCAAACACAAACAATGGAGTTGGTGTGGTGGAGTCGTTAGCTTTTTCTTTTTGACTAATTAAGTTGTTTTTGACTAATTAATTATATCTCTTTTTGCTGTAGCTTCATTATGATGTTTATTTTCATGATTATGTTTCCTTCCTAATTAGTATAAATTAGAGGGTCTCTGGCTTTGTATTGCATTCAGATTCGAAATGAGAAATTGAGTGTTTGGTTTCTGAACCAAGTATTATTTTACTGAATATATATTACATTTGCAGACTGAATAAATAAAGTTAGCGTCTACTTCCGCATTCAAATTTCCCAAAGTTATTCTGAATTTTCTAGTTAAAATAATTATTCTCATTCTTAAAAAGAGAGCAAATAATGAAAACCTGAGTTATTTTTGGAAGTTAGAAAGACAGATGATAAATAACAATGTTGTGATCCCAAGATAATTATATACTCAGTGACAAAGTAGCATTTCTAATTACAAATAATGTACAAGCATGGGACACTCATGGGGAAAAATTGAATTTGGGTGTCCCAGGTCGTCCTAATTCTAATGGTTGAAGATATTGAGAAGGGAAACTCTGGTTTTGATTAGTTTCCTTGAGAGGATCCCAGCTCCTGCTTCTAGATCATCAATGCACATCTCCAGATTTCCCATATAGACCTGAAAATTCTCAGTGCATGCAAGTTCGTGACTTGTGAGAGATTTCAAAGCTGCATCAACCATCTCTAATTCGTTTGACTTTGATTCTTCAGAACAAGCAACTCTTTTGGGTTGAATCAACTTGGAGATTGCTGACCATCTGTTTTGCTTTAACTGTCCCTTAGGATCAGAGATAAAGGACAACAAAGAACCTAAAGTACTCACAGTGGCTGCTTCAGCTTCTTGTAAGATACTTGGAATGTCATTTTCCCTGTTTGCAGAAAACTCATTTGTCATTCCTTCGAAATTTCTCAGGGCCTTTCGTAGTTCCTTCTTCATGTTCTTCCTTGAAGCCAAGTATTTTCCAGCCTTGATTACGAATCCAGTTTCTGTGCCTCTCCTCCTGCGAATGATTGAGTGAAGTTCAAGCATGCTTTCCTTTGATTGTAGCAGGCAATCTTTGGCAGTAGTACAGATATCCAAAAGTCTCAGAGATCTGTCAAGTAGTTCATCAACCCATTTTTCATTGCATTCCCTAGCAATGGCTTGTTGGTTGACTGACAGCTGGAGCAATTTATCAGTGCAGTCATACAAATCTTGCAAACCAGAGAGTTTCTGGCTTAGAGAAGAAGAAGAAGCAGCAGCAGCAGATTCAGAAGACTTCAATCTGTTAAGATGCTCCTCAAATTGTGATACAAGAGGGTGAGTTGCAGAAGGCCAGCTGTTAGAACGGATGTGAAGAGAGTGTTTTGTGTTTGACTCAAAGGCTGCCATATCTTCTCTTGAAACAAAAGGCTAGGAGATGATATGTGCAAATTTTCTGTTAGCTCTTTTGGGTTTCCATGATAGAGGGAGACAGGAAGAATATCTTTGTTTTCAGATGTCGCAAAATAAGCCTGCAATGATATGATCCAGCTGTGATTCTTTGAGCAGACATTGCATTGTTTGCTGAATGCTGTTCACACACCAAACTTCCCAACTAATTCATCAGTTTTTGAATTGGGAATCACAAGAATACAACAACATGGATACTTTGTGGGAAGAGATGCTTCTGTGAACTTGCATGCCTACATATCAATCAAGGGTCAAACAAATATGGATGCGATCTTTACACAGTTTTTCCAACTCAATGTCCATCAAGTTGGTAACAATGAATCAATAAAACGAGTTGAATATAAAAATAAATAGGAAATTGGCAATATTCCATGTTCTCCTCCAAGGAATCTCTATCAAAAATTCAAAATGACACGAGCGGGTCATTCAATATAATGGAGGAGGAATACAAAAATGTCAATACATTAATTCATAAAAAAAAAAAAAAAAAAACACTCGCAAAAAGCGTGTGAAATTAAGGAAAAGAACAAGGGCCACTATTGTTTATTTTTGAAGCTAGTACCAAATGAGAAATATACCCACACGACGGGGCGTTAATGTTACACAGATGGCATGCCAGCAAGGCTTCTATTTCGAGATATTTAGTTCTCTTTCCTCTCTGACTTGAAATTTCATATGGATGCTTTGATTCTTTTCACTTCATCCTTCATGTTTATTCTCTGTGTTTGTGGCAGGAATGAAACCATGCACAGAAAGTAAACCCAGATATTCACAGGTTAATCAATAAAATGACGAGTTTACCCTACTTTCTCGTTCCAATTTCACAAGGTGGCTTTGCATTTTAAAATGGCAAAAAGTTAACGAAAATGTGCAGGATTGGGACGAAGAAAGATGATCAAATCAATAATCAACAAGTCCCTAAAATGTAATGCCAAGAAAATATGCATTCAGTACACGACATTTAAGAATGAGACACTCCGGGGCAAAACTAAAAAGCGTCAACAGCTATCCTGAATATCTATCTTCGCCAGCTATCACACACAACCACCAAAAAAAGAAGTGAAACATACACATACAAATACATTTATGGGCGAAGATCAGGAAGTGACGATATGTTTCTTCACCATAGAAAAAAACCTCATTAAAGAATACCTGACTAAAAGAGCATCAAAGTTCTATCCTACCTAACTGCAGTGTCTACTAAAAAATCTCAATATAAAGACCATTACTCGGATGCAAGGTTAGGTGTCAGTATAAATGAGGAAAAACTGTCGACAAAGACGGAAATTGTACAAGAATGGATTTTACCTTCTTATAAAGTTAATATTATAAACAGAAAAATATAATAGCTAACCATAAAATTTCTGGGCCCATCTTGCAAACTTACCCTCAGACTAGAATCAAGTCACCAATATAACCATCGCTGCAGCCTTAAATATTAAATGACATAAAACCAGAAGTCACAAGTAAACGATATGTCACATTACACCACCTAAACTAGAACACAATTCGGGACAGAAGCTATGAAGCTACTAATCTGCTATTCAATGTTTAGCACCATTCTCAGCTGCATTCTCTTCCTTCCCAAGTAAGACCACAACTTTCTTTAAAATGGCTTCTGTTGGCTGGTGAGAGTTCTCCACTGCTTTCGAGATGGCCTGCCATTTCTCACCATGTTTTGGTTCAGCAGCAACACACCTTGTCAATACTTCCTTCTGGTTATCCTCAGTTCCATGTTGAAGTTCAAATTTATAGTACAAAGCCCAGAAATCTCCAATATCAGGTGCTAGAGTCACTGCCCTGTTTAGCCAAGTTCTAGCTTTGTCCACCTTCCTGTCATGCCAGAATAACTTTGCCACAGCAGCAATGACATGAGGATCATGATCACATTTCTTGAGGGCATCCATACTCTTACTTTTACGCTGCGGGCGAGGAACCATCTCAATTGACATTGCCCACAAAATACCACTGTTTGGACACTCTTGCAGTGCTTTTGCCATCAAAATATCAGCTTCCTTCTTATTCCCATGCTTCAATTCTGCTCTAACGGCAGCCAGCCAGAGTTCAGGGTTCTGAGGATTTTTCTTCCGAGACATGGTTAGAATTGCACGAGCTTTACTCAGTCCATTCATCTCCTCTTCAAGTTTTGCAAGAGAGAGCCATAAAGGAATAAAATTAGGACAGTTTTTCAGTCCAGACTCGTAAACTTTCTTAGCTTCCTTCAAGTGTTCAAGTTGTTCCCCATGCTTCTCATGCTGTTTAGAATCCTGGGCAAGTCGTTCCTCAAGCTGACCAAGCATCAGCCACAACTTGAAGAATGAAGGGAAAAGCTTCAGCCCTTCATCTAACAACCTTCTTTCCTCATCAATATTTCCCAGTTCTCTCTCAACAATTGCGGATTTCATCCATACTCTTTCTGTACCTCCTCTCTCACGAGCTTTGGCCAACAGCATTCTAGCTCTCTCAGGTTCATGGTTTTCGAATTCCAGCTTGAAAGCAGCTAACCATATTTCCTCAGAATTGGGAATGGCAGCATAAGCTTCTTGGAGGATTGCACGAGCTGCAGGCACATCCCCAGCAAGCCATTTCTCTTTCGCACCCATAAGCCAAAGAACTTCAGCCTGTGGTCTGTATGTAACTGCTTTACGAAGTAAAGCATCAAGGGATTCCCTAGTTCCATGACTTTTTTCAAGCTGTGCTGCTTTGAGCCATATGCTCTTCTTAGTTAAGAAGACCGTAAGGGCATGAGCATATATAGCTCTTGCTGTCTCGATAGAACCTCTCTTCTTGCACTCTTCAGCATCAGCAACCCAAGTCCTCTTCCGATCTTCTTCTTCCACTCCAATTGCAATTGTATTTTGAATAATAGCCTGGCAAGTCGCAACAGATCCTGCACGCTCTGCAGCCTCAGCTTCCTTCATCCAAGCTTCTCTATCAATAGTCAGACCTTCTCGTTGCAAAGCCCTTATACCTCTTTCAATAATTTTACCAACCATTTTAGTATTGCCATTAGCTTCTTCTAACTTTGCAGCAGTTATCCATATGGCGGGCTCCTTTGGTAACCTCTCTCTCGCCCTATTAAGAACCTTCCTAGCATTATCATAAGTTTCCAACCTTGCAAGCGCTAGCCACAATTCAACATGCAATGGACAACATTCTACAGCTCTGTGAAGCAAGAGCCTTGCATCTTCTTCATTAGCAAGCTCCACAACTGCCTTCCACAGCCTAACAGAATCAGGAATGTGCTCTAACCCCTTCCTCAATACCCTACTCCTGTTCACATCATCATGTTCCAACTTTGAAGCTTGCATCCACAGCTTCACAGAATTAGGGATCGATTTCACACCCCTAGCAATAACAGCCTTGGCATCTTCTGGATTTGCCAACCTACAAGCCTCCAACCACACATCTTCATTCTTGGGACACTCCTCACAACCTCTTTGAATCAACTGCCTTGCTGCCTGAATCTTGCCAGCCACTTCTTCCAACCTTGCAGCAGCAATCCAACCAGGAGGGTGTTTAGGATTTGTCTGTGTAACACTCTTAAGTAGCAACCTAGCCTTCTTAATATCTGAAATCTCTGCATCACTTGTTATTTTCATACTCTTAAGATCAGTCAGATATCCCTTCGGATCTACAACCGTCAAACCTGAAACTGAATCTGAGAGTCTATCCAACTTCAGAGACAACACAGTACCTCTACCCTCACCAACTGCAGTTAAATCTGTAACTGGAGTTTGTGCCCATGGAGTCTCTGTACCACCAGGCCCAGCCGCCCTACTCTTGGGGTCCAATGCAGTAACATGTTCCTGCTCCTGTCTTGCCTTCTCAAGAAGTGTATCAGGCACCGGGACGAAACTCTCGAATTTCTTCTTCTTATTCCTCAAAGAATAATCCCCAATCTCCGGTATACTATCCCACTCTTGAGCCGACATAGTATGCAATTTACGTTTCAAATCCGCAAACTGCTCAGTAATCTTGGGGTTGGATGCCCTATACTTCTCAATCTCCTGCTTCAACCTTGCTTCTCTCCTATCCTTCCTCCTTGAATCCATTCTCTTGTCAATAGCTTCCCACACAGCATCTGCCTCCTTATCATCCTCATCGTACTCGGCAGAAGCAAACAACCCCACGTCATTCCCTTCAAACTCATCAAACTTCTGATTCTCATCGTATCCTTTATCATCCCCTTCATCATCTTCCTCGTCTTCACCTCCCTTCCCTCCTCCCCTGCCAGC
Organism: Inga laurina; assembly: GCA_963855925.1. Taxonomy (NCBI): domain Eukaryota; kingdom Viridiplantae; phylum Streptophyta; class Magnoliopsida; order Fabales; family Fabaceae; genus Inga; species Inga laurina. Next base: position 59,156,286 of record OY979702.1, on the reverse strand, counting down.
AGCAGGGGCAGCACCGCCAATGGCAGTCGCCCACCTATCGGGCAGGTCAGGAGCCGCACGAGCAGGCCCTATATCAGAACGGGTGGTGAAACCAGTGGCCCCACGTCCAAGACCAGCAACATAATTGGGGGGAGGCTTAGAGTTAAGGAAATCGAATCGAGGTTTGGGAACAGCAGGTGGCTGAGTGCCACCAAAGAAGGGAACGTGGAGAGTTAAAGTAGAGTAAGGTCGAATTCCGAGATCGGAGATAAGAACGGAATCATTATCGCCGAGCAATCGGAGACTCTGTGAAAGGAATAAACGTTGATGAGATATGGGTATGTCGGAAATTTGCTGGATAGAGAGCTTTAGCGCATGGAGGGACGTCGTCTTCGGATCAACATCTAGGGCTAGAGTTTTGTGGTTAGGCGGCACAACGAAGACCATGGTACTATCTCCCTCCGAATGAAAAGGAAAGACTTACACTCACTCTCACTCTGAGAAACTTAAACAAAAAGAAGCAGACGTAGTTTTCGAAGATGAAGAAGAGAATAACGAAACCACCGCCAAAACGGAGAATATCAATCAGGATTACCTGAGTATTCGTCGGCCGACCGCCCTTTATTCAATCGTATTGATATTCTGATACGCCGACTTGGTGGGAAGACGGAGGCCCACTTGTTTTTTTTTAATCACAACGGGGCTAAATGCCCAGCCCAAACTTAAAACAAAATACCCCTGGGAGGCCCACTGTTTTGTTTGGGCAAACCGTACGGACTTATATCCAATCTTGCACCCCAAAAACCAAAATAAAATTAAGTTAAAAAGACAATGATGTATCTACTCTATTTTTTTGAAAAATAAAAGAGTTAATAGTCACCAAAGCTCCGGTTTATATGTATATGTGACTTCAATATGATGTTCAATTATGTTTATTTACGATGGGAAGGTAGTGTTCATAATAAGAAAGTTTTGTTAGATGCAATTATTAATCCTAAAACAAATATCCCATAGCCTACTAAAAGTACAAGTTAAAATAAAACCCTTCTTATACGTCATACGTGCTTTCTCAAATCAATGTTTTGCAATTATTGTAGGATCATTTTATTTTATAGACTCTGATAGTTTGCTTTTGCAATATAAAGGAGAAAGATATCATGCACAAGGATATCAAGGTTTGCCAAGTTAGAAATGCTGAAGAGTTTTCTTTTTCCGACCTAAAGAGCTTTTTAATTATAGGCATTCTTTATTAGGAATGACAATTGAAGATTGTTTTAGAGTTTTGAAAGCTCGACTTCCAATTCAAAAATTAATTCCATTACATAGGCCTTCAAACAAGTGCATGCACAAGAATTCCAAGGGAGAGATCGCCAAGTTAGAAATGCTAAAGAAATTTTTAATTTTTTTTTACCTAAAAAGCTTTTTAATTATAGGCATTCCTCATTAGGAATGACAATTAAGTATGGTTTCAGAGTTTTGAAAGCTCAATTTCTAATTATAAAATTAATTCCATCATATAGGCCTTCAAGCCAACATGATTTGTTTTTTAAAGAATGGGAGAATATGGATCCCACGCAAGTGGATGATTTAACTTTAAACATAAACTTAGACGGAAAAAGTTTGATGGGAAATAGGAATGTAGAAAGTACCAAGTTATAATTTAAATAATTTATCTAGACTATATGATCAAAGCGTAATAGCGATGTTAGCACTTCATGATCAAATTTTTGCTAAAATGTGGCTGCATCATTGCAATTTGGACAATTTGTCTAGACTATCTGATCAAAGTGTAATAGAGATGTCAGCACTTCGTGATCAAATTTCTGCTAGAATGTGATTGCATCATTGCAATTTTACCTATTAGATTAGATGTCATTTGATATAATTAGATATTATTTTTGAGATTTTGTTTAAAATAATATCCTTTAAATGTTAACCATCTTATTTTTGTTAATAGTGAATCATTTTTGTGTTATTTATTTGTCATTGTATTTGACTTTTTTTGTTAAACTAGATTATTGATACTATAAGATATTAAGTAATTTTTTTAAAAAATCAATATCAATTATATAAAATAAATTAATCAAATAATTCTTTTATTTTATGTAAGTTAATGTTAAGAAAAATTATTTTAAATAAATTTCCTTTTTTACTTTCAAATGTAATTTTTTTAAAAAAAATTATCTAAACAAATTTTTTACATTTTTTAAAACTTTTTTTAAGAAATAACTAACTCAATGATTTTTTTTAAACTTATTTTTAAAAAAAAAAATTATAAAGCTTTCTTTTAAAAAAATAGAAAATAGAAAGAAACAAGCCCAAATTTTCTACAGGTGCAGTAAAATTTCCCAAAAATAAATTGCCTCAAAAGAAATAAATACAAATCAATCATTCAGGTTAATAGAATCAAATATCTAAAATGAATGGGCGATAGCTTTTTTTTTTATTGCTCCCGATTATATAAATAAGTTTACAACTTTTAATTATTCTAACAATTTTAATCAATAAATAACTGTATAGTAAAGCTGTCATGTATTGAGACGAAATCAAGACATGCACAAATTTCAGCAAATGCAGCGCAACTCAAATTTTGAATATATATATATATATATTTATATATATATATATATAACTTCACTATAGGGTTATGAAAGATACAATGCATCACTAGATGAGGTAAAATTGTTCAATGACATGAAATAAGATGCACAAGAAATACCAAATTTTAGAAAAATGCATGAATCTCTCAAATCAGTACTATCATCTTAAAAGACAAGCAAACAACTCAAAAGGTATGAGACTTAATGCCTATTTGGATTAACGGTGGAGAAGGAGTTTTTTTTTTTTTTTTTTTTTTTTTTTTGCAGATGAGCTTTTAAAAAAGTCATATAGAAAAAAAAAAATTAGATTGTAGATGTGATTTGTGTTTGGATTGGCGGTGGCAGAAGTGATTTTTTTTTTTATCTCCATCTGAGTAAAAGTAGCTTTGATCTCCATATGATAAAAGCTCCATTTTCTGCAGAAGCCCAGCTATCACCAACGCTCTCCCAAACACACTAAATAAGCTTTTAGGATTTTTAACCTACAAATGGATTTTTTTAACCTCCAAACGGATTCTCAAACAGACTCTTACTAACATTATTCAATATATGCCCTGCAAGTATATGACAATCTCATCCAAGCTACTGTCTTGCTATTTTTTTATACTGATTTTTGTGCATTGTTGTGCACGCACGCGCTGCACCATCATTATTTTCACAACTATATCTCCGTTCATAAATCACTAATATATGTAATCAATATCTGCACAGTAGTATTGGACTTTTAATTAGTGCTGTGAGAACTGCTTCTCCTCCTCTTGACATAAGCTCTGAAGAATGTCAGCTTCAAGTTTTTTAAGTGGCTATGTCACTGACCTGTGTTAAGATTGGGGGACAAAGCAACTCTCAGAAGGATTCCACCTTTGACACATGCCATATTTCAAAAACCGCATGATCCAAAACCCAAAATTTGTTGGTGGAAATTGTTCTTTACAGAGTAAAAGTAAAACGGGCCAAGGAGAAAGTTGTATATAATGTCTTTAAGACATAGGTAATATTATTTTAGATTTAATTTGTCTCCACCTATTCTTAATATTTAGGTGCAAATTGGTTGATGATGGATTTCTTACAAGATATAATAAAAATCTTTGAGTATGGATTGCACTCCTAAAATTCAAGTCAAGACAATAATGGATTTTATTATCTCTAGTGCACTCAAAAATACTCACAAAGCAACGAGTTTTAATGTTCTTACGTTGAATTGAGTGATTATGAGAAGTATTTATAGACAATGAAAATGAAATGGTGCCTTAAAATGGTGTCTTTTGAAGTAATATATCTCTTCGATTAAAATTCATAATCATTTGTTGTTTTGGAAATCAACATAACTTCAATGACCAATAATTATATAAACTAACTGTTTTATGAGGAATGACATCCTTTTAGCATGTGGGGTTTCCTTAAAATAACACAACATTTCACCAAATAGTGGTTATTTTATATTTGTTATGACTTTTCATAAGTGTCTTCAGGAACTAAAGAGACACGACCTTAATAACTTTTTTGCTATATTTGAATGGAAGAAAAAATAAGAGGAAAAAAGAAGGGACGTAAAGAAATACTTTCAAAAGTAATCAAAAAATTTACTATTTTTGAAAGTTTTTCCTCCCAATATTCTTTCTTCCTCAATTCTTTTTTTTTCATCCAAACTAAATGTTAGTATTGTAACTTCCTACATAATCATTCATATAAATTTTTTAATTTACAAAGACGTGATTCTTCAAAAACACATACTTTCATTTTGAAAATATTACAATAGAACTTATTGAAGTATTGTAAAATAAAAAAGACGTTAAGCACTGGAACTCAGGAGTTAAACCAATGTTTTAAAAACCGGATCGGATGTTGAGCCGGAGAAGTTAGTGGGTCATGGTTCAACCGGTTGGATCGGTCAGACCGTCCGGTCGAACCGTTGGCATAATAATTAAATAAAAATAATAATACTCAAATCTTAAATATAAGACTTATTTGATTTTTGTTAAAGATATTAAGAAAGCTAATTAAATTACTTTAAAGTATTTATATTTATCGTTTTTTCTCCAAACTATTTTGCCTAACTTATAAATTGATAAATAATATAATAATACACTTTATATTATTTGATTAAATAACTTATTTAATTTCCTTAATTTCTCAAAAACAATTAAGTGGGTTTTATATTTGAGACCAAAAGTAGTATTATATAAATATTAAATATATAAAATAATATAAGTATAAAAATTATTTATCAAAAATTAAATAATTTTAAATAATCTTGTTTAATGGGGAGTTAATTATCTTATTAATAATACACTTATGTCACCTATAATTAAAAATAATGAATGAATTTTTAATCTACTTATTAAAAATAATTTAAATAATATAAAATGTTGTTTTGCAAAAGTATATTCTTTTTTAAAATATGATTTATTATTTTTAAAAGAAAAATGAGCAAAAGTAAATTCACGTGATAAGCTCTGACAGGTTTGGGAACTTGAAACTACACTCTTTTGTACAATGGTTATTATAAGTTAAAGCAATGAATTTTATATTCTATTGGACAATCAAATGTTTCTTCCATCTAAACTTCTCTCTTCACCTGTCGTCTTTCTTCATCTCTAGTTTTTGCAGTTCGGCGTCTCTGTTTCTATTCTTTATTTCTGGCTTAAAAATCAAAACACAACTCCTATGTGTCTTTCTTATGGGAGCTCAGGTTGGATATCATCTTATTACTATTGTTTGGTTGCTTGCTTCTGTTTATATTTTTCTCCGCTTTAATTTTTTTGGTCCGATCTGAGCCTCTTCTTCTTCTTCTTTTCACTGGGTTGTTTATGAGCTTTTAGGCCGTCCGGTTGTTGAATATCCGGAACGGGTTCCGGCCTAAAGCCGGGTTCCGGCCTAAAAGCGGCCAAATCACGGATCAAAACGGCCTAACTCTCAGAACGGATCTCACCCAAAGCACGAACCGTTCCCACCTCCGGCCAACGGTTTGACCGGCCGGACCGTCCGGTCCGATCCGGTTTTTTAAACATTGAGTTAAACGCTCACCTTCAATTGTATGACGTGGACATTGAGTTTATCAGAAAATCTCGCATTAAATGCAAGGCACATGTCCACACGTGCAGTACACGAGTCTCATTCAAGGTACTGAAAACCGGACCGGATATTGAATCGGTCGAGGTATTGGGTTAAGGGTCAGTGGTTTAGACCGGGGTCAACTCGGGGGTCAAACCGGGGTAGACCGGAGTCAATTAAAAAAAAAATATATATATATATATATAATTTAAATATTTATACATACCACTCAAAAAATTACATGAAAGTTTTTTTCAACAAATAATCTAATATAACCTCTTGAACATAATATCCATAAAATTATTATTAAATAAGGATTTTTTTTTGCACCAGACAATCGTTTTAAAATCAGTTACAGATTAACAATATTTAGGAAATTAATATTTTCACCTTTCATTATCCCCATGGCCCCACCCCACCCCTTCCCTCCACTTTTTTGTTTTTTCCCGTGACCCCTCACCTTACCTCCCTCTCTCTATATTTCTTTGGTTTTCCTTTGGTCAACACCAACTCTCTGCTTCTTCTCAGTTATCACATGGCTTCCATTTCCCAAGGTCTCGTTCTCACTTCTCACCACCGCCATGCTTGTCTCCAGCACTGGTATCTATCTTTGCTTCCTCTGGCAGAAAACTTTCCCTCTTCCCCATCATTCAAGTTCAAATTCAAATTCTAAGAAAGCCCTCTCATCTTGCTTATACTCAGATCAGTATGTTTTACTTTTCTTCCCCTATTTTTTCTTTTTTCGTTTTCCTTTCTGATTGATGCTTCTTCGAGAAAGTTTCGTTCTTTGTTCATTTTTTTTATGTGGGTTTTATGTCTGCAACTGCTCGATACTCTTTCTTCTTGATTTCGGCTTCGCTTTCTTCTTCCTTCACATTATCTGCGAATTTCAGCGTCTTCTTCTTCTTGCTTCCCCTTTTCTTTTCCTTTGCAAAAAACCTCATAAATAAGAGAAATGCCTGAGAATCGAATTGTTTTTTTACGAAAAAGTTAAAAAAAAAAAGAGGCAACCCGTGACTAGGCCGGGTTATCCCGATTCAGTCCGGTTCACACCCGGTTCAATCCGATTCACACCGGACGACCGGTTCAGTTGACCCCGATTTTTCCCCCTCAACCGGACCGGACTGGTGACCGGTTCACCAGTTTCCGGTCTGAACCGGCCGGTCCGGTCCGGTTTTCAATACACTCTCATTAAATGTCAGATGAACCAACTGTTAGGAAAGGACAACTTTCATCTGCATACTGAATAGTGGATCAGAGAGATGTCAAAATCACTCGTGGACTGAATAAAATAAAAATAGTAGATTATTTATGGTATGTGTGGCTCTGAACTTTTGAAAACTAAAGGCTCTGAGTTGTAGTGTTCCTGTGAAAGAGACAACTGCCTAAGCATATGTGAAAGCCAAGTTTGGATCTGAATCAAAATCAGTTAGGACTTATTTGATACGTGCAAGTAAGAGATTCTTCTTGTCTCCCCAACGCACAGTATATATTGAACTCCTTCCATGGAAAGAAAGGCAGATCTGTGGATTCAAATTCAATTCTACCTTCAATCTCAAAAGTTTTCTCTTCTTTTTTCTCTTCACTTGTGAAAAAATGGCAGCTTCTGATAACCATACCAGATCAAACAGCTTACCCTCTAAACCACACCCTCTCATTTTACAATGCAATGAACACTTGAGCAGATTAGAGGCTTCTATTGCTATAACTTCTTCTTCATCTTCCTCATTCAGCCACAAACTAAATGATCTTCAGGATTTGCATGAAACTGTTGAAAATTTAGTTCAACTTTCAAATACTAAAGAAGTTCTAGTCCAAGAGAGTCAAGAAAATTGGGTGGAGAAGCTCTTGGATGGATCTCTCAGGCTCCTGGACGCGTGCACGGCAGCGAAGGATTCGCTATTGCATATAAAGGAGTGTGCAAGGGAAGTTCAATCAATCATGAGAAGAAAAAGAGGAGGTGAAATGGAGGTCACAGTGGAGGTCAGAAAATATTTGACCTCTAGGAAGGTAGTCAAAAAGGCAATCTCAAAGGCCTTGGGAAATATGAAGAGTGCTTCAAATAAGTTCAAGTTGTCTCCTTCTCACAAGGGTCATCATCAAAATCTAGAATTGGTGAGCCTATTTAAAGATGTGGAGATAGTCAGTCTTCAGATCTTGGAGTCGCTGTTGAGTTTTATCTCTGCTTCAGCACAATCAAAGGCAAGTAATTGGTCCTTGGTTTCCAATCTAATTCAGAACAGAAGGATTTTTTGTACACAAGAAGGAGATGAGAATGAATTTGCCAAAGTAGATTCTGCATTGCAGGCTTTTGTTTTTCACACAACAAGCAAGTCAGAGAATACTGAGGAATTGCAGAATCAGTTGAAAAATTTGGAGTTGGTGATTCAAGACTTTGTGGAAGGACTTGAAACCCTTTTTAGGAGGTTTATCAAAACTAGAGTTGTCCTCCTTAACATTGTTAATCACTAGTTGTGCAAATTTGTCATGTAAAGCTTTGTAATTATCTTTTCACTTGCACTTGTACATGCAAAAACACTAGAGTTATTATCTTTTTATAAAATACGCTTGTCGAATCTTTATGAACATAAATACAATACTCTTACTCAACATTTTAATTTGCTGTTATGTAGTTTTTGTTCTCTGAATATTTGTTGATGATTACCTGTCTTTCTAAACATTTATCTGTGTTATCTCATTGAGTTTGTCAATCTGATGATAGTGAAGGTTGTAGACTTTGTCAATAAATATAATTTTACTATCTCCATCTCAATGAATGACAATCCTATTTTATGATTTAACTATAAAATAATGGATGTGTCACACCTAACTAGTAGATAGAAAGATAAATAGGAAACACAGGAAAAAAAGAGAGAGAAAATATTAATCTTTCAAAAAAACAACTTCAAAATCAATTTACAAAGATATAACAGAAATTGCTTTTTTTTTTTTTTTTTGAATAGTATTGAATCAAATAGGTGTACAACTAAAAAATAACAACGTAACCTCCTTCATCAATTCCCGCCTCTAGGACAAAAGGTGGAGGTTGACCTAGGATGCAAAAATTATCTACGTAGATAATCATTGTATTGAAGGTCTTCTCTGTACCTATGAATTATTGTTACATGACAATCCCTATGAATAAATCTCCTAGTCTCATCAATAATATCACTAAAAGGATTATCATAAATACATCCCCTCAAAATCATATTAATAGCTTCTATGCAATTCGAGTAAATAGCCACACTTCTGTATCCTTTACTCCAACATAGATGCAAGACATTTAGGATCCCCAACACTTCTGTAAATTACACTTTTTAAAAGAAGTTAAAATTTGCAGAATGATTTTCCAAAAAGAGAAAAAAAAAAGTACGGTAAGAAAATCTAATATGAGTTTGATGTGATAAAATATTAAATACATGGATCAGAATTATTTTACTTACCCCAAATCAGATACAGTCAGAGAGAGGTATGATTGTATACTTTTAGCTATAAGGTTCTAAGAAGGTTTAACAAATATTAATCCAGTTCCAAATAATGTCAGAAATATTAATACTGTCCCTTAAAAAGGAACACTAGAGCTCATAATTTGTCTTTTTTCCCCTTCACACTTGCAATAAATCTTATCTGTGTTCTATTTATATTTCATGCCTTTCTCAATTTAATCTACAAATAAAAGTGCCCCTTGCAGATTGAAAATCCATATATCTTCATATGATGATCTGCTCCACGCGTTGCCAAATAATCTTTAGCATTATTGTTAGATCTGTTTACAAAACCCTGTGAAGTTGATCCACTGTTAAATATAAACTACGAATTAGTTTCCTATTGACTTACAAAGAAAGGCAACAAACTGCACATTGTTCAAAGCAATTGTAGCATATTATATTTGTACCAATTACTCATGCATGTGTTGGCAATAAAAGCTTATGTGGATGCTTTGATTCCATTTGATTTGAATTGAATGATTGAATCCCATGTGTTTCTGGTAAGCCATGTTTATAAGGCAAAACTAGATAGTATATTTACAGGTTGACCAAGAAAATTAACTTGCAGTTATTCCGTTTTCCATTAACAGGGAACAAAAAGGGAGAACTAATATTTGCAAGAAGAAGAAAGATGATCAAAAAGCAATAAAGTGGTACCAAGAAATAACATATCCTCAGTAAAAGAACAGTATTATTAATCACATTCATGTACAAGTATGAGACTCTCATGGGGTAAAATTGAATTTTGAGTGTCCAAGGTTATCCTAAATATTTTGTACAACTAGTTGTTGAAGATGTTGAGAAGGGAAACTCTGGTTCTGATAAGTTTCCTTGAAAGGCATTCAACTCCTGTTTCTAAATCTTGAATGCACATCTCCAAATTTTCCAAGTCACCTTGAAGATTGACTGTGGATGCATGCTTTTGACTGATGAGAGACTTCAAAGCTGCATCTACCTTCTCAAATTCACTTGTGCCTATTTCTTGTGAGTCACAAGCTACTCTTTTTGGCTGCATCAACTTGGAGATTGCAGACCATCTGCTTTGTTTTGATTGCCCCTTTTGATTGGAGATCAAGCACAATAAAGATTCAACTGTGCTCACTGTGACAGCTTCTGCTTCTTTCATCATGCTAAGCATGTCATTTTCTTTTACTATGAGCTCATTTCTTATTCCTTTTATATTTCCTACGGCCTTTCGAATTGCTTTGTTCACATTCTTCCTGGAAGCCAAATAATTTGCAGCCCCAACTGTGAATGCAGCTTCAGTTCCTCTTCTTCTAATGGCTGACTGAACTTCATACAAGGACTCTTTTGATTGGACAAGACAATCTTTAGCAGTACTGCAGATATCCAAGAGCCTTAGAGACCCATCTAGCAGTTCATCAACGCACTTTTGGCTACAATCTTGTGCTAAGACTTGTTGGGTGGTTGACAATTGAAGCAAATTGTCAGAAGAGTCCTGTAAATCCTGGAGGCCACAGAGTTGGTGGCTTAAAGAGGATGAAGAAGAGACAGATTCAGAAGACTTCAATCTATTGAGGTGCTCCTCAAATTGTGATACAAGGGGGTGAGGTGCCGTGGGAAAGCTATTAGAGCGCATATGCAGAGAGATCTTTGGGTTTGATTCAATGGCTGCCATTTTATTTTCTTAGAAAATAGAAATCTTGGAGATGAAAAATGAATTTCTTAGCTTGTGAGTTTCAGCTGTGTGCATCTTGTTCTTATGTAGCCAAAGAATAGAGAGACAAGAAGAATATTTTTTTCTCCACATGTGAGCATGAAATAATATCATAATAAAATGATTCTTTGTGCTTCTCTCACAGCGAACTGAACAACTCATTCATCAGTCTTTAGGTCGGGAATCACACAAATCCATGTGCGCTTTAGATTCAAATTCATTGGCAGTCCTCCATCTCAACTAAAACTCTGTGTTCCAATAAGGCATGCCATTGGAATGAGCATCATATATGGATCTTGTGTCTGTGGGAGGGGTTGTTTCTGTCATTAAGTAATACAGTATATATTCAACGAACTTGAATGAGTTGCAGTCCCAACAGGCAACAACTATGGCTTAAAAAATAAAAGGAATCTCTTCATCTTCAGAGATAAAGGGTCATATATGCTTGGCGATGTTTATGCAGTTTTCCCACTTCAATGTCGTTTAATTAAAATAGATGGTCATGAACAAGACCCTGGCACTGATGTATTTGTAGTACTAGGATGGGACATAGTCATTATAATAATATGATAAAGAAATAGAAAAGCAGAAATCATAAAAGTGTATATTACTGAAAATGGACGTGTCCCAGAGTTATTTATTATGTTGCTAGTAAGAAGAGGAACAGATTACACAGGCCAACGCGCCCATCCATCCATTCATCTTCTAGGTCCAACCAAAACAAAATAATAATAATAATAATAATTGACGAAAACATCGAACTTCATGTTAAGAATGCTATGAGATGGAAGAGAGATTTAGAGAAGAAAGCAAGGTGCTTTTGCTTTTTGTTCAGATTTTGAGATACTTCGTCCTTCAAGAGCTACTCCCCCGTTCTTTAATATAAAAGATATTTAACTAATTTGATTAGATTAAGGAAATTAGTTAATATGTATGTATTTTCTAAAACATCTTAGTAATCTCCCTTAAGTCCCTCATTCCCTCTCTCCTCCTTGATTATGGTTGAAAAATCATTAATAGGGATAAATTAGGAAAACGTTAATGAATATGAAAACTATGTCTTATATTTAGGGTCAAGATCAACTCGTCAAATATGTCTTATATTAAGGACCGGAAGAGTATATTGCTATCTATATTTTGGCTTCTAATCATCCACTTGTTGATTTAAGTTCAGAGGGTTTTCAATACCTGGCTCTTTTGTGAATATGCCATTCCACATAGTTCATGACTCCCATTGCATTCGTTGAACATGGGGAGTGATCTCAGTCTGAAAACATGGTTATTGGGTGAGTCTCAGATGCTGGTGCTGTTACCAGTGGTGACTGTGTAGAACCTTCCATGGGACCAGCTTGTGAGTCCAAAGAACCAAGCCCTCATAAAGATTAGTTCAGGTACAATTCTGAAACTGAATCATATGGTGAAGATGTTAGGATCGGCAGGCACAGCAGAAGAATTTTAAAAATTTTACCGATTCTAATTGAGGATCTATCAACGGCGTTTAAATCAGGTTAGAAAGAACTCGTACCTTTTTTAACTTAGGGTTTTCACGATCTCTAGGAGCCAACACGTTAGGTCCGCTCTCTCTACCGGTGTCCACACGAATGCTCTCCAACCGAGACTACGTGCTAGCGCCTCCAATGTTTTTAGGGTTTCCCTTGCGGCTCTGAATTCTCATGCGCGTATGCATATATCTGCTCTATCAAGTTTATAACTTATTATGGCTATATTCAAATTTCAAAATTAATCATCATTAATTTTGAAATTAATCAACAATTAATTATCTTGATGAGCTAATTAAATAAATTCAGTTAAAATTAAATTTGTCCAACAGTTTTAATTTAACCTATTTATTTAATCCAAATAAAGAGCCATTAGATTTAATTTATCTTCATAAATTGCCATTAGATTTAATTTATCTTCATAAATCAAATTTGAGATACTATATCTCTATCATGTTAGTTATTAAATTTAATATATCTTAATAAATTAAATCTAAAACTAACACAATATAATAATATCGTATAATATATATACATATATATACATATATATACATATATATAATATATATAAGATATATATTTCAAAAATATATATCTATATAATATTATTAACAAATTTTATATTTTATATAAAAATATAAAATTCGTCCACCTTAAATTAAACATTATCTTGTGTTGGGCCATTCTTGTGTGCAACCCTGTAGGCCCATATGAAGTTGACAGTGGGCCAATAACTGTACTAACCTAAAAGTCGCAAGCGGCCTCTAGCAAGACATTACGACTACCCAATTCATATGAGGATCGTTATCACGATGCAACCTGTCATACAACCACGTCATGTCCCTTTTGTCAGACGATACATCGATCAAAGATAAGGCATGAATAATGTCATCATCTTGTTCCTGACCATTACTTTCTCGATTCCTAAGTAGCCTGGCAATAGAAATGGAAACTCCTTTCCATGTAGTATGGTCATACATTTCTTAGACTTACTCATCGAGGGGCCCAATAATGTCTCTCTACTAATGTGAGGGACAAATTCCATCTTGATCATTCATATTCCTCTGCATGAAAAACCACCAAGCCCGATCATAGCCTTTATCATTACTCGGTCAAAAGTGACTTTTGACTAGTTCAAAGCTTAACAACTCTCATATAGGAATCCATGATGACCTCAGGGTTAAGGGAATTGTGACGTGGTTATACAAGAGAAAAACTTATGACTTTATCTATGTAGCTTTCTCATAGTGGGTCGGTCCAGCACCTTGTACTCTTACAAGTGCCTAAAACTTTGATTCGTATCTCCATATCTTATCAAAGTCATATTGGTCTTGTTTCATCTCTACTCCCGCATAGATGACCGACCATGGACATTTTAGGACAATCTTCATGAATTATCAAAGGATACAATTATCACAGTTACCATGCAAATAATATAATAACATAATGGAGAAATTTCATTAAAATAATATGTTCAAAATACAACGATTGGCCCTTAGGGCACAATTTCCAACAGAAGAAAGATCGTGCGGCCAATGAGAAGTGAAGGAATTAAGGCAATTTATAAGAGAATGGGATGCAAGTTGACACGAAGATAAATGCCCAATTCCTCCATGTGTCTTGAGGATTGCATATAAGAGAAGGCTATTCTGAAATATTGTGAGCAGAAGGTTATTTGATGAGTGCACAAAAATTTCTGAGCTAATCATGTTCCCATCTAAGCCTCCCATGCCCTTCCTAACAAGTAGCACCCACTGGGGGTCTCAAACCCACGACCACAAGGTTAAGTTAATAATTTTGGTGTCCACTACGCCCCGTGGGGCAGATTGGCATATTCTATGGTGGTTGCCTAACCATTGAGTTATTGACTTGCTTGTGTGATGGAGACAAATAGGATTGTTTGTTAAATGGTTAGAGGGTGTATATGATAGAAGCTTTGGTGGCTAGAGATAATGTGGATGCTATAGATATAGAGGCATCAAGTTTGCAACATTAAAGGCTTAATCATATCAATAAAAAATATGAAGAAAAGGGGAATGATGTACTTCCAAGTTTGAAGAATGTAGAATTATATTGGAGAAGTATTCTCATTGCATGGTTGGTGAACAAGTTAGAGTATCTTTTATAAAGAATGTTCCTTCAAGAAGGTTAGAGTTGCTTGAATGGATGTACCTAATATTTGTGGAAAGTTTGAAGCATGTCATGTGAACGTCGGATTGGCGGTTGTCTCTATATAGTCGTGAAGGGGGAGATGTTGGGTTTTGAGCTCCCTTCCTATGTAGAGAAATGGCCAAATATGTATTTCCTATTTTGTGGGTTTCCTATTTTATGAAAAGGAAAAAGGTAGGAAAGGAAAAAATAGGAAAGAAGGAAAAGAGTGCGAGAATGAAAAAAAAAAGTGTCCTGATTGTTCTTTGTGAGAGATATTCTCTCAGAGTTTCCTAATTTGAAATTGTGTCTCATTTATTTAAGTAAAGAGAGAGCAAATTAGGTTTTCAGGCAGGGATGCCCTGCCAAGGCCAGATAAATTGAGGCTAGAGAGGTTAGAGAAATCTAATGTTGCAACCATGTGATAGAAAAACATAGCTTCATAGATCAGTATCGGTAAATTAGCGTTTGCACATTCATTGCCCATTTGATCGAGCTAAAATTTGGTCAACAAGTTTTAGAACATATGGTTCATCATTTTCAAAGGTGGGATTATCGTTTGGAGGCTTGGTGTGAAAGAAAACATGTTCGTGGTCAAGGACTTTTTTTTTGGAATTTTAGGCTGCTTTATTCTCTATTGTAAGCTTGTAGCTTTTGTTGTATGGCTGGGTGATTGCATATGTTTTGTGCATTTGGTTAAGACTTTCCTGCAATGTTGTTAAACTCGTGAGTCAACTCGTTGAGTCTAACGAGTTTGCATTTTTACCTAAGCAAAACGTGTTAACTTGGATATAAAATCGTTTTAAGATCAAACTCAGCCAAATTTGATTCTGATCGGTCAAACTCATTAAACTCACCAATTCGGAACCGAGTTAAGCGAACAATAGATCTGGATAGAGAAAGGCTAAAAATTGTCTGAAAAAAGAATAAAAAATATATATAATCAAAAAGGAGCTAAATATTACTTATTTAGGTCCTTATTTTCATATGGAGACTTTGTGCCAGTGCCGCCATCTTTGATTTTTTTCCTAAGTTCACACCTTTGGTTTTTCTTCTTCTTTGCGCCTCTGCCTATGACTCTGCTTGCTGTATTCTCCATTTCTCCTTGAACTAGAAATTTGAGACCAAAGGATGAAGAAGAAGAGAGCAAGAAGAGTGAGAAAGAATAAAGAAGGCTTGGTAAAACATCAAAAAGGTGAGCTTTGGTCTTGAAAGAGGATAGTAACAGATTTACTCATGTAACTTTTCTTTTAATGAAAAATTACTACAACAGTACAAGTTGATTTTTATTTTTTTTATAGAGAGAAGCATCCCATAGAACTAAGCACTTAGATATTCTTTTAGATCACTCAAAATAAAATACCAACTAGGGGTGGGGGTCGGAGGTATTCGGCTTTAGAAGACCCCCGTAGATACCTCAGAGGGAGCTTTTTAAAGCTCTTTTCCCTTTTTATGCATCAGCCTCTCGACTATGCAACTGGCAATGGTGGTTGACCCTCCTAGCCATGTCAAGGTAAAAGCTAGCTTTCGTTCACACCCATCATACGGTAAGAACCCCTAATTATGATTCCGATACTTTATAGCCTTCTTATCAAATAGGCTCTAATACCAACTAAAGGGTGGATGTATCCGGATCCCTATGACTATGTGGTGTCTATATAATCAAAGATTAGAAGATCTTAGACACAGACACCAACAAAGTCATTGGGACCAAGATCTATCCTATCTGATACCCGATGGACTGAGAAATATGTAGATGATGTAATCTAGGAGCATGTTTCAGACCTTTAGTCCAAGTAAGTTCGAGCTTTCTCATCTCATCTCTGCTCAAGGATAGTTTAGGACTACCAGTCTTACATAGATACTAGATTTCATCATTTTCTTGTTTCTCAGTACTCTTATAGGATCATGATCGGATTCTTTCTGATGCATGGGTTTCTCATAAAGAGGCAAGTGTAGAGCAAACTTGAATCTTTACAGAGGCAGAGATAACATACTAGGAACTTAGGTTTTCAGAAAAAGAGATAAATTTAGAAGAAAGGCTTTATATTGATCATAGAGAAAATGATACTACTGATTGTTCGATAATCCTTCTGTAAGGAGGAGCATCGTTTATATAGACAAACATCCGAAGAAGAAGACAAAACATATTATTAGTTTACAAACACATGGCAGACATACTTTATGTTCCACGACAGTCTAAGACTGATGACTCATAGCTTACTCAGCATTCACTGTAGTAAATCACGCCTAATAGTACAAGCACTCTGATAAGTAAAAAGTATCTTTTTACAAAGTAGGTGCTGCCGACACTTTTTCTGAATATGGTGATGCCAAAACTTTGTCTAGATAACTCAACTTTTTACTATTGGCTTGTGATCATCATTAGGGGATAAGTTGTCATGGACTTCATCTCCAATCATGTCACCCACATACTGTAGTAGATTCCAGTAATAGCTTTTCAGAAGGGCATCTAGAGGCATGTCATTAGGACGATTTGGATGTTCTGGATAAGTTAGGTTTTGAGTCTTCTGGATTGAGTCTTGTCTACAATATAGTAGATAGGTTTGAGTTGAATCGAGCTGAGACTATGATGAAGATCTTGGGATAGATAAACTTAACTGAGTATCTGGCAAGATCTTTTTCTTTGGATCAAGTATCTTTAGAAAAGATGTATTGTCCATTTCTATAATAAAATGGTAGGGGCTTAGATGAAAATTAAACTTCTTAATTCCCTGCTTGACAGCAAGGATTCCTTTGTACATTGCATAATAATGTTTTTCTAGTTCTCTGAATTGTCCACTAGCATGTCCACAATAATATCTTTTTTCCATCTACTTCTTCAAGAAGTATTGCTCCCCAAAATTCATCACTAGCATCTGTTTGAAAGATCCTTTCTCCTTGATTTGGAATCTTTAACGGTGGAGGATTTTGAGTGATTCTTTTGAGAGCTTGGAAAAATTATGTTTATCATTTTCCCCACAGATAAGGATTCTTTTTGAGTAACTTGGACAGCTGGCCGATATGATGAGACACATGAGGGATAAAATCCCTAAGATAATTCACAATTCCAAGAAACTGTTGGACTTGTTTAAGAGTAAGATTATCATTGGGAAAATTTAACAATTCCTATGCAATATGGGGTCCAGGACTATACTAACTATCTTTGCAATGCATGCCCAAGAATTCAATTTCTTTGACACCAATTTCACTTTTCTTGGATGAGATCATGATGCCATATTGTTTTATAATTCTGGTGAATTGGATTATGAGATCTTGGTTAGATTCTTCATTTTCAGAAAAAAGAAGAATATCATCAATATAGATGAGGGCATTTTAGAGGAAGGGGTTTAAAGATTATGGTCATGGCCTTTTGAAATAGTGATGGGGCAACTTTAAGACTGAAGGGCATAACAGTTCACTGGTACTGGGCATTAGGGATGCAAAAAGTAGTTTTAAGCCTATCTCTGAGTGAATACCTAGTTGTCAAAAACCTGCTTTAAGGTCAAACTTTGAGAAAATTTGGGCTTTCTTAAGATGGGTAAACAAAGTGTTGGGCCTTGGTAAATGAAACTTATCATCTTGGAAGAAATGGTATAACGGTTTGTCGTAGCAAATGACAAGTGTCTTTTTTCCTCTTTTTACTTCTTATCTTTCTTTAACATAGAAAGCTTGACAAGCCTTGTCAGACTTTATGGGCTCAAAAGTTGTTGTTTTATAGCAAAACTAAGCATTCTTCTCTAGCTTGTTTTAAGTCATCAGGATTCATACCTAGATGAGAAGCTTTAGTAGGATTGATATCCTCATATTTCTTGAAAGGTAGTTTGATGAAAAAATCCTAGTTTTTCCATAATTGAAAATGATGGGTGAATTAATCATGACTGTCTGTATAGTATTGAAGCAATTGATCTTGATATTTGAATATTGAGGAAGGTCTTATTGAAGTTCAAACACGCTTGGAATTTCAGTATAAGGACTAAAATTTCCTTTCCATCTAATTCCTTTAGGTAGGATCATAAGATTTTGGGTATGATAAAAAGCATCAAATCACGATAAAATATCTTTGCTCGGAAGATCACTCCTAACACTTTGATCTTCAGAGTGCATCTTGGGAAGAATTTTATACCAATCTTTCTTTTGGAAATAAGATCAATTCTGAAATGTTTTGCATCAACTGTGAAGAAATATTGATCATGGGGAACCTATTCTTTAGGAAAAAGAATATAAGGTTTCATTACTGTTCGCAGGAGCTAGTATCAAAAAAAGGCAATGACTGGAATAGGTTTAGAATATTTATTTGAGAGTACTTGGATTTTTATGTTTGAAAGAGGAATGTTGAAGTTCTCTTTAGGATTGGATCTAAGAGACCCAAGAGATCCTATGAAAGGCTGGTTTGATGGAGGAGGTGAATGAATAATCTAAGGAGGTGATGAGGTTGGTCTTATTAGGTTAATAGATCCATAAGGATAAGCTTCTTCTTCTTCTTACTTAGATTCAGATTCATTATCAGAGAAACTAGAGAAATCTGAATCTTCTTCCTCAGAGAGTGGGAGAACATATTGAGTATCTTTTTCTCTAAGGGTTGTTCTTCAAGGATGGCTTCAATGTTTGCATCCTTGCCTGTGATCATCAAGATATTATGGAGTTGCTGTAACATCTTGATATCCTTCTTGGTCTTGTTAGGATAACTTTTTTCCAAAATGTCCTGTCTTCCTACAAATAAAGCATTGTAGTCCTTTAGTAGAGGATCTCTAGGTTTAAAAGACCTAGTTCTTCTTCTAGGACAATGTCTGGAAGAAGATCTCCTTTCTGGAAATCTAGCATAGTATTTGTAATGAGATTTCTTATTTGTAAGACAATGGCAATCCTTATGATCTTTACACTTGATCTTTATATATGACTTTTTACAGGCTTGTTTCAACTTTATCGTGCCTTTAAGCATATCTTTGAAGTACTTGCGTTGTTCACAAAGCTTGTCTAGAGTTGCAAGAGCTAATTGATAGATTTCTCCAATAGAGATTTGAGTCATATCTCTGTGAAGAGGATTAATACTCCTATGTAGTTCTGGTTAGGTTTCATTAGGAAGAGACAAGATAAAAGTATATCAAAGATTGACATCATTACGTTCATTCAGCATGTAATATTTTTCAACCATTCTTTGATAATGCTTTTGCAAATCTTTTCTATCAAGAGAGCAGCATTCATCTCAAAGAATTATTGTCTGTCTCTTTTCTTAATGATATTGAAATCATCTATGAATTCTTTGTGAATTGTTCCTGGGAGAATTGAAGCATTTTTAACCTAAACTACTTACATTTTTTCATATAGACTGAGATACTGGAACCAGTCTCTAAGATGTCCAGTAAATCTTGAAACAAATTCTTTGAGAACTTGTTGAGAGTCGCTTGTTGTCCAGAAAGTTGTAAATCAATCCAGCTCCAAATTCATGGAGTCTATCTCGCCATTTGTGTTGTGGAGCATTATTGAAAGTAAAACAAAGGCTAGAAGTTGATTTGTAATTGAAATTAAGAGGTTGAGGAGGATTAGGTAGATGTTCAATATGTGATTCCTCAAATTCCCCATCTTCTTCATTTGATTGCACTATTGCAATTCTGGTAACATCAGCAAAGTGTTCTTCTGAATCATCATTAGAGGTGAATATAGAAGAATCACCTGATAGAGAACTAGATGAGTTCATAATAGGTTAAAAAGGGTTATGGGTTTAAAGGATAACCATGGTGGAATCTTGTGGTTGGGTGGTAATTGGTTGGGAAGTCTAGGTAACCTAGAGGTTTGGGTCTTAAGTTGCTTTTGTTTTTCCTTTTTTGGTAAGATGGTTGGTTTGGTGATAGGCTGAGAGACAACAAGTTCATTTATCTTTATTACTTTTTTAGGAGATAATTTGGTACTTGAGGTATCACCTTGGTGATAGGTAAAGTAAAAAGGCCAATGAGAGAGAGATCTTTCTAGAATTCTGGGAGGAGGTCATGAAATGGTTTTGGGTTGAATTTATGGAGGTGGTTGGAGTTGTCTGAAAATAGGATAGTTCATTTTAAAAACTCTGCTACAATCAACTTCTTCAGGGTAAGCAGTAGGTGATGCTGGGTATGTGAATCTTGGAATAGTAGGATATAAGGGATATGACTCATATATGACCTGAGATTGTTTTCTGGCCATATCTAGTTCTATTCTTTGTAAATCTTTCTATATTGTTGACAACGCCATTTGTTTTTGCTTAAACTCTGGTCCCATATAACCAGTAGCAATAAATCTTCTTAATTCTGCATCCAATTTTTGAGCTTGTTGTGTCTGAATAACATATAGCTATTTGACTTCATTAGAAAGCTTACCTATTTGAGTGGTCAAACCATTTTTTTTAATTGTTAATGAATCAAGATTTAAATCCATTTTAGTTAGGGTTGTATTCTGACAAATAGCATTTTGAGTATGCCAATTCAAGACTTCTTCAGCTACAGATACAGATATGAGATTTCCTTAAGGATCAACAGTATTTGGAATAACATAAGGTCGAGCAGAAACCTTAGTGTTATCATCTATCTTTCTCTTAAGAGGAGGAAAATAGCCATAAGGATGTCTAACCATCCTTATGCAAGGAACTGGTTGTGCAGATATAGGAAGAATAGTTGGAATTACTAGTTCTAGTTT
This sequence comes from Inga laurina, assembly GCA_963855925.1. Taxonomy (NCBI): domain Eukaryota; kingdom Viridiplantae; phylum Streptophyta; class Magnoliopsida; order Fabales; family Fabaceae; genus Inga; species Inga laurina. The sequence goes on along the minus strand of OY979702.1, from coordinate 59,135,171 downwards.
TTGCATAAACTTCTGGGAAGAACTTCTTAACAAGATTTGTATGTGATGTCTCCAACATAAATTCTACAAGAGAAATATCTTTAGAAGATCTTTCAAGAGGAGGAGGAGGTCTCCAACCTCTTTTTCTAGGAATCTACTTGGGGCCATGATCATCATCATCTCCATGGTGATGGTGAAACTTGTGTGAACAAGACAATCCTTTAAAGGATTTTTTTTGGCCTGCTTGGTTGCATACTTACATGGGTAAAGTCCTTGTTCATCATCATCAGACTCTTCCCACCATTCTGGGGTATCATACTCATACTCAAGATCACACATACCTGAGCCAGGTACTTCCCATAAAAAGTGGCCATTTAAATAAGAAACATAGCAAGGGTTTGCATGTTGGTCTACCCATACTATAGGTGGATCTTTCCTGAGAGGTGTATAGGCTGGAGAAAGAGTAAGGATTCTTCCAAGAGAAATGGAAGGTCCTTGTTGGGTTGGTCTTTCAAAAGTGGTTGTGATAGTACCATCAGGGAGTCTTTAAACAAGAGGAGGATAGTTGTATGGACATCTGGTTAAATATCAAGGGTATTAAAATAAAGAAGAAGCTAGGGTATTTGGTATAGAATAGAGTAGACTATGGCGGTATGGTGGTTGTCTAGCTGAGATATTTTCACTACTACAAAAAACATAAGTTGTAGTGCTTAATTTAGTTTGATTGGTGTGATGCATATGCTCAAGATCAAAATCTAGAATATCCATTTCTTCAAACTATTAACATGACAAAAAAAGAATGGAAAACTTCTAAAGGACAAATTATTTCTTCTGAGTTTCTTCCACTAAAACCCGTGCAGATACCACAAAGATAGATGATAAAGGTCAACCTATTCTGGCTGCACCATTTAAATTCAAAAATATTGAAAACCCCATTGACCCAAGGAATATTCAAAATATTGTTGAACAAAACAATTATATGAACCAATATCTTCAGGTATTAGGTGATTATTTTGTTCAAACACCAATTCCTTCAAACAAAATTGATTCCAAAATTGAAGCACCACTTTTTAAATCATTTCAAATAAACCCAAAAATTAGGATAGATTTTCAAACCAAAACATAGTTTGATTAGTTAAAAAAGGTTGAACAACAAATCAGCCAACTTCAAACTACAACTGTCCTTGAAACACCTCAATCTTCAGTATCCAAATCTAAAGATGTAATAAATTTTGAAAAAGTTTCCCAAACCCCTTAAATTAACCATTCTGAGTCAAACGATTTTCAACTTCAAATCCACCAATAACACTGGAAAAGGCCTTCGAAACTCTATTACCATAAAGATAGCCCTCCAGATATTCTGGTTGAAGAAAGAATAAACCAAAATTTCAAATATTTAAGTGCTAATAACATCTATGAATGGAATATAGATGGTTAGAGCCAAACAAGCAACCTCCAAACTCTTCAACAAATGACAATGTAAGCACTGCCTACCAAACCCAAAATGACTTTTCAAATGAAATGATCAGTAATCTTTTAGTTTATGCTTTTAGTTGTCCAGTAAAAGATTAGTGATCATTTCGTCTGAAAAATCATTTTGGGTTTGGTATGCAGTGCTTACATTGTCATTTGTTGAAGAGTTTGGAGGTTGTTTGTTTCGCTCTGACTATCTATATTCCATTCATAGATGTTATCAGCATTTAAAGATTTGAAATTTTGGTTTATTCTTTCTTCAACCAGAATATCTGGAGGGCTAGCTCTATGGTAATAGAGTTTCGAAGGCCTTTTCCAGTGTTATTGGTGGATTTGAAGTTGAAAATCATTTGACTCAGAATGTTCTGTTTTAGTGGTTTGGGAAACTTTTTCAAAATTCATTACATCTTTAGATTTGTATGATGAATATTGAGGTGTTTCAAGGACAGATGAGTTTGAAGTTGGTAGATTTGTCATTCAACCTTTTTAAATAAATCATACTGTGTTTTGGTTTGAAAATCTATCCTAAATTTTGGGTTTATTTGAAATGATTTAAAAAGTGGTGTTTTAATTTTGGAATCAATTTTGTTTGAAGGAATTGGTGTTTGAACAAAATAATCACCTAATACCTGAAGATATTGGTTCGTGTAATTATTTTGTTCAACAATATTTCAAATATCCCTTGGGTCAATGGGGTTTTCAATATTTTTGAATTTGAACGGTGCAACCATAATAAGTCAACCTTTATCATCTATTCTATATGGTATCTGCACGGGTTTTGGTGGAAGAAACTCAGAGGAAATAATTTTCCCTTCAAAAGTTTTCCATTCTTTTTTGGTCATATTAATAGTTTGAAGGAATGGATATTCCAGATTTTGATCTCGAGCATATGGATCAAACCAATCAAAAAATGGAATATTCAACTATATTTTCTCAAGGAATCTATAGAATTTTTCTTGAACTAATTTTCTATTAGATCCTTTGAAATTTTGTAAAAATCAGTTTCTCTAAAGGGTATATTTCTTATAGTAAAATTCCTTTTGCAAAGTTGGTTTGTCAATTTGAAAAATATTTTCTAAAATGTTTATAACATAAGGTTCCCCTAACGATGAATAGGTTGGAGACTCGATTGATCTTAAGTCTTCATCCTTTTCATAACTTGCTTGAGGAATATTTGAAGAATTGTCAATTGCATGAATTGAAACATTAGAAGATTATTGTTGGGGTACCGATGTTTCAACGTGTGTTGGCATATAAATGTCAGACGAAATTTGTGGTAGTGAAGAACAAGAGCTCCTTGATGACTCTGTTATAACAGATCTTCAATCTCCATATATTGAAGGCTCGATTTTGATGGTTTGAGTGTAAGATTTTCTAGGTCTATCAAACGATAATCTGACAGTCCCATTAGATGCCTGTACGATTTTACTTATATGAGGCATGGGTTTGGGAATAACCTATGTGGCTTTTTCCATTGTCCAATCATCAGGTAGGTCGACATCCTTCCACATAATTGTTTTGGGAATGGTTAAGTTTGCATTGGCACGGTCAGTTAAAAGACTATTGTTTAACCATTGTTAGGAGGAATTTGTACCATAGAGGTAGATGAGTTTAAGACCTTATACTGTATCCTATATATTAGGGTATTAGGTATAGATCTTGGTTTCATATTTAAACCATGTAATTTGATTTTAAGTTTGAGAGTTTCTAGGACATGTTCATCCTTTAAATCATACAAGCGCCATACAAGGTGGGACTAGTTGCAACCCTTTTTGTCAAAGCGTCATAGCTTCCCAATTTAAAAACAAAACACCTATATTCAAGACCCCAAACACAAAGATGTGCCTTGAATATATTAAAGACACCACGTGGTGTCTGTATTCAAGGCACCAGGTGCCTTGAATTTCCAAGGGCCTTGACCAAGTGCCGTCCAAGCTTGGTTTACCAAGAGCCATCCAAGGCTCATTTTATTAAAAAAAATTAAACTCTTTTTTATTAAGGGTGATTTATCTCTAGGTTTTGACCTCTTAACCAATTCTTAAATTTAGTTTTTGGTAGTTTAATTCTACCAAAAGAAAATTTAGTTTAAGTATTTTATATTGATATTCAAGAGTTACTTTTTGAAAATTAAATTAATTAGTTTTTTCTTATTTTTTCTCTATAAAGTCCAAATCACATTGTTTTTATCTAAAACTTTTATGTTTATTATTTATAAAACATAATGAATTATTATTTAATTAATAAAAATTCAGATTTATAAATTTAGAGTAAATTAAAGTTTTAATAAAAATAAAAAATATTGAAATTATTTTGTGATAGAATTCTCAAGGCATTAAAAAAATTGAAATGACCTTGTATGTCGATTTACTACACCTGTCTAGGGGTGTTTATCAATTTCCGATCCTGGTCTTCTCATCCTAATCCCGAGCAAATCGGGACGGGATGAAAATTTCGGGATCGAGAATGTGATTTTAGGATTGGGAAAAAGTCGGGATCGGGAATGGGACTTCCCGATCCCGACTTTTTCCCAATCCCGAATTTATCTATATATATATGTACATTTTTTAAAAATATTTAAGAAAACAAGATCAAATGTGAAATAAAATGTGAAAATCTCTAACACCCTTAATATAATATCTATTCTTTTGATTTATTTAGTTAATTTTGTTTATTCTTTATTAAATAATTCTATTTTTTTGTTATTGTCTTTATTCTTTTTGCAGCTGAATTGACAACTTTAAGCATGTATTGAACTAATTATATATTTGTAATAGACTTATTTGGTATAATATAATATTAGACAAATTATATATTTGTATTAGACTTATTTGGTATAATATAATATTAGACAAATTATATATTTGTATTAAACTAAAGAAAATACAACAAAAAATTCAATATAAATATTTTTTTTTAAAAAGGAAATCCGGGATCAGGAAATTCCCGATCTTGATCCCGAAAATTTCCCAATTTTTGGGATCAGGATCAGGAATGAAACTCCTTCCCGAACACTTTTTGGGATTGAGATCAGGAATGACATTTTCCGATCCTGAACAGCCCTACGCATGTCCTTCACTTTCGCCCTGATTGTTTTTTTTTTAAAATAAGGCCAGCTACGACGCTTACCTAAGAAAGCGTCATTGAAATACCCCAAAAATGGACTTAAGGGCTAATGACTTCAAAAGTGAATGTAATTAATGTTGAATAAATACTTTTGAAGAATAAGACGTGAATTTTTATTTGAATGTATTGCAATCAGTGCCTAAACCCTGCATTTGAGCTTAATTATATGACAAAGCTTAAAATGAACCCTAAGGGTAGGGGAGGGCGCATGAATGAAGAATGGAATGATATAAAGGTGTTTAGTGGTGATTCGGTAAGAATTGCCATAATCAGGGGTAAAATGGGAAAAAGAAAAGTTACCAACCTATTGGTTAGTTACTGAAGAGGAAACTCATTGGTAGCTTAAAGATCAATAGTTGTGATTAGTGCTCACTTGGGCAAGAGGGTGGAATTATGTGTGTGTGAGCTCATGTGTGTTCATGGAATAGAGAAACAAGATGTTGGCACTTGGCAACATGAGAGCCATGTGATCAAAGTAAAATTTTCAACTCTTTGCCTCTCTCCTCTCTCCCTCAAGGTTGGCTATCATGCACGGGAAAGGGAAAAATCTGTTTCTTCATCATCATCTCATTCTCTCTCTTCATTCTCTATTTTCGTTCAAAGCAAGGAGGAAAGAAAAAGAAGGAAGCTCAAACTTAGGTGAGAATTTGTCTTTGAATGCTCAATTCATCTTTTTTAATGTTGTTCATGGTGATGAGTTCTTAATTGCTATAGTTTTAGATTTTTGAAAGGTGGTGTTTGGGTACTTGAAGAAATTTGAAAATTGAGGAATCAAGAAATCAACATTGGGAAGAGGTAGAGGTGAGTATTTGATGCATTTTGACTTAAATCTTGAGAGCATTAGTTAAATTTTGAAATTTGTGATTTTTGCCCTAATTTTGGTATAATTTTGAAATGTATGAATTGGCTAGTGTATTGTGGTGGAATTGGTGTCATGTTAGGTTATTAGAACAATAGAATTTGTTTGGAACCTTGGAAGAAAAATTAGTGTAATTGAATAATGTATAGGGATGTGGTGACCAAAGCAAAAACTTGTTGTTAGAATGTGATCTTGGATGTTTTGGGGTTTACATTGGGTTCCTTGTGTAAAATTATGTGGGAGTAGTATTAGATAAGAATTTTGGAACCATTGGAAGCATATTGGTTAAGGTTTGGAAAATTCTATCAAAGGAAACTCTGCTGCATTTTGGCTTATGATAAAACCTCACTCGAGTGCTATGGGGTCTCACTCAAGTGCAGCCTAGTATTTCCTCTTTTCCTTCAATTTCAGTTGTGCTCCTATGCAAAGAAAGAAGAAGTGCATTCACTTGCAAGCAATATGGGTTCTCACTCGAGTGCTTATGGCCTCACTTGAGTGTCTGTGCATTTGGCACTATGAACTCGTGTCTAGGGTTAGTACTTACAGTCAATTTTTCAAGAGTGTGTCTTAGCACTCGCAAGTGTTATGTCATCACTCAAGTGCAAGAGCTAGTGCTCGAGTGCACTTTTCACTTCAGGATTCTCTTTGCTCTCGGGTAGTCACTTCTTATGCCTCATTTGGTAGGACTCAGGTAAGCATGAGGCTACCACTCGAGTGTTGAGTTCAAGATTTGAGTGCAGTGATCATTTTCTGTTATGTCTTGCTCTCTGTCAAGCACTCGCATGAGTGAGCTATCCTCACTCGAGTGCAAGTCATCTCATTATTCAAGTGCGTTATCCATCACTCGAATGCATCAATTAAAATTAGTAATTTCACTTCCAAAGGGGGGTCTTTGGTCAAGTTTTTCCCAACCCTTTAGGCATGTGTTAGGCTTCTAGTAACCACCTAAAGAGTTCAAATGATAACCAACTTTAAGTATTATGAAAGTGAGAAATTGGAATAGAGAATAACCTGTCGTCCTTAATTTGGTTTATAGGGTTTGATATTTACCCTGCTCGTGAACAGACTGTACCGGAGCACACTAGGAAAGAACAAGATAGTGATGCTTTACCTTATACTATTTGTGATACATTGTATGTTTGATTTATCATTATTTATGAATCCTTCACCTGCGGCCCATTGGTGGTTCCGGTGGGAGGACAGTACCTTCAGGGCAGTGGATATACAGGGAATGTGACTATGTGGAAGTCGTAAGGTTATATGTGAAAGCCGAAAGGCTATTTGTGAATCCTTCACCTGCAGCCCATCAGTGGTTCCGATAGGAGGACCGTGCCTTCGGGGTGGTGGAGATACGGGGGATGTAACTATGTGATTATGTGTATATGTGACAGCTTGTATGCTGTGTTTCGTGTTGCTGTGCTGCTTGATGATGTCATTGCATACTTTGTGATTATGTATGGTATGAGTGATTTGTTACTACTGGAATTCTTTTGAATCTCATTCTTTCCATTGACTAACCTTCAGATAGGGCAAGCGGCTCCAAAGGAAAAGAGATGACCAAGGGCGGCTAGAACTTCTATAGGATCATTTGATTTTGGGATGTTGGTTATTGAATTTTGATTGGGGATCACTGTACATTCTGTAAATATTATTTTGTATACGGTTGTGTAATTTCCTAAATGGAAAATTGTAAACCCTTAGTATATATGAAGTCCGAGGGTTGCTGGGATTTTTGTTATACACTCTGATATGTATGAATGTGATTTAACTGTACAGAGTAGTTATATTCGAAATGTGAATAGAAGACTAGGTTAAACCGATTTTGAAAGAAATTTTTAAAAACCTCATCTCAAGGATAGAATTAAAAATGAAATTTTATCAACCGTTGGCCTCTAATTTATCTTAATTACGTATTTTTGAATCATAATTATTGTTTATAAAACAGGGGATTACAGTCATAGCTGACCCTTTATTTTTTTAAAAAAATAAAGACCTTTTACATAAAGAATTTATTTTTAAAAAAATTGGAAAATCTTATATGTAAAAGAGGGATAGCCTTGAATAGCGCTTGGCTATTCAAGGCAATTAGATATCCAATTGCCTTGAGCCAAACACCATTCAAGGCAATTTTCGTTCCATTTAAGGCAATATCCAATTTTTCATCAGGAAATATTTTAATATCCCTTTATATAGCGTTTGCATACAATTTTTTTTTTAAAAAAAGATAACCATTTGTATGGTGCTTTTTCAAACAAGCGTCATACAATGTATTAGGCAGCTACTGCGCTTTTCTGGTCAAACGCCGTAGCTGTCACATGTATTTTTTTTTTTAAGAAAATAGAAGTCTTCTCCATCACTTATTTGAAGAAGTGCTATAAGATTAGTGCCGCTAAATCTATATTTTACAATAGTATTTGTTGACTTTGGCTTTATTTATTTATTATAAAGCTCCAATTTAAATTTTGATTTAGATGAAGGTGTGAATCAAAAGTAAGCTGAACTCTATTGCTTGCGTGATTTGGGAGGAAAAGTCTGACAGTTGAGGTAACATTTTTTTGTCTTTTTCCCCATCATCTTTTATATGAAAGTTTTTTTATATTTTTTTTAAGTAAAAAAAAAGCGCTTTTTATATTATATGTTTATTTGAAGATAAGGAATAAAGGATATACAAATGCGTTTTCCAGGGAAGAAGAATCCGGTTTTGTTTATTAGATATGGAAATTTGTTGCTGAAAAAAAATGTTCCCCTTGTAGTAATTTTTGCTTCTCCTTCTTGTTGGTTTTTAGCTTGTGTTTTAAGTTTTTCTCTGTATGCTAGCTAGCTGCACCTAGTCAATTACTAATCTTTCACCTTCCATTTTTATGTTTATATAATATCGAAAACTCCTTGCTTGCCTGTTTGTTGAGAAACTATGGGAAGCTGTTTCTTTTTTTTGAAAAAAACAAGATATTGGGTGTAACAAACTTAAATGGTGAATTTTCAATGCTTTTTATATTTCACTTCAACAACATTGTATATAAATTTATATAATTTTTAAATTGTCAGTTTGTTGTTGGATTATATGATTGTTTGTCAAGAATGGTCGAGGATCAAGATGAGTATAACAAAATCAATTTCAATTAACCGGCTTTCATTATGCAAAAAATATGTTTGGGCATGACACTGCACAAGTATTAAGAAAAAATTTGGCTCCAGCAGAATGGTGAGACTCCTATAGAGATGGATGCCCAGAACTTAAAAAGAATTGCAATTCGCATTCTCAGCTTATGTTGCAGCTCTTATGGTTGTGAACGTAATTGGAGTGCCTTTGAGATGGTAAGATAGTTTATTTAAGTTTCAAAATAATTTTGCTTGAAGGTTATGTTAGAACAAGTGTTTCACCCAAGAGGGGGGTGAATTGGGTGATACTAAAATTTCGTCGGAAATATAAAACTTTAGCAGAGGAATTAAAAACAGTAATGAGTAAGGAGAAATATCACCGAAGTGTGCACCGGGAGTTATACTGGTTCGGTCACAACCACTTTGACCTACGTCCAGTCCTCAGATCTTCTCTGAGAGTTTCACTATAACTTCCAAGATTCAGTGGGTTCTTGGCACCTCAGTACAAGCAAGTTCCTATACCTGGACACTCGCTCCCCCTTACAAGTTGCAATTCAATCCCAACTCAAGGTTCCACAACCTTAAGTTACCTCAATAACAAATATTGAGTTTGAATGAAATATCTCTCTTACAGAGTGAATATGAATCACTGAAGCATAGAAATATAATTTCAACGTGAAAACAGAGCAATAAACTTGATAATATGTTTGTGTGTGTGCTTGTTGTTTTTTCTCTGTTTGGATGTTCCCATATATATAGATATGTTGGTGATGACCGTTGGAACATTTTCTTTCGTCCGTTGGAGAGTGCGCAGCCACTGTTGACTTTTCAAGTTTTTTGAAAAATATCCGTTGGCGGTGGTTGGCATTTGAACGTTTCTTTTGACTTCAATCTCTTGAAGTGTTTTCTTCATTGTTTATCTGTAAATAGACTAAGAATACTAATACAATGAAAGATTAATCATATAGGAAACAAATCTATGAACGTTTGAATGATTTCAAAATTTCTGGGTAAGCTTACTCGAGTACCTCCTCGAGTATTGCGTGAATGTTACTCGAGTACCTACTCGAGTAACCTCGGAAAATCTTTGATCAATTGCAGGTTAATGAATAAACATAAGATTACTCGGGTAGTGCCTGGAATAACCAATTTTCAAACCTTTGGAAATACATGTTTACTCGGGTACCTACTCGAGTAATGCACTCACAACTTTATGAGTTACTCGGGTACCAACTCGAGTAAAACTTGAAATAAACTTTTGGTTACTCGATGCTCTACTCGGGTAATGTTGCAGGATTTCAATGCCGAGAGCACTTACCTCATTACTCGAGTACGTACTCGAGTAATGCACTCATTGTTCCATAGGTTACTCGGGTACCACCTCGAGTAACTGTGCTTTTTGTCAATGACTTACCCGGGTAAAGACTTGAAGTTGTCTTTGAAAATATTCTGCATACTCGGGTACCACCTTCAAGTTTTTGCTTACCTTTGTGCGTTACTCGAGTACCTACTCGAGTAATGTTGCAGTGGTACAAAGTGCCGAGAGCTCCATCTTTTCAGAAACAGAGTTACTCGAGTAGCGCCTCGAGTATCGTTGGCAACCTGAAGGCAACTGGAAGTTTTTCACATGATTACTCGAGTAGCTCCTCGAGTAATGTTGCAGTAGTACTAAATGCCGAGAGCTGCACATTTTTAGAAACAGGGTTACTCGAGTAGCTCCTCGAGTATCGTTGGCAACCTGAAAACTTTTACACTGTTACTCGAGTAGCTCCTCAAGTAACGTAACCTGGTTACTGGAAGTTGTCTTTGATTACTTCAAGTTTGGTCTCATTACTCGAGTACCGCCTCGAGTAATGCCTTAGAAAACTTGCTTCTGATCAGGTTTCTCAGCTTAATCTCTTGGCCTCTCTTCATTACTTCCATGCTTACCTCAAGTAAAGCTTATTCCTGTCATTACTTAGTTCAAGCTTGATTATTAAACATTTCCTTTTCAAACCATTCTTTTGTTATCATCAAAACATGAGATCTAACATTCTCCCCCTTTTTTATGATGACAAAACTTGGTGATTTTGAACATGGTTTTTCAAATTGAATTTTCAATTATAAATATGTCATATTAAGTTTGAATTCATATCATATACCTTGCATACATAATAACTTCATTAGTCCAAAACATGTATTATAATTCAAAGCTAAAAATGAACTTAAAATGAAATCATAACACACTTGCATTAATCTTAAAAGTTTTCAAATTACAAGATAAAATCACAATGAAAACAAAATGCTCCCTAAAATCCCATGTACACCCAAATACCCCAAAATGAACTAGGACACATTCACAAAATCACTTCAAGCTCTTCTCCCCCTTTTTGGTGTCATCAATGAAGTGGAGGGCTAGGAGGTTTGACCACGGAAATGGGTGTCACTGGAAGAACCGGAGAACCATCTGAGCTCAAAAAGTCAAAAGAGCTAGATGGGACAGGGTCAGGTAGATGAACTGGAGGGACTTGGATGTCATCCCCTGGAGGAGTGGGTTGGAAGACAACCATAGAAGATGTATCTCCTCCTGGAGTGGTCTGATTCTCAGGTGTGGTCTCAGCCGTGGGAGTAAGATGTTCAGAGGAGGATGTGGAAGGAGAGATTTCCTCTGTGGGAGCAGGTGATGGAGTTGGTTTAGGATCAGTTTCTGGTTGAGGTTTGGGAGGTGAATCATCAATGGTGATGTGAGTGGTCTCATGGGTTTCAGGATCATCCACTGTGAATAGAATTTCTTTGCCTTGGGGCTCAAGTAGATCAGAACCCAGAGGGGTAGATGGTTCATCCTCAGGGATAGGAGTGTCAGAAGGAGGGTCTACAGGAGGAGGTGGTGGTGCAGAAGAGGAGGGACCGGCTGAAGGTCCGGGACCCAAAGAGTCCAAGCGTGCCAATATCAATCTCAGAGTCTCTCCCTGGGCACGTTGCTCTGCTAGCAACTCCTCATGTCTTCTGTCCATTCTCTCAACCAATTCCTCATGCCTCTTGTCGATTCTTTCAACCAACTCCCCCATCTTGAAGTTAGTGTTGGTGATCAACTCGGCGTTTGTATTGGAGATATCCACATGGAAACCTCTGAGCATATTCTCCATAAAGTGCTGGAGAGTGGCATTTAGGAAGGATAGTGAAGAAGTGGTAGCAGCTGGAGCTGATGACTGAGTGTCATCCATTCTACTGGTCTCTGCTTCAGTAGTCTTTCGCTTCTTCTTGGACCCAGACTCCAGTGGGCCTTTAAGAGGAATGTCGATGTTTAGTTTACCAATCTGGTTCCTCCCCACTGGGACCATCCTCTCAATTGGCTCCTTACTATCCAAGTACCATATTTTGTTCTCTTTAAGATAAGAGACACAATTTGGGGATATGGCATTGGAGTAGTAGCCTTCCCTTCCACCTTGTACCTCTTCATCTCCGAGAAAATGTATTCACCCAGATCTTTTTGCTCCTTCAGAAGCAGTGAAGCAAACCACCTAAAGTCCCTATCCGAGAAGTGGGTGTAGTTGTTGGCTTTGTTTACTAGGGACCTAGAGTATATGTACCAAAGGACCCTATGGTGATCACACATATCACTCGGTTTAAAGTTTAGGGGGCCAACTAACTCACCGGGCTTTAGGATAGTGAAAATCTGATTTGGCTCAAGTTCAGAATATATATCATCAGGGGGGTTCTCTATTCCTAACCACAAGTTAATTTTGGAAGGTGAAATCAAAATTTCTTGACCTCTCACAGTTGTGGTCATCTCTTCCTCTACTGAAGTTCGGTTAGGTTCATCTATTATCTCTAGGTTGCAATAGAAATGAGTGACTATCTTTGTGCAAAAAGGTAATCTAATTGACAACCAAGGCATAAAAGGATCTAGATAAGGACTAAGATCGTGCTTCACTACCTCTTGAAGTAGCTTGAGATCCACATAGTGTGTCTTGCACACTTTCCTTCTGGAGAATTGAGTTAAGTACTTGGGAGACTCCTCCAGTTTGCCCACATTAAATCCCTTTGGAGGGGAAGTGATTTCTGCTTCTGGAATCTTGGACTTCTTGGAAGATTGACCCTTCTCCATTTGGTTAATGATCCCAGCCATTGCCTTAGCCACATTTTTGTCATACTTTGGCTTCTTGAGTGGCTTAGGAGTGAAAGAGGGTGTAGAGGAATCAGAGTGAGGAGGTGAGGGAGATTTGGCACTCTTCCCTCTTCCGGTTGAGGTACTCTTCTTGGATTGAGCCCTAGTGACAATAGGCTCATGAATAACAATCCCTTTTGCTTTCGGTGGTGATTGAGGTTTAAGAGGGATTTTGGCTTTTGATCTTGGAATTAACTTTCTTCTCTTCGTTGGAGGAGGAGGAAGGAGATCAGGGTTTTGTTGTGAATCAGAGGAATCAGTGAAGTTGAGATTCTTAGTTCTAACCATCTTGAAACACAGAAAATCAAGAATCACAGAAAAACAGAGTTACTGACGTGAGTTTAGGGCAGAAAGATTTTGAACAAAATAGGAAGTTTTTGGACTTGAAATCAGTTGGGTTTTGACGGAAATGAGGCAAGGAATCAATTGGGAAAAAGTTTTTGGAAGGGTGTATAGTGATTTACTCGAGGTGATTTTGTGAAAATGACCGAGTTCGCGCAAGATAAAGACCTAACACCCGACATTACTCGAGGCCGTACTCGAGTAACATTCAAGTTTACTCGAGGCCTTCCTCGAGTGATCATACAGAAAAATTCAAAAATAATTCATTTAAATTGCGTACCTGGCATGAATAATATAGTAATTATCCATGGATGTTCCCTCGATCATTTATAACCCATTCTGCTCAGATTTGAGTCATTCTTCATAAATTTGAAAATCTGGACTCCGACTTTACTCGAGGCCTTACTCGAGTAATATTCAAGTTTACTCGAGGCACGCCTCGGGTAACCATCTTTTTAACTTCTGACTCTTTATTTCTTCGAAACCTGAGCCGTTATGTTTGAAAATCAAGTAACTTGATCCGTTACTTCCAGTTTTGGTGTCCATTACTCGAGTACATACTCGAGTAACATGCTACTTTACCTCAAGTTGCTCCTCGGCTAATGTTTCTTAGATAGCCAAAACTTCAAGTTGGTACTCCAGTAAATATGTCCTCTGATCACCTCTGTTTTTATTTCACAAAACAGAGTTTCAACCTTCCTGCAAAACAAATTTCTATATACTCCGATGCTTAAGTTAGTAATCATCAAAACTTTAACAAGTGACTTCATCTAATATTATGAAATGCTGAAATTACTTATAACTCATTGGGATTTACCATTCCCAATTCTCTTCTAATGTATAGAAATTGGTCTTTTGCAAGGGGTTTTGTGAAGATATCTGCTAGTTGAAGATGAGTAGGAATGAATATCACTTTCACATCTTTCTTCTGTACATGGTCTCTGATGAAGTGATGCCTGACATCGATATGCTTGGTTCTAGAGTGTTGAACTGGATTCTTTGCCAAGCTTATCGTACTTGTATTGTCACAATAGATTGGTATTTCCTTGAGATAAATACCAAGATCTTGTAGTTGTTGTTTTAACCATATCACTTGTGCACAACAACTTGAGACTGCAACATATTCGGCTTCCATTGACGAAAGAGACACTGTATTTTGTTTCTTGCTGAACCACGATACAAGAGATCCGCCAAGAAATTGTCCTTGTCCACTGGTGCTCTTTCTGTCTGTTTTGTATCCTCCATGATCCGAATCTGAATATGCAACAAGATATTCACTTCTTCCTTTGGGATACCACAGACCCAGTTCGGGTGTGTCAGCAAGGTATCTAAAGATTCGTTTGACTGTTTCAGCATGTGATTCTTTTGGTGCTGATTGATATCTTGCACATATGCCAACACTAAATTGGATGTCTGGTCTACTTGCCGTGAGGTAGAGTAATGATCCAATCATTCCTCTATACTTTGTTATGTTGTAGTCTTTACCTTTGACATCAGCATCAAGCAATGTAGTTGAACTCATAGGCGTATCTGTCCCATTTGCTTCATCCATTCCATACTTCTTCAATAGCTCTTTTAAATACTTTGTTTGAGATATGAAGATTCCATTCTTTCTTTGTTTGATTTGTAGACCAAGAAAGAAATTCAATTCTCCCATCATTGACATCTCAAATTCTCCCTGCATTATCTCAGAAAATTCCTTACATAGAGATTCATTAGTAGCACCGAAAACGATGTCATCAACATATATTTGAACAATTAAAATATCATTGTGTTTTCGTTTTATAAAGAGTGTTGTATCAACTTTTCCTCGTACAAAACCTTGATCGATGAGAAACTTACTGAGCCTTTCATACCAGGCTCTAGGAGCTTGTTTTAAACCATATAAGGCCTTTTTGAGTTTGAAAACATGGTCAGGTTTAGTAACATCCTCAAAGCCTGGAGGTTGTTCTACATACACTTCTTCCATGATGTAACCATTTAGAAAAGCACTCTTTACATCCATTTGATAGAGTTTGAATCCTTTGATGCATGCAAAGGCTAAGAGTACACGTATAGCTTCCAATCTAGCCACTGAAGCATACGTTTCCTCATAATCAATCCCTTCTTCCTGATTATAGCCTTTGGCCACCAATCTTGCCTTGTTTCTGACAATAATTGCAGATTCATCAAGTTTGTTCTTGAATACCCATTTAGTACCAATGATCGGATGATCTTTGGGTCGGGGCACCAAATCCCAAACTTGATTTCTCTCAAATTGATTTAGTTCTTCTTGCATTGCTATAACCCAATCATTGTCTGATAAGGCTTCATCAATGTTAGAAGGTTCAATCTCAGAAATGAATGCAGAAAAACTTACTTCATTAAAAATTCTATTTCTAGTTTTGATCCCTTCATTCACATCTCCTATGACTTGATCTAGGGGATGACTTTTATTGTATTTCCAAGCTCTAGGTTGTCCTAGGGATTGCTCTTCTTCCTTAGTTTCATCAACCTCTGGAATAAGAGATTTAGAGATAGATTGACCATTTTCTTGATTTAAACCAACTTCCTGTTCTTCATCAATGGTTTTGTCAGAGGATTCAAATTCATCAAATACAATATGAATTGATTCTTCAACAACACATGTTCGTTTATTGAAAACTCTATATGCTTTACTTCGGTTAGAGTATCCTAGGAAAATTCCTTCATCAGTTTTAGAATCAAATTTTCCTAAGTTATCTTTACCATTATTATGAATGAAACACTTACAGCCGAAGATGTGTAGATGAGCAATGTTTGGCTTTCTTCCTTTGTACAACTCGTATGGTGTCTTACCAAGTTTTGTTCTGATATAGGCTCTATTTGAAATGTAGCATGCTGTACACATGGCATCAGCCCAAAATACTTGAGACACGTTCTTTTCATTCAACATTGCTCTAGCCATTTCTGTAAGTACTCTATTCTTGCGTTCTACAACTCCATTTTGTTGAGGCGTTCTTGGAGCAAAGAAATTGTGATCAATCCCATTAGTGTCACAATACTCTTTAAATGCTTGATTTTCAAATTCTCCGCCATGGTCGGTCCTAATACCTGCAATGGACATACCTTTCTCATTTTGCACTTTCTTAGCAAAAACAATAAATTCTTCAAAAGTTTCATCTTTTGATGATAGAAAGATAACCCATGTAAATCTAGAGAAATCATCAACAATGACCAATGAATATAAGTTGCCACCAAGACTCTTTACTCTTGCTGGACCAACTAAATCCATATGCAATAGTTGTAGTGGTCTATTTGTCGAAATCTCATTTTTCAATTTAAAAGATGATTTAGTTTGTTTACCCTTTTGACATGCATCACAAATCAAATCATTTTTGAAAGTCACTTTGGGCAATCCAAGAACTAAATCCTTTTTGAGTAGTTTGCCTAATTGATGCATATTAACATGAGTCAATCTCTTATGCCATAACCAACTTTCATCAGTATTACTCAGGAAACAATTTTCAGATTCATTTCTACTAATATCTAGAGTATAGCAGTTACCTTCCCTTTTTGCTCTGAGCTTAGCCTTGATATTCTTCTTATCAAGTTGTAAGTCATTCTTGTTGATAATTAAGCATTCTTCTGAGTCAAATATTACCCAGTTGTCTTTATCTGCACTTTGGCTTACGCTCAGCAAATTATGACACAAGCCTTCAACATAATATACATCTTTGACTTGTATTCCTTTGTCATTTTTGATTTCACCAATTCCTGCTATTCTTCCGGTTTGATTTCCTCCAAATTTTACCTCTCCACCTTCTTTAGGTTGCAATTTGATAAAACTTTCGAAATCACCGGTCATATGTCTAGAGCATCCACTATCAATGTACCACTTGTTATTTTTGGATGCTTTGAGACATTCCTGCAATCGAATGACTAGGTCTTAGGTACCCACATCTTTTTGGGTCCTTTTGGATTAGTACACATAATTTTCTGGATATATGAACCTTTAGGTACCCATTTGTAGGTTCCTATCGTTCCTTTCTTCTTATGAATGCATGAAGAAGTATAATGGCCTTTTCTATTACAGTAGTTACAAAATGCAAAAGGATTTGATGTATGCACAGAATGCTGGAAATAATTCAAATATGACTTACCCCCTGCTTTCTTTCTACCTTTCCTTTTATCTGACTTTGGATCGTATCCAATTCCAGATCGATCATTTACAAATCGTTGAGCTTTTAAAATAACATTTAGCATCTCACTACCTTGTGTAAATTTTTCAAGAGTTTTTGTAAGATCAATGTTTTTCTTTTTTAGAGATGAACAATTTTCACAATTCTTTTCTTTAAGTTCAGTTTCAAGAGCTTTGTTTTTCTTTTTGTAAACAATCAATTCTTTAACTACTTTGATGAATTCAGAATGCAAAGCATTATATTCGGAAAGTAATTCATCATAGGTAGGTTCAGAATCATTTACCTCTCTTTCTGTTTCTTCTTGAGCAACGAGGCATATGTTAGCTACTTCTTCCTCATCACTTTCTTCGTCAGAAGAGCTATCACCCCATATAGCAGATACGAAGGCCTTCTTTTTGTTAAAGAATTTGCCTTTTCTCTTTTCTTTGCTCTTTTGATTCAGTTCTGGACATTCTGATTTGATATGTCCTGGTTTTCCACATTCGTAGCAAATGATGTGATCTTTGTTGCTAGTTCCACCTTTTTGAAAGTGTTTGAATCCTTGTCCTTTCTTGTAGAACTTTCTGAATCGTTTTATGATTAGACCCATTTCGTCATCGTCGAACTCTTCATTCTCATCTTGATTTTCTTCTTTTGCTTTTAGTGCTAGACCTTTCTTTTTCTTGTCACCAATGTCATCTAGT
The DNA here is from genome assembly GCA_963855925.1 of Inga laurina. NCBI lineage: Eukaryota > Viridiplantae > Streptophyta > Magnoliopsida > Fabales > Fabaceae > Inga > Inga laurina. Next base: position 59,117,306 of record OY979702.1, on the reverse strand, counting down.
TCCCGTTTGAACTTTAGTTTGCTTTCATATTCAGAAAGACTTCCAAATAGAGAAGCAACTGATCTCATTGATTCTCCTTTTGCTTCTTCTATCGCAGTGACTTTGGCCTCCCACTCTTTAGAAAGAATATTCAAAATCTTTTGTACTTGGGTATGTTGATCATAAGATTTCCCAAGTGCTGCAAGTTGATTAACAAGATGAGTATATCTAAGTTCAAATTCAGAAATTGATTCACCTGATTTCATTCGAAGTAGATCAAATTCAGTGACCAAGGTGTTGATGCGATTCTCCTTTATTCCCGAAGTTCCTTCATGAGCTATTTCCAGAGCTTCCCACATTTCCTTTGCTGTTGGAAGTGTGCAGATTCTGAAGTATTCACTTTGGCTTAAGGCACTTTGTAACATCAGAATTGCCTTGCTGTTGAGAGTGATAAGTTTCTTGTCATTCTCATCATATTCCGCTGGTGTCTTTGGAATTTTCTGAGAATCTACAATCTTTGTAGGTTGATAATTTCCACTCTCAATTACATCCCATAGCCCATATTCGGTAGCCATCACGAACACTCTGAATTTTGCTTTCCAAAATGAAAAGTGTTCTCCACTGAAACCAGGAGGTCTAGTGATAGATGCTCCGTCGGGAAGAATTCCTTCACCCATGCTTGCCATTGGATCCTTCTTAGGTTGTTATACCTTAACAAGAAGACCTACGCTCTGATACCAAATGTTAGAACAAGCGTTTCACCCAAGAGGGGGGGTGAATTGGGTGATACTAAAATTTCGTCGGAAATATAAAACTTTAGCAGAGGAATTAAAAACAGTAATGAGTAAGGAGAAATATCACCGAAGTGTGCACCGGGAGTTATACTGGTTCGGTCACAACCACTTTGACCTACGTCCAGTCCTCAGATCTTCTCTGAGAGTTTCACTATAACTTCCAAGATTCAATGGGTTCTTGGCACCTCAGTGCAAGCAAGTTCCTATACCTGGACACTCGCTCCCCCTTACAAGTTGCAATTCAATCCCAACTCAAGGTTCCACAACCTTAAGTTACCTCAATAACAAATATTGAGTTTGAATGAAATATCTCTCTTACAGAGTGAATATGAATCACTGAAGCATAGAAATATAATTTCAACGTGAAAACAGAGCAATAAACTTGATAATATGTTTGTGTGTGTGCTTGTTGTTTTTTCTCTGTTTGGATGTTCCCATATATATAGATATGTTGGTGATGACCGTTGGAACATTTTCTTTCGTCCGTTGGAGAGTGCGCAGCCACTGTTGACTTTTCAAGTTTTTTGAAAAATATCCGTTGGCGGTGGTTGGCATTTGAACGTTTCTTTTGACTTCAATCTCTTGAAGTGTTTTCTTCATTGTTTATCTGTAAATAGACTAAGAATACTAATACAATGAAAGATTAATCATATAGGAAACAAATCTATGAACGTTTGAATGATTTCAAAATTTCTGGGTAAGCTTACTCGAGTACCTCCTCGAGTATTGCTTGAATGTTACTTGAGTACCTACTCGAGTAACCTCGGAAAATCTTTGATCAATTGCAGGTTAATGAATAAACATAAGATTACTCGGGTAGTGCCTGGAATAACCAATTTTCAAACCTTTGGAAATACATGTTTACTCGGGTACCTACTCGAGTAATGCACTCACAACTTTATGAGTTACTCGGGTACCAACTCGAGTAAAACTTGAAATAAACTTTTGGTTACTTGATGCTCTACTCGGGTAATGTTGCAGGATTTCAATGTCGAGAGCACTTACCTCATTACTCGAGTACGTACTCGAGTAATGCACTCATTGTTCCATAGGTTACTCGGGTACCACCTCGAGTAACTGTGCTTTTTGTCAATGACTTACCCGGGTAAAGACTTGAAGTTGTCTTTGAAAATATTCTGCATACTCGGGTACCACCTTCAAGTTTTTGCTTACCTTTGTGCGTTACTCGAGTACCTACTCGAGTAATGTTGCAGTGGTACAAAGTGCCGAGAGCTCCATCTTTTCAGAAACAGAGTTACTCGAGTAGCGCCTCGAGTATCGTTGGCAACCTGAAGGCAATTGGAAGTTTTTCACATGATTACTCGAGTAGCTCCTCGAGTAATGTTGCAGTAGTACTAAATGCCGAGAGCTGCACATTTTTAGAAACAGGGTTACTCGAGTAGCTCCTCGAGTATCGTTGGCAACCTGAAAACTTTTACACTGTTACTCGAGTAGCTCCTCGAGTAACGTAACCTGGTTACTGGAAGTTGTCTTTGATTACTTCAAGTTTGGTCTCATTACTCGAGTACTGCCTCGAGTAATGCCTTAGAAAACTTGCTTCTGATCAGGTTTCTCAGCTTAATCTCTTGGCCTCTCTTCATTACTTCCATGCTTACCTCAAGTAAAGCTTATTCCTGTCATTACTTAGTTCAAGCTTGATTATTAAACATTTCCTTTTCAAACCATTCTTTTGTTATCATCAAAACATGAGATCTAACAGGTTAGACTTCTAATAAAGTTGTTTTTCTAATTTTATTCAGATCCATACCAAAATAAGAAACCGTTTGCATCAAAAGAAGATGAATGATGTCACACCCTTACCTTACTTTGACTTGCAGTGGAATATTATTGCGTGGTTCAGTAGGCAACACAGAAATAGCATAAATATACTAATAATATGTGTGTGATTATAAAAATTCCCCTCAAGGATTGTATATAACACTTACAAATTATATAGCTGCACAGAGTTACTAAGATGTCAAAACCCATATAAAGAAAAGCAAACACCTTCCTATCTTTGTTTCACTATTGCATCCCCTCGTACAGTTCTCTTCTCTAATCTCTATGTACCTTTCGTATTCACCTATCTAAATTGTTGGTAGGGGAGGGTCTCAGTAGGAAAATAGTACCAATATGCATGCAAGATAAGTGCTTAATGCATGACATACTTGTATTACATAACTCATGCTCACATAATGACATATCTGTGTTCTCAATGTTTCAACCAATATACTTATGGCCATAGCATAAATAGAAACAGAGCTTCATCATTCATATATGTTTCACATAATCATGCAAAGCAATAACATGTATCAATACACGAGCACAAATATCAAATACATGCAGGGGAGGTAAGTTCTCTACCATAACCTTTTTTCCACCTTGAATTATGTGCCTCACAAAGCGTATTGCAGCTTAGCTCTCCACTCAATCCTACGATTCCAAATGTACCATTTAGACACTTCCATAGTGTTTTTGGTGGTAATATAAGCCTATTATGAAAATTTACCAAAATGCCCCGAAGACCCGATCCTGACCGTACTTTTTTTGAAATTTTAACTAGGGTTATTTAATAAATTTTCATCCAATGAATCCATTTATGAACTCAGAACTACCAAATTCACTGCCAAAGGACCATAACATCCTTGGCAACCCTTATTTCAAGGTTTTAGGGTCGTTTTCGTAATTATACCTTTTCGAGCTTTTCTGAAAAAGTGATCAATTGTAACCTCACCTAATTTTCCCTCATTAATTCAGTGGAATCATCAGAACATCAAAAATCTAACTCTAAGCCCCCTAACTAGAGCTGGCCAAAATCCTCAAGTTCCCTGGGGAAAATTGGGGTATTTGAAATCCGACTCTGCAGATGTATTCCTTTCTACTCCTAACCACTTTATTAACTATTTAATTAGGTTATAACTATCATTTAGACAAATTTCGGCAGCATAACCCTTATGCCATTGCATTTCCAAAATTTAAAACCAAAGATAATCCGGCAAAATTTCAGTGATTAAATTGTCCACAACAGCTATAATAGTTAATATAGAAAGGTTTAGAAGTTACCTCAAGCTCCCTCTAGCTTTTCTCAAAGTGGATGAACCCTGATCCTTGTTCACAATGAAAATTGAGCTTCCCAAACCTTAAATACATAGAAGAGTAGCTTAAGAATGAAGTTATAAGTGTTAGGAACCAATTTACCAAAGAAATCACTTACTTTTGCAAGTTTTTTCTCCCTTTCTCTCTCTAAAATTTCTCACTCTTCCTCTCTCTAGTTTCAGCTGAATAACGTCAATTTAGGGGCTGTTATGAAGAGGATGATGTTACTTTATCATATATATTGTATGACATGTACTTATTTATTAATTTTCCAAAAATTCAAAAACTAATTTTTATATACATAAACTTATGTACATGTAATCATACTCATTAAGCCCAACCAATATTTTTTTCGTCATACTACATGTAGGAGATACCTAAGGGTCCTTCCCTTTGGTCTCAATTGGTTTCACAACTTGTTTCAGTTACGTTTACACGTAAAATCATAATTTTGGTCAAATTCGCATTTTTACTCAAATTTTCCATAAATTCATATTTATTTGACTAAAATATTTCAAATACATTTTCCCCCTTTATTTTCCTCAATTAATTGAAACTAACTTCTATTAATTGAAAAGTAATTAATTTGGAACTTGTTTGGCAAAATACAAGTTTGCCATTACATTTTCTTCTTATTTTTGGATTTTTCGTAGATTTTCTGCCCAAACTTTGAAAAATTATAATTAAATTTGTTGATGTATTGGAATGATTCTAAAGGCTATAGAACCCTTATTGAGTCTAGTTTCAAAGAAAAATATATACTTTTGCCAATTGGAAGCTCATCATTCCCAAAATTAATTTCTTTGAATGCTCCAGAAACTTTCCAATTTTTCTAGGCTAAGTTCCAAAATTCATAACTTTTTATATATAGCTTCAAATGATTCATATGACCTATCAAATTAAAACTTAGGATATCTACTTTCACCCTATAAAATATCATAAGTTTTGGACATCATTTGTTCATTCAAAATCCCAAGACAATCTCACTGCCTCACAGAAAATTTTCATTGACAATATAATTATATTCTCCAAAATTCACCCTTCCATTTCATTAAATACCACAAATTTTTACAAGATATATTAGGGAATAAAATTTGGGGTATTACAAATGATCTGACATTTGTCATGTGCAATTTGAAGCAAACAAGAAAGCAAAATAGTAGAGCTTCTAATTATAATTTGATGATATTTATTTTGATAATGAACGGATTACTGAAGGAAGGATCAGTAGAGAGGATTTGGAGGATGATGATGATGAGGTTCTTCAACCTCATGAAATTATTGAGGAAATTGCTTATCCAATATTTGATGTTGATCAGAATGTTGATTTGAACGTTGATAACATCAGGGAAAATTATAATGACAATGTTGGTGGGGATGAGGCAAATAAAGATTGCAGTGGTGAAGGTGAAGGATCTAAAGACAATGGAGATCATGACGATGATCCAACTTTTGATGATTTTTGTTGAATTTATGATTATCTTTTTAAATGTGTTTATGTTTAGTGACTTCATAAACATATGAACTATGAAGGTTGGATTTAATTTCAATAATTTGAATTTGAAATATATTTAAATCAAATTGTTATTATTTTTTATATTTTAATTATTTACTTATGTATTTTTAATAGCTATTTATAAATAGAGGTAAACTTTTACGAGTTTATGATTTGAGTTTACTTAAACTCGTGAGTTTGACAATCTTGCTCTCTTATACCCTATTTCGATCACAATAGATCATATTTTCATTGGTCTGAACAACCTGTGGATTTTATCCCCTGAGTTTAGGGATTTTCTACGTTAATAATTCTGGTGTCTCTTATGCCATTTAATTTTTACCACATATATTTGCATATTTCTTTTCTCATAAACTCTTGCAAGTGAAATGAAGGTTTAACATCTTCTGCGCCCTCCCTAACATCTATAAAGGGGGTAAGAATGGTTGTCTTTGCTGGTAAGGTTGTTGAAACATCACTGATGAAATTAAAGGACCCTAATGGAAAAATATATAGGTCAAGGGAAGTACTTATTGGAGTAGCTAGATTGCATGCAGTTAGAGGTACAAGAATCATTCCACTAGCTTTATGGTTTGAAAAATCATGGTGAATGAACCAAGCTAGGCAAGTGGATGTGGAAGTTCTCACTTGATATCACGTTATAAAAAATGGAGCTAGCTTCTGAAGTGTGTTGTTGTTCACAGGAGATCGTTGCTGCTGCTGCTATGCTTTCTAATGGAAACTCAATATTTTACAGTCAAAGGGTTTAACAAGTGAATACAAACAATGCAAGGGTGAACTTTGCCATTAAGGACGTTGGAGACTATACTGCATTTTCTTCGTTCATACGAGGCCTATTACTTAAACAGTGGTTGTTTCTTATCAAAGAGTATCAAACAGGAAAATGATAGCTGAGATCAATTTTGTAGGTTTTTTGAGAGAGTTCTGAATTCAACTTACAAGATATTATGATTTAAATGGCGTAAAAAATCTCCAACATCTGGCTTTTCCCATCTCTGCACTGCTGCAAAAATATGGAAATTCAGACTATGATTTATCAAGAGACTTCTCTCTTTTTTTTCACTTGGGATTTAAAACCTTACTTATTTGTGTTCATGAGCAGCTGGATGATATCAAGAATAATGAAGACTTGGTTGTTTGTCATTTTTCTAATTTGACGCTTGAAAATGGACAAAGTAAAAGCAGTATGTTTGACAGCTATTATTCTTTTCATCAGTTTCTATGCCACTGAAGAATTTTTTTAATGAACAATTTGAGTGAACAGTATCAGAAAAGAAGATATAAGACTTTTAATGTGTATTTCTACTACTTTATATCATCCAAAGGCGGGAATATAGTCAATAGTGATGAGAAGTGTTTCATACTGTGTTCACTTTAAAATCCAAGGAAAAAAAATTGGGCTCAATAGATAGATTAGAAGACAAGTTTCATATAATGTACATTAGTGAAGGTTTAATTTATGAAGATTTAAATACACATAATCTCAGAAATTTGAATACAACGTCTCTTTCTCAGGAACACTCCAATACATAATCTAGTAATTCCATTCAAACTCGCAATATTGGGACTGTTTGATTTTGTTTTTAAAAACTGCTTTTTGTTTTTAGTGATAGAACCCTTGGTCCTTACACTTATGGTATCAAAGCCAAAGGTCCCGCGTTCAATCCTAAGAGTGGGTGAAAAACAAAGGGGCGGGAGAACAGTATGGGCTGCTCTCTAGTAAGGGCACATGCCACCCCTGCCTTACGAGACAACAGACTCTCATTGGTACTAATGCTCATGGGTTAAAGGTTAAGTTTCTTGCTTTGGCTACCAGCTTAAGCTTTTAGCTTAGTTGTAGAGCACTTGGTCCTGACGCTTATGAACATGCCACACCTGCCTTACGAGAAAATGGACTCTCATTGGTACTGGTGCTCATGAGTTAAAGGTTAAGTTCCTCGAATTGGCTGCCAGCTTAAGCTTTTAGCTCAGTGGTAGAGTATTTGGTCCTGACGCTTATGAGATTGAACAAAGTCGCAACCACAGAGCATACTTATTAGGTAATGTTCATACTGGTCTTTGATACCATAGAGACGCTTATGGTATCAGAGCCAGAAGTCCAGCATTCAATCCCAAGGGTGGGTGAAAAACAAAGGGGCGGGAGAGTAATATGGGTTGTTCTTTCTAGGGGGAGGACAACGGACTCTCATTGGTACTGGTGCTCATGGGTTAAAGGTTAAGTTCTTCGCCTTGGCTGCCAGCTTAAACTTTTAGTTTAGTGGTAGAGCATTTGGTCCTGATGCTTATGTTATCAGAGCCAGAGGTCTCGCTTTGGATCCCAAGGGTGTTTGAAAAACAAAGGGGTGGGAGAGTAGCATGGGCTGCTCTCTCGTGGGGGCAAGTGCCACCCCTACCTTACAGGACAACAGACTCTCATTGGTACTGGTGCTCATGAGATAAAGGTTAAGTTCCTTGCTTTGGTTACCAGCTTAAGCTTTTAGCTCAGTGGTAGAACACTTGATCCTGACGCTTATGGTAAAAACAAAAAAAAAACAATAAAACTTGTTTGGTAAATTGTTTTTAAAAACAAAAACACAAAAAGCTGTTTTTAAAAATTAAAAAATAAAGACAGTTTTTAGTTGTTTTCTTGTTTTTTTTTTCTTATTTTTTATTTTTTGATTCTACCACTTATTCACTATAGATATTACTGCACTGGTACATCACTTCATATTTTTCAAAACAACTATCCAAATAGATTTTTTTTATTTTTTTATTTTTAAAAATTATTTCTAAAAACCGTTTTATAAAACTATTTATGAGAACAACAAAACAAAGAATAGAATATGGGCTTGTTTGACCCCATGCTCAAGTTAATGGCAACGGCCATGTCGAACGTTGAAACTAGAGCACATAAAAAAACTTGAATTAATAACTCATACATGTGAGGGCAAGAAATATGCATGCTAGGGGATATATACAATATGCAATAGAATTCATGAATATTAAGTTGACAGATAATAAAAACAAATAACTCGAATATTATTTTATTCACATAATATGTGCATATCCTTCCCTTGTTTATACTAACAATGCGGGTACATCAAATTCCATGAATACGCTTGCCCTCATTTTATATTAATATAGGTTGACAAGGATAATGAACACGAGGTTATTCTGCTTCATTTTCATTAATTTAGTTATTGTGATTCCATGAAGATTATACTTTTCTTTAGTAGGGAACAGATATGGAAAATTGAAATTCTCAAAGATGGACAGAAAATATATAATCAAATAGCCATAATATGATCTGATAATATATACCAAGTATTATTAATCACATTCATGTACAAGTATGAGACACTCATGGGGGAAAATTCAAAATTGAGTTTGAGTGTCCAAGGCTATCCTGAATATTTTGTGCAACTAGTTGTTGAAGATGTTGAGAAGGGAAACTCTGGTTTTGATAAGTTTCCTTGAAAGGCATTCAACTCCTGCTTCTAGATTTTGAATGCACATCTCCAAATTTTCCAAATGGCCTTGAAAACTGTCTGTGGATGCATGCTTTTGACTGATGACAGACTTCAAAGCTACATCTACCTTCTCAAATTCATTGGTGCCAATTTCTTGGGAGTCACAAGCTACTCTTTTTGGCTGCATCAACTTGGAAATTGCAGACCATGTACTTTGTTTTGATTTCCCCTTTGGATCAGAGATGAAGCTCAATAAAGATTCTAATGTGCTCACGGTGGCTGCTTCTGCTTCTTTCAACATGCTGAGCATGTCATTTTCTTTTACTATGAGGTCATTTCTTATTCCTTTGATATTTCTTAAGGCCTTTTGAATTGCTTTCTTTACATTCTTCCTTGAAAACAAATAATTTGCAGCCTCAACTGTGAATGCAGCTTCAGCTCCTCTTCTTCTAATGGCTGACTGAACTTCGTACACTGACTCCTTTGACTGCAAAAGACAATCTTTAGCAGTACTGCAGATATCCAAGAGCCTTAGAGAACCATCTAGGAGTTCATCAGCACACTTTTGGCTGCAATCTTGTGCTAAGACTTGTTGGGTGGTTGACAATTGAAGAAACTTATCAGTGGAGTCCTGTAAATCCTGCAAACCACCGAGTCTGTGGCTTAAAGAGGATGGAGAAGAGGCAGAAGCAGAAGACTTCATTCTATTGAGGAGCTCCTCAAATTGTGATACAAGGGGGTGAGATGCAGTGGGAAAGCTATTAGAGCGCATATGGCAAGAGATCTTTGGGTTTGATTCAATGGCTGCCATTTTCTTTTCTTAGAAAATAGAAGGCTTGGAGATAAGAAAATGCAATTTCTTCTTAACTTGTGAGTTTCAGCTGTGTGCGTCTTGTTCTTATATAGCCAAAGAATAGAGGGAGACAAGAAGAATATTTTTTTCCTCCACATGTGGGCATGCAATTATATCATATTAACATGATTATTCTTTGTGTTTCAATTGCATTGTTTGCGCAGTGTTTTCCTCACAGCGAACTTACCAACTCATTCATCAGTCTTTGGGTTGGGAGTCACGAATCCATGTGCCTCAGATTCAAATTCATTGGCAATGTCTCCTCCATCTCTACTCAAACTGTGTGTTCCAACAAGGCATGCCATTGGAATGAACATCAAATATATATCTTGTGCCTGTGGGAGGGGTTGTTTCTGTCAATAAATAATATATATTCAACGAACTTGAATAAGTTGCAGTCCCATCAACTATGGTTTAAAAAATAAAAGGAACCTCTTTATCTTTTCAGAGATTAAGGTCATGCATGGATGGCGATGTTTATGGAGGTTCCAACAATTCAGTGTCCTTTCATTAAAATAGATGTTAATAAACAGGAAGCTGGCACTGCTGTATTCTCTGCTGGTATGGAAGCTTTGCAGTGCTGGGATGGAACATAACCATTAGAATATAATGATAAAGAAATAGCAAAATAAAACTCATAAAAGCATGTAAATCAATGGTACTGGACAATTTGCAGTATTGTTTATTATGATGTTAGTAAGAAGATAGACAAATTATCACATGGCAACATGTTTGCCCATCTTTTCATCGTATAGGTCTATTAATAAAAATACAGAAGCACTATAAAGAGCAACGAAATTATCAAACTTCATATGACAGATGCCATGAGATAGAAGAACTATTTTTGCTTGCTCTGATTTGGGTTCTAATCATACACTTGTTGGTTTAAACTTAGTAAATTGTAATAGTGGAGTAAACTATAGAGTTTTCTGACTTGTTTGATTCTATTCTTTGTGATTTATTCTCAGAAATAGTTTTATGAAACAGTTTTTGGAAACAAGTTTTAAAAATAAAAAAACAAAAAAAAAATTGTTTGGATAGTTGTTTTAAAAAATCCATTTTTAAAGTGACGTGGCAATGCGATCGCCGGTGGTGATGTGGCGGTAGTTGTCACTGGTAGTGTAGTATCGATAGTGGATAAATGACGGCTTTAAAAAATAAAAAATAGGAAAATAAAAATAAGAAAACCACTAAAAACTGTTTTTGTTTTTTAATTTTTAAAAACAACGATTTGTTTTTCTTTTCTAGGAACAATTTCTTAAAAATAGTTTACCAAATAGATTTTATTGTTTCATTGTTTTAAAAAACAAAAAAATAATTTTTAAAAACAAAATCAAACAGCCCCGAAGCACTGCTAAAATTTAGAATTTTTTCTTATTCCCTGTGGCAACGTGAATTAGTTAGCATATAATCAAGAAGGGGGCTTTAATTAGGCAAAATAATTTTTGTGAATTTGTCATTCCTCATAGTTCATGACTTCTATTACATTTCATGAATATGGGGAGTGACCTCAGTGTGAAAAACATAGGGTATTGTATAATAACCTTCCATGGTAGCTGCTTCTAAGTCCAGAGCGAGTCATTGCAATCATCACTAGTGCAAAAAGTTAATTTGGCATCAGTTAAAATTATATTTTCGTCACAGTATTTAGGGTGTAGCGGAATTAGCCGTAGCGAAAAATATATATTATGGCGTCACTTGCTTAAGATATGTCGCCGTAAATGTGTCGCCGTAAATGAATATATTATGGAGTCAGTTGCTTAAGATATAACGCTGTAAATGAATATATTACGGCGTCGCATTGTAACTAAACCGCCATAATAGATGTATGACAAATGAATTTTCAAATTTAATGGATATTTTTTTATTTCAAAATTTTCAAATACCACATGTCACGTCCATAGGAGGCCACTTCATCGTTGGTTCAGCCACGTGTCGCCTCCTCACGCTACCACGTGTCACCTCCTACTGCTGCCACATGTCCACTCTCCTTGCACTGCACCACATGTCTCCTCCTCCTTGCAGTGCACCACGTGTCCACCCCCTCCTCGCAGTGCGCCAAGTGTCACCTCCGAGAGCTGCCACATGTCTGCGCCTCTTAAATCTTGAAAATGCCTCCCTTCCTGTTCGAACTCGCGACCTCATGCTCCTGGTGTCTTCACGCTTGAGCCTTTGCCAGTTGTGCCAAGGTGAACCTGCGTTATTTTATTACATAATGTTATATATATAATATTATCATAATATAAAATTAATAATATATATAATATTATTAAAAATAAATTAAAATAAATAAAAATTCCAAAAAAATATTTATATATTTATGATTAATTAATTTCAAATTCAATAAATTTAAAATATTTAATAAATATTTTTATAACTATATTTTAATCAATTTTCTAAATTTAAATTAATTAATAACAAATAATTTAATATTATAAATATTATTTTTAATATAAAATGATAAATATAATATTAATAACTAATAATTTATTTTTAAATAAAATTAAATAATAACTAATATAATAATATTAAAAATATTATTTTAGTCAAAAATTTTAAATATAGTATCGATAAATAATAATAAAATATTCATTAATAATAATATTTTATTTTTAATTAAAATTATTTAATAATTAATTTTACAATATTATTTTTAATACAAAATTTTATACATTTTAAAATTTTGCGACGGAATGTGCCACGGAAAAGTTCCATGGCACAGTGGCAAAAAATTTTTCGCAAAATTTGTGACGTAATTCCGTGGCTAATTTAGCCATAGAATATTTTGTGGTTAATTCCGTGACAAATTTAGCTACGGAAAAATTCCGTCGAAAAAATTTCCAATGGAATTTCTTACGGATTTTCCACAGAATTTGCCACGGAAAAAATTCCGTGGCAAATTCTGTCGAAAATTGAATGTTTTTTTATAGTGCTCTATCTGGAAGCTGCTACGTCAACAGTGATGAAGGGAAGTTGCGAAGTTAGCAGAGCTAGAGCGAAATTCATAAAGAAGCCGTGAAGTTAATAGAGTAGTGGAGGTTTTGTTGAAGGCATTAGGGCGTCAGGTGGAGTGGGAATCGGCGCAATATTTCCTTTTCTTTAGAAAAAAAATAGTTAATATATTTTTAAGACTTCCTTAGAGCCATATGGGTTATAATTAAGGTCTTGGTTTCCTATAGGACCCGATTCTATAAGTAAGCTCGATAAATAAATTATAAATTATGGGTCAAGTTCCACCCATAAATTGATCATCCATTTTTTTAATAATTAACTAGGTATAGTTAAGTAGTTAAAAGAAGTTTACTAATCTCTATCAGATGGTCCTGAGCTATAAATAACCCACTTAAAAAAATTTATTTAAAATATAACTATAATATAATTATATTTTGGGAAAAAATATTTTTTAAAATTTATTTACAATATTTAATTATGGTTATGACATGTTATATTTCAAATTTATCTATTTCACAATTAAATTCCAAAACTTTATATGAATTATGGCTTCTGGTGCTTACTAAACTGATTCCATAATTATTATTGTTATAGCATCTTAATTACGGCATCAGTTGAATATACAACCGATGCTATATTGTACATTACTGCGTCAGTTATACTTCAAACAGAAGCAAACTTAAGTCGCATGAATTATCACTTCCGTTCTTTAAGTAACTGATGTCATATTGTACCTTATAGCGTCAATTACATGTAAAACAGAAGCGAAATTATGTTATATGAATTATCACTTCTATTCTTCAAGTAACTAATACAAAATCGTGTAGTTAAATTAGTATTTTGTACTAGTGAATATAATTATATTTTGGAAAAAATTATTTATAGTATTTAATTACAATTATGACATGTTATATTTTAAATTTATTCATTTCACAAGTAAATTCCAAAACTTTATATTAATTATGTCTTATGGTGCTCAATAAACTGATCCCATAATTATTATTATTATAGCATCTTAATTACGACATCAGTTGACTATACAACTGATGTCATATTGTATATTACGGCGTCAGTTACACTTAAAACAGAAGCGAATGTATGTCACATGAATTATCACTTCTGTTCTTCAAGTAACTGATGCCATATTGTACATTACGGCGTCAATTACACGTAAAACAGAAGCAAAATTATGTCACATGAATTATCACTTCGGTTTTTTAAGTAACTGATGTAAAATCATGTAGCTAAATTAGTATTTTACACTAGTGCATCAAAAATAGTTCAGGAACAATTCTGAAACTCCAGTTACTGAAAGGGATAGTCTAGATGTTCTAGGGAAGAAAGATTGTGCGTTCAATGAGAAATGAAGGAATTAAAGCAATTTATAAGAGAATGAGATGTTGCCAGGACATGAAAGTTGACTCAAATATCAATGCTGTGAAGCTGAATCATATAAAAATGGGAAAATCTTACTCAGTCTTGAGGACCAGCAAAAATATAAAAAAAGTCCTTAGCAATCTTAGTGAGATAGATTTAAAATGTGAACTAACCTTATTGACAAGTGAATATGATTATATTGAGAAGTCATAGAGTGGCCATTGATAAATTCATATATGTTAACTAAAGCAGATCTCATTGACAAGTCTATATAACTATATTAACAATTTATAGAATGGTCATTGACAAACTCATTTATGTTAACTAAACAGCTTCCGTTAACAGGTGTATATGGCTGTGTCTGTTTGGATTAGCGGTAGAAGCTTCTTTTCCAATGTAATTTATGATGTACGAGGTAAATATGTAAGAGGAGTTTTATCTCGACTTGCGTGAAAGTATTTTTTGAAAGCCAACTCAAACAGGCTCTATATTGATAAGTCATAGAGTGACTATTAACAAACTCATTCATCTATGTCATTGAGGTCCCTAAAAACTTTTTTTATAGATAATTCTACATTGAGATTTTTTTTATATTTTCCCTGGTCCTTATACCTGAGTGAGATTTTCCCTATAAAAATCCTTCAGAAAAGGTTCAAAGGTTTTAACTACACAAAACACATGTAGTCCTATATAACCATAACCCGTATTGTTGCAAAATTTTTCCTTAAATTTTAACTATATTGTACGGGAAAAAGGGGACTTTCATAGATAGTATACATGTTGAAAAACAATTATAAAGCGTGTGATGATGATGATGAGCATAAGTTATGAGAATGGGAGAAGCCTCCTTCTATGATTTTGAAGTAACACCAATGGTGCAAGTGATCAATAATATATAGCTTAAACTAACTATAAGTGCAAATTATAGTTGTTAATCACTTGTACCTTTTGCAAATCATGATAGAATGATGCTACAACCATCTCGGAAGTTCTCATCGTGTCACCACGTAAAGCTAAATAGTATAGTTTTTCAACACTGTAACACTATCCCTAAATTAAAGGCCCTTCTCCGTACAATGTAATTTATTTTTTAAAAAAAATATTACCACTTCCGGTTATACAAGACCCAGTTGACCAGTTTGAAAAGATTAAAGAAGTTAAATAAATTACTTAATTATAGCATATATTACACTGTCTTTATAGAATACTTATGTATATCCATAGATTATGTATCATTTTATAAATCGAGAAAATTCGTTTGGAGAAAACTGATAAATATAAATATTTTAAGGTAATTTATTTAGCTTCCTTAATTTATTCAAATTAGTCAAACGTATCTTATATTAATTATTAGTCGTGGTATTATATATGTAATTAATATATGAATATGAATATGAAAATAATAGATATCTTGTGAATGATTCAAATAATGCTACTCACTATAATAATTAGTATTAGAACCTTTTTGAATCATCAGCAAGGATATCCATTTCTTGCACCATATATTTAAATACATACACATAAAGCAGCAATATATATCTCTGATCTATGTCCGATCATATTGATCAGAAAAATGAAAAAATAAATAAATAGTGGTATGTGGTGAACGACAAGAATTGGGATGAGATCAAGAGTTGCTTGAGGGACAACCTAGTGTGTTGGAATCCCGTGATTGATGGCCACTCTCATCTACAAACAATTGACAGCGATGAAGTTATTTACTTTTTGCTGTTAGTGACTTGTGAATATATCTAAATATGAATGAATGTGAGATGTATTATACAAAATTAAAAGGTTCACATCGCACACCACTTTCACGGAGATTTTCTAGGTCTGAAACAAAGCAATGGGCAGATCTGCAGTTACACAGCTGGGTTTTTTGTTATGCGAGATTATCAAGAATGGTGCCTACAAGTTAAGGGTCTGTTTGGTTCAACGGAAGGGAGAGAATGAGAGGGATTTTAATGGAAGGGTGAGGAAAGGAGGGAAGATGAGGGATTTTAATATTACCTCGTTGGGATTGACAAGAGAGGAGGGGAGATAAGAGATTTTAATTTTACCTCGTTTGGATTGATAAAAAGAGAAAAGGTAAAACATTTTCATATGAACAACTTTATCCTTATTTTATTTTAAGTCATTTTTTGAATTTTGTGGAATGTTTAATAATTATATAAAATTATAATTTTACAATTATTAAATTGAATAATAATAACTTTCATGGGTATAATAGTCACACCATGTTAAAATATTAAAGTGGGAATGGGGATGAGGAAGAAAGTTAGAATAATATATAGGAATATTAAAAACTTTCATAAACATAATAGTCACATCATGCCAAAATATTACCCATCCCCTCCAAATCTCCCTATTTTAGGAGGAGAGGGGAAATTTCAAAAAAAAAAAAATTCCACCCCCATTAAATTTTTATGTTGTCAAATAAGGGAAAAAGAGTAAAATCCCTCCCCTCTCCTCAAACCAAACAAGCCCTACGAGAAGGAAGAGAATCAAATAAGGGGTACTAAAGTAAAATTATCAAATTTTAAAATTCTATTACCAAACCTTATTTATAATTTATTGTATTCAATATCCCATTTTAAAATTTAGGTAATTCAACAGTGAGAGATTTTCCCTTCAAAATTTACCAATCCCTGACCAAAAAAATCATCAATCATATTAAAGCTTGGGTTTGATTTAATTTTTTGGTAAGTTAAAGATGTTCCAAGCCCAATTTTAAATCAAAGATCCGTTGCCTCAAAGCTCAAACTCAAATATTCCCAAAAAAATAAAAAGCTCAAATTCAAACACAAGTAAAAGCACCCAATTCCTCTTTCCCATTTAGCCGTTGCCCGCCTCCACTGCGTCCATCTTCTCCCAAACTCAAACCCCGCGCTTTTGCTTCCTCCACCATGCTTTTGGGTAAAACCATGATTTTGTAAAAAAAAATACTCAAACACTACATTTTGATACTTAATGTAAATTGAGCACTAGGCTTAATGAACTGAAGTAGTTAGCATTATGATACTATTTGGCCTTTTTTTTGTTTTATGTGGATGAACTCTGGAACTTATTCATGTCTTTATATATAAATCCCGTTAATCACATTTTGTCATTTTTGAAGGTATATAAATCCGACCCATTTTTTAAAGTGTCGTGATTGGTTTTTAAAGTGTCGTGATTGGGTATGATTGAATCACAATTATATTATTATTAATATAATTATGATTCATCATCTATTGTTTAAATTTAAATTTGTTGTAAAATACTAATTAAGGTGGATGTCCATGAACTCCCAACTCTTGACCTTTCATTTTCTACATCTCATAACCTCTTCAATGAATGATCTTTAGGAGTTTTCATGCCCATAACTCAAAGGTTACAATATGTGCACTCATGAGGATTAAAGTTTAACATTTACTTTATATAACTCATAGTTGTGGATGAGGGCCTATAAATAGAGCACTATGTACTACACTTTGTTGGCATCCAAATGAATAAGATATTGCTCCATCTTTATCTCTAGTTCTCTCTTCATCTCTCTTCATTTCTTGCTTGACATCTCTTGTATATTCCCATTTTTATAACACGTTATCAGCACGATTCTCTAACCAAGGTATTTTTTTTCCCTTACCGTTGTCTCAACATTTTCCTCTATCTTCTTTTACCATATCTCTATTTAATCTATCTGGGATGATCTGAGCCATTGTATGAAATTAAAGAGATCTTTTTACCGATTGTTTTATATATCGGATTCCATGGCTGAGATTGGAGATTTTTGTTATTTTTTTTTCATTTATATGTCTTTATTTTAGATTCTGTTGTTATTTACATTTTATAATAGTTAATTTTATTTGTTTATCATTTTGATTTTATGTTGGCATAACTTTCTAATATTTCATTCTATTTCATTTCGCTTTGTTATTTACATTTACATTTATTTATTTTCATTTGATTATCTTCTTCTCATACATTTTGTTGTTTTGTTTGGGCTTCTTTTAATTCATTTTTTATAGTTATTTTATTTATATTTTATTTACATTTCATGCTATATTCTATTATTTATATTTCTTTATTTTACGTTATTTATCTCATTTTATTGTTATTTTATTTTTCATTTATTGATGTTGTTATACTATTTCATTTTATTAAGCCATTTTGTTTTGTTTGTTTATTGTTTCTAATATTTTATTATTTATTTGTATTTTATTTTTAATTATTCCTTTTACATTTTTTTATTTCATCACCACATTTATTATTCTATTTTTTTCTTATTTATAATTCATTTTTTTTTATTTATTTGCCATTTCACCCTTGTTATTGCTATATTTATGTTAATATATATATTGTATTTGTTTACATTTACTCTTATTTACATTTATTACCATATTATTGTCATTTTATTTATAGTATTATATATGACTATATAGTGTTATCTCTTTTATTCTTTACACTATTTTTATTGCTATAATTTCCTCCTCTCTGTATACACCATTTATATTCCAATAAATAACATATAACAACATATATAAAGGAGAAAAGTAGAAAGAGAGAGGGAGAATATTTTCAAGAAATTTTCTTTATTGAATTATATGTTGGCTACTCATGAAATTTTGCTCCCTTTAATTATGTTGTTTAAAAATATGTTGATTATGATATGTTTTAATTCAAAATGATGTTTTATGTTTCATCAATTTTACCTTGATTCTAATTGTTGTCATTATTTTTAGTTTGAATCATGGCCAACCTTGCCAAACTTGAGTTTACAGCTCTTGATATCACGGGAAAGAATTATCTATTATGGGTCTTAGACGCTGAAATCCATCTAGATGCTAAGGGTCTAGGAAAGGCTATTTTACCAGGAAATGAAGAAACTAGTCAAGATAAGGCAAAGGCCATGATTTTTCTTCACCACCATCTCCATGAAGGACTGAAAGCTGAATACCTAACGATAAAAGATCCATTAGAATTGTGGACTAATTTGAAGGAAAGGTATGATCACCAAAAAACAGTGATTTTGCCTTGAGCTCGTTATGAATGGATACACCTTAGGCTACAAGTTTAAGACTGTAAGTGAATATAATTCAGCAGTTTTCAAAATAAGTTCTCAATTGAAATTATGTAGTGAGAAAATAACTGATGAGGACTTATTAGAGAAAACTTTTTCTACCTTTCATGCTGCAAATATGCTCCTGTAGCAGCAGTATCGAGAGAAAGGTTTTAAAAAGTATTCTAAATTAATCACATGCCTTTTGGTAGCCGAACAAAACAACGAGCTGTTGATGAAAAATCATGAAAATCGTCCCACTGGATCTGCTCCATTCCCTGAAGCGAATGTGAGTGTACGTAATAATTACCATGCTCATGGTCGTGGCCGTAGTCGTGGCCGTGGCCGTGGCCGTGGACGTGGTCGTGGTAGGGGACGTGGTAATTACCATTATCATGGAAGTGAAAGTAATAATTATAATCCTAATACCCACCAGAAGAAGAAATATAATGAAGGGCAGAAAAACGATAAGAGTGGTTCTTCAAAAGTTATTGAGAATCAATGTTATCGGTGTGTTATGAAGGGGCACTGGTCACGTACCTGTCGTACGCCTGAGCATTTAGCAAAACTTTATCAAGTCTCTATGAAAAGGAGTGCGAACAATGTGGAAACAAATTTGATTTTTCAAGATGATAATGTTGAGGGACACAAGAATGATGGTGTCAATGAGCTAGATGGTATTAATGGCCTCGATGATATGGCACACTTGGAGGTGGCTGATTTTTTTGAGAATCATGATTAGATGAGTTTGGTTGGAAGAACAATAAAAAATGTTTTAATTTATGGTTTTTTTTTAATTTAGTTTATGCTTTACTTTCATTTCCCCTTTTCATATGTAATAAGGGTATTATTGCTCATCATGTATTTTTAAATATGTTTTAATGCATTTTTCTTTTCTTTTGTTGAAGATTATGGATGTTTTGATCATTGGACACAAGAATGAAGATATATGTCTCATAGATAGTGCTACAACACACACCATACTTAGAGATAAAAAATATTTCTCACATCTAACAAGAAGTAGTGCAAGCATCAATACCATAGTGGGTAATACAAAATTAATTGAAGGCTCCGGAAGAGCAATTATAATATTACCCAAAGGAACAAAATTTGTTATTAATGATGCTTTATATTCCCCCAAGTCTCTCAGAAATTTATTGAGTTTTAAGGATATCCGCCAAAATGGGTATCATATTGAGACTATAAATGAGATTGGGTGTGATAGTCCTATTAACATATTATATAATATTATTTTGTTCAAAACAAACTGAATATGTGGATGCAAGATATATTTTGATGATTTTCAGAATAATTTTTCTTTATTGTTTTCACGATGAATAAGATAAAGGCATAATATACTGATATTTTAGCATATTCAGAAGATATGTAAGAAGAATACATCTAGTAAAATATTTGGTGACAATGTATCATTCATAGTTTGGTGGCTAAAAGAATGATATGCTCAACAATACATTAGAAACGATGTTCTTATCAGGGAAGTAAAAATGATGTTATTATCAGGGGGAGTAAATACGATATTATCATCGTGTGAAATAGAGACCACGTTGTACTCTTTTCCTTAACCAAGGTTTTGTCCCACGGGGTTTTCCTGGTAAGGTTTTTAATAAGGCAGTTTCGATTTGTATTGTGTACTCTTTTTCCTTCACTAGGTTTTTGTCCCATTGGGTTTTTCCTAGTAAGGTTTTAATGAGGCACAATATTTTTTTTATGGACATCCAAAGGGGAGTGTTTTAAAATACTAATTAAGGTGGATGTCCATGAGCTCCTAACTCTTGACCTTTCATTTTCTACATCCCATAACCTCTCCAATTAATAATTTTTAGGAGTTTTCATGCCCATAACTCAAATGTTACAATGTGTGCACTCATGAGGATTAAAGTTTGCCATTTACTTTGTGCAACTCTTAGTTGTGGTTAAAGGCCTATAAATAGAGCACTATATACTACACTTTGTTGGCATCCAAATGAATAAGAATCACTCCCTCCTTGCTCTCTATTTCTCTCTTGTATTTCTTCATTCCCTTCATCTCAATCTCTTATACTTTCTTGATTTTATAACATGTTATCAGCACGAACTCACTTAGAAGGCCTATGGTCTAGTTTTTTATCTCTTCTACTCTCTAACTTTCTCATTTACATACTTTGTTTTATATCGTTTATTCTCTATGTTATTTTATCTTTTTAATCTACATTATCAATCTATTGTTCTATATTATTTTTATTATTTTTCTTTTACGCTATCTATTTTTATCCATCTTGTTGTTATCTTTTACATATATCTGGGATAATCTAAGCCATTATATGGAATTCAATGGACTCTTTTACCGATTTTTTTTATACATCGGGTTCCATGGCTAAGATTTGAGTTATATTATCCTCCGCAAGTTATCTTTCTTTTAACTTTTATTTATCGTTTTCCATTCATCTCTTATTATGCAAAATTTATATTTATTTGTTTTATATTCTAGTATTCTTTACATTTTATGTTATTATATTATGTTGTTTCATTTTATTTACACTTATTTAACATTTATATTTCTTTACATTTTATGTTATATATTATTGTTTGTTTCTTTATTTTATGTCATTTATTTCATCTTGTTTTATGGTTATTTTATTTACATTTCATTTATTTATGTTAATACATTATTGTTATATCATTATGTCAATCTTTTATTTTCATTTGTTTATTATATTACATTAGTATATAATAGTATTATATATGAGCATGTAATGTGGTCTATATGATCATGGGCTTATCTATTATTTATATTTGATTATGAATTTGAATTTATTTAATTTATTTTCTAGTATTTTGATTTTATCGAGAGGCCAGAAGCCATAATATTCTTAATTTCATGATCAGATGACCAGAAGTCACACCACCTTTAATGGTGCCACAGGAGAGAGAACTCCCAACAGAAATTCTTTACACTCTTTGTTTCCTGGGATCGAACCCAGGAACGGATTGTTGTGTTGCAGATGCCTACCCATTTGCACCAACGGAACAACAATGTGAGCTTGAAGTTCAAAAAATAGTTCATTTGCAAAATATTGCAAATCAACTGCCAGATGCATTTACTGACCTTAAGAGAATTACCAAATCTCACATTCCAGATGAAAATGCTCCAATTAGAATTGATGTCCCAATAGGACAACCATCAATTGCAAATGAAACTAAGCCACGCTTGAAGCGTGGTAGGCCGATTGGTTCCAAAGATAAAACTCCTAGAAAGAAAAAGGGAGCGATTAACCAAGATGGTCAAGTTGAGGAGGCAGACATAACTAATCAAAAGACCCTAGAAGAGGTCTAGGTATTTGAAAATAATGAAGAGATCTCAATGAGTTATGTCACTATGGGAAAAATATGGAACCGAGAAAGTATAGTTGTCGACAACGTATTTTCATATAATGTTGCGGTTGAAATAATTAATCAAAATGAGGATCTTGAACCTAGGTCAGTTGAAGAATGAAGAAATAGAAATGATTGGCCAAAATGGAAAGATACAATTCAAGTAGAGTTAAATTCACTCTTAAAACGTGAAGTTTTTAGACCTGTAGTCCAAATACCAAATGGTGTAAAGCCTGTTAGGTATAGATGGGTATTTGAGCGAAAACGAAATGAGCAAAATGAGGTTGTTAGATATAAAGCACGATTGGTAGCACAAGGATTTTCACAAAGACCTGGTATTGATTATGAAGAGACATATTCTCCTGTGGTAGATACAATCACTTTAAGGTATTTAATTAGTCTGGCAGTGAGCAGAAAACTGAATATGCGTCTAATGGATGTTGTTATAGCCTACTTATATGGTGCTTTAGATACTAAAATTTATATGAAAATCCCTGAAGGATTCAAATTGCCAGAAAAATGTAAGAATTCTCGAGAAAATTGTGCAATTCGTTTGCATAAATCCTTATATGGATTGAAACAATCTGGAAGAATGTGGTATAACCGTCTTAGTGAATATTTGTTAAAAGAAGGTTATAAAAATGATCCTATTTGCCCATGTGTTTTCATAAAAGGAAATGAATCAGAGTTTGTGATAATTGTTGTATATGTGGATGATTTGAATATAATTGGAACTCTTGAAGAGCTTCAAAAAGCTGTTGATTGTTTAAAGAGAGAGTTTGAGATGAAGGATCTTAGACGAACAAAGTTTTGTCTCGGCCTGCAAGTTGAACACTTAACAAATGGAATTCTCCTTCATCAATCAACTTATGTTGAAAAAATATTAAAGCGATTCTATATGGATAAAGCACATCCATTATCTACTCCAATGATTGTAAGATCACTTGATAAGGAGAAGGATCCTTTTCGTCCTCAAGAGAAAACAGAAGAACTTCTTGGTCCAGAAGTACCATATCTTAGTGCTATAGGTGCACTAATATATCTTGCCAATACAACACGACCTGATATTGCATTTGCTATGAATTTATTGGCAAGATTTAGTTCTTCTCCAACAAGAAGACATTGGAACGAAATTAAACATATATTCCGATATCTTCGAGGAACAAATGATATGGGATTATTTTATTCTAATGAATCTGGATCACAATTGATTGGTTATGCAGATGCAGGATTTTTATCAGATACACACAATGGTAGATCTCAAACAGGATATTTATTTACTTGTGGAGGTACACCTATATCTTGGCGATTAACAAAACAAACTTTAGCAGCTACCTCATCAAATCATGCAGAGATAATTGCAGTTCACGAGGCAAGTCGAGAATGTGTTTGGCTAAGGTCAATAACTCAACATATCCAATTAGTGTGTGGTTTGTTTCCTGAACGAAAGATTCCAACAATACTATATGAAGATAATACAGCATGCATAGCTCAATTGAAAGGAGGGTACATTAAGGGAGATAGAACAAAACATATATCTCCAAAATTCTTTTTCACTCATGATCTTATGAAGAGTGGTGACATAGATGTTCATCAAATTCGCTCATGTGACAACCTTGCAGATTTGTTTACCAAGATACTGCAAACTAGAACATTTAAGAAGTTAGTGCATGGTATTGGAATGCGTAGGCTTAAAGACATAAAGTGATGTTGTCATCAGGGGGAGTAAACATTGTATACTCTTTTTCCTTCACTAGGTTTTTGTCCCAATGGGTTTTTCCTAGTAAGGTTTTAATGAGGCACAATATTTTTTTATGGACATCTAAGGGGGAGTGTTGTAAAATACTAATTAAGGTGGATGTCCATGAGCTCCCAACTCTTGACCTTTCATTTTCTACATCCCATAACCTCTCCAATGAATGATCTTTAGGAGTTTTCATGCCCATAACTCAAATGTTACAATGTGTGCACTCATTAGGATTAAAGTTTACCATTTACTTTGTGTAACTCTTAGTTGTGGATGAGGGCCTATAAATAGAGCACTATGTAACTCTTAGCACGCAATCATTGAAAGAGGCAAACTTCACCTAAGAGGGGGGTGAATTGGGTGATGTGATAAATTTTTCGTTTGATGAGGTGATATGACAATAGTTGTAGATGGAGTAGAGTTAAGAGGATTAGTACACAGAGAGTTATACTGGTTCGGCCTAAAATCCAGGCCTACGTCCAGTCCTCAGAGATCAAGACCTACTGAGATTTTCACTATGCTTCCAAGATTTAATGGGCTCTTAGAATGCCATAAAACAACAATCGTCCTTGAATGGACTACGAGTAGAAATATTCTAACACTAAGAAATTTCTCTCCCCCTTACGACAAGTCTTACGTGCAGAAAAATAACATATGACCTTTCTCACTTGCTTACGTATACAAGTTTTATGAGCAGCAACGTTCTCTCCTGCTTACACCACTGTAGGTCTTACGAGCAGCAACGTTCTCT
This sequence comes from Inga laurina, assembly GCA_963855925.1. Lineage (NCBI taxonomy): Eukaryota > Viridiplantae > Streptophyta > Magnoliopsida > Fabales > Fabaceae > Inga > Inga laurina. Next base: position 59,092,379 of record OY979702.1, on the reverse strand, counting down.
ACTGCTTGTATCTTGTAAGTCTTATAAGTAGGAAGTTTTACTAGGAATTCTCTCAACTACTTCTCTCGTAAGGATATCTACCCTCTCAAGGTCCCAATACCTTGAGATCAAATGAAAATAGAATTTGAAGTGTATACAGACTCTCTTACAGAGAAAATATGATAAACACCGAAGAACGATATGAATACAGAGAAAATATGAATAACAGAGATTCGAGAATTTGCTTATGTGAATTCTTGCACTTCGTTATATTTGATGATCTCTGGAACTCTGTATTTATAGACATTTGATTTTGCCCGTTTGAATAATGATAATTGTGGAGCAGGGTATGTTACTGTGGATCGGCATGTGTACGTTTGAAATCTTTGAACGCGGTAGGTATGTGCTTGGATGGTCGTAATGATGCTGTCTGCCGTTGTTTGACTTCCTCTGCGTCTTCTTAATTCAAACGATCAAACTTCTGTAGCACACTTATAATACATTCAAAATGATGTTAAATAATAATAATAAGTGACAATAAGATAAATAAATATCATTAAACCATATTCGAATTGAACGCTGTAAAACTAATGCGTTTTGGCTTCTGGCAGAGTCTCACTAGAGCACTGAGGGGACTCACTCGAGTGAACTACCATATTTTCTTCTTTTGCTTCAGTTTTACACTTGCACTTCCACATGATTTGAGAGAGTGCATCTTCTCACTTGCGAGTGATGTGGGTCCCCACTCGAGCACAACTCCTCCTGCTCAAGTGTCCTTGTACTTCACACTAAGAGTCGCGTCTTTGGACAACACTCGCATACCATTTTAGCAAGAGTGTGATTTTGCACTCATAGGTGATGTGGGCCCTCACTTGAGCATACATACTCCTACTCGAGTGAGAAGAATATTCTCCTGTAATATACTCTTGTCTTTAGCACTTGCATCAAAATTGGGAGAGTTAGATTTTTCACTCGCGAGTGCTGATGTATCACTCGGGCATATGAACTCTCACTCGGGCATGCTTGTGCTTCTCTGTTCTTCATGACTCTCAACCAAACACTCGCAGTCCTTCACTCGCTAGTGCTCGAGTGCAAACCTTCATACTTGAGTGTTGGTTATAATGCTCGAGTGCATGAGTAAGATTGACAGTAATTGCTCTCGGTCAAACAGTTCTTGTCCAACACTTGCATGTGCTCGAGTGTAAAAGAGCCCGATGCTCGAGTGCTATCTTTGTTGCTCAAGTGCATCAGTAAAAACTCACAGCAGACATCTCCAAACTTTGCCATATGCATTTGGTAACTTTGCAATCATTGTCTAAACTTGTTAAAACATACTTTGCACACAATTACGTTTTGTTATCATCAAAACTTGGAATCTAACAATCATATCACAAAATATAGTAACACATACATACAATTATTCACATAGTGTATGAAGGATGGTAGTCCTTACCTCAAAGTCTTATTAATCCCTTTTTAATGTGCCTCGTAGAATGTATCACTTCCGGCTTCCGATTCGATCCTAAATTATTAAATGTATAAGAAATAGGTAATAACCTATCCAAGTATCATTTTAGACTTTTCTATAGTGTTTCTTGTGGTTATATTAGTCTATGGTGAAAATTTATCAAAATACCCCTGTGACCCCGGCCCAACCCTGCCATACTAAGCTTGATGGCACGTTTTTCTAAAATTTTGACTAGGGCTATACTGATGTATTTTCTCCCAAGGATTCTATTTCCGGCTCGAAATCACCATATTCAGTTTTAAATTATGAAAATACCCTTGATAGCCCCGATTTAGGGTTTTATGGGTGTTTTCGTAATTATGTTTTTTCGGCATTTTCCGAAAAAGTGACTAATTATAACCCTACCTATTTTTGTCTCTTGAATCCAATGGAATCATCAAATCATTTAAAATATTACTCCTTCCCCCAGATCTGAAGTTGGCCGAAACTTTGGTCAAGAAAAGGGAAAAATTGGACTTTTGTGTTTTAACTTCCAAAGCTTGTACCTTTTTACTTCGAATCCCTTATTAACTCATTTGAATACATTATAATCATGATTTAAAGAAATTTGGGCAGCATAACCCCTTAGGATTAGGATTTTCCAAATTTATAAACTTGACAAAAATCACCAAAACCAACAACAACTTCATACTTGTATGTATCTAAGGTTTGTGAGGTTACCTCTTAAGATTTTGAATCCTCTCTCTCTAGGCGTCTCCTCTCTCTCTCTCTTTGAGCTCAAATTATGTCTTCAAAATCATGGATTTCATGAAGAATAAAGGTTTAGGGAAGGTTTTTCATGAAAAACTATAAGAAAATACTTAAGAAACAATGTCTTACCTTAGCTTTCTCTTCTACCTTCTCTTCTGCCTTCTCTCTAGCACCCAATGTCTTCAAACTCTCTCTCAGTCTTCTTTCTCTAGCTTTGAACGAAAATATGAAGGGAAGAGGAAAGAAAGAGTGCTTCATAAAACATCTCCCTTCACCCTACACCATTTGATTTCATCAAGGCATATGATGGTAACACTTATCACAACCCATACCTCCTTCATATTTATGTCATAATTACTTCATTTGGTTTCCATTAGCATTGAACTAGTTTTCTTCTCCCTTTGGTTGGCTAAAAACCGTCCCCTCTTATGTCTACCCTAGCCAAATTGGTTTCCTCCAACTAATCCAGCCTTACACTCAAGCTAATCCAACCTTACCATCATTAATCATGATCACTATGTCTATGTAGCATTGTTTTAATGCAATTAGACATGTGCTCATCTTCATAAATCATAATATAATCCCCTTTCCATATGATAATGACACTTAGCACATTTAATCCCCTTAATCAATTTCCCCCCTCATTTTTCCTTGCTAGGCAAAAATTTGGAAGAGAAGAAAAATAAAATTGTTTCAACATTTTCACAATTCAATTAAATGAATTATGCATAATTCCTTCTAATTTCTCAATTCTTGATTTATTCCAAATATACGTTCTCCTTTATTTTCCTTAATTAATTGAAATTAACTCCAATTAAATGGGAAAATAGTTAATCTTGGGCTAAATTGGCAAAATTATAATTTTGCTATTACCTTTGTAATCTAATTCCCTTTTTCATGAATATTCACCGTTTTATTAAATTTCTTGAATAATTAAAATATATTTAGTAAATATAAATTTTGTGGTGTTACAATAATTCTTTGTTAGCTTGTTATTTTCCAAGAGAAAAATGCTCATTTTTTTTAATCAAACAACCCAATATTTAATAGTCATATCAGACTTTGGACTAATTCAAGTCTCTTAATAAGCCTTTTCTTAAAAGAAATGCCCTGTAATTATAAAGCTAGAAAATTTTAATATGGCTACAATAATGTGAAAGTTGTAAAAAAAATAAAATTACATCATATTTTTGTACGATTTGAAATTTAAGAAATAAGATATATTATTTTAGAGTTTTCATTATGTGTCATTCATGAATATTGAGTTAGAGATGGGTGAAACTATTTTTATTTAAACTGATAGGCATTAATAACCTAAGATTATAAAAAAAATAATTAAGATTGAATCTATGGGCCACCATTTACCAAAAAAAAAAATTATATAAATAGATTCTAAAATCATCAGTGAGATTGGTAAAGATTCTTAATTGAAAAAAAAAATATAAAACAAAATACTAATAGCCTAAAATTACAAATGAGATTGAATCCGGAATTTCTGTTTACAAAAAAAAAAAAAAATCACATCACTAAACCATTGGTCAAGATGGTTGATGATTGGAATAATGTTTAGGTGATCTTTACTCAAATTGCGCGGAAGGTATTAATTTGACGCATAGGGGTTGCAATCACCACAATCACTTTTTGAAGCTAGGACATTAGTGCATAGGAATCGTTATAGCTTGTAACAAGCATTTGCTCTCTCGGCATTGTTTAAGATAAATATAAATCTATTATGATAAAATTAAAAGAATATTTTGTAACCCGTATTTAAAGAAAAATCACATAAAGAAATTAACATAGTCAAAGACAGAAATAAATTACATTTTCTAAAATTGAGGAATATGTGGCTGGAAGAAAATATGATTACTTAATTAGTGAATTATGATTACTCAATGAGTGAATTATGAAGAAATATAAAAAAATTATAAAATGATCAATAATAAATTATATTTATTGATTAATAGATCCAAACTGATTCATTTTCTTATGAACCAAGTATTACAGGGTTTTAAAAATAAAGTTGACAATGAATGATTGATTATTTATATAAGAGAGAGGGTAACCCTCTAGCAAACGGTTAGCTAAACTATCTTAGCTTATAAGATTGAAGAGAACTTTTGCATCTTTTATCTTTAGCCATTAAGTAGTGTGGGTGTAAGATGATGCGTGAAGCTTCTTCCGTTTTGTATTATGTTCTAACTCTTTTTTTTTTTTTCGTGTTGAGTAATGAAATTCAATTTATACTAAAAATAAGGGGTTAATATCATTGTTATTTTAGTTAAATTTTGGTGATCCTAATAATTTCAAATCATTAGTTTTAGTCTTATAAATTAACAAGGACCTAATTTGAGTTTAAATATAGAGATCAAAATCAAAATCAATTAAAAATATAGGACCCAATCATCAAACTTAGACCAAAAAAAAAAATGATGAGACCACACAAATTAAACTAATAGTAATTTGAAACTACATGAACATGCTATAAAAACTAACAATCATGTAAAAATGTTTGGGAGGCATGATAATATGTGTGTTTGGAATAACGATAAGAATGCTTAAAAACAGTTTTTCAATCATGATTTACGATATACTTCTTCCGGTCTTAAATATAGGATAAAGTTTGTAGTGTAATTTACACTACAAACTTTATCCTATATTTAAAATCGAAAGTAGTATAAAATAAATATGTAAGATAAATCTTATTTTGATTTACGTGAAAAACAACTTACTTAAACTTTATATATCGGAGTTCAACCAAACACTCACAATATATGCCAATAATTGACGCAAAGTCGGCAATGTCAAGGTGGTATTTCTATATGTGCAAACGTCAAGAGTAAGGGATAACAAGGCACGTGAAGTTTTGTCGTCTTATTGGTTGGTTTGTTGTTTTGGTGCTCCTCCCTCAGATGATCACTGATACGCTCTGATATTTTTGGGCAGACTGTAATACGGTGATTTCATTCCATTTTCTTCTTCTGCTACATCGCTGCTTCGTTCCGGTGCCCATTGTCTCTCATCAGCCTTCTTTGGACACGTGTACGGTGGAAGCGCAATTATGTAAACTGGACCCCACTCCTCACCACTCGTCAACTGTACCTTTAATTTCATGCCATTGAGCGGTGAGCCTTTCTTTGCTGTCTCCATTTCCTAACCAATTCTAAACGGCTACTCCTACATTATTTTTCTTAATGATAACATTATTAAGAATTGACTAGCTCATATTGATGCAAGTGGTATGAGTAGAAATTTTTTATAGTTTATTGAAATTTAAAAAGGAATATGGGACAAAATTTTGAACCGGCATACAAATTTAGATCACTGACAACATTTGTTTTTTCATAAAATTTATTTGCATTTAAACCTAAGAAATGTTTTAAATTGATTTTTTATAAAAATTTGTGTTACTTTTTTAAAAATATGCATTGTGATAATCTAAATTTGGCCAAATTATTAAGAGATAATATGAATTGTGATAATATAAATCTGATTTGGACAATTATTTTTTTAATAGAAATGAATTTTTTTTGGCCAAATTAAAAAATTAATGATTGAGATGTTATTTTATATTTTACAGCATTTTTTAAAAAAAATCATATCATAATAATACTTAAATGGATAATTGAAACTGTATATAACGCGTGTAATTCTCCATAAAAATATCTCTACATACATGCCTTTGAAGGTCGGGATGAAGGGGCTTCATGTTGATCCATAAATTGCACAATCATCCTCAATTTTTTAAATCTATATGAATGGATTATTTGATGCGTATCTTTCAATTGAAAAATGCCAAACATGTTAATTAAAATTAAACTATATTTATTAAAGTTGGCCCCAAAAGTATATTACAATGATAGGACATACCCGAAGGGCACGTGGGCCCAGGCGAGACTGCAACGCATACGATCCACAAACAGAGATACGAGGCCCACCATGAGGACAAATGGTTTGTAGGTCCCGTCCTTGGAAATATTTTGAGAACCGTCCATTCCGTATTGAATCGTCCTTCTTCTTCTTTTATTATTATTATTACTCCTCTCCCTATCTTAATATAACATATAGTTGATTTTTTAATTAATAAAATTAAATTAATTAATTAATCATATAATATTTTATATATTATTTTATTATATATTAGTTTATAAATTAAAAAAAATAATCTAATATAAGAAATATAAATATCAATATTTTAAATAATTTATTTAATCTTTTTAAAATAATCTACTGTATCTTATTTTAAAAATTCATTCCTTCGTAGTGAAATCTGTTGACAGCTCTTTGCCTTGAAAGAATCTTCTTGTTTGAACCCGGGAGAAGCGGGGCCCTCTAGAATTCATCAAAACTAGTATTTTATGTAACTGTTTGTATTATAATCACAACTGGATTCTAAATTATTTAATTAAAATATAATAAAGATATAATTTAAAATTTTGAAACTTTTTTTTTTGCCAGAATTTAAAATTTTGAAACACACACGTGTATACATAAAACTATATAAATTAATTTATAAAATTATATATTTATTACTGTATTTTAATTAAAAATTATTAGACAGTAAATGTACAAGAAATCACATAATTTTTTCCACAAGATAAATATTAGGAAAATCTCATCAAACGAATCTAAATATTAGTAAAGGATAAAGAGATACTCTCAATATTCATAATGTCATGGAAGTGTGAGGATTTCAATTGTCCTTTTGAAATCAGAGCAAAAAGACCAAAATAACCTTCAACACTTGAAAAATTGAGAAGAATACATATTTGTGGGAAATCCTTAATTCCTAAACCTGAAAAGAGATTTTGCAATCTATTTCAACAAAGTTGGGATTGGAATTCACAACTCAATATTGTACCTTCAACACTTGGAAAAAATGAGAAGAATGCATATTGTGGGATATGATTAATTCCTAAATTTTAAAAGAGATTAACAACTGTATATTCCATTTTATGAAATTTGGAGTTGAAATTCACAAATCCCAAATATACATTCAACACTTGAAAAAAAAAGAGAGAGAGAGAAAAATGCATGTTGTAGGAAATGATCAACTCCTAAACTTGAAAAGAGATTAGCAACTTCACATTCCATTTTACCAAATTTGACATTGGAATTCACAACTATTGATTTCACCTTCAACACTTGTTAAAAATGATAAGAATGCATCCTGCGTGAAATGATTAATTCCTAAACTTATAAAAAGATTAACAACTTTGCGGTTCATTTTACCAATTTTGGAATTGGAATTCACAACTCATGATTGTACTTTTAATAGTTGGGAAAATGGAGAAGAATGCATAGTGCGGGAAATGATCAATTCTTAAACTTAAAAACAGATTAACAACTTCACATTCTATTTTATCAAATTCGGAATTGGAATTCAAAACTCATGACACCTTCAACACTTGATAAAATTGAGAAGCATGTATTTATCAAAAAAAAAAATGAAAATGAAAAGAATGCATGTTGTGAGAAATGATTAATTCCTAAATTTGCAAATAGATCAATTTTGCAATCCATTTTTTCGAATTCGGAATTAGAATTCACAACTTGTGATTAAGAAAAATGAGAAGATTGCATGTTGTGGGAAATGATTAATTCCTAAATTTAAAAAGATATTAATAACTTTGCAATCTCTTCTACCAAATCATTTTAACGAGTTTATAATTAGCACGATTGCGTGAGTTTCTCAACATAGTTTGGTAAGTTAAAACATGGTAAATTCGTAGTAAAAAAGTTAACTTATGAGTTTGACAATAATATTATTTTGATTTTCCACATTTGCACCTCAAATCACATCAATAACAATAACATGGTACTCAAACATCATTAAAGAAGCTTTAAATCCATAAAAAAAATCCGGTAACCCACTAATCAATTCTCAACATCCGTATAATCATAGTAATAAAAATCAAAACCGATATCGTCTTTTCAGCTCAACCATGTTGGGCGGTCATCATAATTTGCAACAAGCGGCTGCAAATATCCGACCACATTGGGCAAATGAATAAATTTTCTTAATTGTGAAATTCATTCAAGCAAATAACAACCGTAGAAAATCCAAGTCCAAAAAAAATAAACAACCGTAGAAAATCATGTCCACTTGTTTCCCATTGCTATCTGATGGTATTTGATTTCATGTACGACTAGTTCTCTGAAATTGACAGCTTGTTCTTTAATGGCTTCATTTGTAGTATAAGAGGAGCCTAGAAACTTGGGTATCTGGGAAGCGGAAGTCATGTCCTATACTTATAATAATTTTCGCTTCATTAGTGCTTTTGGAAATTTGAAACTGATGATTTATACCAAATGCGTGTGATTTTTTAGCCTCCTTTTCAGCCTCGTGATCACACTCACATGCCGAGAAAGTCTTCCACTGCCTTAAACCCCACTTGATCGTATTTCACACTCTTTTGCCCCTGACTTTTCAATTTTCATCCCCATTAATCTCGATTTTCCATAATATTGCTTAACTCTGATCGCTTCTCTGGATCCCCATTATATTCAGCTCGAAGCTTCTCTTCTTTTAGGAACTTTTTGAGTGAAGGGTGAGGATTATTTTACATTTCCGGTTTTTATTCTTCTTGATTCGCGTTATTCTCTCTAACTGCAACTTTGAATATTCGAGAAACGTTGGTATCTGGATGTTTACTTTTACTTTCCTTTTGGTTGGACTTTCAAGTTAGTGAGATTTGAGTTCATATGTTTGTTCCAGTGCTTGCAATTGATTCGCTTCTTCTTTTGGGCACCTGAACTCTCTGGTTCGCCAATGGCTTCTTCTTGTGTGACCTGGAAGGCCAATACTGACTTGCCAAATGCAAGAAAGGGCGATTTCTTTCGCCGTCATAATGGGTTTTTAGGAGAGAGAATCAAGAACCCGAGTTGCATCAGTCCCTTTGTAAATCCGTCGACTACAAGTTTGAGACACGAGAAGAGGGTCAAGAAGATCAAACCTGGTGTTGTTTCTGCTGTTCTAACATCAAATGATACCAAAGAAGCTCTGGTAAGTTTAACACTAACTCTAATTGGTTTTCTTTTGTGGCTGCATTGTTTAGGTGTAAGTGATTGTGTTCTTCTTCATGTCAGGTTGACTACCAGACCTTACAGGTTCCTTCATTTCTGAGAAGAAAGGCTGACCCCAAAAATGTAATTTCCATCATATTGGGTGGAGGACCTGGACTACAACTCTTTCCCCTCACTAAACGAGCTGCAACACCTGCTGTAAGTGAATTTGTCACGTAGTTCATAGCTTCTCACTGAAGATGAACTAAGGCTCTTCACAAGTTTTTTTGGCTTTGCTACTTTTTTGTTCATTCGTCAAAGGACTATTTAGTATCATGTTTCATGGATGAACTTGAAACAAAATCAGACTTTTAAGTTCTATGGTGATGTAGAAAAATTTTGTATGAGCCAGTTGATACTAAGGTTAACTATTGAAGACTGAGATCTTTAGCTGGTCAAATTTTGGGGTTCTGTGTCATGATGATACCTTGTGCATCTTCAGGTACCTGTTGGTGGATGCTACAGACTCATAGACATCCCAATGAGCAACTGTATTAACAGCGGCCTTAACAAAATCTTTGTGCTCACCCAATTCAACTCTGCATCTCTGAACCGTCATATCTCACGCACCTACTTTGGAAACGGCGTCAGCTTCGGGGATGGATTTGTAGAGGTATGCATCAAGGAATAGAGAGAAACCATAGTGGGCCCCATATGTGCAGATGATTTCATTCACAAGATTTATAAACATGACCTAAAATTGACAACAACTGCGTATAAGAGAAAAAATGAATCTTTTGCTCTCTCTGAAATGATCATAAATTATACATAGCCTCCAAGACTCTGTTTCATGTTTGTTTGCTGTACTCTAACTCAAATGCCAAACAGGTTCTAGCAGCCACTCAGACACCTGGAGAAGCAGGAAAGATGTGGTTCCAAGGGACTGCGGATGCTGTGAGGCAATTTACATGGGTATTTGAGGTGGACTACAAGCTCAGCATATACTTTATTGCAGTGTATACAGCATGTGCTTCTTTATTCTCAACTTAAGCGGGATTATTGTTCGTTGATTTTTGTAGGACGCCAAGAACACAAACGTTGAGAATGTATTGATCTTGGCTGGAGATCATCTATATAGAATGGATTACATGGACCTTGTGCAGGTATGCAGTATAATGATTTATTGTTTTTTTTTTTTTTTTGCCAACAAGTATAATTGTTTATTGAGGTGAATTAATTCTTCCTTTCAATGTCATCTTTTCTCTGATTTATCTATTACAAATAAACAGAGCCATGTTGACAGAAATGCTGATATCACAGTTTCATGCGCACCAGTGGGCGACAGGTGTGTTCAATCTTCTTTTTTATGTGTACTTTATTCAGATTACCTGGGTACTTTATTTTAACTCAAGAAAATGAACTTATAAGTATTTTACTTATTTTAACTCAAATTACCTGGGTACTTTATTGGAAAGGCAAAGTGCTGGAAAGAGGAGGATGGAAAAAATAGAAATGATAACTTCAAATGAATCAATTCAAATTTTATTGTCAATTTCTTGATTTTCAGCCGTGCCTCAGATTATGGATTGGTCAAGGTAGATGGAAGAGGCCGCATCAACCAATTTTTGGAAAAACCAAAGGGCGCTGATTTGAAAGCTATGGTAATTACTATCATATACAAGATTATAACCTTCTTTCAGTTATCTTGTTTTCTTGATGGTTCTTCTGAAGTCGGTCACGAGCACGAAGCTAAGACAAATCTCCATGTTCAGTTTCAATGTTGTCTTTTGCCCACCCTTCTAGGAATAAGTATCTAAGCACAGAAACATCTGCTGTGAAGTTCAGTTTATTCAAAACTGATGAACTTAATATGTTGAGAAGAACTTGATTGAAAACAGAGCTCACATTGGGTAGCTTTTGTGCCCATCGAATCCCAGTGCTACGTCAATTGTTTCTTCTATAACTGTGTGATCTTTATGCAAAATTGGAGTTGCCAAGAATTTTACATTATGGCTTGATGGCAATATCATAACATATGTTGACATAGTCATGTCTTGTTTATATTCTCTCCAGCAAGTAGATACCTCTTTTATAGGGTTGTCACACCAAGACGCATTAAAGTCACCATATATAGCATCCATGGGGGTTTATGTATTTAAGACAGATGTTCTGCTCAAGCTTTTGAAATGGAGATATCCTACATCCAATGACTTTGGATCTGAAATCATTCCTGCAGCTGTGAGGGAACACAATGTCCAAGTAAGAGAAACTCCAAAATAGATTCCTCTTTAAAATGTTTCTCTTTTCCAATATTAAATCTTAGTTTTCATTTGTCAAAAGTTAAACATCCTTTGATCTGTGCAATGTTCTTATGCATATTCATCACATAGCTAGCCATGAATATATGGGGGTTTAGGCTCATTTTTTCTGTTTTTACTTGTGCATGTCACATGTCACTTATACCAGTCATATGCCTTCTGTTTTTGCAGTCATATATTTTCAGAGACTACTGGGAAGACATTGGAACAATAAAGTCCTTTTACGATGCCAACCTTGCTCTTACTGAAGAGGTTGGTTCAAGATATTATGGTTGGCATATGTATTATTGAATCGTCTACCCTGTATATTAATATGCCAAGCTTGCAGTAATGAAACCACGAACCATATATGCTTTATCCTCTCGTTTTACCTTCAACACTAAGAATCATCTCGTCGCAGATTATAGATTATTAAATGTCTAAACCCAAAAGAGCCACAATGGCTTGTTTGAAATGTAGGGCTGGTTGGTTTGTGCTTTGAGCAACTTTCATGTACTTTATAGGCCTAATTACAGTGAATCTCTTATTTCAATTGACTGTCAGAACTGTTGACAGTGTCCTTGCTCATTTGAAGGAAACTAATATCTGCTTTATCCTTTCTCTCCCGCAGAATCCACACTTTGAATTTTATGATCCCAAAACACCCATTTTCACGTCTCCTCGTTTCCTACCACCAACGAAGATTGACAAGTGTCAGGTAAGATAGCTTAGTAATTTACCTTAAAATTATATTATTTACTTCTTAGTATGTCTTGTTTCTCATCATTGAATCTTGTAGACTGTGGATGCAATCATCTCTCATGGATGTTTCCTTCGAGAATGCACAGTCCGGCACTCCATTGTGGGCGAACGTTCTCGTTTGGATTATGGTGTTGAGCTTCTGGTAAACAAACTATCATAACTACGTAGACTTGGGTTTTCAGAGTGTAGACTACAAAACCATATGAGATTCCTCCTATCTAAAATCATGTTTTTTTGCAGGACACTGTAATGATGGGAGCAGACTATTACCAAACTGAATCTGAAATCGCTTCTCTGCTAGCGGAAAGGAAGGTCCCAATTGGGATTGGGAGCAATACCAAAATTAAGTAATAATCTTTACTCAAAGTTTACTAAATCCTATGATGACCTCATTCATTCAGTGAGCTTTACAAAGTTTCTACTACTGAAACAAAACTGTGTGCTGTTGAAGGAACTGTATAATTGACAAGAATGCAAGGATTGGGAGAGATGTGGTGATCATGAATAAAGATGGAGTAGAAGAAGCAGATAGAGCAGATGATGGGTTTTACATTCGATCAGGGATCACTGTCATCCTGGAGAAGGCCACCATAGAAGATGGCACTGTGATATGAATGGATTGGTGGCTATGCTAATCTCACCAGCTGAGTTATCAAGAGGTTCTGGGAAAAACACTGAGGAACACTTACACTGAGGGGAGACACGAAAGCTAGCAGTTTCCAGTTTCCCCTCTCTCTCTCTCTGCGTGCGCAATGAAGGAAGCAGGAGCAGCAGCAGCAGCCAGTTTGGTAGATGTAGATTAGAAGCTGCTCTACATGTAAAAAGAAAACAGTTAATAAGGTGTGATGTGAAGATCCATAAGCGTTAATAAAATGAAGCCCTTCCCCTGTCACAAATTTTCTGTGTCGAAATGTAGTGATTGAGGTTGAGAGCAACGAATCTCAAAACAGCCTTAAGAACTACAAGAACATATTTTTGTGGGGGCGCTTATGACTAATATTATTTTGATCCTAAAGATAAAATTAATTTTTTTTGGGAGATGTTAAGAAAGTTAATTAAATTACTTTAAAATATTTATGTCTTTTTAAACTATTTTGTTTAACATATAAATTGATATATAATCTAATAATACACAATATATGATATGATTAAATAAATTATCTAGATTTCTTAATCTCTCAAAAAAACAAGTTAACTCTGTCTGTCTTGGATTTAAGAGTAGAGGGAGTATTAAATCTCATGTTATTAACAGGGAAAATTGGAGAATAGTACCCCATTGAAAATTTAATTGATGAGAATGAATTGAAAAACAAAATGAAAATGTTTGGGTCGCTTGCTTCCAAGACCTACATTGTAGGTTGTGCTTGCTGCAATTACATTCGGTTTATCAAAACCAAACATTATTAAGAAATATTAAGGAAGGGACTTTATGTCCTTGGCCTACAAGCATAAGGTCCCATAAGTGAATTTTAGAAAAATCAGTGAAAAGTTCTTAAATGGAAAATTTATTTGCTAAAAGGATATAATATGCTTTTATATATAGAAAATATTTATACTTTGCATGATTTTATATATAGAAAGTATTTGTACTTCAATTTAGGTCCTTCTAGTCTTATGCATTTTTTCAAACGGGAACTTTTCAATGATTTTCCCATTTTTTTTAAAGTTTTTTTAAATAAAAGGACAAATTTATTCAAACTTAATTTTTTTTGGAACAAAAGATACATAGTAATACTACTTTGATTTTATTTATAAGTTTAAATTAACTAACTTTCACATACTAAGGAGAGTTAGTTAACTCATTAATTATGTGCTAAATTTTTAATTTTACCCTTAATTATGATTGATTCTAAAAATCAATATGAATAAATTCTTTTTGTTTATCGCAATTAATAGGAGCAAAATTGTAAAAAAACGCATTTATTACTATGAAACTTTTTTTTTTTTGCCAGAACTACGAAGCTGAATTTATAATAAGGACCAATTTTTTTTTTTCAAAATAAACTTATAAATAGAACCTGAGTGGTATGAGTTTCATGTTATATTATGAAACCAATATAAAATACTAAAGTCCAATATATTTGAGAAAATAATTACTCCATCCGGTCCTTAATATAGGACATATTTAGGAAGTTGATCTTAATCCTAAATATAAGACATATTTTTAATATTTGTCAATCTTTTTTTAATTTACCCATATTAATGTTCCATCAATAATAATCAAGGAGAAGGGAGAACGAAGGAATTAAGGAAGATAATTAAGTTATTTTAGAAAATATATATCATATTAATTAATTTAAATAATTTTTTTATCTGATTAAATTAAATAAATATATTTTATATTTAAGAGGGGAGAGTATTTTGGAGCTTAATTAAACGGAGTCGAAGGAATGTTGATGGAATATTTTATTCGGGGGAATACAGCGAAGTGGCACCAAAAAGTTGAGAACTTGGCATTAAAGTTAGGGGTGAAAGTAGGTTAGGTTACGTTAGGCTTTATCTAAATAGGTCTGGGCCTGTAACAGAGATTCAAAACTTAAGCCTGGGCCTAAGCCTGTATGTAGGCTTTTTTTTAGGCCTGAGTCTGGGCCTTCAAAAGGCCTGAAGCCTGTTTAAAGGCCTACTTAAATAATATAGGCTTTTAAATATCCTTTAAAGCCTATACCTCCAAATTCATATATAATTCTTCACAGTTATATACAATCCTACATTATATCTTAAAAGCCTAATATCCATTCTCATAGTAATATTAGGGCTTAGTAAGGAAAAGAAAAAAATGTCTAGTGACAATAATTGTTCGAGCAAATAAGAATAAAAAAAACTAATCGTCTGTTGACTAATGAGACATATTTTCTAAAATTGACTAAGCATAACAAATAACATACAAAACTAGATTCTACCTCTTTTACCTTTCCCATGTGAATTGGGACAAACCCCTCTTATTTAATTATAATATTTCATTTGACATTAAAATAAACTCATAAAAATTATTATGCTTTAGTGGAGGGTGCAAATTAGAGGAGAGTGGGTGAGTTAGTGTTGCCATTTCGAGCGATCAAAGAGAAGAAAGGCAAGGGTGAATGATTTATGCGAAAGTAATGGTTGAGTGTAATGACGATATGATATGAAACTTAGAATTAAGGTTAAGTTGATAAATTTATAACATTATTTAGATTATATTATATATACTTATGTAATAGTATACATTAAAAAAAAAAAAGCTAAATAGGTCAGGCCTGTAGGCTTATAGGCTAGGCCTTATGAAAATAGGCCTGACCTGTTTATCTAAATAGGCCTAGCAATATGCCTAAGCCTGACCCTGACCTATTTGCTAAATAGGCTAGGCTGGGCTTTATGTAGGTTAGGCCGTAGGCCCCTGTTAGGATAAGAACCTGACCTATTTCCATCCCTAATTAAAGCGGTAATGCCTCGTGGCTAATTCCAGCGTTGGTTATCACCAAAAGCAAAACACGTAGAACTAACTTCTGGAATCGTACTAGGGTCAATCGCCTGATATGGCGGTTAATGGCGAAAACAAAATTGGACCAAATGAGATAGCAAATGGGAGTTCACTCAGAATCAAACATCATGCAGGCAATACTGAACCCAACGAAACCTGACTCTGAACATGATGCGACTCTCCACAACGGCCATAAGGGGCAATCGCATATCGATTCTGGCTCCGCTCTTCAAAAATTTCTCGATCGCATTCCCCTTAGTACGATACCCGGCATCCAAAGTTCATTCGGTATTTCAATACTTTTCCGTCGATTTTTCCTTTGTTTCAGAACCATACCTGCTTGAATATCTGATAATTCATTTTGTGATTCCATCTCCGTGTCTTTCTTTCTCTAGCTTTGGAATTGAAACCTGGGGACGGTGTTAAGGATGCGATTTGCATGCTGTACGAAAATGACCTCTTTGGAGCACCCGTTGCGGATGTCTTGGACCCCAAAGCACCCAGCATGAAATTTTCTTATCGGCATATTGGTTTCCTTGATTTCTCAACCATGGTTCTCTGGTGTATTGAGGTATGATATTTTTTACTTCATCAGTTGATCCTATTCTCAAGTTTTTATATGAATCGATTGAATTCATTTCGTCGTTTTGTCTTATGAACTGTCATTGATGTTTGCCCGCGAGAATTGCGGAATTCTTTGATGTGACATCTTACTTGTGTATTGAACCAGTTAGCTTTTCTCACAAAATTGTGTCTGAGGAAAACACAGAGGAGACAAACAAAAACGCGATATTCGAGCCCATTAAAATTAAGGGCAAAAATAACTTTCGTGCAAAATTTAAGGAATGAAAGTTATATTTTGATTCATTAACTTAAGTTCTCGGATAACCCAGCCTGGTAGATGACAACGCAATCTGATTAAAATAAATTTTTTTTCAGGAATTTCAAAATTTCACGCAAAGTTTCAAGAACAATGGATTTGAAGTGAAAAGAGACAGTGGCTTGTTATCCACCCTGGACCAGATTCCTAAGATTGGAGATACCAAGGTTCTTCTCCACTTTTCTCTCTATCCCTTAGTTTTTCACCCTTCTTTAGGAGATTTTAATTGGATGTTTGAAAGTAGAATTACTTCTTGATTCGTCCTTTACCATAATTGCCGTGTTTGATCAGCTTTTGAATTATGTGTAATTCTCTGGTCTACTACATTCTTATTAGGTGAGCAAGTTAGCCAAGCCATTCGTTTGGGAACCATTTTTCCCTGTACATTTGGATGATACACTTCTTCATGCGCTGCTACTTCTTTCTAAACATCCGCTCCGTGTTTTGCCAGTCGTGCAGCGTTCAGATAGACAAGTCATTGGTTTAGTTACTCAGGTATCCACCAAGTTTGACGTAAAATAAAGGCTAAACAATATCCTGTTGATGTAGAATGACACAGGTTCAAGGATTTTATATTTAGCTTATTTGGATAGAAGCCAAGAGAAATTTTGTTATAGACTATCTATGGAAACTTGCTAAGGTGTTTCTGGCAGTATTTTCCATCAACAAACCCATTTTGCCGAGTTTTCGGCTCCTTGTACCAGTTGACTATACAAGTGGTGTGAATCAGATATCACTCTTGATAGAAGCAAATCATAAATAAATTAATGGGTATGTTTCTTTTGATATTTATAGATGCAGAATGAGTGATATGGTTGCCTTTGTGCTAGAATGCCTTGGTTCGATTGCTTCTTGAATCAAGTGGACTAGAGTGGTTTGATAATATTGCAGACAAGGCCTTGTCAGATATCGAGTATTAAGCCCTTACATTCCTTGCGGTGTATATTTCTATTTGAGAATTGTTTTATTTATGTAGCGCTTTAACCTCACTTTATGCCTCCACAGATTTGAAGCCCAAGAACATGCTAGTTATGTATTCGGGGACCAAACTGTTGCTGATACTTTGCACGAGCTGTGGGAAAACCGGACCTGCGCAGTTGCTGTTGTAGATCGACCGACTAAGAAGCTCATTGGTTGTGTCAGGGACATAGATGTCTATCATCTTGTGGAAAATGACGACCTCTTCAGAGATAGAAGGTAAGCTCAAAACCCCATATAGATTCTCTACTGGTTTTTTCTCATATACCTCCTCTAACATACCCATAAAGTATGTTCCCAAAAAAAAAAAAAAGAAAAATAAAAATCCTGGCTCTTATTTGGTGGGCCATGATTGTAAGTAACACTGTCTTGTTTCTTCAAGAACAGAGAAACTAGATTGGCCCAATGCCTGTAAAGTTAATGAATGCATTTGAATTCTTGAGATGGAGTTTGATATAGTAAAGTGTTGGCCACTCTAGATAGTTAATGAAACAGGTCTTGGATTCAAACATGTACTCCTTCAGGTTCCCCGAAAAGAGTTGTTGTTACTGACAACCAATACAAGTCTGATGCTTGTTTTATTTGAAAAAACCAGGAAAATGACTGTTGGAGAATTCATCCACTCAGAGCCTGACGAAGCTGAGCCAAGCACTGGAATTGATAATGGGGCTTCAATGATCGCAAGAAATCTCCACCTGAAGAGGAGATCCGTGCCTAAGATGGACTCGCCATTGACGAACAAGAAAAGTGACACACTGAAGCAATTGATGAAGCATGCGACAGAAAGGAATAGCAGATTCAGCTTTCTGATGAATGAAAATGATCAAGTTATAGGGTTGATCACACTGAGAGACGTTATTTTGCAGTTTGCTCCTCCTTGTGTGAGCTCCAGTATTGATGGGGGTGGGTTTTTTCAAATGGCTTTGGAGCAGAGTGGATGTCATGTAGAAGATGGAACTCTGGTTCGTAATCATTGATCTCGGAACTGCGTTGCATGTCCGCTTTTGGACAAAATAGAAATTATTTCCGTTCTTATCTCCAGTATTTCAATTTTTTGGGGTTCTGGGTTTATAAGAAAATATTTTAAAAAAATATAGATAATCTCAAATACAAAAACATTAAAATTTTCTTGTAGATGAAACTATTTGGAAAAAAGATAAATAAATACCACTTGAACTTCAAAATCCAAAATAAGTGATTTTTTAAAAATTTGAGTTGTCAATTACTATATTCTTTTTATCAATTCCATTACTCTTATTATCAACAAAATCAATTTGGGATTTCGAAGTTCAAGTGGTATTTAAATATATTTTTTCCAAACTATTTTAACTGTTTTCCATTGAAAAAAATTATGAGAATTAAATTTTAAAATATAACAATATGTTTTGAACTAGGAAAAAATATATCTTAGTAGGAGTGTCAAAATTTATAATTATGTGTGATTTCTTTTCTTTTTTATTTCCCCTTTGCCGCCCCCCAAATTAACATATCAATCCATGCTATTATAAAATATTGATGATTAAAGTGAAGTAATATTAGTTCAAAAGGTTTTGGCCAACAAAAAAAAAAAAAAAAAGTTCAAAAAGTCACATAACATTTTGTGGCCTGTTGACATAATTAGCCCCTCCAATCACTAATATAAGATTTACATCATTAAAGAATTTGAACATCAAACTAGTTTCTATATAACTATTAAGGATCAGAGGGAGTATTAAAGAATCAATCTTGTATTGGTTCAGTTGGTAAGCACCGACTCATAATTCAATAGGTTGCAAGTTTACATCTTTTTGGTAATTAAAACTTTGTTCGTAGGTGCCTCTTAAGCGCCATTTGAAGGAGTGTCCCGTTTTGTTTAATTCAATTCCCCACACATCTTTGCTTCTTTTCCTCTCGAGCTCCTCCTCCTCGTAGTTGCGAAGTTTTTTTCCAAAAAAATATGATTAATGTAATAATAAGATGTGCACTTTTTAGTAATGAATGCATTGCAGAATGCCATTAGAGAGCATGTACTGTGATTGAAGAAATATAGGAGAGAGCTTGAAGGTGCAGGGGACTAACAGAGAATACAGATATACCAATTCATGCATCAGCGGTGGCTATATTATATTGAAATCTCCCAAACTATGTTTTTCATAAAGCCAAACTATCAGTTCTCTCTCTCCTCTATGTACATATATATACAATCCATATCGTACGCACACTATCTTTTCATCCAAGCACTGTCTGTATATCGTTTCAATAGCTCCGGATCACAGAATATAGTGAAATAACAAACATCTTTTGGCGAATAAAAAAAACTGATTGCTTACCAAAAAAGATCCACCAGGTGTTCCTTCCACCTAGTTTGGGAGGTGTATTGAGCTTCTTCAACGAACACATACGTTTCAGTCTCTGCATGGGATGCCTCTCCTCTTGCCAGACTGATCTTAGCAAATAGCCTGAGCATTTCTCACACTCCTCAACATCTTGGGAAATAGCCATTGAAGAAGCAACCTCAGACCATGAATTCCTCAGCAAATTCTTCACACTAGAACTTATCCTGTGGTCTTCCAGCATAACTTGTACTAAATTTGAATTACAGATACAACAGTTTCATAATTTCTCTGTATTCCAAATTACAAGGGGCCCCTTTTTCACGAGCTCGCACTGACGCAGGCTGCCCATTGCTTTTCCCATCAGTGCCATAGCAGCAATGCTCGGAAACTGCTTCTTTTGAAACCCTTCCGTCACAGGCTTCAAATCCATCGTGTCATCCTTCGTAGGGGAAGAAGCAGCAGGATTATGACTCCATCTCTGAATCCAGGGATGAGAAAGTGCAGCTTCTACAGCTTGATCTGATTTGATGAAGGAGGACCTGCCATTTGATGATACTATTGCAGGGAGATCTGGTACATTCAACCCTTCAGTGAGGGATATTATTTTGGGTTCCAAACTTGTTTTTCTGCCTTTAATTTTTCTGAAAATCATATGCACATTTTCATGGGAAGAAGTTTCTCCAAGCTTTTCACTCTTGGTTCCAAGAGTAGAATCGGATGTAGAGAGTTTGAGTCTTTTTAACCATCTGCTGCCTGGTTCTAATCCAAAGGGACCATTGCCACAGGTACTGGATTTCGAATTTCCATGCTCATTTGCATGGGAAAGGAGGTGTTCCACATCCAGACTCTGGGTCTTGGACGTGCTAGTCTCCCTTTCATCCACGGGACCGGTCAGAGTGTGAAGCTTAAGCGGCTCTTGGTCAGCATCATGCATCGCAACATTTACTGGCTCTGACTTTGTCGCCTCTCGCGCAGAAGTTGTTGCACCTGGCCATGTTAATGACTTTGGACTCTCCTTGGGGAACTACAAAATTCATAATTTGATTATGGCGACCAGATTAGCACCTTGAAATTTAAAATAGTATTATTACATAATGCCCCTACAATATGGCCCCCAGAAAACAGTCCAATCAAATATTTTCTGCAAGCCAATTCTTTAAGAGCTGGGAACAGCAAAGGCACCCAGCCATTCCACGATGGTGGATGGTCCATAAAATTTTGCATCAAATAATATCATAACATAATTAAATTTAAGAAATTGTTGCAATATGCATATAAGAACTTAAATATATTTCTGTGCACGTCTAGGGAAGAAAAGAAGACGTCATTAAAATTAGCTGTATATTTAAATATGCTGAACCTAAAAATATTTCTTATTATCAATATGAATGCATAGGTAACAAAATAACTGTTTTTCCAATATGCTGGACATCGATGTAGAAATTGGAGGGGGGGGGGGGAAAAAGCAAAGATGTTAATTACTCAGACTGCTTAAGAAAGAAAGAGATGTTTGAAAAGAAATAAAAGGGCATCTACAAGATTCTGAATTACAGAAATCACCTTGTTTGATGACAATGTAACATCACCTGCCAAAAGGAAAAAGAACCTTCAGCCCAAAAACATCATAAAAAGGAAGCAGCCATTCACGCAACATTCACAATATTATTTAGAAAACTTCAATAAATTATAGCGTTTTGTATAATAAGAAACTTCTAAATTATTTGAACAACTCACTAAAAATAATCATTTATGAAATTATTTGTAGCATGAAACCTAAAGTATAGCATATTTCAGTATCTTATTTGAAAGGATGAAGATTTACCAGGACATTGATCCTCCTGTAAAGCGTTCATGTCCATGGTATCAGTTTCAGCAGAAGATTCATTCTTCAGGATCGTCATATTTTCAAGATTTTGGACGCATTTCTTTCCTTCCCTATTCACAGAGCCGCCTAGTGTTTTCAGCTTTACACTTCCCAGAGCATTATCACCAGTGGGTTGGGGGAAATAAGGTATCACATTGAAAGCACTTTGTTTGAATTTGGTGGTAATTTCTGACTCTCTAAAGAGTTGCCCTTTTTCAGACAAGATAATATCACTATTTTCTGAAATCGGAAAATGGTAGGCTGTCTGAGAGATTTTGGGATGGCCTCTTGATGACTCTTCTCCTGATTCTACGGGGGTGGTGAATATCTTCATGGTCTCTGCATCATGAACAGAACTGGGCATTTGAAGTGCAGTAGAGCTTCCATGACAAAAGTTATCTACTTTACTTGATTCAAAAGGGCTGGTCAGGCTTGAAAACCTTGCATTACCCATGTAATGTTGCATCTTCCAATGATGATCACTAACAAAATTCAGTCCACCACGGCTAGCTGAGAGTTCATATGGTGCATGATCAGGACCAATTGACATCAATCTAGAAAACCCAGATGTTTGGGGGTCTAACAGATTACTTGTTTTATTCTCACGAATCAAAAGAGAAGAATAGGTCTGAAGATCAGTACTTGTGAAATGCTCCCTAGATGCTAACTTGTAGCTTGATTGATATATTTCATGTTGTTCATGTATGAAGGAGGGCAATGAAGATTTACCTTTGTTATTTGCATACGGCACCATGTCAGAAGTTGACTTCACATCACTCCACACAGGTGTTGAAACAGTTAATCTGTTCTTCTCAATAGCATTGGAAGGATTCATCAATAGGTTAGGAGGCAAAAATCGTTCTGGCTTCAAATAAATCTCAGTTTTCCTGGGAGAAACAATATTATTTCTAAAGCTTGTATCAGTTTGAGAGTTCAGAACTTCCCTATGGTAAATAGCACATTGTTCCCCCTTCAGAGACAAAGTACCATCTCTCTTTTCAGAAATCGGAAATGATTTGAAATTCAAGCCTCCTATCCTTAAATTTCCAGGGTTTTCTGGCAGATTCTCCATGATGGAAACCTTTGCAGCCTTAGTTGCTTCTCTGATTGCTCCAGCGCTTGTAGAAATATCTATTGCAACATCTGACCTATCCTGTACATTATCCTGCTCAGCAACACTGTCTTCTCTAACTTCTCTTCCAGACTCACAATCAGTCGATAAATCGTTATTGCCCTGAGCTGCTGAGTTATAATTTGAGTTCTTCCAATGAGCCATCCATCCTAACTGGTAACCATTCCTTGGCTGAGCATCCATTGCCTCGTTTTCATGACACGCTTGTACAATATCATCAGGCATTTTAATTTTCTCCTGCATGACAATTTCCTCCTATTATTTCTCAAATGTCACCTGAAAATAGAGTCAACTCAAATAGGAAAATATCTGGATGTTTAATGATCATTAAGGTACCCTTAATTAAAACCAAAAACCCTATTTTGATCCTCCAATGGACTATTTCAAGTTGGGCCTTCACGCATTACTGTTTAAATTTTGGTTCCCTATAGACATAGGTTTCAAAATCTGTCCAATCCAGCCCCATTGTTAGTGAACCTGTAACATCCCAAATTTCAGTCACCAAAACTCTGTTACCCCTTTGAGGTATTAAAAGGAATAAATAGTGAATTATAAAGCACTTGAAATGGCCAAATAGTATAATTGGTGGCCACATGAATTTTGGGCCACAATAAGACATAAAATTTAATTTGTATCTTCATAAAAGCCCAAATTGTTTAATGGAAGAACACAATTGTGGGCCCAATATATTGTGAATTTCGGCCCAAACACAAAAGGAAAAATTGAGAAAAGCCTTGAGTTATAGTCTCATGGTTGAGGCAGATAATAGAGGTTATGCTAGTGACTTGTGAATTCCCTATACAACGTGGGTAGATTACCCCGGTAAGGGAAGTAGAACTGTGCCTAGAGCTGAACCGATATTAAAAGTCCATACAAAATGACCCCAGATAAGATGATGGAATTAAAGAAAAAAGAGTACAGAATTGCTGGAGAAGAGGGACCTTATAAGATTTGGGTTTCCTATTACAATGGTACTTCCATTTAGAGACAGCCAATCGGAGAGTGATACCTACGGAGAGGACTACCTACGGGGGTTCCGATCGGAAAGAGCTACCTACGGAGGATTAAGAACGGAGGGGCTGACCAGTTAGAGTGGACTGAGTAAAGTGCCGAGTAAAGGACCATAAAGTGGAGCCGTCGTGACGTCGAACCATAGAGTGGAGCTACCGGGATGTCGACTCTCAAAGATGGTGCATTGTAATGAGTCCCAAGAATGTCCAAGAGCCAAAATGACTTTTAGAGACTAATTTAGGAACTAAAGTATGGGATTTAGTTCCAAATAGTCAAAGGAAAATACCCGATTCCTTTATCTAAAGTCAAATAGAATCTCAAGCCTAGCTTGTATCCAAAAAGACAGGGAATGACATCTTGGAAGAGGAAAAATGAAACAAAAGAAAGAACTAGTGGCAATATAATTAATGTTGTCATGATCAAGGGCAAAAGAGACATTTACCCTTTGATCTTGAGGCTAAGATTGGAAACAAAAATGAAGGGCCAAGATGTGATCTTGAAAAACAAGAGTAATGATGAGGAATTAACTCCCTCCCTTATATTGATAAAAAAACTTCCACGAGTAAGGGTGTTACAGAACCACTGACTTTTCCAAATCTAATACATAAAGTGGTACGGCAAATTTTCTCTGTGCACCATCATCAAACGGCAACCAAGCCTGCATGGGGAGTCAATATGGAGGCAAGATTGTCTCCTACGTCACAGCTAAATTGCCTAATATCAGCACTTTCTTCGGTACACAAATTCTAATAACTTCGAAATCCAACCCATCCTAACTAGTTCAATAGGAATATTGACCCCCACCCCCACCCAACAAAAAATGATGATGATGATGATGATGATGAAAGCAAACTAAAAAAGCAGAAAAATTAGAATCTGGCAATTGAAGTAAATATCATAAAAACAGTAATAGTAACAACATCCCGGTCCCAGAACAAAATTAATCAGATTTCAAACAATTTTCGTGAACTTACAACAGACAACATGCTTAAACACCAGAAGCAGAAGAACAAGCAGAATTACAGTTAAAGTGAATTGAAGAAAGAAACGCGTTACCTGTAAACTTTAGAGTCGGAAGAGTAAGCAGCAAGCGAAACTCAGGAAAACCGTGGATCCAGAAATAAGAATCGATCCTAGAAAAACCCACAAGTTTGGATCGTCTGAGTAAATGGCTATGACTAAGAGAAAGAAAGAAAGGGGAAAAAAAGCTGTAAGAATATTTGATCCTGTTTTAATCTGTGCGTGGTGGAAGCATTTTACCATGAGCAGAGAGGAACCAGATTCGAATTTAGAAAAAAGGATCGCTTTCTCGGATCCTCAACCACAAGAATGGCCTTCTCGGGAGCCAATCCACATGAGAGAATGAAGGTCCATGAGGGCCCACTCATTAGAACTTTTCCCCTTATTGATTGTTTTCTTCCCCATGCCTTTTACTTTTGCCGATGTTTCATTTATACACACACATATATTTAATTATATATATTCTGGTTGGTTGTTAAATTTGTTGATGAGCCTGAGGCTCTTGGTCAAATAACATGGAATGGAAGTAGGTATGAATTATTAAAATATATCGTGGAGGATTGAGAACCACGTAAATCACGAGAGCATGCATTTGGATTTATTGTATCCACGTCAATCTTGCCAGGAACATGGGCTTTTCAATAATGTAACTCTGGTATTGAAAGTCATATACTCAAATTATATGATTTACTGCTGCATGCAGGGTTATGTAACCCGGATCGGACCGGCTGGTCCGACCTAGAAACCGGTAAACCAGTCGATAAATTGGTCCGGGTTATTATTTAAAAAAAAAAATTTAAATTTTTTCTTTAGAATTTCATACTATAAGTCTAAAATTTTTAATTTCTTACCGGTTTGGTCCCGGTCTGACCCACTGACCCTTAACCCAATACTCCGACCAATTCAATACCCGATCCAGGTCTTAATACCTTGGTTACATCTCTGTTTTTGTTTTTGTCCATAAACTTCTCTTCAATTTTTTTACTTTTCTTTTCCTTAACATGGAAATTTGGGTCTTTGGATGTGTCCACTTCAACAGGGACAAAGAGATCATCCACATCTACGTGTTGTCCCCACATGCCTCTCAAGCTCCTCCACTAGTCAACAATGCAATATATATATATATATATATTTATACGTGGGCACGCTCTGATTTACAAACACATTGAACTATAACTGATTCAGAGGCCCAAGAGAATTAGAACTCGTCTGCTTGGGCTTACAAGGGCCCATGTCATATATTGGACCTCCTGAAGCCCGTCTCTGTTTCTTTATTTATTTTTGAAAGAAGAAAAGCATGATTTTTTTTAGCAATTAAGAAAAGCATGATTTGCTCCACCAAAAACGGGTGCAAAAGTAAGGCTTTATAGTGGTCTATTGGGCTTCAACAAGTTGATTGCCACTGTAAGCTAACTAGTTAATACCTCAATTCATTTCTATTACTAATTAGATTGGATTTAAGGGGTGGAGCTGATCTCTCGTAAGGTAATGAATTAAAGTTTAAATTTTCATTTTATATTTAATGCCTAATAATATTTTAAATAGGATTACCTTAATAGGAGATTACTTGTGCCTATTAAAACCACAAAACTACAGAAGAAAAAACTCTAATACCTACCATGGTGAAATTCCAATTTAGAATATTGCAATAAATATTAGTTTAGGTGATTTTTATTATTAACAATGATTTAACATGATTTTAAATTGTATCAATGTAGTCCACATGTCAATATTTAATTGGAGAATTAGACTTAATAGACATAAGCAAATCGACCTAAGTTTTGTCTATAATTAAATTAAGTTAGTAGAGTTACCTAGATTAATATATCAGCCTAAAAGCATTTAAATATGACACAATAATATCACGTAGGTAGTTATTTTTAAAAAGGTTTTTTTTTCCTGGAAAAAAGGTTGTTTACTTGTAGGTATCGGCTAGTCAATAGTTCTGGCCAAAACAATCTACTAGTCAATAGTGAAATAAAATTAAAAAAAAAAAATCAATTTGTCTTCCTCAAGGGCCAAGAAAATTGTCTTCCCCAAATACTCCGGTCTTAATTATAGAACATATTTATTTAACTTTAGAAAAATTAAGAATAGTGGTTAAATTAGTTAATCATATTTATTTTTTTAAAATACCCTTATTTTAAATTTAAAATGGCATCCAATTACGTTAATTAATTCTCTATTTTTTCTTATACCTCTCCTGCCTTACACACGACTTTTCCAAGTTCTCATACAATCCGGTGTCGTCAATCTCCCTCAATAATTTCTGATATACTCTTATTAAATTATTATTGAGAAAGTATTAATAGGGGGTATTTTGAAAAGAATTTAACAAAAATTAAAACTCTATCTTATAATTAGAATCAAGTGTAACTCTCAAATATTATCCTATAATTACGACAGGAGGAAATATTATATCATGCTAACGTCCTCGACCACAAGTGTATACTGTATACACAATTTGACAGGCCAATCGACTTGTTTTTTACCTTGCCAGAATTGACAGACCAATCAACATTCAATGATAAATAATTTTCCAAGTGAGCACGTACGCGTTCGCCCGCTCATTGCGTTCACGCGCCTCCGCCCTCATTTCCTGGAGCGAATCCTCACGGAGACGACAGAAAAAAAATAGACCCCATCCAAAAAGTGGGTGGGAAAAAAGAATCGCAACGAACTATAAGGAAATTCGCATCTCCTTGCAGATCTGCCCACTTTTCGGTTCTTCCATCAAAATCTCGTCGTCGTCGTACTTCTCGTCGAGCTTTAAACTGTCCTCCCAGGTCAGCTTCGATTCTTCTCTGAATTTCGTTTCCTCCTTGACGTAGGGTTCAGCAGATTCCCATCGTCCCCTAGATCTGCACACTTTTCGCCTCCCTCCATCGGTTTTCTTCCTTCTTGAGCTTCAACAGTTCTCCTAGGTTAGCTCCTTTTCTCCCTTGGATTCCGTTCCTCGCTTAACCTTTTAGGACTTCCGATTTCATTATGCTAGATCTTGTTCTTGCCCGGCTGTTTTGTACATCTTTTTTTCCAGAAATTTGGGAATATTTCACATGTAATGAGAAATGATGCTTGCGGATCTTTTTTTATAAAGAAAAAGATACGTCGTGCTTGTTTAGTTAATGTTGTTGGTTGCTCTGGTAAAATTTCATATGTTTGATTCTGAAATACTATCTGTACTCTCCAGTCGTGCTGCCTGCAATACTTTCTTTATTCTGTATGTTGATTTACTTCAATAGAATAGAAGCTCTTCTTTTTTTCCGCCCTATATTGTCATATTTCAATTCAGTCAGTGTCGGTGGCTATCTTGTATATATGCTATTAAGCATGGGAGGTTGTTAGACATGATCCATTTTGAATAAAGGGCTGTTTGTAAACCACGATTATGTCTACACAGGTTGTTAATTGAATGGAGGGAGCTGGAGGCAGCAGTGCTTCGGCTGCTGCACCTGTTAGCCCGGAGGTGCCGGACATCGTGAAGCTCTTTCAATATTATCTGGATAAATCTACTCCTCATACTACGTATAGATGGATTGGGACTTTCGTTTTGGCGTCAATCTATGCTTTGAGGGTTTATTATGTCCAAGGATTCTACATTGTGTCTTATGGTCTGGGAATCTATTTGCTGAATCTGTTGATTGGCTTTCTGTCCCCTTTGGTCGATCCAGATCTGGAACCTTCAGATGGACCTCTGCTGCCAACAAAAGGTTCTGATGAGTTCAAACCTTTCATTCGCCGACTTCCTGAATTCAAGTTCTGGTAATTTAGCTTACCTTACTGCTAATCTGTTGCCTACATTATTGCTGTTATAGTCTCAGGGTTTCTGTTGAACACCTTTAGATGACTTTCACGGTCCCTCTTTTAGGAAACCTTAATCAAATATTTGGATTTGAGATTTTAATGGAGAACACTTGATGAAATTATTGAAAGGGATATTTTCGCTGACAATTTATCTAAAGATTTGGTTGTGGACAGTGCACAATGGCGTTTTACAATTCATGCAGCTGATCCCACCTAGTGGGATGAGGCTTGTTGTTATTAGATTTTAATTGCTGCTTTGGTGTCTGTCATTTGAGCATTCAGTCCCTTGAGTTTTAACATTTGATGTGTTATAACTTGATATCTTAGTTTACTATAATGTACCTACTGATATTGCTATGAATCAATGCTAAATTCCATTTGGTGGTCCGGCCTTCAGTTATTCTATTACACATAATTCACATTAACCATACAGAAAATATTGTCCCAATGTTGTGTTTGTTTTTTGGGAAAACCTTTTCTGGTCAATAAAAGTTAACCCTTCACAAAGGAAGAATAGCTTGATGTCCTTATATTAAATTGATGAGAAGATTAAGGTAATCTTGTCAGTTACTAGCTATTAGCCTATTACCTACTTACACTGCCTAATATTTTTATGCCTGTTATTTTAAATTTCATCAATTTTACTTTTTTATATTCTTTTTGTCCTTGTTCATTAAAGAACTGGATACCTTGAATTTCGGAGTATTATTTTGCACAAATTACACACTCAGAAACTTACTTTTAGCTTACCTGCCAGAACCTCCGTAATTATGATTTTTCAGAACATATCTTCTTGTATAATTTTGTGAATATTTCATGACCTTTCTGGAAAACTGATGGAGTTAATACTGCATTTGTCGTTAAGAAATGTAATGTCTTCTATTTTTCCAACCTGTCATTTATAAAATTCTTCTAGTCTCATGATTACATTTCTCCACTCCCTTTCTGGAAAGGGGGTGGCACTATTTATGCGCAATCTTTTTCATTTTTTGTAGTCAAGGAATCATGTAATTTACGGGCTCACTTTTTTATAGTTTCCATGTTTCTGCTGGAGAACAACGTGATAGCTCATAAACACAGATGAAATTAATGATTTGCTTTTGTCATTGTTGTTGCAGGTATTCTTTCTCAAAAGCTTTCTGCATAGCTTTTGTCATGACTTTCTTTTCTGTATTTGATGTTCCTGTCTTTTGGCCTATATTACTCTGTTATTGGATTGTTCTGTTTGTCCTTACCATGAGGCGCCAAATTGCACACATGATCAAATACAAATATGTCCCATTCAGCATGGGAAAGCAGGTTGAGTTTCTCTCTTTTTGATCCGTCAATTTCTTCTCACAATTTACTTAGTGATTGACAGTGCAGCAGAAGATTGCTTTATTTTATGTCTTTTGCTTGAAAATTACCCCATGTTATTTTCTTAATTCTTTCAGAAGTATGCTGGTAAGAAGTCTTCTGCAAGGGGTGGTGGATCTCGTGCAGAATGAAGCTAGGCTGTTGCATGATCTGAAGGATACTCATTTACTGGATTGAGGAGAAGGGTTAGGATTTGTGAACATTTAGGGTAGTTGATTTTCCCCCTTTTTTACTTGAAAGATTGTGTTTTTCAGACTATAATGGGTGCCAATACGCAGTCACAGAAAATTGAATTATGTCCACTTAGTTTTATGATACCAGGAGATATGCTAATATTGGCACTTGGCAGTGAACTTCATTGTTTATACATATCAGCATTTAGTCCAATTTTGAATATTAGTACTTCAGCATACTTTCAACAAGTACCCTGATATTATTTCTGGAGAACTCACTGCGTTTCTAGTTTCTGTTCACTTCTTCCGTTCCTTACCTTTTAAATACGAATGTTGTTTGGTTATTACAGCTTGTTGGAAGCCGGTGTAAGGGGTAATAAAGCTGTTATTCTCTTTAGGCTCTGATTTTATTTTCATATGTATTCTTGGAGTTAAGGTTAAATTGGCCTTATTGAGGGGCTTTCAGGTTTATAGCACTGCATAATATTTCATGAGGCATTGTGGGTTAGAGTGGCAAACGGCAATAAGCTTCTCTTTAAACCTTTGGACGTTGTTACCCTTCCTGGAGACATGCTAATTCATGCTCCGGTGTTAACAATCTATGGGAATTGGATATTTGGTGTTGGTAATAAATATTTTGCGCTATGATTAGTTCATTTTGTCAAATCTTCCAATTTATAATAAGGAATGTACTCTTGATTTGCAAGCAATTAGTAAGTGCCTAGTTGAGTTAGCGTTAGAGAAGTATGTTTATGTAAATAGAGATAAAACTCTTTTTATATATTTATCTCATATAC
Organism: Inga laurina; assembly: GCA_963855925.1. Lineage (NCBI taxonomy): Eukaryota > Viridiplantae > Streptophyta > Magnoliopsida > Fabales > Fabaceae > Inga > Inga laurina. Next base: position 59,061,331 of record OY979702.1, on the reverse strand, counting down.
TGTAAATTATGTTGGAAAATTAGTTTTTACCGCTAATTCAAAGAGACATTAAATTGACAAGGTTGAAAGGACAAGGTGGAGTCAATTATTCTGTGCTATATTTCTTAGGCTATTTCTAATTAACGGATGACATGCAAAATTGACTTCCCAATTCTTTTAGTTTTCGTAATTTATTCAATTTGTTGATAAAATCATAATAAAGCGACCTGGTAAAAATAATTATGTCTTAACCGCGGATTTGTTAAATGTATCAGGCGATATTTTGTGTGTGTTTGGGGGGAGCATTTGAACCCCCCAAACGCTAAATTTTCCCTATAAGTTCAATGCCCAATTTGAAAAAAAAAAAAAATTTGAGTGTTTGTTTTCCAAAGTGAGCAATCGAGCTTAATTCTATCTTAATAGTTTTTGCCATAAGTTCTATTTCTCAGCTTTTACTGATTTAGCTTTTGAGGGGAGTGAGAATGGTTAAAATATTTTTTCAGTTGTGTCTAGTGTACTATCAGACTTAGTGTAATTTTACCCTTAATGTACTTTTTTTTGCTACAAAAATTAATGTCAACTATTATTTGGTGCTTTTAACCCTTAAAATATTTTTTCAACTGTACCCAATGTGTTATCAGACTGATTGCAATTTTATCTTTAATGTACTTTTTCAGTTCTAAAAATTATTTTAAACTATTTTTTGGTGTTTTTAACCCTTTAAAAAAAATTTTCACCCACTCTCTCTTACTATTATCATAAAAGTCATTTGTGCTTAAGTCAATCCAAACAAGTTTTACTTTTGTAAAAGTCATTTATATAATTGTTGTTCCAAACATAAATCACATTACACAATCGGGCTTTTACCAAAAATAAAATTACTAAACGCTAAATTGAGAAACTCTATTTTTTCTATCGCTGTACCAAACACACTCTTTATTTCATGGTATGTTATATAGTAAATTTGTCCGTCGAGACAATATCTTTGATTTGTCAATTGACATTATGATTTTTTTTAGGGTGAAGGGGCAATTTTGTCCAGAAAACTTTTCGGAGCAATATTTTATTTCTTGGAAAATTTTTGGGAGATTTACACTGTAGTCTAATGGAAGGGAAAATATGAAAAAATAGTCCCAAAAAATGTCCAGATTATTGTCAAGTCTCATGAGACTATTTTGTAATTTATTGGAAATAGCTAAAGTCCAAAATACCCCTGTCAGATAAATAGATAAGGGGGATGGAAAAATGAAGTAAAGCTCAGAAACAAACATATCTGGAAATGGCGCAAGAAGCAAGATGAAGATCATCAGCCAAGGTTGAAGAGTAAAGTATGAAATTGATGTCGCAACTCTCTTGTCTTCATTATTCCATTTGATTCATGTTTTTTGTTGAGTACATAAACAGATTTTTAGGCTTTCTTGGTCCGTCTTCGTTTCGGCCTGAAAAATGAGAAAAACTGTCATTTTTATGTGTGTGTATTGTCTTCCATATGCTTGTAAACTATAAAGGTAGACCTAGGTAAATGCAATGAATATGCTTTGGCTTTGGTTTCAAAGTGTTTGGGTACGGTTTGGTATACTCTGTTTTTGCTGTCAGTATGCTATGTTTTTTGGTTCATTTGTGCTGTGTTTCTGCAATAGAAGGGCTAAGAAATGAAGAAGAGGGTGCAATGTTTGTTACTGCATAACCTAATATGCGACGGAAAAAAAGTGTTGTTAATAAGAGCAGCGACAACTGTCAATGGAGGCTACTGAACTTGTTAATGACAACTATAGGTCATATTTAAATGTTTTACTTGTAGTGTAATGATGTTTGGCAAGGGTTTAAAAAGTTTTCTATGTTTTTTGATATTTTGTGCTGTTTTTACTCATTAGAAGTGGGATTTAATGAACATGGTGTGAAAATTTGTGTAGCTGGAAGTCCTAAATACGTAGTCAAAATGTGTTGTTAATAGGGGCAACGACAGTTGTTAATAAGGCTACTGAAATTGTTAATGATAACTGTATTGTGCAGGTGGACAGTGGTGATGGCTAGCACGTTTGGCAAGATTCTACTATGTTTCCCTTATACAGGGAGAAGGTTTGAAGTTAGTGGAGATGGTGATATAACATATATTGGGGGAACGGTCAGATTTAGAAATTTGATTGTAAATCTGATTAGATAGAAATTCAGACCACTTAATTTTTTGCCACGGTCTGTGAATTTGTTGTTAGTTCCTTGTACATGCATTTTCAAATGTAAATTAAGGTTGCATATAATATGGTTTTGTATCCTGTTTTCATTTATAAAAATTTGTAATCTGATATAAATTATGTTGTCAATGTATGTACTTGGAGTTGTCAGTGGAGGCCCCTGGAGTTGTCAATGTACGCCTATGAAGTTGTTAATATATATGCAGTTATGATCACATAGGAAAATTGTAACATTCCAATTTTTACTCATACTATTTAACTTTATTAGGAAGCAATTTATTAAGTCATTTGAGGTGTAGAGTAAACTAATGCGTTCCTTGAGATAAAAAAAAATATAGGAATAATAAAATATGATTGGAAATTTTGAGTAGTATGTTTATTAATAGTAAGTTGAATTTAATGAGATTAGTTTATGTGAATGAGAAATTACCATATAATTATTTGAGTATAAAGAGTTTATCATAAATGGATTAAATTTTATGATAATAATCCCATATTATAAATTTAGAAGAAAAAAAAGAAGGAGAGATAGCTTAATAAGATGTGGAGGGATTAAATAAAGGTATTTAAAATATCTTAATACCAAAATGATTATGATTATTTTTATGTTGTGAATATTTTATTTGAGAAAAATACACAAATATAACTTAATTATTGGTACTATTCTTAAAGATTCAATGGGTTATGAATAATTTTCTATGTTATGTTATGAAGAAAACGTAGAAATGAAAATTAAAAAGAAAAAAGGAAAAAAAAAAAGAGAAGAAAGTGAAAGAATAAAACAAACCAAACAAACAAAAAAGAGAAAAGGATTAAAGGAGAATGAAATAATATAAAAATAAAAAGTGGGACCCACATCAATATTTTATAATAATCTTGTTAGTTCCTTCACCGTGGTGCGCCTCACTACCCCGTATGTTTCGTTATTCGACCAACAGCTCCATTACTCCATTAATGGAGAAGTTGAGATACTTTTAAACTTCATTTTTTTCCCATAAAATCGACCAATTACCACACTTATTTCTCAAATATTTTTCTGTTCATTGAGAGCTTTCTAAAAGTATAGATTATGATAGGAGAAAAGCAAGTTTGAAGATTAGGGCTTGAAGCAAGTATGGGGTTTCAACAAATGGGGACCATAAGTTTGTAGAGGTGAGTAAATATTAATATTTAATCGGTTTAGAATTTTTATATTACATTAATTGAGAGATTTAGAGTTAGGGTTTGATTGTTAGAGAAATGTTATGATTGAAGATGATAGTTTTACATATTAAGCTTGAGTTTAATGGTTGAGTTAAGTTTATTGGAGGTAGAATTGATATTTAATCGGTTTATAATGTTGTTTAAGCTCGTAAAATGGAAATGAGTATTTTGGTTGGAACCCTAAATCGGAGAAATTGGGGATTTTGATCAATTTGAATTATTTTGAGTTAGTTGTTGGTTCAAATGAATTATTGGAATTTAGAAATGATGGGATTGGCATTAGAATGAAGAATTAGACATTATAAGTGAGATTTAAAAGTCAAAGGCAGAGTTAGAGACTTTAAGTCTATGTAATTATCTTGAATATTTATTTGGCAATTTGAGTAATGAGAAATTGTATAATAATTATGTAGATTAAAGTTAGATTGTTTGGTGTTGGCAAATTGGAAGCACTCAAGTGTTGGTAACAATAAGCTTGGAGTAGAGGTAACATTGGTTATTCTTTTATATACTTGTCAACTATATATATACACTAAATTGTTTTGGGACTTCTTGTGCCTATGGAGGACTTGATTTGAAGTTGTATATTTAATAGAAACTAATATTATACTTAGAAACTATTCAAGCATGCTTGTGTGTTTTAGAACTCATGGATTTGTATTTTGGAAATTGTTTAAGCATGCTTGTGTGTGATAATGGAAAGATTGGAAATGATGTTATGTTTTAGATGATGAACACATTTGTTATGGTTCCTTAAGTTGAAATAGTATTATTATCTTCATGATTATTGAGATGATGTATTTTTTTTATCAATATTGTTTGGAGCCATACTCATGATTTGGAACTCCAATATACATGCCATGATTGTAATTGATTGCCTTTGATGCAAGTGGATGGTTGTGGAGTTGTGATGGGGGATTTTGTGTAAGTTAATACCACATGGTATGCCATCACTCGGTGTACAGTGGATGACACTTGTCAGGGCCCCTTCTTCCATGTTTTCCTTTGGCCGAGATTGTATTGGAGCTGTGGGACATGTGACACCTCCTTAGTTTTGTTCTTTTAAGGAGGGAAGCTATAGTTCAGACTTGAGCTCTGCACATTTGGCCAGGTACATCTTAAGAACTGGTGAGCTTGGGACAATCCAGTTAAATGGATGAGTTTCTGTTGGACTATGTGTTAGTCTATAGCTCCAGTCAGCGGTTATAAGGCTGGTCCAGGGTAATAAGGATGATCTGTGTATCAATCACTTGCTTGGTATGTTATATATGTGATTTATGATTTGAATATGATAAGGTTTTTGTATAATTATTTTTTGTAACAAGGTTGACACACGTTTTTGTGCAATCTCTTGTGGACGATATTTGGAAAATGAATTGTGATTTTCAATCATTTTGGAACCTATTTGGAATGGGGTTTTGATAACTGAATCGAGAACTAGTTTGTTAAATATTTTATATAAAGAGTAATATAAGTTAATTATTGTAAGTTGAACATGATTTTAGAGCTGTATGTTCTCGATCTCAGTTTGCATGTATATTTCTGAATAACCAATGTTTATTGAGATCCTTGGACCTCACGGTTGCTATATTTACGTTTTTTTTTTCAGGTGATATATTAGTAGGGCTGCAGGGAAGTTGATAAGAGGGTGAGTCTAGTTGTAGGCTCTCATTAAGGTTCCTCTTGCTTGCACATGTCATCATTTGTCATTCCTATTTACATATGTAATGCCATGACCTAGGAGCTATTTAAATCATGATTTGAGATTTCTATATAAATTGAGTATTGTGAACTCTGGTTTTGGAAATGATTGGTTTTGTTGTTTGATTGAAGTATTCGATAAATGTTTGTTATTATTAAGCGGAGCCCCCAATTGCTATGATTTTGTGATAATGGATTTGGATTAAGAGATTGAATAAGTTGTTATCTGGGCTTGTGGAAGGACTATCGTATAGTTGGGTTTCGAATGCCCGAGGCCCAGTTATTTATTGGGGATTCCTAGTACTTACTTCCGCTGGGTTTAGAAAATGATTTATCAAATTATTTTTATTACATTCTATTAATCGAGGTTGACATTCTATTGTTAAGTTTTCCTTTTTTTCTACCTTGATTAGATTTTCAAACTATTGTTTAGAACTTTCTACTATGGAATTTTTTTATTGTTTGAGTTTTAACTTTTTATTATCATGGTAGGTTACTTGATCGATGTGTTAAATTTGGTTTAAAAAGTTGGAATACTACAAAAATTATAGTTTATGTGCATATATTTATAGATTACTTATGTTGTTGATATTCAATATTAATTAAGTGGTCATATCATATGACTTGTCACTAACGCCTCCTTGACTTGTCAATGAAAGGGTTGAATAGTTTTCAGTGGAGGCCCGATGACTTGTCAATGGAGGCACCTGGAGTTGTCATTGGAGGCTCCTTAACTTGTCAATGGAAGGCCATTGAGTTGTTGATGCACGCCTTATGACTTGTTAGTGGAGCCTTATTAACTTGTCAATGGAGGCACCTGAAGTTGTTAGTGGAGACTCCTAGAGTTGTTAGTAGAGCCTCCACTGACAACTCCAGAAGCATGTACTGACAACTTGTTATTCTTTAGAAATTCTTGTATTTCATCACATTTTTCTTATATATTTATTGGTTTTGAACTCAAATCGGACGTAAAGTTTATACATATAAAGAAAAATGTGATGTGATGAAATAATTTCAAAATTTTCAAATTTTTTGAGCTAAGCGTATATTAAATTGAAGAAATTAGAAAGCTCATAAACTCCTTCTTTTTATAGGAGGATGAGGACAAAATGTAGAAGTCTACACGGATCATTGGAAGTGGAGAAAAGAAAAACAAAATTAAAAAAGGAAGATCAAAGAAGTACGTCACAGTAAAAGCAAAAGTGAAAACACCTAAAAAATAGGCCTTTCTAACTGCGTTCGCCATGTCTTCGCTATAGCGAAGAAAAAGCAAAGTTGCGAAACTGATGCTGTGCATTTTGAAAAACTGGGCATTCTACGACTTTATTATTTGGCGCGACTCGTGAACTTGTGGTGCGAACACAACTCCAGGTGTCTCCATTGACAAGTCATAGGGCGTGCATTAACAACTCAATGACCTTTCATTAACAAGTCAATGTGCCTTTAATGATAACTTCAGGTGCCTTTATTGACAAGTCAAGGAGCCTCCACTGACAAATCATTGGGCCTCCATTGACAACTCTTCATCCCTTCCATTGACAAGTTAAGGAGGCGCCAATGACAAGTCATATAATATAACCACCTAATTAATATTGAATATCAATAACATAAGTAATTTATAAATATATGCACATAAACTATCATTTTCTTATGTGATCATAACTGCATATATATATTAACAGCTTCATAAGCATACATTGGCAACTCTAGGGGCCTCCACTAACAACTCTAGATCCATATATTGACAACATAATTTAATCAGATTATAAATTTCCATAAAATGAAAGTGGGATACAAAACCATATTATATGTGCAACCTTCATTTGCATCTGAAAATGCATATACAAGGAACTAACAACAAATTCACAAACCGTGGCAAAAAATCAAGTGGTCTATATTTCTATCTAAACGGATTTACAATCGGATTTCTAGATTTGACCGTTCTCCCAACATATGTTATATCATGTCTCCATTAACTTCAAACATTCCCCCTATATGAGGGAAACATAGTAGAATCTTGCTAGACGTGCTAGCCGTCACCGCTGTCCACATACACAATACAATTGTCATTAACAATTTCAGCAGCCTTATTAACAACTGTCGCAGCCCCTGTTAACAACACATTCTGACTACGTATTAAGGACTTTTAGCCATACAAATTTCATGCCATGTTCATTAAATCTCACTTCTAATGAATAAAAACAACAAAAAATACCAAAAGATATAGCAAACTTTTCAAACCCTTGCCAAACATCATACACCACAAGTAAAACATTTAAATATGATCTATAATTGTCATTAACAAGTTCAGTATCCTCCACTGACAACTGTCGCTACTCCTATTATCAACATATTTTTTCCTTCACATATCATGTTATGTAGCCACAAATCTTTTACCCTCATCTTCATTCCTTAGTCTTTCTATTGCAGAAACACAGTGCAAATGAACATGAAAACAGAGCATATTGATAGCAAAAACATAGCATACTAACCCATACCTAAGCACATTGAAACCAAAGCCAAAGCCAAAGCATATCTATTGTATTTATCTAGGTTTGCGTTTATAATTTACAAGTATATTGAGGACAATACCCACAAAAAGCAGATAGCTTTTCCCTTTCTCAGGACCAAAACGATGATAAATCAATAAAACCTAAACATTTGTTTAGCTACTCAACATAAAACATGAATCAAATAGAATAATGAAGATAAGAGAGTTCATGACATCAATTCCCTACCTTACTCTTCAACCATGGCACATGATCTTCATTATGTTTTTCCCGCCAACTCCAAAGCTATATTGGACATAATTTGACAGCATTTTGCATCATTTTCTCATTTATCTGATAGGGATGTTTATGACATTTATCAACTGCAATTTATTATAAAATAGTCTCATAAAACTTGATAGTAATTTGGATATTTTTCGGGACCATTTCTTCATATTTTCCCTTTCATGGGATTAGAGTGTAATTCTCCCTAAATTTTTTAAGAGGTAATTTTTTCACAAAATTTTTTTTGGGAAAATCCCTATAAAATACCCTTAAAATAGGAAAATCCCTAATCAGTACATTGAAATAAAAAAATCTAGATCAGTCACGCATTAGTATGGATGAATAGTGCGAGCGGCGCCAAAAAACGAATTTGCCTTTCAGCCCTCATTCTCGCCACTTCAAAAATAATAACACGCGGTTCTTAATTAACAACTCCGGATTCTTGATTAACAGCTTCCTCATTTAAATTTCAAGGTCAATAACAACACCTCTTTTTTATTAACAACACGCCCTCTTAATTAACAACTCCAGATTCTTGATTAACAACTCTGTATTCTTTATTAACAACTCCATATTCTTGATTAACAACTCCATTTCATCTTTTTACTTTCACAATAACAACACCGGTGTTGTTATTAACAATATCATATTCTACATTAACAACTCTCATTTCTTGTTTCACAACTTCATAATTTAAGTTTCAGGGCCAATAACAACACTTGTTTCTTTATTTACAACACTGTATTTTACATTAACAACACTATATTTTTGAGATGCGAATATATGGAAGAATAAAGCAGAGTTGTTAATCAAGAATTCGGAGTTGTTAATAACAAGACAGGTGTTGTTATTGTGAAAATAAAAAGATGAAACTGGAGTTGTTAATCAATAATCTGGAGTTGTTAATTAAAAACCGCGTGTTGTTATTTTTGAAGTGGTGAGAATGAGGGCTGAAGAGCAAAATCGTCTTTTTGCGCCGCCCGTACTATTCATCCGTACTGACTCGTGACTGATCCGAATTTTTTGATTTCAATGTACTGATTAGGGATTTCCCTATTTTGAGGGTATTATATAGGGATTTTCCCAAATCTTTTCGTGGATTTGTTAAATGTATTCGGCTATATTTTAATTTTTGGTATGTTATATAGTAAATCTATCCGCCGACACAATATATTTGATTTGACAATTGACATTACAATTTTTTTAACGTTAAGGGGTTGATTTTGCCGTGAAACTTTTAAAATAGGAGTGATTTTGTCCTGACCGTTTATCTCATTTAATTTGACCATTACTTGATCAAATATATTGAACTCATGGTTCATATGTCATCTAAATCATTTTTGTTAAGATGCAAATTTGCCTCAAAAATCCATGTGCCATCTACTTCAATTTTTTTTTAAAGTTAAATTTAAGACTTTTGAGGTAAATTTGCACCTTAATAAAAAGGACGTGGATGACATATGGATTGCCAGTTCAACATATTTAATCAATTAAAGGTCAAAATTAACTGAAATAATGATTAGAGCAAAATTATTCCCTTTTTAAAACTCCCAAGATAAAATTGTCTCAGAAAAACTTTCTAGAACCCTTATTTTTATGGCAAAAAATTATCATGATTTTTTCATTTTGTATTTTCTTATTGACACAACTAGGTTGTGCTCCCCCGTGCGTTGCACGGGATGTTTGTGCTAATTGAATCGCTTCATCCAAAATAATAGCAAATTGCCATACTTGAGGAAAAATATTATGTAGTTTAAATAAAGATGACACAATGAGAGTATATGTCTAATGCATATTTAGTACGTGCGTTGCACGGGAGCTTGTACTTCATTACTTCAACTAAAATTGATGTCATTATAGACTATCTTAATATTATGAACTATCATTTTAACCTAAAACACTATTGCTTTAACTTAATTATCAACTACTCTTTCCAGTTCTAAATATAAGATAAAGTTGATTTTTTTTGGAGAGATTAAGAAGCTAATTAAATTATTTTAGAGTTTTTATTTTTTTTATTTTTTTTCTCCAAACTAATTAGTTTGACTAATAAAGTGATATATAATATAAGGATATATACCATATAATATGATTAAATAATTTATTTAACTTCCTTAATCTCTCTAAAAATAGTCAACTTTATCTTATAATTAGGACTGAATGTAGTACAATTTAATTATATCCTTTTGTGAAAGACTAAACACATAGGAGATCAGTTACATATTGGGTTAAATTGTACTAATAAAGAAAATGAAATATTGGGTTAAACCCATTTTTGTTTATAGGCCTTCTTCTTCTTCTTGTTTATTTTTTTCATTGATTAAATTTTACTAATAAAGAAAATATAATATTGGGTTAAACCCATTTATACTAATAAAGAAACTGAAAAGCTGGAAATTGTTAACACATTGCCTTAATGCTTCCACACTAATAAGCATCAAACTCAATAAGTTGTTTCAAAGAATAGCCTTCCCTGATTGTTGCTTTGTTGAGTTTAACCCACGTACCATCAATTCTTCAACCTAAAAAGCACCCGGAGCATGAATATCAAATATTTATTATAGCACCCACAATTTACAAACATCAACATCACAAGAAATATTGGTCAAAACATAATAAAAAATATTCCCCGCAAATTATCAATATAATAAACACTCACTAATTCCATTTACAGTTCAATGATACATTTGTCTGTAATGACTTTTAGATCAAGATTCTTCTTGATAGCATTCATATGAACTGAAATGTAAATTCTTAGGATGATTTTCAAATACGGACTTTCAATATGACATGAGCCTTTTCACAAAAGATTTGATTCCTCTGTGCATTGTAACCTCTTTCAGCTGTAATTCAAAATTATCAGGATAAAATAGTGTTGACTTCATCATAAAACATGCGTTTAACAGGATCACTGAGTACCTGCACTGTAACAGTCGGTCTATCTATCAAAAAACACTGGATAAACTTTGTATGTCTTCTTCAACCTCCAATATAGATTTATTTCAAAATGAACCCACCTCATACACTTCATTAATGAACATGCAAAAGTTTGTTGTCTCAGGATCATCGCCACTCAAGTCTGGATGGCAAGCCTTCATACAATTGTAAGTGAAAATGAACTGTAAATTCAAAAAAGCTGTTGGTGTGATAATAATGACATCACAGGCTGTGAAAAAGGCAAATTAAAAAATGGGAACATAACATATTCCACTTGGGTGACAGTAGTAACCTTAAATAAGATTGAGATATGTGCTCCAATGAACATCCAATTCAATTCAAATGAATACAAGAAATAGTGTTATCAGATAGATGTTTGAATAAGAGAAATTCAATTCAAATGAATACAAGAAATAACAGACTATTCAAAGTCACCACCTCACAGACAATCTTGGTTTTCATATATGATACATGTTGTACGCGGAATAAGGAATTGTAACAAAAAATTGAGATATGTGCAAATAAACAAAATGGAAACAAAAAATATTCCATTCGGATGATAGCAGTGTCCTTGTCCAAAAAAAAGTAAACCTTAAATACCATTGAGATATGTGCTACAATGAACATGGAAATGTTGATAGCATTGTAGATATGAAGATAAAGCACAGTTTCCTACACCATGAAAAACTGGTAACACTGCTTATAGCTGAATCAGAGTATAATGGCTGCATGCTACTTGTGAATGACTTTATAATATATAATGAAGCCCCGTACATGGATGGTCAAAGAACATATAGAAAAATATCAGGGAAAAGACAGAGGCCTTTTGAATGATAATCTGCAAGGACCAATTTTAAAATCTTACTTAACAGCATGGAGGTATGCGAAATAGATGAATATGGAAAGAAATCATGGCGAATCACACCTACACGCAGCTCTAGGTTACTACAATAATGAAATAAAATGCCAGCTATAAGCAGAGCGCTTCGTTGATAGCGAGAAAGAGAAGATTTAGAATCTATACTTTGTAATCGATGTATTTTCAAGGCAGGGAAGAATCTCTATCTTCTAATCACCGATAACCATCTCCACTAATCGCGCCGGTGATCAATGCCTACCAACATCGGTGTTTATGATCCCTCCAAATGTTTTTTTACTGATTTTTAAATTAAACCCACAGCAACTTCGGCGTTGTCATTTCCACGTGACACGTTTTGTGGACAGACACGAGAATGCAAGTCATTTTCAGTCAGAAGCATTAATTGGATCTTCCTTCCAAGTAATCTTATTTGTCTTTTTGTGACTTTTGCAAAAGCATTAATTGGATTTATGGCTCCTTATACGTGGGCTTTGTGGGCTTGAGTTTGATTTTAACACATAAACTATACCAAGTTCCTTAACATTGTTAAACAAACACAACATGGGTAATATAATAAATCTGATGGGCAAAACAGCTTGAACGTTGAAACAAAGTAGAGAAGAAAATTCCACATAAAACAGAAAACTCTTATCAATAAACCCAAAAATTTGTCTCTTTATACGTGGGCTTTGTGGGCATTAGCCCAAACCCAAAACTTTGCTACATTATGTGCTTCGGAACTTGGCGATTAAAAACAACAGAAACTTGCCTTTATTGAACATCTTTGAAATCACAATGCATCGTTTTGAAGAATTCTCAAAGATTTTTTTTTTATTTTAGAAAGATTGAGGTTGAATTTCTGCCTCTAAATCTACACGCACAACAGTTATAAGATCTTTAACAAATTGAATAACATAAGCAATTACCAAAGAAATTAACTATCAAAGGTTTGAGCAACATCCATAGCCGTAATAACAAAAGAAATCGGTGGTCAGCTTTTCGAGATGCTATTTTAAATGAACCTTTGTCAAAGAAAAATATAGTCCGATTCACTATCAAAAGCTGACCATCAAAACACATCAAGATGTTCATGACATGTCCTCTGAATTAATATAATAATATTTGAAGATCTCATACAGACTTTATCCGGTTCTAACTTCACACAAGTAACTAACATTGTCTCCATAAAACAACAAAAAACTTGTAGTATAACAATCAGCTAATTGTTTTTGCATAATGCCAAAAATAAATCAGCCTTCCTTGGCCAAAAGTTGAGTATACTGACATTGTATAAAATAAAGTTCACACATTAACCAATGAAAAAAATATCTGTAGCTGTAGAAATCCACTGTAGCATTGCAAAGTCTCTTTTCCTCTTCTTCTGTTGAGAATCAGGAATGGATAATGACCAGCATTCAAAGCAATGGCACCAATTTATTTCAGCATGGCTCTATCAAAGGTTAAAGCAAAATATCATTAAATACAATAAACATCAGTATTAGATAAAACAAAAACTGAATGGAAGCTTACATACAAGTATTAGATTGGTTGATTTACATACTTAATTTGAATGGAAGCTTAAATCTGCATTATGTTCTTCATTGATTGTCTTTATCTGAGTCTTCTACCCTCTGCCACGTGTAAGTTGAAGCAACATAGCATGGTCTATAAAGTGTAAAATGAAAAAAGCATAAGGTGAGACTATAATTTTTGTGAGCCTACGCTTTGCAAGCATAAGACTATTAAGTGGTTTTATACTTTTTCAGAAATGTTGATACACATTGACCTTTTTTTTATCAGCACAAGACAATAGCACATAAGTCATCATAAAAATTAGCAAGGACAAAGACATACTTTATTGAAAAACACCAGCATATCAACATCACAACATATAAAACTTGCATTGTGTTAAGGACATATAAAACTGGAATGCTCACGGTTATCTTTATAATAGGTTTTTATGGATTTTAAAGCTATTATTTGGAATGCTAGAGGTGTGGGGGGTCGTTCATTTATGGGTTTGATCAAGGAGATTCGTAAGCGTTATAATTTCCAGTTTCTTGCGTTATTAGAAATGAGATAGAAAAGTAAGAAAGCTCATTTGCTAGCTAGGAGATGGGGGTTCAAAAATGTTAAGGTGGCGGATGCTGTGGGTTTCAATAGGGGGATATAGTGCTTTTGAGATAAGAGCGTGGAATTCTCAGTTACTATGAAACATGCTCAAGTTCTCTATAGGGCTTTTAATCAAAGAAAAGAAGATGCTTGTGATCTGTCAGTAGTGTATGGTCATCCTAATCCAGTCCTTAGATGGACGTTGTGGCATCAGCTCCGTCTCATTGAAGACCAGGGGGTGGGTAGATGGTGCATCGGTGGAGATTTTATTGCCACGTTGAATCCAACTCAATCACCATACGAGTAAGCTACAAATTGAAACAGAGGTGAGACAGAGCATGAGGTATAAATATACATGGCCAGACATAAAGAAGTCCTCAGAGCAAGCCCACATCGGCAGTATGAGAAAGTAGAAATGTAGTAGATTCATAATACAAAAGGGAACCACTTACAGACACGTCGAACACAATGATCTCATAACGGCATAGCAACTTGGAAGGAAGATCATATTCAAACTGCTCACGGACGTGTTTGACACAAATTAGAAAGCAACTTTCTGCTTTCTAATTCACTGAAATTTCTTAATTAGACTACAGCAGAAAATACTTGCCTAAAGGAGGATTGTTGATATGAAAATTTTATAGATGCACAATAAATTTCAGAGAATTACCGGACCAGATTCAAAGCCAAATTAAAATGAAAAATTTTAAAACAGTGGGGTTCAAAACCAAATTAACATTAAAAATTTAAAACATAGTATGAAGTGGTGCTACACCGTCCAAACACACAACTGCCAACAACTCAATGAACATATGACATGGGGAATTCATTCAAAGGCAGATGAAACAAATCAATCTTATCGAAGTTTGGGAATAGACAAAGCCTAAGCTACGAACCTTCTTCAATACTCGCCTCTTTCAGCTATGCTCTCCTATAATGGAGAAGATGATGAACAGTAGTATACTCCCGAACTCGACTCAGATCCACTCTCTAGCTGTTAATTTCATATCAGATAGACAACGTCGTTATTGATCTTTTCAAAGTTGATCGCCATGTTTCCGGCCTCCATCTCCTTGGACTTACCTCGCCGGAGATCTCAGTAAAACTTCAAATATGCAAAGAAAGAAAGGGCGAAGGTATGAAGATTGAAGAGAGAGGGAGAAGAGAGAGATGACAAGTTTTTGAAAGGAGGCGTTGGTTTTCAGAGAAAGGAGAGAGCAATATAGAAAAAAGTTGGACGGTATACTTTTCTTGGTCAAAGAAAAACAGCTGGATGAATATAATTGAAGATAGAGAAGAAAGAAAAAGATAGAATTCGAAATTTGAATTCAGAGCGTGGTCGGCTTGGTCGCATGAGCCCGAGGCAAAATATTTTATTCGGGGAAATCCTGATCGGCTTGTGAACAGTAAATTGAGTCAGGAGCCACACCTAAGCCGTATAAGGGATCAGCTTGAGGGAACAGATTTTATATATATATTGATTGATTTTCCGCCGACGAGAAGAGGAACCAAGGGACACATGGCTTCTTTACTCTTTAGATTCTGACGTGCGAGCGCAAAGGATGCTAGGATGCCGTACTAGCTGCTTAGGTTAATATATACCCATTCCGATCTTATTTATAAGTAATTTTTTCTTTTATAAGATTGATTCTTTTTATAAAAAATTTTTATTTTTTGTCTGAAAATGTAATCTTCTTTTTCCTATTTTATCTTTATTAAATACTTATTTTTTTATATCTTATAGTCATTATCTCTCGTATTTTTTATATATTCTTTATTTTAAACTCTTTTCATAAATAAGATTATATATGAAAAAAATATAACATTTTTACCACACTTACTATTTTTAGGGAACATCCCATATAAATACCTTTTGAATTAACAAAACCCCCAAAAGTCTATTATAACATGATAAAGACAGAAAAGTGCTGAGGGACCTTTCAGGGATAATGAAGTGTTGTGTAAAATACCAAAATGCCCCCTTCACTCGTTTGACATTCTTGGTCAAGAGAAGGCTCTAAGTCTTTTCATTTCTCATAGAAACACTGGTGGAGCCCTAGCTGTCGCCGTCCCCAAATCCGAAATTCTTGTGTGTGCCATTCTCTTGTGCTATCGGCGACATCGATGTGGGTGAGGGAATGTTCAGTTGTTGGTTTGTCCGTTTAAGGTTTGTGTTCGATTTCTCCTCCTCGTCGTGCTTATGTTCGATTCCAAAATGCTTGTGTTCGATTGTCTTGTGCAAATGTTGGTGTGAGCGAAAAAGTGAATTTTCGAAACTGAGCTTCCTTCTCAGCGTGATTGGACGCTGCTGCTAATCCATTTCTGTGATAAAGGTTTTGAATTCTCCTTTTATGGCGGAAGCAATTAAAACTTGATTACGAAATCGAAATACGCTTGAGAGAGAATCAGGTTGGAGGGCAAGAATAATGAACATGGAATTTTCGTAGTAGTAGTGTCCTTTTCCATGTAATGTTATTGTGTATTTGAATATACTAAATTCCAAGTCCCTATATTCCCACACTATGCCAATATGCACTTCTAGTATACAGGAAACAGGAAAATGATGAAATATTGTGTGTCATGGTGTTTCCCCAAAAGGGGAGACCGTTGACAAGTTTCACAATGGGAATAACAAGTTTCATAATGTAATTGATAAGTTTCATAATGGGAATGACAAGTTAGGCTTACCAAGAAATCACTGAGTGTTTCCGTAAAAGGGGAGACCGCTAACAAGTTTCACAATAGGAATAACAAGTTTCATAATGTAATTGACAAGTTTCATAATGGGAATGACAAGTTAGGCTCACCAAGAAATCACTGAGTGTTTCCTCGAAAGGGGAGACCGCTGACAAGTTTCATAATGGGAATAACAAGTTTCATAATGTAATTGACAAGTTTCATAATGGGAATGACAAGTTAGGCTCACCAAGAAATCACTGAGTGTTTCCTCAAAAGGGGAGACCACTGACAAGTTTCACAATGGGAATAACAAGTTTCATAATGGGAATGACAAGTAAGGCTCACCAAGCAATCACTGAGTGTTTCCCCAAAAGGGGAGACCGCTGACAAGTTTCACAATAGGAATAACAAGTTTCATAATGTAATTGACAAGTTTCATAATGGGAATGACAAGTTTGGCTTACCAAGATATCACTGAAAGTGTTTCCCCAAAAGGGGAGCCCGCTGACAAGTGTCATAATGGGAATAACAAGTTTTATAATGGTATTGACGAGAATGCTAATGGGAATGACAAGTTCTGTTCTTGTTGGATATGATTAGTTTTGATGATGTCAAATATAGATATTAATTATTAAGAGCAAAAAGTTTACATAATGTATTTATCTCCTACGTTGACTAACTACTGTGTTTAATGTGAAATATCTTGTAGATTAGTCAAGCAAAGAGAGAAGATATCAAGTTGGGTTGAAAAGATTCATGTGATTTAATACTATGGATTATTCGAATAGTCAAATTGTTATTCGAATAGTAAAACTTGTTTTTAGTTAAGATATATTCGAATAACTCTCAATTTATCTGAATAGTAAGGGTATTATTCGAATAGTGTAATAATTATCCGAATAAGTTTTTGATAAATTTCAGCATCCAATATCACAAGACTATCAGGATAGTAAAGTTACTATCAGAATAGTAAGATTAGTATCAGGATAGTAAGGAGACTATCAGAATAGTATTTGACATATTTCAAAGAGGACTATTCGAATAGTAATGGAACTATCGGAATAGTCTCAGTACAAAATAATCAAATACTATTTGAATAGTGAAGTGACTATTCGAATAATCACAAGACTATCAGGATAGTAACTGAACTATCAGAATAGTCACAGTGCAAAAGATCAAATATTATTCGAATAATGAAGTGACTATTCGAATAGTCCATAACTGAAAAAGGGTGATTTTATTCGAATAGAAGAAGTGCTATTCGAATAGCAGCAGCAGACTCTGTTTCTTTCAGCACGGGCGACATTCAGTATATTGGTCATATCTCCCAAACCACAACTCGGATTGAGGCGAAACCAGTGGCATATGAAAATAGACTCCCACTGCGTCATTTTGACACCAAGATCACATTAAAAAGAGTTCAGATGAGAGAGATATGATCTGTTGAAATTGTAAAATGAATCAGCATCTTATTCTAGAACAGCTTTGGTATTTTGGACATAACTCTCAAAATACATATCGGATTGAGACGAAACCAATGCCATATGAAAGTAAACTTAAAGAGTTTTCCATGGATATATAATTTGTCATATTTCAAGTTATAGAATAAGATCTATGCCTTTTAGAAGTTGTTGCTCGTGATTTCAGATATTGTCTAAGTACAGTAGACAATCCTTGGATCATAAATTTCTGTACACAACAAACTTGAAGCTGATTCTTGTTGCATTGGAATGTAGATGATGAGAGCTTTCCAATGATATATAATTTGCCATGTTTCGAATCAAAGTCAAGAATTCATGTGAAGGACTTACTCGAGTAATAAGAGCAGAAATCATCCAGTAGCTCTCGGCCAAGAAATGACTGACATTACTCACTCGAGGGATTACTTAGTAACCAAATATGAAAAATATAGTGGTTGCAGGAATATGAAGATTCATCATCAAAGTGCATTATTCGAATACAACAAGTTGTATTCGAATAGTATATCATATCTTGTGTAGAAAGGCTATTCGAATAAGGGTTCGTCTATTCGAATATTAAAGTTCATTATGAGAGAATATTATTCGAATACAAATGACACTATTCGAATAATATCATTTGTTTTACAAGGCAGCTATTCGAATAAGGAATTCACTATTCGAATACACTTCAAGTTCTAAAAGTTTATTCGGATAGAGGATAGAGTATTCGAATAAATATTACTCATTATCAAAGAAGGCTATTCGAATAGAACAGATGTTATCCGAATAACTGATTTTCCAGAAAACAGAGTATCACCTTGAAACTTCTGAGAATCATTGAAATTTTGTGTAACTTGTTCTTATTGATTCTAATCACTCTAACACTTTATTATATTAGTGATTAAGCATTCTCCAAGTGATCAAACAAGAATTAAGACACAAGACGGAGAAAGCACTTTTGTGTCAGAAGCTTCCAACGGCTAGTTCAATAGTAGTATTTTAAGCGGACAAACCAACGACTGAACATTCCCTCGCCCACATCGACGTCACCGGCAACACAAGAGAATGGCACATACAAGAATTTCGGATTTGGGGACGGCGACAGCTAGGGCTCCACCAGTGTTTCTATGAGAAATGAAAAAACTTAGAGCCTTCTCTTGATCGAGAATGTCGAACGAGTGAAGGGGGCATTTTGGTATTTTACACAACACTTCATTATCCCTGAAAGGTCCCTCAGCACTTTTCTGTCTTTATCATGTTATAACAAACTTTTGGGGGTTTTGTTAATTCAAAAGGTATTTATATGGGATTTTCTCCTATTTTTAACTAATAACTCATTTTATATAATCAAAAGAAAAGTTATTATAAATACGACCGGAGGTTGTAATTTTATTGCAAGATGTCCTCCCTCTCTCAGTGCGTATAAAATTTAGTTTGCAGTGTAACTAGATCTATATTAATGGCTAGAGGCAGCATTAACAGCTAATATAGTCAAACGATTCATTCTTGTTACTGGCTTTGGTTGCCATTGTAGCAGTTCTATAACTCTGGGTTTTCCGAGAGACGGAGATGGAAAAGACTAAAATTTTGATAATCGGGGCAACTGGAAGATTAGGGTACCACCTAACGAAAGCAAGCCTCGATTCTTCTCACCCAACATTTGCTCTTGTGCGAGAATCTGCCTTCTCTGACCCTATCAAGTCTCAGAAGCTTCAATCTCTCTTCGATTCTGGAGCTACCATTCTAAAAGTCTGTCTCTACGTTTTCGCTGTCTGGGTTCAATTTTTATGGTCAACTTCTCTTTCCGTGGTTCTTATGGTTGGCTTTTTATTTATGCTGTAGGGTTCGCTCCAAGACGAAGCGAGCCTTGTTGAGGCAGTGAAGCAAGTGGATGTGGTGATTTGTGCGGTTTCAGCAAAGCAGATTCTTGACCAGAAGCTTCTTATCCAAGTCATCAAACAAGTTGGCTCCATCAAGGTCATCATCATCCTCTTGATGTTGTCATTTGATCTTTTATCTATTTCTGCATTTGTCTCTCTGGGGTTTGCAAATCTTTGGGTTTCTATAGAAAATTTCTTGAATGTTTATTCTTGCACCGGCAAAGAGCTATTGTTATGAGTGGCAAACTATGGAAGACACTAAAAGAAGGAAAAAATGACCTGTCTGAGTATGATTGTTTTGTTTGGGTACAATTGATTAACTGTCAAATAATTTTATGTTGGTAGGAAGGAGCAAATTGAACTTATATATCCATAGTTTCATAAATTAAGAGAGGGTTGCGCAAAGAATATGACTATTTGTGGGAATTACGTCTCATGTTTGCACATATCAACTCTTCTTTCTCTAATTTTTTGGACTGCATTTGCTTTTGTGATTTTAGAGGACCTGGATTGTTTAGAATAAGCCAGCGATAGTCTTTACCCTTTCTGTTGTTTTTGTTGGTCTGAACCTTCTCATATGTAGCCCGTCGGAGTAAAATATACAGTGTTATTGATAAAGAATGACCGGGTCCAACAAGTATATGCATCAATCCCATAATTAACAGCGATATTTACAACTAAAATTATCCTAAATAACTAATGACCAAATCTAACAAATACATACTCCAGTTCTCTTCACAGTTGGTTAGCACCTTTGAGTACAAGGAGATATTAGTCATGGCAATATGCAGAGAAACATTTGGTGATGTTATGGCCTTGATGAGTTTGATTCTAATCAGGAAAAGGATTAGTCTAATGTTGTTATGTTTTCCCCCCTTATGTCATTCCTTTTTGTTCCTAGGTTGGTGCAGATACTGAGGAATTAGCGAAATTAGTAAGAGATGACAGTATTTTGTGTTATAAAGTTTTTCCCCTTATCAACATGGATTTGAGTCTTCAAAGAGTACTTTAGCAATAAAATCTTAGGCACATTAGGTCGAAATGGAGGAATGTGCCCTTAAGATCTTATCAAAGGGGTTTAGTATTGACAACGTTTTTGGATATATCCCTGCAATAACAAAGAGAAATAACTCGGTAAGAGAAAATATCATCCTACTTTAGCAAGTTGGGTTCCATTTTTCCAGATAGTACTTTTGCAATATAATTCCCCTGGCACCTGGTTGAAAATGGAGGGGAAAAAGTTCCTTTCTGATCTCTGAAGGAGGTGCTTTGTGCAGATGCAAAGTTCAAGGATAAATAGGTACAAAGAGCTAATTAGTAAAAACTCATTATAGGTGAGTGTTTAAAGATTGTTTTGTTTATTCTTGGTATTATTTTGGGAAAAAAAGAAAGAGTCTGTTTATTCTTGGTACTTATTTTGGGGAAAAAAGAAAGAAATAGAAATGGGTTGGATAGGAAAAAGAACTTGTCCTTCCTTTAAATTCAGCAGGTAAATGACTCCATCCAAGTTGATGAGCTTGGAGCTGTAGCTCATTCATGATTATTCTGCTAATCATTAGTAATCAAACGTAGAAAATGTGCTTTCTTGAACCTATGACTCTTTCTATCCTTACCATCATTTCAAACACTTACTTGAAATATACATTTTTTAGCGATCTGTTTTGCTCTAATGTATAGTTGATACAGCTCAGCTCAACCTTGTTTGAAATAATAATTTCAGCAGTTTTTAAAAACACTAAAATCTTAAATTGTCATTTCAGTAAAAACTGTGATATTTACACAAAGCAGCTGCTGTTCTGTATGTCCATCTGTTCACAACTGAAGTTTGTTTTCCTTTTTCTTTACAACCTTCTTGTGTGTTTAATAATTTTAATTGGTTTTTGGGGTCTTGCAGCGGTTCATCCCATCAGAATTTGGATCAGATCCTGACAAGGTTCGAATTTCTGTCCTTGATGCTGGCTATAATTTCTACAAAGATAAAGCAGAAATCCGACGACTCGTGGAGGCTGAAGGCATTCCATATACTTACATCTCCTGCAATTTCTACATGAGCTTTTTTATTCCATCTCTTGTTCAACCAGGCTTGAAAGTTCCTCCTCGGGACAAGGTCACTATATTTGGTGATGGAAACACAAAAGGTTTGTTTTCTCAAGCTCCTTTATGGTTACATAATCAAAATAGTTCTTTTCCCTGGCTGAATTTCATAGTCAACATGGCAGCTGTCTTTGTTAAAGAAAGTGATGTCGCCGCCTTCACTATCAATGCCCTCGATGACCGTCGTACATCATGTAAAGTTTTGTACTTAAGACCTCCAGGAAATGTTTATTCCTTTCATGAGCTAATAGACTTATGGGAGGCCAAAATTGGGAAGAAGCTTGAGAAATCTTATGTGTCGGAAGAAGAGCTGCTCAAGAACATCAAAGGTATTTTAGTGTTTCACTGCTTATTTCAAACTTGTAGAATCAATAAAATTCATACAGCACAAAGAGAGATATTATGGTTTGAAGGTTTTATTCATATTGAAAATTACTCATATACAAGTTATCAAAAAAAAAAAAAATTACTCATATACAATAATAGAAAAATGAGTAGATTTTCTAATTGTGATGCGTAACTCCTTATTGCATTGCAGAGACTACTTTCCCAGACAATTTTGAGAAGCTGTTTATATATTCTGCTTTCATACTCGGAGATCATACTTACTTCGATATCGATTCGAGGTCTGGTGTGGAGGGTACAGAACTGTACCCACACGTGAAGTACACTACAATCACTGAATTCTTGGACACACTAGTCTAGTCTTTGCTTCTTTTGGAGATGTTAGGACTAAATTAAGTGAGCAGTGCACACAGATATGCCAAACACTTTTATTCTTTCCATGTCAACAGTGGCCATTACGGGCCTGGTCCTCCGTTGTCTTGCCTGAAGTAATTGCTCCATCGTTAACAGAGTTGAGCATGAAACTGACGCTAAGGGTAGGGAAGTGTAGAGAATTCAGCTAGCTGAACCTTAAACTATTTTACAAATCTCTATTTTTATTATATATTTTTTTACTTCAATTAGAGATTTTGTCATAGTTATTGAACTTAAAATGTCTTTCTTGAGATAAATTGAGACTAAGTCTGTATTTGGAACAGCGATATGAATGCTTACAAGCAGCTTTTCAATCGTGATTTACGGTATATAAGGTAAGTATGTGAAAGGAGTGTTGTTTTGATATATATGGAAAGCAGCTTATACGTCATTATTTCCCTCATTCAAACACTCACTAAATAGACTAAATTAGAAGTAAAAAGGATAAAATTGTCAATAAAATTATAATTACTCTTGATCATTAATTTTTTTGAGAATATTTGATATTGGTATGATTATAGGTATTTGAAAAATTAGATTAAATCTGAAAATGGTAATTTGGGGTTTGAATTTATGGGATGATATTTTGGCCCCATGAATTTGGAAAATGATTGATTAGTCCTTATTGAAACACAGCGTTTTGATCAACATTCCCTAGGTCAAACGTGAATCAGCTGAGAGCAAAAAGAAAGAGTGGCAGAATTGAATTGCAGAGCTGAGGGGAGGCAAGAACAGAGACACAGCCGCGTAGAAGGAAGCGCAGCGTGGGATCTCCACCTTCGCCCTCACCACACCTCACATCCACCTTTGTCTTCGTCGCTGGCGGTTCTCACCTTCACCATCATAGTCACCGGCGACGCTGCTCCTTCCACCATTAACAATCAGACCTGGAGCGCGAGGATCAGAATAGAATCAGGGGGCTGCGGCAAGCCTTAATCATCATCGCCCTCATCCATCTTGCATTCACCATTCGGCTCACAACCACCAGCATCGTCCTTCCATCGAACTTCATCGTCCTCCATCACTGTGCACTTCATCGTCTTCCATCACCGTGCTTCCCCTGTTTCTGAAATCACCACAACCCGTGGCTTCTGTCTCTTGATTCATATTCAACACCAACATCTCTTATTTCAGTATTAGTTGGTTAATTAAATTGGTGTTCTATATGCCAGGAATTTTGGTAGCTTGTGGCTGAGCTCATTTTCTTCTAGGCAAGGAATTGATTCTTCTTGGAGCTATAAGAGTTCTAATTTTAATTCATTAACTTGACTATATATTTATGATTTCTTTGGTTTTAGAAGTTGTAATTTGTAGTTAAGACTAATACATTTAGTTTAATCTTTGTGTAAATCAAGTTGTGATTTGAATTATTTGATGTTGAACTTTGTGCTCATCAATATATGTGGTTAGATATATCATCAATATATGTGGTTATATATATGTTTCATTATAATTTTCTTGATTCTCTATTATCTTGCATGATATTGTTTGGATATTGAGTTGATTTTGGATTACTTTGAAACCAATTGCATCAATTAATTCACAATCACACATTAAGAGTACTTAATAGCATCTCTAGAGTAGGGGTTCTTCTCTTTTGGCGCTAGGCTCATCGGTTGATAGGGTTTGGTATTTTAGAAAACTTAGTGATTTCATAAATTGCATCCAAAGTGGTTTCTAATAATGTTTTAAGAAATGATTATTTTCTAGGTCTAAGAATAATCAATGATTAATGCACTAGATTCAACGGTGTTTGAGGTTTGGTATTTTGAGAGACTTTGATTGTAATTGCTAATGTTTTGTATTGAGTTTCGGTTAGAGGGATTAAGTCTTGCTCGGTGTGGAAGATTTAATTCACTTAATTCAAGCTAGCTCAAGGGTATTTTGGGTATTTTTTGTCAAACTAGCACACTTCTAAAAATATTTTGAAGCAAATGATAGATGAAATATATTGTTCTAGGAGGCTTTTATTATACTTTTCAAAATCAATTCCCATTCTATTCCAATTTTATATCCAAAAATATTGTAGTGTAGGCATTTACGTTTTCTTGCAACCTATTTGATACTTAAAAAGCTCAAATCCTTTTTATTGCTTCAAGTTAATTATTACACTTAGTTTCTAGGTAATTAATAAAAGGTTCTTCGAGAGACAATCCGGGATTGCACTATATATTGCAATTCTTGGTTTAATTTTTGAAGAGGTTATTAAGGCAAAAGCCGAAAATGCCTATTCTTCACTCTTTCACATTGAATAGAGATTCAGAAATTCATGTGTTACTGCTCACTACATTACTGTCAAATAAAGGGCATTTGCTTAATTTGTGCAAATATTTGTTTAGCTTGTTCTTAGACTCTGTCTAACTGCGCCTATATTTATAGCTGGTCCTAAGCCCATGTAAAGGAGGAGGGTTGTGTTAGGCCCTAACAGCCAATATAAAACCTTGTTGAATTTCTTATAAACATGGATCAATGAAGAAATTGTGCTATTGCTAGGTCGTTGCCTGTAAATAACGCGTTGTATAGCTCGAGTACAATTATAAGTGAGCGAGGGCCGCTGCATCGTCGTCCAGATGTAGTGTTAAATGAGTAAGGGCTACCACTCTCTTCTGAACAGAGGCGGCTAAAGAAGCTAGTTTGTGATAGCAAGATCAGATTTGTCACTTGGAACGTTGGGACTCTGAATACCAAATCTCTGGAGGTGGTGGGTGTAATGAATGATCGAAAGATTAATATCTTGTGCCTTCAAGAAATTAAATGGGCAGGAGAAAGGTCTCGAGAAATTAATGGTTTTAAGCTTTGATATACAGGAAAGGTCAATGGAAGGAATGGTGTTGGTATCATCACTGATAACGAATGGAGAAAGAACGTTGTAGAAGTTAAGAGGGTTGAGGACAAAATCATTTCCTTAAAAATGATTGTTGGGAAGGATATTATAAACATTATCAGTGTATATGCACCTCAAGTAGGGGTAGAACCACATCTTAAGGAAAAGCTCTGGGAAGATTTGGAGGGGCTAATTCAGAATATCCCACTAACCGAAACGATTTTTATTAGAGAAGATCTTAATAGACATGTCAGTAAGGAGGCAGGACCTTATGAAAGGGCTTATGGGGGTTTTGGATTTGGGGTGCTCAATAATGAAGGTCAATTTATTATTGATTTCTCCCTCGCATATAACCTCAAGATTGTCACATTTGCTTTAAGAAAAGAAAGGAGCATTTAATAATATATAAGAGTGGAGCTACCAAGATACAGATTGACTTCTTTTTGGTAAGGAACTCTGATAGATGACTTTGTCTAACTGCAAAGTGATCCCTGGCGATGGCGTGACAACATTACATAGGGTTTTGGTCCTTGATGTGAATATTAAGTGTGTAAAACAAAAGCTTCGACAAATTTTAAATCCAAGAGTCAGGTGGTGGCAGTTAAAGGGGGAGAAGAGGGAGATTTTAAGATAACTCTTTTGGAGGAGGGGGAGTAGGAGTTACAAGGAAGTGCCAATATCATGTGGGAGAATATGTCTAAAAAGGTTCAGAAGGTTGCTGAAGTAATTTTGGAAAAATAAAAAGGTTTTGGTCGGCAAGATAAGGAGACTTGGTGGTGGAATGAGACTGTTCAAGAGAAAGTTAAGCATAAGAAAGATTATTGTAGAGCAATACACTTGTGTAATAATGTTGACAATTGGGAAAGGTATCATTTGGCTAAAAAGGAGACTAAGAAGACAGCGAGTGAAGCTCGTAATAAAACATATGAGGAGTTTTATAAGGAGTTAGGAACAAAGGCGGAAGAGCGTAAGATTTATAAGATCACAAAAAACAAGGAGAGAAAATCGAGAGACTTTGACCAAGTGAGGTGTATAAAGGATAAAGAAGGAAAAGTTTTGGTTACTGATGGAGATATTAAGAATAGGTAGGAAGTCTACTTTTGTAAGTTGTTCAATGATGGAGGGGTAGGGCCTTGTGATTGCAAAGATTTGACAACTCGAGAAGGTGATCTTAATTTGTCATTTTACTGCAGGATTCGAGTTAGTGAGGTTAGGGAAGCTCTTAAGAAAATGAAAAATGGTAGAGCTGTTGGGCCTAATTGGATTCCTATTGAAGTTTGGAAATATTTGGGTGAAGATGGTGTTTTGTGACTCACAAAATTATTTAATGAGATTTTACGATTCAAGAAAATGTTGGATGAGTAGAGGAAAAGTACTTTAATTCCTATTTATAAGAATAAAGGGGATATTCAAAATTATGTAAACTATAGAGGAATTAAGCTTATGAGTCATACAATGAAATTATGGGAAAAGGTGATTGAACACATGTTGAGGTTGGAGATTGAAATTGCTGAAAACCAATTTGAATTCATGCCAGGAAGGTCTACAATAGAAGCGATTTATTTATTAAGGAGGTTTATGGAAAAGTATGAGAGTAAAGGAAGATATTTGCATATAGTTTTCATTGATTTGGAAAATGCATATAACCGTGTGCCAAGAGATATACTTTGGAAAGCCTTGGAAAAGAAAGAGGTGCGGTTTGCATATATCAAAGTCATTCAGGACATGTATGAGGGGGTTACAACCAATGTTAGAACGCCTGGAGGTGTAACAAAGGACTTTCCTATAAGGATTAGCCTACATCAGGGATCAGCTTTGAGCCCTTACTTGTTTAACCTAGTGGTAGATATTGTAACTAAGCATATAAGATAGGAGATCCCTAAATGCATGCTTTTTGCTGATGATATAGTTCTGTTTGCTGAATCCAGGGAGGAAATTAATTCTAAACTTGAGATATGGAGACGGACTTTGGAAGTGAAAGGTTTTCGTTTGAGTAAGAGCAAAACTAAATATATGTATTGTAAGTACGATAAGAGACAAGGTCGAAATGAAGTGGAAGTTAAATTGGGGGGCAAGTCATTCCGCAAGCGACAAAATTTTAGTATTTGGGATCAATTATACAACAAGATGGTGAAATTGATGGAGATGTCAATCATAGAATTCAAGCTGGATGGTATAAATAGAGAAAAGCTACTAGAGTTATTTGTGATCGTAAAGTATCTAATAAAGTAAAAGGGAAGTTCTACCGCACTGCTATAAAGCCAGTAATGCTATATGGTAGTGAGTTTTGGGCTTTAAAGGGACTACACGAGCATAAAATAGGGGTGGCCAAGATGAGGATGTTAAGATGGATGTATAGTTATACAAGAAAAGATAAAATTCGTAATAATCATATACGTAAATGAGTTGGAGTGGCCTCTATTGAAGTAAAAATAGTAAAAACTTGTTTGAGGTGGTTTGGACATGTTCAACTAAAGTTGTTGAATGCACTAGTTAGGGGGGTTGATCAAGCAGTATGGAGTCCTATAAAATGAGGTCATGGAAGGCTGAAGCGAACGCTTAATGAGGTCATAGAGAGAGACCTTTTGATTAATAATATACCTAAAGATATGGTTTTCAACAGAACACAATGGCGTCGTGCGATCTATGTAGCCAACCCCACCTAGTAGGATAAAGGCTTTGTTGTTGTTGTTCTTCTTCTTAGACTCTGTCTGAACTTCGAACTGCTTCATCATGTGAAATTGAATTGTTGAAGTTGATTCTCTTATCCCTTCTTTCTCCCTTGTCATATGGAATCCATCATTATATGTGAATAGTTAACTTTGAGTTGCTAAAAGATATTATTGAACTTTGGGTCCAAGTCTGCCTTTGATAGGCCAAACTATTTGATTCAGATACAAATAGCACAATCAAATAAGAATAAAATCAGCATTAATTACAGATTGGGGAATAAGTCAGTAATAATTATGGGACTATCAATTGAGGAACAAGTCACCATAATTAGGAAATTAATTGAGAATCAATTAATTTAATTACTGTCTTGGAAGGCAAGAAAGGTGGACATCGTTTTCTAATTAGTGGCTCTCTAAACCACTATAAATAGGATGTGCCTCCTCAATTGCAAACCACCTCTGCTATTAAGTTTTCTAGCAATCTCTTCTCTCTTACCATCTTTCTTGTTCTGGTGATCTGCTGTGCAAATCACAATTAGGCTCTAGTAGTCTAATACTTGTGTGGGCACTATTATGGAGCTTTGACCTAGATCCAAACATGGATTCGCCCTGGTACGCCAGTCCTTCTCTCTCTTTATTTTTTCCTTCATTGGTATCAGAGCATGTTGATCCTATGCCTGCGATTTATTCTTTGTGAATAATTAAATGATATAATTTGTTTATATCTCAATCATTTTTTTTTCATTCCGCTGTGCAATCATATACATGAGTATTATATGATGATAATTTTTATATGCTATGTCTCTAGCATGTTTTTTCACATATCAATATATGATTATATTCGAGCATAAATATTTCTCTTTGTTGGCTGCATCTATATGCTCTTATGCAATATTTATGTATATGTACATGATAAATGTATGATCCATTTTTCAATATACCATACGCGTTCTCTTCCTGAAATGCAAGATGTGGTATATACTATATGAACAACGATATATGCGTGTCCGTGTTCTCTGTGTGCATCGAACTCCTCTTCCCACATTTGCTATTCGACCTGAGCTTAATATGCACACATATATTACTGGGTTTTTGATTGTTTGCTCCTCTAATTATATATACGCATATATATATATATATATATTTCATGTCAAAGCCTCGTTTCTCTTCTCACTTCTTCGATCTCTTTCAAGTTGGGTGTTTTTGGAACCTATGTGGAACCAAAAACAAGAAACTTTAACCCTCAAAAGTTAGGAAATTTTTGAAACACAAAGAACACATATCTAAATCATGTTACGGAGCGCTGTCGACATCGGAAAAAAAATTGGATGTTCGAAACTAAGTGTTTTTGCCCAAAGTAAGGCCATAGATGTGTAGGAATTTTTCAATTTTTCAGGATTTTTTGATCTAGACACTTTCTGGGGGCACGTGCGACCTTCGATTGAGACGCTTTTTGTTCCTATAAATCCCAAAATTCGAGGGCTTCAATTTGATATATAATTTGCATATATTTGAACCACGTTTGGATTTGATTTGAGTTAAAAAGGTGCTTATGTGCACTTAGAGATTCCCAAAAACGTTAAAATTGAGTCAATGATGATTCTATAGTTTTTGCAAGGTATTAAAACTCGGACCGGACATTGAACCGGTCAGGGTACTGGGTTAAGGGTCAGTGGGTCAGACCGGGACCAAACCGGTGAGAAATTGAAAATTTTAGATTTATAGTATAAAATTCTAAAGGAAAAATTTTTTAAAAAATTTTTTAAAAATACCAACCCAGACCGGACCGGTTTACCAGCCGGTTCCCAGGTCGGACCGGCCGGTCCGGTCCGGGTTCAATAAGCATGAGTTTTTGGGATATGTTGGCTTACTTTTTAAGAGTATTTCAGCTACAACATAAGGTTAATGTTGAAAGATTCTTTAAAGTAAGAAATTATTTAAATTAGTTTTTTGAATATAAGATCCTATCCAATCTTGACTCAAACTATTAGAGATAAAACTTAAAAATTGCAACAACTTGAAATTATTGAATAATAACAAGTCTTCACATGCTTCTAACCACATCAATTCAATTGGGATTGACGCAGTGACTTCTAAAAGTCAACCCTTTATCACAATTGTTGTGACAAAGGACAAGACAGATAGAGATGTGAGAATCATCTCATCAAGTGGGAGGTATGCTGCAAATACATCCAAGTGAATGGATGTAAATATGGTAAAGAGGAGTTGAACATTGTAGCTAGACACTACATGAGTTCATATGGTCAGAAAGGCCTATGAGAGGGAGAACCTAATTAAGAGACAACAATATGAGATAAAGTTTTTGAATGTTCTTTTTCATTGAATTTAATGATTAAATTCTTTATTTTTGGAATTAAATTAAGCATATTCTCTTCTTATTTTCATGAACATTCATGTTGATTAGATGATATTGTGTTATTATCTTCTTAGTATAACTGTTTTTGATTGAGTGAGAGTTTATAGAATGTGTCTAGAAATCCAAAGAGGAATGTTTTCAATGAAAACTGTGGTTAAAAGGGTGATGAACTAATTAGCATGATTGGGATTGGAGTCAATATAGTTGTCTCCTGAACATGAAACTAGTGAACTTATTATCTAATTATCCTTTGTCTTATTTGAACAAATATGATTTGTATACCATAATCGTTTAAGTGACCAATTATGATCAAGTCTATTTGACTGAGCTTATAAAGACAAACTTGTGTGGGCACTATTATGGAGCTTTGACCCAGATCCGAACATGAATTTGCCCTGGTACGCCAGTCCTTCTCTCTCCTTATTTTTTCTTTCATTGGCATCAGAGCATGTTGATCCTATGCCTGCGATTTATTCTTTATGAATAATTAAATGATATAATTTTTTTATATCTCAATTATTTTTTTTCATTCCGTTGTGCAATCATATACATGAGTATTATATGATGATAATTTTTATATGCTATGTTTCTAGCATGTTTTTTCACATATCAATATATGATTATATTCGAGCATAAATATTTCTCTTTGTTGGCTGCATCTATATGCTCCTATGCAATATTTATGTATATGTACATGATAAATGTATGATCCATTTTTCAATATACCATACGTGTTCTCTTCCTGAAATGCAAGATGTGGTATATACTATATGAACAACGATATATGCATGTCCGTGTTCCCTATGTGCATCAAGCAATATAACTTTATTCAAGCTATTTGGATAGTATTGGAAGATAGTGAAATAGATGATATTCTTCTATAAAGTTAAAACTAAATTAAGTTTTAACATAGTGTATTAAGTACTAACATGTCGTTTAGGCAACGCTTGAGGCAAATGTCAAACTAAGAAGTTAAGACAAATGTAATGCCAAGTTCTTTCCAACAAATAAGTGTATATTGTGATAAGACGTCTCCCTGTGAGTGAGAGTAAGTTATGTCTCCTAATAAGTGGGAGTAAGCCACGTCGTTTAGTGAGTGGGCATATACAAAAGCAAATATTGCTCCTAATATGCATATTGTGACCTTCAACAATGTGATTAGCCACATTGAACTTGAGTGTGAAAGACTGAATGATCCAAGATTTATTAGTTAAACGAACTTAGCTAAAGAGTGGGAGGATTCATCCTCTAAGCCTAAGGGCAATAAACCTATTAAGTAAACTTGATCTAGAGGAAGTCAATAGTTTCTACAAAGATGAAATGCTGCATTGATAATCCTTTAGGGTTCTAGAAGTAGCAATCCACATGAGTAGTGGATATTTCATAGAAATATATGGCTTCATGTCAGATACAAAGCAAGAAAGAGAAAGAATCAAGGGATTGAGACTTACACATTAACTCTGCATAGATAAACTACTCTGATTCACTCCATGCAATTGCAACCAACAAAATCACATCTTTGCTATCTCTTTAGTTAAGGATCGATAAGACTGTGACTCTCAAATCCTTTGTTGGATTTTGATGTTTCTTTTTGGGGATAATAAATCCATTTCTTACCACATGCACACATTGATCAAAAGAAATAATCAAACTAGCAAAAGAGAATTTGCTAAATAATGTATGTTAGAGGGTTAATACCCTTGTGAGTAAATTGAGAATTTAGTTTACCTGGCAAGAAAGACAAAGAAACATTTTAAGAAGATATCCTCTGCAATTGGCAAACTATGATGTTTGCAAACCAATAAACGTGAGGAAAAAACATAAAGCTTGGTGTTTCATTAACATCATAGACGTTTACTAGAAATACAATTATGTTTACTTGATTTTTGGCAAGTATAAAGCTGTTAGATAATGGCTAAACTAGTTAGGAATCAGTTACACTAAAAGGATAAGACTTTTCAAACTAAAAAAGGGTTAAGGACACCCACGTGATTAGTTCAAGCTGCTTTGTGTACAGAAAGGGATTGTTAGGAAACTATCAATACATAGAACCCTTCAATATAATAGAGTTATTGAAATGGAGACATAGACATCTCCTTGATAAGGTTGAGCAAATAATGGAATAAGTGAAACTAGCAACCATATGTTGGTATGTAAACTCACAGCTATTATCTTCACACTTAACCAAATGCCCTCTATGTCAGTTACAACCTTACCTTGTGAATCATAGATAGGCTTTAGATTAGGCTCAAGCTCGTTAAGACCATAAGGGTCAAAAACTTCATATCCATAATACTTCCTATGAGTAAGAAATATTGGGCTTAAGGTATATAAGGTATCTCTTTGTGAGATGACCTGAGAATTTGACAAGACACATTTTCATTAGTGAAAATGATGGCGGCTCAGTGACTGCAAGAGAGCCGAGGGACGCAACATTCATAAAACTCAGATTTCCTAGCAGAAAATGAGCATTAATCATATTAAATCTCTTTAAGAGGTTCATGGTAACAAGTAATAACCAAGTGTTTCTAGGCTCACTGATCCGAGTGGGAGGGTTGAGACCATTTTCACAACGAAAGAGGTAAGAGGTAAGTTACGAGAGAATTACCCCACTCATACATAGGAAAAGAATCCTATGAAATCCACCTCGGAGCAAATTGTCATCCAACGAATGACTATAAGGGGATAGATTCTCTAATGGATCAAATGCTCTCTTCATCATTTAGAAGGTGACGATAACTACCTATAAGTTTCTGAAAGACACTAGAAGGGCCTACTAAGAAGAATTGTAAAGTGTTATATAAGAGGATATGGATCTTTTTTGAAACTAGCCAAGTATATGTTTGGATAATTTGTCACCTAGCCAAGAAGTGATTGGGAACAAGTAGATTCTCAAGTCTGTTGAGAGTATATAAAAACCTAAAAATGCTTAGTGGCTAAGGGGTACTACAATGGAAGGTTGTCCTTTGTACGTTTTAACTCTGAGCTTTGGCTATGACAACAAGCTTAGTCTTGAAATTACATCAAGATGATGTAAAGACCACTTTCCAATTTGGAATTTTAGAAATTGGATGATGAACTCTACATGAAACAGCTTAAGTGCTTCATAGAAACAATCATCCAGATAGTAGTATATGAGGTTTCACAAGGTGAAAGCCTCACCAACTTTGAGATAATCAAAGAACACTACATGAGTGCCAAATGGTCTAGTAATGATTCTTTGTGAAGTCATCCTTTGTCAAATGACATATGTTTAGCTGAAACAAGTGTCAAGGGAGTTAAAGAAATAGGGGATCAGAGAATCCTTAAATTCTGAGTTGAAAAAAATCATAAGTTGAACAAATAAGATCTTGAGTGACAAGGTAAACAAAGATTGCACAAGAAAGATACAGTCTTTACCACCTAAGACATGCACAAGTGTGATTCTTAGGCATCTTAGGATGCCAAATTGCAAACCCATGGATACCTCTAAAGTCAAAGGCACAAACCTAAAGAGGTTATATGTCCTATGAGGAATCCAACATAGAAAAAGGTGGATAGAGTCCCATGTGAGACTATGGTTGATAATATGAATGTACACATTGGTGTACATAAGACCAAATATTTTTTGTCGGACTTGGAAGCTATTTTTGGTACTGCTGTGAAATAGATTATGAGAATAATCATGGATTAAGTTGTCAAGGCAACAACTTTCCTTTGAAAGGATACTCCAATACAAGACCTAGGCAAATGATAACGGAGTAAAGAAAAATACAATGTATTTCTGTTGTCTATAGAATAGAACACAGAGCATGTTTTACCATCATTCAAAGTGCCATATGGCTAAAGTAGTTCCTATGAGTAATTGGGAATGAATGGTGGATAGAAGGATCCAAACGATAGCATCTTATGATGAGGATCCTAAGTATCACAGCAAGGTGAAACATATATTTGATATATCTCTAAGAGAGATATGCTTTCAAAGAGGGAAAGCAATAGTTTAATGACCTTCTGCTGACAGAATGTTAGCAATTCCCCTTACATGAGCCCGTAGCTTGATATTTATTCAGTTAGTGAAAATCTTGAGGCGCAAATAAAATATAAGGTCGTGAACTTCTTTTATATGAAGATAAAAGAAATAGTATGTATGTTATGAGTAAATACATATAAGATATACAATTTTGTATGTCGTACAGGTCCGAAGAGGTTCGTTCACTTACACGAACAACCGTCTTCCCATGTTTTGCAGGGGCATGAGAGGGTAAGATGAGCAAATGATCACCATAAGATAGTTAAGAAGAATATTTATGTTTGAGTCGCCTCAGTTATACTGAGATGAGATCTATATGTGTATATATACACATAAAATGGATCGGAGCATAAATATAGACTTGTAGCCAGACAAAGAACTCTTTTTCATAAATGAGATTGTAAAAGAGATATTGTGAAAAAGAAAGTTCTGATTCGAATGTTGAGTACATTTTGAAAATAATGTTTGTACGGTGAAAGAGAAAGAAATCGACTTACACCACAAACCATTCACCATAGCATACAATTCATACTACATGTGCTTGAGAGTTAGATTGCAACATGAGATATAGGTGAAAGATCCCTAGTTTACTACAATGTGAGTCCCAGGAAGGAAGAATCCTTCTACGATGCCCTTAAGACTTAGGCGGCATTATCAAAGCTTGGTTTGGTGACAGCTACTTTAGCTGAAGCTCTATGATCATTGTAACCCCCCTCACAACCACAGGCTAAGATTAGTTCGTAAAAATGTAATTAAGTCTGAATTAGATACCATAAAACAATTCGGGACTTACATAAAAGTAAATATCTCAAAAACAAGATTTACAAAAACTTTTCAAAAGTATGTTCAATAACGGTCTCATATTCATATTTCAAATACATAAATGGCCTGTACAATTAGATTCCATTCATCAATATCAAAGTATAATATAAATTCCGGACACACTCGGGTTCCATTAATCAAATAAGGGTTTTACAAGGCACAATTACCAATAATCCATTACCTTTACTAGGGGATTACATAATACTAAACGATAAATCCAATATATACAATTATCACCCAACAAAATATCCAAAATTAAACTATGATAACCAAAACCAAAAAAGACTCCTAGCTCAGAGCTTCAATCGCCCTTCGTCACCTGCTTTTCCTTTGAACTACCGGCCCTGTCTGAAGATTTGTTTTTAGGAGAGTGAGATTCTAAGGAATCCCTGTAGTGTCAATTCAATCATAGTATGCACAACAATAAGGCATGAAAGCAAATCATCACATACACATTGCAACTACAATGACAGTTACAGCGGCAAGGGCAGCTATGACTTGCGTTACCCTTACGATTGCTCATATTGAAGTGCACCACAACAGTTTACACAATATATTTCACCACAGTTGGGATTCATATAAAGCATTTCATACGCAAGCCATACAGGTAAGATATATAACACACACCCACGGCTGGATTCACAACACGCCGCCCCATGGGTTGGATTTACAAAGATCCATGTCGATTACAACGACAATTCAACGGCCGAGCTAGAGATGACCAGTATCAATCCCAAAACGGCTCACACTGAAGTGCTCACGCTGTAATGAACTATGATACATATAGTTCACAAAGCTCAATGACAAGTCATGCATACCAAAACATCATACACAACATGAGAGAAAAGTTACTACCTGGTTTATTCTGTGCGTACTTTGACATCGGTCTCTCCCAAGTAGGGAAAATTTCAAATCCTAGAATCATAATTAAGGACGAAAAGTTATACTCTATTTCAAGACTTAATTCACTTCATAACACTTAAATTTGGTTATCATAATTGACCCTTAAGAGGCTACAAATATCTCTAACAAAAGCCCTAAAGGGTTGGAAAACATTGGGTTGAAAACCACTTTTCAGAAGTGCAAAATGCTAATTTTTGAGGGTTGGCGGCCGCCAAAAATAGGTTCGAAACATTTGGGCCGCGGCCAAGAAAAATCCTGTTTCTTGGCTGACTTCCAAAAATCATAAATAATTATAGAAAAATCAAAATGAGGTGATTCCAAAGCAAAATGAAAGATATTTAAGTCTTCTTTACTGGAAAAATATGGATTATTACTAGAAAACACCACAAAATTCCAGAATTACACAAAACTCAACAGTGCTCCAAAACAGAGTCCAGTTTTAGTCTCAAAATTTGGCAAAGCATAACTCTCTAAGTTCACAAAATCAAATGACATGAATTATATATCAATTTTGAAGCTTGGGATGTGAAATTTAAGAGTAGAAAGTTTCATAACTTTTCATCACCATTTGGTCATTCAAAACTTTCATGCAAACTGACTGCCCAAAATAGAGTTCACACTTGACAGATTTCCAATTTTCTACCAAAGTGTCCAATGACTCCAAAATATATAACCAAACTTATTCCTATACAATTTCTCACAAGGAACACAATGGAAACCTCAAAATAACCAAAATCACAACCCATCACCATATCCTGTTTTGACCAATACACAAAATCAAACACAAAGTTGCAAAACTTTACTTTTAAGCTTCAATTTAATTCTATTCATTCAAAACACATTCTCAAGGCATTATATCCATGACAACAACATGGCATACACAACATGACCCTCATTTTTGAAATTCAAGCCAAAATTCCAGAAAATTCAAGCTTAACCAATGGCTACAAGACCTATATAGAAAGGTTTGTCTTATTCACCTCTACAACTTTTCCAAAGGAGTTCCTTAATTCTCCAAACTCCAAAATTCCTTGAGAGCTCAAACACCACCAAATGACAAATCTAAAACCTTGAAATTAAAGCTCTCAACACAAGGAACAAGTTTATAGAAGAGAGTTTTTCCATTAGAGGTCATTAAAAGGGTCAAATAGCTCACCTTTTACCAAGAACTTCTTATTCTTTCTTTCAGCAATGGCAGCTCGAGTTTGAGAGAGAGAAGAGAGAGATGAAGCTTGAAGAAGAAGGTGAAATGATGGCTAATTCTTCCCCATGCCTTTATCAGCCGAAAGCAAGGGAAGGGGAGAGAGGAAAAATAATTAACTGATGGGTTTTTGACTTTCGTACACCCTCTCTCATCTAATCCACTTGCCACATGTCAGAATTTTATTGGTTCTCCTCAAATAAGTAACTAATTAGTTACTCTAACCACTTCATTAGTCATTTAGTAACACATCTCATTTCTCTTTAGTTAGTAATTACTTTCTCCATTAATCACTAACTTATGGCTAATAATTCCATTCTTTTAATTTCTCACTGATTATGGCATATTAATTAAAATTTCCACATAACACATAATAATTCACACTTTAATTCGTAAATTATTCTCAATAATCATCATTAGCCCTTACTCAAAATTTGGAGCATTACAATCACACTCGATTTGGTCAGACGAGTGAAAACTAGGAAAGCGACTAAGTTAAGATGGACTGATGTTTAGTCAAAAGGGAAGATTTACTCTTAGATACCTAAGATGTGCTAGTGTCTGTGGTCGACCCCTTACTAGCTCTATGTGTAGCTTGTAAGTGCGGGTTCTATGTGCGTAGAAGGCAATCTAAGTTAATTAACATATTAACTCGAGAGGGATTAGATATGCCATAAGTAATATGTACGGGAGAATCTGGGGCATCTGAGACAATGAATATATAGCTTACAAATATATATAAAGGGTGTCCTTGGATGCTGATCCGATATGAGGGATTTCTAGTATCACAAGCACCAAATCTTGAAGACATTTTTCCCCACGCGGTCATGGTAGACGCCAAGTATGAAACAAGAAAGAGTAATGGACGCACGATGGAAAGCCCATCAAGTGCAAGTGGAAGATGTTGGACTTTGGGTCCAAGTCCGCCCTTGACGAGCCGGAGTATTTGATTAGAATACAAGTAGCCTAATCAAATAATAATAAAATCAGCATTAATTGCAGATTGGGGAATAAGTCGGTAATAATTTTGGGATTGTTAATAGAGAAAAAAGTCACCATAATTAGGAAATTAATTGAGAATCAATTAATTTAATTACTGTCTTGGAAGGCAAGAAGAGTGGATATCATTTCCTAATTAGTGGCCACTCTAAATCACTATAAATAGGGTGTGCCTCCTCAATTGCAAACCACCCCTGCTATTGAGTTTTCTAGCAATCTCTTCTCTCCTACCATATTTCTTGTTCTGGTGATCTGCTATGCAAATCACAATTAGGCTCTAGTAGTCTAATACTTGTGTGGGCACTATTATAGAGCTTTGACCCAGATCCAAACACGGATTCGCTCTGGTACGCCAGTCCTTCTCTCTCCTTATTTTTTCCTTCAAATATAATGGTCCGAAATTTCATGATATAACCATTGCATTCACATTATATCATAATAGAAGGTATGATCAATCCATGGATGAACAAACCAAGTTCTCTGTTTTTGACTTTTGACAATACTAAAAAATACACTCCATATCAGTGATCAGCAGACCAAATAGATTTTGAAGTGGAATTCATCCCTCTAAGCTCGAATTAGCCCAGTATGGGGTCTTATGGTTAAGACTTCGGAATTTCCGAATGAGAATGAGACAAAATTGGAAGATAAGGTGGTCTTAACCATTAGAGTTTCACTTTATTATTATTATTTTTTTTTTTTTTTTTTTTGTGCTGCAAGGGATATATTGTTTAAAAAACAAAAGTTCTCGGAATGCACCATGTGAACTTGTGAAGGAAAGGTAGAGACGGAGAGATAGTTGAAAAGGGAGGTTTTTTTTTTTCTTGTTTTTTTATTCAAATACAGGAAAATCCAAGGTCTCTCACCATCCATAGGAACAAAGGGAATCAACAGGATCTTTGGCTATAAGGATGAGACAGGTCCACCATTTTCGCCATTTGTAGATTGGCTTGAAAGTGAATGAAGGCTGAGGCTCTTGAAGAAGAAGCCTCTCACTCTAGCTCTTGGCAACCTCAAAGTGGTCCCCACAATAATAATCATCTCCAACCTAAAACTGAAAGTATCCTTTCATTCATATCAAGACATGAACCTGATAGGACCAATACTCTTGCCTCTTAATTATTTCCAACAGCCATCTGAACTTCTCATAGATGTAATGTGTATTTGGGTAACTCCTAAAACTATGGTTTTGTTTCCAAAACCATGGTTTCCAGAAAAACAATCCAAACACCCTCATTTCTCATAATCAATTTTTTTGTCAAAATCATGGTTTTGTTGTAAGCTAGCCAAACACTCTAGTTTTTTTCAGAATCAGAAAATCATGATTTTCTTAGAAGCTATTTTTTTCCACCTTTTTATAAGCAATTCTCTAAATATATTCTCTAAAATCACTTTTTCTCCGTAAGCTATCCTCCAAAAGCTAATCCAAACATATCCTATAGTATCCCTAGTCTTGAAGGCACCTCCCCCGTTTTGCTTTTTGGCAATTTTGGTGAATTATCTATTTTTGACCTAAATGACCAGTCTTTGGCTACACATTTGACAGAAATATTTATCAGAAAGACTTGAAAGGGTTAGACCACCCTATCTTTTATAGCCTAGGTTTGTATATATTGAACTTGCAGCCTGAAGACCCTGTTTTAATGAGGTTGTAGAGCATTTGAAGAACACTGCAAAGAACATAATTTACGTTTTGCTCTTTTCAGGGAACAGTAGTGTCTCCATACTAGAACATTCATTTAAACCAGTTGAGTAAAAGTGGGGTTTTTGAATTTTGATTGAGGTAAAGCAAAATTCTTTTTGGGCGTATTTGAGGGACAGAGAAACCAGGCTAATAAATGGAGGAAATGGACATGTCTGGTCATCCCTGAGGTCTATCCCCGTATGGTTAGGGCTCTGTATTCATCATTCTATGCCTTAGCCATTTGATGTCTCAATCAACTGACTATTATTCTGTCCACAAAGCTGCCCTTTTATAAGGTCCACTATCATGCTTTTGTCTTCTGTCTCTCTCAAGCATCTTCAATCTTGTCTTTCTGGTTCACCCGCCATAATAACATGATGGCTTTTGGTTTAGAACCTCAAACCCCTCCTCTGTTACAACTCATGAGTTAATAGGCCTTTTC
Organism: Inga laurina; assembly: GCA_963855925.1. Classification (NCBI taxonomy): domain Eukaryota; kingdom Viridiplantae; phylum Streptophyta; class Magnoliopsida; order Fabales; family Fabaceae; genus Inga; species Inga laurina. Next base: position 59,020,769 of record OY979702.1, on the reverse strand, counting down.
TTCTTTTTGGCATTTTTTTCCTCTGGGTTAATATAATGTTTGGTCCTTATAGTTTGTCCTCATTTTGGTTTTAATCCTCATAGTTTCAAACCATATATATTGGTCCCTTGAGGAGCGAAATGGTTTAGGTTCTTATTAAACTACAGGGACTACCATTTTAAATGAAAGAAGCTTTAAGAACCAAAACCAAAATGAGGCAAACTGTAAAGACTAAACATTGTATTATTAACCCTTTTTCTTTATACTTCCATTGAGAGATTGACCATTATTTTAGTCCACAGAAAGGTTTGAGTTTTATGAATTTCATCACTATTTTGAAGTATTTGTTTAAGAATGGATCGGTGGTATTTGAGATATTGGAGCTATTGTATGCCTTTGATGATATCTCTATTTGAGATTATATGATTACTTGAGTATAAGAAAGAAATTTACTGATGCACATTAGTTCTCTTTATGAACGATATTTTTTCCCTTTCAAAAAAATGGTTATGATGTTGAACCCATTAACAAAGAAGGACAACATGTCCAAACAAGAAGTTTATCTTATTATCAAGTGCTCAACTTGCTATTAAAGTATGTTAGCTCAGAAATAGAACTGTGGAGCCCATTTAAGGTAGGACTCATTCATTGCCCCTCTCTCTCTGCCTCTCTCTCTCTCTCTCTCTGCATATACAGATGTACAGATCCATGCATTGTGTGTATGTATAACTGTTGGTTTACAATGAGATAGTTCTACGAATATAACTGTTGATGATTTGTGGTGATATGTCTCCATGGCAATTGACCATTCGGTTAACTATTTGTTGTAACATATTCCGAAGATATTGAAGTGTCTTTTGGCAAAACAAATTCATGCATGAGTGTTGAAAAGTTCTTGACTATTAGATTTTTGAGATCCTCATATTCAATTATTTAGTGGCTCTAATATCAAGAGAGCAGCAATTCCTAGAACAGATTTTACTGGCTAAACTCAGGTTTCTGAATTAAAAAAAAAACGATGATGATACATAAGTTAAGAAAATAATAAATTAACAGTAACTTTTTTACTAGGTTGTACCAAGCGTCATTTACTCATACACTTAGCAAGCAAGAGGCAGAAGAAAATGTTGTGATCTGAGTAAAGCTAAATTGACGGATTGAAGTGAAAGGGTGTAAAAATCTGCTCTTTATTTATACTATGGAGAACGTATACAAACAACATATGTTATGTACTCAGAAACTAAAAATAAAAAACAAATCTTGACGAGAGTCATTCAGATTCACTGAGCTCATCCAACAAGTTCGAATATATATAACATTATCAGCTTCTTCACTTCACATCTCCATCTTTAGATTGCTAGCTTCAATTAGGCCTGCAACCATTACAATGAATGTTCATATGGTAAGTATATATATATTTTGTCATGTTATGCAGAAACAGCTATAAGCATTAAATAATAATACTAAGTGCATTGACTCAAAAAGTCTATACCACTTTTACTTGCTATTTCTATGAGAGAAAAGAAAGTGGAAAGGGAAAGAAGAATCAGAAAGATTTAAAAAAGAAAAAAGAAAAAGAAAAGGGTCTCAGCCGCATTCATATGCACTCATCAGTATCAGTGTGTGGTGCGGGGGCTAGCTCTCAGTCTTGTGTCTCTGTCACACCATTAAAAATCCACCCTACTTTTATATATCTACTTTCAAGTTTCTTGAGATATAAATAAAAAAAGTGATTATGACAGCACATGAATTTTTAGCTAACCTGTGAATGGCTGAGAAGGAAAAGACGACGTCGTAGGTCTGGCTTGGTCAAAAGTCACATTGTACAGGTTCTGTAAATCACCTTCACAGGTTGAAAATGGCATAATTTGCTGCAAATTTAATTGAGAACACAGATTACGTTAACCACAGCAGTAGCACACAGATACTTCAATGTACTATGAATTATTATATGACAGATAATACAGAGGAGAGAGGAACGTTAATACGTACATTGAAACAGGAAGAGTCAAGAAACGTTTCGTGAGGCAAAGATAGAGGGGCACTAATGGTCCTTCGAAGCCCTAAATCTGGAGGGTTAATAATGCCCATATCTAATCCGGAACATGAAGCAACATGTTGTGTTGGATCAAACTGATGAAGATAGGCAGCAGGATTAGGTGTCAATGTCATATCCATGGCTGGAAAACTAGTGGGAGCACAAGCTGGAAAAACCTGTGAAAAATATCATCAAAAGAAACGTTTTTTTTTTTAATTAGTTTGAAATGCCGTTGTTAATGGAAGCTTGATGTTCTGGTACTATTTCCATTTCTCTTACCTCTTTGGTAAACAGATCGTCAATGTTGAAGTCAATCGTTGGGTTTACGGCAGCTAGCTTCATTGACAAAAACTGCATTTTTATGATGAGAACAACAACATTATACGTCACATGATCTTGAATCAAGTTTGAAGCATGAACCTAAAGGAAAATGATGAAGTGGGTAATGTATGTTCTTAGCTCTAACCTCTACTTGTCGTTGAAGAGATTGAACATAATTGATGATTTCATCGAGCATGCCAGCTTTTCCTGTGATTTTGTTACAACCAGGCACTAAACCTTGCAGGTACTTCATTCTCTCGCTAATTTTTTCCCTTCTAGCCTGCAAAAAAACACGAAAACAGAGACCTTGCATTATTATTGTTCAATTACCAGAAGCCAAATCCATAAAATGGAAAGGATCAGTAATATTTGTGGCTGGTTCTTACTCTTTCGGCTAAGCTATGGCTATCAGTGGCTTGTCCTCGACGTGCTCGGACATGAATGTAGTCTGGCTTTTGATTTTGAACCTCGGACGCTTTTGAATTCTCTTTCGAAGATTCCGCTGATGTTTCTCTGTTCTCGTCATCGTTGTTATTATTATTATCTGTTGTTGTGACTTTGGATTCCCCTAATTCCTCACCACTTGTTTTGCTTTTCTTGTTCTTCTCATTTTCTGCCACAACATCCTATTTATACACAATGAACACACACAAATTTTCATTTATCATTCCCATATAAAATACAAAATTCATGAAACTAACAACTACATGCAGGTACGTTATTTCCATTGCCATGTACAAGCGAAACACAACACACACCTTGGGGATCTGAGCTTTTTCATATTTCCTCTTCTTGAAGCTCTCTTTCCCACTTGTCGATCTCATCTTCTCCGTCGGCGTGGCTGCCGCCGCCGCCACAGACGGCGGGCTGCTAGAAGTCCTTGAAATTGCGGAGCTCGCATTAAATCCAGAAGACACGAATCCCACACCAGGCAAGTCCACCTTGCCCAATTCGGGCCATCCATTTTCCGGACCCGGGTCGGGCTTCGCGGAGCCAGCATTCGCAGCCACCTCACCAAGCCCAGAACCGCCGCCGCCATTATTCATCATCATCATCATCCCCCCTGGATTGGGAACTTGCAGAGAGGAGAACCCACCATCAAATCCACAACCAGAAAAGAAGTTCTGGTTCGGATGATAATGATGAAACTGTGGTAGTTGCCAATTCATCCGGTCTCTTTGCCTTTCTAACAATGTCATATCAGAGCTGGACTCAGCGATATTCTCCGAACTGTTCAGACAACGCAACATATTAACATAAAGAAACTAAACGGATAACGTAGGCAGGGGTGGGAGGAACAGTGAGTGAGTGAGTTGAATGGAGTAACTAGAAGTTGAGAGTTAGAAACTGGGGAAGAGAAACAGAGGAATGGTTTGAGGGTGAAGAAGAAGAATAGATGGGGTATATATAGTGCTTGTTTGGAAGAGCTTATTTTTATTCAAAACGTGCTTATAATTCGTGATTCATGGTATACGAGGTAAGTATGTGAGAGGAGTTTTTTCTCGGCTTGCGTACACAAACACCCCCCATAAATGGGGGAAATGGGTGATTTAATAATTCAAAAAAAATGAAAATTAAAAAAAAAGCAGAGGTGGGGGAGAAGTGGTCGGAATTATTAGGGAGGAGAGAGACAGAGAGAGAGGATAGGGATTGAAAGGAAAATGACGGGGCAGAGAGGGGAGGCGGACTGGTGGAGGCGAGTGGGTCCGGCTGACATGACGGCCACGTGGAGTGTCTCCAAACGGAGACGTTTTTATGTTCTTCTGATCATCAGCAACGGGGTTGCTTGCCTTGGAGTCCCTCACAAGTAATTCCTCACCCTCAAATCTTCTTTCCCTTCTCCTCCAATCTTCCTTTCCAGTGCCACTCTTTGCTTCATTATAGGTTATTTGTACCACGTTCTCATTGATTAAAAAAAGCATTAAATGAATAATTTTTTTTTTTCATTTTTGACTTTATTTATGAAAGGGTATACATTTTTTTCTCACATCCTTTGATCTCTTTGTATTTACACATCTTTCTCTCTTTTCCAAGGTAATTAAACCCGGACCGGTCAGTGAACCGGTTGGGATACTGGTTCAAGGGTCAGTGGATCAGACCGGAGTCAAACCGGAGCTAAACCGGGACCAAACCAATGAGAAATAGAATATTTTAGGCTTATAGTATGAAATTCTAAAGGAAAATTTTTAAAAAAAATAAAAAAGTTGACCCGAATTGGGTCACCGAACCGGACCGGTTTAGTGCCCGGGTCACTGGTTTCTGGGCCGGTCCGGTCTGGGTTAGAGAACCTGGCTCTTTTCTCTTTCCCATGAGCTTAACCAAATAGTGAATAAGGGTAAAATTGACAAAATCTCATTTATTACCCTGTAAATGACTTATATTTTGAATGCAACTTTTTGGGTATAGGTGATTTATAATAAGGTACATAGTAGTAATATATTAACACTTTACTCCTATTTATAAGTCTATTTTGACAAAAAAAATTTATTTTTTATTATAAGTCCAGTTTCATAATAATAAACATACTTTTTACAATTTTACCTTTATTAATTGCAATAAACAAAAAATTCATTTATGTTAACTTTTAGAATCAATCATAAATAAGGGCAAAATTAAAAATTTAACACATAATCATTAAACTAACTAACTCATCTTAGTATGCGAAAATTAGTTAATTTAGGCTTATAAATAGAACTAGAGTGATATACGTATGTATGTGAATGTATATATAGTGCAAACCACTCCAATTTCACTTTTTGTTCAACCTCATTTGTTATCATACATTATTTATTACTCCCTTGGCTCTTTTTCATAAAATAGGATTTTTGGTATGTCATATTCCTTTTTATAAGATATGATCAGGGGATACTTGAAAATTTTTTTTATAAACTTCTCATTTTACTCTCACTTAATTATAAAAATGACTTATATTACTATTGTATTTAATTCTCATGTTTGTCTAAAGTACTCAGCATAACATATTTTCTCTCTTCCACATAGATGAAGGCATTGTTAGGTGTGTTCACGCAACGGGACAGGAACAGGATATACCTATTCTGTGTCCAGTCCCGCAAAAGGGTACGGGACAACAAAACTGTCCCGTGTCCTGTCTCGTTCCCGCCAGGACGAGACTAGACTGGGATTGAGAATGAAACGGGATGTCCTATTTATTTATTTATTATTATTATTATTAGGATATGGAGCATCAGAATTTTTCTTGTTTTTAGACATGTAAAACTAAAATGTATGGCTATGAGTTGGAAACGGAACTTAGATGATTGAAAATATATAATACAAATATGTAATTATCCTCTTTTATCATTTTTAGATTGAAAGCATAATAAAAAATAAGAAATGCTACAATTAAAACTTAAACTTAATAAGAGCAATGATCAATCATAAATATTTATAGTTTTTTTGCAGAGAATTAGGAAAGCATGTGCAAGAGAGACCGTGAAAGAGATGAGTGAATGAAGATGGTGCTTCCGTGATGATTGTGAGGGCTTTTTTTAAATATTTATAATATTTTGTATTAAAAATATAACGAATGTAAGATAATATCTTTTTATATGACTAAAATTTGTCTGAAAAAGATTATATGGTAATACTTTTTTATATAACTAACATCTGTCTGAAAAAAGATATTAATTATGCCTTTAATAAAAACATTAGATATTTTGGTAAAAAGAATAAAAAATGTTAGATATATTAAACTAATAACAACAGGATATTGAGATAGGACAAAAAACAGGTATGGAATAAAGCCCTTCTCGTGTCCCGATAATAATTTTGTCCCAACCCCCTTTGTCCCATCTCAAATTTTTTCGGGGCAGGATTGTCCCATCGCAAAATGACTGAGATTGGAACAGGGCCAAGACTGGAAAGAAGTGAACACCTCTAGTCATTGTTGGAAAACAAAATCCATTTTTTTCATATTTATTTGCACCTAAATAATTCTAAACTATCTTTAAACAACACAATTCGATTAATCCTATTTATAAAAAGGAATTGAGGGATTACACTTCTAGCCCTAAATGCTAGCTAATATGTAGTGTAGTGCAATTTGCATAATAAACTAACTTCTATATTTAGAACCGGAGGTTGTCGTATGTATCAAAATATAATCTGATAAAAAAAATCATAACTTATTTTACAAGTTAGATTTATTATCTTATTAATTCAGTCAAACTTCAAAACGAAATATCAGTATAACAAATCTTGAAGAATACCTATTTCTAGGGGGGGGGGATACCTAGTAGGTGAGAAGCGTTATTTATAGTTTTTAGACAACAATGGATCAACACTAGGTAAAGAAATATAATTAACATTGAGAGTTCACAATTTTTTTAGGATGATACTTGCTCTTTTAAAAAAATCTTTTAGGATGGAAAATGCAATTTGAGCCCTTATATTAGGAGTGAAGTTTTAAATGGAAATGTAATTAAAAATAAGAACTTATTGTAATACAAGAAACAACAAAAAGTTTGATTTGATTGCATTATTTTATGCTCGTGAAGTTGATGCATTGTTTTTATTTTTGTTTTTGTTGGAGGACAGAAAAAGAATTTTAAAATTATAAAGTTTTAAATTAGGCGTTTTTTAAAAATTAAATTATAAATTATTTATTAAGTTTCATTATTTTTTTATTATGAACTATTGATAATAAACTTAATTTAAAATTTTGTAGTTTCAAAATAAATAGAGTTTCAAAATAAATATCTGTTTCTTTTCTTATTTTTAATAATAATAATACTACTACTAATAAGGATGTAGCAAACTTAGAGTGGGGGCATAGGAATTGGGGAATTTCAGTAGGGCCCAAACAGGATGGCGCGAAAGTCGGGTCCAACTGTCGTCTGCCAGTCACATGGGTGGTCCACGTGGCAGAAGGAGCCGGATTTCTGACGTGTCAGTGATGACGTGGCTCTTTTTAAACAGGGGAATCATCCTCCGCCGTTGATTGGTACCTGTTACCTTGCAATTTGAGACATCAATGAGATGAAATCCCTTCACATTGGCAAGTGTACGACACGCGCTCCCCGAACGGGACTGTACAGTACTTTGATAATTTTCTATCATTCCCGATTCTGCACCGCACTCCCTTCCTTTGAAGATTAGAGGGCTGTTTGGTGAAGATTAGAGGGCTGTTTGGTGTGAGGTATTTGAAGGAAGGAGACGGGAAGGAAAAATTTTTATGAGTTGGATTTAGAAAAATTGGAAAAATGGAATTATAAAATTTTAATAAAAATAAGATGTAAAATTAAAGAATAAGAGAAATCAATTAAAAAATTTTAACTCTATTTTTTTAATTCTTTAAAATCCGACTCCCAAATTTTTTTCTTCCCTGACTTTCCTTCCCTCCCATATATCAAACAAGTCCCTAAGGGTGAAGATTCTTCCATTATAGTAACCTACGTGGTTTTGTCCTTTTAATAGCCAGCTTGCATTTCCCACTAACTTCCTGATCAAAGCCTTAATCATATCTTCATGATTATGCATGTACCTAAGTACTTTTTGTCCCTCAAGAGTATCATATTAAATACTCAAGGTTTGTGGCTATTTCTATACTACTCGAATAATCCTTATAATGAATCAAAAAAATTTGTCCTAAATATAAGTCTACTTAGAAACGTATTAATGACTGTTTTTTTAAATTTTATCATTATTGAATTCTTATTGGAAAGAAAGAAAAGTGAGAGAGATGAGTGAATAATTTGTAAATATATATATATATATATATATATATAAATTTAATAAAAGTAAATTTTAAAAGATTTTGTCAATTTAAAATATAATTAATGATTTAACTATCCAGAGGGACTTAAATTAGGCATTGGAGTGGTATTTGCTAAGATTGTTCATGCCAAATCAACTTAGTAGTATACAGCTTGTTGTTTGTTGTTACTGCTGCAGTTAGACTCGCCCGGACTAGCCCATCCCAATTCCCCCCTTCTTATTAAATAATTCTTTGTTGCTTATTGTCGTCAATGTCGTTTCTTGTTGGGAAAGGGTGTAGTAGATGTTAACCTTCTTATTACTTGCAAAAGTTTATGAGGAAATAAATAAAAAAATATATAATAGAAATTAAATGACACAAAAGACATCAGAATTATTTATGTGGAAAACCATTCAACTCAAGGGTAAAAACCACGAGTTTTCTAGATCAATGAAAATATGATCCATTATGATCAAAATAGAGTATAGAGAATTTCAAATAAATACACAAACATGTGCAATCACTCCAATCAAACAACGAAGGGCCCGTTTGGTTCGATCCCATTACACCTTGCGGTGCAGTGCAATGCGATGTAATAGTAATGCAATGCAATATTAATTACAGGGGTAGTGTTTGGTTTGATTTTTAAGCAACATGCAATGAGTTAATATTTTAACAATTATTTAAAATTAATATATTACACAAAATCTATTTTACCCCTTAATATACTCTTTGCCGAAAAAAGTTACAAGTCGATGACGGCGAGGATGAAAGAGGCGGTGGGCGGTGGGGGTGGAGGAGGAGGTGGTGGCGGTGGGCGATGGCTGGGGGTGGCAGCGGCGGAAGAGATGGTGGTGGTGGTGGCGACGAGGGTAGAGGAGGAGGTGGTGGGGGTGGCAGTGGGTGGCGGGGGTGGAGGAGGTGGTGGTGGGCGGTGGGCCGGTGGCGGCGGCGGGGGTGAGGGTGGTGGCAGCGGGGGTGGTGGCGGCTGCGGAGGAGGAGGTGGCAGCGGCGATGGGTGGTGAGGAGTAGAAGAGGTGGTGGTGGGTGATGAGCCGACGGCAGTGGTGGCGAAGAGCGTCCGGCAGGGGTGAGGGTAGTAGGGGGTAGAAGAGGTGGTGCTGGGCGGTGGGTCGATGGCGGCGGCGGAGGTAGTGGTGGTGGCGACGGCGGGCGGCAGGGGTGAGGGTGGCAGTGAAGGAGGAGGTAGTGGCGGTGGCGGTGGGCGGAGGGCTGGTGGCGAGGCCGGGGGTGGAGGCGGCGGCGGCAGCAGGTGGAGGTGACGGCGGTGGAGGAGGTAGTGGCGGCGGCAGAGGGTGAAGGTGACGGTGGTGGAAGAGGAAGAGGTTGTGGCGGTGGCAGTTGTGACATGATGCGGCAAGTGAAATGAAATAAGTGAAACAAAGACAAGGGAAATTAAAGGGTAAATTGGACTTTTTAGACCATGCAATGGGATAGTAATGAGGATTCATAGGAGGGAGGTATAAATGAGGATTACCAATTTTTTGGTAATCATCATTACCATGGTAAACCTTATTACCATGCTAAAGAGCAACCAAACACTCTTTTCTTGGTAATGCAATTATGATTACCATTGCAGGCATGCAATGGGGTTAAACCAAACAGGCTCAAAAGCTACAAGTTTATACTAGAGAATAAAGAGTTCAAAATACCAGAAAAAGTGTCCCTGGCCACGAAAACATTTTTTCTCATACCAAGCCTCTAAACGATGATCTCATTGTTGAAAAAAGCGAACCATATGTTCTCAACCTACTGACCAAATTTCAGCTCGATCCAAAGGACAACGAATGCGCAAATACCAATTTACTGATACTGACTTGTGAAGCTACGTTTCTCTCACATGACTATAAAATTAGACTTCTCTAACCTTTATAATCTAAGCTTATCCAGCCTCGACGGAGACTTTGTGCCTAAGAACATAATATGCTCTCTCATCACTTAAACAAGTGAGGCACACCCTTAACCTATGAAAAAGTTACATTGGGCTCTTTTTCTACTGACATAATGCCTTGGTCCCGTCAATAACCTAGACACTAGACGCCATCGTGGGACGGGACACGAGACAAAAACGCATCCCGGCACATCCTTCCCATGCATTTGCATATATTTTAAAGTAAAATTCACTGATAAAAAAGTTACAATTGAATAGGTTGCATAATTTATTTAAGAATGTGTACTGTTTTTAACAATAAATATCTAAACCAAGTATTCAAATAAAACAACACATACGTAAGAAAAAGAGAATTAATTTGAATCCATAATTGTGTGATATATGAACGACTATATTAAATAGTAACCAATGTGTTTGTGGGGAGCTATGATTTGATCTTTCCATGTAGCCAAACTAATTAAGATCCCTTTAAATTGAAGAGTTTGATATTTTTTTAATGAATCAAAATCACAAGAAAAATTGGAGAATGATATATTAACGAGAGTCCATTTGAACAAGTTGGTGATGTGTTGTGCTTGATAGTTCACAGCTGGGCCTTGTTTGAGTAATCAACATTATAAAAGTCAGAGTCTGAACTATGAAGAAAGTGATTGATGGATTACAACATATTGGAGCCAATTAGAGTGACATCTTATTATCTTAGATTACCCAATTAATTATTAGCTACAAATCATCACTTTTAGATTTTCTTGTTTTGTAGTTAATTAGTTAGTTAATCACTACGTACTTTTCAGTGAATTTCAGTTATTATATTGCATGTTGTGATACAATTAACTATATATTAATGCAGCCTTAATCATCACATTTTAATACATACGTGGTCACCTGATTCATGATTTATATTGATTAGGTCAAAGATGTAATTAATTATTAAATAAACACGCACAAGTAGTTTTCAAATGGATGAAAGGTAGTTGAAATGAGAAATACTTACGTACTCTAATAGTGACACTTCATCTGTACTCTTATTAAATAAGATACAACAAATTATCTCATTTTAATCCCACATGGCTTATGAGTCATATGGAGAAATTCAAATTTTATAATTTTAAAAAACATAAACTTCATAATTTAAAAAAACAAAAAACTCAATTCCCTCACTTGAGTTGTTAGTTTTGAAAATCATAAAATTTGAATTTCTCCAAATGACTCATCAACTATGTGAAATTAAAATAAGATAAGTTGTTATATTTTAATTAGTTAAAGTATAGATAAAATGATGCTCTTAGAGTATATAAGTATTCCTCAATTGAAATATCAACTCATACACTAAATACCACCTTAAACAATTCTGAATGTGTGTGCGTGTGTGTATACATTGGTGATTAAAAAAAACAAGGGTAGCAGGGCTTACTGGCTTAGGTTGATTAAAATAGTATATATTTAAAATATATACATAATTTTGGAAAATAAATCAGGGAATTTATTGTTAACGTTATGATGATGATGGCGTGCAAGTGGCCATATATTAGGAGCCACCTGACAAGTGTAACACAGAGTCAGTGGTCTAAATCATGCTTTGGAGTTGAAGGGGTAAATTCGAAGGTAAGCAGCGTTACCAACTTAATTTTTATGTAAAAATTGATTAATTTGAAATAAATAAAACTACAAAATAAGTAAGGAATTAAGAATTGGAGAGAGGGGCAAGTTCCATTATGAGGTGATGGGGCCACGTCTCTTTTCTCCGACTTCACTTTAAAGCTTCTCTGCCAAAGGATTCCTCCAATATTTCTTCGTGCTCATCATCAAGAGACAACTAATACATACACACTCACACCTACATATATGTATATCAGTCATCCTTAACATAATTACATCTTCTTTTGATTTTGGATTCATCTGCATGCAGTCTTTTTTTATTTATAGATTAGAATTAGAATTATAAAGTAGTCACTAATAGGATTAAGTAGCACATCCACTGTTGTGAAGTATTTTTTTTCCGTAGTATTCAATATCTTAAAGAGTTTAGGATGCTTGATTGTTGCTGCTGAAAGAACAATACATTAAGGATAAAATTGTACTAGAAGGATCTTGGAATATTGAATACTACTAAAAATATATTTTAGGGTGTTAGACATAAAAAAAAAAGTTTAAGATAATAAGTACTACTGAAAAAAATACTTAAAAGTGTTGGATGTAATAATAAGTGTGTATTACTTGTGATCCTTAATATAAGATCTTTTTTGTAATGTAAATTGGATTAAAAATGAGATCATGTACTAAGAACATCAAGTAGTATATATATTATAGGGTGTGGACGTGGAGACTAAGTTGGATGCAGTTGATCACTTTGGTCTGTAGAATAAATATACTGTAGTACTCCCTCTAGTCATAAATATAAGACATAATTGATTTTTTTGAAGATATTAAGAAAGGTAATTAAATTAATTTAAAATATTTATATTTATCCTTTTTTTTCTCCAAACTAAGTTGCTTAACTTATAAACTGATATATAATCTAATGATGCATAATATATGATATGATTAAATAATTTATTTAACTTTCTTAATCTCTTCATAAAAAAATAAATCATGTTTTATATTTAGTACGGGAGATGGTATATTATATTGATAGAATGTATCTTACAGAAGAAGAACAATATCTATAACACCAGCTTACTTACCTGCCGCTATGACTTCGTCATAGTTTCAGATTTTATATTATTATTATTATTATTATTCTTCTTCTTCTTCTTCTTCTCTTCTTCTTCTTCTAAATTATCTGCAGAATCTGTGCCCCAACGTTGTTAATTTTCTGCCGTTTTCAAAAACATTGGATAAAATTATTGGATGGCCTTATCTTATCCTGTGTGGATACACAAATATATGAACCAAAATATATACAACAAAAAGATACGATATGGATATTTGCAGAATCCTAGTTCTTTCAGATACAGAATTGATGAGTTCTTGAAGGTTGCAGACGCTCATTATTCTACACGTGCGTGTGTGTGTGTGTGTGTGTGTGTGTGTGTGTGTGTGTGTCTCTCTCTCTCTCTCTCTCTCTCTCTCTCTCTATATATATATATGTAATTGTGAATAGGTGTAGGCTTCCTCACCTCTTCCTTTGTGCAGGAGCAACACCCATACTCACTGGCCAGCGTGCTTGCCCTCATTCTCCGATTCACTGTTTTTTTTTGGCAAGTGTGACTCTTCTTAATTTTAATATTACTATTACTATCTCGGGAAGTTAGTACTACATCTAATTAAGATAGTTCACTAATTTGAAAATTATTTAATTAAAGCACATTTTTCATTATTTCTTTGAACTACTTTTATATATGTATGTAAGTATATTATTTGGTGAAATTGAGGGTGTTTAATTTTCTTTTGCTAGGCACATGTATCTTTCTATTGAAGATAATTCTGTTTGAGACATTGTCGAACATTGAATATTGGTACTTGTTCTAGCAATTAATCGAACCTTGTTCGCCACGTTGTGAAAGATTAGATTTTTCCACTAGACTCAACCTCGTTAGTGAATATGTTCAAATTAATTAAGTTAAATAAACTTACCCCTGACTTAAAAATTTTTTTTTTTAATAAAATTGGATTCATTATCTCAAAAGAGACATTACAACATATCCTTTAAGAGGATTCAACCTTCATCAACTCGTCCACCTTTTGCATAAACGGAAAGGTGATCAATAAAACAAAAATTACCTGATATCCTATGATATGAGAGTATTTAGCCAACTGATCAAACAATAGTTATAACCTAAACCTTTCTGCCCATAGAGTAAGGGACTCACATACCCACTTGAAGTTTGACCCTTCAATCTCTTGTTTTGATGGGCGCTATTATTATTGGCATTATTCAGATAGCACCCAGAGGCTGCCAAACCCAGCGTTAGCATAATTGAAAGCAATATTGGCCCCATTACTTCAATTTTCTCACTATTTTAATATATAAATATTTATACACACTACCAAAACAATTATTTGAGATTATTCATCATGTTGCCTTCTTATCATTTCTTGTAGATTTTTTTAGCCATGTAATTATCTAATTGGGGTTTTGTAAATTAATAATATATCGTTTCATCTCTTGTATTCTAAAGTTTAATTTTTTTCCTTCTCCATCTCATATAATTCTTTTCCAAGTCATACCGCATGCGTCATGTTATATATAGCTTATAAACATCAAATCTTTTCATCTTAATTAATCAATTCCATAAGTTTGAGTGACATTAAATTTTAAACACACGATTAAGATTATACCTACTCGGTAAGCGTATGTAGAGGGAAACTGACAAAGACTGTGGTCTCCCCAAATTAAATTTTCAAATTTTTGAAGCACTCTATAAGTATCGGACATTTGATAAAAAATATAGGTATGAGTATATTTCAACCTTCTAGAAATTATGCAAATTTTCTATTATCTATATTGTTCTATTTTGATCCTCATCGTGACTACATTTAATTTGACTCTGGCATATAACACACACACACACACACAAAAGAGACGGGGCATGCATTTTGCAAATGTAGGATTGGATAAAGATAAAATATATGTTGGACAGCTGCATGCCAATAATGACCAGGCAATTTCTGGCAAAAAAAAAAAAAAAAAATCACTAGGCATAAATTGTCATGTGTCTGCCATTAATATTCTCCATATCTTCCTTGATTACTTTCCCTCCCTCTCAACTATAATAATTCAATTTATATATGTACCATACATATTCCGGTTAAAGTATATTTAGTATCTTAAAATATTTTCTCATATCTATTTAACACCTTAAAATATTTTTTTATGCATCTAACATTCTGAAGTAATGTTTTAAAAGTCAGATCAGACATTGAGCCAAAAAAATTAGTGGGTCACAATCCAAATGATCAGATTGGCTAGATGTTCGGAATGAACCGTCATATAATAATTAAATAAAAAATAATATTACATATATATATATATATAATGTATATCATTATATATGTTTACAAATATACATTTAAAGTTTACATTAATAGTTTTAATTTGAAAAATAATATATACAAACCCACAATCTGAATTTTAAATATATACAAATATCATTTTATTATGTGTTTTTACTTAAAAAGTATATAATAAAAGTATACGATTAGCTTATTTATTTCTTTTGCCAACTAATCATTAACTTATTTAATATAATAATTTATTTAAAATTTGAATGTAAAAAATCAAAATGGGTCATCACTTCTCCCATGCAATCACGTGATGTCTGACAACATTTCGAGCAAAATTAGTTTCCTTCTCACACCCCCTTAACCGATGTGATGTGCTTTACTTTTAGGGCAAAAGAGTGAAACATTCAATCATCTTTCTTTCTCTCTGCCGTCGACGGTCAATCACTTCATCCTCTTCATCCGCGTCTTCTTTTCTTTGCAATTTAACTTTAATTTTCAAACCAAGAACCACACCAGCAATAGATGAACAAGCACGAGGAGGTGGGCAACATGCAACAACAAACTACACATACCAAACACGACAACAAACCTCCTTCATCTCTTTCAGCCTTTTCTTTTTCATTTTTCTCCACCCATTTCTTACCCCAAGTTTAGCCGTCCGGTTATTGCGCAACCATTTCGGATCTCAGCACAAAAGTGGGTTTTAGCTAAAACACAAATTTTTTCCTGTCCAAACCGGCCTATTATAAAAAGCGACTCTCACTACAAAAGCGAGCCGTTGTTGACTCCGGTCAATAGTCCGGCCGGTCGGATAGTCCATGCGGCTTTAAAAAGCTTGCCTTGAAGTATTTTTTCTTATGTTTGTCTAACACCATAAAATAATTTTTTGTGCACCCAGCACTAAGGCATGAAAAATACATTAAGTGTTAAACGCACTTAAAAAATACCTCAAGATATTAGATACACTACAAAATACACGTTACTACAAAAATTGTGATACATGACGATTATTAACGACCATACTTCACAGTTCCGAACTGTCATATATGTGGGCGCTATATTTACTTCGCAGAGAGCAATTATAATTCCTAATCGTTATTTATTCTTGACCTATTATAATATTTATAAGATCGCACCCCTTATGTATTGAGGCTCAATGAGGCCATGATATGCACATTGGTGTGATAATAATTGACGCGCACATGTAAACAACAATCATAATATATGGTAATACTTATATGATACATCACGATCTCATTTTGAGAACCGTAATTTATTCAGTAATATAAATAACGGTTCCTAAATAAGAACTATGAAAATCATACATGACAATTGTTATATAATAATCGTGATATATGATTGTGAGACTCTTCAAGCTAAGTCAGAGTTTCTGAGCTAATTGGACTAGACTATATATAATATAGCATTACCTACTACATTGAAATTATATTCAATATGGGATAGATCAAGACATTCCAAGCTTTGTGGGGAGAATCAATGACAATTGTTGATCTATATAAGTGATAGTGTAATTGTTTATCTATAAATTGTGTCTCTTCACAGGAATTAACCCTAGAAAGCAATGGATTGAGGAAAAAACCTATGAATATTCATATTGGAAAGACCGTACGGGGTATATGAAGCCTTGAGCAAAGTAAGGGGTAAGCAAACCCTTGAGCTACTCAATAGTTTGTTTACCCTTTGTGGCCTTTCCTATACACAGATATTCGTGCTCTTTTTCATCAACCTGTTGTTTTCCTGGCTTAATTGCTGATGAGACAAAATGTATAGGTGATGAACACTTACATTTTGAGATATGTAAGTCAAGAATGCAATTGATTCAAGCCACAAAAGCCTAGAAAATCTTGATCTATCCCATATTGCATGGCTACTGGATGTGGGAAGTACTATTCTATTAGATAGAATCAAGACCAAGTAGCTTAGAAACTCTCACATTGAAGAGTCTAGAATTGATCACAATGTTGAATTTCAAAGCTCTGAACTTGGTACCACTTTCTCAAAACAAAAATAGGAGAGGAGCCTTCAATCAGAGCAATAATGGGTTTTAAAAAAAACATAATTTCACAAAAATCAATTTGATGTCACTTTGAATGCTTTATCGCGTCTTGGTACAACTGAATTAGTTTATCCATCACATCATTATTGAGTTTTTTTGAAGTATCTTCCAGAGATATGGATAATTCCAAGAAAATAGGTATTTGCTTAGGAATCCATATCTCCTAAAGTGACTTCAAAAAAGATCAACAGAGTCAAAACTGTGAATCAAAGCAATAGGTTGACAACTTCCTATAATAGGAAAGGAACCTTCGATCAGAGCAATATTAAGGTTTCCAAAAAAAAAATGTAACTTCACAAAAGCAATTTAACGAACCTTTGATCAGAGCAATAATGAGTTTCTAAAAAAAACATAACTTCACAAAAGTAATTTAACGAACCTTCAATCGGAGCAATAATGAGTTTTAAAAAGAACATGACTCCACAAAAGCAATTTCAAGAATCTTCGACCAAAGCAATAATGGTTTTTTTTTTAAAAAAAAGCATGACTTCACAAAAGCTATTTAACATCACTTTAGATGCTTTATCGTGTCATGATTTCATAAAGGCAACCCAATCGGCCAGGGCTTACGAACGAAAACAACTCTTGCGGCAGTCGCTGAGAGAGTTAAGTGCATTCACTATAGCAACTATCGTGGAAGTTGGACGAAGGCTTTTTATGGTGGAATTCGATTGAAAACGACTCCTGAAGGTTGAAAAGACAACAAGAGTCATAAGGTTAAGATGTTGGTGGGTTTCATTTCAAACAGACTAAATGTCAAGTGTATTCTGTTTCAGACTTTTAAATAGAAGATGAATGATAGGGTTTTTTTTTGGTTATCGTGCTTAAAACTTTACATCACGGTTGGTTTGAAAGAATTGTTGTTTATTTGTTTACATTAAACATGGTTCTTTGTTAATAACCATTATCTAATTCACTTGTTTGACATGATATTCTAATAAGTGATTGGTTTTACTTAATAACCGTTATGTATTTCAATTTTTTTTTTATTTTTGTGGTTGATTATGCAATTACCTTCTTTTACAAACAAAATAAAAAAAGCAAAAGTTTATAAACGAACTAAAAATAAAAAATTATGGAGATGTTTTAAGAATCTGATGCATTATCATACTCTCTCTTCTCCAGTAACTTGTCCACCTTCTTGTTCAAAGAGCGAACAAGACTAGTAAGTTCCTTTAAACACTGCTCCATGCGTACTTGCTCTCAAAGGTAAATTTAGACCATATGATAGAGATCGTAGGTCACATGGATGAGCTCTTCAATACTCGTTGGTGAAGGAAGTGTACCGTTCGGTTTGTCCTGAGATGATGAGCCAAGATTTCTCTTGCATTTGTCCATAGGTTTGGTGAAGATGTTGGCTATGAGAAGTTGAAATAGAAGTGGAGTTTAGTTTTTGTGCGTTTATATAGAGAGAGTTTCGTGGATTATCGAGCCATCAAGTCCTTTAGATTTACATATTAGATCATTATATTTTATAAATGGTGATGGTTGGCTTTTAATAACAGCCATTAATTTGTCTAAGACTGATCCTTTGTAAGTGTTACTAACAATTGTTCTTTGATGACGGTCATTAAGAGTGAACGATATAAGAACAGTTATTTATTTTACTTTATGACGGTGTTTTTCTAAGAATATTGGATATATTCTTTTTTTTTTGGAAAATATTTAAAAAGACAAAAAAAAAACTGATGAGATTACTAGGCTACTCGTCACCAAAGGATTGGTCAAGATCACTGTTAATATCATGGCCAATCTTATACTAATCAAGTATGAGATTCATTTTCTGATTCATATTGGAGAGGTATCCAAAAAGCCTCCTCAAGGCTTGGTTAATCTGTTGTGCATGCTGCCACATTGCCTCCAGTTTAGGAAGTATAGGATATGGAGGCCAAGGCCGAGGCGGCGGTGGAGGTTGAGGAGGTGGAGGATGACACCGAGAAAATTGATACTGAATGCTGAAAAGGACAACTAGCAAACATTAAATACAGAGAATAAAGCACATATTTAAAATGAGTACCTCTCAATCGGATACATCCATCGATATTGTACTGGTCCAGCGAGCTTTGTTTCATGAATGAGGTGGACTGTAAGGTGAACCATCATAGTAAAAAAGGACGGAGGAAAGATCATCTCCAAATGACAAAGCGTAAGAATGATTTTGGACTGCAGCTGATCGAGCTCCTCAACGATCAAAACCTTAGAACACAACTTCCTAAAGAAAGAACAAAGTTCCACCAAAATGATGGAAACATTGGGAGGAAGTGCATTCTTTATAGCCAAAGGGAGTAACTGCTGCATAAGAACATGTGAGTCATGACTTTTCAGGCCAGCAACCTTTCGAGCCTACAAGTCAACACATCAAGAAATGTTGCTTGAATACCCATAAGGAACTTTTAATTTCTTCAACGTTGCTAGGAAGACTTCCTTGTTTGGTTTTGTGAGGGTAAACTTTTCCGGTTGAATCGTCGCTTTTTCCAAACTCGAAGTCAACATGCTCAAGCTGCTGTAAGATATCTGTACCGGACAAAGTCTGAAGTGATCCTCTTTTTTCTGGTTTTCCATTGAAGCGATTCCGTTGCAATCTGAACTTATGCGTTCTATCGAGAAACCTCCGATGCCCCATAAAGCACCACTTTTGGCTGTGGGAAAGGCGCACTGCGTCAGAGTCAAAATTACAAGCTGGACACGCCGACCCAGTATGCACATTCCAACCAGATAATGTGCCAAGGCCAAGAAAGTTACTAATCGTCCACATCAAATATGCACGTAAGTTGAACAAAGTCTTGTCGTAAACGTCGTACGTCTCTATGCCGACATTCCACAGGTCAATCAATTCCGCAATAAGTGGTTGGAGATACACATCGATGTCATTGCCCGGTGCCTTTTTGCTTGGAATGATCATAGACATAATGAAAGAGTTTTGATTCATACACATCCAGGGGTAACTTGTAGGGAACTAAGACTACCGGCCAAATACTGTAACTTGTGCTAAGATTCCCGAAAGGATTGAAACCGTCGGTCACCAATGCAAGCCGAACATTTCTGGGGTCAGTCGCGAAATCTGGAAAGTCGTTGTCAAACGTTTTCAAAGTGTCTGCATCCTGGGGATGTCTTAATTTACCGTCTTCATTCTTATCAATTGCCTGCCACCTCATGTGCTCCGCAGTTTTAGACGACATAAATAATCTTTGTAGTGAGGTTTCAAAGGGAAGTACCTGAGAATCTTTGCAGGTTTCTTCTTCTGCTTTTTCCCCTTCCGAATTGTCTTGTACCTCGATGTGTGACATCTCTTACAAGTCTCCCTGCTGGAATCGTCTCCCCAATACAGCATACAATCATTGGGGCATGCATCAATCTTTTGATAGTTCAACCCCAACCTGTTGATAATCTTCTTGGCCTCATAAAATGTTGTGGGAATCTCAGCGTTGGGGAATGCATCTTGTAATAATTCGAGCAACATCGACATTCCCTTATCTGTGATTCCACACAAGCACTTGATGTGATACAATTTGATCAAGAAAGAAAATTTAGAATATTTTTGACAACCTTGATATAAAGGATGATCTGCTTCATCCATCAAGCTGAAAAAATCCCGAGTTGCTCCATTCCTCATAAACACCGGCTCAGAATCGTGCACTTCTTCGTTGAAGTTGTCGCCTTGAAATCCAAATGCATCACACACAACATCATTCACAGGATCATCTTCATCTAGTTGAACGGCTACTTGAGAACTTCGAGGAAGAGTATTATCATATCTAATGCCGGCCTTCTCACCATGAACTGCCCAGAACGTATAGTCCTCAGGGAAAGGCTTTAGAAGCAAATGTTCCTTCATAACATTTCGTGCATGCCACTTCTTGAACTTGCATCTCCGACACGGACAGACGATCTTACCGTTACAGCTGGCATGAGTGAATGTGAAATCTAAAAAATTGTTTAATCCGTACAAATATTCCGGAGAATTGCGCGGCAACTTGATCCATAACTTATCCATAGCTACTAGTGAGAGAAAAGAAAGTATAGAGAAGAAGATAAGTTAATAGAGAATGACGAATGCTTGGAACCTTATATTCTGAAATTCCAACATTTAAAATTTTGTAGCGGTTAAAAAACCGCTACAGTACTACAAATTTGTAGTGGTTATATGTATAAAACCGCTACTAATGTTCAAGCCATTGGAATTTTGCACAAAGTGATGGGAAATTCAAAATTTAAAAGTTGAGTTTTTGTAGAGGTTATATGTATCAAACCGGTACTACTATTAAAGCCATCGGAAATCAAATGAAAAAATTAGTTTTAAATTTGTAGCGGTTATACATAAATAACCGCTAAAAATTTGCACAAAGGCGGCAAATTTCAAAATTCAAATGTTGAGTATTTGTAGCGATTTTTATTGTTAAACCGCTACAAATATGGAACGTTATTTATAAATATAAAAAAAATAAATTATATATATATATATATATATATTTTTTTTTTTTGTAGTGGTTTCTCCAAGAAAACCGCTACAAATATAACAACATTTTATTTGTAGCGGTTATTTAATGTAAAACCGCTACAAAGATATATATAATTTATTTTTTTAAGGTTTAGAAATATAAATAATATTGTTGCAATTAATTCACAAATTTAACAACGCGGTCTAAGAATATAAATATAATTATGGTAAACACAATAAGAATTTAAGTTCTGAAATACAAAATTATATATATTTATTTACAAATATTTCAAAACCAAATAAAAAAAGATGTTCTAAACTAAGTAGCTGGGGGCTGATCATCTGTGCTCCCTCAGGTGGGGCTCCATCAGGTGCTGTTGGATTGGGCTGCTGGGCAGAATGAACCGCACCATCATCATCAGCAGGAGGAGGAGGCTGCACGACGAACCGAGGGACAGGCAAAACCTGTGGATATTGCTCGTCCGGGAACAGGCGACTCCATCCGCGCTCGAGCATGCTGTTCGTGATATCACGCCACTGCGTCTGCTGAGCGTAGATCAAATCAGCATGCTCCTGTATCTGCCACATTTGTCGCAACTGCAGCTGCTGCAGCTTGTGTCCACTCCAAATCTGACCGCAGCTGCTCAATAGACTCGTCCTTTGAACGTCTGACCCCTCTAGAGCTGTTAGCCTCAGAGGCGGCCTCCTGCCGTAGACCATGCTAGGTCTGGCGCCTATCCCCATCCCCCGAACGCGTCCGGGGTGCTCAGCCTAAGCCAGACCCGCCTTTAAAGGAGTCGTCGGGTCCACTGACCCCTGTGACTCCTCAGCCTGGGTCTCTCACAGCTTAGCCTGCGACTGCTGCATCCGCTCCTGCCATTTTATGAAACAATTACTAATGAACATTTTTCATTATTATGTTGGTTTTATAAAAATTATAATAATAAAATTACTTATAATGGTCGCCTCTGCCTGCTGAGAGGTAGGAGTCCCGTCACGGTGTCTGTGTGTGATCGCGTACAACTCCCCATAGTCCGTCTGACGGTTCTCCTGCTGTGCCTTTCTCTCCTAAAACAATTACATAATTCAATTACTATTATGAAATAACCAGCTAAAAGTCAGTGATATTTTGAAAAGTTACCAGCTCGCTGTAGGTGACAGCAAAGGTCTTCGATCATGCTGTGTGGTGGATCGTCTGCTGCCATGGATCCTGGTGTTTTTCTGAGAAAGCGCTTGGAAAAAAACAATATTAAATGTATTAAAACATTTAAAATTAATTAAATTTAAATTATAATTTAATAATTAAAAATTACAAAATTATATATAAATAATCTAATAAATACATTACCTGCCCCTCAACGCTCCTCCTGAACTGGACGAAACTCGCCCAGTCGTTCGGCGGCACGCCGTCTGGGATGCTCTCAATCAGCTGCTCCAGAGGCATCGTCCCGTCCTTATCCACCCTATGGAAGAGACGGTTCCTCTTATTCCTCCAGCCGTCACCCATCTTCACAAGGGTGTACCTCTTCCGGTTGGCCCGGACGGCAAACCGCAGCTGCAAAAAAATTATTTAAATATCAATAATTACAAAAATCCTATTAAAAAATATTAATTAAATATAATTAACTACATAAAATATTAATTAAATACTATTAATTACATGAACCACCTCCTCCCAAGCCTGGTCCTTTGACCCTTTTGGAACGTGCCTCCATGTCCTGAAGTGCAGGGGGAATTGCATCCAATTCACGCCCAGGTCGTTCAGGAAGCGGTTGAACATGTGACCCCCATTGTCGATGGGCTGGTCCGTGCCCTCATTCCATGGCACTATAACTCGCAGTGTCAGGTCTATGCTGTTCAGATCGGCCACATCCAGCCTCCTCGTCGACACGTTCCCCTGCTCATCTGCACAATTTACCGCACGTTAGATAAATTGTAATTCAAATTTAACATTTCAAATTTAAATAAATAATTTATTAAATAAAAAAAAATTATTTACCTTGGACCTGCACCTCAAACCCAGTGGACCACGAAGACGACCCTCGTGGGTTGTTCTGCTCCCGAGCCTCCTCCTCATCGAGGAACTGCTCCATCTCCCTGATCCCAATCGGGATCTCAAAGTCCTCCTAGCGTAGTCCTCGACGCTGATATCTGCCCCCCCAAACTCAGGCACCTCTGGTGCGGTCGTCTCCTGTAGAATCGTCTGCGGTGCTTGTGGTAGGGCCGACTCCTGTAGGGGAATAGGCTGAAATGTTGTGATCACCCTCCCTCCGCGCTGCCCCCTCCCCCTGCCCCCTGCTTTGCTGCTGCTACCCCGTAAAATCGATCGGGGACCTCAGGTGCCTTCCCCTATCCTCTTTTAAAGTCATATCAACTGTAAAAATTCAAAAAAAAATATTTTAGTCATATTCTTATGCAAAAATATAATAAAAATACAAATACAAATAAAATACGTCTTATCTCCTTACCTCAAGTAGAAATACCAAGAAATACTGCAGCAAAAACTCTTTCACAGACATCTGAATGCTCAAATCTAAAAGAAAACACTCAGAGAAACTTCAGGAAACAAAATGAGCAAACAGAGAAATGAAGGAGGGAGGCAAGTTTAAATAGGCCAAACCTTTGTAACGGTTATTGAAATAACCGCTACATAAACCGCTACAAATCACTTAGGGCAGCTAAACTTTGTAGCGGTTCTAAGATAATCGTTACAAAGTACAAAAACTTTTGAAATTCTATAACAGTTAAGGTATAGAACCGCTACAAATTTGGGGACCTTTGAAATTTTGTAACAGTTACAACCTAATAACCACTACAAATACCCGACGTTTGGAATTTTGTAGCGGTGTGATTGGTCAAACCACTACAAATAACAGCTACACTATTGGCGCGTCATGTGGCATGAAAACTGTAGCGGTTATTATTTATTAGCCGCTATAATTTTTGACGGGAAATTCGCGCCATATTTGTAGCAGTTTTCCTCTAGATAACCGCTACAAAAAACACAGCCAATCTGTCGCGCCACTTGGCGCGTAGCTTGCCGTTACAAATTTATAGCGGTTTAGGTTAAAACCGCTACAAATGTTAATATTTATAGTGGGTTATTATAATCGTTACAATATCACCGCTACAAAATACCCTTTTTTTTTGTAGTGTGTATATATGATCTGCAATATGACTGCTATTTCATCCTCTTCTGTATTATCAAGGAGTTTTGGCGCGAGTAATGATCCCATTATATTAGCTATTGGTTGTAAATCATCCACGCCCATTCTTTTGCTTACAGTTTGCTTCAAATAAAATTTAGGAACAAAAAATAACAAATTTGGAGATTAACTTTCATGGTCTTTAAATATATGTATTGCAGCTGATGGCGTTGTTTTCTGTCATTATATACGTGTTTTGTTTTGGTAAAAAGGCAGTTTTGGTTTTATTAGTTTATAATATAATGATTGTGTTTTTAATTCAGGGAAATGTTGCTTTTTAGTTTGTAAAAAATAAGTTTTCCCATTTGACAAAAAGTCTCAAAAGATTCTCTTTTTCTATTTTGACAAAAAGTATCCCAAGATTACAATAGGCATTATAGTTCAAAAAGATTTATAAAAGTACTCGTTAATTAAAAATTTACTACCAAAGCAAAAGGTCCTTAATTATATCCATCAATAGTTAAAAATAAAGCCTCTATATTTGATTACACATATATATTAAGGGATTTTCAATCTATGCATGAGAATAGTTTTCAATACAAATTATCAAAATGAAGATTTTAAAGAAATCCGACACACAATTTTTTATAAATAACTAATTTAATTAATATTCTTAATATCAACTTACTAACTCCCACAGTATATAATTGATATATATATGATTTAAATAATACTCATGTCATGGAAATTAAACAAGGAATCTAAAAGAATGATGGTGGGGACAAAAATGTCACTTTCGATTCACGATGACCAAAGTTATGTTCTGAGAGACTTTTGAATTCTGCGAGAATTTGGAGGACTGATATATATATATATATATATATATATATATATGATTTTACTGGGGACAACGTTGCAGCAGACACAGTTTATTTTGTATCATAGTATTATGGAAAAAGGGTGGGGGGGCTGAATCAGACTCAAAAGGGTCGCTATATTATAAAATGTGTGTCCATAGTTGAAAATGAAGCTCACTTTAATTTTAACCTACAACCTTAGAAAACACATGATTCATTTCATCGTTGTTTTTGACAAGCCTTTCCTAAGTTTTCCTGTAGCTTTTGCTCTTTTACCCCATTTTCGGTGCACACATGCACTGTTCTTATACATGCCCTTACATGTCCATGTGTTTGTGTGTGTGTTCCTAACTTAACTTTTAACTTGAAACGTTACCTAACAATAATAATATGAGAGAATATATAGGTTCGGTTCATGAATATGGAATATTCGTAACATTAACTAATAATATAAGTAGCAGTCAACATAAGTCCATTTTATATGAAAGTTTTAAGTTTTAACTTGAATGTCTCCTTGTTACAAAGAAGATGACACTATGATCAAGTTATTATTATAGCTAGTGAATGAAGATCGATGAATAATATATGATAATTTACACAAAATCATTCATAAGTTAATTATATATTGTTACGACCCACAAATAAAATCTTTTAAGCCGCGTTAGATTGATTGCTCTTGATTATTTTTACTTTTCAAGCATTATGTTTCGATTTGCCAATAGATCTTTTATTGGTTTTTTGTCGTCAAGACATGATTACTGTTGATTACATTTCTGTTTTTTTTTTTTTTTTTGGCTCCAGAAACTTAGTTTTACCTCCTCATTGTCATGCCAAACCTGGATAAAGGAAACAATTAGCACTTAATTAAACATTTGCAAGCTAAGTCTCTACATATAAATCATCGAATGAAGGTTGATTAGTTGTCACTCTAAAAACTGGCAGATATTTTTTGCGTTCCAGCAACTTTGATATATCTTTTTAATGATATGCTCCCGGACTCAGATACATTGAACAAGGAAACCCCATAGAAATTGAGAAATGAGAAAGACCATTCACATGTGTATGTTTAGAACAGTGATGGAAAAAATGGTTTTTTTTTATTTGATTTTTTGTATTTTTACTTTTAGTAAAAGTCAAACTGTATAATGTGATTTATGTTTGGATTGACGATTGTATAAATGACTTTTGTAAAAGTAAAACTTGTTTGGATTGGCTTAAGCATAAATAATTTTTGTGATAATGGTAAGAGAGAGTGGGTGGAAAAATATTTAAAAAATCAAGTAAATATTTAAAAATTACTTTAAAATATTAGTTGCTATTTGAAAATATTTTAAAGTAAATTTTGGAGCTGAAAAAATACATTAAGGGTAAAATTGCAATCAGTATGATAACACACTAGGTACAGCTGAAAAAATATTTTAAGGGATTAAAAGCACAAAAAATATTTTAAAGTAATTTTTGTAGCTGAAAAAATACATTGAGGGTAAAATTGCAATCAATCTGATAGTACACTAGGTACAGCTGAAAAAAATATTTTAATAAGTTAAAAGCACTAAAAAATATTTTAAAGTAATTTTTGGAGTTGAAGAAATACATTAAACGTAAAATTACAATCAGTCTAATAACACACTAGGTACTATTAAATTTTTTTTTTACGCATATCGCACAAATGAATTGCAAAAAGCTCCTCCTGTGAGCTTATTGATAATCGACGAGTAAGAGAAACGCACGAAATAAAATTACCTCCAACCAAATACTCAATTTAACGCCATCCCCCTCAATTGTATGAATTGCCTTTTATTCATGCGATTTGAACTCACCAACGCGTCTCCAAACACCCTGCAATTTTTTTTATATCTACACCTTCCGGTCCATGATATAAATTGCTTTCTAGAAAAATTTTGTGGTTATATATACAAGTCACTTTGTAAAAGTTTGTACAATATAAAGTTCTGTATTCCAAATATATCATTCTTCTCTATTTCCAATGAGGGGACGGAGAGTGAATATTCTTTAAGTTTATAAATACTTATTAGGGGTAAATGAAAGATGAAAACCAGAACAATTTTCAGAGTTTAATGATTTAGCTATTTTTCATGGTTCTATGTTTAGTGAACTAGTTACAAGTGATTCGCTCTCTCTAGGCCATGATATATATAAACCACTTTCAATCACCTTACCAAAATTAAGAAAAAATGGTTAACTCATTTAATTTATCTTAAATTGAAAAAAATGTTCCACTTTTACCCCTATTAATAAGGTTTTGAAAGAGAGAAAAATTGGATGCATGAGTCACCTTTAAACATTAATTATGGAGTAAAACTGACAAATAAGTATTAATTATATTCCAATTTACTTATATTATAAACCAAGAAATCTTTCTGAAAGGTGACTTGTATTGTATTACGGACCGGAGGGAGTCACACAAGTGAGGCTAGATCGATAGTAAAATGAGAGATTTCTCAAAGTTAGATAGTAACAAAGGCATATGGGGTTGTTCCCATTCTTCATAGTCACAAAAACTACCTCTTCACAACATCTCTCTTTGTTATGATAATGCTTCTGTTTTTCAATATGCATTGTGTGACCTAAATGTTATAATGTGACCATCCTAAAGATATGGAGCTGACCATGTTGTGACTCTGTGTTTGTCTCTCTCTAAATATAAACACTCACCTAAATAATCCATTTATGTTCCGATCATCATCCATAATGTCTAGCAAGTGGCAATATTGAATGTTTTAATTAGTATATCGGTTAATAATTAATTATTAAATATGTGGATATAAGTAACAGACCCAAGTGATCTCCATTCCTTGCTGTTTTTGCTCCATGTTCCAATGCTCCACAAAATATATGCATTTGAGGTGTATATGTTATAAAGGCACGGCCCAGTACTCGAGGCTCTCATCAAGTGGGGTCTGGGAAGGAACATTTGAACATAGCCTTACCCCCAAACTCAGAGAGGCTATTTCCAATATTTATATATGTTATGCAATTAAATAATTAGTCCTTATATATTTTTTATAGGTTAAGGTGCAATTTTAACGATGGAGTTTTTCACCATAAGCATCTAGCACAATTAAATTTTGAAAGGTAAAAAAGTAGATACAATATTTTAAAAATGGAGTAATTTTAGTAATTCCATTAAATTGGCTCAAACGTCGGTCTCTTTTTAATATAGGGCCCACTTGTTCTTTCTCCAGTTTTATAATGAACGTTTGGGCCAATTTAACATAATTGCTAAAATTGCATTATTTGTAAAAGACTGTGTTTACTTTTGTACTCTTCAAAACTTAATTGTGTCATATGCACATGGTGATAAGCCTCGTTGTTAAAATTACACCTTAATCCTTTTTTATTAGTATTGTATCTGTTTCATATATTTTACTGGTGAGCCATCAGAATCAAATTCAAAGGGGCTAATTGACTGAAGATCTGATGTTGATGATGAGCTAATTTCTTGTGGAGAAATAATTGTCTTGTTGACAATTTCTCAAGTAATTACTTTTGGTGTTAAATATGACAGACTCCTCCTACTGTAGGACCCTATACACAACAAACACACATGTAATGTTTTTTTGCCTCTTAACAATACAATAATCCCATCAATTCATCATCAACAGAGAAGTAGAATATATATATATATATATATATATATTGTAGCCAATTTGAATAGAGAGTTGAGAAAGTAAGAACAAAGGGCAATTTGAAGTAGTTGGGTTGACAACCCTTATAGCCAAACACACATTGGTTATCCACAAGTGGTCCATCTTGTTGCTGTTACTATCTCCAAAGAAATGATAACCTTCCTCTCCAAACTTGTGTCATTTAATTAAAATTCAACAGTTTTATTTATAAAATGTGTGTGTTTGTGTGTGTACACAACTGTTTCCCAGTATTTGAATATTATGAGAAACCAATTGACTTTGTAGCTACAATTATGATTGGAAAAATAGAAATGCATTTGCCAACTGTACTGAGTGCTATATTTTGATTATTCCATCATGTTCCATTTATACAATATATATATATATATATGTAATGTTGATATACATGGAAAAATGGAATGAGACTAATCTCTTTAGTATTATGGTTATGATGGATAAGTGCAACATGTGTTGCTTATGAAAAGTTTTAAAGAACTCCAGTGGGAATTGTGACAAAGAACTACTCGTTTATATCTGCCACCACTACAGAGAAAGAAATATTCAGCTGAGTGATCATTTTGGCTATATATAACCAATAAAATAAATCTTCCTGTAAAAAGATTAGCGTGTGTGTATGTGTGTATAGTTGAGTCACCTTTGTAATATTTAGGTCTAATTCCCTTCAAAATCCTAGTTGACTTGGCGTCCTTTTTACTGATATTTCAATTCATGGAGTAATCTTTTTCTCTTGATTGGTTTATGGGCAATAAGGCCTTCTCATGTAAAAGCCCATCTAAGGTAGCTTTGGGTATTCCCATGCATGGTCGTTTTATAAATATTGGATATCAAAGTCATCATAGGTTTTTAGTAACCCTCACAAAATTCATTCTTTTGAAAAATTAAATTTAATTTCCATAAGTTAGATAATAAAAATTAACATCAACATGTACATAAAAAATAACAAACGTTATAACAAAACCATACTATTTACACGTAATTAAACATACTTGATCTCCAACACATGCCATTAGGACTTGACAGAATTTTAAGCCTCAAATAAGTCTCTTAAGTCTTAACCGTCCCTTGATTTAGGCAGGACCAAGAAATTTAATTAATTAATTAATGCAAACGCAAGCTGAATTATTCAGTTGCATGCTAGACATGTATTATTTGTACCTATATTAAAAGAAATAAAGAAAGAAACTTGAATATGACAAAATTTTATTTGAAGCTGAGTTATCGGATCTACTGCAAAAAGAAACATATCTGTGGGAAACAATTGAAGCCACAGATACATTATCAACGACAACACTACATTATCAACGACAACACACACTCTCTCTCTCTCTCTCTCTCTCTCTCTCTCTCTCTCTCTCTCTCTCTCTCTTCTTTTTATTTTTACAGCTTTATTAAAGGTTGTGTTTGCCATTATTCATGTTCTATGTCATTAGAAAGCCATATATGAATTTTAAGGTTGGTCTAATTGGTAAGAAGTTGACTCATAACTATAAGGTCATGAGTTCGAATCCCGTTGTCATCGATGTGAGAACTTTATCGGTAGGCACTCTATAAGTATGTATGTAAACACTATTTGAGCCTGAAAGCATGCCTAGTGAGCTCCCGAGAGCCAAATCACCTAAACTTTTTGTATTAAAAAAAGTCATGTATGAATCATCATATATGTATGAAGTAATAATTTAATTATATTCTTATCGGAACCCAACTCATCTAAACTTTTTTATATATATAAAAAAGCCATATATGCATCATCATGTGCATGAAGTAACAGTTTGATTATATTCATATCTTCTGGATCCCAAAATCAGAACTTTTATCTGCTTCTATCTTCAAGCTTCTCTTCTGGCATCCTCAACTTTCTTCTGCTGCACTCATTACCGCCTTATACAAATTAGTGTAAAGCTTGATTTCTATATTGAACACTTCTAAACATTTTTCATATTTTACATCCATCATTAAATTTTGCCATATAGCTTATCATCTAAATAGGTCTATATTTCATCTAGGGCTTTATACCAATGCTTGAGTCCCTGTCTAATTATCTTATACTTTATTTATGATATATATATATATATCTTGAATATGTCAAGGCATAATTTACAAAATTAAGGTTCTTAACTTCTCATATTTGTGATGAAAATGAAAAGTTGTTATTATAATGATTAAAAGAGAAAATGATCAGTTTATGAAACAGATTAAACATTAGAAAGAAGGGGGGGGGGGGGGGAAGACCAATTGCTGATGAACAGGTGTGACTTTTGATGCTCAGAAAAACAAGTTAGGACCATTTCTATTATTGTTTTGGGACCTCAATATATCCTGCTTCTTTGGAAATGTTCACCAAAATCATCACCCTAATCTTGACATTCTCACCAGCTATGTGGATTCTTTATATTCACAAATATATATATATATATATATAATGGGAAATAAATGATTATTGTGTAAATATTAAATATAGACTTCATACACAATCACTTCCCATGGAACTCTTAGACCCTGTTTGGTATCATGGAAGTGGGAGGGTGGAAAGTGGAAGTGAAGGTGGAATCCAATATTTATGTGTTTGGTAGGGTTGAAAACACTTCTTTAAGGAAATGACTTCCATAAAAAAATGATGGAAGTGACCTTCACCAATCCCCCCAAAGGAACTGGTTCCACTTCCATGGAAGTGGAATTTTGTTGACCATTATGCCCTTTTTATATTTTATCAAATTCCAAGCTTTACCCTTGTGCTTCCTTCCTTTCTCTTCGACCTCACTCGACAACCTCCATATGAAACTTTTTTTCTTCAACAATTTTCCACTTGACCACCATGGAACCCATCCATTTTTTTCAGTCATCTTCAACCTCACACTCGGCAGTCATCTCATTTTTTTCAGTCCCAATATCATCTTCAACCTCTCGCTTCAAAGAACCAGATTGGGCACAGTTTTCTCCACACCGCCGAGCCGTCGAACCTGCCCCCATGCCGCCATCGAACCTGCCCCCTCCATCACTTCTCTCCCTCTCTCTAATAGTTACCTGTAGTGTTGTTCCGACAGGACAGTTTGTTTAGGCCAGATTTTTCTTTTCCAAATGCAAAGGTATTTTAGCCTTTTCACAAGAAAAAATACACATAGATTAAAAATAATATCTCATTTCTATTGACATACCAAACATGTATTTTAGAAACCACTTTCACTCCCAATTCCACTTCTACCTCCACTTCCAATTCTATAACAACTTCCATAAAAAACTCTTCTATTATACCAAACGAGGGAATGGCTTACAATAATTGATTCCAACTTTTTGCATGGCTAGTATCACTTTATGCTCTTGTGGCAGAAACCAGTATCTGCATTTAGAATAGTTTATGTAATGAAAAAATCACTTTCTTCTTTAAAAAAAGCTGGTCTTATTAATTACCTTGTGAATCCTTTAATTTCTCTAATCCTAGCTTAATAGAGTGTTGGCAAACACATACTTCAAAATCAAATAATAACATTCAATACTTTTGTTTTTTGTGTTTTAACTGTTTAAGCGAAGTGAAGATGCATATGTTTTATGCCAGTCAATCAAATGTTTGGAAATAGAGTGTATGAGCTTATATATCTCTTTCATTGGTCAATATAAGGAGCTGATTAATGATGATGATGATGAGTAGAGTCCAACAAAGCATGCAGAAACAAACAATGTTGCTCTGAACAAAAGTACGAAATCCCAATTCCTAAGATCTCAGAACCCTACAAAATATGATGTTTCTATGACTAAGGCACAGTACAGTCCACCACTTTTTCTTCACATCTCTGGGCAGATTCATTCCAGCTTTTGCAGATTTCGTCAGTGCAATCAATTTGAGTTTCAGTTTCTTTGAGAAGCTACTGGGAGAGAGTTCACAATTGGAAAGCAAAAGGATATTTTAGTGATAATTTCTAGCTCAATGTCTTTTATCTGAGAAAACTTTTCTACAAAATCTCATAAAGAAAAAAAAAGGACTTGGTAGAGTTAAAACTTCTGCACTGTCTTTCTCCACTCACAAATAATTGTTTGAAGGGAACTTTCTCTTCCTCTTCGTTATTCTTTCATCCAAACATATCCTTAGTATCAGACCAAAAACTCAGATTAAAAATCGCAGAGTCAAGTTTCAAGTTGCACTAGAAAAGAGGGAAAAATATTTGCATTGATGATCTTATTGTTATTCATCTTCTGCATTACAAAGAATAAAGTTCACCACAGAAGCCCATGTACTTGGGGACTTGCAATTTTAATGAATTCAAAATATTCTATGCTGAGATAAAGAGTAAAAAGAGTAAATTTTGTTTGACACAGTCCACTAAGTAAATTGACCAATAAGAATATACTATTACTTATCTCCTCCCTTCTCTCTCTTCACCCCCCATCATGATTCTCTTGTTTTTTTCCTTCCTATATATGACTGAATTGCCGAAATTCAAGATATTATCTCTTTACCTTTTCCCCTTTATTTTGTTTCTCATAGGCTTCTAGCTGTCAGCATATATAAAGGGGAAAATTTCACTGCATCCCACCCCTTATGTAGCCATTTAATATCAAACAACTCTGAAAACTTTATGAAATTTCACTGTAACCCCTAGGACTAAACTGAAATTAAAATTTGTGGATGAAAAAAATAATTGTGCCCTTACTTTACAGGTTAAGTACGTGTATTTACAACACACATGGGAATTCATAAGACCATCCCGGCCATGTACAAGACAAGGGCATAAATATCTTTTCAGCAAAAAAAATTAATTTCAATCTATTCCTAGAGGTGCAGTGAAGTTTAGAAAGTTTTGGGGGCTTTTTGATATTAAATGTCTACAGTGGGGGTGCAGTGAAATTTTCCCTCAATAAAACCATTTATAAACCTAAACCTGATGCTCATCATTTCAAGTATTTTCTCACAAAGCTAATCAGTTTTTTCTTGTCCACAATGAAGGGGGGAAAACAACTTTATTAGTAATGAGAAAGAAAAGGAAGGCAGAGTGGGAAAAAAAAGAAAAGAAAACAAAAAAAATTAAAAAAGATGTGAAATTTGATTCTGCACTCTGGCTGTACATTGTCGTGCCTGATTTTTTCGTGGTTCCAAAGCAGACAGAGTAGTCACAAGTGCTTTCCAACTTTTGGCTATTCAGATTCCTTCACTAGCTTCATCCCACCATCTCCTTAACCATTTATATAAGCACACGCCACCTTCTTCACCATTTTCCTTCACAAGCAATCTCTGAAACCATTTTCTTCTCATTCATCTTCACTTCTGATTATGGCTTCAAGCTCTCTAAGCAAAAAGAGGGCCCGTGATTCCTCATCATGGACACCTAAACAGAACAAGATGTTTGAGAAGGCTCTTGCAAAATACGACAAGGACACTCCTGATCGATGGCAGAATGTGGCTAAAGCGGTTGGTGGCAAATCAGCTGAGGAAGTTAAGACACACTATGAGATCCTCTTAGAGGATCTAAGGCACATTGAGTCTGGTCATGTTCCCATCCCAAACTACAAATCCAGTACTGGTACCATGCACCGCCAATAATGTTGATGAAGAAGATAGGTAATTAATTAATGTTCACTCACAAAGCCTTTGTTTTTGCTTGCTTCTTCTATTGTTAGAGTTATTATAGGGACAGGTTCAACGTTGGAGTTATTAAAAGCTAGAACAAATAATGCAAAGACTAAACTGAATTAAGAAAAAAACCAAGTTTGTTCATTTGTTGAAGTTAAATCACGTTCATGAGAGTTGAGATCTGCACGCTCATGACTTTTTACTGGTTTTGTCCCACAGGCTTATGAAGTATCGTCAGCTGAATTGAAGGGAATCGATCATCTGCTCCTTAGCATATACATAGGTACTTTTGCATGATCACTCTGTAATATATATATATATATATGTATCCACTATTATCGCTGTGTGTCTCTTCTTCTTTCCGTAATTTCCATTGTCATTGAGATCGTTGTAATGACTAATCGTATCCTCATTTATATCTATATATATATATTTGTTGGTTGTGAGTTATGATGACAGTATAGTGTATTATTTTGTGAATAAGCAGCTGCAACAAGAGGGAGAAAGAGAAAAGTTTGGAGAATATCATGTGAAAAGCTAAAGCTATATAATAGCGGATAATATTCTTGCTATGGTATTTCAATATAATGTATATCGCTGACAAACTTTCTGTTGTGAAACCTTTTTCAAACTCAAAACTTAGGCCACAAGCACACAATAAAGCTATCCAATAATATATATACACTCCCTCCACGTCTTAATATAACTAATTTAATTAACTTCTTTAATCTAATCAAATTAGGTAAATATATGTCTTATGTTAATGACGGAAGGGAGTGTATATATACACGAACATATATTCTACATGAGGACGTTATCAAGCAAGTTTTGTGATCCTACTCTATTAATCATGCATCAACGTTAATTATAAATGCGAATGGCAGTTAACCAAGTTTTGACATGGTTCAGAATGAGAATGTCCCACGACATACCATGCAAAATAGAGTTGAGATTATGGCTGACCTGTCCGATTATGGTTTTCATGAGAACACTAAATGCTCAGGTTTCTCATTGTTATCATAAGTGAGTTGAGATTACTGTTTTTGGGTAATAGTAAAAATTTTGGTCGATATATCAAAGCTTAAGGCTGTGACACTATACTTGGGGCTGGGGGCTTTCCAACAATTGGGGCTAAGAAATAAGATGATGCATCTAATTTCACATTTCATTTTAACCCAAAACCTCAGGGCAACTAGTTAATGGGTCCAAGCCAAGTCCACCCAAACTTGACATCTACACAATTTCTCCGTCCCCAACGTAAACTTGGATTTGGCTGCTCTTCTCTACCCCTTCTCATCCTTTTCCCTCTTTTCCTTTTTTCCACTGTTAGATTAAGATATCAACGGTCTAGGTTTATCATATTCTATTTTACCTTAAAGATACAAAAATAATTTTAACAGTTCAAATTTATTTTGCATCCGGTATCAATTTTTTTTTGAACTGTTAAAATTATTTTTGTATATTTAAGGTAAAATTATAATAATTTTTTTATAATATGATAAATCTGAACTATTGATATCTTAATCTAACGATGGAAAAGGGAAAAGGAGAGAAAAGATGGGAAGAGGTAGAGGAGAAAAGCCAAGTCCCATAAACATAGAGACCAGTTTGGAGGTTCATCACTTTGATAAGCGCCCAAAACACATAATATCTGAACCTTCTAGATTTAACTTTGTTATCATTATTTAAAAAAATTCTTTTTAAAGGGTATATAATTTAAAATAAAAATAATCTCTTAATAATCATTTTTTCAAAAAAAATGATTTTTTTTATTCAAAAATCATCAGTTGAAAATCATTCAATCTAGGTGATCCAGATCTAATGAATCTGGGTAGTCTGGATCTAATGAGTTCCGGAGTTCCGGGTACGCATCACTTTAATGAGCGTCCAAATCTGTTCCCATAAACATACTCCCCTATTAGCCCATTGCCACATACATGTGGGCTTTTTTATTTGCCTTTTTCCACTGTCTTCACCCTTCTCCGGTTGTCGTTTCCTGCATCTTTATTCCATCCATAAATCTATTTTTTATACTATCAGTTTTAGTCTTAATAACAATGTTAGTTCTTACTGTTAATATGTTATGATATAAATATACTATGTTAATTCGTTTAGACTTATTAAAAGGTCCCATTGGTGTGCATCCAGTAGAAATTGATCTCCGGCTAGTCCTTGGCGGTCCCAAATACTGAAGCTTGTCTCCCTCTAGTCCAGTCGCCCCCATCTGCTCCCTCTCATTTAATGGTCTAATATCAATGGCTATTGAGTTCGTGCTAGGAATAATGTTTTCACGTGTGGATTAATTTGATGAATAAAGTCTCTGGAAGCCACCAACCAATTTATATCCATGATAACAATTGAAAAAGGGTCACTTGAAAAACACACACACACACAAAATATAGATTCTACTACTCTAAAGCATGACTTTAGACATCCCAAAAAAAAATTACTTTAGACATCCTCAATTCAAATAAAGACGTCTAAAGTTAAAAATAAAAAAATTCCTTTTTTTTTTTTTAAATCAGGGACACCCTTTGGCGTCCCTAATATAATTTTGGCGTCCTTGATGTATCATCAGGGACGCCAAAGGGTGTCCCTGATTTAGAAAAAAAGATTTTTTTTATTTTTTTTATTTTAGACGTCCCCAATGTATATAGAGCCAAGACGGGGGAGCCCTGGTAACGGATCTAACTAAAGAAAGGGAGAAGCATGTGAAGAGGGAAGAAGACGGACTTCTTAAGACATAATTATAATATTAAATGATGCATGTAGAGGGGATGCTCTGTAATGTCCACTAAGATTGCGAATGAAATTAATCGACGGTGGTAGAACCTGCCAGTAATTAACTCATTAAATCTGCTAATCCTGGGTCATCAGAGGAAGGAAGGATATGATGCAAAGAAAAGTAGAAGAAACTGATTAATTTTATTGAAAAGAAAGCATAAGCACTTACAAAAGAAGAAAGGGGAAGAAGGAAGGAAACTCGCCGGAGGGAGGAGACTCATCGAGGAGCTCAGAGCTTCTCTCTAGTTTCTCTCTCTAAGTGCCTAACCGAATCTGCCTCAGAATGAGACTGAATTGACTTTAAATAGACGGGCGAGGTTACTGTTTAGGGTGACTGGTAACCGGCCAGTGACCTGCACTATTTGCACAGTTCTGGTGAACAGTTGACCGGTGACTTGTTACTGTTTAAACAGTTCTGGTTAGTACTATTTTCAAAGTACTGCTGACACTACAGTGTTACTATTTGACATGTGGTGTTACAGTACTATACAGTGAAAGCTACTGTGTATACTATGTTGTATAGTACTATAGTGCTTTCGTATGTATACATCGAAAAACTAAAAATAATTCTAAGTCTTCGAGAGTTTAATCTTCGTTTAAATCTACAACAAACTCTTCTTCATCATCCTCTTGATTGTTTGAGGCTGCTGAAGAGACTGGTTGACTGGTCGAAGCCGTTTGGTCTTGTTGTTGTAGAACTTGTAGCATTGAGCTGAGTTGACTGATAAGATTAGCCTTATCTGTGGTTCCAACTAAGATAGACGTAATCCTTGATTTTTGATTCAAGAATTTGCTTTGTTCCGTCATACAAAGATGCTGAGGATTTTCTTTAAACCATTTGTCAACTGCTCTGGTATCAATCCTAGTAATGTCAAATTTGGCCCACCATCTTACCGAAGGAAGTCTCTGTAGAGTTGGTAAGAGGGTTGATCCTTGGTTTGTTTGAGAAAATATGTAACTCCAGGCAAATACCCAAGATACAGATAATTTTGAAAAATAGTGAAGATCAATTGGAAAAGAATCTTCACCAATGTTGAATTTTTGTTTAAATAAAGCAAAGGCTTGTACAATCTTTGTGGGTAATATCTCTAGTACTGAACCAAAGAATCCCCACCAGTGAACAAACCATTGCGAAAAATTATACCTAGTTTTTGTTTTGAAGTAGATAAACTAAGTATGTGTAAAAAGTTCATTTTGATCCTAAAAGACATTGGATCATGCATCAACATAATCACAGTAAGTATATCCTTTGGGTTCATAGTCAATTTCCCAAAATTTTGGTTTAAATAAATTTTGTCCCCACTAGGAAGGGGTGAGAACTTTTAAAATCTGGAGAGAGGAATGAGTAATCATTAGTCCAGTTCTTTTGTCCGTTTTTCTTTCAATTTTAGTGGACCCAGTATGAACCAGTATTATCTCATACCATTCTTGAGTTTTTGCCAAATCAGAAAACCTAAAATGAAATCCTGGAGGAAAGACATTTAAAGCTACCTGATTTGGATTTTAGTG
This sequence comes from Inga laurina, assembly GCA_963855925.1. Taxonomy (NCBI): domain Eukaryota; kingdom Viridiplantae; phylum Streptophyta; class Magnoliopsida; order Fabales; family Fabaceae; genus Inga; species Inga laurina. The sequence continues at coordinate 58,981,814 of OY979702.1, read as the reverse complement.
AAAAAACTATGATTCCACCTATAGAATGTGTTTTGCATAAGCCTCTTTATGGGAATAAGGTGTATGCGTACTAGCTGGTGTTTGGGATTGATTGACAATTGCTTTGGATGAAGAGGCTGCAGTTGTTAGTTGTTTTTGTACTGGAGGAGTAGAAGGTCTTGGCCAAACCTGTAAACTTTGGGGTGGTTGGTTTAACCTGTCATACTCTTGTTTAGTCATGTGGGAAAATGGTATAGGGGCTGTGTTTTTCTCTTTTTTCACTACATGTTTCCATGTTTGATTTGAGAGTTTCCTCTGGGCATATGCCTGTTCATAAGATTTTAAAATCTCATTTGTAAAGGTTTCTTTTGTTTTAGGTTTCTGGATCGATGACCCAGATGGAGTAGATGACTCTGTTTGAGACTACTTCTGCTACTGGGATCCTTGTGTTTGGGATCCATATTGTTGCAGAAGTTGTTGCATGATCGCCTCCAGACTTGTGCTAGAGACTGTTTGATTTTGGGCATCTTGCATGACACCCTAGAGTTTATCACTCTTCTGTTTATCGTCAGGTTCTTTCTTTTTTCTGGGCATTTTGTTGGTTCACTCACGCACTACCTACCTTGAAGAAACTCACGCGTAAGAAAATCTGGTAAGGAGTTTGAAATGCCTTTGATAAATTCAATGTCAAAATCAAAAACACTTAAAATTGCTTGCCACCTGGCAAAAATCTGTTTAGATGCAACGTTTTTAACATCTTTTTGTAAAACGTCTTTTGCCAATTTATAATCAATGCAAACTAAAAACCTTTGGTTTAAAAGATCATATTTAATTTGGAAATGCATAAAACAATTGCCAAAATTTCTTTTTTAATTGTGGAATAATTCTGTCGTGTAGTATTCCAATGTTTAGATGTGAAAGAGACAATTTTTTCTTTTTCGTCTATACGCTGTTTAAGAATGCCACCATAACCAATGTCAGAGGCATCAATCTCAACAATTTTACAACCAGAAGGATCAGGAAGGCTAAGAAAAGGAACTTCCTTAACCTGGAGTTTAATCTGCTTAACAACGTTTGAATGAATATCCGTCGAAGGAGGAGGATTTGTTTTAAGACGCTGGTGAAGCGGTTTAATGAAATTGCTAAGATGAGGAATAAACTCAGCAACATAGTTTAAACATCCCAAAAATCTTTTAAGTTGTGTTTTATCAATGATTTGATCGGGAAATTTGTCTGCAAATTGAATTGCATGTTCAATTGGTGTTATGGATCCCTGGTAAATCCAATGACCAAGAAATCTAACCTTAGTTTGAAAAAGACTAATTTTAGGTTTAGAAACTACTAAACCATTTGTTTCTGCAATTTTAATAAAATGATTAACATGTTTAAAATGTTGTTCTATTGAATTAGAATAGATCAAGACATCATCAATGTAAACAATAATGAATTGACTATAGTCATTTGAGGATTTTGTTCATGGTTCTCTGGAATTCAGAAGGAGCATTTTTCAAACCAAAAGGCATAACGTTCCACTCATACTAACCAAAAGGCACAGTAAAAGCAGTTTTATACCTATCTTTTTCAGAAATTTGAATCTGCCAAAATCCAGATTTCATGTCGAATTTTGAAAGATTTTTGCATAATACAAACGTTTAAGTAGGTCAGATTTGTTTGAAATTGGATATATAATCCATTGTAACGCTTCGTTTAAAGGTTTGTAATTGATTACAAGTCTAGGAGCTCCACGCTCGATTTCTGCATTTTTATTTACATAAAAAGAAGCACAAGACCAAGGACTTCTAGATTTGCGAATCAATTTTTCATTCAGAAGTTCTGGAATTTCCTTTTTACAAGTTTCAAAAAGTTCTGACGTCATTTGAATTGGTCGCGCCTTTGTTGGTATTTGTTTTTAAGAAAAACTTGTTTCATAAGGCAAATCAACCATATGTTTCTTGCGATTCCAAAATGCGTTTGGTAAATCCGAACATATTGTTTGATGGATTTTCGCAAGACAAGTTTGGATTTGTTGTTTGATTTGTGCTTGACACTGCTGAGCTTCTATATGTTTAAAAGAGATATCTTCCTTCAAAAAATTAACTTCTTGTTGTTTTGAAGAAAGAAGATTTAATTCTTTAACTTTGAGTTTTTGAGTAAAAGGAAATAAGATCGTTTTACCCAGATGTTGTTTTGAAATTTCATTTTCATCAGTCATATATGGGAATAATAGCCTTGCAAATGGCGGTCCAAGAATAATCTGGGTTCCCATATCTTTAACTAATATGAATGGGGTTTGAATCTTTAAACCTTCATTTTCAATAATAACATTTGAAACCTTGTATTTGACGTCTAGACGTGAGCCATTAACGCCATTAAACCTTTCAGTTGTTTTTCAAAATATTTTGTCAGAATGATTCCTTCTTTAAAACAATTAGAATCAGCACCCGTGTCAAACAGAACAGTTTGGTCCAAAACAAAATTATTATTAATAATAATCTTGGTTTGAACATAAAACTTTTGAATTGATATTTTTGAAATCAAGTTTAAAAATGGTTCAGAAAGATCAGAAAGATTATTGTCTTCTTGATCGGATGATGTTTTTAGTTGCCCTTCATTTTGAGTTGCAAGTTGAATATCATGTATTTGGGATATAGCAGTTGCATGGGTGTCTTGTTGAAGTTTAATAAGACTGATTTCAGTTTTGAGGTTATTTACCTTGTACTGAAGGCCTTGGAGGGTTGTAGGTTTGACAGAATGTTTAAACTTGTTTAAAACATTTGTTAAATCATATTTGTTGAAAAGAATAGAAGGTTTAGAGTTTGAAGAAGTCAGAGTTTCATTGAGAATTTCTCTTAGTTTGAACAAATATTCTCCCTTATCAGAATCTGGAAGTTTAGTAATAATATCAAGAAGTAAATCATGTTCCTTCGTGATAACATTAATTTCTGATGAAGAGTTTTCTAGAAGATCTTCGTTTTGAATTTGATTAAGATCTTCAGAAGAACTACTTTTAGATTCAGATTCAGAATTTTCAATCAAAAGATTGTTTATTTGTACAAGAAGAGGTTCTTCAATACTCTTAATCTTTTTCAACTTTCGAGTCAAATGACAATATTTGGAAATATGACCCGGTTTACCACATTTAAAATAGGTGACTTTTGTTTGTTTAGGAAAATCAACTTTTGGTTTGGAGCGAAATTCCTTTTCAAGTCTACGAGGAGGTGTATTGGGCTTATATCTTTGGTAGATAGGTTTTTTCTTTTTGTGGTAAGGTTTGCGGCGAGATTTAGATTGCTTATAAGGAGGAAAGCCAAATTATTCATAGAAAGTTCCTAATTCTTTCTTGTTCATGGCCTTTTCTTTTGCAAGTTGACGTTGGATTTTATCATCTTGACAAATCTTAAGAGCAGTTCTTTGGACATAAGAGATCAATTGACCATATGTCAAGTGCTCATAAGGGATGTTGCCATCATTTTGGTTTCTAAATTTTTCTCTAACTTTATCACCTAAAGACTTAAGTAATCCAGTTAGGAATTTTTCTTTCTAAAATGGCTGATGAGCATTATCTCTAGTGAGTACTCTAGTCAAAAAAGTATCTCTATACCATCTGAAATCAGATAAGGTACTGCATTTAAGATTTGAAAGAAGTTCAGCCGACCTATCTTTCCAGATAGATGGATCTCCAACAAAATGTTTAATAATTGTAAAGAGAAGAGTGTTTACTAAATCTGGAATGGGTTGGCCATTTGAGGTAATGGGTGTTCCATCAGACTCAGTTTTAACAGATGTAAAAATGGTATTTTTGTCTTCGTGAGAGAGATAATTATCCTACCAACATTTAAGTTGTTCAGTAAACCCGAAAACTATAAGATTGGTAATCATCTCATCTGAATAATCATGTTGAGTTTGGTATGCGGTACTTACCATAGACATTTGTTGAAGAGTTTGGAGAATGTTTGATTCACTTTGACCATCTATGTTCCATTCATAGATATTATCAGCATTAAAGGATTTAAAGTTTTGGTTTATTTGTTCTTCAACCAAAATGTCTGGAGGGCTAGCTCTATGGTAATAGAGTTTTGAAGGCTTTTTCCAGTGTTGATGGTTGATTTGGAGTTGCGACTCAGAAGGATTAAAGTCTGTATCTCCAATTTGGGAATCCTTCTCAAAAGTCATAACATCTTTTGATTTGGTTGATGACATTTGGGGTGTGTCTGGGACAGTCGTAGTTTGAAGTTGGCTAATTTGTTGATTAACCTTTCTTAATAAATCAGATCTTTTAGTTTGAAAATCTAACTTAATTTTCGGGTTTATTTGAAAAGGTTTGAAAAGAGGTGTTTCAATTCTAGTTTCAACTTTTCTTGAAGAAACTGGCATTTGAACAAAATAATCACCTAATACCTGAAGGTATTGGTTTGTGTAATTGTTTTGTTCAACAATGTTCTTAATATCCGTTGGGTCAATGGGTTTTTCAATGTTTTTAAATTTGAAAGGTGCAGCCATAATTGGTTGATGTTTGTCATCAGCCAATTGTGGTATTTGCACTGGTTTTGGAGGAAGAAACTCAGAAGAAATAATTTCACCTTCAGAAGTTTTCCTTTGTTTCTTCGTCATATTGATAGTTTGCAAGAAAGGATATTCCAAGTTTTGATCTTGAGCATAAGCATTAAACCAATCAAAGAATGGAAATTTTCTTGTATTTTTTTAAGAAATCGGTAGAATTTTTCTTGAATTTCTTTTCTAGCATATTTTTTGAAATTTTGTAGAAACCATTCTCTCTGAAGGGTATATTTCTTAGAGTAAAATTCTATTTGCAAAGTTTGTTTGTCAATTTGGAAAACATTTTCTAAAACGTTTATGATAAAAGGTTCCCTTGGTTCCCCAAGAGATGAATAGGTTGCAGACTCGATTGATTTCAAGTCATCATTCTTTTCATAACTTGTTTGTGGGATATTTAAAGAATTGTCAACTCCTTGAATTAAAACGTTTGTGGTTGTTTTTGGGGTTACTGTAGGTGGTGCAGGTGCATATATGACCGATGGTACTTTGGTAGAGTTTGTTGGGGAGTTGATGTGTTGGGGGCTGACATGTAGATGACAGATGGTGATTTAGGTAAAGAAGAACAAGAATATCTTGAAGATTCAGATCTAACAGACCTACAGTCTTCATATAATGAAGGCCCAGTTTTGGTAACTTGACTACAAGATCTTCTTGGTCTATCAAAAGATAGTTTGACAGTTCCATCTGATGTTTGAATGCTCTTGCTTACCTGAGATATGGGTTTATGAATCGGCTTTGTGGCCTTTCCATTTTCCAATCATCTGGTAATTCAATATCATGCCACATAATTGTTTTTGGAACGGTCAAATTTGCATTTTGTTCATATGATAAAAAGACTATTGTTTGGCTATTATCAAGGGGTATTAGAACTAAGGAATTGGATGAGTTTAAGACCTTATACTGTATCCTATATGTTAGGGTAGCGGGTATAGATCCTGGTTTCATTTTTAGATCGTTTAACTGAAGTTTGAGTTTAAGGACTTCAAGAACATGTTCATCCTTTAAGTTTACTATCCTATTTGGATAACAATTAAAGTAGACAGGACCATTATGAAATCCAAATTCTGCTGCTGCAAGCAGAGAATTCGAAAATTCATAATGCCTAGCATCCATGAGGCATACTAGTCCTGACACGTTTAATCCTTTTCTTATTAATGGTTTAATGGCAACTTGAACACTTCCAATGTGCAAAAAGTTGTAATCTTTCTTATGTTTGTAATTAACTTTTGAGAAAGAAGGTAAAATTCTTCCTTTTCTGGTTTGATAGGAATTGATTTTTCAACTATTCTGATTATGTAATCAGATTTGGAGAACCACTTCTTATCATGAGTTTGCATTTGATAAAGTGCGTTTAAAACAATTGGAGATAAAACCCAATCGTCTACGTTCTGGTTTATATTTTCAAAAGAAATTTCTTCTTTGAAAATTTGTTTGGAAGAAGTTGAAGACTTTGATGCCTCATCATTTAGCGTAGAATTGTTTAATGGAGTAGAAGAAGAGCTACTACTACCGCGTTTAGAGGAAAAGGTACAGAGAAGAAAAGACATAATTTAAATTGACAGAATTGAAAGGACTGGAAGGAAAGAATGCAAGAAGTAAAGGACAGAATTAAAGAGCAGAATATAAAGGCTGAAAGTAAAGAAGTAAAGCTAGAATTAAGACTGAAGAAAGCTTAAAGAAAATAGCAATAATTGTAATTATCCCTTGCCTAAGTATCATTACCTTCTGGATCCATAGTGGTATAATAATTAAAAATGTATCAGTTTTTATGGATTAAAATATCTTGTTAAGAAATTAGTGTAATTTCTCAAACCTAACTATAGCCAGACTTATAGTATATAAAATCTTTACTTACCATACACTACTGCATGGGGCACAAACGCCTGCCTCAACACACTGGACTTATGGCAACCTCAACCCACAGATGGACTCATGTATGATAAACAAGAACTATATACAAAGTGCTATCGAGTATAGATCTTTAAATCATACAAATCCGTTAACAAAAATTATAATGCCATAAAAAAATATCCAGATCTAAGTATTACATCACCTTCACCTTCTGGATCCATGCATTGGGGACGTCTAAAGTGTGACTTTAGACGTCCCTATTTGGATCGGGGACATCTAAAGTAAAAGTAGGGCTGCCAAGGGTAATTTCATAATTTGACATTGAATTTGATAATTTTGAGTCCAGAAATGGATTCCTTGGATGAAAATACGTTAGGATAGCCCTAGTCAAAGATTTTGGGAAAATGTGCCATCGGGCCGAGTATGATGGGGCCGGGTCCCCGGGGATATTTTAGTAATTTTTCAAGATAGACTCATATAACCCTTAGAAATACTATGGAAGTGTCTAAATGATATATTTGGAATTGTAGGACCAAGCTGAGAGTCCAAGTTGCTGGCACGCAAATCGAGGAGAAAAGCTTGAGGTAGGGGATTTACCTTACTTACATGTATTTGATATCTTTGCTTGTGTAATGATGTATGTGATTGCTTTACTTGATTGTGTAGAACATATTTGAATAAATGAAGCTCTGTTTCTGTTTTCCCTGTGATCATAGTCTTGTTGTATGAAACATTGAGTATGCAGAAATGTCATTATGGGGCATACATCTAAATAAAGCTAACATGTCATACACATAGCATCTATCATGCATGCATTATGGTATCTGTTTCCTACTGAGATTCTCTTGAATCTCACCCTCCCCTACCAACAATTTAGATAGGAGACGACAGAAGATATGCAAACAACAATATAGAGTACCGTACGAGGGGATTACAGTAGTGGAACGAAGACGGGAAGAAGTATCTATTTCACTGAGACGAGTTTAGACACCCTAGTAGCCTTGTGTGGCTACCTTAATCGTAAGTATCATGCACAAACCCATATGGGGAATTTATATAATCATGTGCTTATTATCAGTATAGTTATGTTATTCATGTGTTGCCTACCGAACTGCATATCGTTTTCCGCAAATACTCTGGTAAAGGTGAAGTTAAGATTTAGGTGTGACATTTTTTGTATCAAAGCTAAGAAGCGGTTCTAGCATTATCAGAATGGTATACTAATATAGTTTTGTTTGCATGGCAACGGGACATCATGAGCAGTTTGAGTAAGCCCATGACCAGTTCGAGTGTACCATTTGAGGGGTCAGAGGTGTCTTTCAATCAGAGCCCTCCAGAGCAACGGATACCAGAAGGGCGGCTTTTCATCGAGTACTTTGGACCTGGGGGCGTTCGTATGAGGTGGACAACACGAAAGAGTGTGCCGCAGCTACCCGTATTTCGACCAGAACCCAGGCCGGCTTCTCCAGGGCAGTCTCGGGTAGGAGAGACTGATGAGTATCCCGAAGAGGACTTTGAGGAGGATCCAGAGTGGGATCCTGATGATGATCCAGAGGAGATCCTCGAGGACGAGTCGAGCGATCGTGAGTCTCAAGCAGAGCCAGTGCAGGTGCCGTATAACCTGCAGCCAAACCTTGAGTTGTGGCACTATCTGCAGGGCCAATATATCCGAACGATACAGGAACATGACACTCCCCGCAATCAGTAACTTACGTTCTTGATAGGTGTAGGGACGATGTATAGGATTCAGGAGGATATGGGAGTGAGGTTCACGAATAACGTCTAGGCATATACCACTTTGGGCTTCTTTCCAGATACAGCATACTGGAACAGACAGAAGAATAATATTGTAGAGAGGGGTTCGAGTAGGGACTTTTGGGAGTTCTTGGATCACGTGAACACCCTCATATCGAAATATTTTTTTCTAGGTTGATGTGGGACCCACGTGGTATATTTTGGGTGACCGGTACATATTATGAGACAACGGCAGATAGACGGAACTGACAGACAGAAATGATTTAGCCAGAGTCGGTATTTTGAGGAGGGTACAGATAGGAAAAAGTAATGTAATAAGGAACAATATGTCATGTACAGTAGTTTATAGGTTATCTGATGTTTTGTTTCTATGTAGCTACTGTAAATAGTTGTATATGCTATGTATGACATATCTGTGTACCCTGACTATTTATGAAATGATAAAGATGCCCTTGCTCTTGTATCAAACTTTACTCTTCTCTAGTTCCATGTAGAGAGAATTATGGAGATGGTACAACCAGGAGAAGGCGGTAGAGGCTGAGGTAGAGGTCGAGGCCGAGGGCGTGGTAGACATGGTACCAACGAGGGAGAACCAAGGTCTGACCCTATCCAGCAACGAATCCTGGATTTATTGGAACAGCAACAACAAACCATGAATGAGATAAGGGCGTGACAAAATACTTATTTCATATATCGTAAATCACGATTGAAAAACTTTTTTTGAATATTTTAATCGTTATTCCAAATAAACACTGAATGTGTGTTTGGAATAGCGATTGGAGCTTTCAAAAGCAGCTTTTCAATTGTGATTTACGGTATACGAGGAAAATATGTGATGTGAGTTTTGTCTCAATTTACTAGAAAAACAATTACAAACTCTTCAAAAGTGATCCCAAACATGCTCTCAGAAAACTAAATAAGTTATTTAATCATATCATATATATATATATGATTAAATTATAGGGTATATACTTTATAAGCCAAATAAATTAGTTTAAAGAAAAAATGATGAATATAAATATTTTAAAATAATTTAATTAATTCCATTAATTTAAAAAAAAAAAAAAGAAGAAGAAGCTGTGTATGTCTGATTAATTTTTTTTAAAAAAAAAATTCAGTAACGTCTTTGGTAACGTGATTAATTTCAGTAACGTGTACCATCCGGGCACAAATTTATTAGCCTATTAGGTTAAAAAAAAAAAAAGTCAGTAACGGGTACCATTCGGGTACACACCCCATGTGGGCACAAATTTCCCGTCAGGGACCATATAGTACTATTAGCCTATTAGGTTGAGGAGGGAATACGTACTTCTTATTTTCTGGTATTATTATTATATTTCTGAATAAAAATAATCCGGTTCTTAAGAGTGTGTTTGGTTTGAGGGAAAGGGAGGGATGGGAGGATGGGTAAATTATCTTTTTGGGTTGAAGAAATTTAAATTTTGGACGAGAATCCAAAATTTAAAAAGAATGAAAAAGTAAATTTTGGACGGGAACCCAAAATTTAAAAAAATGAGAGGGTAAATTTTGGGTTTCTTTTATCCAAAATTGTAATTTCTCCACCCTCCCCTCCCTCCCCTATCCTCCCCTCAAACCAAACACGCCCTAAGGGTATGTTTGGCAGAAGGAAATGAAGAACCTGGCTTCGGTAAGGAAAAGGACCATCCTTTTCCTTTACTTGACCGTTGGATTGAGATCTTAACGGTTCAAATTTAATATATTTTTATAATAATATTTTTAATATATTAATATAATAATAATATTTTGTAATATATTAAATCAAGACCGTTGAGATCTCAATCTAACAATCCAAAAAAGGAAAAGGACGGTCCTTTTCCTTACCAAAGCCGGACTCGGAAAATGAAGGGGATGAATAATTTTTATGTGTTGGATTTAAAAAAATTGGAGAAATTAGATTATAAAATTTTAATAAAGATAAGATGTAAAATAGAAAGTAAAAAAATTAATTAAAAACCTTTAACCCCACTTTTCTAATTTTTTTAAATTCAATTCATAAAAATTTTCCTTCCCCTCCCTTCCAAATCCCTCATACTAAACAGCCCCTAAAATAATAAAAAGAGGAATATGCCAATGAATTACTAGTTTAATTAATCCAAGCAACTATATATAATATATAAATTATTAGTGTAAACTATGGGACCACCATCTAATAGTTATGTATGTGTAGTTAGAATATATTGCTTTCATCCCATTAACAAATCATTTAAAATATGTTTTAGGAGAATTAATTATATATATATATATATATATATGTTGCCCTATTTAAATAACATATACCAATATTCAATAAAGGGTAAGTGCTTGTTTGGATTAGTGGTAAAAACTATTTTTCTAACGTGATGTACGGTATACGAGATAAATTTATGAGAGGAGTTTTATCTCAACTTGCATGAACGTGTTTTTATAACATTTTCTCAAACAGGCTATAAGCAAGTAAGTTTATGTGAAAAAAATCAAAAGACAAGTATTATAAATATGATCAAAATAATCCATCTCTCTACGCCGTATATGGACCAAAAGAGTAAATGAATGCTAGTAGTACAAAAGTGCCATCGCCCATCAGCAAACAAAGTCTTCAATATTTTATTTGTTTTTCATGTTTGATAAATGGGTTGTTTAAAACTGGTAAAAAAAAATGGGTTGTTTAAAATAAAAAGGTAATCCTACCTTTGCCCCACTAAAATTTTAACTCCCAAAAAAAAAAATCTTCAAGTTTGCCCCCTCCTTGAAAAAATTGTGTCTTCTTATAAAATAATTACTGGATAAGAGAGATGGTGCATGTAATTTATTTTGGTTGTTCACCCAATTCATTCGGGTTTTACCCCAATTATATTTGGATTTGATCCGCGTTGCGCACCTGATTATGATGGGAGAGTCTCCCAATAAAAATTTTTTACATACACAAGACTCGAATCTAAAACCTTATTTAAACGAAACCAAACCATTTACCACTTAAATCAACTCCCATTAGTTGGTGCATGGAATTAATCAAAGAGGGACACGCTTCCCAATTGCTCGGTCCATATTAATATTGTCCGTATTTTTTTTTTTTGGTCGAAATTCTCCGTATACTCATGATTATTTTCCTTCTCCCTCAACTCAATCATCAATCAACTGTCAACTATGTCTGGGACTCTGGGCCCAAAAAAAAAAATCAACTCTCAACTATGCTTTAGGATTTATTAGCTGTCACCTATAAATATTTTTTTGGGAAAAAAATTGATTGTCGCCTACTTTTTGAGAAAATTGTGAAAAAAATTTTTATTAATAATTTATTTGTCAAATATAACCTTCGCGTAAAAATTATCTTCCACGTATTTAGAATATCTTTTTTGGTGTGCAGATGATTTTCCTTGTGTATAAAATTTTTCCCTATACTTGTGTAGAAATTTTCCCTGCGTGTGCAGAAATTTTCTTTCCATGTACAGATATCTTCCCTCCATATGTAAAATATCTTCCTAGATCTCATTTAATAAATAAATTATCCATAAGATCTCTTTTAACAATTCTCTCATATTTTTTCCATCCCTAAACATAAGGGGTGCTACTTCTATTTTTTGCCAACAATAGTAGGTACTACTTTTTTTTCCGGTAATAGTAGGTACTACTTCAATCCTTTACAGAGCACTACTTTCTAGTCTTGATATAGCAGAGTTTGAGATACTTTATTTGTATGTAATAAATATTTATTATATAAGTTGGGATAAAAAATTTTTTTATATACTTACTCCGTATGCTATAAATCATGATTTATAAAAATTTATAAATAAAAAATAAGTTATCCCAAATGAATACTATATCTTACGAGGGACTTGATTTTTTTTTTCGACATTATCGCTGGTATATGGTACATGGCTGCAACATACAAATGTTTTATCTGGAACTCGAACTTAAGACCTAAAAGAATCTAATAAAGCCTTACATAGCTAGACCAATTTTACATCGGTGAGAAACTCGATAGTTTTAAAAAGGGCGAAGGTGCAATTCTACCCATAAACATTTCTCAAAAGAGCTACCAGCACCTTAAACATTTTTTAGGTGTAAAAGTACCTATGAACATTAAAAAGTAGAGTGATAATGCCAATTCCGTTGACTTAGGCTAACGATGTTAATTTTTGGGTAAGAAATAGGTGGGGCCCATATAAACAAAAAAGTAACGCCGTTAGCCAAAATTAACGGAATTGGCATTATCGCTCTACTTTTTAATAATGTTTATGACTACTTTTGCATCTGAAAAATGTTTACTGTGCTGATAACTCTTCAAAAAAATGTTTATGGATAGAATTACATCTCCGCCCTTTAAAAAATATTAAATATTATTTTTCACAATACTCATACTAGAAATTAATACTTATGTAGTTATCCTGTTATATTTATAAGAGATTGTCAACCTATTTTATTAGAATTAAAGAAAATTTCTCATTTATTCTACTTTTAAATTTAAAGCTTGGAATTGAGTTGAATTTAATGTAGTAATTTTACATGGCTCCATAGCATGAATTGGAGATCGAATTCTTTAAGTAAGTGAGTAATTTTATTGCTCCAAGTTAATTCATCTGCGTTTCCAATAACGTTTATTATATTAAATTTCCAATTATTGTTTATTTTCGGATTATGGGATGAGAGGATGATTAATTTTATCTAATGAACCATCACCGTCCTCAGTTTTTTGGAGGGATCTGAGTTTGCTTTATATTTGCAAAGCATATAATTGTTTGATTGATGGTATAAAATTTTAATAAGATAAGATGTAAAATAAAATAATAAGAAAAATTAATTAAAAACCTTCCACTCCACTTCTCTAATTTTTTCAAATTCAATACATAAAAATTCCCCTCCCCTCCCCTCCAAATCCCTCATACCAAACAGCCTCTAAGGCCCTGTTTGGTACGAAGTATTCAATTTTGTGAGATTGGGATTAAAAGAGAGATTGGGATTGGCATTGAAACTGGAAATGGGATTGAGGTTTTTTAATTATGTTTGGTATGTGGTAACATTGAAAGGAACCAAATAAAATAATTTTATTTCATAATTATGTATAAGTTGTAGGAAGACTATAATACCCTTGACTGTAAATTAAAAAAAAATATTAAAACAAAAATATATTGCTATCAGCTTCTGCAGCTAAATCATAACAGTTGATGTATAAAGAACTGCAAATTAGTTTGTTTATTTAAGATAGGGGATACCTGTTTCAATTAATTATAAGAAAAAAAGCGCAACAAAAGAAGAGAAATGAGGATGGATGTACGATAGGACACAAACGAGCTGGGCACAAAAAATCGATATCGCGACAAAACATCGATCCTGAATGTTGCAAAGGATTTTGTCAATTGAGGCTAGGAAAAAAATGAGTCCGACGAGCCGGGCATAAAACCTGAGTAAGATAAAACAATGGCTGATGGATGAGGCGTAGACAACAATTTAGGATAAAATTGATGAGTGATGAAATAAAGTGATGAATTATAATTTAGCATAAAATTGATAGAGGGTATTTTTGTCAAGAAAATATTATAAACAGGGATATTTTTGTCTCTAAAATTTGTAATCCCAGGATTGAAAAAGCAATACCACGGGGGAGGTGCTTTTGCAACAATCCCACTTTCGTGGCACTCCCAATCCCTAGTTATCCGTAATCTCTCAAACCAAACGATATATTCTAGTCCAATCCCTAATCAAATCCCAATTCCTACCTCCCGATTCCTCGTACCAAACAGGGCCTAAGAGAATAAAAAGAAGAGTATACCAATGAATTACTAGTTTAATTAATAAAAGCAACTATATATAATCTATGTATAAAATATAAATTATTAGTGTAAACTATGGGGCCACAATCTAAGAGTTATGTACGTTAGTGAATACATATTACTTTCATTCCATCAATAAGTCATTTAAAATATGTTTTAGGAGAATTATATATATATTTCCCTATTTAAATAACATATACCAATATTTAATAAAGGGTAAGTGAGTAAGTTTATATGAAAAAATCAAAGGACAAGTCTTATAAATATGATCAAAATAATTAATTTGATCTATGCTATATAAGGACCAAAAGAGTAAATGATAACCGAACTTGAAACGGTAGGGCTTCAACTGTTCTCTCAAACTTAGTGAGTGTTGGGAAACCATCAAAACCGTGGTTTTAAAATTCATTTTCCATAATTCGAGATAAAACTTCCCTTACATACTTACCTTTAGGGGTGTTCAAATCTGGAACCGAGACTAGGATCCACCACTCCCGATCCTGGTCCCGATTTTTGGCCGGGATGCAAATTGCATCCCAGTACCGGTAATCCCGAGCGGGACTGGGACCAAACCGGGAAATCCCAGTTTCTTTTTAAAAAAAAAAACTAAATTTAAAAAATATTATTATCTTAGTTAAATTTTCTATAATCTAGTGTTTAAAGTAATTATTTAACACCTAATGAGGCCATAATAATCACACAAATTGATCTAGAATTGAAGAATAGTATTTTGTTATTATTATTATCACCTTCATCATTTTTGTTATTATTTTTATACATTATATAGTAGGATTAGTATCACGATATATACAGTTTAACTCCAACTAAATATGTTATACATATTTTATCAAATGATAACTTAAATTATAGGATAAAAAATACAAAAATAAAACAATAACTTAGTTTTTAAGAAAAAAATTTAAAAAAATAAAAAAACCGGGACCGGGATCACAAGGTATGTGAACGGTCCCAGTCCTGGCCCTGAGTCCCATAGATCCCGATCTCGGCCAAGACGGGAAATTCCCGGGATCAAAATTTCCGGGACTGGGACCGGATAATCGGGACTGGGACATTTTGAACACTCCTAGTTACCTCATAAATCATAAAAATTATTCTCCAAAAGTTAATCCAAACACACGCTTAGAAATACACCTTCTTCCCACTCAGTGAATGCTACTAGTACAAAAGTGCCATTGCCCACCGGCAAACAAAGTTTTCAATATTTTGTTTGTTTTTCATGTCTGATAAATGGGTTATTTAGGGGAAAAAAAGAAGGTAATCCTACCTTTGTCCCTCTAAAATTTTAGCTCACAAACAAAAAATTCTTCAAGTTTGCCCCTCCTTTTAAAAAGTGTGTTTTGTGCATGTTTGAATTAATGTTTGGAGAATAACTTTTACAATTTATGAAATAAGTATGTGAAAGAAATTTTGTCTCAATTTACTAAAAAAGATTTTCTAAAACTATGGTTTTGTGATTTGCCAACCATATTCTTATAAAATAATTATTGGATAAGATAGATGGTGAATGTAATTAATCAAAGAGGGGACACGCTTCCCAATTGCTCAATCCACATTAATATTCGAGAAATTCAAAAAAAAATGTATTGGAAATTGCAAAAGGACAATTCAGGACGTTAAAATTCAAAAAGAATATATCAGTACAGTGTCAGATGAGATGAGGAATCTGGAATTTTGAAATCTCCGTCAAATGACGAAAATGCCCTTCAGTCCTCCCTCCCTCCACTTCGGAATAACAACATGATCCTCGTAATTAATAACTCCGGATTCGACATTAACAACTTCAATTTCTTCTTTTAAAATTAACAAGTTTCAGGGTCAATAACAACACCTATCTCTTAATTAACAACTTCGGATTCGACATTAACAACTCTAATTTCTTCTTTCACAGTTGACAAGTACGAACTCTTTGGGGGATTTTGGTGTTATTAACGTCGAAGACGAAGTTGTTAATTAAGAGGCCTATGTTGTTATTTCGACTAAGGTATAACACTCCAAATTTTATATTTACCAAAAATATATTATAATTAATTGAGAAATTCAATAAAATGGTGAATATTCATGAATTTAGATCTTGTGAATTTTGAAATATTCATATTCATGAGGAAATGAGTAAATTAATTCAAAAAAGGAATTAAATTACAAAGGTGACAGCAAAATCATAATTTTGTCAATTTAGCCCAAGATTAATTATTTTTCAATTAATTGGAGTTAATTTCAATTAATCAAGGAAAAAAAAGGAAAATGTATAATTGAATTATTCTTGATGGAATAAATCAAGAATTTTGAAATTAGAGGAAATTATACATAATTCATTTAATTGAATTATGGAATTATTAAAACACATATTATTCCCTTTCTCTTCCATAATTTTCGTCCAACATATAAAATGAGGGGTGAAAATGAGTGTTAGTTGGTTATTTTGGAGAGAAAATTGGTTGGTTAGAGTAAAGGAGAAGGGGACGGTTTTGTGGACCAAATCAAGGGGACAATTTGGTTCAATCCTAAGTGAAAGCTAATGGAGCAAATAGGTCAAATTATGGTGGAAGCATGGAGGCAAGTAAGGCATAAAGTGACTCAAAGTATGGGTGAAGGTTTGGAAGGAGGTATGGTGGGAAATATGTGTCACTATAGCAACCCTTGATGAGATCAATGATGTAGGATCAAGGGAGCATTTTTATGAAGCTTTTCCCTTCCCTTCTCTTCATTCATTTCGTCCAAGCCACAAGAGAAAGAGAGAGAGAAAGTGCCTTAGAGACTTTGAGAGCTAGAGAGAAGAGGAAGAAGAAATCTTAAGGTAAGAAGCTAAACTCTTAAGGTTTATTGTGATTTTATCCTAGATCTTTCTCTAAACATTTCTTTTTCATGGAATCCATGAATTTGAAGACACATTATTAGCTCAAGGAGAGATAGAGAAGACACCTAGAGAGAAAGGATTCAAGATCTCAAGAGATAACCTTACAAACCTTAGATCTAAACTAGTATGGTGTTGTTGTTGAAGTTTGTAGTTAGTTGGTGATTTTTTGGTTGAGTTGGAAAATTGGAAAAGCTATAACCCTAAGGGGTTATACTGCCCAAAGTTCTTTAAATCATGATCAGAATGTGATTAAATAAGTTAATAAGGGATTAGAAGTGGAAAAGTACAAGTTTTGGAAGTTAAAACACAAAAAGCTCCATTTTTCCATTTTCTTGACCAATATTTCGGCCAAGACCAGATCTGAGGGAAGGAGCTGGATTTTCATAAAATAGATCGTTTCATTGGATTCAGTGGGTAAAAATAGGTGGGGTTATAGTTGGACACTTTTCAATAGAGGCCAAAAAAAGCATATTTACGAAAACGCCACTGCAATCCTTAAATCGGGGCTGTCAAGGGTATTTTCATAATTTGATAGTGAATTTGATAATTTTGAGCCCAGAAATGGATTCCTTAGGCGAAAATAAGTTAGAATAGCCTTAGTCAAAATTTTGGGAAAACGTGCCATCGGGCCGGGTACAACGAGGCTGGCCCAAGGTCCTGGGGGCATTTTGATAAAATTTCACCATAGATTAATATAACCATAAGAAACACTACGGAAGTGTTTAAATGATACGTTTGAATTTTTAGGACCAAGTAGAGAGCCCGAGGGATTGGCACACAAATCGAGGCACGTTATTTGAGGATCAGGGAAGGGCGATTAAGGTAGAAAACTTACCTCTACTGCATGTATTTGATATTTATGCTGGTGTATTGATGCATGTTATTGCTTTGCTTGATTATGTGAAACATATATGAATAATTGAAGCTCTGTTCCTGCTTATGCTATGACCATACGTATGTTGTTTAAAACATTGAACATACAGATATGTCATTGTGTGAACATGAGTTATGTAATGCAAGCATGTCATACATTAAGCACTAATCTTACATGCATATTAGTATTGCTTTTCTACTGAGATTCCCCAGAATCTCACCCTCTCCTACCAACAATTTAAACAGGAGAAGACAGAACGTATGCTGAGAACAAAGAAGAGAACCGTATGAGGGGATTGCAGTGGTAGAATGAAGATTGGAAGATATCTTCATTTCACTAGGACGGGTGTAGACACCCACATAGCACTGCGAGGCTACGTTAATTGTAATTATCAAGTACGAACCCCTATGAGGAATTTTCATAATCATGCACATAAATCAATATGTTTAGCTATTCCTGTGTTGTCCACTGAATTGCGTATCGTTTTCCGCAAATACTATGAAATATGTGAAAATAAGATATCGTTTTCCGCAAATACTATGAAATATGTGAAAATAAGATGAGGCTGTGACATAAGGGCTAAAGGGCATTTTCGTCATTTGGCTGAGATTTCAAAATCTTAGATTCCTCATCCCGTCTGACACTGTACTGATCTGTCCTTTTTGAATTTCGGTGTACTGAATCATCCTTTTTCAATTTCCAATATATTTTTTTAGAATTTTCCCTTAATATTCTCTGTATTTTTTTTTGGGTCGAAATTCTCCGTATACTCCATGATTATTTTCCTTCTCCATAAACTTAATCATCAATCAACTCTCAACTATGGCTCTGTTTGGGGAAGCGTTTGGAAGGGAAAAAAGCTTAGTTGAGAGAGAGAAGCCCGGTTGAGAGAATTTGTCTTGTTTGGTAGGACATTCAGGGCTGATGCGCTTAAGGTAAAAAAAAGTAGCTTGTGGCAAAAGCCACCTGCAGGTGCTTTTTCATGGGAGAAGCAGCTTCAATGTGTTATTGTTAGAACCTGTGGGTTTATTTGGTATTTTGCCCTTATTTTTCATGTGATTTATTCCTAAAACTTAACGAAAATAATTTTTTTCCCTGTTGGTATGACCCAGTTGCAAATTGAATGTTTCTTACCTTAATCAATATCTTATTTTTCCTTCACATAGAACCATATTTATAAAATTTTAATTTTAATTTTTTATTTTAATATTACAATATA
This sequence comes from Inga laurina, assembly GCA_963855925.1. NCBI lineage: Eukaryota > Viridiplantae > Streptophyta > Magnoliopsida > Fabales > Fabaceae > Inga > Inga laurina. The sequence goes on along the minus strand of OY979702.1, from coordinate 58,962,936 downwards.
TACAAATAATATATGTATGTAGTATTCAATAATATTTATGCCCTTTTCCGTTATTTTTCACCTAAACTGACTTTTTAAAAATTAATCCAAATAGGTTTAAAGTTAGAAAAAAAATCATTTCTGCCATCACTAATCCAAACACAAATTACATCTACAATCTAACTTTTTTTTTCTATCTGACTTTTCTAAAAGCTCATCTACCAAAAAAAAAAACTCATTTTCCACCACTAATCCAAACATGCACTATGTTTGGGGAAAAAATTCAGCTCTCAGCTATGTTTTAGGATTATTCAAACTTCCAAGCCCCAAGTTTTCCAGTTTCCAAAGGTCTCAGTTTAGCTTTGTCCCTGCATGTAACCTGTAAATTCTGATTACTTTAATATCATTTTGTCTTTTTATTAAAAAAAAAATCAACTCTCAACTATTAGCTGTCACCTATAAATATTTTTTTTTTTGGAAAAAAATTGACCGTCGACTATTTTTTCCATCCCTAAATATTGTAGGTATTACTTCAATCCTTTACTGAGCACTACTTTCCAGTCTTGATCTATTTTATGAGGGATTTGATATTTTTTTTGATATTATCATGGGAAAATTCCAGATAACTACAAGGAAAAAGACAAAAGGACAGAAAGGTTGGGTGAAAATCAAAAATCCCAAATCAGTTGCTCATGAGGAATCTGGCATTTCATATATTTGCAAAATGACCTCCTTGCCCTCCTAAAGTGACTTTTCAGAATCTGGCTCTTTAGGAATCTGGCATTTCACGTGAGCATAAGCAATATCCAGCGTTGTGGCGCCAAAAAGTGACGACAGACGACGAAAAGCTACGGAAATCAGAGGCAAGCCACGGGTAAGCAAATCTGAGAGAGAAATGATGATTACGCTGTGTTTCTTGAACGTTGATTGAAAAATGTTTATGTCGTTTTTGGTTGCGATGTACGTAATCGAAGCGGACGCATTATGGGTAAGGGGGTGTTAGATGATCTGACATAAAAGTAGTGGCTTTAAGGTTATGGAACAATTTTGTTGATTGTGCGATGGATTCGATTGCGTTTTGTTGAGTGATTGATGAAGCTTGTGCCATTTTTGTTTACTGTGAGTACTGACGGGATGGGTGTTGAATCAGGGGAAAGGTGGTGTTGCGATGGATAGTAACGTGGGTGAGGGTGGTGTTATTAGTGAGTATGAAGATGTAAAGACCTATTGAGTGGGTGATAATAATAGAGGCAGAGTGACGACATGGGCAGAGTGTTGTTATTTATGAACATGGAGATGTAAAAGTACATTATGTTGTTGTTAATATGAGATAGAGGGTGATGATTTTTGGGTGTTGTTAACAGTGATTATCGAGATGTTAAAGATCATTATGTTGTTGTTAATAGGACATGCAGGGTAAAGATTTTTGGGTGTTGTTAACAGTGAGGATGGAGATGTTAAAACATATAGTATTGTTGTAAATTGTAGGTGGTAGGTGAGATTATAAAGAGTGGTGTAACTTTAATGTAATTATTTTTATTTTCAAGTAAGCATGCAAAATGACATGTAATGAAGGTTCATCGTCTTTGAAGGAACTATTTTGTTATTTTCATGTTGGAGGCAAATTAGTGTGTAATGATGAAGGTAAAATTCAATATGTTGGAGGTTATGTGAAGGCGAAGTGGCTAAAACAGCTGATAACACTAAAAGATTTGAGGTTGATGATATCATCATGGCTTGGGATTGATTGTAACATGTGTGAGATGAAATATACAGTGAGCTTTGATGAGAAGACACTAATAGATTTAAATGATGATGGTGAAGTGAAGAACTTGTATGACTATAATGAAAGGAGTGGGCATGTGTATATAGCAAAAAAAGGGAATGATAATGTGTCAGATATATCAGTTGAGGCAGACATGTAAGTGTAAAATTTTGTAATTTTTATAGTTGTTATTTATGAAGCTCTTGTTGGTTATTAACGAACTGCAGTTGTTATTCACTGCAGGGGTGAAGATGTGCTGGGACTGTCACAACTGTCATCCACTCAGTGTCGAAGCATTGTGGAAAATGATTATGAACCAGTCAATTATGAAAGTGTTGCTGCTTGTTTGACTGCTGAAATTGGTGGAGGATGTAATAGGTTGCCCTGTGGAGTAGAGAGTGCACCTACACCAATGCCGGAGTTGAACTGTACGAAATGGAGGGGATTACTTTCAGGAGTCATGCAGAGTTTTGCACATGCAGAAGCTTTTAAGAAGGCGTTGTACAAGTACAGCATAGCACACAAGTTTGAGTTTGAATTTGTGAGAAATAGCAAGGACAGCATTTCAGTTAAATGTAAGATTTTTGGATGTCCTTGGAGGGTAACAGCAAATGCTATTGGTAAGACCAGCCCATTACTACGGGTAACGACATTCAGAGATGAACATTTTCATAGTGCGCAAGACAATCTTCAGGTTAGTCATGCTGGAAGATCTAACTTGACATCGTCAATTATAGTTGATGAGGTGAGAAATCACATTGACAAACGTCCAAATGAAATAAGAAAGACGTTGCAAACAGAATATGGTGTAACTCTTACGTATAAGCAAGCATACCGGGCGAAGGAAAAAGCCATGGAAGACATACAAGGAAGACCTCAAGATTCGTATATGTTGATACCTTGGATTTGTGACCGATTGAAGGAAGCAGATGAGAGGACTGTTGCTGAATGGGAAGCAAGCGTGAATAACATATTTGAGCGAGTATTTATTGCATATGGTTGCTGTATTGACGGATTCGTGACTGGTGCTAGACATGTGCTATACATTGATGGCACCCACTTGTCTGGACCATACAAGGGAACGATGCTTTCTGCTTCTGCGTATGATGCGGACAATGAAATGTTGCCCTTTGCAATCGCTATTGTGAAGGGGGAGACATTAGAGGATTGGTCATGGTTTTTACACAAGATAAAAGACATAGTTGGGTCCATTGAATTAACAATCGTGTCTGACCGTCACAATGCAATTAAAGGGGCGGTGAGGACAATTTTTGGGGGGGAAAGACATGCTTATTGTTATAGGCATGTGAAGGAGAATTTTAGTTCAGAATTGCTGAAAGTAAATAGAGGCAAGAGGAAGACTAGTGGGTGTTCAAAGGAAGATGCATTACGGTTGCTTGATAATATTGCATATGCAAGGTTGGATGCCGATTTCAATAAGGCAATGGACTACATGCAAAATTGCTATCCAGAGATGTATGAGTGGCTGAATCAGCAAGGGGATATTGATAAATGGGCATTGAGCAAGTTCCCCTTCCGAAGATGGGATAACATAACTACTAACATTGCTGAATCATTTAACGCGTGGATGGTGAAGGAGAGGAAACACAATGTGGCCCAACTTATTCATGAACATCGTGAGAAGGTTGCCAAGAAGATGTATGCATCTAGTATGGCAATGAGTAAGTGGAAAAATGGGATAGGCCCCAACATAGAGTCCATGTTGAAGCAAAATGTTGCTCATGCTGAACATATGTCCCCTGAAAATTATGGTAGGGGTACCCTTTGTGTTCATACAAAATATGGAGCATTAAGTGTTGATCTTTGTTTACGTCTTTGCAGTTGTCAAGTGTGGCAAATGTCGGGGATCCCTTGTGCACATGCTTGTGCAGCCATAAAGCATGTTCATGCCAATGTGTATGAGTACGTTGAAGAATGCTACAAAATCACATCCCAAGAACAGATTTATAGCCGTAGTATGGTTCCAATTGTGACAATCAACAAACCTGACACAAACAACTATATGTTGGACAATTTTGCAGGTCAAACTTTTTTGTTGCCCCCAAGGACCAGCCGACCTTCAGGTAGGCCAAGAACCAAAAGGCGTGAATCGCAATTCCAAAACAAGAAGATATACCACTGTGCAAGTTGCCATGAAGCCGGTCACACAAGAAGGACATGCAAAAATCCAAACCCAGCCTGATATTGGATGAAGTGAAACTGTCAACATGAAGGAGTTGCAATATTGTGAAGTGAAACTTTTTGATTATGCTTTTGTAAAGGTGCTGTCAACCCACTCATGGTTTTTTTGGGAGATGGGTTGGTGTGAATTGTGTACTCCAGTAGGTAGTTACTTTAATTAGTGTTTTATGTAATCCAGTGTTTGTGACAAGGAAACATTATGTACTAGTCCAGAGATAATGTTCCCTTGTCATGAAATATGTCAACGTGTACAAGGGGCAGTGTGTAACTAGTTTTTGGGCTTTATATGGTTTAGAAATGTAATTATGCAGATTGTAATCTGTCAGGAACTGATACATATATAATGGTGTTAATCCACTTAACCATGTTGTTATTATAGAGGGAAATGGTGTTATTATGCTGGTAACATGTTTTGTTGCAAACTTGTTCCTTCACACATCTTCTGTTGTCCGTGTGTATAGAATATGTGAAAGGTGTTGCGTTAAGCCAACGATGCTAAAAAGTTCACATTTGTTGTTCGGAAGATGTTAATGAACGAAATAATGTTGTTAATACTAAATATAAAGTTGTTAATAAAGAGAAGAATAGTCGTGAATAGGCGCCCGAATGTCGTTAGCAATGAAAGCAAAGATGTTATTACGCAGACACAAGTTGTGTTTTCCCATCTACGTGACGTCATCCAAACTTGTTATTCGGAGATGTGAATCGGCGAGGCATAGTCGTTAACAGCGAAAGCAAAGATGTTATTACGCCATATAAGTTGTGTTTGTAATATACATGACGCCGTCATAACCTGTTCATTGGACGCTGTTAATTAGCGCATATAACGGATGTAATGATGTTAATAGCAGGCAGCAAATGTACCGATGTTATTAAATGATGTTAATAACGAATGTAATGATGTTAATAACGAATGTTATGATGTTAATAACGATGTTAATAACAATGTTAATAGCAGGAAGCAAATGTTAATAACAAATGTAATGATGTCAATAACGATTGTAATGATGTTAATAACGAATGTTATGATGTTAATAACGATGTTACTAACAATGTTAATAGCAGGAAGCAAATGTTAATAACGAATGTAATGATGTCAATAACGATTGTAATGATGTTAATAACGAATGTTATGATGTTAATAACAATGTTAATAGCAGGAAGCAAATGTTAATAACGAATGTAATGATGTCAATAACGATTGTAATGATGTTAATAACGAATGTTATGATGTTAATAACGATGTTAATATCAATGTTAATAGCAGGAAGCAAATGTTAATAACGAATGTAATGATGTTAATAACGAATGTAATGCTGTTTGTAAAATCGCCATGTGATGTTGTTTAAGAGGTTTGCGGTGTTAATGTACGGGTTGCTGGTGTTAATAACAAATGTACATCAGGTGAGACAAAAAATTCAAATAATTAACAAACATGCGACACGTCATCACATTGTCCTTTCAATGGCAGCAAAGTAGCGTACAAACTGGGGGACAAAAAGGCACAACATGTGCACACTACTATCATGCTTTTTAGAAAATAACGTTCCCCACAACAAAAAGGTATATGCCAACATGTTCCTATTGTGGCAGACAATATGACTAAAGTCTACTGTGTAACCCGTTGTCGTTTAGTGGGTGGGTTAGCCAACAGACTAAGAGCGTCAACACGAGATGAATTTCGAGGATGATTGACCAGCCACCATAAAATATCCTTCCTGTACTGTGTTACTTGATCCTACAGAAAATGAAGCACGCATCAAAAGTAGAGAACATTTTCATGAAAAGTAAAGTGCTCATGAAAAGTTGAGTGCACATGTAAAGTTGACATGCAAAAGTACATACATTTGTGTAATCGAGTGTCACATTTGGGCTCCATTGAAACAACCATATCAACACGTGGACGCCACAGTCTTTCCTATAATTGCAAACAACAGTCACTTCCTTGGTAACACAAGTGAAAAAAGTCAACTTGTTCCACTGTGGTATACAGATTATTTTGATGTGGTATAGGTAAGACATACAAATTATTTTGCTGTGGTATAGGCGCCCGAATGATATCAGCCTTTGGATTCTTGCCATGCCGATTGTGACTGACAAATTGAAGTATATCATAAAACCTGTCCCGCTTAACCCGAAAAAAATAATAGCATCAGTGGAGTTGTGGTCTGAACATATTAAATTAAAGGAAACAGTAAGTGAAAAAGCACAGTACACATGTCTCCACTGCGTAGTCTTGGGGATTTTCGAATATGCTATTTTTCTTTGTTTTTTTCTTTTCAACTGTTGGTTGCATAGAGTCCAGAACAAAGAAATTCATGGTTTTCGGCTCTAAGGCTACACAAAACCAATGTTCACGCACAAGTACGGGGCCAATAACCACTTCACAATCCGCTATATTATAGCCTATTCGCTCCGGCAGTAAGTGACCCTTGTAATCTGAGGGTCTCCAATTCTTACCTTTGCCGACAACAAGCGCCTACAAAATATACATATTAGTATCAATAAAAAACAGGCACATCCCCTTATTTCCTCATATCATAATTTACTGACCATAAAGTCGGCATCAAAAATGTGCCTCTTAATGAATCCTTGTTCCTTCATATCTGCCATCAAAGTCTTGCAAACAAGCGACACCACCTGCAGTCCAGAATGACATAATCAAACATTGGCCATTTACTAAACAATATACAGCTTATCATCTACATTTGGTCTTACTTACCCGATTGTTCACCTTATGAATCCCACCTAAAGAGTATAGCTCTTCTCGAGTGACATATTCGTCACACATGGTCACCATTTCCCTATCATTACATTCAATAACAAGGCAACAACAAAACAAAGGTTACAAAACATTATTCAATTGGTCTAAAAAACAAATGACAGGTAAGGCAAACGTCGATCACTCACTTATCTCCACCTATGCTTGGAGGGAGCTGGGAAATTATATGGAAAAACCTTTCCTTGTCGTCCACTTCCTTCTTTTTCCGCTTAATTTCCTTAGGCATAACATACGGGGATTCTATTTTCTTCTCTTTTCTAACCCGACATGATCTGCGCAACACTTGACCCATGCCAACCTCTTCGTCCTCCACAGCGTCCCCTCCTTTTGCTCCACTATCTGATACGCTAATGGGAGAATCACCAAAATCACCTTCAGAGGCCTTCTCTTCCTCCTCATAATTTTCTTCTACTTTAGCAGCAACAACGTTATGAACATCGTGTGCATGAGGGTCCATTTCCTTCTTGTGATCTTCTTGTCCATTGATCTTTTCCTGCCCTCCTCTCTTCACTTGGACTTTTATCAACTCCTCAGCAATGACCCTCGTCAATCTTCTATACATATCTTTCAGGTCCTAATCACGAGAAATGAAATGTCAATGTTAGGAGTTTGTTTGTAACGTACAACTATGGGAAGTTAGATACAAATACCTGGTCCAAATGGTCAATTCCTATGTTGTCCTCTGGCTGCACATATGTTTGGGAGCCCGTTCCTCCAAATAGTATGCCCATATTGCTTTCCCTCTCTAATTTAACCATTTCTTTAAATCTCTCCTCAGTCCAATACTTTATAGCATCACCATATTGGTGTCTCTCAGTTGTCACCATTGTGAAGTGCTCACCAAAATATAGCTGTCCATTCAATCACATATTTTCAGCTACAACAATTGGCAATTGAAGCATATAAATTGGAAAAGATATATAAATACGTACCAACAATAAGTACACGCATCCACCGACATTCGTGTTGGTAGTCTTGTTCTTCCTAACAGCTCTAACATAGTCTTCCATCTCTTTCCACAACTCTTGAATTATGAAGGTCGCCCAATCAAATTTCTCAAAGCCCTTTATGGTCGCACTCATCACCTTCAGTACCCAATAACTGACCTTTGGACTTGCAGTAGGAGCTAGAAACGTTCCAAGTGTGTACAACATGAACAAGAGCTCAAAATGATCATTCTCTCTCCCCCCAATAATGGCCTCAAAAATCTTGCTATATAGCCGTTTTGAATACTCACTCTTTAGCTTTGTGTACACTGGGTCATCATCATCCACATCACCACAAATAAGTTCACCTCCGTGCGGCACACCGAGTAATTGGTGCACGTCAACCGCTGAAATTTCCCTTGTCTTTCCCCTAATTCGGAATTGGTGAGTTGGTGGATCATATGACCAGAGCATTGACGCAATAAGATCTTTCGGTAACCGATTGCAACCTCCAACCTCAAGCAACTTCCCGAAACCTAATCTCTCAACCCTATCCTTCAGACTTGTGTCTTTGCTTATGAAGTTAGCCAATTGCTTAAATTGCCGGATTGAGGAACGTGTGATAAAAGGTATTTTCCTCTTTGTAGTCTTCTTTTCCATTATTGCTTTCTTTTCATTCTGAGTATATTTTGCCTTCTCACAATATTCCTTTCTCTCCCGGTCACTTAATGCTCTCCATGCTTCTAGCGCATCATTGAAGGGTAGAACACATTTATCATCTTTTTTCCCCTTCAATTTGTTGAGAAACTCTTTTTTAAACAACGCTAAGCCATTGTTCAATGCTTTTGTTGTCTGCCCTTTTCCCACCTCCTTGTTCCCTTGTTCATCCAAATCCTGCCCTTCTTCAACCACCATGTTTTGCTGCAAAACAACTTTCAACAACCAAGTACAGGAGCCTTAACAAAATAGACCCTCAACCAACCATGTATCCAATTATACAATCCAATCAACTCTATGCATGAGAATACAAACCTCTACAATGTTACACTCAATCAAATTAGTCATATTCATAAACACATTCAAACCTCATGGCCATCGATCTAATTCCTATTTCTGTCACTACAGGAATAACTGCCTGAAAACAAATTTTTAGTTCTTTGTTATGCCTGAAAACAACATCTCTCTCACTATTAACAACATCACCTTCACTATTAACAACATCCCTCTCACTATTAGTCAAAACAAATCAACATATGCCAGAAAACAACATCTCTCAGACTATTAACAACATCACCTTCTTTATTAACAACATCCCTCTCACTATTAATCAAAAGAAATCAACATATGCCAGAAAACAACATCTCTCTCACTATTAACAACATCACCTTCTTTATTAACAATATCCCTCTCACTATTAATCAAAAGAAATCAACATATGCCAGAAAACAACATCTCTCTCACTATTAACAACATCACCTTCTTTATTAACAACATCCCTCTCACTATTAATTAAAAGAAATCAACATATGCCAGAAAATAACATCTCTCTCACTATTAACAACATCACCTTCTTTATTAACAACATCCTCTCACTATTAATCAAAAGAAATCAACATATGCCTGAAAATATATGAAGTAAATTAATGACAATAAAATGATGAAGGAAATGCTTACTTTCCCTGGTTTTATTCCCTTTTTATCTTGATCTGTAAACCAAATTTTGGATTGAATGTTACTTTGTATTGTCATAGAAGACAAGGAACAGCCCATTGTGACAAACTACGTAGTAAAAGATGGCAGTGACGAGAAAGTCTGGGGGACAAGTTAATTGCATGCAACATTGCATCTTCATTACTTTATCTATGGCTTATTGTCACTGGGTTACCAATTACTATATTTATTAATATTCTTTTGGGCAATTTTTTGACCTTCAAAAGCAGGTTAAGATCATGGGTCGTGGAGTTAGCAGTGGTGGTGGACAAAGTTCATTGGGATATCTTTTTGGAGATGGTGAGGCTCCAAAACCAGCAAGAAGTAATGCTCAAGCTGAAGCACCTGTAATTAAGACTCCTTCAAAACCTCAACCAGTAGATGTGACCAAGCAGATTCCTACTGGAATTCATAGTAACTCTGCTGATGGCCAGAACACTGGCAACTTCATCACGGTATTAAAAGCAGTAGCAGAGACAAAAATAGACCAAACAATGTATACCAGGTGCTTCCTATTTATACCAGCAAAGGACTCTCACATAAAACCTCTCGGCCGTCGGTTCAGTGTGTCAAACTCGACAGTCTCGCTCTACAAAAGCTCGCCGGACCTTGAAAAATACTCTAGTAACTATCTACCGCAGAACATTATATTCAAATCCTGGCGCAGAACATTATATTAAAATCCACTCTAGTAACTATCTACCGCTAAGCAGAATTTGAAAAATACTCGCCGGACCTTCGTTCCCGTCAGCACCGTCAGTCCGATCTGCTCTCTCCTCGTTCCCCTCAGCCGGCGCTCGTGTGTCCCTGTCTCCTCGATCCCCTCAGCCACCGCAACGCCCACCGCACGCACCTCCGTTTTCAATCTCGCCTCTTCCTTTGTCTCCCTCCCTCCGATTTTCTCTGTTACTCCGCACGCACATCAGCCTCCCTTTTTGTCTCCCTCCCTCCGTTTTTGTCTGTTTATTTCCCCTTTTTAGGAGGGCAAGGAGGTCATTTTACAAATATATGAAATGCCAGATTCCTCATGAGCAACTGATTTGGGATTTTTGATTTTTACCCAACCTTTCTGTCCTTTTGTATTTTTCCTTGTATTTATCTGGAATTTTCCCTATTATCATCGATGTCCGCTTCATAGTTGCCCCTTCTAATACAAGTATCTTATCTGGGACTCAAACTCAAAACCTAAAAGGATCATAGTAATTCTCCCAATATATCCCAATGTTGACAAAATAATAAATTAAAAGTAAAATTATACATTCATATGAAAAATTTTATGATGTGACTTACAAAATAATAAGGTTAATGTTATAAATCACTTAAATTTTATAATAAATTTTATGATTTTAACCATTTTTATTGGTATATAAGAATTAGTTATAAATGACTTGTATTTGAATACTTGTCTACATATTTAAAAAAATTATGATTAGAACTAAAGTGGTGGTTTTTTGAGACATTTTCCCAAATACTCCCTTCATCCCATGTTATTAAAAACATTTTTTTTTAGGTATGACATGTTTTCTTTTATATATAATATAAGAGACACTTGGTTTCAAGGGAGGGGATGTGAGCTACCTTATTTGATTTTATTAGAGAATAGGGGAGGGAAGGGATCATCACTTGTTCAAGAAGGGAACAAGGGGATGATGATAATAATTAATTTACCATTCTATCATTACATATTTACTTATATGTTTTTTATTTAGATGATATATATATATATATATATATATATATATATATATATATATATATATTAATTTACACTTTCCTTTATCTTTTATCATGAGCATCCTCTTATAACTATAAATCTCGATCCCTGTAGAGCTGAGCCATCTCCCTTTGGGTTTTTCTCTATTTTTACTATTCATTTAAACAGTACTGGCTCGTATATGGCTCCGTGCATGGTTGAATTTTTTTTGTTTTGTGTAGGCTCTCTACTTTGATGGGCAAAAAAAAAAAAAGGAGCGAATATACAGTGCAGGTAGGGCTTTGTTTTTATGTGTATTTAGATAAACCCCCAACCGCGATTTCAAAAATCATTTTCCGTAAATTGAGATAAACTCATCTCAAATATTTATTTTATGAATCGTAAAAATTATATTTTAAAAATCAATCCAAACACAAACTCTAAGTCCTTTGTCTGAGCTTTTTCCTTTAATTTTGTCTTTTCCTTTGTGCTAGCGGGACAATAGCATTACTACAACTACAGGGAGGTCTAAATTTCAAAATTTAAATCTCCCTCCACTTCTTCATTTCTTGTATGTATGTTGCATAAAATTTATCTTTTTCATACTTGAAGTATTTCTCTGTCCACCCATCATCGATTCATCGTCCCCGAAACGCATTGCACCACATCCACCACGTTGTCAAAGCAGCAGCACTTACCCCCTCAGCGCCGCAGCCTCACTGTAAGGCGCAGCCACATTCATGGTCATCGTCACATTATGCATCTCCATTCTCGCTCCCACTTCCTCCTCCAATGTCTATCACAGACTTAGCGGAAGTGAACAAGTGGGTTTCTGTGGGGTCCATAAGAAGCATCTCCGGCAAGTGGGTGGCAACCATGGAGGATGAGAGCCTCGGTGAGGTCAGAATCACAATCCTATAGGGAGGTTCACTTCGATTCCCAGAGAGGTATCTTGGGCTTAGATTTTGTGGCTCCCTATAAACAACAACAAATCCCTATAAAAAAATCTGTAAAAACTCTTATTTCATTTTCTCTAAAGTATGAAACCAGAGTTTTCCGGATTTTCTTGCCTCATATCTTATCTCCCTCTTTCTCTCCCCACTCTCTGTGGGGCGAAAATTCTCCTTTAACCAGTTTTTTGCTTTACGTGGTTGCAGAGTGAACGAGGAAAGATGTAAAGAAAGTCAGAGTTTGTAACAAAATAGATGCTTTGGTTCAAGGGGTTTCATTCTTTAATGATATACGATCTCATTCTGGTGAATTACGTATATTAGTTATAGATGTTCATCTCTATATCTGACAATTTATTCTTCATGGGTTCTCACCTTTATTTATTATCTCTGCTTGAATCTTGTAAATGTAATTGCAAAAGGCATTTCATAGGGAATTAAAATACTAGATGTCTCTTGTATAAAGAAACAGTAAATGTTTCAGCTGCCATCATATTTCTATTCTGCCTTTCATAGGAAGGGGAACTCAAACAATTTATGTCAGACACGTTGATGATAACAACAGCATAAGTGCCTTTCAAGGCCTGTAAATGGGTAGATTTCTAATTAGAAATTTCTCATATAGTGATGGAAGAAACTTCCCAGTTTCATTCTTCAAGAAATTCTCATCAGAGCATACAATAGAATAAGTGTGTGTTTGGAGAGGCCAAAAAGCCTGATTGAGGAGGTAAGAACCCAATTGGCAGCAAGTAAATTTTTTTTTTTGAGTGTTTGGAGAGGCCAATTGGTGAAAGCTCAATTGAGAGAAGCTAGAGAATAGAGTTTTTGTTAAAAGCTAATGACATTTTATGTTAGATTGGATTGTCTGAAAATTATTTATATGATATTAGCTTTTGCCATAAAATATTTTTAAAATAGTATGTAGTATCAAAAAATATTTTTTGAGTGTTTTTAACCCTTTAAAATATTTTTCTAGTTGCACCCACTACCTAGTGTGCTATCAGACTGATTGTAATTTTATCCACTTTCTAATTGTACCCACTCAAAAAATATTTTTTTGAGTGTTTTTAACCCCTTAAAATATTTTTTCAGCTGTATCTAATATATTATCAAATTGATTGCAATTTTACTTTTAATGTACTTTTTTAGCTCCAAAAATTACTTTAAAATATTTTTTGGCGTTTTTAACTCTTTAAAATAATTTTTCAGTTATACCCAATCTTATGAGACTAACTACAATTTTACCTTTAATGTATTTTTTTTAGTAGTAAAGAGCATCCAAAACTTAGAATATTGATTTATTTATTTCCACCCACTTTAAAATATTTTTCTAGTAGCACCTAATATTTTAAAGTAATTTTTAAATATTTGCTTGATTTTTTAAATATGTTTCCACCCGCTCCCACTCTCTCTTACCATTATCACAAAAGCCTTTATGCTTAAGTCAATTCAAACAAATTTTATTTTTGCAAAAGCTCAATTGACAATCGCCAATCCAAACATAAATCACATTACACAATTTGTCTTTTATCAAAAGTAATATTACAACAAGCTCAATTGTCAATCGTTGTTCTACTAATAGCTGAAGACAATAGGCACTCGGAAAAAAAAAGGCTGTTTTTGCAATCTCATCTTAAGACAAGGGTATGTTTGTTTTAGCGATTAGATTGTTTATAAATTGTTTTTCACGTAGATCGAGACACAACTTTTCTCACATACTTACCTCGTATACCGTAAATTACGATTGAAAAGCTGCTTTTAAGCATTCCAATCACTCATCCAAACGAGCACAAGGTATTGCAAAAATATATTATATAAGAGTGTAGGTTAGGTGCTATTTATATGCTGGATTGCTAGGAAATGAAAAGAAGATGCTTGCTTCAATATTAGTTTATGCATATTTGGGGTATGATTGCACTTTGTTTTTTAAGGTGAATTTGCATGAATGGCCTTGGCATATATGGGTTTAGTTTTCCCCCAACTATAAGTAGCAACTTTGCAACATCTTAAGATTGTGACTTTCTGAAGCTATCAGGAGTTGGGAGTCATTTTTTGGTGGTGAACCTTGGAAGTTAAACTTATGGCTGATTATTTCCTCTTTCCTTTGTTACTAATAGGTATTTATATATACAAATTTAATTGCTATTCAGCTTGGAAGAAAATAGGCAAGAGTTGGAATCCCACATTCTATGAGATATTATTGCCAGTTAGAAGAGCAATTCTTCAGGGAGGAGGTAGGGCTTGAATGGTTCCAGATAGCCGCTTAGTCATGTTGGGTTTATGTTTTTTTGATTTGGGACAGTGGTTTGCGTTGTCCATTGTTAATGGGTATAACATAATTTTTGTTGTTGTTTGGATGTGTTCCAAACATGTTGACATGTACTGTAAAGCAGCACTTACATCTATGTTTACTCATTTTGATTAAAGTAATGGATGGTTAACTGGTTTCCACCTTTATTATGAAGCATTGTTCTTATTTCTTAACTTCTCGTGATGCCCAATAATTTTGATCAGCTGCGGTCACTAAGGCACACGTTTCTCAGTCAAAATATGCAATCCTTTGTGTTTGCTATGGTTTTTATTTTTTCTTGACTTTGTTAATGTAGCTCTTTTTTTTTTTTTTGTTAATGGTCTTATGTGACCACTTTTAAATGGTACCGTGTGACTTTTTGGTTTTTCGATTGCATTCCAAATATGTGTAAATGTATGTAAGTAAAATTGGGCTTAATGAATTAGAGTTGGGAATATAGGTTAGCTCGCGGGCTATATGGTTCAGGCAGGGTGGCTCACACTTTCACCGGCTGAGAAATCACCAACCCTAGCCTATATGTGTAGGTTCACGGGTCAACCTGTAGCCTGCACAATTTTTTTTTTAAAAAAAAATTCCCTTATTATTATATAGTTTTTCCCCCTATTTTTTTTACTATACTAGAATTACCTTGTACACTATATTCTAACGCATAAAATATAATTTATATATAACCTATCAAGGTTGGTTACAAAAAGTCCTAAAATTTACTAAACAGAACATAATGAAAGTGAAATAGTGAAATGTGCTAGGGTTTCTTTACATATGGGTTTCAATACAACAGATCAGAAACTACTTCAAAAGTTCACACCAGCATTTATTAAAATATATATACACACACAAATATATATTGCAGGCGAGCCTTGCAAACCAGCGAGCTAACCCGCATGGGTTGGTGCGGGTTTGTGCGGCCCGCATTTTTTCAAGTCATAAAATCCCCAATCCTAACTTTGTAATAACTTGCGGGCTATGGGTTGAGCCCATTGTACCGGCTCTATTAATGATCAAAAGTTTATGAATCAAATTGGCCATTTATCCTTCTAACTCTATCTCATATCACACTTTGGTACTTACCCATTGGTCAAATTTCGGTAATATGTTGCACTTGGTGGTATACAAGAAGTTCTAAGTTAGTGGTCTTTCATCTTGGCAAACATAAAACTATTGGGTTTTTGCTTTAAATGACATCTAAAGCTAACATTGTCCAGTCCCTTATTTTTTGGGATTTCTAACGCAAAACATTTCTCGCATGATAAGTATATTTTGTAATTAGACATTGTGAAACAATATGCGTGAGTTATAAGTTAGTGTTTATTCATGTTGACAACTATATATATAACTCTTGGTTTGAATTTATGTGAACAGCATTTCAGTCTTGTATTGTCCCGTCCCTTGTTGAAACAAAACCTGTCGGATGATGATTGATCTGTTCTAGGAGTTGTACCTAATTTGGGTCTGGATTCCCCTGAATATGGGATTTGGCAGCTTGATGTAGATCTTAAAAATTTGCATTTAATGTCTGATAAATTTAGTTTTTGTAATATAAATTTGCATTAAAATTATTGGTTCTTATCTGACATGATTGCAGGTTTCAAAGAGTGTCATCATGAAATATATTAAGATTCAACTTGGTTGATATGAATGAAGATGATCATAGCAAAACCTTCCAGAATCTTATATATCAAAGGTAAAATAAATATAATCATGCAATTAGTGACTAATTTTTACTAAATGGTTAACACAAAGGTAAACACCTCATTTGTGTTTGCTATTCATCCTCACACTATGTATGTTCAGATTATTTTATGGGACAAGTGGCTCAGCAACCTTTTCTGATAATCTTCTTGTAAGAATTCTAAAAAGTTTTGGGGCTTTATACGCTTGACCTCATAGTTTTTGGCTGTTTTATTTGTATTATTCCACTTGCTAATCCTATAGTTTGACATTCGCCTCACTATGGTTTGACAGTGGCTACTTGATGTGGATAATGGATACTAAAACTAAATATTTAATTTCTTAGTTCAATTTTTATCAAAAGTAAAATTATAGGTTTTTACCTGACATGGTTGTATTTTGGTAATTTTGTGATAGAAGCTATAATATTGAATGGATCATAGGTAATTCAAGAAGTTCCGATTCACCAAATTAAAATGAATCCTTCCAACAATTGTTTATCTTTTCAGAGAAGTCAATTTTCAATCTCACATTCATTTGCTATAATCATAAACAAAAGTTGGGGCAATCATTACATTATGGGGTATATCTACCGAAGCCGGTGTTCATGCACAATTGGTTTTATGTTGCGTCCAAAAGTAAGAAGCACCAAGGATTTGAAGATTTTGCTTCATGTTGATGGCAACAGAGGAGGGCATACGACAACTAATGTTGTATACACGGAGACCTTTCAGAATTTGAACATACGGATTTGATTTGTTGCTTTCTTGTCATTATATTAGTGCGACGTGTGTAATCATTTTAATGTTACAATATTGGTTGGCATGCTTATTCATACCCCGCCTTTTATCTTGTGTGCTTTAGATGTAAATCATGCTATTATTTTTTGCTATTTTTGTTTTTACCTTATAATCAAGTGCTGCCCGCGTGATCGCGGGGAGTTAATGCTTATTAATTGAATATCACAAAAATCACTTTAAGCAAAATGGTCAAAACAATATTTTTATTTTTTAAAATTAATTTATCATTTATGTCTGAAACAAGTGAAGAGTTTATATTTTATTTTTTCCATGTGCATTAATGAAATATTACAAAAATCACAAGGACAAAAGAGTCCCAAAAAGATTGGGACGGGAATAGGCCAGAAATGATGAGGCTTTAAAAATCTTTAGGATTGGGGCAAACGCTTGCCGCGGAGGTCACAAAGAGCAGTGATACACCCACTCATACAGTCATACCCATCCAGTGATAACTAATTAAGGTTTAGTTTGCTTCAATTGTTTAGGATTTGTAGGAATAATTATTCCTATAGTAATCATCAATCTAAGGGTTAAGGGGTTAAAATAACTTTCAAATTTTATAAAAAATGTAATAGTAACTTCAAAATATTTTTTAGAGTAAGAGTAACCATAAACTTTTAAAATTGAGTTAAAACCGTTAAACCCTACTAACTTTCATCTATTACAATAAGAAAGTTCCGAAATATACCTTTACTTAATTAAAAAAAAAAACCGTGGTTGTTGTGCAATATGGTGATTTTTATCCCCCATCCTCTAACAGTTGATTTCACCTTTTCTCTCTCTTCTCTCATATTTTCCACTCTTCATCTTCATCACCACACCACCATCTACAATTCCAAAAAATTATCACCAACAATCCTTACTAGAAAAGTAAAAAACTAGAAAAAAAAAGTAATAAGATGTTTGTTATAATCATTATACTTCTATCATCAACAATCCGAACTCTGCTTATTAGTACCATTACCAAAAAATTCAGAATTTGTAGTATAAATTCCAAGAAAAAATTACACCAGGTTCATAGTAATAATCTAAAATGAAAAAGAAAAAAAAATCCTCACAGCTAGCATAAGGCTTGAGGGGATGAGGAGTTTACCTCATCATCAACACTATGGGAAGTAGGGGATAGGGGCTTTATGCAGATGACCATGTGCATAGAAGAGAAAATTCCAGTAAATAGCAGGATGTGGATCTGTTTATTATTATTATTTTTTTTTAGTTTTACTTTTGTAGTATGGATTGTTGATAATTACTTTTTGGAATTGTAAATGGTGGTGTGGTCTGGTGATGAAGATGAAGAGTGAAGAATATGAGAGAGAGTGAGTTAAAGGAATGAATCAAATTGCACAGCAGCCACAGTTTTTTTATTAAGAGGGGGTATTTTGGTACTTTCATATTGTAATATATGGAAGTTAGTTGGGTTTAACGGTTTTGCCCAAATTTTGAATGTTTATGATTGATTTTGCTCTAAAAAAATAGTTTATGATTACTGTTGCACTTTTGATAAAAATTGAAGGTTGTTTTAGTATCTTAACCCTCAATCTAATATAAGCAGATTATATATGATTCTTAATATAAAATCTTGTTTGTAATACAAATTACACTACAAACTAGATTTTATATTAAAGAGCATATGTAATATTTTTTATGACTTGGTAAATATTCTCTAACAATATAATCATAAGTCCTTATCACAGATTTATTCAAAAGGAGGAGGAGGAGGAGGAGGAGGGTAATTAAGGTGTACGTGTCTCAGAATTAATGAGGGAGGGAAGCAAGAATGTGGGACAGGATGGAGTTGTAAAGGAAAAGACGCTCCAACATCAACAAGTGACCCGCCTTTTCTATCACATGCAGTTCTGCTTTCTCCCCTAATTCCCTGCACCATCCATTCATTCTTCATCATATTTAATTTATTCCTTGCTAACAAAAAAACATGTATTATATCTTATATTTAGCACCGGAGCTAATATACATGAACATAGATAACACAAGAGACATACATGTATATATATGTGTGTACGTACGTTTACAAGTTTTTGGCAACCTCCAGGCTGCAAATCTTGTCATTTGCTCCCCAGATCAGATCCATTTTCTTTGTCACACTCCATCCACAAACAACTTTCATTCATTATTTCAAGCAAAGTATAACAAACAATTTCTCAAATTATTTAGTTATGAACTTCAAGATAAGTTAATTACCTGTGCATACTTGGGGATTATTGCTGAATCTTTGCTCTTGGCAATTGCAACCAAAAGTTCCTCTCTCTTGTTTTCGTACCCACAAATTCCCTGTGCCACAAAATTAACACGTATTTTGATTCACATGCTCTTTCAAACAATCTACAGTTTGACTCTCACAGACGTTAAAATGACTGTCTCTCTCGCATCTGTAATATTCCTCTTGTCTTAATTTTGGGACCCAATTTATTGTGCACTACAAAAGATCCCATATTTAGAGCGAGTGTAGTAATATTTCATACTACTGCCTCCCTCATGTCTTTAATAGTATAAGATATCATTCATGGTGCAATTTAGAATTTAATTTGCCTGCTTTAAGCAGTCTCGAAGCAAGAAAGTAGGGTATGGAATACGCTTGTGAGTGCCAACATCCAACAGCAATCTAACTCCTTCGGCTGTACGAGGAAGCAAATATTCCGACCAACTCGAGAACCCACCGATTCTCTCAAGCGCCGGACCACTGAACGATTCCATCAACTCAGTGATTGACCCACTCACCACCAATGACTTCACCATGTCACTGTACATCTGATCCATCTTGAACCCCACGTACCCTCCATAACTGAACCCCACCACGCAGCATTTCTCTACTCCCAGCTTCTTCAAGCCCTCGGCCATGCACACCACCTGGAACTCCGGAGACAGCTCCGGTCTCTCCGTCGTGGACCGTCCGAAGAATGAAAAATTTGGGACGTACAGGCCATGTTTTCTTGCCAGCGCCAGAACTTGGAACTGCCACGGCCGCCAAGCCGTGTAGGATAAATTTTACTTCAGCAAACCCCAAACACCAGAACTTCAAAACTTCAGTCTGGATTGAATAAAGCTTCCGATAAGTTGATTGAGAACATAATAAGGAGGGAGAAGAACACCAAGAATTAATGGAGGATAATTTAGTGATTTTAGATTCATATTTTAATATTTGGTCCTTCTTAATACTCCCTCCGGTCCTAAATATAGGACAAAGTTTGTAGTGCAAATTGCACTACAAACTTTGTCCTATATTTAGGACCGGAGGTAATAATTACAATTTTTAAGATCCTTCACAGTAAATATCATTTTCCCCGGTCCCTCCCTAATTCTCCCTTCATTAATTATATTTAATTTAAACTATTTGTACAATATATAAAAATTGATTATTTCAGCTATGTATGCTCTGCTGGCAAAAAAAAAAAAAACAAAAAGGAAGTTATTTATGCTCATTTTTAGAATGGATATATACGACCGTATTCTTGACCTTAAAGTGTCAAAAAAACCAACATTCTTGTTTGGGATTCATTTGGAATCCCCAAACTGATTTTTGAAATCCAAAAGCCAGTTTAAACCTAAAATGTATTTTCGGGATAGCTTTAAAAACTAGTAATAACTTTTAAAAGTCAAGTTGAAGCAGAAGTTTTTATATTTATTGTTTGCTTTTCTTCATATTTTATAATTAGAAGCTTCTAAAATTGATTTTTCAATACATTATTTAAATAAATTTCTGTCAAATTGACCTTTTTCCTTACAAAAGTATACCCTATATACTTCTCCGATATTTAATATAAGATATATTTGTCAAATTTAATTAGATTAAGAAAGTTAGTTGAGTTATATCATATAATATGTATTTTTTAAAACACCCTAGTTAATTATCTTCCTTAATCCCTTCCTTCCCCCTCCTCCTTGACTATTGTTGAAGGAGCATCAATAATGCTAAATTAGGAAAAAGATTGATAAATATAAAAAATATGTCTTATATTTAGGATCAAGATTAACTCCTCAAATATAATATGTTAAAGACCGGATAGAGTAATATAAATCACATTACACTAATAATTGACTTTTACCCAAACTTGGGTTTGGAAAGAAGTGATTTTTATCACTTGTTATCAAACTGCTAACTCAAATAAGCTTGGTTTAGTCGCCCACTTGTAGGTGAATGAAGTGCATGGTGAATAAAAGGACTTTATGAATAGAGTTACAAAGGAATGCCAGTCGTCTTTTTATATATGGATGGCTATATATTATTGGCTGCAAATTAATATTGGCAAGCCATAGTTGTGAATAGTGAAAATGGCATCTTAGCCCAAACTTTGCATCTTGTCTTCCCTGACTGAAACAATGATACAGATATATATAACACGTACGTACACAGGGAAAGTACCAAAATATTACATGCATGCCATTCATTAAACCCTAAACGCAATATTAATACTGCCAATACAAGTGTGTTCAAAATGTAACAGCATCATAGTACTACCACCGTAACCACTAACATAAACACCTGAATTATATTGAGATGAAGAAACCTAATTGGTACTATATCAAATAGTGAAACAAAAATAATTGACACAACAACCTGCGGAATATATGAATTTATGATGTTCCAACGCCAATTCATTCCACAATTATATTCTTATAGTATATCTCATGCTTTTGCAGGCCGACATAATAATCTTTCAGCTTTTCATATTACTGAAAACCTTAATGCGTTGAATTATCGATGATGACGCACTCCTGCTAATTAAAGCATGGAATATGCACTACATTATTATTGCACAGCCCTAATGAATAGTGATCAAGTCCTTTACAACCGTGTCAAAGGACGAAGTATAGACAAGAGGAACATGACAATCTGCCACTAAGCTTTAGAACAATGATACTCCCTCCAGTCCTAAATATAGGATAAAGTTTGTAGTGCAAATTGCACTACAATCTTTATCCTATATTTAGGACCGGAGGTAATATTATTTATTGGTTCTATATAATCATTGTATCCATATGGTTTTGAGTTCTCAAATACAAATTATTACCTCCTTTATTGCCTCACTCACTTTCAACTCATCCAAAATACACAACTCAATTCAGTAAGGTTCTACAATAAAACGTTGGAGGCATTTGTTCTGGGTCAGTGGTTTAACTTTAATCCATAAGTAAACACTGAACAAATTAGACAAAGTTTCAAAAATACAAGGAAAAAATATAAGAAAATAACACTTGAACTTCAAAATCACAAATAAGTCTTTATTGCATTTTGGAGCTATAGACTTTCCCACTTAACGATCAATGTTATGGTTCCATCCATTTAGAATAAGATTGCCCTATTTTTATCACTTCTAAGGCACATTTATTCCCTTGAAAACTTCTTGATGCTCAATGTCCATTCGTGAAAACTTTCGGAGCATTTTAGTTCTTTAAAATATAAAATCTAAACTAGTTGATTCATGCAAAACTTTCAATTAGATGGATTAACGGGGTTGGTTCACCGATTTATTAGTCTGACTGGCCGATCTATGTTGAAATTGAAAAACATAAAAATCAATGCATAATTAATTATTTTTCAAATAAAAATACCCACAATACTTAAAAAACTGATCAGCCTACAAAAAAATTATAACAAAAAAATTAAAGATTGTCAAGAAGTGTCCCTTTCAGGATCTTTGATAAAATTGGAATGATATAGAAAAGATTAGCATAACCCTTATGTAAAGATGACACGCACAAAAAATATTAAAAGATATTTTAAGATGTTGAATGTCACTGAAAAAATATTATAAGTTGTAAAATAAACAACAAAATTAAGTGTGATTGGAAAAATAGTATATGAAAAAAAACTGAAGGTGTTTGTGAAATATTGGCCTTTCTTATCAGATGCCTTCTAGATATCCACAATCGAGGATGATCAGGCCCACACAACTAGGAGGGAATATAGAATTTAAGTTGTCTGGCACTTTTAAGCTTTTTCACTTTTTGACAATTTTTTTTTTACTTCGTGCGTGTCATCCTTACACAAGAATTATGCTAATCGTCTCTGTATCATTTTAATTTTACCAGAGATCGGGACACTTTTTGACAATATTTAATCTTTTGTTATAATTTTTGTAGGCTGCTCTATTTTTTAAGTATTGTGGGTATTTTTATTTGAAAAATAATTAATTAGACATTGAGTTTTATGTTTAGAATATTGAATTTCACATTAAAAATACTTCAAGATGCATTTTGAACCTTTCGACAATTTGGGGATTTATTTAAATTGTAAATGAGGGAGATGGTGTGAAATAGTTTTCAGTAACCAGACAAATGAAAAACATGCAAGAGAGAACGTAACAAGGAGTAAAATTAACTTGACCGATTCCACAAGAGGTTGATTTGGAGTAAGTTACAAGACAAATGTACAACAAAGCTGGCCATGTGTTTTGTGCTCCACAGTCCACACCACTAAATGATGCACAACGGCATCAAAGCGAACATTTTGGGGAAAACGCACTTTTGACGCTTTCTCTAGTCATCTTTATCGCTTTATCTTTTTCGTGGGCTGTTTTTTTTTTTTTTTGGCATTAAAAGGGGTAATTATTAAGGTTACCAGCAGGATCAAAACTTCCCATTCATGAGAGGAGCTTACATGGCATTAGATTATAACTTCAGTAGCTTTTCATATGCTTCTTTATAACAACATCAACACAACAATTAATAACATTATAATTTAATGACATGAAAACTCCTTCTAAATGAAATGTCACGAATTCAATTTTATTTATAATCTCATGCCGTTACTGCAGCAACAATAATAGTATTTCCCAAATAAATCATAGCCATCATATTCATATGAACTTCTCAAGCCATTTTCTTTCTGTTTTTTCTTTTTCTTTTTTTTTAAATTAAGTATAAGACTGATAGTATGTCAGACCTAAATTAGGATTTCTGACCCTCTGTTTACAGAAGCATGCAATCTGGCAACAAAATGAACAGAACCAAATCATGCACAACTTGTCTCCAAAACATCCCACTACGTATTACTTACTGCATATGAGCATGACATGTAATACATATATATGTCAAAACTCAGAAAAACAAAGAGGCTTATGTCACAGTCTGAACAGGATACCTATGAATACAATCCTCCCAGGGACTGTTTGGCGAAGCCTTGACATTCCTAAGAGCTTGCCAAACAGCACTGTTACACTTAAACCCACTCCCAAACGCTATCTGCCACACTCTGTCTCCTTTCTTCATCCTCCCCTTGGCTTCAATGTACCCTAACTCATACCAGATTGAACTCGACGATGTGTTGCCAAATCTGTGAAGTGTCATCCTCGAAGCTTCCACATGAACTGGAAGAAGCTGAAGATTCTTCTCAAGTTCATCAATCACAGCCCTCCCACCAGCATGAATACAGAAATGCTCAAAGGCTAATTTGAAATCTGGTATATATGGCTTCACCTTCGCGTTCAGAAGCTTCTTCGCCATTAATGTCGCGAAGAACAGAAGCTGCTCGCTTATTGGAAGAACCAGAGGACCCAACGTTGTGATGTTGGTCTTTAAAGCTCCTCCTGCTATGGCCATTAGGTCTTTTGACAGTGAAACCCCTGTTTTTCCTGCATCGTCTTGTTCTTGATACACACATTTGAATGCCTTATCGTCAGCTCCTTTGTGGGTTCTCACAGTTTGAAGAAGCTTGTACTTGGCTTTTCTTCGATCAGAGGATTTGTTTGAGAGTAAAATGGCAGCCCCACCAACACGAAAGAGACAATTTGGGATTAACATGGATTTTTTGTTGCCAAAGTACCAATTTTGAGTTATGTTCTCTGTGCTAACTACGATTGCGTATGTGTTCCTATGAATTTGAAGCATGTCTTTGGCGAGATCGATGGCTATAACGCCTGCACTACAACCCATACCTCCCAAATTGAAGCTTTTGATGTTACCTCTTAACTTGTACTTGTTAACGATCATGGCGGAAAGCGAAGGTGTGGGATTGAACAGGCTACAGTTAACGACCAAGATTCCTATGTCTTTTGGTTTAACCTTGGTGTTCTCGAAGAGGTTGTCCAATGCTCCAAACATGACCTGCTCTGCTTCTTCTCTCGCTGCCGCCATTGATGGCCTTGGTGGGATATAATGCATAGCTTCAGGGACGTATGTTTCTTCGCCAAGACCGGATCTTTCTAGAATCTTTCGCTGGAATTTCAGAGAGGAATCGTCGAAATCGCCTGTCAGCTTCGAGTGGTCCATGAATTGTTTGTATTTAACTTGCAGGTGCGAGGGGGGTTTGTAGCAAGAATAGTCAAGAAGGTAAACGGATCTGGGTCGGGTCACGAGGTAGAAGGTGGATCCGAATACGAGGATCGCAGAACAGGTGATGACGATGACGAGATTGTACTGTAAGTGGAGCCACAGATGGCGAATATCTTCTGGGTTTGTCTGGGAAGCTTGAATGATGACGATGGAAATTAGAGGGATCATGCAGAGAGTGAGAAGATGGGTCATTAAATAGTGGTAACCCAGTTTGACGTATTTTAGGTTAACGCTCTGCAAGAAGTCCGGTAACCGCCGTCCATGGTGGATCTGAAGGACTCCACCGGTTCCGATGGCGGACGTTGGATCGGAACTCATGGCGGGTGAGATTGGGGTTGCAAGATGATGTGTAAAGGTCAAATCTTTGATATGAACCGGTGGAAATCGGAGAAACAGGGGAGGGTACCAATTAGAAGGAATGAGGAAAGGAAAGCGTCGGAGTATGAGATGCCATGAGAGGAGATTGCTAATCTGATCGAAGCGAGAGAGAGACACACACACACCCACACACAGAGGTATATAATATGTATCTCTAACCTCTGTATGCGCGTGAGGGAAAGAAAAGATTATCCAAAGAAAATGGCCGCAGGGAATAGAGAGAGAGAAGGCGATTCCCCTTTCTTGTCTAGCTGCCCTCGTTCATCCTCAGGTGGAACGACGTCGTGTCAGTAAAGAAGGTCTAACCAGCGATATAAGATGCTCCTCTGTTTCTTTTTTAAAATATTTCTTTTGGTTCTTAATTACACGGAACTTTTCTAAATTTAGTCTGGTGGTATTAGTGTATGATTTCTATTCTACAAATACATTTTATAATGTTAACTATATCCGTCTTATTAATTATATTGGGAAGAGAAAATTAGAAATGGTGGTTAGCTTTTGTTAAGAGCTTTTTGAAATGTTATAATAATTCTTTAAAAAAATTAGTTAAAAGTAATAAATATATAAAAAGTGTAGGGTTGACATAAATTTTGATCTATCAAGTTTTTTCTTATTTTGGTTTTAGTTCCTTAAATTGCAAATCATAGATTTTGATCCTTTAAATTTCATTTTGTTCAAAATATTGATCTTTATAACTCAAGAAAAACTGAGAGTCTGTTTGGTTCAACTTCATTACATGCCTGTAATGATAATCATGATTGCATTACCAAAAGAATAGTGTTTGGTTGCTCTTTAGCATGGTAATAAGGTTTACCATGGTAATGATGATTACCAAAAAATTGATAATCCACATTCATACCTCTCCCCTTATGAATCCTTATTACCATCCCATTGCATGGTTAAAAAAGTCCAATTTATCCTCTAGGTTCATGTGTCTTTATTTCACTTATCTCATTTCATTTGTCACAACCACCACCGCCACTACCTCCTCTATCGTCGTTGCCTCCACCTACCGCAGCGCCGCCTCCTCCTTCACTTGCTACCGCTGTCGCTACCTCCTTCACCCATCACCGTAGCCATCACCTCCTCCTCCTCCTCCTCCTCCATCGCAGTCGCCACCACCCGCTGTGGCTGCCACCTCCTCCTCTACTGCTGCTGCACCCACCGCCGTCACCTCCACCTGCAGCCGCCGCTGCCACCACCTCCTCCTCCACCGCCGTCACCTCCACCCGCCGCAACCTCCTCCACCACCCTCCGTTGCCATCACCACCTCTTCCACCACCTCTACTGTTGCCTCCACCACTACCTCCTCCTCCTCCTCCACCTCCATGTTACTGCTGCTACTACCTCTTCTTCCTCCACCTCCGCCATGACCTCCTCCACCTCTGCCAAACGCTGTCGCCGCTACCTCCACCATTGTTGCCGCTCACCACTAGTACTTCCTCCTTCACCGCCATATTAAGGGTAACATAAACTTTGTGTGATATATTAATTTTAAATAATTGTTAAAATAATAGCTCATTGCACCTTACTTAAAAATCAAACCAAACACTAACATTGTAATTAATATTGCATTGCATCACCATTGCATCTCATTACACTACATTGCAGGGCGTAATGGGATCGAACCAAACGGGCTCTTAGATCATTTTGTCCTTAGAGAACTCAAAACTTATGATTTAAAATTTGAGAAACCAAAATCAAAACGTTGAAAAATTTGAGGACCAAAAATGATATTAACCAAAAAATTTTTTTTAAAACGTAACTTATCTCGTGAATATGATTCTAACCAACTATTGCTGTTAATGTAGAGAGATATATTCAAATTTTAGACATATTCAAAGTGTATGTTATAAAAAAGACTAAACCTATTTAGAAAATTGTAACTTGAACGGAGAGAGTAATTAGTTTTAATTATATACCTCAATCAGCATGATTCAAATAAGATTTGCATAAAATAAGTGGATGTAAATTCTGGATTCTACTTATTTCAATTCCTCTTGAGAAAATCAAGCACGAAACCACTCAAAGTGATGTTTATATCCCACAAAATAACCAAGAACACTCATATAGCAGCTTGTTCATTGTATTTGTGCAGCCATGACTAATGGCTTAGTTGGGAAAAAAAAAAAACTATCACATGATCGATATACCCAAGAAATTGAGGGACAGCTCAATTGTAAGGAAGGAAGGCTAAATGACCATTATAGTGTTGCTCTCTCATTCCAAGTTAGTATTAATTTTTATAATGCTTCCCGAAACCCCTTCCTCCATAAATAATTGCCACCCAATACCACACAAGTACCCTCTATTGCTAAACTCTTTCACTGTTTATAGCATTTTGACGGGAAAAAATGGTGAGAAAATTGCAACTAAATTACAAGCAAGAGAAAATATGACAGAAAGGTCACTCAAAAATTTCAAATTTGTGGTGAAGTTCCATGAGACTTTTTTGTAATATATTTTAAATGTGAAAAGTCCAAAACAACTCTATTGATTAGAGAGAGAGAGAGAGAGAGAGAGAAAAGAATGGATGATTGTGTATTCATTAAAGGTATTTTGGACTTTTCATATTTGGAATATATTACACAAATGTCAAATAAGGACTTCATTATAAATTGGATATTTCAATAAACTTTCTATCATATTTTCTCTTATTTCAAACTGTGGTGCAATTTTCCCAAAAATGATCTTGTGAAATGCACCCCATTACGTCATCCACATTTTGGTCCCCACACTTTACAACGATCATATATAGTTATATACATATTGCCAATATATCAAATTTACTTTTCTAATGCAATATTCGATTCAAAGTAACAAAGTCGAACGGAATACTAATAATGCATGTTGCTTCTCCAAGAACCAAGAGAAGAGAATCTATCTGCCTGTAATGGGATTAAAGAAATTTTACGCAGGTCATTCTACACTTGCGCCTGAAACTGGTGTGAAATTTCTCTCTCTATCTCACCTTTTTCCCTTCTTCTTCTTAATGTTATTCTTAATTTTTTATAGATATTTATTTAACCGAGAAATTTTTGTTTTACTTTCTAGGATACAAGATCTCCAACTTCCAATTATTCCTTGACCATATCTCCTCGTGAACATCACAAAATCAAATGACGCCTTTCACAAATCAAACTACGAGTCTGGTATTTGGTAAGTGGATATATACCTATCCCTATTGTGCATCACAATGCCACCAAATTCTTCTCTTCCGTTCTTAATTTCCTAAACCCATATGGGGGAATAGTAGACTTGGGATGCGTTATCAGGACCACTAATTTACGGTACACCAATGGTAGAATGGTTCTTTGTGATCATTACAAGTCCAAAGAGTATCCCAAAAGACTATCTTATTAGGAGGGGAAGCTCCTTGACTTATAAATCATACTATATTTGTGAGGCTTTTCGATGTGGAACTTATAACACGTTATCGGGACTAATTTACGGTATACGAGACAAGAATGTAAAAAGAATTTTATCACGATTTGTGTGAATAAGCATTTTTTAAGTGTCCAAAAGTGATCCAAACAAGTACTTAACCGGCATCAATTCCTTGTTTCCACTCAAAAACACACATGTAAAAGAGTGCACCTGGAAAGAAATGAAGAAAGTAACAGTGCATAAGACTAGCTGTGTGAGACGAGAATCTTATGAGCATAAGCATATGCATCGCTCTTTTCTAAAAACACAAACACTTGAATGAAAAGGATCTAATCACTTATGAGCAACATTATGATTGAACCAGAATGGGCTGGTGCATTTGCATGAAACTTTTTTTTTTCTAGGCGCACGTATTTTCTAATTAGAGTCAACCTTATTCTAGACATTATTGAGTACTAAGTGTAAACATATTTTTCAGTAGGAATTCAAGCCTTGAGTCGTCTTATTGTAAAGGACTAATCCCTTCAATTAAACCCAACATCTGTTCACTACATTTGCATGAAATGATAAAACTTGTTTTATATTATGGGAAACTTTAAGATGACCCCACTGTAGCAAAATAATTCTCAATTACCCTCATAAAAGTCAAAAACATCACTGCACACTTTTGGGGGGCAAATAAACTTAATTTGTGGGGGGAATAGACAAAAGCAACCCTACTGAAAAAAAAAAAAAAAGGGAACAGAATTTATAAGTTAAATATGCCTATTTACATAACATGTGGAAATTTACAAGATCATCTCGGTCATGTGCAAGACAAGGAGCATATTCACAAAAATATATGTTATTTACAAGACATATGTGAGACTTTATATGTTAAATATAAATATTTACAAGATATATGTAGAAATTTATAAAACCATCTCAGTTATATATAAGTCGAGGCATTTACAAGAACTTACAAGATATATGTGAGAATTTATAAGACCATCTCGGTTATATACAAGTCGAGGTATTCACAAGAACACATGTTATTTACAATATAGGTCAAATCTTTCCCCTGGACTCTCGTGCGATCGATCCCTCTAATTCAATCATCAAACCCAAAAAATGCATCACCAACTTCCTCCTCAGATTTGCAGATCCTCGCCGACGATGACTTAGTTATGGAGATGTACAGTTGTTTCGGCAAGCAAAAGAATAATGATGCTGATCCTTGTTTGTTTTGGATTTTTTTGGCTGCTCCATCCTTTTCTTAATTTTTGTTCTTGACTTATTTTACTTGATTGAAGGGGGAGAAGTGTGCTTCTTCCACCCAGTAACGAAGGCCCTACCTTCCACTTCACCTAGTAGCCACCAGTGCCGCATTTGAAAATCTGGTTCCAAATACCCCTCATCTTCCAACAGAATGACCCTCAATCCCTTCGGATGGGCACTCCCTCCAGGGATGCACCTCCCTCCAGTCCCTCGAGAAGGGCCCCTCCCTCCAGAGGAGGCCGTTGCCCTACCCCTCGAGGGTGTAACCGACATGGGCTCTGTCATTAGCTCAATCACGATGGGGCCTCCCTATTGCAACCAAACATGCATCTCTTGTTGAATGATGCCAGTCCTAGCCATAGCCTTGAGTTGCGCCATGGCTCACCCATCTCCGTTTTGAAAGTGTCGAAAATTTACATAAGTCAACTTTAATGGTCAAAATTAACATTCTAAATGGTGGGGGCAACAATGCATAATTTTTAGAATTTCCGGGGTAATATTACCCCCTTGAAAACTTTCAGATACCCAATGCCCATAGTTGGAAACTTCTTATGCATTTTTGCCCCTTAACCCATTAATTTTTAATACACTCAGCATCCTAAAATGTTTTTTAGTGGCACGTAGTATCTAGCACACCAAACCTAAAAATACTTTTTCAGTAGCATCCAACAGCACTAAAAATTACTTCACGACATTGGGTGTTACTAAAAAAGTACTTTTAGGTGTTTTTAAAATTTCATCACTACTCATGAATAATTTCCACAAGTGAAAAATCAATTAAAAGAGATAGAGATTTGAATTAAAACTTATCTGTTTCAAACTAATTTGAGAACACTCATCACGATGCACTTCTAAGATAAGTAAGAAGTAACTCTTAAGATTATTGGTAAAACAAGTAAAATAAAGAATTAAATTCTTGGTTCTAGTTATATCCAAAGACACTGTTCTTAAAAGTTATTCCGCAACTCCCTCAATGGATAGGAAGCAACACTCCCCAAGGTTAAATGAATCATTCCTATAAGGATAAATGGTGTCACAATTGGGGTATTTATAGACACTGGGTTAATTAATGCCTTGAAGTGGTATCTTTTAAAATAATATACCTCTTCAATTAAGAAATATAATGATTTGTTAAATTCATGAATCATGTTGATTCATGAACTAACATAAATTCTTTAATTTATAAGGACATAACTTTTCAAGACACATATCTTCATTTTAAAACATTCCAACAATATTGGAGAGACTCTTTCTTTGACACACCCTTACACAATATTTTACAACAATCCCCCACATGTGTCAAAGAAAATACACCATTAGCTTAGTTACACCTATAGATATAACTATTGTATTTGGCGGTTCTTTAGACTATTAACCAGACCTAGACTGATAACACTTGGTATATAAAAATGTCAGTGGTCCTATGGACTATGAACTAACATCTCTTGGGCATATACTAGAGGCATTAATAGTTAGATTATACCCTCTCATTTTTGTTGCTAACGGAAGTTTTGCTCTTAGACTTGAGCATGCCAGGTGCATAATGAATGCTTTAGAGATTTCACTATGATCTCATAAAAGCAACCACACTTCACATTCATAAAGGTGATTTCATGCAAGTATACCTGCAATAAGCACACCATCCCATAGGATTATGAAATCATTAAAAGTTTTGCTCAACCTACCAAAATGCATTCTATCACATCGCATTGTCATAGGAAGGGACTAGTAGTGTATTTTAATGCTAGTCAAAACTAACCAACAATTTGTTCTTACACACTGAATTTTCTTTATAGGATTACCAATCACAAATGTGGCTTATCATCCCTGTCAATTACAAGTTGCCTTTATTCCTATTCCCCTCACCTATTATTGACCTCACCAAATCGATTGAGATAACTCCACCACAATTCTTAAAGCGCTTTATCACATTATATCCAAAACGGTTTCCACTTACATAATTGTATTGTTTTTTCTACACTAGCTACTGCCATTTAGCAATTACATATCATCGACACAAAGTGTCGATTTCACACTAAAATATTTGCTAAGATATGTCTTAGCATCCAATTCTATTCATTTCTAGAGCAATCAACTCTCTGACTCACATAATATACTTTATTTTTAGCACTACTATAAGTGAATAATCACTAGTGGATTTTCACATAAATTGAATTTCCATTAATATCCGTATATTTCAATACAACATGAATTCACTGTACATGATGCCAATATTTATGGCATCCCATAACTAGTTCTTTCTCCTCATGATAGTTTATCTATGTTCAATCTCCATATATCATTTGCTATGTCGTAACATTTATCAATACTACAAATTGTCAACAATTTGTGCTTATATTGATTGAGCTTTAAAATCTTCTTAAATAACATATTAACATCATAAGGAATATTCACGTAATGGTTCTTCAAAACGCATTTCTCAATTCTCAATATATATCATCACTATTCCTTTATGATCTCAACATTGCAAAATCACATTTTGATTCATATATGCTTTCAAATCAAATTTCAAGCAACGTAATTTGACAATGCCATGCATCCACATTAAAAATTCTTAATCACGGTACTCATATATTCGTATACTGCTGATTTGCCATTGGTGGACAATTCAAACCATGCCCATATTAGGCATGTTTCATATACGTACTAAGATAAGTATATATCCACAAATCAAGAAAATCACTCACAAATATCTGCAACGGATAGATGATTAGATTTTCCATGAACAATTATGTTAATGCTTGTTATAGCTACATATAATTTGATAATTCACATTACAAAATGTGTTTTTCACCAAATAACAAAGTCTCAATGTAACACACATTACATATCAATTTCATAATTTTTCAATATTTTTTCTTTTGCCAAAATAATAATAATAATAATAATAATAATAATAATAATAATATATTATTATTATTATTATTATTATTATTATTATTATTATTATTATTATTATTTTGTAAGGTACCCCACAAGACACTACATTTTAGGCACCCCACACTGTCAATTATTTCAATTATATAACATATATAATAATTTCCCCCAAACTGATAAACCAATGTAAATTAAATATGGACACCTAGGATATAGAATAGGAAAAATCTTATTAAAAATAAAAAACAGTTGAGTTACCTTAATTTTAATTTATATCACTAAACTTAATAAATTATAGATAAGGTTATGTGGCACAATTAGATATTTTAAATTCTTAAAAAATATCCAAAATGCCCCTATATAAATGAGAAGAAAATAATTATATAACTTTATGTTCCTCTAACGCTCCCAATGCTTTTTATCTATATTATTTTATAGCTAACCGGTGATTTTGATGGCACAAATTTGAGAGGTTGTAAACCCAGAATCTATATGTTTTTTTTAATGTCTATGACGAAAATGGCAGAGCTTGGGTATCACAGAAGCGCCGATAAATGCACAGAGAAATCCGAGAACCTGTACACGTACCACAAGAGAACAAAAGATGGCCGAATTGTGAAATCTGAAGGCAAAACATATCGTTTCTTTGATCAATTAGAAGATCGATCTTAATCATCAAAGCCATCCTCCTCCTCCTCCTATAATTCAATCCTCACAGCCACCTCAAGCATCACTGTCAAAGCCACCGTTGTCGCAGTTTTTAGCAATACCGCAACACCTGTTTCACTTAAAAGAAAATTTGAAGTTCCTTCTATGACCTAGGGTTCCTTTTTTCTTTTATCAAGAAGAAGAAGAAGTTCCTTGGAGAATTGTTGAAAGAAAAATTAATTCCGTTAAATTCGAATAAATCTTCAAGTTCAAATCAATTATCTTTCCTTCTCATTTATATAGATGTATTTTGGACATTTCATCATATTTTAAAATCCCTAATTATGCCACATAACTTGATCTATAATTATTAATTTGTTAAGTTTAATTATCCAAATTAGAATTTAGATAATTTAACTGTTTTTAATAGAATTTCCCTATAGAATAGTCTGTTAGTTTAAATGTAATCTTTGAAAATAATCACCATAAAAAGAAACAATAATAAATTATTAATAGTATATTTTTTATCCCCAAAACGTTTTCTCGGCATGATAACCATTAGGACCTTCAGTTTTCTAATTTAATATTCATCAAATCCTCGAAAATAAGGAAAGATAATGGTAGATTTAGTCAAGGAGAGATGATAAAAGATTAGCAAAATTGAAGGAGAGATGAGACCTATTAAAATCAAATTAATATATTATTACCCTTCACATATTACATTGGGATATAAGGAAAAAAGGGTAGGAAATTTTGTGCCTATCAATTAAATTAATTTATTCATGGATAATAAAACCTCCAACCGAAATAAATTCATCCGAAATCAAATACAATTAAATAATATCTTGAATGAAATATTATTTGTTCAGTTATGTTTCCTTATTCCTCTTGAATCTAAAAAGCACGTTAAATATCAGCCATAAAAATGAGCACATAACAAGTTCTAACCTTCATGAAATCAAAGGCCATAACCGCAAGAATAAGCCTTTTGTATAACCAACAATATTCAGGTTAATATTCTAAAATCTACGCGTAGCTAGGAAAGACTGATTTGTCGGTAACTCCAATGTCTCTTCTTCTTTAAGCATATTTGGATTAGTTTTATTTTCAAGAATAAACACTTATTACGTAAGTCGAAATAAAACTCCTCTCATGTACTTACCTTATATTTACTTCGTATACCGTAAATCACGATATATAAGCACTTATTACCCAAAAATAAGTTATCTCAAACAAACACTTAATCTTTCTATACAATTGTATCGCCTCCATTTTAACCTGGAAAGACAGTCCCAAAACTATACATCGTTTTGCTTGTCTAGGAATTCTGTCTATATATCCTCCGGCCTCTTCCCTTGTCCCGATCGGTCAAACATTCAATCCATGAATCTTCGAAGACAAGATTCTCATATGGATAAGTGTGATTTCACAAAGATTAAAATGAATCTAGTTGAATGGAAATTTGGGTATTTGTCCATGACAATAATGATCATGCCCCGCCTTGAACATAAGCTTATTTTAAAATTATGCTTTCACCATATATAACAAGACTCAAATCTCACTCCCTCCATATTCTTAATTACCACCAGACCAACATGTTGTTTTCCTTCCCTCAGACATAGGCATCTTTACTTTGCTTATCATGAAGCACCCCTACAGTTGGGTAATATGCCTTCTTTTCTCATGGAGGAGTTAACGGCAGAAGTTCCGGATAATTTATTTCCTGAACAAAAACCAAATGAAGGTTTTGATGAAGCCCAACAGCGACGATTATTATAAATGCATTTCTCGATCTAGGAATAGAACGTAATAGCTTTAAACTTCAAAAGGGGATAAAGATAGTGTAAGAATAATTAGGCATACCTGGAGTGTGACCGTTTTATCTCTTGTACCCACGCTAATCGGATCACAGTTGTGGAAGCAATTAGGACGCACAGCAAATACACCACAAACAAGAAGAAGAGAGAAATATAGTAGAGGAAATAGGGAATCAAAATGGCAGAGTTTCTGTATATTAATTCAAGTGTCTTTCAACTGAATCTCTTTACATCTATTTATAGGATTCTATGTACCCCTTCCTCTTCTACTAACATGTCCTTCCATCAGAGAGA
This sequence comes from Inga laurina, assembly GCA_963855925.1. Lineage (NCBI taxonomy): Eukaryota > Viridiplantae > Streptophyta > Magnoliopsida > Fabales > Fabaceae > Inga > Inga laurina. Next base: position 58,927,179 of record OY979702.1, on the reverse strand, counting down.
CAAGATATCCTTTCATTGAGAGACATATTGTTTCCGTGAAACAATACCTCATGTAGAGTCATATTGCATAGATAAATAACATGACTCATAACATTTTAGAAAATATTACATATATCTACCCAAGTATTTATGTTATTTATACTTTGACCCCAATCCTATTGGGCTTAGGCCCAATCCACCAAAGGTGGATTAGGCTATTTTCCAACATCTCCCACTCACACTTGGTGGATTAGATATATCTTTTTTTCTTCCTTCTTTCATACTAGGTGCTTTGTCATGACCGCGTAGGCATGACATCTGTATATAGGTGTATGTACTAGAAATCTTTTTTACAGAAACCAGCACAAGACAACCTTCATTTGTGTAGCTTGATTTTAATATTGTGCCTTAAATATCCTAGATTCACTTATATACACTTTCATATGGCTAATCTAATCCCTTTTGAATCAGTATAAAACTCAGATTGCCTTTCTAGTATGCATAGTATCCACACTTATAAAATTAAAAAAATAATATCATAAAGGACATGTCTCAGACACTAGCATATTTATGTATATATCAAGTAATCTTCATTTCGCCCAGATATCACTTCAATATACATTGGCCGCTTTCCTAACATAATACCATAGATCACATCTATCATGATCGTAGGACATATGCTAAAGTAGTAGATGCTGAAGCACACCTCTATGATATTGTTAAAGTCAAAGGATATCATTGGAAGAATTAGAAACTTCCTGGGACTCATACAACAATTAAGCAGGGATCTTCTTACTTGCTTCCCTTTTGCGGTTCTTTAGCATATGTGGTATGAATCACATGCTATAGCGTTACTCTTACACCATAAGAGCGCACGCCGTTTTGCATTTTGTTGTTAACACTATATAGACTTAAGTCTAGACACTCCCAGCATCTAAACCCAAATTCTTCCTTTCTACTCAGACGTCAATATTGAAGAATTTGTTATCTAGCTACAGGCATCATGGAAGTGGATATCCATGATTCGATCCATACTTATGTTCATGTTTATGGATCTCATCTTGACACGCTACACTGTTGTCAAGGCGACATAGTTTATGTTTCTTCTCTACCATATCAGCATTCTAGCCGCTTTACCAGTGAACACAATTGTCTCATCTTTGCACACTCCTCTTGAGTGTCAAAGGCGGTTGCTCGTGTGAGAGAGACAACCTCACAAGCCTGTACGACATACTAGATATTGTATACTTTCACACAGACATTTATACTAATAATGATAAGTACTTCAATTAATCATAAATGTAATAAAGTCTGAAATTTTACATTTTACGTACACCAAGTGCCCTTACATGTTTTTCAAATGTTCCTTGGCAATTGGTTTGGTCAGGGGATCAGTGACCATACTCTTGGTCAAAATATGTTGTACATCAATAATTTTTTGTGCTATATAATCTCTTACAAAATTGTACTTATTGTCTATATGCTTGGTCTTACTATGATACTTAGGATCTTTAGTATAGGCTATGGTTGTAGTGTTATCACAATGCATTAATACTAGATTGGTACTCTTATTGCCAAATCCAAGATGTTCAATAAACCTCTTCAACCATAATGCCTCTTGTACAGTTGCAGTGCATGCTACGAACTCGGCTTCCATAGAATGTAAAGCAATACATGTTTGCTTCTTGCTACTCCAACATATGGCGCCATTATTTAGTAAGAAAGTATAACCTGAGGTCGATCTTCGCTCTTCCTCATCTCCACCTAAATCAGCATCGAAATATCCAACCAGGCGTAGATCGCTTCCTTCGTAGTATAGTGCATAGTCAGAGGTGCCTTTTAAGTTCTCATTATCCTTTTTACTGCTTTCCAGTGACGCTCGCCTGGGTTGGACTGGAACCTAAATACCAATCCTACCGCAAAGCAGATATCTAGCCTTGCACACATCATTGCGTACATTAAACTACCAACAGCACTAGCATAGGGAACTTTCATCATTTCCTTTTGATCAGACTCATTTTTGGGACACATCTTATTGCTTAAGGTTACACCAGAAGCCACTGGGGTATCCAAGGAATTGCAGTTACTCATGTTGAATCTTTCGAGAATCTTTTTAATGTAATTTTCTTGTGAAAGATATAGGATTCTTTTTGAACGATCTCTTTGGATCTTAACTCCAAGTATATACTCTACTTCACCCATGTCTTTCATTTCAAAGTTCGATGAAATTCATTCTTTAATAGCTATAATCGAATTTAGATTATTTCGAACAAATAGTATATCATCTACATATAAGGATAATATAACAAAATTACCCTCAAACCTTTTAATGTAGACACAGTAGTCTTCTTCAATCATTTGGAAATTATAAGAGGTTATTGCTTTATGAAACCTCAAATACCACTGTCTGGATGATTGCTTGAGTCCATAAATAGACCTTTTAAGTTTACAAACTTTGTTATCTTTTCCTTTTTCAATGAAACCTAATGGTTGTTCCATATAGATTTCCTCATCCAGATCACCATTTAGAAATGCAATTTTAACATCCATTTGATGTAATTCCAAGTCTAAATTGTTTACTATTGCTAGAATAATTCTTATAGAATTAAATCGTACCACAGGTGAGAAGGTATCTTCATAATCTATACCTTCTTGCTGTGTATACCCCTTTGCAACTAATCGTGCCTTATACTTATCAATTGACCCGTCCACCTTTCTTTTAATTTTGAGAACTCACTTATTCCTAATGGCTTTTTGCCCTTTTGGTAGGTAAACCAATTCCCAAACTTTATTCTTTCTCATTGAGTTCATTTCTTCATCCATTGCCTTTTTCCATTCATCTTTAACAGGACTGGATAAGGCCTCTAGTACTGAACGTGGTTCATCATCCCCATCAGGAGTAACAATAAGTGCATTACTTTCTATTTGGAAGCATCTTTTAGGGATACTTTCCCTGTTACTCTTTTTGTTGTAGGAGCTTCTTGCCTTTGTCTTTTCTTTTGTCTAAGTCTTTGTGTTGACCTTTCTAAGCTCCCACTTAGTTCAGCATTTTGGGATGATTCAGGCATACCAACATGTTCTCTACTTGTTTGTTCCTGTGTCTCATAAAGAGATACAATGCGGTCAATGTCTCCCCTTTTAGGGAATTCATTTTCTAGAAATGTAACATCTCTAGATTCAATTTCAGTTACGTTCCGTCTTCATTTTCACCTATGAAGACATATCCTTTGGATTGTTCAGAGTACCTTATAAAGATACATTTCTTTCCTCTTGGACCTAACTTGCCATACTTATGAGAATTGTCATGAATGTATGCAGTTAACCCCCATGGCCTAAGGACACTAAGATCCGGCTTGCGTTTTGTCCATAACTCATAAGGTGTTGAAGTAGCTGATTTTGAGGGCACACGATTAAGTATGAAGGTAGCAGTCATTAAAGCATCAGCCCAATATGAAATTGGTAGATTTACTTGTGCCATCATTAACCTAACCATGTCTAGAAGCGTTCTATTTCTTCTTTTAGCAACTCCGTTCGGTTGTGGAGTGCCAGGGATAGTTAGCTGTCTAATTATCCCTTTTTCTTCACAGATCTCTTTAAATTGATCGGACAAATATTCACGTCCTCGATCAGTACGTAATACTTTAACTTTATTGTCCATTTGATTTTCAATTTCATTTACGTATCGTCTGAAGCACTCAAGAGCCTCAGACTTATGTGTGATCAAATAGACATGACCGTATCGTGAATAGTCATCAATAAAAAGTGATAAAATACCAAGTTCCATGCCTTGCCCTCACACTCATAGGACCACAAATATCAGAATGAATTATTTGCAATAGTTGTTCTAATCTGGTTCCCTTACCAAAAGGTTTTCTAGTTGCCTTACCTGCTAGACAACTTTCACATAAGGACATTTCTATATTGGATATGGATCCTAGCAAACCTTCTTTTGCTAGTTTAATCATTTTATTTTGATTAATATACCCTAGTCTAGCATGCCAAATAGCCATATCAACAGTTGAATCAGAAGAAGTAGCAAAGCAATCATGTATATTATAATCATCAATAGTATCCATTACAAAGTATCCATTACAAAGAACTTCTTTGAAAGGAAAGCTAAACCATAAAATACAAAATTATAAAATATGTTTGCAACTTTATCATGAAAGTTTACATTAAACCCATAGTTTATAAGACATTTTACAGAAACTAAATTCCGTCGGATGTCAGGAGCATGAAACACATCATGAAGGATCAAAGGCTTTCCACTACGCAAAGTTAATTTGCAAGTTCCAATACCTTTAACTTCAATCTTTGCATTGTTGCCTACATAAAGCCACTTACATCTGTCAGGCAACTGACGGTATTCTACATAGGATCCTCAATCTCTTGTTACATGGTCTATTGAACCTGAGTCCAAAATCCAAGAAGAACAGATATTCTCTGTTAGAAAAACAGTGCTAGAAACATAGGAAACATGTGAATTTACATAATCCACTAGTACCTTTTCACTCTCATTTCGCTCGGTGCAATCCCGTGCGAAATGACCCATCTTTTGGCAGGCAAAACATTTGACCTTCTTTAAGTCATTTTTCTTCTTCTTCCCGCCCTTTTTTCCTTTCTTCTTGAATTCCTTTTTGTCTTTTACAAATTTATTCTTGTCCTTCTTTCCATTCTTTTGGAATTTATTCCCCTTCTTGGAATCGGGTTTTGCATTAGAAGGACCTGCACCCTCTGTGTAGTAGGCATGGCCAGAGGACTTGTATGCCTCCAGGTGTAACCCCCTTCATGATTAAGGCCGAGATTAGTTCATAAAAACATAATTAATGTGGAATTAGAGACCGTAGATGATTTTGGGACTTAAACAAAATCAAACTTCCCAAAATCATGGCTTACAAAAACTTTTACAAAATATGTTCATGACGGTCTCATATTCACATTAATACTAAATGGCATGTACAAGTTGATTTCATTCACAAATATCAGAGTATAAACAAATTCCCGACACACTCGGGTTCCATTCATTAAATAAGGGATTTACAAAGGCACAAAGCCCACAATTCATTACCCTTACTTGGGGATTACACAAAACTATACTACCAATCCCAATATACACAATTGTTTCCCAAAAATATCCAAAAGATATACATGATAACCAATAACTCAAAATATACATCTAACTGGAGTTCTAACTACTCTTCGTCGCCCGCTTGCCTTTTGATCCTTCTGCCCTGTCTAAAACATGGTTTTTGGGAGAGTGAGATTCTAAGGAATCCCCGTAGTAACAAATCAATCATATAATGTATAATAATAGTGCATGTAAGCAAATCATTAACCACCACAAGCAACTACAACGGCAATGGTTAGTATGGCACATGTCATCCCTTACGATTGCTCACGCTGAATTGCTCACGTTGCATTGCATCACAGCAATCCACACAATACATTTCACCACAGCTGGGATTCATATAATGCATTTCATACACAAGCCATACAGGCAAGATACACACAGCCCACGGCTGGATTCACAAACGCCGCCCCACGGGTCGGATTCACAATATCCATGTCGATTACGACGGCAGTTCAACGGCCGACCTAGAGATAACCACCGTCAATCCCTACACGGCTCACGCTGACCTGCTCACGCCGTAATGGACCATGGCACACATTTCACAAATTCAATGATAAGTTATGCATGCCAAAACATCATACAAGATATGAGAGAAAAGTCACTACACAAATACAGAATCACCAAAAACTAGACACTACTCCAAAACAGAGTTCTGTTTCAATCCCAAACTTTGGACAACCATATCTCACAGAATTCTAAACAAAATGACACAAAATATATGTCCATTTTGAAGCTTGGGATGTGAACTTTAAGACTGGAAAGTTTCATAATTTTCCAATACCATTTGGTCACTCAAAACGCTCGTGTAAGCTGACTGTGCAAAAACAGAGCTTAAACAAGATAGATTTCCAACTTTTCCCAAGTGATCCAAATGAATCCCAAAATCAACAACCAAGCTTATTCCCACACAAAATCACTCAAGGAATCCAATGGAATTGTCAAAATCACCAAAATCCTATTCCATTATCATACTTTGGTTTTGGGTAACATTAAACACTAAACTCCCAAAATCTCCAAACTTAACAATTTCAAACCCAATCAATTCTATCTATCCAAAATGCATTCCAAACATACAAATTCCATATCAAACACATACCAAACTCCCAATGGCCTTCATTTTCGAAAATGGGCCAAAAATTCCAGAAAATTCAAACTTAACCAATGGCTACAAAACCTATATAGAAAGGTTTGTCTTACTCACCTTTACAACTTTTCCAAAGGAGTTTCTTGATTCACCCAAGTCAAGAATTCCGTGTGGCCACAAACCACAACCAATGGACAAACTACAACCATAGAAATGTAGCTCTTAACTCAAGGATCAACTTTAATGAAGGGAGTTTGAGCAATAGAGACCATTTTCCTTACCTTTTTCAAGCTTTCTTCTCTTCCTTTTTCTGCCAAAAATGGCGCCCAGCTGAGAGAGAGAGATGAGAGTGAGAGATGGAGTGGGAAGATGAAGAAGATGGTGATGATTACTCCCTCCTTTCAGCTGCACACGAAAATGTGGGGAGGAAGAGAGAGAAAGAATCATATTAAACTCTCATTTGACTTTTCTTACATACTCACTCTTTGCCACTTGTCACACTACCATTAGCTCTCACCAAATAAGTCACAAATTAACTACTTTAATCTCTCCATTAGCCATTTAAATCACACATCTCATTTTCTCTTAGTTAGTAATTAATTTCTCCATTAATTACCACTTATGGCCAATATTTCCATTATTCCAATTTTTTCCATAATTATGACATATTACTTTAATATTGCCATAAAACACATAATAATCCCAATTAAATTCATAATTATCCATAATAATCATGATTAACCCATAATCAAAAATTGGGATATTACACCAAGCGCTCATCCTCAAGTTCCAAATGTTTAGCCACATCATTAAAATTTTTAATGCCTTCATTATGGGTTAGATTGACCTTCATGTACTCCCAACTAGATGGCAATGATCTTATCACTACCTGAACTTGTTGTTCATCAGACACAGTATGCCCAGCTTCCTTCAATTCTCTAATCATATTTGCCATCTCTCTTAGATGTTGTTTCATGGAAGTATTTGGCCTAAGCTTATACGTATCAAACTTAATAGTTAATCGTCTAAGCTTAGAGGTGGATGTACCATCAAACCTGTCTTTCAACGCTGCCCATATGGCTTACGCTGTTTCATTTTTCTCATATTCACACATGAGGTCATCTGCTATTGTACTCAGCAATGTAATTCTTGCAATGCTATTTTTCTTTTTCCAAGCCTCATAAACCTCTTGGTCTCTCCTATGTTGGGCCGTATTCCCAGTAGCAGGATGTGCTACAACTGTTGTTAGAGGTTTCATTGCCTCTTGTTCCTTCAAAATATATTGGACTTTTCGGTGCCAAATATCCCAATTGTCACCATTTAATTTGTCCCCTTTATTTAATTTAGCAATGATGTTCTTAGTTGCCATTTTAAATTTTGTGACAAATCTATTCCACATTCAATATGTCTCTCTAGAGGAATTAAACTATTGAACATATCATCGACAATATCTAGCACAACACAGTATACAATGTCATGTACTTATATTATTCTTAACCAGAAAAAATAGTAATACTACTAAATTCATGATCAAGAGTATAGTTTGTATCTCCCATCACATAAATATTAGCAACATCACTAAAATTCTGTCAAGAATTATATATATGTACTTTAACAACTCTAACTTTTAGGACTAACAACACCAAAAAGCTCCCACTTGACAAAAACATATAATAATATAATGAATTATCAACTAAATCATGCTTCATCATAATATAAATAAGACAATATACTCTCTGTAATATATGAAAACATGTTTATAACACATTTAAATATAATAGAAAAATATTGAAATCACAAATGAATTTTAGAAGTTTTAAAATAATTTAAAACATTCATAAACGCACTTAGAATATCATAAACATATATTAATTAGTGTCAAACTACTCAAATAGCATATCATATTAAAGATCATGAATTTAGGAATTTTTAGGAGCAAACCGGGTCTCATTCGAAGCTTGCACGCACCCCCACGTGCCAAAAGAAGCCAAAAAATTGAAAAAAAAAAAACAGAGAAGACATACGCATACAGTGGCGCGTGAACACCATGCGCCACCTTCCGGCAACAATCCGGCGACACGCGCTGGCTCATCCGCTTCCACGCACCGAGAGCTGTCGGAATATGCCTGCCATGTGTCAAACGAACATGCCACGTGGCCTCACGCGCCACGTGGCTTTTCTGCCCAAATTTTTTTTTTGTTTCTGGATTCGGCTTCAGCAGTTTGGGCCTCACTTTTTGGGCCTGGACTGAATTCATTTTTTTTTTCCCAGACACCTTCAAACAAGAAAAATCTTTTTTTTTCCGTGGCCCAGACACCTTCAAACAAAAAAACTTTCTTTTTTAAAACACAAAACGACGTCATTATGGAGACTGGAGGTTGTCTTCAACCTCCAGCGTAGTTGACCCAGACCCAGTTGCAGGCATCGGTCGGGTCCGTCGACCCGGAAACTTCTCTCCTCCATATCTCTTCCATCCGACGTCCGTTTTGCGCTTTCTTGGTGTCTATTTTCATTGTTTTTTCTAGCTCCACACAATTGGACTAATTTTAAATCCTAATTCTATGATTTTAAAATGACCCAATGCTAACAAAATTTCATTTTTCATGTTTTCTCTCTCTAAGTTCTTTTATTTTACGATTCTAGGCTTCTGGAGTTTACATTTAAAACATATAAGTAGGAACTGGAGAAAATTATATATATAAGCATAAACCAAAACTATATATATGTATGTACATGTGTGAAAACTCTACTTCATTTTTTTTCGCATATGATTATATATAACCATATATATATACTCACATAATCATCGATATATTTTCTTTCAAACTCACAAAAGAAAACGAAAACATTCACACACAACAGAAGCAACATGATAATATATATATATATATATATTTGAAAATAATAATATGCACATCACATTATCATAATGGAGGTCAGAATCACATACAGGCTAACCTGGCTCTGATACCATGTAAGAATAATTGGGCGTACCTGGAGTGCGACCGTTTTATCTCTTGTACCCACGCTAATCAGATCACAGTTGTAGAAGCGATTAGGACGCACATCAAATACACCGCAAACAGGAAGAAGAAGAGAGAAATATAGTAGAGGGAATAGAGAATCAAAGTGGCAGAGTTTCTGTATGTTAATTCAAGTGTCTTTCAATTGAATCCCTTTACGCCTATTTATAGGATTCTATGTACCCCTTCCTCTTCTACTAACATGTCCTTCCATCAGAGAGACAATATATCCTTTCGATTGAGAGACATATTGTTTCCGTGAAACAATACATCATGTAGAGTCATATTGCATCAGATAAATAACATGACTCATAACATTTTAGAAAATATTACATATATCTACCCAAGCATTTATGTTATTTATACTTTGACCCAATCCTATTAGGCTTGGGCCCAATTCACCAAGGGTGGACTACGCTATTTTCCAACAGATAGAAATTCCAAAAGCTTTTCCCTTCAAAGATGAGAATAGTAAAATTCTACTTTTCTTATACAAAAGCAAATAAAACAACCCACAGTCTCTTTTTTTTTTAACGCACTCATGGTCCAGAGCTTTATTGAAACTAGAGTAAAATAATGGAACTGTTTCAGATTTGTGGATGGTCTTATAGTCTTGAATGACCAACGGTTATTGCCAATTGTGGCGTGAATCAAAAGAGGACAGATATACGACAAGAATGGTTTATAACTTTTATATATATAATTATATATACATATGTGCATGCATATAAAATATAAATAATAATATCTCAGTGATGCAACATTCTAATGTCTACCTAGCATTAAAATTTCATCGCTACTCGTGAATAATTTCCATAAATGAGAAATCAAATAAAAGAGATAGAGATTTGGATTAAACTAATTTGAGTACTAATTTGAGAACACTCATCATGATACACTCCCAAGATAAGCAAGAAGAATACCTGGTTCGTATTCGAAGACATTGTTCTTAAAAGTAATTCTGCCAGGATACAAGTCACAGAATTGGTGGAAGATAAAGAACTCGGCAAGAGATTACCGAGGCTTCTTATTTTCTTCTTCAAATGGTATCACAATTAGGGTATTTTGATGCACCAAAAAATGCCAAAGAAAAGAAGGAGAGGAAAAGAGAAGAGGGAATTTGGAGAAAGGAATTCAAATCATACTCATAACATAAACTGTCTATAAGCATTACACCTAATAAATAAGGACGAGCAAAACATGCATAAACTACCGAATGAAAAGTAAAAAAGACAACAACTCCCAACAACTACTAAAGCAAAAGACAACACTACCCTCCACTTAAAATATTATGCATCAATACCCCCCTTAAATCACCCTAGTCCGCAAGGATGTGAAGCTGCAGAAAACTGTGGAAAGCTACGCAAGATATCAAACCAGTACTCCCAAGTGGCTGCTTCCAGGAGAGAATTTTTCCAATGGACTAGCAACTATGTAATAGCTCAGTTGTTCTGAGGGATAACACGATACTATAAAATTGCATACAACCTTTTAGCTGCTGTATCTTCTGAAGCATCCTCTAGCAATGGTAAAAATGGCATCGTGTCTGGGCACTCCTTAAGCAGAGGAATATGGAAAATGGGGTGTACTTTCAAGGAAGGAGGGAGCTTGAAAGTGCATGCCAAAACGTTAACCTTAGCCATGATTTTAAAAGGTTCGAAGAAACGAGGTGCAAGTTTCTCTGAAGAACATGAGGCAACGCTGCCCTGCCTATACTTTTATAGTTTTAAGAACACCTCTTCACCCACTTGGAACTTGTGCTCTGTATGGTGTTTATCTGCCAACTTTTTCATTTGATTGATCACGGCATCTAAGTTTCTTCTCAGTGTGACCATGAGTTTCTTTCGAGCTTGAAAAGAGTGATCTATAGATTCCATGCTTGACTCTTATGGTAGATATGGCAAGTGAATAGGATAAGCTTGCCCATATAGCACTTCAAATGGAGTAAACTATGTAAAGGAGTGAAAAGTGGTGTTGTACCACCATTCTACAAGAGGCAACCAATAGACCCATTCTTTAGGTTGCTAACATGAAAAGCGCTGGAGGTAGTGTTCAAGGCAATGATTGGGAACTTCGCTTTAATCATCGCTTTAGGGATGATAGGTTATGGATATGTGCTGCTCAACACCAAGACGCAATAAAAATTCATACCAGAATTGATTGGTAAACAGGGGATCATAGTCACTTACAATGTTGGCTGGCACACTATGCAGTTTGTAGATGTTTTTAATAAAACAATTAGCCAAGTCTAATGTTATGAAAGGATGTGCTAAGGGTATGAAATGGGCAGACTTGTTGAGGTGGTTAATGACAACCCATATTGTATCCTTCCCATAACACTTCAACAACTTCTCGATAAATTCTATGGCAATGCTTTGCCAAACTCCTTTAGGTATTGGGAGAGGGTGTAATAACCCAAGATAAGCGACATTCTCATACTTACATCAAAGCCAGGTTTCATAGTCCCTAACAAAGGATTTGATTTCATTAAACATCCATTTCCAATAGAACAGGGCCTTGACATGTTGTGAGTTGCATGTATTCCAGAGTGGCCACCCTGTAGGTTGGAATGTAGCTATTTATGATGTGCTTCTCTAAGTCTTTTTGTAAAGGTCCAACCACCATAAGGCGTTTCTGTACTGCCACTCATATTTGGGGTGGCGAGATAGGTCCTCTTATAATTCATGGATTAGCCTCTAAAGATTCGAATTAGTATGCCATTAAGCTTGGATGCGATCCCAGAGTTCTGTTGAAACTAAAGAAACAAAAACCTGCAAAAGTTTACCATGTGTTTCACGAGGCAAGGCATCAGCAACGCCGTTCTTGATACCTTTATGATATTTGATCACATATTGAAGCCCCATAAGCTTCGTTATCCACATGTATTGTGATAGTGTCGAGAGTCTTTGTTTCAATAAGAACTTCAAATTGCCTTAAATTATCAAGATAATGAAGGGTTGAATGCGTAAGTATTGATGCCACTTAGATATTGCATGCATGATGGTGAGCAATTCCTTGTCATATACAGACAAGAGCCAGTTCTTAGGAGATAAAACTTTACTTATATAAGCAATAAGGTGCCCATTTTGAGTCAACACAACTCTAATACCAAGGTTTGATGCATCAGTTTCAAGAATAAATGGTTGATTCACATTGAGGAGTGATAAAACTGGTGCATTGAAAAAGCATTCTTGAGGTCGATGAAGGCCCTTCTCTATGTCATTGTTCCAATGAAACCCATCCTTCTTAAGGAGTTCAATAAGAAGGTGTGCTATCAGCCCATAAGATTTAATAAAGCGACGATAATAAACAGAAAAACCCAGGAAAGCTTGAATATCTTTGACGATCTTTAGGATTGGTGATTCACTTACCACTTTTAACTTGGAGGAATCAGCTACAACCTATCCATTAAAAATGATATGGCCAAGGTATTCTATATTGTCACTAGCGAATGCACATTTAGAGCGCTTAACAAAGAATTTATTTTGCTTCAAAATATCAAGCATAGTTTGCAAATGATAGATATGAAATAGAATATCTGGGCTATAAATGTGGATATTGTAAAAAAAACAACACAGAATATCTTGTTCATAATGGCTTGAAATGTTGAGTGAGCATTTGTCAATCAGAAGGACATGACCAAATACTTGTAGTGTCCCACATACGTCTAGAATGCTATTTTCTGAATATCATCTAGATACATCTTGATTTGATGATAACCAGAGCAAAGGTCAAGTTTGGTAAATACCCGTGCATACACCAACTCATCAAATAAGTCTTCAAAAAGAGGTATGGGAAAACTATCATGCACGATTGCCCTATTCAATGTTCGATAAGCTACACACATACGCCAGTTACCGTCCTTCTTTTTCACAAGCACAATTGGTGAAGCAAAGGGAGATGTGTAGTGTTTAATGAACCTTACTCCATTATATCCTTGATTATCCATTCAATTACATCTTTTTGCAAAGCTGGGTACCTATAAGGTCATAGATTAATGGGTCAATCCCTTCCTTGAGTATAATGTGATGGTCATGATTACCATAGGAAGGAGGTAATGATTTAGGTTCTTCAAATAACACCCCATAAGCATTCAACAATCATTCAATACACAAAGGGAGCTCTTAATCAAGTCCTACCACCAAAGCACAGCATTCTATTAGGACAAGTTGGACTGCTAATAGCTTTTGCTGGGCATGCAGGAGTTTCATCATCGTGGTATCAGAAATTAGTTGGTTCTTACCATAATAGACCCCTATTAATTTCACACATGCTCCACCCCATTCAAACTTTATAGTTAAATTCTCACAATTGAGTTGAATGGTCTTAAGCTGTTGCAACCATTGCATTCCAATAACCATGTCACAACCGGCTAACGATAGGAAAATAACTTCTGTCTCAGACTCAGTATCCGTTGCACATACACTTTAAGTTTCTGCATTTTTTCTTGGCCCATATATGACCACCTCCTGCCATAGATATATAAAGTAGAGCTACTTCTTCCACCATTAGATTGCAAGCTTTACTGATAAAAGAATAAGTGAAATTATGAGTACTACCTATGTCTATCAATATATAAACAGTGTGCTTGCCGATAGTGCCCATAACTCTTAAGGTTTTACACCCTGAGCTTCCATACATGGAATTCAATGAAATGATTGGTTGCCCATGGGCATATGTACCAGAAGTTCCTTCATTCTTCCGCATCAACTTCAGTTACTGTTAGTTTGTCAAGTACTTCCATCATGAAAATTTGAGTCCGTTTCTTGGTTCACACGCACACCTAAGGAAGTATTTTTTCTAGACAATAGTAACCAAATTCTTAGTTCAACATACTTTGAGTTTCTCCACCAAAAGCTTAAAGCTTATGTTTAAATGCGACATTTGGATGCTCTAAAACTCCCCTAGTAGTAGCTGGTATGATGGCCATAGATGTCGAAGGATTGACATTTTTTTAGACTCGCTCCATGATGTCTTGTCCTTTTGAGAGTACGTATTACTCTTGATGAACCAGAGAATGAGCTCTTGTTTTGATAACTCATAGTATACTTGTGAATACAGTCAAGGTTTGATCCTTGAAGTTTGGCTAGCTTCGATGCTTTGAGTAATGATTGGGGTTTTAACAGCTTCACCCCTGATGTAACTATAGAGTAACTTAGACATTTTGCCTCGAGTAAGTCTAATTTACACATTAAACTATCAAACTCTTTCTGGTAGTCAGTTATACTCCCTCTCTGTTTTAGGCGAGTGAGGTCCTCTATTGGGTCATCGTAAAGAGGTCTAAAACTTACTTTAACTGCTTATGCTAATACTTGCCAAGGAATTAGTCCCTAACGGCCTTCTTCAAAATGCTGAAACCATTGGTAAGCATTGTTATCTAGTGTGATGCTTACTATTGATGTCTTGCGTACTTCCGGTGCCCCATTTAACAGAAAATACTGCTCATACTTAGCCAACCATAAATCTATGCCCGTCGAGGAGAAAAATGGGAAATCAAGCTTCATGTATCGAGTTGGGACTTGGTACTTACCTTCACAACCCCAACGCCTTGATTCTGCAAATCGATCAACTAAAGAAATGTAAGTCAGAGTTCTTGTAGCCCACTCACCTGTGTTTTTATTTCTTTCACATCTTCCATGCACGATTCTAGAAGAGCAAACCATCGGTCCATGTCCGCCCTTACTTTGTCTTCGATATCCTTCAAGTTCATCTGTGATCGCGTGCCTTCGGCCATGGTGAGATCGCAACCTACTCTGATACCAGTGATGCACCAAAAAATGCTAGAGATAAGAAGGAGAGAAAAAGAGAGCAAAGAATTTAGAGAAGGGTATTCAGATCATATTCATAACATAAACTGTCTACAAGCATTACACCCAATAAATAAGGATGTGCGAAACATGCATCAACTGCCAAATGAAAAGTAAAAGGACAACAATGCTCAATAACTACTAAACCAAAAGACAATAACACCCTGCACTTAAAATATCACACATCATATTTATATACCCTAAATTAATGCCTTAAAGTAGTGCCTTTTGAAGCACTATACCTCTTCAATTAAAAGTCATAATCATTTGTTAAATTCAAGAACCATGTTGCTTTATGAACCAACATAAACTCTTTAATTTATAAGGACATGACTTCTTAAGACATATCTCTTCATTTTAAAACATTCCAATAATATTGGAGAAACTCTTTCTTTGATACACCCTTACACAATATTTATTACAACACATACAAAGTTTGAAATCACCACAAGTTCCTTAGTTTGATCGGGGTACCAAATTATATATCTAACAAAAACTTAACTACCTTCAAGAGTACATCACGAGGATGCTGAGCATAACAATGTTGATAAATTCAATATGCAAATTAAAGAGAACATGAATACTTATCTTGATTAAATTCAAAGAATATAGCTTATTAGCTATATCATATGTATATTTATCAATTTATGAAGTGGTGCACTCGGGGACAGAAGAAATCCCAGTCAAAATGTCACACAACTTCAAAAATATGCACCGTCAACTTGAAACTTTGGGCATACAACATATCATATATGGATCACAATGGTGTCATGTTACAACTTGCCTTGATGCATGTTTATGATTTGTGAAGCAAAATGAATGTGGGCAAAAAACAATAGGAAAAGCATAATTTTCACAAGTGGACCAGTCACACTAGGACCTCCCCAACACCCAAAGATGGTTTTGAAGCCTCACTGCTGGTTCATACTAATAAGGCTTTGATTGAGAATGTTGACGTTAGTGCTATTTTTTGGTCCTCCCTTGTTTCCCAAGCAAAACAATCTAAACAATAATTTTTGACTTAGAATTAGAATGAAAAATGGTAATCGTACAACTATGTGGGAATTCTAGTTGGTGCTCCAACAAAATATAAAGAAGTAAGGTACCAAATTAGATTCCAATGGTTCATTTTACAGGTGACAAGATTAAAATCAAAGGGCAAGACAAATAGGGCATCCAAATAAAATATTATAGACTCTTTTTTTTGTAATAAATGAAATAGTAGACTTGAGAAAGGAGAGAACTTTTGTCTCTCATAGCAGTGCTTTGCTGTTGATTTATACTCGATCCTGATGCTCAACTGGTGATCTCTGTTCCATGTCAGTAATTTTGGCTGTTCCATTTGCTTTAGAGGTGGTGTTTCTTCTTTTTGCTGCTTACATCTTCTAGTTCTTCCTTTTGTACTACGTTGGCACCGATTGATATTCTAATTCCTTCTAGATCTCATGTAGACTACTGCAAATCTCACTTTATCTTTGTAAAGGTTCTTTCTTCTCGCTTTATCCATGTTCGTAAGATCCAATCGCTAATGGATCTTCATTGGGAACTTAAAGGTCAGGACTTTATTGTTTAACAGCACAATAGCTACTGTGTTATTCACTTTACATGTGCCGATGACTGTTCCTTTATCCTTAATCATGGCTTATGGCTTCTCCAAGGCATCTCTTTAGTCGTATACCCGTGGTTGCTAGATTTGCCTCTTCCACTTGTTTCATTCAATCATTTTTTGGCTTGTGTTCAGTTTTATGATTTGTCATTGGAATTTTACTCTTATGAGGTGTATGTTCTAATTGCTTTGAAATTTGGTTCATTTATAGACTTTGATCAATCTTCTCAATCTTGTTATGGTGGGTTATGAATTAGGATTGCGATCCCTTCCCTTTTTCAAAATCGTGATCGCCTTTCTCTTTGGTTACCTTCTGGAAAGATAATTTCACTTTCTTTTTTAATCAAGCATGCCTTCTCTATTTGTGGTGGTTTATGTTTGGCCACCAACCACTATGCTCAGACTGTGCCGATAGCTTCTTCTATGCCTTTTGTGGGTCCTCGTTCAGCCAATGTTTACTCATTTGGGGCCTCCAATCATTTTTGTTCTGATTTAGGCCTTTTGTTTTGGGCTAATCCATTTACTACTCCTTATGGGGAATCTTATAGCTAGTTTAATCTCAAGGCCTCGATCTCCTCTGACCCACTTACCCTGAATTCATCATAAAGAACGTGGGATTCAATAGCTTCTGTTACGAATTCCATGGCCCAACCTTATGTTGTTGACCCTAAATGCTTGATTTCCCCTTCCTTGGCTTTTCATAGCTCATCACTTCCTCCACTCACTAGGAAACGTCAAAAGCCATGTTCTCCTTTCGTTTGTTCAAAGAAAATTAAACTGCCTACACCCGTCTCTTCTTTAGTCCTCAATCAAAAGCGAAGTATTGTTCTTTTAGGGATGCTTATAAACTTTCTGTATAGTCCATCAAGAAGGGAGCTATTGATAGCTTCTCAACTTTTTGTGAGTTTTGGAGAGGACATTGTCTACTGTTTAAGCCTCATGATCATGGACTGGGTTCTTACGGAGCTTTTGCCAAAAAGCTCCGCCCATGTGAATGATACTTTTGGAGACCTCTAAGTTCACCAGCAACCACTTAGAGGTCCATTTTGCAATGCTGCAGCTTCTTGTTGTTTGGTGTTCTTTTACTTTATATTTTCTTGTTTGGTTGTTCGTTTTGTTGTGCGTTTGATTTTGTCTTAAGGAGGTTGCATATTTTAGTGTGTTAGATGAAACAAACAAAAAAAGTGCTTCTGGACTGAAACCATAGTTTTGAAAAATGACACCCAAACACTCAAAAAAAGGCATAATCTCATTTTAGACCAAAACCATGGTTATGGGATAAGTTATTTTTTATCCCTTTTGGATTGTTCTCTCTCTCTCTCTCCTGTCCCCTTTCTCTTTCCCTTTCTTAGCGTCTTCTCTCTCTCTCTCCTATCCATTTTCTCTCTCCTGTTATCCTTTATATGAATCATTGTAATCCTATTTATAAGTCCATTTTAACTAAATCTCATATACTAAGAAGAGATAGTTAACTCAATGATTATGGGGTAAATTTTCAACTATGTCCTCATTTATGAATGATTACTTTTCAATCTTTCTTCTCCATGTATCTTTATATTATTTTTTTATTAGTACAATAAATAAGGGCAAAATTGTCACAATCTCATTTACTAAACTGAAACTAGAATTATAAATAGGACCAAATTTTTTGGTAAAAAATGACTTATAAATAGGATCAGAGTAGTAATTATTACAAAAGATAATGTCCTTTTTAGTAATTTGACCATGAAAAAAGTGATTCTGATCACAATATCCAAGCACTCTCATTTTATCAAAATCATTTTTTTCCCTAATTTATTCTACTCAAAACCTATTCTCTGAAAGTTATTTTTCACTTTTTATCCAGAATCTATTCTTCAAAAGTTAATTCAAACACACTCCTAATATGCTTTCTACCCTAGCATCACTCCATCAAGGTTATTGGCACTCTCTCTGTAAGGCTTGCTAGCCTACTTCATCTTCTCAACTAGGTTGTTTAGAGGGCCCTTTCAATAGCTCTAAAGCTATCAACATCATGGGTCACCACTATAAGTTGGAACCCACGACAAGTTGGTGGTCCGTTGTAGCGTATTCCCATGTCCACTACTTTTTCGATGCCACCGAATAGTTTCTACTCATTGATCAAAAAAAAAAAAAAAGTTTCTACTCATACCTTATGCAGGACTTTTGAGCATTGTGCAGTTTGGTGGTGCCCTAGCTGGATTAAGATGAGACTCAAGCTTTTACTAAGCTTTGCTTGGTCTTTGAAATGCAGACTGTCTTTTAGGTTCATTGGCTGCTGCTCCTTGTTTTATTTGTTTCCAATGTTATGTTAGGTTACTGGATTCAGAGTCCAATGTCCTAATTGTTTCCAATGTTATGTTAGGTTGTTGTAACGCTTCGATGATTTTAGACTTTTAGCGTCTAAGTATTGATGGTTTTCTTTGTATATTTTTATCATTTTGTTACATGACTTATTTTTTAATCAAAAAAGAATACTAGACTCAGCAAGATAGGTTGTAAAAATATCCTCTACGGTGGTCAAAACTATGGCCTTTTTATAATAGAAAATGTGATGACCCCGCTGCGCTCTTCAGGTATAAAAGCGGTTGAGTGAGCGTTTAACATGATTAATAAGATCATCCACTCGGGTATAAACATAAAAATTATTTATCTATGACAATTAATAATAGTTGCAACCAAAAAATAAGATTAATAATAAAATATTATCCAAAACCTAGGACGTATTTAGTTGATTGATGGCTTGATGTAAAGTCGCTATAACAGGTTGCATCATTTGAAGAATAAAGGCGAGACAAAAGAAATTCTTCAATTATACTAGGAGTTGATTGATGACAAACCACGATTTAGATGCAAGAACAGAACCTTAAGTGCAGGAAACAGAACGATAACAGAAATCACGACTTTCATCACCAAAATACAGTAAATTCCAACCCAGAAAGGCCCCTATTTAACTAACTCATAAACCTCATTATTCTAAAGCTACTAGACTGATCTATCCTACTTAATTCCTCCAGTTTCCGTCGAAATCACCACCCCTAGAGTAGCGAGATCCACGATCACCATAACCGCCGCTATTGCCATATCCTCCACTGCTCTTGTTGTATCCACCCTCGCGGCGTCCACCTCCTCCGTATCCACCTCCACCACGGCTATAGCCACCCCCACCGCCGTAACCGCCACCACCGCTGCCGCCTCTTCCTCGAGACTGAGCTTCGTTCACAGTGATGTTCCGGCCATCAAGGCTCTGACCGTTCATGCCTTCGATCGCATCCCTCATGGACTGCTCTGAGGAGAAGGTCACGAATCCGAACCCTCTGGACCTTCCGGTCTCGCGATCGTTGATAATCTGCGCAAGAAAACCACCAATCAGATCCAATCGACCAAGGAAAAAAAACAAAAAGAAAAGCAAAATAACCGATCGATCTTCGCCTTTGGGAGAAAGGAAGAAGATAAACGTACCGATTGGCATGAGTAATAAAAGAATCATAGACAGTAACACAAGTATCATAGATCAAGTAACAGAAACAGGTCAGAGAGAGCACGGGATCAGATAGGGATCAAGAAAACCCGAATCCAAATCGTGTCAGATCCGATCCCGGTGTTGCATCAAACGGACCTTCGATTCGATAACATCGCCGAAAGGAGCAAAGGCCTGGCTGAGGGCATCGTTGTCGGTAGCCCATGCAAGCCCACCGACAAAGCAACGGTAGTCAACATCTGCAGAAGCCATTGATGCAAGAAATAGAGATGGGAACGAAAAGGAAACCACAGACAAATATAATAAAGAGGAGAGTGATACCGCTGTGAAAAGATCAGGAGCTAGGGTTTGGTTATATAGGGGGTGAGATGCTAACTATGGTTAAAGCCGACCCAGTCAGAATGACCTAGCGTATGTACCGTGGTTAGATGTGGTTAAAGGTTTAACCGTGGTTCCCTTGCAATCCAAGCGCAAGTTGCATTGCCGTATCCCTATCTTTGTAACTATTGCTGCTTTAAAGGTTTTTTATAATTAGTATATTTCTTACAACGTTTACCTCCATTATCATGTTTTTATTTGATTAATTTAATAATTTAGTAATAATGCTGAAGATTAAAATTGAGGGGCAGTGTTTGCAATTTGTGCGGCGCATTATATTCATACAGATTTCAATTGCGATGTGTCGGTAATTGATTCATTTGAGTTATTTTGTAGATCGGGTGCCCACCATTAACGCGTGCATTGATCTGCTGGCGTGGATTCAAAACTCGATGTTTTTGACCCAAAAAAAACTAACTGGGCTGATGCCTGAAACTTGGGCCCAAATTTTGTGGGCCATTTTGGGCTTGGAACTGAAGTTATTTGTTTGCTGGTTCTTTGTAGTTTGTTTTGTATTGCACGAGGAAGAACAGAGAGAAGGTCCAATCAGTTTTATAGGGACAGAAAATTACGGGTTTTGAATAGAGTGATAATTTTAATTACTAAAAAAAAGATTTTAAAATGACTAACAGGGTATTTTTAAGAATATTAAAAATCAGATGAAGTTGAGATTTAGAGAATGAAGATGTTCGTGATTTTTCATAAAAATCAGATGGGGTGGGATGCGATGCATTTTACTCTATTTTTATTCTTAAAGAAAGCATTTTTCATTTCTTTTTTTTTCGGATTCTGTAGGTAGCAACTCTGTTCGCCTGTTCGGGGCATAGCATCCTATTACTTATGGCATCATTTTCTGTTTTTTTATTTGATTTTTTTTTCTGAAAGAAGGCCTGCTCATTTCTCATAAGCCATTTCCTTAATTGTATGGATCGGTTGGTCAAAAACATTGTATAGATCTGTTAAGCCTTAGCTGTTTATCATATGGATGTGGGCTGGTGCTTTTTCCCTGTAAAGGTAGAGTATTTCTTAAACGAGGTTAGTTATTCCCACGGAGGCTGAATAAATCAATTCACACTTTTTTTTCACTATTTTTTTTGACAAGTTCTTAAAGTTGAATGTTAAATATAGGAGATATTTATTGACTCAATGAATATATATATATATGCACATAAATAGAGGTGTCTCAAATTAAGGGCCTATTTGGTTAAGTATTTGGTTAAGCAGAGGGAGCTTAAATAAGCCTGATTGAAATTAAAAGAGTGATTATAAATCCCGATTGTCCTTTTTGGATAATTTTTAAAAAATTCCAGTCAACCCCGATGAATCGTGAATTCACCCTCTAACCACATGTTGAACATAAGCAAGGTATTAAAATCCGAACCGGGTACTGAATCGATCGGGGTACTGGGTTAAGAGTCAGTGGGTCAAACCGGGGTCAAACCAGTGAGAAATTGAATATTTTAGGCTTCTTGGTATGAAATTCTAAAGAAAATATAAAAAAAAAAATAAAATTAGAACTCTGACCGGACCAGTCTACCGGCCGGTTCTCTGATTTCCGAATCGGACCGGCTCCGGTCCGGATTCCATAAGCCTAAGCATAAGTGACAAGGGGTTTCTTATGCGATTGAAAAATCCCAGTTGAAACTTCCACAACAAGAATTTCTCCAATTTACTTTATGATCTCTTATCCAAATATTCTTTACACATATTTAACCTATTATTTCTCAACTAAAGTAGTTTAAATAACATCATGTTAAACGTTGTTTTGCATGTTACTTAACATGAATTTTTAAATTATTTTAAATAATAACGATTATAAAATGAAACTAATATTTAAATATTCATATAATTATTAAATCATATTTAATGATAATTACTAAGTATTCAATTATCTTCATTATTAAATATAATTATGAAAATGTAAATAGCTTTATTAAAGAAATAAACTTGATTACATGATCTGGTGCAATACTAGCAAAATAATTAGCTATCATATTTATCATTTTTTTCTATTTAAATATTAAATATTTAAATCACGTGATAATGATAGATCTTATAATATGTTATCTGAAATATACTCTAACATATATACTTTTTCTGTTAATTTTGTTTCTTTCTTTCGTTGAATGTAACTTTATAAAATTCATACCCCTTTTTGGTAATTATATTTTTATAAGTGATTTTAATAAATAAAATCAAAATATAATCACAATTCTTAAAACTACTTGTAGAAAAAAAAATTCAAACAAAAATCACAATTAACAATGATTGACTAACAGCACTTTTAATTAATCTCACTTATGTAAATCATGAGCACGATTGTCCACAAACACACTAAGTAGAAAAGATATTTGTTTTATTATTCCAAAAGGAAGGCCCGTGTCATTTATTGCCGTGGCCCACCTCTCGAGGCGAAATATATGAATTTTTCCAATAGCTAGGCATTTCTTTTTATTATGAGAAAGTCAAATATGGAGATATTTTAAGAGTCAGGTTTAACAAGCAAACTCTTTGACTCTAATTTCATTATTTTTATGTGTGAAAGCAACCTTATTGAACTCGCGCCACCATTTTTACTGTTAACTTATTTCATTCTCTAACATTTTGCAGCTCTAGCCTCATTGGCTATTTCCTAATTGTTGGTTAACAAAAGCTCATTACTCTCAATACGTAATTAAAAAAGGAAAATGAAAGAAAATAGAGGTAGGAAATTGTTGAAAAAAAAGTGTGCGCTCAGTGCAAGACAAAATAGCATTCTACCCTGCCCGTCAAGTATATGCAACTTTATGTATCATGTTACTACGTATTATTATTTGATGATTAATTGCTGAGCTCAGATCTTACGTTAACCTTTTTTTTTTTTTGCAATTTGAGTTGAAAGGGTTCAACAAGTTGAAATAATAATAATAATAATAATAATAATAATAATAATAGGATTCTGTTGATCAAATCAACTATGTGTGGGCGTGTATAAAAATTAGAGGCCTTTTTATGGATTCATGTGATTATGCCATTGCTGTTTATTATCAAATAATAAAATAATAATAATCATCATCATCATCATCTCACTTTAATGTATCTTCCCTACTTGGCCACTATTGCCGTAGAATGAAAAAGCTTTTTATGAACGGCAAAAAAAAAAAAGAAAAAGCTTTTTATGGAAGTGGAAAGTAGAATTGGAAGTAGAGGTAGGAGTGGAACTGGTTTCTAAAGTATGTTTTGTATGTCAGTGAAAGTGAAATATTATTTTTAATCAATATGTGTATTTTTCTAGAAAAAAGGGTAAAATACCCTTGCATCTGGGAAAACAAAAATCTACCCTGAAGAAACTGCCTTGTAGAACAACACAACAGTAACTATGGCTGATGAACAATCAACACAATCCAGAAGAATAACAATTAACCTAGATAGTCAATCAAGAAAAAAGATCTAAAAATCAATTTGAGAAAAACAATCACAAACAGATTTGGTTCAACAGCTCGACGGCGGCGTGTGGCAGGTTCAATAGGCTCGGCGATGGCATGGGGTAGGTTCGACGGGTGTCCCGAGGCGTGAGCCAAGTTCAACAAGCTCAGCGGTGGCGTAGCACAAGTTCAATAGGTTCAACGAAGTGGAGAAAATTGTGCACAAATCCTGTTCTTTAAAGCGAGAGGTTGAAGATGATGATAGGGACTGAAAAACATGAGATGACTGAGCTTGAAGAAAACAAGTTCCATGGTGGTCAAGTGAAGCTGAAGAGAAAATAAGGAAGTAAGAGGGGCAAAGCTTATAATTTGATAAAACACAAGAGGGCGTAATGGTCAAAAAAATTCCACTTATCTAATAAAACATAAGAGGGTATAATGATCAACAAAATTCCACTTCCATGGAAGTGGAACCAATTCTCTGAGATGACTTTCATCATTTTTTATAGAAATCACTTCCTCAGAGAAGTGCATTCAATCCTACCAAATACACAAAATATAGGTTCCACTTCCACCTCCCACCCTCTCACTTACATGGTACAAAACGTGACCTATAGTTGGTGATTTTATCGTACATTTCCTTTTCAATTAGACAAGTAGCTAGTATATTATTAGGAGAATTACACTTAGGTCCCATGAGAAAAAAAATGAAGAAATGGTCCCTGTAGATTGTAAAATGAAAAAATGGTCTCATTAACAACTCCAGGAGCTTGTATTGACAACTCAATGTGACCATTTTTCATTTTGCAATCTATAGGAACCATTTCTTCATTTCTCCTCTTTCTTGGGACCTGAATATAATTTTCCCTATATTATTACTATTATTTTAAACACAGAAATAAAAGAGAGAGAGGGAGTGGGAGAAAAGAAATGCACGCACAGACGCACTTACCCCAATGAGTAGATGCAACTTTATGATTGTTGAAATGATTAGGGAGAACTTCCACAGAATCATTTTTGAAACATGAATTTGATTTCACCTGAATTACCTCACTGAGTAAATACCATTTTTTTAATATGATTATGCCCCGTGGGAAACTTCCTACCCTCACTGCCTATCTCTATTTTTTCTACCAAACATTGATATTTTAAAGTCATACTTTTAGATTGGGAATATTAAATTTTTTTTCTCCATATAGTTTTATCTCAATTACAACTTAGTCTCCAAATTTTAACTTGATACAACTCGATGTTATAGTTTTAATCTGATTTGATGACTATAAATCAGTCTTTAAACTTTGACAGAACATAAGCATAACTTAGCTCATAACCATTTAAAATATTATTCATATCTTTTAAAACATAAAATTATATATTTCATGAAATTTTTTAATAGTTGACGTTAAATGAACCTAAAGTCCCAAACTAGCTTTTTAGGGCTTAAAAGCTGGTTAGAGACTAAATATTATGTTGGGATCAGCATTAAAGCAAACTAATTTTTCATTTAAAAGTCATGTTAAAGTTGAAGCAGCTTTTCCTAAATTTTATTTACTTTTTTCCATATTTGACCCTTGTGATACTGACGTTCCGATTTATCATCTAAACCAGTTTATGTTAAACTTTTTTATTAAAACTTATTTAAATATAAATCGTGTTACACTAATTGACTTTTACACAAACTTCAGTTTGCAAGAGTCAGTTGGAATAAAAGTCGATCACTTTTACAGCCAATGGAAGTTAGGTCTAACGAAAGAGGCTAGTTCCTTATTATATGACAAACTAAGATTCAAATCACTACAGAGGTGATTTGCCTATATTTAGTGTTTTGCATTTCCTCAAATATGATTACTTATAATGAAGGATACATTTGCCTATAAAAAAGCCATTTTTACAAATATTAATCCAAATAAGACAACCTGAGTTGCAAATTTGCAATGAGTGAAAGTTCAATGGCCTAATTTTAACAAAGTCAAAACTACCAGGGCTATGTTTCACTGAGTTAAGTTTAAGAACCGAGCCAACAAAAAGATTAGTTTTCATTCCAAGTTCCAACTAATCTTGTATTTTTAGCCGTTCATCCCACCCGCAACTCGTGGGCGTATCTCAAATGAATTGAGCAAGTAATAAACTAAAATCTGATGTGATGAAATTCATGGCGAGAGAGGTTAAACAAGAAAAGAAATTAATTTTTTCCTGACTAAAAATGAAAGAGGGAGAGTCTTGATTTCGTGTACGACTTATTATACCGCTTGAGGAAGTTTGGTGATGAGTATGGTTCTGTGATGATTACTTCACCTATAATGACTCGTGGGCCTATCATTTTATTTAGAGGGATATTATAGTCTTTTAATAACATTCAGAAATCACTAAATAAACCTTCAAGCCTGATTAGAGAGTTGCTAAAAGTACATGCTGGAATCTAAATTTCAGTATTTTAATAGGATTTAATTGGATTCTCCCATGTCATTATGTATAGATTACAAGTAGTATGGTTTATCTCAAAATCCATACAATTTTTTTTTTACATATTTTCCCATTTGTTTTGATACGATCTTATTCCATTTTGCCAGTCAAATTGATTTCTTTTAAAAAATATATCCTATTAATTACATATATCAAACAGAGTTTTCATTAATTTAACTAATTTTTTAATATATGTAAATTAACTATCTACCTTCTAAATTTAGCATAAAGGAAAATATTAATTATCTCAACAAATTCATGACGAAATTTTGCCGGTGTACCTTTTTGGTCTTTTTTATAAGTTTAGTTTGAAAAAAAAATTGATCCTTAACATAAATCAATATAAAGAGTAATTAATAATAACATTACAATTTTGACCCTATTAAATGTAAAGAGTGATGTAAAGTACAATATATAAAATATGTAATTCATAAATGAGAGTTTCATAAATTGATCAATTTAAAATATTGTTAAATAGTTAACTTACTTTCTTTAATATGAGAAAATTAAGTAAATTGAAGTTATAAATGGAATCAGTGTGATACTTAAAAAATTGACTTGAAACGGAAAATTAGACAGCTTGGAAGGCCAGAAACATACAACACAACCTTTAATGGGCATGGCTCGTGCATAAATCATAAATAACCGTGTGTGTGAGAGAGAGAGAGAGAGAGAGAGAGAGAGGACAAATTAATGGAGACAAGGACTTGGTCCGCCATGAGCAACAGTATATTATTAATTATGGGCTTGTTTGTTTAAGCGTTTTGTACAGGAAAAACGCACTTATTACGCAAGCCGAGAAAAAACTCCTCTCACATACTTACCTCGTATACCGTGAATCACGAATTATAAGCACGTTTTGGACAAAAATAAGTCATTCCAAACGCACACTATGTGTGTTTGTATTAACTTTTGAGAATATGTTTTACGATTTATGAGATAAATGTGTGAGAGGAGTTTTGTCTTGGGTTACGTAAATCTAGGTTTGAAACCTAGATTTAAGAAATTCTCAAACACTTACTATTGTAGGAAGAGATACCAAAGCAAATTACAACAAAGGTGGCGTACAATAGCCAAAAAATCATAGATGTGTTACTTATTAATTCTCTCAATAATATTGCTAGTGCTGGGCACTTTGTCCTCAGAATACTTCTTATTCTCTCTCCCACGCCAACTATATAATTAAATGTACTCTATACTTTTTTTTTTCAATTTTTAAATCATGAGTAAGTACGTTGACGACGTGTAATTAGATGTATTATTACAAATTTAACTAGTGCTCTTTAAAATTTGCAATATGGATGAAGACGATGATACCTAAGCATGCATCTGATACTGCCTGATAAGGACCCGAGTGGAATTTCGTCAATTGGGATTTGGTCAAAGCTTGGGAATTCAAATACCTGAGAGTTTAGTTTTTGTAATGTTCTTCCTAACGTTTCACACTGGGGCTATGTTCCTATAATCTGACAAACTTTTCATATTGGGAAGCCACCAAAGGGCACTTCATTTTTGTCTTCTTCAATGTTTATAATTGCGTGCGTGTGTGGGTTTTTTAACCCTTAAAAAAAAAAAAAAAAAAGCAACCGGCCAGTTTGAGAATATCATCACCTCAACCAATCAAAATATATAATAGCTTAAAATTTAAAAAATTTAAAGAATTGATCTTAAACTTAAATATAAAATATATTTTTTATATTTATTTTTTTTAATTTACCCCTATTGATACTTCTTCGACAATAATCAAGGAAATGAGAGAATTAGGGTATTATGAAAAATAATTAGAGCGTTTTAGAAAATACATGTCATATTAACTAATTTTAGTTTTTTTTTGCCAACAAATATTAACAAATCTAATTAAATTAGATAAATAGATTTTATGTAATAAATTATATTTTTATAAGTTGTTTATAAGTCATATGTAATATTGTATATTATCAATATGTATCTGTGAAAATTACAAGGAGTGCCCACCAAAAGTACCCTTCATTTAACACTAACCACTAGTTAACCCTCACTTAATTGACGGAGGATATTTTTGAAACAAGGTTACTTATTACTAACAGTGACAGGTTGGATATTATTTCAAAAACACAATTCATCCATCCTGAGGTTTCAAAGCTGCTCAACCAAAAATTATTAGTCAGGTTATCATTTCTTTACTGCGATTGTTTTACTTCTTTTTTTTTCAGTTCTTTCAATAATTTTAATTTTTTTTCCAGCATTTACGTAATCCTTCTTTTTGTTTATTTGCTTATATTGTACTTTAAATACTTTCCTCTTTAATATATCATTTTATTTTTTATCAAAAATTTATTCTTTTCTCCAAAATATTTTATACTTGAAACATGAAACAACTTTAAAAAATGCAAATCCAAGCACTAAAGTGAGTAAGTTACTCCTTCTTTTTTTTTCCAAACATTTTGTTTGTTTTGATTGAAAATGATGTCAAACCGTTCTGTGGAGGATAGAACGCTCCGTACTCTTTATGTAAAAGGACTATTCTGTCACTAGGACAATACACCAAGTGTCCTACTCCTAACTTTATATTTTTTTGGTTTTAAATATAAGATGATTATTTTAAAGAAATTAAATAAATTACTTAATAATATCATATATTGTATATAATTATATTGTATATAAGCTTATAAATCAAATAAATTAGTATAGAAAAAAATAATAATATAAATACTTTAAAGTAGTTTAATTATTTTTCTTGATATCTTAAAAAAAAATCATTTAGATCTTATGTTTAAAACAGAAGATAATGCATTTCTGGTCTTGTGCAAAGAATATAATTTATTTAATTAGAATTAAAACCAGTTTACTAAATTTTAGAACCAGTTGAATAAAAAAGTCGACGGATTCAGAAAATGACTCGGCAGCCGACATTCAGAGAACTAGAGAAGTTATTATAAAAATGGGGCATAATTGTAGCATGATGTGAACAATTAAATAATTGTTTTTGGTGACCAATAAAAGTTCTAATTTATAACAAACACTAAATAGAAGAGTACAGAGGACAAAGGTGGTGGTTGACTGACCCAATAATAATTGCTACTTAACCATCTAGCTTGGCTTCACCGGTTCACCCCACCCCCCACCTTTTTAAAAAGCCGCATTCACTTGCATTTTATGTTTATTATAAACACAAGCGGGCATGCCCAGGACACGTGTAACTGTGTAAGATTAAGGTTTTAAAACTCTTAAAGAGATTTAAAAAAAAAATTATCAGAAATAAAGTTATGAAATTATATCATGAGTTGAAAGTAGGTTTATGTATATAACAAACTATTGTAAGAGATCTACAATATCATTTATCCTCAGTACTTTGGGGAGATTAGAAACTTTCGATGAAATTATACTTATTATCTCTTTTAAAAAAATATTTCAATTAAATTTTATGATCTTTTTTTTTTGGAAAAGATGACACATTATTCTACAAAATTTTATTTTAGAAGATGGAAAAAAATCCATTCATTAATTCTCAAAGGAGACGCATCAGTGAAAAATATCCATTTGTCAGTATGATTCATCCATAGATTTCATGGATGAGTTTTCTTCACAAATGGGTTCTTTTGATGGGTGAGTTTTATTTTATATTGCAACATGAAATTTTTGTTAAAAAATATTTTCTGATGGTCCAAATAACAAAAAAAAAATAGAGAATATATAATAAAAAAGAAGAAGTCCATATTTAATATGTTGAAAGTAAATTAGAAATATATGAAATTTGGGATGTATCTAATTAAGTAGCTTAAGATATTTGGGTGAATTAGACAATCTGCAAGCATAGTTTATATGAAGAGTTTGATATGGTATCAAAAAGTTTTCGATATGAGAAAAAAAAATGAAGAAATGGGATAGAAAATATAGAAGAAAAAAAAATTGCAGCAAGTACACTTATAACTCTTTAATTATATGTTCCAATAATCTTTTCAATAACTTGAGAGTGAGAAAATGGTTGGTAGTTGCAAATTGCTACGTTGCTTATACGGTTGAAAAGTAAAGGAAGCTGTTTTTTTTTGAAAAAGTATAAAGCCATTCAATAGCTTATTTCCTTTAATATATGAAAGCTACGTTTCAATATGTCCTTATTAAGTGACCCCATCAAAATTCAATCTGTTTTTATTTTATTTTTAAAGATTGATACTTGCCCTTATAATTGTGTGAGTTTGACAGGGAAATAATTAATACCTGTTTGGATTAGCGGTCGAGAAAGAGCTTTTTTTTATAAATGAGCTTTTGAAAAAGTCATATAGAAAAAAAGTCAAATTGTATATATGATTTGTGTTTGGATTAGCAGTGGTAGAAATGATTTTTTTTTTTTATCTCCAACTAAGTAAAAGTAGCTTTAATCTCCATCTGATAAAAGTTTCATTTTCTGTAGAAACTCAGTCATCACCAACGCTCTCCCAAACATACCAAATGTGTTTTTAGGGCTTTTAACCCCCAAATGAATTTTTTTAGTCTCTAAACGAATTCCCAAACAGACCCTTAATTTGTTTTTAGACGAGTTCCATCGCTGTTATTAATTGCTCTCACGAATTCATTTGATATTAATAGTCAAAAGTACCAATTAATGTTTTGACCCAATATTTACATGTTTTAATATAATACTGAAAGCAACAACGAATACGCGCGTCCACACACACACACACACACAACCTACACTAGACTATACGGATCCCATATTTTCACAAATTTTGCATCGTTCGTGGGTTTTTAATTTTACGAATTTCTTAAAGTGAAAATTACAAATAAATTGACATATTGCGTGTGTGTGAGTATAATTGTATAAACTAGATTAACTTAGAGATAAAATGACATATATGTGACTTATAATTTATACATAATGAAGCCTTGTATAAATGTTGTAATATATTATTTATAAATATATATTCTTTGAAATCAAGCAATTTATAATTAAACATGTACGCATTTCTTAAAAAATTAATAACATCCTATCACCACTTGGAATTTTTAAAAATAACATTTATTTAAGATAATATGAATAACGGCATAAAAATGAGAGGGTTTTTGAAATTTCTCTGTCTTCTGAATGCTTAATTTATTCATCAATTTTCAACGTTTTATGCATTATGAATATAATTAGCCAAATTTAAAATTGATATTCTTCCAAGTTTTTATCCATTCAAAGACCACTTTATTTTAGACATGCAATGATGGGTCAACCATAAAAATACGTGAAGATAAATTAAGGTTTCTTAGACCAAGTCGCAAGTTCTTTGTGAAAGGAAAAAGAAATACGGAGCACATGGATAATTTTTTTAAGTGACAAGGAGCAAATTTATCAATCAATTTTTGGTTTGATGGGTGTCTAATATAAATATATTTTAGAAGAGGTGAAAATATCAATGAATAATTAAAAAAGGACATCTAACCTAAAATCGTTAAATTCGTATTAACAGAGTTAAATTATAAGAGAAGAAAACCCTACAGGCGTTAGTACAAATTTAACGGTTTTTGTACTAGATGCCTATTTTTAATTATTTATTGATATTTTTATCTATTCTAAAATATATTTGTGTCATACGCTCCTCAAATAAAACTTCGTTGATAAATTTACTTCTTAACCCTTTTTTTAAATAATTTTTTTCAGTTTCTTTTGCCGTATGAATGCTATTTGACTATTTGCGCAGGGCATTGCAACATTGATAGGTCAGCCGAACAATTTTGGTTTTGACTGCTAAACGTGGGTTGACTCGCAACTTGCCGTTTTTAAAGATTTTAATAAATAATAATTAGTCATGAATCAATTTTGTACTGCTCGACAAGTGGGCTACCCTTTTATCATGGTATTCATTAAATTTGGTAACCCCATTTATACAACCTTCTATAAATACTTAATTATAATCTTATTGTATATTTAAAAAAATACAATTTTTTTTTAGTCTCGTTCATTTTTATTTCACCTGTTTCATTTCACCCGTCACTCTCACATCCACTGTTATTTTGAAAAGATGCAATGGTAGATTGACTGGTAAAGAAAAGGTTACATGCTTTTCTTATTCTTATTTGTTCATCTGGGCACCGTGGAAGCTATATCGTCCGATTGAGATAGACAAGGAGTACTCCCCTTATTGTATAAAAAAAATTACACTTTTTAAAATTTAAGAGAACAAATTGAAATTTGATGATCAATCTTATACCATAGCCTTAATTTTTTTCAAGAAAAATACGAATATTTTTACAACAGTTTTTTGAGATATTTTGCGTCCACTTGTAACAAAATTCAAAGGAATTGAACCTTTTGAATAATCAAGTTTGTAAAGTTAGGACACTTAAATTTGAATTCTTTGAAGTTTAGGTCTTTAAACGTAATTTTCTTCCAGTGATATGAGGG
Organism: Inga laurina; assembly: GCA_963855925.1. Taxonomy (NCBI): domain Eukaryota; kingdom Viridiplantae; phylum Streptophyta; class Magnoliopsida; order Fabales; family Fabaceae; genus Inga; species Inga laurina. Next base: position 58,894,456 of record OY979702.1, on the reverse strand, counting down.
GAGAAAAAATATATAATACATATCAAAATCTCAGTTATTGTTTTGCATACGAAAAGCATGTCATTGTTTGACCAGAAACTTCAATGCCCGCACCTGTTTTTTGATTATATGAAATTAATAAAAGCTAGAGCCTTCATCAACCCCTTGATCTCACAAAATTAAAGCGACCCGAACTAAAAAAGAAAAAAGAAAAAGTCAACAAAATGAAGATAAAATTTGTAATATTTAACATATATTACCCGTGGCACCAAAAGTAATGCAAATAATATTGAATTATATTTCATGCAACGTGACAGTTATATATATTCAGAGATATGGAAGAGTATGAGTTACGTCTTAGAACTTTCTAGCTGATTAGCATTTTTGTTTACTGCCTTCAAAATTGATAATTTTGAGAGAGAGAACAAAGCGAGAATGAAAATTGCATCTTAATATTGAGACATACTAACAATTAAATAAAAAATTTATCCGTGGGCCATTATAATGTTGAGTGATTGGAGTGCGATGAGTTAAAGTGGAGAGGATGACTTTAAGGATAATACTCTCTCTGATCCTTAATATCAAGTATATGTACCTCATTTGATTATATTAATGAGGTTAGTGGAGTTTATGATATGTATTTTTTAAAACATCTAAGTTATCTTTTTTAATTCTCTCATTCTTTGTTATTATTAAGAGAGTATCAATAGGGATAAATGAAAAAAATATTGATAAATATGAAAATTATGTTTTATATTTATGACCAATATCAATTCTCCAAACATATCTTATATTAAATATCGGAGGGAGTATGTGCTATTTTATAATTTAGGGTCTATGAAGCTTCTAAACGGATGGTTGAAAGACAAAAATACATTTTAATAATAAGGATTTTTTTTTTTAAAAAAATATAGGTTTACAATAACATCTTATGTATGTACTCCTACGTGTATAGTTGTCTTTCATTGATTGCGCTCGTGTCATAGAATAAAGGAAGAGAGAAATAGAAAGAAATAATGGGTAGAGAATTGGAGAACACGAAAGAATAATTCTGATTCATTTTCAAGCTACAAAGTGTATGATATCTGCTCTCTATTTTTACTTTTTAGGCACTTTTTTATAATTTGATGATAATAGGAGATATTCAGATAATGAAAAATATTGGGAGATAATTGATAAATATGGATAATTACATAAATATTATACTCATAATACTCTCCCTATGATGTCTATGAGAATGTCCCTCATAAAAAAAAAAATCAGTTAGAACAAGCCCAATAAGATAAAAACCTAATAAAAGAAAATGAGTACATTATTTATTGATACGTTATTTTATAATTCAGGGTCTATAATGCTCATGAATGAACGAATAGTTGAAAGACAAAAATATTCTTTAAATAATAAATATTGTTTTATATAGATTTTTGTTTGTTTGAAGTTTTATATAGATTTATAATAACATGTATTCATCAATTGACATTGTGTTGTGGAGTAAAGGAAACGATGAAGAGAAAGAAAGAACGAGTAAATAATAGAAGAGTAAGAAAGAATGGTTCTCAGCCACATACAAAAGACACGAAATATTAATGGAAAAGTCACTTTTAAGACCGGTTAAAAACGATATTTTAGATCGATTTTGATACATCCGGTCTTAAAAGTCTATTATTTTTTAGACCGGTTAATGAAATCGGTCTTAAAAATCATTTTTTTTCAACCGGTTACTCGAAGACTAGGTCTAAAAAGTCCAGACTTTTTAGACCGTTTGTTTAAAAACTGGTCTAAAAACTCTTTTTTTTCAAAACTTTTAAGACCGGTTATTTTAATAACCGGTCTTAAAAGTGATATTTTTTAAAAAAAAATAAATAGGGCTTCTTTTTATAGTCAAACGTACAAATGAATATAAGTGATTACAGTGAAAAATCGATTGCGGATACTTCCAAGCAAATTACCACCATCAGATTTCATAAAAACACATTCCTTGTGAATCCCGCTGTTAAAATATTTGAAAACCTGAATTCCTGTATCATTCATTAAGAACATCAAACAACGCAGAAAGATAATGAACATCTCCTGTAACAAAATTTAGGCACAACCATAAGTTTAACTTTGTATTCATATTCAATTTCTTAGTTGAAACTATGAAACTATTTTGGCACAACCATAAGGAAGAAGAAAACCAGAGACGCAATTAAAAAAAGCAAACAGAGCAATTTCGCAGATAGGATCCCCCAGAGACCGACCACACACTCAACTCGGTGTATATCAGTATGTATACCATTTACACTTATAATAAAACCCTTAAAAAAATCCAAATAGGATCTCTCTTCTCTTCGTGACCTTTGTTCCTATGATAAAGAAAGCAGACGAGAAACTGTGTTTAAGCAAAGTGCTTAGCTTTGCACCTTATCCTTCCTCTTTCATCTATGCCACCTTGCAGTAGATACTCAAAAATTAGTTTACAAATTAATTAAGCGTTTAAAAGAAAAGTTTATTCAAACCTTATAACATCAGTTGCATCTTCTTCACGCATATCTGGGTCAAAGCAAAGGAGCAAGCAGCTCATGGCAGCAAAGAAGTGAGACTGCCAAGGTAGGTTGCGATGAAGAATGGATGTCACGGGGAAAGAGAAAAGTCACAACAAAGGAAATCAGAGCAAGTGAGGTTGTGGCGGCGACAGACTCATTCAGTGCAAGGGTGAGAGCACCGCAACAACAAATATGAGAATGAGATTGAGCGAAGATGATCGAGCTCACAGTGTAATCACACCAAGAAGAGAGGTTTCATATTTAGAGAGCGAAATTTAGGCGTGACAAAGAGGAGATTTAAAAATTTAGGGTCGCTTTTTTAGATCGGGTATATATAAAACCAGTCTTAAAAGGGTGGAAAAAATAATTTTTAAATTTTTCATATTTAAGACCGATTTTTATTAAAACCGGTCTTAGAAGTTTAAAATTTTTAATTTTTTAAATATTTTGATATTTTTAGACTATTTTTATTTATAACCGGTCTAAATAATTTTTTTTAAGACCGGTTTTTTTGAGAACTGATTTTAGAAGTTCTATATAATTATAAAATTGACACCGGTCAAATTTTTAGACCTTATCCACTATAACCGGTCTAAATATGACGGTTTAAAAAGAAAATTTTGTACTAGTGAGATATATGCTCTCTATTTACCTGTACAAATTTATAACTTCAATCTCATCATAATCTACTGATTTGATGATAATAGGAAATATTGAGAAAATGTGAGATAATGGGAGATAATTGAGATATATATATATATATATATATGTATATGAATATGAATATCTACGCAGATACATACTATATTCATAACACATTGTTTTTTTGGGACAGAGACTCTTGTTCACATATTAAGGACCGGGAGGAGTATTTTGTTTTGAAATTAATTAATAAGTTTTCCTTGGCCAATTAGGTAATAACATAATTGCACCTATATCTTTTTTTTTTATCTGAATATGGCACATTTGCACCCATATCTCCACATTCATGAATTGCAGTTTTTCTTTTGCTGAAAATTAACAAATTACTCAATCCAGCTCTCTCTCTCTCTCTCTCTCTCTCTCTCTCTCTCTCTCTCTCTCTCTCTCTCTCTCTCTCTCTCTCTCTCTCTCTCTCTCTCTCTCTCTCTCTCTCTCTCTCTCTGTTTTTTTCGGTTTTTCCCCAACAATCCAGTTCTCATTTAAAGCCCCTTCTGAAGGAACGGATATAGCATTTATGATCAGTCATTAAAGGGAATTATTAATAATTTTTGAATTTTCTCTATTTAAAATTTAATGTATTTTTCCTTCTTCATTTGTTGTATTGCCCTTCCTATGACTATGAACTCAATTTTCAACGTAGGATTTCAAAATATTCGCAAAGCGAGAGTTTTCTTTTCATTTCTTAGATTAAATTAATTACTCAAACAACTTTTTTTTTAATAAAAAGTGCTTTATAGTTTTTTGTATACCTACAAAGTTTGGTTGAATTGAGTTTGGGAACTCACAAAGGCCTGAGCATTTCTTCAAGCTAAAAAAATGCTTAAAAAAAGTTAACTATAGATTGCTCTCTAATAAAGCTATTATATAAGAAGGATTTGGGCCCACAACTTTATAATTATGAGTAAACCTTTTATCAATTGAATCAATTTTTATTGTTAAAGTGCTTTATAGTTTATCCCAATATATATTATATATTTGGGAAAAATAATGTTTTAGTCCCTGTATTTTTGACTGGTTGTAACTCAGTTCTAATATTTTGATTCAGTACAACTTAGTCCATATGATTTCAACTTTATTATAACTCAATTTTTAAACTTTGACTTATTACAATTCAGTCCCTATAGTTTTAACCACTTTATAATATAATCTCATACCTTTATTCTATAATATAAGAACTAAATTATAAAATAGTTAAAACTATAATGTTTGAATAGTAATGAGTTAAAGTTCAACGACTGAGTTATAATCAAATTTTTTTTTTTGCCGTTAAAATTATAATCAAATTAAAATTATAAATATTAAATTGTATCAAATTAAAATATAGGAATTGAGTTAAAATCTCGTGAAAACATTGGGACCGAAAGATTCATTTTCCCTCCATATATATATATATATATATTGTGCCGAACCTTCCTGAAATCCGCTGAGGCCGTGCCTATAATGTAACCTAGCCTACTCGGGCGCCCACGCAATACCCAGCAATCAGCACAGCAAGAAAACAGCACAGAGAAAAAGTTTCTAAAGAAGCACAGAGAGAGAGAGAGAGAGAGAGAGAGAGGCTTTAATGTTTTTAATTTAATAGAGAGGGGACATGTGTGTGTATAACTGTATATATATGGAGGAAGAGTAAATTAAAAAAGAAGTGGGATCAATAGTAGTGTTGCGGGCTTAGCTGGACTGGGCGGGATAACCGGAGGTCAAACCCACCTTAGAACCCAACCGGAGCCGGACTCACTGTCACACTCCTCCGCTCCTCTCCCATTTCTTCTTCCTCCGTCTCATTCTTCGCTCTCCAATCTCCAATTCTTCTTTTGATTCATTATAGAGTTTGGTATAGGTTTTGCAACTTTTCACCACTTCAAGTTTTCTTCCTCTTTTTCTCTTGCTTCTTTTTCTCTGGGTTGGTGAGTGAGTCTTCTGGGCGTGAGTGGTTGTTGGAGGGGTTTGAGAGGAAGTAGAAGCAAGCTGCGACTGAGTTATAGTTCACAGATAATCCATTGTTTTCACATTTAACCTTTTCTCTCTCTAATTGTAATTTTCATTTCTACTATAGTATTGTCTCAATTTTTTTCTCTAAATTTGAAAATTTCCCCTTTTCCCTCTGTTTCCCGTCATCTGAAGAAAGAGAAACTAGACGAAGCCCAGAAAGCGATGCCGGCCATTTGTGTTTTCGTCATGGGAGCTTTGAAGAATCAAAGCTTCTGATTGAGGTAAGACTGGTTTATTTTTTTATAATGGGTTATTTTCTCAGTAGAATAAAATGTTAAAGCAAGTATTTTTTTCTTTTAAAGAGGGAGATAAACGTGATCTTTTGCACTGGGTGTCTCTAATTGTGATTATTACAGAAATATATATACATTAACACAGACACATATTTGAGAGGAAGATGGGAATGCTTGGATCTTCTGGTCATCATCACTCATAAGAGACATGGTGGATCGGCGAAGAAGCCTAGTGTCTCTCGGGTTCTTCTTCTTCTCGTTGCTGTTTCAGTTCACATTTGAACAGATTACGCCTCTGAGTTCAAACATTGAGCTAGCTGCTCTCTTTGACCTCAGATCGTCTCTGGGGCTGAGGAGCAGGGAATGGCCAAGAAAAGTCGACCCTTGCTCTTTCTGGAAGGGGGTCACATGTGAGAATGGTCGAGTCATTGGGATCAATATTTCTGGGTTTAGAAGAACCCGTCTTGGGAGGCTAAACCCACAATTTTCAATCCAAGGCTTAGCCAATTTAACTCTCATGCAATCTTTCAATGCCTCCAGTTTTCTGCTTCCTGGTTCTATTCCTGACTGGTTTGGCCTCCAGCTCTCATCTCTGAAGGTGCTTGATCTTCGGTCTTGCTCTGTGAAAGGTGCTATTCCTTCCAGTATTGGGAATTTAACTAACCTCACTAGTCTGTATTTATCTGATAATAATCTCACTGGGATAATCCCTGATAGTCTGGGTCAACTGCTATTCCTTTCAGTTGTTAACTTTTCTAGAAATTCTCTTTCTGGAACCATTCCAACATCGTTTGTCTCTCTTGGGAATCTTTCCTCTCTTGACATTTCCACCAATTTTTTGTCTGGCTCGATTCCTCCGGGCATTGCGGCCCTCACAAGGTTACAATACTTGAATCTTTCTGGTAACAGTTTAATGGCTTCTATACCATCTCAGCTGGGGAATTTAAGCAGCTTGGTTGACCTTGATCTTAGTTTTAATTCTTTGACTGGTGGGATGCCTCCGGAATTAAGAGGGCTGAGAAGCTTGCAGAGAATGATACTAAGTAAAAACATGCTTGATGGACTTTTGTCGGAGAACTTGTTTCCTACTTTGTCACAATTGCAGGTTGTTGTGCTGAGACAAAACAATTTCACCGGTGATCTGCCTCATGCACTGTGGTCTCTGCCGAGATTGAGCTATCTTGACCTTTCTGATAACAATTTCACTGGTATGCTTCCAAATTCTAGTTCCAATCAGAATGCGACTGCTGCTATGCTTAATATTTCTAATAATATTTTTTATGGAAGCCTAAGCCCAATTATCAGAAGGTTCAGTGTCATTGATCTGTCAAGCAATTATTTTGAGGGCAAGATTCTAGATTCCATGCCTAATATATCTCTAAATACCAACTGCCTCCAAAATGTTTCGAATCAGAGGACAGCTGGGGAATGTGCGTTGTTTTATGCAGAGAGGGGCCTCACTTTTGATAATTTTGGACGCCCGAATTCAACAGGACCTCCTGCGCCTGAAAGCTCTCGGAAGAGCAATAGAGATAAGATTATATTGGCTGCAGTCTTGGGTGGATTTGGTTTGCTTGTTATTTTGTTGTTGCTATTGGTTTTGTTCCTTCTTTGTGCTCGTAAGAGGCGTAATTCAAGTCAAAGAGGAAATGGTGTGGGCCCTGCTCCTGCTGGGAGCAGTCCTCCACCTCCTGGCATGTCAATCAATTTCGTAAATGTGGGAGATTCATTTACAATACAGCTGCTGCTTCAGGCTACTGGTGATTTCAGTGATGCAAATCTTATCAAACACGGCCACTCTGGGGATCTCTTCAACGGTGTTTTGGAAAGTGGCGTACCTGTAGTCATTAAAAGGATTGATGTGCGTACAACTAAGAAAGATTCTTACCTAGTGGAATTGGACTTTTTCAGTAAGATTTCTCATACTAGATTTGTTCCTCTGCTAGGCCATTGCCTAGATAATGAGAATGAGAAGTTCCTTGTTTATAAACATATGCCAAATGGGGACTTGGCAAATAGTCTGTATTACAAAAAATCTACGTCTGAAGATGGTACTTTGCTGTCATTGGACTGGATAACAAGGTTGAAAATTGCTATTGGAACAGCGGAGGCCCTAACTTTTCTGCATCATGAGTGTAATCCACCCTTTGTTCATAGGTATTTCTGACTTGCTTCTTGCTTGATTCTGAAAACATTTCTTCTTTTTAAATTCTTTTCCAACATGATTGTTTTTACCCCTGTTTTGTTTACTGTTTGCTGCGACAACTTATTAAGTCAAAAACTATGATACGCTGACAGACTGACCCGCACCTTTTTGTGATTCCTTTTTTGCATTGGTAGTTTGTTGAGTGCATCATCAATTCTGACTCTGGTTTATTCGCTCCTCCCTGTTTTGAAGGCGTCTATTTGAAGAATTGAAACCTTTCAATTAAATAATTTAGGAAACATGATAACTATCAAAATAAGAACAAAAGGAGTCCTCCCTCCAAAACTGGACATGTTCTATTCCTCTGTTTGGAATGCTTTCATATGTTACAGTATGTGGTAAAATCCTTGTTAGCTAATCCGGGTCATGACTATCGAATTAACAACTCTCAAAAGCTGCAGTTATCAGGAGTAGGGCTTAAATGGTTTCAGTCTTTGGAACACTCTTTTACGTGAAATCCCTTTGAACTTAAAGTGTGGACAAAATATCAACCCGCCATACTTCATGCTTCAAAACTTAATAATGAATTATTGAATCTTGACAGCTTTCTCATAGTGCTTTGATATAATTCATCAAAAAGGTTAATTTGTAAGGTGCAATGCCTGGGAATGGATTTTATATTCAACATGTTAAAGAATAGAAACTATGAAGTTACTGATATCATATGTAGGCAGTTTGTGGTCATATCACAAGTTGGCAAAATTCCGGTTTTTTGTTTCCAATAACGCTATCTTAATTTTAAATGATTGGACCATATGAGAGGGAAATTGGAAACAAGTTCAAAGTGGGTACATTCTTTGTAATGTGTTTGTTTTCAGCCATCAAGACCCTGCTAGACATGACTTGTTCTTACATTTACATATTAAAATTTAAGCTGAACGATGTGCTGACAGTGATAGGTCTGTCTTTTTGTTATTGCAGAGATATTCAAGCAAGCAGTATACTTTTAGATGATAAGTATGAAGTTCGGTTAGGTAGTCTAAGTGAAGTCTGCACCCAAGAAGGGGATAGTCATCAGAGCAAAATTACTAGGCTGCTAAGGCTGCCCCAGTGAGTTGTCCTTGTTTTATTCAATGAAACTCATGAACATTATGTCTGGCTAGCATCAATTTAAAATCTTTCAGTATGTACTGTACTTCCTTTGACTTATATTGTAGCTATTTTGGCCTATTACTTGGAAATACTGATGCATCTAATTGAAGTTATTTTCCACTCTTGATCTTATTTAGAAATGTCATTGTGTCTTTTGAATTTTCTGATCATGGATGTTGCTAATTTTTGGTTGAGTGATGGATTTATTACCATTTTCGGAATTACTTTTTTACTGTATGCTATAGATTGGGTATTTGATTCCAATAATCAGGTTTATACCTGGTCATTTTAACTCCTCGTAGTGTGTTCACCACACGGTTTTCTTGACATTTTAGGCTTAAACTTTGAGCCATCTTGTATGGGTGAAGTTCCTTGGTTAGGGATATGAGAAGTTGAATCCTTCAAAACCTTTAAGATCTTTGCTAATAGCTGTCAGTTAACCCTAAAACCTGGGCAAAGTGGTACTTATGTTCGCTCTTGCCCTGGTATATAAATTAGAGTATAGACAATGCTGTGATACAGTTGGGAAGGCGTCTTCCCACCGAATAGTAATTAACTCTTGCTGAATTTATATCTTTTGTCTTCTTTCACATTTTCTTCCCCTAACTTACTTTTTCCTGGTTCAGTTGCATATGAGTTTTTGACAAGTTTCATTACCATAGTTGCTGGTGCTTGCTAGTTTTGTTTTCTCATGGTAAATTCAGTTATCTCATATGTCATTTTAATTTGCAGGTCCTCTGATCCAGGCACATCTGGTAAGTAGAAAATTCACTAGTTTATTTGCTGATGTTGATTCGTAATCAATTCTTTGCCTTTGATTGGATGCCTGGTTATTTACCTGAGTGGAACTTGTGAATAGGAATTCACGTTGCTTCGTTTTAACTGTCCAATTTAATTCTCATTTTACTTCTAACTTAAGTAAAAACAGCATATTATTGTGCTTAACTGTCCTATCTTCAATTCACATTGTCCTTTAAAGACATCAGGTTGTACTTTTGAAGTCAGCAACAAAACTTACAAACAATTTGATGTAGCAAATGAAACATTCGTTTAAGAATCTTTTGAGAGTTAGAAATTGTCATCTATGATCTATAGGTTGATGTGTAACAGTTCCTTCTGTGGAATGTCTGGTTGGATTGAAGTCCTTAGGAGTCGGAACAAAAACATATTTATTAAATATTTTCCATGAGATGTTGGGCGTCTTGTATTTCTTGAAAGTTTTATTTTATTTGTTTGGTGACCTCCAGCAATAATTTTGCCAAAATTCTTCAAGTTCTTGGATAAGCTTTTTTAAATAATAAAATGGTCAAGATATATAAATGTATTAACAGTTTGGTATTGGTAAAAATAGCATAAGAATTTCAATTTGGACAATCTGTGAATGTCTCTGAATATCGCAAGTTCAATCATTTTGTTTTCCAATTGGATTGCAACATATTGGGTAACCTGTGCATGGTGGTGATGGGAGACTTTGTATTGAGTTAAGTTAGGCCTAAACTTATTGCAAAGTAGATAATCGTCCACTGACAGCAATTTTTCAATCTATCTTCTTTTTTAACAAAAGTTTTGTTTACTGCGGAAACAGGTTCATCTACATCAAATTGTGCCCATGATGTATATTGCTTTGGTAAAATATTGCTTGAGTTGGTGACTGGGAAGATTGGAAACAGTGCTTCCAGTGACGCTGAATTTAAGGAATGGTTGGAACAGATGCTACCATTCATCAGTATTTATGAAAAGGAGCTTGTAGCGAAAATTGTGGATCCGTCTCTGGTTGTAGATGAGGATTTCTTAGAGGAAGTGTGGGCTATTGCCATTGTTGCAAGATCTTGCCTAAATCCTAAACCTTCAAGACGACCGCCCATGCGATACGTTCTCAAGGCTCTAGAAAACCCCTTTAAAGTTGTGAGGGAAGAAAGTACCGGTTCTTCTCGGCTTAGAGCAACCTCTTCTAGAGGCTTTTGGAATGCTGCTTTGTTTGGTAGTTGGCGTCAGAGTTCTGACGTAACAACAATCCCAGCAGCTTCTGGTACCAAAGTAGAAGCAGGGAGTAGTTTAAGGCATTCTGGAACAACCGGCTCACAGGGTAGTGGCAACAATGGCGGTGGTTCATCATCCCGGAGGCGACATTCAAACGAAATATTCCCAGAGCCATCTAACATACAGGGCATAGAGAGGCCAGAACAGCAGGAATAGCTGAAGGGTAAAAGACTCGTGACTCAGCAGGGTTTTCTGGTCTGGCTTGCTGGTCGAAAGATTGCCTTGTCTGCCATCTCATTCTTTTTTTACCAGAATTGGCACATGTTGTAAATTTCTGCAGACAAAAGTGAGGTTTAAGTTACTTTAACATGATGTCTTTTAAGGTGGAGGATTGTCTTGTTTTTTCATTGGTTCAAGTGGAAAGGGAGGGAGAGCAAGAAGGCCAAGTGCAGTTGGATTCTCTGAGTCTGCTTATTTTGGGTAGAAAACAAGTCCACAAATTTTTCCCCTTGTAATTGATTCTTTCTTTTTCTTTGTTTCCCCCCCAAGGTTTCTTACTTTGTACTCCAGTCCTCCTCTCATGGAGTGTAAATTTGAATTGATCAGATTTCTTCATTCAGATCAGATTTGTGATTGTGGGCGGCAAAGAAAGGGAAAGAATGATGAGAAATGAGAGAGAAAATAATTTATACTGATTCTTTTGGCCCTGCATCCATTAGTTGGCTAAATGTTATCAAGAGCAGTGACTATTTACAAATTTCTGGATTCTGATATCTCAAAGCGCATGGCACATCTTTGGTCTGCTGCTGATTTAACTGGTCTTTCACGTCTTAACTACCATTTAGTGGGAGAACAACATGGAAACTAAAGAGTAATGTCACGTGATTGTATCAGAGTGCAAAATAATATTTCAAGTGCTTGAAAGTGAAAAAACCTGGAATAAAAGGTCCCACCGAGATTTGAACTCGGGTTACTGGATTCAGAGTCCAATGTCCTGACCACTAGACCATGGGACCGGAGTGTTGAGCTGGAGAATATTTAAATTAAATAAAATTTAATAGCTAATATGATAAAAAAATTACCTCTAATAAAATTTAGTCAACTTTTGACTTTTGTAGTTTTTTTTTATAAGCAGTATATTTTTATAATAAAAGAATGAATTGTGTAATTCAAGAATCTAAGAGTAATTTACCCCCCACAAAAAAATAATCTTTTGTTTTTATAATCTCAGTCTATTAATTATAAAATGGTGAGCTTTGTTGTATTTCCAATCTCTCTCTCATTGGTTACATGTTTTAAATTCAACTACAATAAAATAAAAGAAGAAGAAAAATTCAAAAAAAGAACATGAGATCTAGTGACTAAGGAAAATTGGCAGTATTATATATATATATATATGTATATATATTAATGTGAATATACTACATGTAGGATTTGATTTGTAGTGTAATTAGGATCATATTTTATATTGATTAAGTAGAATTTCTACAAGGTTCCAAATAAAAGGCTTCATCACCCTCAAAATCTAATAACAACGAAGAAGCATTAAATAACAAGTTTTGATACAAGAAAACAACAAATTTATAGTGGCCTTAAATTCCTTTATTAGGAAGTCGCAGTAATTTTCCATATTGATTACATGATTAGGGTAATGAAAAAAGCTACATAATGGCAAAAAAAAGAGGAGAAAAAAAAAAGTACATGATGTCGGATCGTTAAAGTCAAACGACATCGTTTTTTGTTCAATAGCGGGCGCTTTGGGGGTAGGGTTTAAGCCGCGCTAGATCTCTCACCCACGGACCAGACCTCTGCTGAAGCAGCAATGGCTTCTTTGTGTAGATCAGCGTCGAGGTTGACCTCAAGGTCCATCGTAAGTCGTTCCAACAGCCTCACGCAAAAATCCATCTCTCCTTTGTCTCATTCATCTCTCTTCTCTTCCCCTTTGGCATCGGCCATTCCTCGCGCTTCCAGGTACACACCACCTCAAATTCAGCTTCTAACTATAGCTTGTTTCCACATTCCAATTTTATCTGCTCATCTCTATTAGTTTGCTAAGAGAAATATGCATAACATGTGTGTGTGTGTGTGTGTGTTCCGTTTTGAATTAACGAGGGCTGAATGATAGTAAGTCTATATAAGAGTGCAATGTATTCCTGCTGCATATAGATTTGCATTTTTTCAGCAACAATTTTCGTTTCTTTCTTTCTTTATTATTATTTGTTTTTTGAATTTTGAAGGATTTTGTCCGTAATGGGAATCGTCGAGTCGATGATGCCTCTGCACAGTGCCATTGCAAATGCTAGACTTACGTCCAGCATCGCCGTCGATTCCAGCTGCTGGAGTTTGCTTTCTCGAGGTACTTCTTTCTTTTCTGTGTTATCTTGTTCTTGCTGCTCCTGATTTTGATGTAATTTGACTCTATGCGTGATTTTTCTTTCCATTAATTGTTATGCATTTATAAACACAATCTGTTCCCAACATACGCTAAGCAGTCCTTTTTTTTTTTTTGGAAAGCGGTTTGTCCCTGTTGATTTTACTATCTGCTTGGCATCCACCTGTGGTGTTGCCTTTTTTATATGGCGCTTAATGTGTATCCTGACATATTCTTCTACTTTCTTGTATAGGACTTCATAAAACATTGTGACAGGTCTTCGTTCTTCTGGATCTATTCAAGTTGAAAGAAAAAATAAAACGAGACTAGTTGGTTGTCTTTTATATTTGTCACCATAGGATGGTAAAAGAACCTCTAATTTTGGAATTCGAGCCATTGTATTGCGCAAGGCATGCAGACTTGTATAGTAGATTTTCATTTAGTTGGCTGAAAGAAGATTACTGATTTGCTTCTGATACATTTCCTTTTCTTTCTTTCTTTTAATTTTTATTCTTTTGCTATTTATATTGTCTGGATGTTCTGTCCTGTTCCCGATCTCTAGAATCCTATGATTCTTCTTCGATAATGATTAAATCCGCAGATTTTGTGCATAAAACTTAATCCTCCTTATTTATAGAGTAAATAAATAGGGATTCTCTTTTACTTGATTAGGATGAGCGTTACATTATAACGAAATCAAAATTATTCCTTCTCTGTTCTACTTGACATGATTTGTGATGTTTTGTTGCTCTACAGCCTGTCCAGTAGGCTTTGGGCTTTTGACAAACATCCTATCCAGAAAAAGGAAAAACTAGAAACACTTTTTGTACTTTTTAGTTATCCATTTACAAATTGACATGGGGTTATAACATTTTGATACGAGTACTTGGGATTTAGGAATCCAATTGAACAAATATTACCATTACTTGTTTCCTAGTGAAATTGTCACCATTATCCTCCCCACTCTGCCAGTGCTATGGAGAGACACATGCTTCCTTGCTTGTTTACATGAATCTTTCATTGTACGTATTACTTTCTAGGTGTAATGGCACAACATTTTGTATTCACCAGAGTCTAATCCTTTATTAGAACTTAAAAGAGAACCGGATACAGAAGGGCCTCATATGTAGGAGTGTGCTTACTTGACTTGTTTCCTTAACTAAAACAAGTGTACTTTGAGTGTTTTGATTCAAAACTTTTGATTGAATGTCTCAACTATCAAGATTTTAAATTCAAGGATGCTTCTGTGTTGTGCTTTCAAGGCTTTGTCTTGGCCTTGGGGGACATAATCGAATCTGATCATTTGCTGCTCCAGGACATTACCCTTCTGATGTTTCTGTTTAGTGAAAACTCCCTTCTGTTTGCCTTCAAGTTTACTGGGGAAAACGCTTCCTCTAAGCTTAGCATCTTAAGTTCTCTCTCCCTTCTGGTGATTGTAATGCATTTGTTTTATTTGATATATCTAGACGTTGCAGTTCCTCGGTGACAAAGATTAAAGGATTTGGTCACTTCAATATTAGTTGGGTTGCATCTGAGTTTATGTTGGCTCACATGTTCATCTCCGCGCTCTTATCGATCATCAAGGCATTATGATATCAAGTAAAACTTGGGATCGCTGGCAAAACAATGAGGAACTCCTTTTATCCCATACGAGTTCGTTTCTCAATATATAATCTGTGAAAACTCTTCGCATGCTTTTTGATGTGAATTAGTTGTTGGGCCAAGATATTAATAAACGTCTCCGTTTATTCCGTTATTCATAGGTATGGGTTATTTTTTTCCTTCTGACGATATGGCATCTCCTTTTATCAGGTTTTGCTCATACTGATATGGGGTGATCCTCTCTCTGTAGCTTCACTTGGAAATTGTGTCATTTTGTCAGAAAGAATGTTGAAGGTGTTCCTTCGGAGCTTGAATTAGCACCTTGAACATTTAAGATCATGAAGTATGCCTCTTTTTTTATTCAACATTTATAAGTCTATAACTATATTTACCCACCATTACTTTGAATCATAGAATGATCCATAAATCTTTTACCACATTATCACGAAACAGTTCGGGGTCGAATTGATACCATTCATAGCCAACCAATTCTTTCTTTACGTTTGCGCTGCTTCTACAATTTTGTGTAATTACGATGAGCTTTTTTTTTCCGCCAGAAAATAGCATTTCATTAAAATCAACCCAACGAGATGCAAGCCCAGAATAAAAAGATTGTAAAAAGAAAGCTGAAATACATAAAATGAAAAGAAAAACAGTCACCGACAATAAAGCCATTGTAAGAAGTGGTTGTTTGATGAACCATCCTAAAGGATCCACCGCTTTTATTGATAATAAAGCAATTAGATTGATTGTTGAAAAAACTTCGTCTGAAGATCTTAGAAGGAAAACGAGCCATAAATACCAGTAAAAAAGATGAAGATCAAGGTAATTAAACCCGGACCGGTCAGTGGACCGGTTGGAGTATTGGGTCAAGGGTTAGTGGGTCAGACCGGAGTCCAACCGGAGCTAAACCGGTGAGAAATGAAATATTTTAGGCTTATAGTATGAAATTCTAAAGGAAAAATTTAAAAAAAAAAATTAAAAAAATTTGACCCAGACCGGGTCACCAAACCAGACCGGTTTAGTGCTCGGGTCGCCGGTTTCTGGGCTGGTTCGGCCGGTCCAGTCTGGGTCAGATAACCTGGATGAAGATAGAGAAGTTGTCAACTGCACAACGAACTGCATGGTCCCGACCATAACATATGCTTTGAATTCACTGTTGCCAACAATTCATAATAGTCTTTTAAAAGATGGAGCTAACAAGGCTATAGTTACCAAATCCCAACCCCCAAAATCGTGAAACGTAGCCACTAGGTGAGATTTGCTGCCATTGAAACTTTCAACTCGATTTCTTGTCGCAAAGAAAATCAACACCATCATAAAAAGCCCAAAGAAACATAAAAATAAACAGAGATCAACATAAAATACGGACATCTCCACTCTGGCAGAAACTAAGGAGAGAGTTGCCGTGAAAAAAACTCACCGAACGACGAGAGAAGTGCTCCCATCACCCAAGAAGTTGAGAGGAGGAGGAGAGAAAAAAAGAGCTTCCTCCCATTTCATTACGGTGAGCTTTAGGAGTTTACATATTTGCTGGAAATTCCAAGTAAGTCGGCGTAATTGCCTACAACTTTTATAAATATATACTCGTATACCATTACATAAAAAGTGGAAAACCAATTATAGCACACTTCGTTTTGTTGTCTATTTCTTTTCTAAATATCGATGTTAGAATGCCCCCCCCCCCTCATATGTGCCAAAAGAAAATAAGATGTTACAACAAAGAAAGGAAAAGAAAATGTTAATTGACGCGTTTTTTAATTTAAAAATATTCTTGTGCAACCCAAAAGAAAGCATTAATTTTTTACGAAAAATTAACTATTTAATCTTTATAGTTTTAATATAATTATATAAATTGATCCCTAACATTTACTTCACTTTTCTCTTTGCATTTTCTCTTCTTACATGAGCCAAGCATAGCAGCATAGGCTAAAGGGAAGTCATTTTTAAATAAAACTAACTGTATTGCCAGGACAGGACACAGAGTTACCCTCCCAACCTAGCCAAACTCCCAAAATCCAGTCAGGGCTTGATAGTCCAACTAACACCAAGCAACTCCTTTAAGCCTTTTTTAAGTGTAAGATTACAAGTTTGAACCCCATATGCAACGCATAGTGAGTTGGTGGGTTATGACAAAAAAGCCTCCCAAAATCCAATTAACTACCCAACCAACCACCAGCATTGCGTGTCAAATCTTAAAACTCACGTCACATTACTGAGTGTGTTCACGAGATATCTATACAGAATGACAGAGAATAATACAAGGGCTACAATGTCAAAGTTCTGGGCTTGCATATCACCTAGAACCATTGTTACTTTCATTATGTACATCTTAAACTTTATGAACATAGATATACGTGTGAACCATGTTCGGCCATAAGCCAAACAACAAAAACACCAAGACATTTTGCCTCATTTGTCAGTGATCTTGTTTCAAGGGTTGGGCTGCGCGTCGAAACCAGGTGTTGAATGCAGTCACCAAGTGAGGACAATCTTCAACATTTCGGGTTGAGAAGCTGAGGCACTGCTGCAACAGTTCTTGGGCATCTGACATGGGCAATGTGGAGATTATTTTCAGAAATGTTTCTTCCAGCTCTACATACAATGATTTGTTGATGGGTAACATTGGTGCAACATTATCTTTGCATGCAACTAGAACTGGTAGCCAATCTTCAACAAGTTTCCTTCTCACCTGAGCAGAACAGTGAAGCATACATGAGCACTTCAGTTTATTACTGCCTAAATGAAAAATTGACATGTAAAACAGTATTACTTTTGGACATTGAAACACGTGAATGTGCAACAGATTATAGGCCAAAAACTATAATGGTCGATTTTGTCCAATAGCCTTTAGTGGTGGTAGATTCAAAAGAATGGTCCTATGAAAAGGCAAGGGAAACACATGGTTAACAATCGGTCTCAAATATTTAATTGCCCTTTGCAGTTACTTGAAATTGAGTTCCAATGACTTAGAAAAGTAGGTGTTAGAATTTTATACTTTTACGGGTTTTTTCTAATGCCAACAGAACATAATTGGAGAGACATCATCCCATGCAGTGCTTAGACAATAGTCTAGCTAATTCTAAGCCACGTCTAGATCCAGATCATGAACAACTTTCTTCACCAAACAGTTCTCTCGATATGTGCAGAAGATGATGCAAAGAACTACACAATCTTCACAACTCTGGACTTATCATCACAAGATTAAAAATACAAAATATGTGGTTCTTCAACGAAATAAATCACATGAACAGTTGCCTACAGATTCACTAGCGTTTTAGATTATTCATTCTTAAGTATTAGACCTCTGTATCACACGCATCAATCTCTATCTTTCAATTTTTCAGCAAATATATTGAGTAAACTAAAGCCGTATTATAAGCAACAATTGATTGATCCTCGCTATTCAGTTGCAATGACCCCGCATAGTAACGATATATTACCAATGGTAAATGAATCCATTATCTCTTCCAATTTTACTCGAGCGAAAATTCTGCAAGCTTAGGATATAATGCAGAGTAAAATCTATCAAAGTCTTTTTGAATTTGAAAAAAGACAGGTAGGTGCAAGAAAATGTGCATATGATTCAATCATCAAAATGTAGGAAGAAATTCAGAGGACCATCGGCTTAACCATTAAATAAGAACATGTACCTGCTTGAATACAGAGGTCTACTAACGAAAGGAAAAGCAAAGATTTTTGAGATCATCAAACTATGAAAACCACATAATGGCGCTTAAAAAAGATCAGGTCACTAAAAATTGGCGACTTCCTATGGATGCTAGTTGCTCAATCTTAAAAAGAAGCACTTTGATAGCACAGCCTTATGGTAGCGCATAAGCTTATAGGGTCAAAGAGTCATGTCACGTCAAACACAAAAACACAAAGAATGGACCTTAATATAAAATATAATCAAGTTAAAAAATATCCTCAAAGCCAAGTCGATCAACCAAAGGCAGTGAGGTTCTTATTCCTGAAACTATACCGTGCAATAGATTCTCAGAATAGAATAAAAGAGAAAATCTTAAAGTCGGAAAAAATATACCGGTCTAGTAGCCAAAATAGTGCCAGCAGCAACTGCATTTGCTAACTTGCAAGTGCACCGAAGCATGACAGCAGGGAGACCCGGCGCAATATTTCTCCAGGCATCATCCCGGAAAGCCCTCTGCAAATCAGCAGTGAATGTTGCCTGCTCACTCCATTCTTTGACGGCTGTATCAGCCACTCTAAGCTCGATCATTCTCTCCACCAGCCACAGAAGATGCTTCCCATTTGTCATCGCTTTGTGCAAATTCAAACGCTGAATCGCTTCCGTCTCATTGTGGTCTCCCCTAAAATCAGGACTGGAATATTCCTCCAAGGACTCTTTCACTGTTTTCAAGCTCATGTTAAATGCCTTCTCCAACACTCTCTTGGCCGATTCCCTCGAAGAAAAATCCCGCAAAATCTTAGCAACAAAGGCCTTGACATAGGCCATGTTCTGATAATTGTGAATAGCCGAAAGTATCAACCCTTCAAGCATTTCTTCACACGAATCCTCCCTTAGAGGGGAAATCCTGGCAAGAAGCTCCTTCGATTCCTCTTCACTCAGAAGAGGGATCAAGTTCAAAACTCTCTTCTCTTCCTCTTCCGTCCAAGGGACTGCCTCCAGGAAAGTAACGCATGAACGAATGCAAGCCTCGAACAACAATTCGAGGGCAACTGCAAGGAGATCGAGAGCAGTGGATGCCCTGTCAATGGTATTAGCAAAATCATTAGAATAGAGCAATTCAAGAACCGTGAGATGGGACTGAATTGAACCCGGAGTAGAAGGAACACTAAGATTAAGTCTAAACAAGCTATCGGAGTCATCTAGTTTGGAATGACCCATCCATCGGTCAGATAAGAGAGCAGAGAAGTAATTCGAACGGCGGAGAATGTCAGAGTGGAGATAGACGGAGGTGGAGGGGGAATTGTCGACGGAGCGGGAATCGGAGGAAGATTCAGTCGATGAGGCGGTATCGACAAAGAGGCGGAGGATAACGTCAGCGGTAGAAGAATCGTTAAAGAAAATGTTGTTGCTGCCGGCGGAACCTGTGGTGTTTGGGGTACGGCGTCGGGTTTGGGTTACTTCGGCTACGCTTTTGTCGGAGAGCGATGAGTCGATGACTGCGATCGTGGACAAATGGCGGCTACTGGAGGGGCCGGTGGCACGGTGGCGCTTCTTCGGGCCGCCGAGTGTCATTGTGCTGGTGAAAATGGAGATTGAAAGGCCGATTAAATCAAATAAGGAAGAGAAACTTGTAAGGAAAAAAGATCGAGAGGGAAGGTTTCTGGGATAAAGTCGATCTGCGATTGATGTTTGAAGAATGGATAAGGGATGGATCAGGCAAAAACACGAGATGACTGATGAGCGAGAGTCGGATTCGGAGAGATCACGAGCACGGGCTAATAATTTAAAGAAAAATATCATTCTACTCTTATTTATAAATCATTTTTAACTAATTCTCATAGGAGTAGGGATGAGCATGGACTGGACCGGACTGAGTTTGACATCAACCGAGGTGTGATCTTGAGAAGATCTCGGATTGCACAAAGCAGTCCGTGGTCTAATATGGTCCAGTACCAACCCAAGGTCAGGCTGGACCAGACTGGGTCTGTTGGACTACCTGGACTAATCCAGATAGTTTAGGACCTAAATTTGTTATTTTTTATATTTATTTTTTCCTCTTTAAAAGACAAAATTTGAACTTATTAAATACAATTATAATCACAAAAATACCTTTAATAATATAAAATATGTCACCAAAAATTAAAACATCATAAATCTATAAGAATATCCAACAACATTCAACAACAATAAAAAAAATATGTTAAGAAAAAAGATTTTAACATGATAAATATAATTAAGATAATAAAAATATCTATAATCATATAAAAATAATCATAAAAAAACTTGATTATAAATCCTTAAAAAAAACTCTAACAACATTAAATAAAATATAACATCTAAATTATAAAAATATTTTTTAAGAAATTGACTTGGACCTGACCGGACCAATCTAGGTGGTTTGGTCCCCTGGTTTAGAACCCGGTCCAACCCGACCAGTCAGTCTGGTCCAGTCTGGTCCGATTTAATTATATTGCTTATTTGGACTGAACTGGACCAGACTAGACCGGACTAACTCGGGTCATACTAAACTGGACCGGATCATCGGGTTTTTGCTCATCCCTATTATGGAGAGATAACTAACTTAATGATTATGGGGTAAATTTTTAATTATGCCCTCAATTATTAATGGATACTTTTCAACTCTTTTTCCTCTATCTATTTTTAAATTATTTCTTCATTAGTACAATAAATAGAGGCAAAATTGTCAAATCTCATTTACTACAATGAAACTGGACTTATAAAATAGGACCAAATTTTTTGGTCAAAAGGGACTTATAAATAGGACTAGAGTGGTAGTAAATAATTGATGGAATCCCTTTTCTTAATATTTACTACATCCGATCCTATTTATAAACAACTTTCTTTTTTATAAGGTTGGTCCCTTTTATAAGCAACTTTCACTTTTTATTTGAAAATGTAAGCTTCTTTTTCCTATTTTACCCTTATTAAATATTTATTATCTCTCATACTTTTTATCTATTCTCTGTTCTATACTCTTTTCATAAATATGGGCATATAAGGAAAAAACATGACATTTTTTACACACTTATTGCTTTTAACTACCGGCTAGTTTTACGCAATCAAGGAGAAAATTGCTGATAGATAGGACTGGAGGGAGTAAATGGCTAAATTAGGGGAAAAAGAACCTTAAAATTTGTGTTAGTTGCATATAACCCCTAACATTTTAAAATTTAAATTTAACCCCCATGATCATTCATTTTTTAACTATTAATTCCTATTGTTAAATGACCGTTATCTTTTTAATGAAAATTTTCGCATCAAATTATGAGATGACATGTGTCACTCTACGTGGCATCCTGTGTAAATTACTAATTTCATATAACCCTGAATTTTGAACAATTATAGATAACCCCCTGAACTTTGATAAGTTATAAATAACCCTCTTAACATTTTAATTTAATTCAAATCTTAAAATTTTTATTCATAATAAATAAACCCTATGTTGTTATTTTAATCATTTTAATAAATTTATTAACTTTTTTTACTATTATTTATCAATTAAAGTAGTTTTCCTGTATGGGGAAAACTAAAAGAATAATACTTAAAAAATATAAAAATAAAAATGTCATCAATCGTATAACATTTATTTATTTTCTTGGGTTAATTGAGCATTGATAGTATAAAATTATCATAATTTGTGTTAAATATATTTTTGGGGTAATTGAGCATTGATAGTTTAAATATTACAGTTTTGTTAGAGAATAGCTCTTATTTCATTAATTTTTTTATTAATAATGCATATTTTTTCTTAAATTAGAGGTTCAACGTTTATTTTATATTTTTCTAAATATTATTTTTTAGTTTTTTCCATACAAAAGAACTATTTTAATTGATGAATGACAATAAAAATTTAATAAATTTATTAAAACGATAGAAAGTAACAACATGTGGTTTAATATTATAAATCAAAATTTTAAGGAAATTAAATTTAAATTTTGAAATAACAGTGGGGTTATTTGTAATTGATCAAAGTTCAAGGGGTTCTTTACAACTATTCAAAGTTCATGAGGGTTTTATAAAATTAGTAATTTACACAGGATGACACGTGTTATCTTATAATCTGACGTGACATTTTCCGTTAAAAACATAACGCTCACTTAACGACATGAGGTTAATAGTTAAAAAATGAAAGGTCAGGGAGTTAAACTTAAACTTTAAAATCTCAGGGGGATTAAATGCAACTGATCCAAAGTTCGAAGGGTTTTGTATAGTTTAGCTTAGTTAAAAATGATTCTAATGTTATTACTTGCCATCTTAACTAAGTGCTTCTAGACTGAAACTTACTCCTTCTGGTCCTTTTTATAAGCAACTTTTATCTTTATTGCTCAAAACGAACTAGCGGTTAAGATTAGTTAATATTATACATTTTATTAAAAGGACCAGAGGGAGTAATTTTTAGTCATATAACTAATCTCTTAATCATACCATATTTTCTCAATAAATCAAAGATGTAATTATCTTTGTTTGCTAAGCACATGTATCTTTTTATTAAAGACAATTTTGTTCGAGCTAGGTATAAATGGGGTGAGATTATAGGACTGTATAGGCAAAATCATAATTGTTCATATCTGGGGCGTGATGTGAAGAAAATATGGGAGGATTTCGAGGTAGGTATGAGGTGGGAACTCAGCGATGGAATAAAGGGCTCGTTTAGTTCAAAGAAGAGGTTGGAATGGAAAGGAAAATACAAAAAAAGGAATGGAAAGGAAGGAAAAATATTTTGTCACTAGATTGTTTGGTTCACACTGGAAAAGAAAATAGGTTGATAGGAAAATGTTTATTTGATTGGAAGAAAATGAGATAGGAAAATGGGCAAAATATCATTTTATCCTTATTATTATTATATTAATTTCATCAACCCATCCCCATCAGTCGACATCCTCAGTTCCTCACCATTGTCAACTTCTTCTTCTTCCTCATCCGATTGTCACCCTCTCTGAATCATCACTGCTGTCGACCTCCTCCTCCTCCTCCACACTGATAGATCTGCAGCGACGCCGGCAAAGAGCCCACCATCGGCTTCTTCTTCCTCCTTCGTCAACCTCTACGTCACCACTGTTGACCTCTTCCTCCTCCTCCGCACTGACTGATCTGCAGTGACGACGGTTCCGTCAAACTCTCCGCATTATCACTATCGTCAAAGAGGGGTAAGTTGGTCTTCTTCCATTTTGTAAGCTTGCTTAAAAATGAGTTCCCACCATTTTTTGTGGGAACTGATTTTCCCATGCATAAGGGAAGATGCCCTGTCGCCGGAAAACATTTTTCAGAGAAAATGGGAACTAAACAGTCACCGTTGGACGGAAAATGGCTATTTTCCTTTCCCTTCCCTCCATTTGCGTCAAACCAAACAGGCCCAAAGTGAGATTCTGGTGTGATAATTGGCTACTTAATGGGGGTTCGCTTAAGCAAGTATCTTTCTGAGAAATAATTGAGGAAGAGAAGGCCCTTCCAGTTATGCAAGTTTGGAATGGCAGGTTGATATAAGGGTGAACATGGTGCCCAGGAGCTCGATATGCCCACCCAAGCTTGGTCAAAAATTGCACTGCCCTGCCCAGAAAAAGTGGCCCGAAAAGAATTTGGGCATCTTTAGGAAGGGTGAACTATCGGGCAGGGCTGGGCAAGGGGTACCGCCCTGCCCATTTGGCCTTACCCGGAAAACTATATACAATTTATTTAAAATATATATAATTTTATATAAAATAAATAATATTCTATACATATTATTTTATTTAATATATATATATATTATTTCATTTTTATGAAACATTTTATATTATTATTCAATATCTATCCACCACAGTTTTCTTATAACTCACTGCTTTTTTGATGGATGTGGTTTTTTGATTTGAATGGATGATACAACGCATTAAAAAGTTGAGATCAAAGACAAAAATTTTAGTTTCTTTAGAGTTTTTATCGCAATTGCACCTATTTATATCAATCAATATTCATGCACAAACACATATTATTTTATAATTTGTCATGTAATTATTAAGACATATGTTACCTTTTTTTTTATTTCAAGACTCAAGTTCTAGATTTATTTTGAGAAATCTCAAGGTGTGAAATTATGAAATGTATTTGAAGTTTTTAACAGTATTTATTAAGTATAATTGAACTTTTTATACATATGGTATTGGTTAGAGAGTTACCACTTGGGCAGGGAAGCCCGCCCAGCTCAACCCACCTTTACCCTACTCAAAATGATTAGGGCTTCTACTGGGCAGGGTCGGGCATCTGATTGCAAAATGCAATCTGTTCATCCTTTGGGCTAGGCATTGGGCAGGGGTCTCGCCCTACCCATGCCCGCCCCGAAGTTGATATGATGCATGTCTATTGAGAAGGAAACAAAAGCACTGATTTTTTTGGCAAATTATGCTGTAAGTCTTGAAGGGGTATACCATCTACTGGAACAACCTTCAGATGGTATTTGATGGACTTACATGAGGATCTATGGGTTCGAGCATTTAAGAGCTTTCTGCACTACTTTTTTTTTTGAAAATTTTTAGGTGGGTTTGGCATCGGTCTCCTGATAAGGCCAGGGTACGGCCCCAGGGTTCTTTGAGCACTTACTAGGGACTTACGAGATTACCTACTAAAAGAGCCCTCACAATGATAGAGGGAATCAAACTTGCATCTTTTTGGAATCCTAAGCTCATTTCTTGCCATTTGTGCCGACTCTTATCGGCGCTTTCTACACTACTATTTGATCACTTTTAATTATTTCCTTTGTGAATAAAAAATGGCAATCTTGTTCAGAAATAAGCAAAAATAAACAAAGTCAGCCCATGAATTAAGTGGGTTGACCTCTTTTTTTAGTTGAAGCCTGCTTTAAAATATGCCCAGCCCAACCTACTAATTTTACCTTGAATTATTTTTATTCCTACATTTATACCATTAAAAAATATAAAATATTTGGAGTTTAGGCTAGATTCAATTCAATCAAAAGGTATAAGTACTAGTAGATATTTTAAGCATCAAACCCTAAATCATGATTTCTCCAACTTGAATCTAATGGTTGGCTTTGTGTGATGGTTCAAAGGGTCGAATTGGTAGAGCGGAGCGGGTGATAAAATGTATTAAAGCTGTAAAATATTATTATATGATTTATAAATACCTAAGGGCTGGATTGAAGGATACACAAGACTAATCTGATATTACAAGATTTTTTTCTGGTCAGAACGATATTACAAGATTTCAAGAAGAATAATATAGATACATAGGTGTTATAAAGCTTTTTGGTCATTATAAATGCCCGTATTCATTGTAAAAGAAAAATGAAACCAAAATTAACATGGGCAACTTAAGGCCCTTATTTCCTTGGGCAGGGGTTACTATTGGTTAACAAAACAAAAAGTAGGGGTTTACTGGTTTGGGGCCCAAAAAACCACACCAAACAAAACTTCTGAGACACGACGTCGTTTACTCCGTGGACTACAACTCTCTTGAAACTTGAGGGGGAAGACAGATCAGAAGCATAGAAAAGCTCCTTCGGTTTCCTCCTCCTCACGACTTGCCCTATTTCCTTTCCATCTCACTATTCTTTGGCCCCTGAAACCATGGTTAAGGAGCAAGCTAACTGGTCACCGTACGACAACAATGGAGGGTACTCGCTGTCTTCCACTGTGATTTGGGTAATAAAAGTTGATTTCGTATCGTTAATCTCTCTCTCTTTTTTTTCTTTTCCTTTTTTATTGTAGATCTTGTGTCGCAATCGCTGGAGCTGATTACTGCGTTATTGCTGCCGATACGAGGATGTCAACGGGTTACAATATCCTTACCCGGGATTACTCCAAAATATGTCAATTGTACGTCTGTATATTTGCTTAATTCTTTAAGATTTCGGTATTCTTTAAATAATCGAAACTTTATTTTTGGAATTTCATTTTGTTGGATTACTTGGTTCTATCTGAATAATAAATTGGACTATTTTTTTTTTTTTTGGGGGGGGGGGGGAGGTTTTGTCCTGGAATAGACTTGCAATTCTGAGTGATGGTCGAGGATTCTTTTTTAGTGGTTTGCCGTACTGGAACCCCTGCTACATTCCTTCTTAGTGATTTGCTATTTGTTAGCAAAATGCAACTAATGCAAAATCCGGGTTATTTTACATTTACCCTTGTATGATTATAGTTTGCATATGCAATTAATTTTAGGTTAAAATTTCATAGATTGCTTTCATACAGAAAGATTACAATGCGAAGAACGGTTGAGGAGTTGTTGACTACTGGAAGTCTGCCCCCTGCTATGTTAAGCAAGCATGATTTGATAATTAAGATGGCTATTCCTTTCAAATTATTAATCAAGTTGGAGCCACCGATAATACATGTCTTCCTAGCTAAAAGCCTAAAACCCATTTGGTTTGGTTTTAATTTAGATTATATGCACAATAAGTAGAAAATAAATTAACAAATTGTTAGGTATCTATTGTATATTTTGACACAAAAAGAAATTATTGATGAGAAAAAGAAAGCAATAAACTGATAATGAATCAAGTAAACACCAAACAAACTCCAGCTCAGAAGAGCTTGATGTGGAACTTTTAGTTATTTTGCATGGTTTATTGGAAATAACTGCACTTTTAGAGGTGCTATTGTAAATTCCCTTGAGCCTAGGCCTATAAATATTGGTGTTTATTGCTTGTAAGTGTCCAGACGTATTCTTTAAATAAACGAATACAATCATCTGCATCTCCAATGCTTTTTAACTCCACAAGTACCTCCCCTAGATAGGCTATTTGTACCACAAAAGAAGCTCTAAATTTGCTGCTGCACTGAACACACCCTCTATTTTTTGAAGAGCCCAAATTATTCTATGTAAATCTTCCATTCTAGATTGTGAGCTAGGAAAAGATGACTATTTGTCTCAATATTCCAAAAACACATTGCACCAAAGGAATATCATTGTTGGATCTGAAGGTCTAAATCAGAATACTTTTACTAGTATGTTTTGGCTACAGTCCAAAGGAAAACTCTCATCTTAAGGGAACCCTTCTTACTTAAACAAGATTTAGATAACAAAAACCTTGGCAGCATGATTTTGGATCTGAAGATTGGAAAGGAATTACTAGTAATAATCTTGAAGAATTCAAACACCAAGTTATTCTGTTTGGCAAAATAGATAGAGAGCAATGCTTGGAACTTTTGAAAATAAGGAAACCAGAGCTTCATGTAAAAATGTTAATTGAAATGGATTGGGAATAGAACTTTGAACTCTTAGTTCTTGTAAGTTGGTATTGTTTACTATATGAATAGGAAGTTTTTTCGTACTATCTCTAACATGATCTATCTAATTTGTTTTGTTTCATTTGACATAACAGAGCTGATAAAAGTGTGATGGCGTCTTCTGGGTTTCAAGCCGATGTGAATGCCTTAAAAAAGAATTTATATGCTAAGCACTTGGTGAGTCGAGATGTATGGCTTAATACTGTTTCACATGCTAATTTTTGGATACATATAGGAAGTCTTTTGTTTCAAAAACTCTAAGTGTATGTTATGTGATATATCAACTATTGCTCTCAAATGATTTTTGATTATTTATTCCTTCTCTGCAACCAACTTGGAAACTAATCCTGCTTTAGCCTCTCTCTTTAGAAATTAACTTTCTCTTGTCATAAAGGCTTTGAGCGCTTTATTACAATTAGGTGTATTATATCATAACCCCATCAAAGGAATCCTGCTCAGTTAAGTCAAGGTCAAGTGTTTAATACTTTCTACATTCTGTTATCTTGAAAAAATTACTTATAATCTGTGCTGTGTAAATATACATCCCCGACTATCAATTAGGATGCAAGCTGAATTTAGTTATCAGAACATCAAGCTTAAATTGATTTGGTATTTACTTATTAAATGCAATGCTTCTCATTTTTGTCGTTCGTATTTCTCATTTGGGAGCAGATATATCAGCATCAACACAACAAACAAATGAGCTGCCCTGCTATGGCTCAGTTGCTCTCCAACACACTTTATTATAAGCGCTTCTTTCCTTATTACTCTTTCAATGTTTTGGGTGGTCTTGATAATGAAGGTATTCTAGTTTATTTATCTGTTCTTGTTTACTCCCATAAATTTATGAGAGTATCACCGGAAGGTTCCAAGGAAGGAATATAATCCCCCAAAGGCCCTTCAACAAGTGAGCAGCATGTGATGACAAGTTCTAATACAAGAAATGAGAACGAGTCCATGTTACTTGTCATTGGGACTTTTTAGTGATTACATTCATTTCTTGGGACCTCACAGTAATTCTACCTGAATTTATCGCCTGATAGGCTGATATTCTCTACTCAATCAATAGGAAAGGGATGTGTTTTCACATATGATGCTGTTGGTTCATATGAGAGGGTTGGGTATAGCTCCCAAGGATCTGGTTCCACACTCATTACGCCATTTCTTGACAACCAACTGAAGTCCCCCAGCCCACTCCTATTGCCTGCTCAGGTGAAATTCGCATGTTTGTGCTTTTCCTGAAATATTTACGGGTTCAACTTTCCTTGTGACATGGTCTACAATATATTATGACATCTTGTAGGATGCTGTTACTCCTTTATCTGAAGTTGAAGCAGTGGAATTGGTCAAAACTGTTTTTGCATCTGCAGCTGAGAGAGATATTTACACTGTAAGTTTGTCTTTCATACATGCCTTCCTAGCTTTCAAGCTAAGTTGACACTTACAAAATAGTAACTATTCTATGTTACTTTAAACTTGTGACTTATAATGGATGTTTTACAGGGTGATAAACTTGAAATAGTTGTCCTGAAGGCCTCTGGTATTCACCGTGAATACATGGACCTGAGGAAAGATTGATGCTTTACGCAAAGTTTACTGTGCGGTTGTACTAGACTTGGATTCTGAAAATGTTTCAAATGCTTTGAGGATTGAAAATGTTGTGTGGGCCAATCAAGAAAATGCAGAGAACTCTTAATTTAATTAGCTCCATTTTGTATGAAGATTGTGCTGAGACTTGGAAGTTCACAATGCTATGAAGTCTTTATGATTAGTTGTTTCCATGTTCGCTTAAAATTGGTTGTAAATAAGTTAGCTATTCATCTTGGGTCATTCTCCTCAGCATATTAACGAAACAACCAAACTTGAGTATTCAAATATTAGGCTTGTTGATGAGCCAACAGTTAGGTTGTTGAGGGAAAAACACGCATAAACCTGAACACCATATATATTTTTTAAATTGCAAGTTGTTATAATGAGTAAAATAACTAAAATGAATTTAGTGTACACCATAATGAATGGTGCCAACTGCCAAGCTTAATTATTTTGTCGTGTGCATTCCAAAATCCTTCAAATAAACGGGAAGATATCCTAACAAGGAAGGTCCAGCAATCTGATTTTCGCATACCACAGAACCAGCGAAGGTAATATTTAACTTGGATTTTTCAGCGGCTGAAGAAAAATGCATGTAATGTAATTTTATCATGGATTATTCAATAAGGCTGAACAAAAATCCCCCCTCTTTATCATGGAATCATGAACTATGAAGGCCATTTCTAAGGGATAACAATATTTAAGATGAGAACATTGATATCTAAGTACATACATTTTATAAGCCCGTGTAAGTTTCAAAATTTCATTAAACTACATAACTGTACTCAGCAAAGGAAAAGGAAATCATAATTTTACGATCTGAATAATGGAGAAGAAGAAGATCAGCAAAAGGGAGAAGGCTATAATGTCGAAATTGAAGCATTGATATTTTTTTTTTTGGGTGTTCAATTTAAACATAATAAATAGCTAACTAAGTGACATTTCAAATTAAATTATCTAAGTGTATGATTTGCTAGAGCTGCTGTCGTTTGCTAAATGGGCACGGAGAACACCTAATGGAGTGTAATAAACGATAATGTGTTTAATCCGTCGTTTGTGGTTTCAGTAGGTAAAGGGTTGGACACATTCACTAAAGGAGCAAGGTTTGATCCTGGAGCATGTCATAGTGCTGGGAGAGACATCTTCAAAGCCAAGGCCTGCCACCTTAAATTAGTTGACTAGGAGTGCTACAACTCCTAGTGGGGGGTGTCAAGGTTTATTGGCTCTGTCATTGGATCATGAGTGAGCCCAATCCCATTCCTAAAATTTTATTACAAAAAAATGATATGTTTTAACAAATTACTACACTTAATTATTTATTTACTACACTTGAATGATTAGTTACTCCGCTTAATTAAGCAATTGACAATTGATGCATGATATTTACTACATTTAATTAGTTATTTTCAACACTTGGTTAGCTAGCTACTATGTTTAATCAAGCTTTTTATAGTTGTTATAGGACATTTACTACTATCTTGCTATGAGTTTCACATCGAGAAATGTCACAAATAGAGTGGAGTTTATAAGCTCAGATTTAAAAGACATAGAGGGAGAGCCTAATCCTAAAAGATTGCCCTATTGAAAAAAGAGCCCCTTGAACTCATAAACAAATCCTCTGTGGATAGCCCTTTCTGTTAACATCTTTATTCAACCTTTTGTCGGTTAGAACCTTTCGTGGGTGGGTCTTTCCGTGAACATCGACCTCTCAATGAAAGCACTAATGTAATGAACACAAGATCACTTTCTGTAAACATTGGCTTCTCAAGGAAAGCATCAATGTAATGAACACAAGCCCAAAGGCACACTATGACACTTCACTCGATCTTTTGCCAGTCACAATCTTTCGTGGGTAGCCTTTTTCGTGAACATTGGCCTCAATGAAAACACCAGTGTAATGAACACAAGCTTAAAGGGAGAGTCAATCCCAAAAGATTAGTCTCTTAGGAGGTATAACCCTTGAACTTATAAACCGCACCATTGCCAACCCCAACCAAACCGGACTTCACTCAGCCCTCTGCCAATCAGAACTCTTTGTGGGCAGCCCCTTCCATTCCATTGAGCTCTCAATAAAAGAGCCAATGTGATAATTATAAGCTCAAAGGGAGAGCCCCTTGAGCTTATAAACCTTGCTCCACTTATGAGATTTCCTAATGTAAAACTCATAACATACCTCATGTTCTTAATATAGGATCATGTATGTAGTGAAAATTGCACTGTGAATGAGATTTTATATTAAGTAACATGATGTGGTATAGAGTCGGGAATTCGGGCTGAGCCCGTTGGGCCGGCCTATTTAGGCCTGAGCCCTTAAAGGGCCGGGCTTATGATTTAGAGGCTAAAACGAGAAGCGGGCCTAAAAGGGCCGGCCCTGTGGGGCTGACCCTGCAGCCCTGAGGTCCAGCCTTTTTAGGCCGGTTTAATATTTTTTTAAAATAAATTAATAAATATAATATCATTATATCAAATTATCAATATGAGAGACACATAAGTACCTAATAGAGTTTTAATAACATGCAAATACTTATTAATTGGTTTGATTTATTTTATTTTCTACAATGATTTATTAATTTAAACTTTAAAAAATAGGCCAATTTGGACATTAGATGATTATTTTAACTAAAAAATTTATGAGTTTTAAAAATAATGTATCTCAATTTAAAGCAAAATAATAAATAAATTGTAAAACTTGAAAAAGATATTTTTTTGAATTAAAATGAGTTTAAACCCGTTTAGATCCGAGCCCGTGAAGGGCCAGCCTTGTAGGGTCGAGGGCCTAAAAAATATTGTACTTTTTAGCAAATGGGCCTAAACGGGCTGGCCTGGCTGCTCTAATGTGGTATATTTAATCAACAATTTACTATATTAGGTAATAAGATATTTACCACATTTGAAAACATGTAATAAGTATTATGAAAAAATTATGGGAAAAAAATAGGAAAAAAACTTTGAATTTGCAAAATTCTAAATCAGGTATTTTCTAAAAATGAGTTGAGAATTATTTATCAAGTTTCGTTATTTCCTTATTAACTTTTAGTAACAAACTTGATTTGAGATTTTACAATTTCAAAGTTCTTTTTCTTTCTGTTTTCTTCTCAAGAAATATTCTGTAAAAAAAAAAAAGTATTATGAAAAAATTAAGTCAAATGAGTTAAGTGAAAATTACTGAATTGGATTGGCGAAAAAGACTAATAAAGTTCACTTGTCATAACATTTGACCAAGAGTTTTTGTACGTGATATAAGCTGAAGTAACTCTTTCAACGATTCAACGTCAAATTTTGGAGTGTTCTTATCATGGATTAGTGTTCTCGACCAAGGGTTTAGGATCAAATATGTAAATTAATTTTTATAATTATTATCGATTGATGATTAAAAATAAGTATTTTAATGACAATATATATTAAAAAACTATAAAATTACAAAAGCATGAACACTAATAGGCCATTGCCTGCTTTCTTCCAAAAATAAAAATTGAAAAAAGCGACAACCATTAAACTAATTATGGAGTTTCAAGAATTATGTTTCAAGAAACTTGCTGCTTTCGCCACTGAAAATGTGTAGAATACATTTAATGTCAATATCCAAATCGTAGTTGGGTGTTACTTACATTTCAACCTCCTGTTTGGTCTGTTTTGCGATCTTTTTACTTTTATTTTACACACACATTTTTTTAAATCTTTCTTATGTCTTATGCAACACCAATATACATATCACTAAATATAAGTACAAACATATTATTTATAAATTACAATTATAAATAGTATAATTCGTTTAAAAATAGTATCATTTTGCTATAGATCTTATATTTTCATATTAATCTTTCTATACGGACATGATAACAAGAATATAAGTAGTAGAAGTTCCTATTTTATTTTATTTTTTTATAGTCAGAAGAATCTGAATTCAAGTACTGTGTTTTCTACATATAAAATTTTGTAAAATATCAATATTTTCTTCTTATAAAAACATATTCTCCTGTCAAATAAAATTTTTAAACACGACTTTTCACCGAATTTTTCCAAATAAGCATATATTTCATATATAAAAATTAATTTCATTATTAAACAATATATAATAAAATTAAAGTATAATTTTATATCAACGTTTTGGTAATATCCTCCGGTACCAAACCCGGAAAAGAACAACTCAACTCTCACTTTTGTTGTATCGGTAAAAAAAAAAAAAAAAAAACTCTCACTTTGATTTCTTTTGGTCGCTCTTTTTCTTTTTGTTTTTTGGCCGTTGAAACCATGAAACCCACCGGCGCTCTTTGTTCTTCTTCACTAGTCTCTCTTCTCTCCGACGCACTTTCTCTCTCTTCAATGCTTCTTCTCTCTTCCAAACTCCAAACATTTTCTCACCATTTTCTCATCGACCAAACACTTCCCATGCCACTTTTCTAGCTCTCTCTCTCTCTCTCCTCACAACCAGCCTCAAACTCATGTCAACCATCTCCGACCATTCCTCCACCACCAACTTTCCTCTGCATGAACTCACCAAGACCACACCTTTTCTGGGTTTACAACTCTACATAGTTATTTGCGCTTTCCTCTTCATCTTCCTCTTTCTGGTCCTTTTGATCTACCTCTGCATTCGCCGGAATCGAACCTCTGACAATCCCTGTACCATAGCCAGCCAAAGCTCCGGCGTGATTCCGTTGTTCTCCAAGGAGATCGTGGAGGTCGAAGCCTTGGATCTTCTTGGTGTTCAAGATACAAAGCTTAAGGTTGAAGGTCGTGATCGGAGGAGGAAGCAGGTGGAAGACGAGGAGGGGATCGATGCTGGTGGATTTCGGAGAGGAAAACAGAGGAACGATGAGATTGAGGCCGCCGTCGACGGTCTGAAGATTGGGTGGGGCCGTTGGTACAGCTTGGAGGAGCTTAAGCTTGCGACACGTGCATTCGCCGACGAGAATGTCATCGGAGAAGGAGGTTATGGAATTGTTTACAGAGGAGTTCTTCAAGATGGCTCTTTAGTTGCTGTCAAGAAACTTCTTAACAACAAGTGGGTGAAATGTCATATTAAGTACAATTTAAGGACTAAATTGTTAATTTTCCTCTTCAAATCTCTTTTCTAAATTTGAAAGTTTAAGGTTAAATATATGTCTGTATTTTCCTAAATTGTTCCCACTACAGCATGTTTTGTTTGTTTGGAGTTTCTGATAAAAACCCACAATTTCTAGGAGAAAATTTACATGAACTGTTGTGTTTGTCACCTTTCACTATTTTTTGAAATTTAATTACAAGATTTTTAGTATCCAACAGGAAAAGGAAATGGATTGACCAGTCTTAGATCTGGCATCTGCTTTGAGGGTTATAAGGAAAAGTGAATTTGGCTGTTTTGTTCTTCTTCGTTTTAGCCTGCATATAGTTACTTTTCTTTTTTACTTTCAACTTTGGTTTATTTTATTATACTATTTATATTATTATTATTGCTTTATCTCAACTTTTGCTTTTTATTTGAGATGTTCCAACTTGATATCTATGAAATTGATTAGTGCTCTAAAAAATTTTCATGTGCTTTAGCTGTGTTGTCTTGTAAATAGGGGTCAAGCTGAGAAGGAGTTTAAGGTGGAGGTTGAAGCTATTGGAAAAGTAAAGCATAAAAATTTGGTGGGTTTAATAGGATATTGTGCAGAAGATGCTCAAAGGTATTATTTTGTTCACTTAAACATTTAAGTAGCCCAAGTTTAC
This sequence comes from Inga laurina, assembly GCA_963855925.1. Lineage (NCBI taxonomy): Eukaryota > Viridiplantae > Streptophyta > Magnoliopsida > Fabales > Fabaceae > Inga > Inga laurina. The sequence goes on along the minus strand of OY979702.1, from coordinate 58,859,599 downwards.
AAAATATGAAACTAATTATTAATAGACATACTTTTTTTTTTTTGGGAGAATGACAGAAAAATACCATTTGAACTTCAAAATTCTACTAACAAGAAGAATAATGGGATTGACAACGTAACGCAAATCTTTATCAAATGACTAATTTGAGATTTTGAAGTTTAAGTGGTATTTTTCTATCATTCTCCCTTTTTTTTTTTTTAATAGAAACTACTCCTAATTAACATATTTGTTTGTTTGTAACTGGTTTGTCTACTGTTTAGGATTCTTGTTTATGAATATGTTGAGAATGGAAACTTGGAGCAGTGGTTGCATGGTGAGGTAGGGCTTGCTAGCCCATTGACATGGGACATACGTATGAGGATCGCGATAGGGACGGCTAAAGGGTTTGTGTTCTTTGAGGGTCTTGTCTCTAGAATTAAAATGCACACCTTAATGGACATGTTATCATGCTCCCTGATTGTTCCACTTTGGTGTCTGGTTTTTCACATTATGCAACAGGCTAGCCTATTTGCATGAAGGTTTAGAACCCAAAGTTGTTCACCGAGACGTGAAATCTAGTAACATTCTTCTCGACAAGAGATGGAACGCCAAGGTATCAGACTTTGGACTGGCTAAACTCTTAGGATCCGAGAAAAGCTACGTGTCTACACGTGTCATGGGGACATTCGGGTCGGTTTTTCCTCAAGTTTCTAATGCAATTTACAATAAAAATCCTTACATCAACTTACTTAAGCTTACATCATTTTTGCAGATATGTTTCGCCTGAGTATGCGAGCACGGGCATGCTTAATGAAGGTAATGATGTGTATAGTTTTGGAGTTCTGCTGATGGAGATCATCACCGGAAGAAGTCCCATAGATTATTCAAGATCGCCGGCAGAGGTGATTCCAATTTTCTTTTATTGAGTTCTTAGAAGCACTATTGGAATCTTATCTCCTAACTTTCATTTGATGTGCTTTTAGATGAACTTGGTTGACTGGTTCAAGGGAATGGTGGCGAGTCGTCGTGGTGATGAGCTAGTAGATCCTTCGATCGAGATTAAGCCCTCCCCGAGATCACTGAAGCGAGCTTTGCTGATTTGTCTGCGCTGCATTGATATGGATGTTTGTAAGAGGCCAAAGATGAGTCAAATAGTTCATATGCTTGAAGCAGATGATTTCCCCTTTCGTTCTGTAAGTACCATGCGCTACATGGTCAAATCTTTTGTTAATTATCACCTTGCATTAATCTGCAATTCAGGAAACATATTTAAAGTAGGGAAAATTAATCTTTTTGTCCCTATGATTTTGGTTCAGTCGTAATTTAGTTCCTAAATTTTAACTTGATGACTCGACTGCAGCTCAATCCTTATAATTTAACCATTTTAAAACAGCAGCCCCTCTATTTTAGAAAATAAAATTATATATTTCATGAAATTTAGGGATTAAAGTTTTTTAATAATTAAAATTATAGGAATTGAGTTGTACTAGTAGTAAGTTGGAGTTGATAGACTATTTTTTAATTGAGTTAAAACTATAAGAATTGAGTTGCATCGAGTTAAAGTTTAAGGACTGAATTACAACCGAGTCAAAATTATATGGACCAAAAGATTGATTTTCCCTTTTAAAGTATTACATCTTGCATTGTAATGAACTACGTTCATCAAGGTTATATTGTGGCAAGATTTGAGACTGACAGATTATATTAACTTGAACTTCCTCAAATGGTTAATTAGGTTTTTTTCTTATTCTATAGGAACTTCGGACGGCTAGAGAGAGAGATCCCGTGCCTTCTCAAGCAGCTGTTTCAAGCAAAAGTCCATATCCATCAACGCATGTGGAATCAGTTGAGAGATCAAGATGGCTATGATTATTGCTTGTAATATTGCTGATATATATATATATATATATATGCAGATTCTGAACATCTAAATTTCGTAGCTTGCTTTAGAACTTTAACACCATTTTCTGTTTGTTATTGTATGGCCATCATCATGTGAAGGTTTACTAGTTTCTTGGTAAAAATGTAATGTACCTCCCATGTCATATAACTTGGATTCCATAAAATGGCTTCGGATAATTTGATGAGAGAAAGAAATATATAATAGTGGGTCTTATTTTTGACATATAGGTTTCACAAAATTTGAACTTACCTTTTGTATTAATCTCTCCTATCACTGTACCTCAAAATTGATTTAGGGGATCCAAATTGCACTGTGTATATGTGTGTGTGTGTGTGTGTGTGTGTATTAGTTTGCCTTTCAAGAAATTGCAATCATATTTACATGTGTTGCATTGGTTAATTGATTAAGACAGTAGTGTTTAAGCATCTCATTTAATTGGACATTAATATGGTTCATTCTTATCCATATATACTACCTTTGGTTCTACATATAAGTCCCTAAAATATGAGAAGCTTATGTTATCACGTGGGCCCAAGCTGAATCACTTAAGCACCCAGATTCGCGTAACACGGCTTAGTTTTGCGACAATAGGGGATGCATAATATGCGTCTGATTCATCAAACCAAAATAAATAAGTTGTGTTGTCCTCGCAACTAACTCAATACACAACATCGGCTTCAACGGGAACAACTCAACTAGATACGGAAGCTCAAATCAGGAGGGAGAAGGGAGTGTGCTATCAATGTGGAGACATTTTTTGCCCTGTTTTTATCATTTTTCTATAAACTAAATTGTTTAACTTATAAAATGATGTATAATCTAATGATACATATAAATATTTAGGTTCTGCCTACTTTATTTGTTTATTAAATGTTACTAAGGGCACAGGTTCACCATATCTATATATATAACTTTAGTTTCTCTCACTGTTTTTTAATATTGGCAAAATAATTTCTCTCCTAGCTTCATAACTTTTTTCCCCCGCAACATACTTCATAGTCTGCAATCACAGTCCAAACAAAATGAAAGTAAATCACATCATAGGTCAGTTATATTTTGACTAATTTTAACCTCATGTTTAGAGCTGATAATTCAGGTCGGGCCAACCCAACAATTTTAAACGGGTTTAGGTCGCCGAAATGGCGGCCCGATTAAAAACGGGCTAAACGGGCCGCGGGTTGGCGGGCTGGCCCGCATAATTTTTTTAAAATTTTTTTTCTCAAATATCTTTGGTCCCTTATCTCATTTCCTTTGATGATGTGTTTAATTAATTCCTCATACCTTTTATTTGACACTTATTTTCATATTATATTTATTTATTATATTATTATTAAATTAAAAAGAGATGTATTTATATAGTTTTGTGATGTAAATAGGTGAAAAAAAGGAAAGTAAGAATGAAATTGATTTCTTAACACAAATATATAAAAGAAAAGAAGTGCGATATGAGCGGGTGAAAGAGAAAAAGATTAAAAATTAAAAAAAAAAAAAATTGGCGGGCTGACAGGCCAGCCCGCCTAAACGGGCTTGGGCTGGCAAAAGCCAGCCCACGAAGGGGGTGGGCTGGTGCAGCCTGCCCCGCCGCAACCCGCAACCCGCAACCCGCGCGAGCCAGCCTGTTTTCCCACTACTACTCATGTTTTACACAATAAATAAGAATATTTTTTAAAAATTTATACGTAGTTTAAAAATAAACAAATAATAATGAAAGAACAGATCAGTTGCATTAAGTAGTATGTATTAATATGTCTAATTTATTTTGAAAAAGCTTATGTTTGATTGATCAAACGTTATTTTATTGCCTTTGAAATTAAACAATAATAAATGATTTTTTTCCATGCATTATGGTTTTATTAAAAATGTTAAAAATACTATTAGCAAGTAGCAAGTTATTAGTTGAGGAATCGGCTTTAGTCCGCTGCTCGTCCTTTTCTTCAAAACTACACCGTTTTGGTAAAACATGAGGTTAAAATTAGTCAAAATATATTTTAAAGTTATTTTTACAGCTGAAAAATATATTAAGGGTAAAATTGCAATCAGCCTGCTAACACACTGGATACAACTAAAAAAATAGTTTAAGGGGATAAAAACATTAAAAATTATTTTAGGATACTGCATCTTACTTAAAAAATATTTCAAGATATTAGATTTTTCCAAAAAAAATACTTCAAAATACTAGAAACTATTTTTTTTAAAAAAAAAATCAGCCCATCGCCCAAAACTACACCAAAACGGTGTAGTTTTGAAGAAAAGGACGAGCAGCGGACCTAAAGGCAGCAGACTGAAGCCAATTCCGTTAGTTGATGTCAACACCCGTTTCCATTTCGATAATCAAAAAGTAATAAAGATGGAATTTCATGGGCATACAAAAAAGTACAATTATACTGATAAAAGTATTCATTTACAATTCCAAAGTCGTTCATCGACAAAATACAAAATACTGTGGAAGTTCCAATAATCACAGGATTCCCCAAAATATCATAAACATAAACTAATTATAACCACCTTCCTTAATCTTGCCTTGAGACATGTGCAAATCACTTCTTCGTATATGTACCTTTGTCTTTCGTCCCACTGACACCCGTTAAGATGTTTATTTAAAAAAAATGGTGAGATTCCGAAAAATCCAAGTAGAAATATGCTATCGTTCATAGAAAATGTGAAAAGTAAATATGATATGCGTCAAAGTATGCACCGATTAATGAATAATATAAACACATAATCATCATGTATGTTTGAGTAGGGCCCAACCCCACTATCTATGGCATTCATATAATTATACAACTATGACATGATGTATGAAGGATAATGTTCCTATCTTGAAGTTCTTTTAATCCCTCTTTAGTGTGCCTCATAAAACGTGTCACTTCCGGCTTCCGACTCAGTCCTAAAATATTACATGTACAATAAATAGGTCATAACCTACCCAAATATCATTTTAGACTTTTCCATAGCATTTCTTGTAGTTATATTAGTCTATGGTGAAAATTTACCAAAATGCCCCCGGGACCCCGGCCTGATGGCACGTTTTCCCAAAATTTTAACTAGCTTTAACTTGACATATTTTCTCCCAATGAATCCATTTCCGAGCTCAAAATTACTAAATTCAATGTCAAATTATGAAAATACCCTTGACAGCTCCAATTTAGGATTTTAGGAGCGTTTTCGTAATTACGCTTTTCCGAAAAAGTGATCAATTGTAACTCCACCTATTTTTTCCCACTGAATCCAATGGAACCATCTATCTCATGAAAATCCAGCTCCTTCCCCCCAGAACAGTGCTGGCCGAACTTTGGTCAAAAAAATGGAAAAATTGGACTTTTGTGTTTTAGCTTCCAAAACTTGTACTTTTCACTTATAATCCTTTATTAACTCATTTAAACACATTCTAACCATGATTCAAAGAAATTTGGGCAGCAAAACCCATAGGGTTAGGACTTTTCCAAATTTACAAACTTGACAAAAATCACAAAAACCAACCATACATTTCAACAACAACTTCATACTTGTATAGATATAAGATTTATGAAGTTACCTCTTGAGATCTTGGACTTTCTCTGTCTAGGAGTCTTCTCTATCTCTCTCTTTGAGCTCAAAATGTGTCTTCAAAACCATAGATTCCATGAAGAAGAGGAGTTTAGAGAAGTTTTCTAATAAGATCACAAGGGAAAATGTTTAAGAATCACTACATACCTTAAGCTCCTTCTTCTTCCTTCTCTCTAACTCTTCAAGTTCCTCAAGCTCCCCCCCTTTCTTTCTTGTCTTGGCCGAAATGCGTGAAGGAAAGGGAAGAGAAAGTGTTTTATGAAATGACTCTTCTTTCTTGTGAGCCCTTAATTTCAAGATGCTATCTTGTGTTGACACATGGCAGTTGATCTCATCTCTTTCTAACTATATCATTAGCCTTCTAGTTGGCTTTGAACTATCTTCCTCCCTCTTGGTTAGCATAGAAAACCGTCCCTCTCTTATTCTTCTAACTAAATGAGTTCTTTTCCAACTAATCCAAACTTGCACTCAACCATACACTCAAGTAGTATACCATTATCATCATTACTTGTCCAAGAAGAAATATTTAATTGCAATTAGACATGTGTTCTTGGAAAATCAATTATAAACTAATCTCATTCCATAGTATAATGACACTTGTCATGTTTAATTTCATTAATAAATTTTTCCCTCCATTTTCCTTGTGTTGGATGAAATTTGGAAGAATAGGGAAATTAAATTGTTTTTATCATTTCCATAATTCAATTAAATGAATTATGCATAATTCCTTCTAATTTCACAATTTTTGATTTATTCCTCTAAGAATATTCTAATTATACATTTTCCTTTATTTTTCTTGATTAATTGAAATTAACTCCAATTAATTGAAAAATAATTAATCTTGGGCTAAATTGGCAAAATTATGATTTTGCTATTACCTTTGTAATCTAATTCCTTTCTTGCATTAATTTGCTCATTTCCTCATGAATATGAATATTTCAAAATTTATAAGTTCCAAATTTCATGAATATTCACCATTTTATTGAATTTTTTAATTAATTACAATCTATTTTTTGGTGAATATAAAATTTGGGGTGTTACAGTTGAGGTGGTAAGTGACATCACTCCGTAAGAAAGAAAACACAAGTTCAAATAATCAAATCCCGAGAAGTGTAATTGAGGGGAAATGGTCTCTCCATTTCCCTTACCGTCTACTTCTTTATTTAGACCTTTAGATCCACTCTAACAGTTAAGATTTAATATCCTATAAAAATATTATTATAATATTTAATAACAAAAGGTGGAAATAAATACATTTAAATAATTAAAATTTAATCTCAATAGTTCTTATATTTGTATTTTTATTAAAGTATTCTATATATTCTCGTTTTCTTTTATTTTTTATAGGATATTAAATCTCAACCGTCAGAATTGATCTAATGGATTAAATAAATATATGGAGGGAAGTGAACGGTAAAGGAAATAAAGAGACCTCTTTTCCATTGAGAGGGATGAAAATCCTTAATCAAATAAAAAAAATTAAAAATACTAATATAAAAATTGGGAATGTCTGGAATGCCCGTAGAGAGCCAAGATTCAATCACAGAGTGACACGTGCAAGTCCAATCCGCGCGCAAAGTGAGCTTGAAAGCGCCAAATCCAACCGTTTTTCAATATTCTTATTCAGGCGACGTCGTCTCACCCAAATTATTAATTATATTAATTATTCTTAAAAAAAAATGTCATGCCTTAACGGCCAGGCCTCTCACCAGATTCAATTCCATTCTCATTTCACCCGAGGGGGAGAGAGAGATTTACCGGCTCTGAATCATGGAGGCGAAGCTCATTGGGAGGTTGGAATCTGCTGTGAAGCGCTTAGAGTCTCTATTATCATCCTCCGGTGCCCGAGACGTGGTTCTTTCCGGCGATGATGCGACAGCGGATCCGTCAATTGTTGCCTTCGATAATCTAATGACGCAATATGTTGCTGGTTTAATCACAACCGCCGAGAAGATCGGTGGACAAGTCTTGGACGTCACAATGATTTTGCGGGAGGCTTTTGTTGTTCAGAAACAACTTTTGATCAAGATGAAGACCACTCAGGTTAATTAGCGCTTCCACGACATTTCTGTTCTCTCTCTCTCCATTTTTTTTTTGTCCCTCAATGGATTTGTTCTTTCGTTGGAGTTATTACTACATTTTCTGTTTCTTCCGGGTGGGGAGAGGAAATGTTAATCAGAGTTTGTTGATTTTTGTGTATAATTAATGGATTTAACATGTCATTTGATCAATATGCAAGGCTTATTGCATAACTAATGACAACATGGAAGTCCATGCTGAGTACTTTGTTCGTAGTAGGCATGTGATTATTGTTTTCTGTAGGAAATGAACAGTTTGGTAGCAAGCAAACTGGTTTTAATGACGTGCTTAGTCGGCTTGGAATGTTTATGTGGATCCAAATATCTGTGTTTTTATGAATTTTGCTATAGAGCAATGAATTCTGAAACATTTCTGCATATTGGAGATGGATACGTCATTCTTGTGGGACGACTGATAGTCAATGGTTACATGATATGTGTGATTTTTTTATATCATAACATTGGTAAGTGCAATTGATAGTCAATGCGGAAAAGAATAATGAGAATTAATAGAGGATGAAGTTAGTTATTGAAAACAGTCAGAGAAATGTAGAATGATCTTTGGTAAATAAGAGGCAGCCTGTGATTAAATGAATAATGTTTCCAAGCAGCTAGGATTCTGTAAAAAGTAATTCCAAGATGTTTTATGATCGACAGAAAAATTAATTTAATAGTTCTTGCTTTGAGCACATATATTCTTTGTAGTATAATCTTTTACGTATGCAGAAACCAGACCCTGCTGGGTTGGCTGAATTTTTGAAACCATTGAACAAAGTTATCTCAAAGGCTAATGCATTGACGGAAGGAAAGAGATCTGATTTTTTTAACCATTTGAAGGCTTCTGTTGACAGTCTATCAGCCCTAGCATGGATTGCATTTACCGAGAAGGGTTGTGGTTAGTGATGCCTCATTCTTTTCCACATTAAGTCATTATCTTCCTCTTTATTATCATTATTGTTGTTGTTGTTGTTTGTTATTTCAAGGTATGAGCATGCCCATTGCACACATAGAGGAAAGTTGGCAAATGGCTGAGTTTTACAGCAACAAGGTACTCTTTATGCATGCCAGAAACCTGGCGATTTGGTCCTCCCCTTTTATATTGAGGGGAAAGGATAAAGGAGTTCATTTAAGAGAAATAGGTTATTCTTTGATAGTTTTATGACCTTGGCCTTATTTTCCTATTGAATACATGCATGTTTATTGACTTGTAGAGGCAACAATTTACATCAGCGTACTGGCTGAGAAGGTAAATAAAATAAGGATCAGCCAGCTCAGTGTTTAGCTGCATAGACAAATTAGTAGGAATTCAAATTCTGTAATTATGTAATTCCTCTTACGGTAATATATATGGTACAGAATAAAGCGAGATGATTTTGCGTTAATCTCCCAGCTACTTTTCCATGCTCTGTAGTTTCTTCATGCTTCTATTTCATAAACCATGAACACCTAATCCTGTTTTATTGTAAATCAGGTGCTTGTAGAATATAGAAACAAAGACTCAAATCATGTTGAGTGGATCAAAGCTCTTAAAGAGCTATATCTTCCTGGTTTGAAGGATTACGTCAAGAGTTATTATCCTTTAGGTCCAGTATGGAACCCAACAGGACACACGATTGCTCAATCAAAAGTTCCTGCACCTTGTGCACCTGCTCCGCCAAATCCTCCTCCTGCTTGTCTCTTTAGTTCTGAATCTTCTCAGGCTTCATCCTCTAAGCCAAAAGATGGGATGTCTGCTGTTTTTCAACAAATAAACATGGGGAATGTTATTGGGGGTAGGTTATTCTTCATCTTCTAATTCATGAATACCTTTTACAATATAAAAACCAGAAACTTTGTCTAATAGGTCTGAAAAAGGTAACGGATGATATGAAGACAAAGAATCGTGCAGATAGAACTGGAATTGTTGGCAGTTGCACAAGTCAAAAAGAAAGCCGTGCAGTTTCAAATGCAATTTCTAAAGCTAGTCCTCCAAAGTTTGAACTTCAAATGGGTCGCAAGTAAGTTTTTATGTTATATGTGCAATTGGGTTTGAGTTTGAGTGATTTTGGTCTGCATAAAATGTAAGGTAATCAGGATTTCAGTTGTCTAAGCCAACCATTCTCTGTTGCTGTAGGTGGGTTGTTGAAAATCAAATCGGAAATAAAGACTTGGTGATTGATGATTGTGATGCAAAACAGTCTGTTTACATTTATGGATGCAAAAATTCTGTTTTGCAGATCCAAGGTAGCAATAATCTTGTTACAAGCTTCTTTCCCTCCCCAGTTGGGAATTTGATTTATAGATACATGATCTGTGGCTCTTAAACTTGGCACTTGATAGAAAGGGTACAAGTGGCTTGATTACTTCTGAACAATTTGCAGGGAAGATCAACAATATAACCGTTGACAAATGCACGAAGATGGGAGTTCTATTCCAGGTTAGTGCAAAGTATGAGAAAAGGAGATTTGGTTATAACAGTTGTTAGACTTAATTCATATTGGGGATAATGGAAGCTCATTTTTTCTGTGTTTAAAATTTAGGATGTGGTTGCAGCCTGTGAGATCGTAAATTGTAATGGCGTTGAGGTGCAGTGTCAGGTACAGTTCCCCTACTCCCTATTCATCTACTTCTTTTTCCTTCCATATCTTTCATTTATTCTGATGCATCATGCTGTACATGATATGAAATTACAATGCTTAATGCTTGGGTAACTATAGTGATGTTCCTATTGATAAGGATATCACTTTTGTTGCAATTATGCTTGCTTTGATCACTTATATAGGGTTCAGCACCGACAATATCGGTGGACAACACTTCTGGCTGCCAGCTTTATCTGAGCAAAGATTCTTTAGAAGCATCCATATCTACAGCCAAGTCAAGCGAGATCAATATCTTGGTACCTGGTTCCACATCTGATGGTGATTGGGTATGCTTTTTAACTTTGCTGTTCTATTATTTGCTTGGAAAGCAGGTACTTAGTTAGTGGGACTGTTTAATTATCGAAGAAGGAAATACTATTAGTGGAACATGAATTATACCTATTCCGTTTCAGGTGGAGCATGCTTTGCCCCAACAGTACTTCCATGCATACAAGGAGGGCCATTTTGTAACCACCCCTGCTTCCCACTCTGGAGCTTAGATACTTTATTCGGCAATTTTGGAGTTCTATGGTCGCTACCTGTGTGGCTTCAGTTAGTGGCCTAATCTTATGCCTTTGTGTTCTTGGGCTTCAATTCCTGGAAACCCAATGGACTTGATTATTTGTAGTTGTTTAGCCGTCAAAGGCGATCAATTCAGTCTACATGGGAACTGCGCCGCCCCCCCCCCCCAAAAAAAAAAAAAAATCTTAGTTCAAAACTTTTGGTCTTTGGACGTTCAGTTAGACAATAATGCACCTTTTGAATTATAAATTTTGAATGACTGCATCATATATATTGATTACAAATGTATAGAAACTATGTATCATTATCTCACCAACCTAATTGCACTTTTTTTTTTTGAATAATCTAATGGCACATTTTCAAACAATATAATTTCCAACTCGCTAAGATTTGGGAAGAAAGAGTTATATATTTCAGTGCGTGTTTGTTTAAGCTTTTTGTACAGTAAAAACGCACTTATTACGCAAGCCGAGAAAAAACTCCTCTCACATACTTACCTCGTATACCGTGAATCACGAATTATAAGCTCGTTTTGGACAAAAATAAGCCATTCCAAACACACACCCATACCATCTAATTTCCATCTCGTTAAGATTTGGGATAAAAGAGTTGTATGTGTCATCCAATGATTAATGTAATTCTGACCTTTACCTTTTATCCTGACATATCTCACTTTTACTTCTACTGTATATTACATCTCAGAAGATTTACAAGACCAATCGATTGTTTCACTTTTATTGATGTTTTTTTAAAAAAATGAAATAGGATTTGACTCGGTAATATTATCTACTCTCTGTCTCTCGCATTAATGACTATGCACAACCAAATTTTTGTTGTAGTAGTTGAAAATTTTTCACGTGCTTCTAAGAAAAATGGGACCGACACACACCATAAATTGATAAAGAATGTAATTTTTTTTTTTTGACTGAGATAAAGAATGTAAATTTACAAACATGGGATTGAGATTTAAAATTATATAAAGTCCATTTTAATCATTCATAAATGGGATATTTCTTAGTTTAAGTAAAAAGGGCACTGTTTAGTTGAGTGGGGGATGAGTGAGAATGAAGTAGCTTGTACACACCACTGTGGTTGGACGCTGAAGAAGGATAACAACTTTCTCATCTTTTCCTCGTATTCTTTGAATAAACAAGGTACTAGCCTCATTCTAATTATAAAATAAAGTTGATTTTTTTTAAAGAAATTAAGAAAAATAAATAAATTATTTAATTATATCATATGTTATATATCCTTAAATTATATATTAATTTATTAGTCAAACTAATGAGTTTCAAAAAAAAAAATAAAAATAAAAATACTCTAAAATAATTTAATTAAATTCCTTAATTTTTTTTAAAAAATTAACTATATCTTATAATTAGGACCTGAGGGAGTATTTAGTTTCCTCTCTGTTTTTTTTTTGGGTCAAAATCATTTTTTTTGGGTTTCATGGCATCTCATGTGTAGTTATCCATCATGACTCTTGGTTGAGTCTTGAGGTTGTCCTGGAGATCTTGTGTCTAAATTTCTTTCTTAATGTGATGAGTTAGTAACTGGATGGAGTAGTTGTCACTAATTTATTATATTTTTCTTATCCTTAATATAACAACTATTTAATTAATTTGATTATATTAAAAAATATAGTTAAACTAGTTTAATTATAACAAATAAGATATATTGCTCTTATTTAAAACTAAATATTATGTTATGATTTTGGAATACGAAAGTGCTTTCCACTTTCCAGGATGTGTTTTCGCAATCAGACAACGCACACTCCTAGTCTCCGTCATGGAAAATTCCACTTCCATTGCGTCATCTTCACTCTCATTTGAGTCATTTCCTTCACGCTATTTTAATTTTGAATTTTTGATTAATCTTATTCTTTTTTCTTTTTTGTTAGATTCGGTTTTCGTCTTTCTTTTTAAGTCCATCCACATCACAATTCCAATTACTACTACTGAAGCTCAAGCTCCTCAATCTATGGCCACCACTCTCCTCTGCCTCTCTGTCTTGCTCCTGGCCTTTTCTTTCGCTGGTTAGTTCTCTCTTTCTTTCTTTTGTGCTTTCATTGTTTTCAAATAAAGTTGAGATCAATGCTTTTGTCTCCTCATTCTCATTGCAGGAAAGTGGTTTCGCTTTCTTGGAACCTTCTTTCTAAAAATTTCTCTTGAAAGTGACTGCGTTTAACAAGAATCGATCCCTTGATTTCTAGTGGATGTGACAAGAACAAATCTCCGTGTTTCTGTTATAAGAAACACTACACTTTGAAAATGACTTCGATTCTTAAAATCTCTGTTTAATTTGAGATTAACTTCGTTTCTAATGAACCTCAGGTTTTGAATTGATTCAATTCTTTTATAGAAGATTTTTAACTTCCTGGGTCTACTACCTCGGTTTCTTCGTCTTATTGCAGAGTCTCAATCCTTCATCGGCGTAAATTATGGCCAGGTAGCCGACAACCTTCCGCCGCCGGAAGCGACGGCGAAGCTACTCCAGACCACCACAATTGGCAAAGTCCGGCTCTACGGCGCCGATCCTGCGATCATCAAAGCCCTCGCAAACTCTGGGATCGGAATCGTCGTCGGCGCCGCCAACGGCGACATTCCTAACTTAGCCTCCGATCCTAACTCGGCGACTCAATGGGTCAAGACCAACGTGCAGCCCTTCTACCCATCCAGCAACATCACTCTGATCACCGTCGGTAACGAGGTCATGACCTCCGGCGACCAGGGTCTGATCTCGCAGCTCCTTCCGGCAATGCAAAATGTCCAAAACGCCCTCAACTCCGCCGGGCTCGGTAGCGGCAAGATCAAAGTATCGACGGTCCATTCCATGGCGGTTTTGACCCAGTCAGATCCACCCTCTTCCGGGGCGTTCAACCCGGCACTCCGAGACACGTTGAAGCAGATATTGGCATTTCTTAAGGATAACAAATCGCCCTTTACTATCAACCCGTACCCGTTTTTCGCGTACCAGAGCGACCCGAGACCGGAAACGCTGGCGTTCTGCCTCTTCCAGCCGAATTCGGGTCGCGTTGATTCGGGTAATGGAAAGCTTTACTCCAATATGTTTGATGCCCAGGTCAGTGACATGCTACTTAACTTTTTACTACGCTCTTTTCGTTAATCCCAGTATGATTAATATTTTTGTAATTAAGAAGTTGACGAGGGAGTCAACAAAAATGAATAAGTGGGGAAAAAAGACTATTCCTGGACGACGACCATGGTAGACAAGCGTAAGACATACGTCAAGTCTTTAACCTCGGGATCGGCCTCTATATTTTCGCCACGTGGCTCCTGTCTTTTTGTATTTAATTATAAAATAAGCATGTAATTTAGAATTTAAAAACAAGAAGAAGTGAAAACAATTAGATTAAAAATCATCAATATATTTGCCCCAACAAGAAACCATCAATACTTAATTAGTGTTCAGAGGAGGTTCAATTTCTGATTATGATTAATAGCTTGTTCGACCTATTCTCTTGTCGGTATTACTATATATATATTTTAAAAAAAAATATATATATATATATTGGGTCATTATTGACAATTCGATCATTATAACTGTGTAGAACGTGATACCTCTATCGAACAGATGAGTGAAACTCTTGATTGAAATGTAATTTGGTGATACTTTTAGTGTTAATTGATAGGTAATCATCGATCTGATGGTGGGGTCTTAAGTGGGAATAAGTTAAACATTTCATTAATAGAATTATGATTGATTATAGAGTCATAATTGATTTCTCTATTCATAGTTCATACTAATCTAGTAGTACAGTAAAATTGTCCAGATTCTTCATGTAAAAGTTTCTACATTCTTAACGGGCCATTGCATTTGAATTAGGGGTCTAATCAATCACACAATTAATAATGGCGAGGCTTATATTTCTTAGTTGAGTTTCTTTTTTATAAAAAAAAAAAAAAAATTATAGTGTTAGGATTGTAGAGGATTTCACGTGGAGAGTTTTACCTACCTTGAACAAAGAGAGTGGGCTGGTTGTTAGATTTATCCTTTGAGGTGGGGCTAATAATAATTGCTCCATGACAGGCTGGTTATTCACTGTGTGCCTTTCAGAAGTTTCAATAATTGTTACACATGCCTAATTTTAAAATCATTTCAAAGAAATAAAAAAAAAAAAACTGAGGAGCACGATAATGAATGGCTATGGGCAACACCTTATCACTTTCTCCCCCCATGTCCAATCTTGCCCCTTTGATTGATATTTTATAAGAATTCTAGCTTCTTCACATTGATTCCAACCACAAGGAAATTAAACTTGGCAACTATAGTTGGTCATGAATTATAATGAATGTTGAGTGTGTTTTGACTATATATAATGTGTATGGTATGTTGAACAGGTTGATGCTGTGCATTCTGCATTGAGTAGTATGGGATTCAACGACGTTGAGATAACGGTGGCGGAGACAGGGTGGCCGTCGCACGGGGATAGCAACGAGGTGGGACCTAGTGTGGAGAATGCTAAGGCCTATAATGGTAACCTCATTGCTCACCTTAGGTCAATGATTGGGACGCCTTTGATGGCAGGGAAATCAGTGGACACTTTCATTTTTGCACTCTATGATGAAGACCTCAAGTCTGGTCCTGCCTCAGAACGCTCTTTTGGTCTATTCAAAACTGATCTTACCATGACCTATGATGTTGCACTCACCAAGACCAGCCAACAGGTCACAATTTCTGAATATTGCTTTCCGCTCTTGCTTTAACTATATGCTTTTTCTTTAACTCATACAGAAGATTAATCTTTTGATCCCTAAAGCCTTTACTCGGTTATAGCTTAGTCTTTAAACTTTGACTTAGTACAACACAATTAATGTAGTTTTGACTCATTTAAACCTCGATTCCTAAACTTTAATTCGCTGCAATTTAGTCCTTATGGTTTTAACTATTTAAAACTTTAGTATTTAAGTTTCATGAAATCTATAATTTTATTTTCTAAAATATAGGGACTAATATTGTAAATGGTTAAATTATAGGAATTGAGTTGTATCGATTCAAAAGTCAGAGTCTGAGTTACAACCGAGATATAATTATAAGGAAAATAATTAACTTTTCCTAACTAACATATAGTTCTAATTTGCATCCACAGACTCCAACTAATCCTAAGGCTCCAGTTACACCAGCGCCTACAAATGCGCCGGGATGGTGCGTGGCAAAAGCCGGCGTGTCAGATGCTCAGTTGCAGGCAAACTTGGACTATGCGTGCAGCCATGGGATAGATTGTGGACCAATTCAACCAGGAGGTGCTTGTTTTGATCCAAACACAGTAGCTTCTCATGCTGCTTATGCCATGAATATGTATTACCAAACACAAGGCAAAAATCCTTGGAACTGTGATTTCTCTCAGACAGCAACACTCACATCCCAAAATCCTAGTGAGTTCCTTCTTAGTCTTGCAAAAGTTTCCCATAAACTGAGTGAATTATTAAACTATATGAAGTAAATAGGGTATGTGACCTTAAATTAACTTGATTTTCTATGTCACTGTAGGTTACAATGCTTGCACTTACCCTGGAGGGAGCACTTGAAAACACTCAAAGCTTGATGTCGTTTGATTGATTGCATTTGGGATGAGTTAAGGAATAAAAGGGCTGTCGTTTTGCAGTTTTCTATTTGTATTTATTGTTATATCAGTTAATTGTAAAGGGGTTCCATTTGCAAACCAGAGTTTTGTGTTTATTTTATTTTGAATGTAACATTTTAGCTTGGGTGCGTGGATAATATAAGTATGCTGGGGGCGAGGAAAATGTAATAGCAGGCCCCAGTCTGGTTTTTGTTATGCATTAAAAAAAACTCAAATATTAATGCAGTTTCACATAGTCAGTGAATAAAATCACATATTCCCAGCTTAACTTGAGGCCTTCACTAATTGCTTTGACTAGTGTAATTTCAACAGGACCTAGAGATCAACCACAAACCTTCATCCACATCTCACCTTACCTCACCTAACGACAACAATAGCTGGTTCAGTGAAGTCCATTCTCAACGTTCAAGGATATCACAACGTTTTAGATTTCAAGGGTTAGGCACTAACCAAGGGGATTGGTTTAGCAAAAAAGGTTAAAGATATACTCATATTTAGTGCTCAGACAGTTTAAACCTAAACTGAATGTTCTTGGCTACACAAAATTAAACGTGTTCATGTGATTAAGAGTACAGACTATGCTTAAAATATTTAAACTCGAGCGGTGCTTAAACCACGTCTTTATGAGATTTGGATTTGGTATTTCAAAAATTTACGCCGACGAGAGAAGCGTTTTGCACATATATAATTGGCTTTTGTTTTCGTTTTTTTTTTTTTTTTTTTGACCTGGAATATAATTGGCTTGATCTATCAATTATTGATGGATTTAAGTGTGATGAAAAATAACTTTACTAATAACGCAATAGTTCACTGGAAAGGTGGAACCAATTAATAAAAGATGATTTATCCTGTCCCTCGAAATAAAAGTAACATGATGTTTATTTGCCAACTCGGTCCCAAAATAGATGAGTTTTGGGCCAACTTGAATGAACACAATAAGATGAATATTCCGGATTAAATTGACAAATGACAAATATTCAACTAATCGAGGGCACAGAAATCTAGTAAAAGCCTCAAAATTCACAATACATTGGTTACAAGGAAACCAATGAAGTATAATCATACGAGGGTGCATGTCACTTCAATAAGCCGAACCTGTTACTTGCAGCATCAAAGTTCATCTAAGACAGAGAACCCCATATTGAGCCCAGGTGAGTACTATATTGCAATTCTTTACACAAGCCTATCTATGAAACTGTTCAACTCCAATTGCTTTCACTAGCCAGAACAAAAAGAATCATATCTGTAGGATGAACTAGCCGCTCGCCACAATCTCATGAATGGCATCACTGACCGATTCATCTTCCGATCTAACTGCCAGTTTCATCGCAACATCCCTTGCACCATCAAGTCCAAAGGACAGGCGCACAAGCACCTTTACATTCCCTATAAATACACCAGACAATAGACACGTGTGTGACCTTGCATTGGGTGGGACAGTCTCTGTGCCCTGCATATAGCAAACAAAAACAATGAGAAAACTACTTCATTCCCCAAATGATAATGGTATACTGGTAATAAAAATGATCCATTTCTGTGCGTTATTTGCTTATAGCTGTGCCGAGTGCCCAGAAAAGCAAGCTGTCCAAAAGGCAGCTACTTGAATACATGAAATTACTTGCGACCAGATTTACAGTGTCAAGATCCAAATTTCCAGTCCTTCAAGGGAGCTAAAGATCATTACATCTCTACGTGCATCAATCTCATTTGTATTTATAAGACAGTGATACTATGATTTTGGTCTATGTCATTCAATTTCTAAAATCTGTCTGTAATGCTAACTTGATAATGAACACAATATTGGTCTCTCAGTAGCATCTAAAAGTAAGAACCTTTGACATTTCAGAAACATGGGGAGAACTACATGGTAAAGTTGTTCAAACCCAGTCCAATAGATGTGTAATAATTATAAACATGTACCAAGATACCAATTGAAGTAATCATCTCACCTCACAGGGCTGCATGCCAAGAAGATTGATGACAGTATTTACAGCTTCAACCAAGCTCTCTCTTGGGCCAAGCCCATATTCGTCCACTCGCTCAGCATCAGGATCCATGTTTTCCCATGCGTTTCTAAAATTAGACACTCCCACTTTCAACATGTAATCAGCAGCAGCAACATCCAAGTCCTCCAGTTGGTATTCATCTTCCACACCATCATCCTCTGCCTCACCAGTGGATGGGTCAACCTGATGAACATCAACCCACAAAATGAGCATGACATATTTTACAAAACATTTTCTTTTTTTCCTCATGCATTCCCCTTCTGAAGATAAACAAAGTCTGGGTTCTCTGGATTGAAAATTGACAACCAAAACCATAAATATAAAGTAAGGCGCTCAGGACAAAAACCTAACCAAAAAGCTTTACAAGGACAGAGGTAAGTGTACCTCTTTAACGATGAATTTCAGAATGTTGGAAAATTTTCCAACCGCAGGCAATCCTTCTGGTTTCTCAAAAGCCACAAATATCTGCCCAGGTGAGTCATAAGGAAGAGATCTGAGAGGCTTGGAGAAAGCCTCAGAAAATTCCTCAGCATCAGAGGCATCTACAATTACAGTAACCTGGAAAAGGGCCGAGGAAATATATACAAAACTTAGGGTACAATTGTAGTATGAAGTTAACAGTGTTTAGATCAGTCCTTACGTCTTCCAGTAGTTGCTCTGGTATAGTGTTTGTGCAGTTGTACTGGAACACAACATGCCTATCAAAAATGTGCTTAACAACATTGACTGCATATTCTGTCTCTGCTTCAGTAAGTTCCACAGGTGGTGAGGACTGTTGAGAAATAGAACATAATATAGTTTATCATATTAGAAAGAGACAAAAAAACGGAAAATAAGAATTAAAATTATGAAACAAAAATCAAGTAAAAAACCTTGAAGAGCTTCCCAAAGTTTGCGAACTCGGGAGTGGAGGCCAGCAGCCTTTCATATGCATCTGCAGTAGATGGAGGACCACTTGGAGGAGCACCCAAACCAGTTGGCTTTTTGCCTGGTGCTTTTTTCTCTGCAAGTGGCTGAGACTTAACCTCCCTAGGCACAGAGTTGATGTCAAAAGGTTCTTCCGAAGGCTCCTGGAGTTTATATTATACATGTAAGGGAATGTCTGTGATTGTTGGTCAAGTAGGGGAAAAAATAGGGAAGTCTTACATAATTTTTCAAACTATTCTCCAGATTCAAGAGGGGGATATCAAAATAACCAAAAAGGAAGTCCTTGACATCTTTATCAGTCTCAAAAACTGTACCATCTCCTCCAAGTGTATTAAGATAAAGTGTTGCCCTATCACGAACCTGTAGTGGAATCAGAACTATCAACATATACATCAAAATATATAACATGTCCACATAGAAATCAGCCCACAGTAGCCCACAGTAGCAAAAGGCAGGATAAAAGAGGGATATATTCGTAATTTCAAAAACGTGTAGTCACTATTCGACAGAAACACATAAATAATAGCAATCTATGGTGAAAGACATTGACAATTCAGATGATAATATAATTCTCGGATGTAAAAGCAACAATTAGTAAACAGTAAAAGGTTCTCAAATACCAAACAATTGCACGCATGCTGTAAACAACATAACTATAGAGGTGCATCAGAAGATGACACATAATTACCTCATCATCATTGTCAAAAAGACATCGCCTCAGCAGAACAAATATCCGGGGCTGAAAGAGTGAAGTATGACATCTAAGTTAGAAACAGATAAAACCCCAAAAAACAAGTAAAAATTCTAATAGCAAATCATAATAAACAACAAAATCAATAAACAGGAGCAAGTGATACCTGTAATGATTCCACCGCAGCACCAAACTTCGCCAAAGTGCTAACAGCACAGGCCCTGACTGTTGCATTCTCAAGATGTACTCTATTATATATGTAACGTATATATTTGCTGGGGTCAGATGTTTTTGGTCCTTCGACTCCTAGGAAGTGCAGTATCTAATGAAGAATAGAAAAAGTCAACAGAGTAGATCGCCTAAACTATGAACCATCAAAGACCAGGGATGAACCAAAATGGAACCTGTGTGGACAAATAGGTGAATTCACAATCTTCAATGAACTCACAAAGATGGAGCAACCCACTCTCCTTTGCATCTGGAATATCTCTTATGAGAATCACAATTGAATCAACAATCGCCTTTTTGTACTCAAATCCGCCTTCTTCCCGAAGAATGTTACTCAAGAAGTTCATCCTGAGAATAATAAAAGAATACCAACATTTAATTGGGATAATTTTAGAATAATCGTTCACCAGAAGAAGCCAAACATTGGAAAAGAAACACATAGCCTACTCACAGAGATCTATACTTCAAGGGAAACTTTAAACACAATGATCTTATGGCATCAACAACAACAATTTTGAACTCATCAGCAATATCTGACATAAAATTTGTAATCTGTTTCATAAGACGGTCCACACTGGATTCATTTCCTGTCTTCAACAGCGTAGTTATTGCAAGTGTGGCAATGCTTCTGTTTTGGTCAGAGATTAAACTTTCCATATCAATGTTGCAGTTGGTGACAGCCATGGGATGTGTCATTGCCACCTGCCAAATCCAAATCAATACTTAGCATTGAAAATAGCAATGATAGTTGAGGTTTAATCCAATATATATTGTCAGATTAACTGTATTAGATTTAATTAACATATAATTTTAAAATGTTCCATCAACTTCCCCAGAATTATAGAAAGTAAAAATCTCAACTCTAAAGGCAAACGGCACTGAAGTTTTCTAAAGAAGTCCCATTATGAGCAAGCACAAGTAATTCTTGCGGTATTTAAGTGCAATTTTTCTTTCCCATGCACGCAGGTTTTTGATGGTAGGTTCCCCAAGCTTTGCTTAGATCTCCATCAATTTCAGTCAGAACCGGACTGACCCCCAGAGAGAAAGAGCTAACTACGAAGGGGGAACCTGATTACCAAAGTGAGCATTGTATAGTTCAGCTGCCAAGAACATCAGCTCTTCAAGAGTGGTGCCATGATAGAGTCTCACAATAGTTAGCCACATGTAATTGTGGTATTTAAGCTGTATGTTTCTTTCTCCTTACAAGATGGATTTAATGGAGGGTTTCCGCGTTTGCTTAGGTCACCATCTTCTAACGTGCTTCAGTGAAATAATAGGTAGGGTTCCCAAATCCTTGATACTCCCGGGTAGGAACTTGCTCCAGCATCTAGTTGAGCACCTTGAATGTAAAGGAGTGAGGTGTTGCCCTCAGTTAATTTGGTTTTTCCCCATACTAGAATACAACTTTTCCAGTATTTTTGGCATCCCATTCAAATCCCAAAGTTTTTAATGTCTTAAGGTCTATTCTGTCTCATGTATTTCAACCATTTTCATCTCTCCCCTCTTCCTCGTGCAGCTTAGCATTTTCCCCTTATAGCTACCCAGTACAAGCTTCAACGACTCTTTAAAAAACTACCTTTTGTCCCCTTCAGTTCAGTGTCTTACCAGTATTAACTTATTTTTTCTTCCTTTATTCTCTCCATTTTTTTTACAACCTCACCTAATTACTTTCTTAAAAACTTATCATTAACTCAATTTATTGCTTCAATTAATAATTACAAGGTTTGACTGACTGAGTAGTTAATTTATGTTGATAACTCATCCTGCAATAGTTATAAGACAGTTACACAAAGTATTAGTTTGTTCCCTATCTATTTTTCTTATTTAGGGCCCAAAGGCTGTCTCTCACAGTTGACTCTTCAGCATACACTCACTGACTGTTAGGGGCCTGCCAAAAAGATTTTCCGAGTCTAAAGGGCCTATAATCAAACTTATACTGAAATTTAAGTATTTCTGCAGAAAATGGACCTTGTTCAATGTGCGGACAGCAGCAAATCTCAAGACTGGCTTAGAAGAACTTAAGAAGAGCTGAAGAACAGTAATTGCTGGAGTTAATTCCCGATTTGTTACACCATTGAGCTCAGTAATTGCTCTGGCTGCTTCAAAAATCACCATCTCTGATTTGTGGCGAAGGCAGCTCTCAAGAAAATCATAAAATGGGCGGTCCCCTGTTTGTGTATTATTGCTGGACTCACGAATAACCTGCAGATATGATGCTCGATGAAAATGGTGCAAATAAAAATCATCCCACCAATAATGCATGTAACAAGAGAAAAACATACCTGACTGGTATAACGGACCAAAAGGCATTGGGCCAATGGGGAGCGAACAGTTCCCCTTGTTAAGCTGGTAACCAACTTGCTAACAGCCAGGCGATCATTCTGCCTTATCTGCAACATCAAGACCATTGTATATATTAGCACTTTTCAGAACATAATTCTGTATTCTACATGATGACAAAAGTTAAGAATCCGAAAATATAAATTTTACAGGGGAGCTTAAGAGGAATAGAAGTAATCAAAAGAATTTACATCACGGTCCTGGTCATCACTAATTCCACAAGATTATGGAAATATGATTCTGTCAAAAAAAAAGGCCAGATTGTGCCCCATTTGTAGTTATCAATTCAGACACAGACAGCTTTACCTTTTTTAATATAACAAAGAGGGTTACAAGAGACTGGACAAGTCTAACAGATACAGTCATCTTATTTACAACAAAAGGTTGAAAGCCTCTTGAGCCTTCACCAATGTAAAAAAAAAACGTGTAGCAAATACTTTATGCAATCTTCATATGAACTAAAAAGAAGTCACGCGTAAACTACCAGTATATTTTAAGCTAGGTGTCAGGTTAGAGTACACCAAAACTCTACACCAGTTCAAAGAAGGCATAATACCATAACATGGACTGGAAATGAAATACTACAAAAGTCAAATCAGCTTACCCAGAACATGCACCGTAGAAGATGAGAAACTATGATAACTTGTAGCTAAAAAAGTTGTAGTTCAAACAGTCCTCTTAAATTTCTAGATGGAGAAGTTGAGAACCAAACATTATTTCAGTAAATGATCTAAACATATATGAAGTTTTAATCTACAGCATTAATTAGTTTACATGAGCGAAACTCTACATTGGAAAAAAAACTAATAATGCAGCTCACCTGATGTAGCAAAGCAAGTGCATGGAACTGCACAAGAGCTGCTCTTGATTGAACAGCTTCTTGAACCTCATTGCTCCACCTTTTAACAATCTCAGGATTTGTCTGAAAAGGGGAACATAAAATAAGCAAGCAGCTTACATGAGTATTCAAATGCAAAGAATCTATAAGAGAAAATCAATAATACCTGGAGTAGATGAATGCCACTAACTAGGGCTGCACTTGCAACAACTGGATTCTTATCTACGATTGCTTGTTTCAAATACCTCTCAATTTGGGCAAGGAGGGTTCCATCTGTAATGCGGCAAAGTACACGAATAGCATTTGCCCTGTACATATCAGTCTTGCTATTCATGTCCTTCATGAGAGAGCTTGTCACAATTATAACCTGAATCAATATATGAATAGAGGATCAGTCAGCAAACATGACAAGCAGACTGTTCAAGTAAGTCTGAGTAGCAACATTGAATTGAATGCATAAAAGCATGTGACCTCATCTGCTGAGGGAGAAAGCTCCTTTATCATCAGGTAGACCATCCTCCTCAACCCAATATCTCTAGATTGGAAAAGCTTAGTCACAGCAAAGAAAACTTCTGTGGCTTCAATCTATGACATGGAGCAAGAACAAATCATCCAAAGGGATCAACAATTACTGTAGTACAACAATCCAAATGCAATATGCAAATATGCTTGGATCTTAAGAAAATGAACAATTCAAATTGCTGAAAATAAACTCACCTTGGTAAATGTCTCTCCTTGATTCAATAGGTATAAAAGTTTTGTGATAACCTAGCAAGAAGATAACACATAATGCCAAATATGAATACCTGAATCGTTATGGGAACAAGATGGAAAAAAATAAATTCATTGGTTCAAGATCAAACCTGTGAGCATCTCCTAGCATCAAGTTGTGGGTCATTGAAAACCCTGGCTTCCTGAAGAACAGCACCCTTCTCAATTCCCAGAAAGGGAGAATACTCAGCTGTTAAACAAGAAAAAACCCAATTAATATCTACGAGCATTATACTATGTCATAATCATGAAATGTAACATCAGTAGGATTGACCACACAACACCCGGGTAAGACCACATGTTATAAAGAGGCTATAAAATCAAAAGAAACAACTTATCCCCGTAAATTTGTTAAATCAAGCCGGTATGAAAATTCAATTATCCACATTGGGAATTAAGATCAACCCGGATTTCCATGCACCTTAACCCGATCAGATCAAATATGAGACAAAGAGGCAGGCCTACGTTCAACAATAATTTAACAATACAAACATAATGATCTACGCGAACCTGCTGCATTCATAATTCTAAAATGCAAAATAAACATAGATCTAGAAGCCGGGAGAGTGATCCAGTTGGGGCAACATAAAGCAGCGAATTTTAAATACAAAAAGCATAGAAGACAGATCGAATTTCGAATAGTGGGAACAAATAGTGGCTGTTCATCGCTGAACAATGCGGAGCGGGAGATAACATGAGGGAGGAGCCACCTTCATCGTCCCGGTCATCGTCCTTCTTCACGAGCGGTTGCGCCATCTCCGGAGTAGGTGAATCTCTGAGATCTGATAGCTAAAAAGTCTCGCTGGATCTCTGTGTCTCTCGATGGGTGCCTCTGCGAGCACAGAGTGAAGTTGAGAAATCAGGAGTATGCGAGGTGAACGAAGAAGGAAATGCCCTGTCCAAAGTCCAAACGCACAAAGAGGGCTCGGAGCACAGGATGGGCAAAGATCAGGTGCGGTGCGGTTTTTTTTATAATTTGTAGTTTGTTACTGTATTTATATTACCGTTTTAATTTGGTGGGGTAAGAGTTTTTTGTTTTGACATTTTCTTAGGGTCAATTTTCGTTTTGAGTTTTGACATTAGCTAAAGGAAAATCCCATATAAATATACTACTTCAATCCTAAGTACTAATATAAGAGTTGCCTTTTATATATATATATATATATATATATTAGAAAAAATTATGAAAAAATCCCTCATTGGTAACTTATTTGCCAAATGGGACATTCGCGTGCAAATTATCTTCCACGTGTGCAGAATATCTTCCCTAGTGTGCAGATTATCTTCCCGGTGTGCAAAATTCTTCCCTATGCGTGTGCAAAAATCTTCCCTACGTGTGCAGAAATCTTCCCTCCGTATACAGATATCTTCCCTCCATGTGCAAGATATCTTCTCAGGTCCTATTTAGCAAATAAGTTGTTAATGAGGTCTTTTTTAACAATTCTCCCTATATATTACGAAAGCTAAATAATTACTTAATAGTTATATATTCTTAAATTATATATCAGTTTATAAGTTAAATAAAATATTTTGAAGAAAAAATAAAAAATATAAATATTTTAAATTAATTTAATCAATTTTCTTAATATTTCCAAAAAAAAATTAATTATCTCTTTATATTTAGGACCGAAAATAGTAGTTAAACACCATTTTAATTTTAAATTAGTGACTCTAATTTTACAAAAGATAAATTAGTACCTCTATCACCCTCTCTCATTCTCTTTTCCTCTTCTCTTCCTTCTCCGGCTGGGAACTTGGCTCATCACAGTGCCCTCCCTCTCCTCCATTGAAATAGGTCTCTCCTCACTTCTTCTACTTCTTTCTTATTCTCTCGAATTTTTCTCAACTAATATTTTAAAATCAGCATATTAAGTGCTACTAAAACAATACTATAGAATAATGTATGCACAAAATATTGTTTTAAAATATTAAGTGCTACTAAAAAATATTTTAGAGTATTAGATGCATTAAAAATACTTTGAAATATTAAGTATTTCTAAAAAAAAATTATGAGTCTATAGAAATCTAATCTAACATTTCATATTGACAAGGCTCTACCCCTTTTTATTGTAAAAAAAAAAAAAATCGTTGGCAAAAAAAAAAAGAAAAAAAAATCTTGAATAAATTGAATATATTCAGAATGGGCGTAAATCCGACAAAAAAGAATGGGCCTAAAGAAACACAATATATTCAAGAATGCGCCTAGAGAAATGTCCTTTGCACTACTTTTTTCTTCCCGAGTCTTTTGTACTACCTATATGTATCATCTTTTGACCTAATGGCCCTTTTAGAACAATGGACAAGTTTTTAGGGAACTCGAGGTAGAAACAAAAGAATTAGAATGACATGACCTTGGTGCTCTCTGGCAAGTCATCGGCTCAGATATCTCCCTCTAGGGAGGAGGATGATCTTCTTCTGTGCGCGGTTCTAAAAAGATAAAGAAGGGTAATAAAGTGATGGACAATACTCTATAGAAAGAATGGCCAAAGCTGGGTTCTACAGCTGTTGTTTTCCATGGAAGAACTTAAGAAATGGGGGACCTTCCTTTACTGAGAAACTTAAAGGAATGACCCAACATAAAGACCTAGATGATGACACTATGTCCAAAAACTCACAAGACTATAGGGAAGAGCGAGCCTCTGTTCAGAACCATTGAAAACCTTAAAAGAAATTTTCCCACCTTCTCCTTTTCTGGGAAAATGAAAAAACGTTTGTACAAAGATTGGAAGAAAGCAATAATAGTATAACTCTCGGGAAGAAGCCTTGGCTTCAAAGCACTTGAGTCAAGACTCCAATCTCTCTGGGCAAAAAAGGGTGTTATCCGGCTTATTAACATGGCCTTGGCTATTTTGTAGTCAGGCTTTCAAACAAAGAAGATTATTTCAATGCATTAACAGAGGAGGGACCTTGGATGATCTATGGTCACTACCTCACAATGAGACCTTGGGAGCCTAAGTTTAAGTCTGCAAGAGCCTCTATAGACAAGGTAGTTGTTTGGGTTAGAATGTCAAACATTTTTCTAGAATATTATGATAAGGAAGCCCTCATGCTCATCGGAAACAGAATCGGGGAGACAATCAAAATGGATGTTAATCCATCATGCTAACTGGGGACACTATATATGCACGCATTTGTGTTCGTGTGGATATGAGGAAACAATTGATGCCTGGTTTTCACGTTGATGGAGAAGACTATTTTCTTGAATATGAAGCCCTCCATCTTTTGTGCTCTAATTGTAGTGCATATGGTCACCATGGTGAAGCGTGTCAGTTTAAGGAAAAAAAAAAGAGATGAGTGAGAGGCTATGCAAAATGAACATGATCAAAATCACCACGAGCAAGATACAACAATGGCGGTAGATTATGAGGAAATCCAAGAACAATGCACCGGATAACCAGAGATAAGCCGGAAACAGCTTGACATCAAAATCAGGGTTCTTGTTTTGGAATATTAGCTGACGTGGCAAACCACCTATCCCCTCCTGGCAAAAATGATGTTGCTCGTGAGTCAGTCATACATCCTGTAGCCTCTGTGCAAATTCAGCCCGAGCAGTCATCCCTTGTACGAAATGCAAAAAACAAAAGGACGAGTAACGACGAGAATAAAGATAAGGAGGCGACTGTGACAACCTCCTACCCGTATAATTAACCACATGATTAAGGTATAGTTTGTAATAGTTTATTTTTTGACAATAAATGTTTATAAATCGTGATTCATGATATACGAGGTAAGTATGTGGGAGTGGGAGGAGTTTTATATTGGCTTGCGTAATAAAGACTTATTCTCTAAAATTAAGTGATCTTAAACGCAATTTAAGTGTTCGTTTAGAATATCTTATTTTTAGGCAATAAGTGCTTATAAATCGTGATTTACGGTATACGAGGTAAGTATGTGAAAAGAGTTTTATCTCGACTTGTGTAATAAAGACTTATTCTCTAAAATTAAGTGATCTCAAACACACATTAACACAATATAAACACACAAACATAAATGGGCTAGGGCATATGAAGCCCTTGATATAATCATTATCACTACAGTCCATTATAATAAAGATATATCTGCATCTGCATGTTTAAAATTCATTTTATAAACATTTAGACCCAGCCTCTAATAAAGTAGCTTACACAGTAAACAACATATCAAAGGCTTCGCCCACAATACAAATCCCAATATGCAGCGGTATTCAAAATATACAATGTATACCAAAAATGCCCCTAAACTCAATAATATATACATTAGATTATGCTCATGTAACTAAACGAGATATATAATTGATATCAAATCAAGTCTCGTATGCCTTTCCCTTGATAACACCACTTGAACTCTCGCCTGAAAAATAATAAATAATGATGGGGTGAGTCACATGGACCCCATAACCACATTTACATTTTATCATAGGGAATTATTACAAGATAGTTAAACGGGCAAAATATACGTTCATATAACATAAAGTCTAAATAGTTTTCCAAAAACATTATTAGTTCAAGAGAACAATTCAATATGCATAGAATTCCCCTAACCATCCTTATAGCCTATTATAACGGCTGACAGAACCCATGAGCTATAACACATAACAGGATTAGTCTTTTTGACAAGACTGCATCAAGCTCTCCAATAATGAGATGTAACCCGACCAAAAGCTATAGAACTCATATCGGACCATGGTTTCCCTTTCTGTCGAATATGGAAAGGTGTCACGCCCCTTGAGCTGACCCTTAACCTAGGCAAAGAAAAGTGTGATACCAAGGGCCCTAAGAATGTAAGAGCCATCCATTATGCGCACAATAACAGCTATACCACGTGGTATAAAAAGAACCAACCTCCCACTATCACATCTCATCATAATCCCGTACACTTCAACATCCCAAACGTCCAAATCAATTTATACTCATTCAATATTCAATGCTATGCATAATCAATATCACAATCACAAGATAAACAATTTGAGCCCACTTAGCTAAAAAATGTCTACTCACAAACAAACATTTCACATATATATTTTCCTTACGCAAAATACTAATTCATATATATATATATATATATATATCATTTGAAAATACAAATATAAACTTATAATTATCCCAACAAACATCCAAGGTAAATTAGAAAATGGTTACTTCAAGTCGAACATAGGAACTAGGTTGAATTCAAGTCCAACAAGCTAAATTCAAATTCACTCAACAATAAATATAGAATCACATGTTACTGAAATTATCAATATCAACATCTTATACCAATTAAATATCATTTTTGGCTTATATGAGCATAACTTGGTTATTAAACAACATTTGAAACCTCCACATAATTAAAACCATATTAAACTATAACTCTAATATCAAATCATAACTTATAATTTCATATAACTCAGAATATGTAATATTAAACCGATTAAAATTTTAATAATAACTCTAATAACCCAAATAAATTGTTTAATCCAGATTTAATTGATAAAAAATGTCCCTAAAGTATAATTTATGATATGTTTTAAAAGAAATTAATTATAAAATTATAAGACAACCAAATGATAAATTTACCAATTAAAAGTAGTTATTAAAATTTTTCTACCTATATAGAGGCATCTATTGTAAAAACTCAAAACTATAACTCCAAAATTCTCACTAATCAATATAATATTACCACAAATAGAAAGATAAAAATATGTAGAGCAATTTTTATAAAGGAAGTCTGATAAGAAGAAATAATTTTAAGTGTTAAAATTACTTGAAAAGTTTGAAACATGAAATAGCAAACTATCGAACAAAGACACGAATCGCACCTTGAAGCCAAATGAAATGAATTAATGGTTGGTGGTGGGTATTTATTAACGGGAGAATTGTGAATAAATATCTTTTTGGTAAATTAATTGCTGAATACTGTCTTGAAAAATTTGTTGCACATGAACGGAAGATATATTGTACACAACGGAAGATTATTTACATATTCATATGGAAGATTTTTGCACACATTAAAGATTATTTACACACACGGAGTATCACTTGCATGTTTGATAGCATTCAATAATTAATTTGCTCCAAAGATATTTTTGAACGATTTTCACTTTATTAACCCACCAACGCCTTTAAACTAAAGGGTCATGTGCCCTACAGTTTTATTTTTGTTATTTATTTTTTATTTCGTTTTTTATCCAAATCCTTTTTTTCCAATAATTATCAATTAAATCCATCTTTAATAAATAATTATTTTTTAATTATAATGACATCCTAAAAATAAAAATAAGAATGTTACAACAACTACTTCTTTAGTGAAAATGACAAATACCGAGCAGCTAAAGCAGAGAGACAATCAAAGGCGCTCCGAGAAAAGATTGAGGAAGATTATAACAAAAGACGAGGCCTTAATGCTCACTATGGGCGAGAATAATGACTGTGAAAATGTTGATATGAAGAATCCCTCAGATGAAGACAAGGAAGAAATCTCTGAAACAGCACAAGACCCACAGATGGCAGACATAGGTATTTTTAATGCCCGACCCGATGAACCAAATGATGTACCCATTAAGGATATTGAACCCGGGGACTCTATTATTGGGCGTACCCACATTAGCCCAACCATGGAGCCCCAATACATGAGAGACCAAAGTGATGTTTCAGGGGTTTAAGAGACCCAATTTTCGAAGAGGGTTGAGTGGGCTTCCTTTATGGACGTAGGCTTTCTATCCAATCTCTTTTATAGATTGTATCATCTACTAGAACCCTCGTGGGGCCTGTGGAAAGGGTCTCAATGGAAATCTTAAAACTATTTTTATAAGTCAAAATCTAGTATGCTTCACACTTGCTGAAACTAGATGTGATAAGGATTCTTATTTTCGACCACTTCACTCTTTAGGATTCGATTCTATCAAACGTCAAAACTATTCCCAGTGTCGGTCGCTTGGGTGGTCTCGTTACTATTAGAGTCAGAAAATCGGGTCGAGTCTGTCGAACCGACCTGTTTAGGCCCGAGCCCTTCAAGGGCCGATCTTATGATTTAGAGGCTAAAATGGGAAACGAGTTTAATATTTTTTAAAATAAATTAATAAATATAATATCATTATATCAAATAATCAATACCAGAAACACCTAGTACCTAATAGAGTATTAATAACAGGTAAACATTTATTAATTGGTTTGATTTATTTTATTTTCTATAATAGTTTATTCATTTAAACTTAATAAAAAGGTTAATTTGGACATTAGATGATTATGTTAGCTAAAAATTTATGAGTTTTAAAATAATGTATCTCAATTTAATGCAAAATAGTAAATAAATTGTAAAACTTGGAAAGGAATTTTTTTTAATTAAAATGAGTTTAAGCAAGTTTAGGCCCGAGCCCGTGAAGGGCCAGCTCTGTAGAGCTGCGAGCTTAAAAAATGTGGTACTTTTTAGGAAACAGGCCTAAACGGGTAGGCCCGTTTAGGCCTGAGCCCTTGAAGGGCCGGGCTGACCCATATTCTCGACTCTAGTTACTGTGTGGAAAAGTGACAGAATTAACATTAATATTCTCAAAGAAAATAGGCAATTCCTTCATCTAAATTATACTACCTCTGATCCTAAATATAAGACAAAGTTGACTTTTTTTTGGAGATCAAGAAAGCTAAATAAATTACTTAATCATATCATATGTTATGTATCATTAGATTATATATTAATTTATTAGTTGAACTAATTAGTTTGAAAATAAAAATATAAATACGATAAAGTAATTTAATTAGCTTCCTTAATTTCTTTAAAAAGAATCAATTTTGTCTTATAATTAAGACATGAGGAAGTACTATTTTCGGTTACCCTTCTTTTCTTATTACTCCTATCTATGCTCTGCCTCACTGCAATTTTCGTCAAGTGCTTTGGGATGAATTAAAGCTCTTATCTGCAACTATCATGAAGCAATGTGTAATTCATGGAGACTTCAACAATATCCTCTCGCCCCCTTCAGAAAGAATTGCTAAATGTCGCCTTTCTGATATGGGTTACTAAGGTACAAAGTTCACTTGGAAACAAGGTATTAAAACCCGGACCGGGCATTGAACCGGTCGGGGTACTGGGTTAAGGGTCAGTGGGTCAAACCGGGACCAAACCGGAGCTAAACCGGGACCAAACCGGTGAGAAACTAAAAATTTTAGACTTATAGTATGAAATTCTAAAGGAAAAAGAAAAAATTTTTTTTTTATAAGTGACCCGGACCGGATCGGGAACCGAACCGGACCGGTTTCCCGGCCGGTTCGCCGGGTCCCGGGCCGGACCGGCCGGTCCGGTCCGGGTCTCACAACACTGCTTGGAAAGGACCACGCATGGCCAACTGTTCCAGGATTTATGAAAGACTTGACCGTGCGTTAGTTAATTCTCCCTTTTTATCTTAGTTGTCCGATTGCTTTCTGAAGGTACTTCCAAGAACCTTATTCTCATATCATAATCCTCCCTCCCTCTCTCTACAACTTGGTCTTGATGTTAATTTGAATTTATCAAAGAAGCCCTTCAGATTTGAGTCCATGTGGCTTTTTCATGACAATTTCAAAGAGTATATTAATCTCCTCTGGTTTGTCTAATGATGGTGATCTTAATAAATCTTTAGATGACTTCAAAAATTCTCTTCTAGTATGGAATAGAGATGACTTTGGTTTCATTGAGAAGAATTCAATAATACAAAACTCTTTTGCTTACCCATATGCTTCTTTTTTGAGAAACATAGAAAAAATCATTGCAAACAAAACTCGACATTATTCTCAAATTAGAAGAAATAAAGTGGTTCAAAAAGGATTGTATTGACTGGATATCAAAGAGAGATAGGAATACTCGATATTATCACCTCAAGACTAACATGAGAAGGAGAAGAAATATAATTTTAACTCTCAAGGATGATTCTGACCAATGGATAGAGAATGATGAGGACTTAAAAAAAATCTAGTTACTGATTATTTTAAACATCTTTTCCACTCAAAAAACAATGACTCTGTCACTCTTCACACACAGGATAATTTTCACAAACTTGATCCTCTACGACTTGCTAGCCTTATTTTTGCTCCCCAGGATGATGAAATCAAGGCTGCCCTCTTCTCTATAGAACCTTATAAAGCTCCCGGTATAGACGGTTTCTCTCCAATATTTTTCAAAGCAATTGGAACCTTGTTGGTCTTTCTGTCTGCAGATTTGCTAAAGGGTTTTTTGTTGGTTCTACATCAGTAGTACAAGCAAACTCTCATTTCCCTTATTCTCAAAAGAGATAGCCCAGAGTTAGTAAGCTCAAACCTATCTCCCTATGCTCTGTTCACTATAAATGGATTACTAAAGTGATTACTTAGAGATTAAAGAGTTGTGTGGATGATTTAATCTCTCCCTTCCAAGCTAGCTTTATAAAAGGTAGACATATTATAGACAACATCATTATCGGCCAAGAAATTACGCACTGCATGAAAAAAGCAAGAGGTAAAAAAGGCTTTATGACCTTGAAAATTGATCCAGAGAAGGCCTTTGATTGCATTAGATGGGACTTTCTTCAACAAGTTCTTCAGGATGCAGGGATGCATTCTAACTTTATCTCCCTTATGATGAATTGTATTACTTTTTGTTTCATATAATGTTTTCTGGAATGGCTCTCAGACTGGATTTTTTATACCTAAAGAGGTTTCCGTCAAGGTGACCCAATATCGCCTCTCTTGTTTGTTTTCTACATGGATAGATTATCTCACATCATATGTGATGTGGTTAATATTGGACTTTGGAAGCCTATCCTTGTTACTAAGGCTGGTCCCCGGATCTCTCATCTCCTCTTTACTGATGACTTGCTACTCTTTAGTGAAGTGTCTAAGAATCAAACCTCTTATGTCATGAATTGCTTATACATTTTTTTCCAAGCTTTTGTAGAGAGTTAATTTTAGTAAATCATTATCATTCTTCTCCCCAAAAGTATATCCTGCTACAAAAGGAAGAATTAGAGATTTACTAGTATGAAAGTTTTCGAAGATATTGGGAAATAACTTGGATTTCCCTTTTCAAGGAAGAGAAAGCAAACAAAAACTTTCCAATACATTGTTGCTAAGGTAAAATCCAAGCTCACTACTTGGAAAGCCAATTGTCTCTCAATGGTAGGAAGAATCACATTAGCTAAATCAGTTCTTAGCTCAATCCCACTATATGCCATGCAAGTATCAAAGCTTTGTTTGACCATCAAGAATGAAGTTGAGCGTATGCAACGGGATTTTATTTGGGGTGATGGCTAAAACACTCATAGGCATACACTATATGTTGGGATAAAATTACTTTATCGAAGGATTATGGTGGCCTAGGTTTCAAAAAACTATCTTCCTTAAATCATGCATGTGGTACCAAATTAGCATGGAATCTGTGCTTGGATCAAACAGCTTATGGGCAGATATCATACAACAAAAATACATGATGCAACATGATAGCAATATTTTCTCTTATTATCTAGGTGATTCAAATCTTTGGAACTTTATATGCCAACAACAAGAATATGTTGAGAAAGGCATGAAGTGGCAGATTAGAAACGAGCTTCTTGTTAATTTCTTCACTAACAAATGGTTGTTTCATGAAAACACAATTGAAGAAATGTGCCTAAGACCTTTATCCTTAGTAGAAAAGGAAAGTCAGGTAACAAACTAGGTCAAATTTAGAACGTGGGACTTTCAGCGTTTAGCCAATCTTGTCTCTACGGAGGTTATTCATTGATTAATTGCCATAATACCTGTAATGCCTTGTGCTAGGAACGATGTTCTTTCTTGGAGTGCAACCTCTTATGGCACCTTCACAACTAAAAGTGCCTACTACCTGATTAAAGCAAATCCCCTAAATCTTTATAGCCATGTTTTCAAATCCATATGGAAGTGGGGGGAGCTAAAAGAATTAGAGTCTTTATATGGATAACATATCACAATAAATTACCTACAAATGCATGGAGAAGCAACTGGTCACAAACTTCTCCATTATGCCTATCTTGCAATTCTTATGTGAAGGATGCTATTCATATTCTCTGAGAAAACATTTATGCAAAAGATCTACAGTATTCCTTGCTTAAAATGAGGTATCTCTTTCAATTCTTTTCTGCCTCCTTGCGTGGCTGGATTGTATACAATTTAAAAAATAAATTAGGCAAAGATGGCAAGTCCAATTGGGATTTAATATAGGGAGTTTCCATCTGAAAATTATGGACCTGTAGAAACAATTTTATTTTTGATGATAGCTTTCAAAAACCTGCCGACCCAGCTACTGTTATTAAATGTACCTAGAAGAATTTTGTGTATTCTCAAGATGCACATTTCATCATTCCTGTAACTCCATGCTTTAATTCTATTACATGGGAACCACCTCCTTTTGATTGGTTTAAACTCACTGTTGATGGCACTATGACTTCTTCTCAAAACAAAGCTGGATGAGGAGGGGTGATTAGAGATCATTGTGGAAATTGGATAGCAGGGTTTACTCATTCCTTGGGAAATTGTAGTTCTTACGAGGTAGGTAGGTAGAGGATTAGGCATTATTAAATGGTCCCAAATTAGTTTGGGACTTGGGATTTAGAAGAGTTCCAGTAGAATCAGATGCAAAGAGCATAGTAGAGATGCTAATCCTTAACCATGACACTTCTACGGGCAGCTTGGTGTTCATTCAAATGCAACATATGTTGAAGTCCAATTGGCACCTGCATCTTTGCTATATCTCCAAGAACAGGAACAAACTTGTTGATGCACTGGTGAAGGAACGATTGTCATACGCATCATTCTTAGATACTTGTCCTTCTCATCTGAGGACCATTGCTGACAATGAGTTCGTGGGATTCATTTCCTATCTACTTTACTTCCCTAGTTTTCTTTGGCGTTTAGCCCTTTACTATAACAAAAAAAAAAGAATTGGAAGTAGATGTGGGGTTTTAAAGTGTGTTTAGTATGACAATAGCAGTGAGATATATGAATTTGAACTAAAACATATATTCATAATACAAACACACTAAAATACTCAGGTGAAAAAAAGTCATCCTCTTCCCCCTAGAAAAAAAATGCCTTTTCAAAAAAAATCTCACTCCACCGAAGGAAACTATCGATCACACGTTAAAGGAACATGTTCACAACAGGAAAACCACCACTAGCCACCATCAGTGAGGCAACCATTGTCTCAAGTCGTCACTTGCTTGCATTAAATTGAAGACAAATATGAGACGCAACCATTGAAATAAAAAACAAATCTTAGGGTGAGTGAGGAGCGTCGGTGATGGAACTTGTTGGTGGCGACAGAAAGGCCATCGGAAACCAGCATAAAACCATTGGGTGAGAAGGAGAAGAGAGTACAAAAAGGGAGAAGGAGTTGCAGATCAAAGACGTTAAGTAAGAAAAGGGTTCCACCTCATTGCCACCGTCGCTCAACAATGGGTTTAATGAGAAGACTCATCACTAAACAGTGGCTTCATGAGCGATTGTCTTCCATCCTCACGCCATCACCTCCGCATGAGGAAGAAGATCACATTGTGCATGAGGAATTGAGGGAGAGATGATTTTTCGTTAAGATTAGGGGTGGAGGTCATTAGACAATAGAGACGAGTCTCCGTCCTCACTGCTACCACCACTGCTATTGTCGCTCTATCATTGTAGAAGACATTGTCATTGACCAATTGAGGGAAAGAGGATAGTGGCTACCCTAGAAGGGAGGAGAAGAAGGAGCGAAATGGTCAGACCTTAGTTCTCTGGGACATGGAACTCAATTCCTACAAGGTGTAATGGAACCCGATTCCATCAATTTCAATGAAACCTAGTTTCGTGTGGACGCTAGTTCACATCTACCAAACAAGCAAAATATGGGGACTTGGTTTCACTTCCAATTCTCTAGCTTTATTTCACTGCTACCAAATGTGGCATTGATGAAATAGGCGCATGAGAGAAGTGTTTAGAATGAAAAACACCGTCAATCAAATTTGAGCATGAAGTAAGCTTGTTTACCTTAGAACGAGTCTAATTTCTTATTAAAAATCATACTCCCTTCTATCCTTAATATAAGACATATTTACTTAATTTGATTAGAAAAAGAAAGTTGGTTAATTTAGTTAATATAATATGTATTCTCTAAAATACTCTAGTCATTTTTTTTATTTCTCTCATTCCCTATCTTCCTTGATTATGGTTGAGGGAATATTAATAGGGATAAATTAGAAAAAGATTGATAAATATAAAAATTATGTCTTATATTTAAGACCAAGATCAACCCCCAAATATATCTTAGGGATAAAGGCCATTTCCCCCCGGAAGTAACCATTAGGGCCAATTCTGCCTCGGAAGTATTTTTGGGGCCAATTTTGCCCCGTAAGTTTTAAATTTGGAACAATTTTGTCTTTACGTTAGTTGACCGTTAACTGGGATTGATTGACCGTTAGTAGGGCAAATTTGCTCTAAATTTGAAACTTCAGGGGCAAAATTGCACCTTAACCCAATTATCGTTACTCGGGCGCATCAGACACTGCTCTTCCAGCCACCTCCGGCTGAGCCAGGGTGTGCAGGCTGTTAAACAGACAAGAGAACTCTTCCCGAGGCCCTTACCGACACCACTGGACTCACTAACGTTACAATTTTTATAAAGATCAGACACTGCTCTTTGCCCCTACTAACGGTCAACCAACCCTGGCTAACGGTCAACTAACGTAAGGGCAAAATTGTTCCAAATTTGAAACTTTCGGGACAAAATTGGCCCCAAAATACTTTCAAGGCAGAATTGGCCCTAATGGTATATTTCCGGGGCAAAAATGGCCTTTATCCCTATATCTTATGTAAAGAATAAGAGGAGTATATGTTAGATATGCAACTCACACATGGTACGAACGATATTCTTGTAATGCTATCTCGTTTACATCATAAACGATTTTGAGCATAATATTTTGCTAAATATTTTCGGTAATGTATTATTTAGGTCATTTCTTTTGTTATTTATAATATTTTAGTAAAAGTACCTATTTACTATATGACCTATCAAACTATTAAAAATCCAACTTAAAATATTGGTTACCCCACTAATAACTTTGTAGCCTTACTTGTTCTTCCCTGCACTATAAAAAAACATTAAATTTTTGATGGAATTTATTTAGATTATAAATTTTGTCGGAAAAGTTTTTGTGACAAAATTTTTTCCGTGACAAATAATTTTGTCATGAAATTTCCGACGGAATAATTCCGTGGCTAATTTTATCATGGAATTAGCCATCGAAATTTCTGTGGCAAAATTTGTCACGGAATTTCAGACAAAATTGCTACGGAAAAATTCCGTGGCTAATTCCATCAGAAAATTAAAAAATTATTATTATTTGATTAAATTTAATTTTTAAAAAAATATCTTTATAAAAATTAAAATTATGATATTATTAGCCATATAAATAGTTAAAAATTAGGATTAATACCATCTTTCATCCCTCAAGTTTTTTCTCATTTTGGTTTTGACTCTTCAAGTTTCCAACTATAGGTTTTGGTCCCTGTAGGGGCAAAATGGTCATATAAAAATTTATTTATAAAAAATAAAATTTATTAGTTATTAATTAATATTAATAAAAAATTATTAGTTAGTAATTATTTATTGGTTATTAATTAATGTTAATAAAAAAATTAATTTTAGAAATTAGACAAAAATATAGTCATATGAAATTTATTTAAGATGTAAAATTTTTTAATTTGAATTTAATTTATATTAAAAATTATAAGAATATATAAAATTATTTTATATTATTATTACATTTATATATGAGAAACAAATAT
Source organism: Inga laurina (assembly GCA_963855925.1). NCBI lineage: Eukaryota > Viridiplantae > Streptophyta > Magnoliopsida > Fabales > Fabaceae > Inga > Inga laurina. The sequence goes on along the minus strand of OY979702.1, from coordinate 58,820,812 downwards.
ATATTTATAAATAATTGATTATATATAATAAGATTATATATATAATTGTGTAATAAATAAACACTAAAGCAGTCGAGTCCATCCGGTAAGGCATCGCACGTGTACCAACAAGGTTGTGGGTTCGAACCAAAGGAAGGTAAAAGATGTTGTGGGTTCGAACCAAAGGAAAGTAAGTTGAGTTGCATCCTCAGGAAAAAAGAGGTTGTGACACGTGACGGATCTGGGCGCCGGTGACAAGGTGGTGACCGCCGGAGAGTTGCAGTTTTAGGAAAAAAGAGGTTGTGACATGTGACGGATTTGCGAGGGAATTTGATTCATCGGAAATTAGTTTATCATGCTAATGGTTGTGCTGAGATCATGCTTAAAAAGATAATAATAACACATTAAGGTGGTTAAGTTACTTAATATGACATGTTTTTTCTAAAATACATTAGTCATCTTCTTCAATTCCCTCTTCCCCTCCTTCTTGATTATGGTTGAGTGAGCAACAATATTCTCTCTTCTCTTCCTTCTTGATTATGGTTGAGGGAGCAACAATAGAGATACATTAGGAAAAGATTGACAAATATGAAAATTATGTTTTATATTTTAAAACTAAAATCAACTCCATAAATATATCTTATATTAAGGATGGGAGGAATTACTAGTAATTAAGCTTATATTGATATTAACCATTAATTAAAAATAATTTGGAAGAATTTGGAATTTAGACGCAGAGTGAGCGAGCGCCAGGTCAGGGTCGCCGCGGTCGGTCTAGGATTTGATGAGAGAGAGAAGACTGGAAAGCTCGAAGCAAGCAGGTTGAGAGGAGGAAGGCGTCATCCACAGCAATTGCGACCCTCCGGAGTCAGAATCCGCTTTGACCAATAATCGCTCCCACTTCGATCCACGATGCCTTCTCGAAGAAGAACCCTCTTGAAGGTCATCATTCTCGGTGACAGCGGGTCCGTCTCTATCTGTCTCTGTGTTTCTCTTTTCATACAATTATGCACATATGATTGTTCCTTTTAGGCTTTTCTTTTCGATTCTAGGGTCTCTCTGTTGCAAGGGTTGGTGGGTTCTTCGGGATTGTTCTTTCTTTACTTTATCTAATTCAGCCAAAGAAGTTGATCTGTTTCTGCTGATTTTACCGTTGATTTAGGTATATTGGAATTTACTTTGTTGTTTTCCTTTAAAAATCTTTTGGGTTCTTTCTTCGAATAACTATATGTTGGAGGGAGTGGGGTAGGATGAGTTGAGTTTTATTGCAATTGCGGATACGATTCTCTATTTCGATTGATATATTTTAGTCATTTCGAATGGCGAGCTGCGATAACTCAGCCTAATTGGATATATTATAGTCATGTGAAGTTGATGATGCTTTACGAAGATAACAAGATTTTACTAGTGTTTTTGACTCAATTTATTTTATACCTTGCAGAGTGGGGAAAACATCATTGATGAATCAGTATCCTTTGGTGCTTTGGAATTGAAAGTTGTTAACATTTTTACTTTTCCGCATTTCAGCTCTCTGTTTCGTACTACCCTATGCAATCTATCTCACTCTAAAGTCTGAACAGCTGTAGTCAATGTATATCCTTAACATATGTAATATAGATATGTCAATAAGAAGTTTAGCAATCAGTACAAGGCAACCATTGGTGCGGACTTTTTAACCAAAGAAGTGCAGTTTGAAGATAGGCTTTTCACCTTACAGGTTTATGAGTATACTCTGTTTTGTGATTACATTGAATTTGTAACGCATGAAGGTGACTGCTTGCATGAGCCATAAGGTGGTTAATATTGGGATTACTAGGGAGGGTGTTATAAAGAACTAACGAGGGAGTAGCTTATTCCAATTGGTTGAGATCTTGTTTAACTCTTGTCTTCTTTATGATTAATAGAGGCTTCCATTTTATGTGCCATGTTATTGTTACATACCAAATTTATTAGAGGAATGTCAATGAGGTTGCACTTGTTAATATTTGATGTTATTAGTCTATGCAACTATGCATGTAAATAATTGACCGTTTTATACTTTTATATTAACTAATGTTGTTATTGACTGATTATTATTTGCATACTTCTAGAACATCTATAGTCAATATATTTCCATTTTGTAGTATAGATATGTAAATAGGGTTAGCAATCAGTGCTGGGAATCTAATGTCGTGGACCTCTTTTAACCAATGAGCTATGTGATTCCAAAAACTCACCTGTCAACTTTGAACTTTTGTAGGCTTTAATTTGTTTATTATCGAACAGGTCCTTCTGTCTTCTATATTTATTTACAGTCTGAACATTGATGATGCAAGTTATAAGTTCCCCTTTAAGAGACAATTAGACAATCCCTCCCCTCCAAGGATATACAGGTGGAAACTAAGAGTAGAAAGAACATGGGACACTAATTTCTAACTTCTAATCTTGTGATAATGAATGCTAAGATTTGATGTGGTTAATTTTCCACTGTGCACATGTCCATCAAACTTACCACAATAAGTGTAGTTGTCTCTGGCATTGAGCTTTCTAGTCTTTTTTCCTTACCCTGTTCAATGCCTCAAGTGTCTTCATGCCTATCAGTTCATTGCTGCTTCTTAAAATAAGATGGGGTGTTGCATGACCTGTATTGCTAAAGATGATTATTTTCTTACTTCTAGGCAAATAGCAATTGTTTGCTCCCCTGTTTATTTCATATGTTGATATTAGGTGTTAAACATTCTGCAACCCTACTAAGTGCTTCTACCAGTATTGATTTTAACCAGGATGTAATGATATTAAAGGAAAAAAGAAGAATTATGTTGGCTTTCCCTGATTTTTATGTTGACCGTCATGGGTACAGACTGCATAGATTAATTTAATAGGACAAAAGTATATGTTTAAATGGTAACTATACTGTTAGTAAGGCCTGAATCTTTAACTTGCTCTCATAAGAAATGCTATGGAGTCTTTTTGGTGAAAGATTGTGACTTAGTGTTTGTTTGGATTAGCTTTTAGAGAATAGCTTTTACGATTTATGAGTAAGTATGTAAGAGAAGTTTTGTCTCGGCTCACGGAAAAGGGTTTCTGCAACTACGGTTTTATGGTTTCCCAAATACTCACTTAGCCTGTTGGAGTCTTTGTGGAGTTCACTATTAGTGGGGTATATGGTGTTAGCTTTTGCTTCTTGTAGAAATGATTTTTGGACTGCCAAGTAAAGTTAGTTTATCTTTTCTGGTGTTGATATTCTTAATTTTTCAGATTTGGGATACAGCGGGTCAGGAAAGATTCCAAAGCCTTGGAGTTGCTTTTTATCGTGGTGCTGATTGCTGTGTTCTTGTATATGATGTAAATTCGATGAAATCATTCGAAAACCTCAATCACTGGAGAGAGGAGTTTCTGATTCAGGTGTCTGCTTTCATTACCATAGACAGATTTCTATGTTTTTTATTATTTATATATCAATTTTTTAATGATTTTGTAACTTATCAGATCTGTGATCACCTTGGCAGGCAAGCCCTTCGGATCCTGAGAATTTCCCATTTGTTGTTATAGGAAACAAGATAGATGTGGAAGGTGGAAACAATAGAGTGGTACGTGTTTTTCTTGACTTTGTTTTGCTCCCCTCTGCCCTGGAAGAAAAAAAAAAAACACCACCCTGACATACACACATCAGACTCGTACATGCACATGCAAAGCTTGTGTCTACTGCAAAATAGTTGAACAGTGCTAAGAAGTTCTGGCATGCAGGTTTCAGAGAAGAAGGCTCGAGCTTGGTGTGTATCAAAAGGAAATATTCCATATTTCGAGACATCAGCCAAGGAAGGCATTAATGTAGAAGAAGCATTCCAATGCATAGCTAAGAATGCCTTGAAAAATGGTGAAGAGGAAGAAATGTAAGTGGCTAAACATGCATTTGTATTTGAACATGCTTTGAGGCACAAGTATACAAAGATGTTGCCCTTGCTCTGATATTAAAATGGTGTCATGTTGTGGAGCATGCTTTGGTCTTGTTGGTGTTTTATTTTATTTTATTATATTCTGTTGTCTCTTGGAATCAAAAGATAAAGTTGTGATTGATGTGCGATTTTTTGGGTAAAACTGAAAGCCACAAGGCTACATCATAATCAAGAAACAAAATGCTATGAGAACAACCATTGTTTGCTGCAAGTCGATAGTATCTACTAGATAGTATCATTACTGCAATAACTAATGCATCCTCGACACTGTAAGCAGTGGTAAGAAAATTATGTTGAATGGGTTAGGCTGGTAGCATGTCTTCAACAATTGTAATCAGCCAGTGTTTATCAGTGTATGTCCCCAAGTCTGCTCATCGGTTGGAACACCTTTGCAGCATTATTTGATAGGCAATGAACGATTATTGTTATTTTGTGTCTTCTTTTGTATTTGAGGGGAGATAGATATATTCTAAAATGATACTGATGTCTCTTTTGTTTTGTTCTCTATGTAAATTGTGCTTGCTGAAGATACCTGCCAGACACAATTGATGTTGCGACTAACACTCGGCAGCGTTCGACGGGATGCGAGTGCTAAACATATTGCTTTTCCTTAACCATAAAAATGAAGTACATTACTTGAAACTGGTCTGTTCAGCCATTGCTGGCCATGTGGCTTCATTGTACAATAGTGTTTGCTTAAAATTCAAATTGCTCTAGTGATATCTGTTGGGTGCTTGTCTTGTTTACGTTCCTGTTAAATGAGTTTGTCCACTTTGTCTTTGGTATTCGAATATTGTCAAATAAAAGCTTTGAGATAATTCTGAAGTCACTTGTTTTGCTAAGTTTTGAAAATATATTCGAAGGGCTGTCAAGATTTTATTTTTTAATTCCCCACTGCCTGCAGAAGAAACTTCTGAGCAATTATGGTGGCCGTTTTGTTTAAAAGATGGGGAAATACTCATCTGGAATGAAATTATACAAATCTCTGTATTCTTAAAACATGTATTTCTATACACATTTCTACACACATACACAGAGCTGAAGTTTATAGATTTGACATGGGATATTCTGTTCACCTATAGAGAGGGTGCGGTTTTTTTTTTTTTTTTTAATATTTACATGGCGATGGATTTTTGTATATTTCCACGAAATTATTTACTTATTTTCTTTCTTTGTTTTTTATTTGTACAATTGTGGAATGGATCCACATTCAATTTTTCTAAATTGTATGATACATAAAAAACAGAAGAAAAAGAGAAGAATACATATTAAAGCTTGTAGTATAACACTTAATAGCTTTATTTAATCACTCATAGTTTTTTTCTCAAATATGTTCACACAATTTCTAGAAAGCATAACAAACCATGAGGTTACACAAACAGCCTTCTTAACCTTCATACGCGAGGACTATTCTTAATATTCACTTGTTCAATATAAACAGACACATTCCACCCAGGGCTGAGGCCATTTTCCACATCATCATAGCAAACAGAGATGATAGGTCTTTGACAAATCCTTTCTATTCATGGCCAAGATCACCTTTGAATGTAATACTAGGCCTAGGCTCAAAGTTTTTGGTAAAGATGTTCTTCTGATCACCGAGATTGCCATTGTTGTTTGAGATTATAGTAGGCCTGGGCTAAAAATCTCTGGTGAATTTATTCTTTTGAACACAGATCACCATTATTGTAAGATGAAGCACTTGGTCTAGGCTCACTTTTCCTCATGTTTGCTAAGATCACCATTGTTGTAGGACGTAATACAAGGTCTAGGCTCAAAATCTTCTGTATAATGTTATACTAGGTCTGGGCTCAAAATCTTTAGCGAGATCACCATTGACGTAAGATGTAATACTTGGCATACTTGGCCTAGGCTCAAAATCTTTGGTGAATATGGATCACCATCGTAGTAAGATGTAATACTTGGCTTAGGCTCAATCTTTGGTGAATATTTTGCCTTGAACATGACTGTGATCGCCATCGTCATAAGATGTATAATACATGGCCTAGGCTCAAAATCTTGGGTGAATATTTTTCCCTGGACATGGTGATTAAGATCACCATTGCTGTAGGATGTAATACTTGGCCTGAGCTCAAAATTTTCAGTAGCTCCTTTCCTTTGATCGCCAAGATCATCATTGTTATACTAGGCCTTGGCTCAAAGTCATCATCATGTGCAGTAGTAACAGTGGGTTTGGCTTCAATATCATGTACAGTAACAAGAGCCTCATGTTCATCACATTTGTGATTCATTCCTTAAACATCATGATTGTGGGATAATTGAGGCTTATTAGTTTGAGATTGAATCAAAGGGTTATGATAAAGAAGGCCTTGTATTGCCTGAGACGTGGCCTCAACTTTCATCACCATTCTCCAGTATTCGCCTCCGTCTTTTCTTGAGGCTCCTCTTTCTGCCAACTATATGTTCCACAACAAAACAAAAACAGTTAATCAAACAAGGGACATATGCCCCCCACAAACAAAAACGTATAGGGTAAAATTTGTGTTGTTATTAGAAGAAAGTTGGGCCGTAAAAACTCAATTCGCGTTTGTTTGCCTCCACTTGAAAAAAGTACTTTAATGAGTTATAACTTATGAGACAAAACTCTCCTCTTATCCTTACAGTGTAAAATCAATTAAAATAAGTGAAACTAAACTCCACTGAAATCTAAGCTATTTGAATGACCCGTTGAACTTGCAATGGAAAGATACATATAGTTAAAGAACTATTAATTATAAGTACCTATAGTTTCACCTAATTTTTAATTAGCTCCCTATATATGTTTTTTGGTTTTATCATGTCCTTATAGGTTCTACAGTGTTGGTTGCTTTTAATCAGGTGCTGGTGCCTTTTTTTCATTCTTTTTATTTTTATCAATCACTTAATACTATAGAGATTTGATTAAAAATCTGGTGAAATAATAAGGGCCTCGTAAAAAAAAAAAAAAAACTACATGATCTGATAAAAAGGGAAAAAAAATACTGCATGGGCTTGATATAAAACTATAAGGACCAAGTTAAAAATTAGTAAAAACTATAAGGACTTAAAAATTAATTATCCCTATAATTAGTGCATACATAAATATACAAATATATATATATATATATATATATATATATGAATTTGGAAAATAATTATAAAGCATTCAATTTATACTGTTTGATAATGATGTGTGTATGAGCACCAAACAGGGCTTTGATAAGAGTAATAACAAAATTAATATTGAAAATTTCAGAGGAGTACAAAAATTTAGAACCTCTTAGCATTTAAGAAAGGATGCCTTTTAAGCTAATAAACTTATCGGGGCTGAAATTACTGGAACTAATAATTATTAAATAAATAAAATAGAGGAATTAATTAACAGGAGAGTTATTGAAAAGTTAGGAAGAGTAGAAAAACATACCAACAAAAAAGAAGGGAGCAAGGAACGCAAAAGCTGAAGCTCTCATGTTGTCAACCAAATGAGAGAGTTTGCAAATATGTTTTATGTCTCGATTAATCAAATTATCGACATGTTTCTTATTACATTTAAAAAAATTTGCAATAATTACCTTTGTCTTTGAATTCCATCAAACGTATGCCACTCAATATGAGTTGGTCGAATTAATATCTTCAAGGACTTGTCTTTTTTTAAGTGATATCTTCGTATTTTTAAATCAATTAATATATGTCAGAAAAATTGAATTGATCAATTAATACACTCAACATTGTTGTTATTTAACAGAAAAGTTGGCAGCATTTACTGTGTTTAATTTATGTCAACAATAAATCTTGAGTGTGGCCAAATCACATGCAAGACATAAATGCTTGTTTATTCAGACAATATCTTATGCTTTTGTTGTTTTTTTTATCCATGCTTGGAAAGAACTTGATATTCATACTGCCAAGATCATCAATCAATACATACTGCCATTGCCCAATTATTGGATTCTTCTTCTCCAATCTGTCACTGTATTATTTTATCCACTTAATTGCCATATATACTTAAATTAATATATGGTTGAATATAATCGCAAAAGTTGGTTGAATTTTAGTTTCTTAGGATATGATTCATCCCAATTAAGATGTAATTTCTATTTATTTTATAACGGCTAATTAAATTTTACATGTTTGAATACTTATTTTATATGTTTTGGTTTCGTACTTATATTAACTCAGACAATATATTTTTTTTAAAATCTTTTTATGTCTGAAACTTTGAATCTCGGGTTTAAATTTTTTTATATTTTACCTAATAATTTGAATTCCCTTGTATATTTATCTTCTCTGTGTTCAATATTCTACACTATGTTTTCTGCATATATAATCTTACCATAGGATTTAGGTGGTAGACTAAGGGTATCTAATTCTACATTTAGGAAGATAATTACTTCAAACGATATGCTGGTTTCCTTTACTATATATAGTGATTGAAGACAAGAACCACAATGTTTTTGTTTTTTGTTTTTTAAAAAAAGAAAGTGAATAAAACTAACACACACTAATGCAGTTAACAAGTTACTGTGAACTTTTTCAAATTATATATTACTCCCTACTATTCTTAATATAAGATATATTTGGGGAGTTGATCTTGGTTCTAAATATAAAATATAGTTTATATATTTGTAAATCTTTTTCTAATCTATGCATATTGATATTCTAAAAAACAATCAATGAGGAGAGGGAGCGAGAGAATTAAAGAGGATAACTAGAGTGCTTTAGAAAATGCATATCATATTCACTAACTCAACTAACTACCTTAATCTAATCAAAATAGATAAAAATGTCCATACAAGGACCGGTATTATAATTTGGATAAAATTGTACAGGATAAAAACATTTTCCCAAGCAACTTTGTTAAATCATAGGATCAAATTGTTCTAAGTAGCACTAGGTCTAGGTTCAAAGTATCTGGTAAAGGTATTTTCCTGCGCACCGAGATTACCACTGTGGTCAGATTTTTGATGAATTCTTTTTTTTTAACGCTTAAATCACCATATTGTTGTAAGATGTTATACCCGTATACCAGGTCTAGGCTTAAGCTCTTCAGTGAATCTTTTTCCTCGAATACTAAGATCACCATTGTCATAAGATGTAATACTGGGCCTACGCCCAAAATCTTTGGTGAACATTTTGTCTTGAACAATGAACATGACTAAGATCACCATTACGGTACCTGTAAAATGTAATACTCGGCCTGGGCTCAAAAGTTTCAGTAGTTCCTTTCTGTCAACGGCCGAGATCATCATTGTTGTAAGACGTAATTAATGCTAGCTCTCGGCTGATAGTCATCGTTATAAGCGGTAGTATAGCAGCGGGTTTGACTTCAACATCTTGGATGAACATCATTTGATCTATAGTAACAACAGCCACAGGTTCATCACATTTGTGATTCAATCCTTGAACATGATTGTGGGATAATTGAGGTTTAGTTTGACATTGAACAAAGGATTATGATGAAGAAAGGTGTATTGTTTGCTTGAGGCATGACCTCATCTTTCTTCACCGGTATTGTCCAGTAGTATTTTGCCTTTATCTTTTCAAAGCCACTTTCAGTGATCATCGTAATGATAAGCACAAATATCTCATCACTACTATAGATCATTTAGATATAATTTAAATGGATCAGGTTGAATTTTTTTACTTTTACTTTTTTCAAAAAGAATTATTGAAAGTTTTTTAAAATGATTTTTTATTTAAAAATCATTATTTAAAAAATCTTTAATTTGGACAACAATGATGAGCTCTTCATTGCAATGAATAATGAAACTGGTTCCATCTTTCCTTGAATATTACTCCTTGATATAGGAAACCCTTTAATATATGCAATAAATCTGGAGAGTTCAAAGGGAAAACTATGAATTTAGGATACTAGATAAATTAAGCTCTTATATTTATGATCGGTGGGAGTATATTCTAATTAACACATACATTATTTTGATATTATTATCCGGTATTTGCTTTGGGGTTTGTGGCTTCCATTCCCAATACAGGTATTTTCTTTGGAATTTGAACTCGAGATCCAAAAAAGTCTAGCGGGGCTTTACATTACTAGGCTAATTCTATATTAATAAATTAATACATACATGATTAACAACACAGGAAGAATTGGACAACAATCAATGGTATTATTTATATTTTCTCTAACCGCTAGGAATCCAAAGAAAAAGAAGAGACGAAGTAATAGGAATCCAAAGGACAATTCTATCAATTTCACTAACTGCTAGGTATCTTGCATGACATTCAGCTTTCAAGAGATGCAAGTGGAGCAAGACAAATGAGCTCTCAATCAAGTCATTTTATTTATATTTTCTATGTAATTTTATTATTTTAAAAAGTCAATTTGCATTTCCTAGATTATTAAGAAGATTTAATATATCTTTTATATATTTTGAATTGTCCTAAAAATCTTTTAAATTTATTAGTAGTTTTTTTATGGTATTATTCTAGATATATGAGTTGCCAAATAGAAATCTCAAAGATATTATTAATATCTTATTATTATCCTTGACATAATTATTTTTAGATGGTATTTTATCGTCAATATTTTGAAATATCTTTTTTTTTTTAATTTTTGAATTGTATTAGATTAGAAAATTGTTATATTTAAGGGTTAAGTTGTGCTCGGTTATTATTTAGAAATTTTGGAAGAAGTTTTTCTTTTTTGCAAGTTTAACTTGCGAGTGTGTATTTGGGATAAAATACGGCAAGGTTTCAAGAGTTTGCATGTATGATCATCTTTTGTTGAGCCTTTTATATTTAAAGATCTAGAGATGAGCTCGTCTAGAATTTTAGTTGATCAATTCCTATATTTTTCGAGCTTTGTTATATAAATCCCGCATCAAGAAGGAAGGCAAAGGCCGGAGCTAATCTCATATTTTCAACCAATTTTGAAAGTTTGCTGTTTTTTTTTATTTGATTTTGCCAAGTTGTGTTCATTGCATTATTGATTAAGAATATAATGCAATCATGCAACTCTGTCCTGGTTACCTTTTTCTTTGGCCTGCTTTGAATACCATGATGGCTATGCCACTCAATTATGATTAAGAATTGATAAAAATCAAAAAAATAAAATGAAATCCTAAAATATGATCTTCAAGGGTTTGTTGTTTATAGTCTCTACTCAAATCTTACTGAGTGTTTGGGAAACATTCAAACCGTGGTTTTAGAAGTTATTTTTTGTAAGTCGAGATAAAAATTCTCTCACATAATTATCTCGTAAATCGTAAAAGTTATTCTTAAAAGCTAATCCAAACACACACTTAATCTTGATGGGGCGGTTGAAATTTATGGTAGCTTAATTAACTCAATTCTAATGAAAAAAGCTGACAAATGAACCACATCGATCATGATGGGAAATGACAACCCCCCCCCCCCCCCAACACTCATTCATTAAATCACGGGCAGAATAGCAAGTTTTAAAATTGTTTAATCCTAGGAAAACAGTTTTTCATTGCTTCAACAAGAGAATAATTATAGAATAACATTAAAAACAGTACTTCCTCCTATCTTTTCTATCTTTATTATGAGATTTATCTAACTAATTTGAGTAAATTAAGTAAGTTAAGTTGGTTAATAAAATATGTTTTTTCTCCTAAAACACTCAAATCATCTTCTTTAATTATTGTTGAGATAATATTAATAGAGGTTAATTAGAAAAATGTTCATAAATATAGGAAATAGGTTTTATATTGAGAACCAAGATTAACTCTCTAATTAGGTCCATTAATAAAAGTAGGAAGGAGTATACTACAATGCAATCTTTTAGTTGTGGGTGTCATTAGAAGAATCTCTCTCTCTCTCTCTATATATATATATATACACACATATGTGTGTGTGTTTTTTTTTTCATTTACAAAAGAATATACTCTCTCTTAACCTTATTATAAGATACAAACTAACAATTCTCACAAACCAATAAAAACAGCTAAAGTCATTAAATTTATCCTAAAATTCAGTAATTTCTAATATTACCTCTACTAGTTACATTAAACTCTAATATCATATTAATTATATTCTCTCCCACTATCCCTATTAAATGTGGGCATGTATGAAAAAATTATTTAATGCTCTTTGAAAACAAGTAAGTTTCTTATAAAAAGGATAAAAAACATGTAATACCCCAAAATTTGGGATTTGAGGCTTGGGAATAAGCCTAAATTAAGTGGACTACTAAGTCCTAATTTAGCAGGAGCCCAAATTTATCCCCTAATGATTTCTATATCTTTAGGGTATTAAGAAAGTAAAATGGTGAATTTTAGAGAAAGTGATTATGCTTACGGTAAAATCGCCTATGAGGTAGTAAGCTTGTCATGTTCATTTAAATGACCAAAGCAAAAATTATGAAATTTTACAGGATGAAATTAGACATCCTAAGCTTTAATTTAATAGGTCATATGACTCAATTAGAGTTATATACAAAAAGATATGAATTTTTGAAGTCAGCACAGATAAACTGTGAAATTTCTAGAACAATATGCAAAGATTGAAATTCTGGGAATTTTGTGATTCCAGAAAGCAAAATTCTATATTTTTCCTTGAAACTAGACTCAATAAGGGTTCTATAGGCTTTGGAATCACCTCATTTCGATTTTTCTAGAATTAGTTATGATTTTTCAAAGTTTGGGCAAAAATCTGCCAGAATTTTGTAAAAATCCGAAATTGAGAAAATGAATTAATTAAATTGATATATATTATAAATCAGCTCCTCCTTCCTCCAAGCCTCATTTCTGACGTGAATTTCAGTATTTGGAGAGAGAGAAAGTTGAGATTTTAGAGAGAGGAGAGGAGAAAACTCACAAGATAGGTCGATTTCTTCGGTGAATTTGTACCTAACGTGTATAATCCTTCTCCTACGCTTATATTTTATGTTGTTTGAGGTGTTTGAGGCAAGATTTTTGGAGTTGGGAAGGTTAGGGTTTTCAGCTAAGAAGAGGAAAAGCCAGTGGGAGCTTGAGGATCGAATATGGAGCCCTGAGCTGTTTGCACGTAGATCGAGGCACGCGTTTCAAGGCGGATAAGGGTTAAGGTAGGGGACTTACCTTACTTGCATGTATTTGACATCTTTACTTGTGTAGTGATGTATGTGATTGCTTTACTTGATTGTGTAGAGCATATTTGAATAAATGAAGCTCTGTTTCTGTTTTACTGTGGCCATAGTTTTGTTACATGAAATATTGAGCATGCAGAAATATCATTATGGAGCATGCATCTAGATAAAGCTAACATGTCATACACATAGCATCTATCATGCATGCATTATGGTATCTGTTTCCTACTGAGATTCTCTTGAATCTCACCCTCCCCTACCAACAATTTAGACAGGAGATGACAAAAGATATGCAAACAACAATGTAGAGTATCGTACGAGGGGATTATAGTAGTGGAACGAAGACGGGAAGAAGTCTCCATTTCACTGGGGTGAGTTTAGACACCCTAGTAGCCTTGTACGGCTACCTTAATCGTAAGTATCATGTACAAACCCCTATGAGGAATTTATGTAATCATATACATATTATCAGTATAGTTATACTATTCCTGTATTGCCTACCGAACCGCATGTCGTTTTCCGTGAATACTCTGGTAAAAGTGAAATTAAAATAAGGGCATGACAAAACACTTATTAGTTGATGCCTTATAATAAGAATCAAAGAGAGTAATTCACTTAACATAATGCTTGAACATGGGAGGAGAGGAGTGTCTCTACGCTCTATTGATTTCTCTTTCTATATTCTCTTCATTTAATATCTCCATTATTAGATCAAATTTTAATGATTGAGATTTATTCTACTTTTCATGATAGATTTTTTATTATATATTTAAGGTTATAATAATATGGTATTAAATCTTAACTATTAAAACTTATTCCAATTATAGATATAATAAATTGAGAGGAAATAGAGAGAAAGATGACTGAGACCCAACCCCCAATCGGATCATTCATATCATCAATTATTTGAAATGACTTTAATTATGGGATCTCTATATAACTTTAACATGATTTTCTTCACTCAGGTCAATTATTTGATTTTGGGTATACCAATTACATGAATGTCACTTGACGAAAATTAACAAGCGAGCCTACTCATCAGATCAGGTGGGTAATAATTAAAGAATAATTATATCATGATTATACAAAATATTTCCTTCATCTTTAATATAAGACCTAGTTAATTTTTTTTTAAAAAAATTAAGAAAGTTAAATAAATAATTGAACCATAACACATGTTTCATATTATTTAATTATATATTAATTTATAAGTTAGACGAATTAGTTTGATATAAAAATGATAAATATAAATACTTTAAAATAATTTATTCAATTTTTTTTAATCACTCTAAAAAAATCAATTTGATCTTATATTAAGGACCGGAAGTAGCAACAATTTTTTAACATATTTCTCTTTCAAATCTTTGGGCTATTCGCCTATTCCAATTAATTAATTCGTGAGGAAACAATTTGGGTAAACAAATGAAAATTGAATCCCACAAAATCTCATACTATTTTATTATTAAAAGTTACTTTTATATATAGCCTCGTTGTCACCTTTGGTTGGTCACCATCTCCCATTTATCTCCTTCCTCATTTGAAAGCTCAAGGTAATTAATTAATATTCCGGAAAAAAGGTAATTAATTAATATATAAATTAATTGGATGACGAAAAAGTACTTAAGCACGTTAGTGACAGAATAGTAATTAAGTACAAGCAATTTCCTAACTTTATTATGTATATAACTGAGAAAGCTGAACTACAATACCCTGACACAACACCCGTTTCTTATTATAATTAAAACAAGTTGCAACCATCCACCTTTGTGATCTGGCTAATCACCTTTATTTGTCTTGGAATACCATGATACATATGCGACGTTCAGTTTTTTAAGTCATCCAATATGAGTTGGTTGAATTATTTATCAATAACTGATAAGAATTAAAAAATAAAATAATCCTAAAATATCAGATCTCCAAGGATTTGTCGTGTTTCAGTGATCTCTTCTTAATGTTAAATTAATTAATGACGTTGAAAGGTCGCTTAACTCAATTCCTTTGATACATTGAATCGGGCAAAATATAGCAAATTCATGAATGATCGATACAGTTTTCTTTTAATTGAATTTTATTATATATTCTTCATTTCTTCCTTTTAATATGTCTAGGATCAATTATTGTGCACCATGCATCTTCCACTAATTTCATGGCTCATTAACAGTTATATAAAAAAGAACTCCATGATCAGAAAGCAGCTAAACACGTTCGTTAAATCCTAGGAAAACAGTTCTTCATTGCTTCATGGAGAGACTGTAATTATGGAATTAATCTCTATAACATTAAAAATAGTACTCCCACGACAATTAATCCTTATCTTTTAGTTATGGGTGTAATTGGAAGATATCAATTATTTCAATCACACAATAATAAGCCTAATAGCTTGATAATGAGTGGGATCGAAACCACTCAGATGATATTAATTATTTGAAATAATGACTGTAATTAAGGAGTCTCTGTAACCTTCATGATGTTCTTCAGTCATATCAATTATTTGATTATACGAAAAAAAAAAATATTAATTATTGATTATGTATAATTATAAGACTAGTAACCTGTACTTATCACTATGGTGAGATATGGCCTATTATTGTTAAAAAAAAAGATATGCCCTATTCAAATAAGTTTTAATGATTCGGATTCAAAAGTTTTAACTAATGTTCTTTAAATAGAAACTTATTTTTTTAAAAAATGATAGTTAAAAAATTATTTTTATTTTAGATTATGCATATATTATTTTTTTGAAAAAATAAAAATTTAAAAAATTAATTCTAAACCATCCAGATTAGTAGATTGTGATGATCCAAATTAAAAATAGATGGTCCATATTTTCACGCTCAACCCTTGAAAAGCACTAAAATCATTTCCAGCGATAGGAATGTCACAACAGCCTAGTCAGATGGATAATAGTTAAGAATAATTAAGTCAAGTGGTCCTGCAAAATAAATTTTTTTAATGTGATCCTGGTCTTGCGATTAATTAAATTATTTTAATATATCTCTCTTTCAAATCTATTTGGTTAATTCATGACGAAACAACTTTAGGTAAACAAAAGAAAATATCTTGAATCCCATAAAATCTCATATTTTATTATTAAAAGTTACTTCTATATGTTGCATCATTGTCGACTTTGGTAGGTCACCGTCTCCCACTTATTTCCTTCATCTTTTGAAAGCTGAAGATAATTAACATATAAATGAATTGCATGACAAAAAAAGTACTTAAGTATGTTTACCCCAATGAATGAACAGATTTTTCCTTGTTCATAGTGACAGATTGTAATTAAGTACAAGGAATACAATTTCTTAACTTTAGAAATATGTGTTAAGGTGTAAATCTGCTTCAAAATTTTTCGTTAAGGAACAATGTTGTCTTAAAAGTTTTTTCATATTTAATGTACCTTAGAAATTTCAAAATATATTAATATTGCCCCATAATATAAAAAACTAATATTGATTATTAACTTTTTAACGGTAAAGGTTAACATTGTTTTATTTTAATACTTTTAGGATAATATTAAATAAAAAAATTTGTTAAAGTAATATTGCTCCTCAATAAAAATTTTTGGAATAAATTTAAGCTTAGAAATATTATATTAACAATACAATCCAATATTTTAATTAGCGGTCAGTGTCATTAGGGAGAATGAAAAACACGCATGATGACAGTGTTTCCGAGTGTCGAAATCTGGACCATCTAAATTGAATTTAAATTATCCAAATTTATTTATTTTTACCTTTTTTTAAATGCTATTTTAATGTGTACAGATTTAAAGATGATATATAAATAGTCAGTTTTTCACCTCACAATTTTTTTATGAGTAAAATATTCAACCATCTTTATGTTTTACTTTAATTACATGAATCTTTTCTGTATTTTTAAAAACAAATACTTAAGTCTAAATCGTTAACTCCGTTAAGAATATTCTAAAAAGATTCTAAAAATACATTTTTGGGTAAAGGTGCATCCAGCACTTCGATATATTTTTGGAGGTACAATTAACTTCTTAAAGTATTTAAAGGTGCAATCAACACCTTAAACTATTTTTGGAGGTGCAATCATCATTATAAAGTATTTAAGGGTGCAATCAACACCCTAAACTGTTTTTGGAGGTGTAATTAGTACCCTAATGTATTAAAAATGGAGCAATTACATCCCTTCTGTCACGCCCTTATTTTAATTTCACATTTACCAGAGTATTAGCGGAAAACGATATGCGGTTCAGTAGGCAACACAGGAATAGCATAATTATACTGATAATATGTACATGATTACGGAAATTCCCCTCAGGGATCCATACCTGATAATTACAATTAGTGTAGCCGCACAGGGATACTTGAGTGTCTAAACTCGTCCTAGTGAAACAAAGACATCTTCTCATCTTCGTTCCACTACTGTAATCCCCTCGTACGGTACTCTGCATTGTTGTTTGCATATCTTCTGTCGTCTCCTGTCTAAATTGTTGGTAGGGGAGGGTGAGATTCGAGAGAATCTCAGTAGGAAACAGATACCATAATGCATGCATGATTGATGCTATGTGTATGACATGTTAGCTTTATCTAGATGTATGCACCATAATGACATTTCTGCATGCTCAACGTTTCATACAACAAGACTATGGCCACAGCGAAAACAGAAACAGAGCTTCATTTATTCAAATATGCTCTACAAAATCAAGTAAAGCAATCACATACATCATTACACAAGCAAAGATATCAAATACATGCAAGTAAGGTAAGTCCCCTACCTTAACCCGTTTCCGCCTCGAAACGTGTGCCTTGATCTACGTGCAAACAGCTCGGGGCTCCATATTTGATCCTACAATGTCAAATGTACTATTTAGACACTTCCATAATGTTTCTGGGGGTTATATGAGTCTTTCTTGAAAAATTACTAAAATACCCCCGGGGATCCGGCCCGGCCCCGTTGTACCCGGTCCGGCTGTACTTTTCCCGAAATTTCGACATGGGCTATTCTTACATATTTTCACCCAAGGAATCCATTTCCGGACTCGTAATTATCAAATTCAATGTCAAATTATGAAATTACCCTTGGCAGCCCTACTTTTAGGGTTTTAGGGGCGTTTCCGTAATTATGCTTTCTCGACCTTTTCCGAAAAAGTGCCCAACTGTAACCCCACCTAATTTTCCCTCCTGAATCCAATGGAACCATCAAATCATTGAAAATCCAACTCTAAGACCCATTTAGAGCCCTGACCGAAATATATGGGTTTTCCGGGGAAAATCGGGGTTTTTCGGTTTCGGCTCCGCAAACGCGTTCCTTTATACTCCTAACCACTTTATTGACTATTCCATTAGGTTACAACTACCATTTAGTATCAATTTGGGCAGCATAACCCCTAGGAAAACCCATTTTCCATTTTTACAACCAATGGCAATCCGGCGAAATTTCACCGATTAAATTGCTCACAGCAGCTAGAATAGTCAATATACGAAGGTTTGGAAGTTACCTCAAGCTCCCACTTGATTTTCCTTGACTTGGCTGAACCCTAGCTCTTGAAAAACCAAAATATAAGCTTCCAAACCTTAAATCACATAGAAGAATAGCTTAGGAGCGGAGTTATACGCATTAGGAACCGATTTACCGAAGAAATCACTTACCTTTGTAATCTTTTTCCTCCCCTTTTCTCTCTCTAAAAATCTCAACCCTTCTCTCTCTATTTCAGAGCTGTGCTGCACGGTTTGGCTGAAGGAAGGAGAAGAATGATATTTATTATATGATATTTACTTATTACACCATTTTTCCAAAATTCGAATTTTACAAAATTCTGGCAGATTTCTGCCCAAACTTTGAAAAATCATAACTAATTCTAGAAAAATCAAAATGAGGTGATTCCAAATCCTATAGAACCCTTATTGAGTCTAGTTTCAAGGAAAAATATAGAATTTTTCTTTCTGGAATCACAAAATTCCCAGAATTTCAATCTTTGCATATTGTTCCAGAAATTTCACAGTTTTTCTGTGCTGACTTCAAAAATTCATATCTTTTTGTGTGTAGCTCTAATTGATTCATACGACCTATCAAATTAAAGCTTAGGATGTCTAATTTCATCCTGTAAAATCTCATAATTTTTGCTCATCATTTGATCATTTAAAATCACATGACAAGCTCACTACCTCATAGGCGATTTCACCGAAAACATAATTATATTCTCCAAAATTCACCATTTTACTTTCTTAATACCCCAAAGATATAGAAATCATTAGGGGATAAATTTGGGCTCCTGCTAAATTGGGGCTTAGCAGTCCACTTAATTTAGGCTTATTCCCAAGCCTCAAATCCCAAATTTCGGGGTATTACACCTTCACTTGGAAAATTTAATACAATTTAATATATTTTTGCATCTGTGATTGAAACTGATAATTTACTATGAATAAATTTATTCTCTGATTTTAACTTGGCTTCTTTTTTTATTTGAGTCTCGAGATGCAACAAGATTAAAGCTAAATATTTTCATTACAATGATACGGGAACTAAGATGGGAAAGATAAACTCTAAACTTTGAGTTAATATTCTGTTAGTGAAGGGGTGCAATTGCTCTATTTTTAATATATTATGGGCAAAATTATGCCCTTAAATACTAAAAGAAGGAATGAACATGTTGAAGATCGATGAAAGTCACCAAACAAAGTTAGAATTCTGTTAGTGAAATAGTGTAATTGCTTCATTTTTAATATATTAGGAAGCTGATTGCACCTTCAAAAATATATATGGGTGCTGAATGCACCTTTACCCTATAATTTTTAATTAAAATTTATATAAAAATAAAATTTATTTACTAATTTACTCTTAATACTAAATTCCAAATTTTAATTGATAGCTTGTAAATTTCACAAACTTTTAAAAATTCGAGTAAGTGATTCAAATATTTGTGGAAAAAAAATGAAATTATATAGTTTATCATATTTGATAGAAAAAATGTGTTTGATATATATTTTTAGTCATTTAAAAGACTAAAAATAAAATAAATTTCAACAAATAGGGTGAAAAAAATAAAATTATAAACTTTATAATTGTAATAAATATTGTCATGTTTAGGTAGATGTTGATAGTCTTCCAAGAGTGTCTACTGAGGTTCTCTCATTAAATCAATATAACCTGTTAGATTCAGAGTTTTGATGATAACAAACCTAAGTCTAGTTTGATTTGTCTCTGCATTCTTATTCACAAGTTTTTCGCTAAGAAAGTATTCGAATAGTATACCCACTATTCGAATACTGGAACTCAGTTTCTATTAGCTATTATTCTGATAAGTCTCAGGCTATTCGAATAGTCAAATAATTATCATGATAATGCATATGTTATTAGAATAGTCAAATAATTATCATGATAATGCATATGTTATTCGAATAGTCAAATAATTATCATGATAATGCATATGTTATTCGAATAGAGATACACTGATACATAGTCATATTATTCGCATATACTCTGACTATTCGATTAGTATAATCTAGTATATCAGTTGAAAGTTTTCTGATCAAAAAGTATTCAAATAGCCAGTACACTATTCGAATAGGGTTTATATTCTCCAAAGTAAATATCAAATGTATTATTCAGATAATAATATTAATATTCGAATAATGTGGCCATTATCAGAATAATCGACGTTTGCTTAAAAGAGTTTTCAAATTCTATTATTCGAATAATATGAATACTATTCGAATAGTGATATTAATATTCGAATAGCAGTTCAAAGCCAACATCAAGCTTATGAGATTGAGATGAGAAATTATTCGAATAGCAAGAAGACTATTCGAATAATATTGAAAGCTGAAAGAAAATATTTTTAGCCAAACTCGAAGAAAGTATTCGAATAGTAACTCATGTATCAGGATAATCTTTTCTTTGAGTTTAAGAGATCACTATTCAAATATGTATCTTAACTATTCGAATAGTCTCAGTGTAAAATTTCAAATATTATCCGAATAGAGAAAAAGGTATTCGAATAGTAAGTTATCTGAAAAGTCTTAAACTATCCTGATAATCGTAATAGTATCCGAATACTTGTTCTTCATGAAAAACAGAGCATCATATCTAAATCTAAATTTCTCAGATTCAGTGAGTACTTTCATTAATCTTCATTAATCTTGCTTATTATATTTTTATTTCATGATTAACATTCTCAAAGCAAGTTACAGGAGATTGATACTTCAGATTTCTGGATTCCAAGAAAAGCATATATACTGTGTCAGAGACATTAAATGCACTCTGAGTCTCTACCAACACATTCTCTTCACCTCAACGGCTATATCAAAATAACATAAAGAATGTTCAAATAAATGCTCAGTGAGTAACGGAAAAACAGAATGCCTCCAACGGTCATTAAAATCTCTCCAACTACAAATAGCAAAGGCATTCAAAGCGGGAGTTAAGACGCTGAACTACCGAACTGACGAATATTCATTTTCTGAGCTCTTACTCTTTTGTTTTAATAAGCTTCAGTGTTTACATTACCAACTCTTTAAGAGAGAACATTCATTGATTTAATACACTTGTTTTGAGAGATATCTTAAGGTTGTGGGACCTTAAGTTGGGCATCAATTTACGTGGTGTAAGGGGGAGCGAGTATTCAAAGTGAGGAATAGATCGCTGTGTACGAGGTGCCAAGAACCCATTGAATCTTGGAAAGTATAGTGAAGGCACAGATTCTATCTGTGAACTGGACGTAAGTCATTGTGAATTAGACCGAACCACTATAACTCCTGGCGTATACCTCGGTGAAATTTTCCTAACTCTTTAATCTTCTTCTTATTGGTTTTCAGTTTTATTTGTCTTATTATTTTTTTTATTATCACCCAATTCACCCCCTCTTGGGTGAAAAGCTTGCGCTAACATAACCTACAAATAAATAAGCTTTTGGGAGTTTCTTATAATTAATAGACATAACCTCCTTATGTAATATATTTCATAATTATGTAGATTTATTCTCTTGTGTAACTCTTAAAATGTAATTTAAAGACTTGTAATCTTTAAATATTAGTGCCCTTGAATCAAGTGATTGTAAGTATATAAATGAATAAGAAATCACTCTCTCTTTCTCTCCAATTCTCTCTTGAAGTCTTGTTCATATCTCTCATCCCAAATGTCTTTTGTATTCTCCTTATTTTTATATCATATTATCAGCACGAGTTCACTTTGAAGGCATATGATCTGATTTTTTATTTCTTCTACACTTACTCTATTATTCCTTTGTTCGATTATCATTTAAATTTCTTTTGAGTCTTTATTCTTTTACTACATATTTATTCTGTTCTTCTTTTTATACCCTTTGATTTTGTTATTTGATTATATACTTGTGTGGTATCTTTATTTTATGTTATCTAATTCTGTTGTTTCTATTTTGCTACAAATCTACACACTATATATATGTGTGTGTGTGTGTGTTTTTATTATAAGATAATATGTTGTTTATTGTGTTGTTTACATTTATGTGTTATTTATTTTTATTATTTTACCAGTCTCCATTTTATTTGTTTATCTCATTGGCATTTTAATATTTCTTTCATTTGTTTATAATATTTTATTATTTATTTCTATTGTGTTTTATATGATTCGTTTTACATTTACCACTTTATCTCATCACCATTTTTTCCTATTTATTTCTTATTTATGTTATCCTTTAGTTTTATATTATTCATTTTATTTGTATTATTTTATTTTATTATTTTTATGCGTTGTTACTCGCATTGTTGCCATCTCTGTTACTATACATTTGTTCATTTTGCTATTTTATTTTGCCCCTAATTTATTTGTTTACATTTACTACATATATTATTCATTTTATTTATATGTTGTCAACACCCGTTTCCATTTCGATATTCGAAGAGTAATAATGACGGAATTCAATAGGTATACAGAAAAGTATAATTATACTGATAAAAATATTCGTTTACAATACCGATATCGTTCGTCGACGAAATACAGAAAAATACAGCGGAAACTTGATATTTACAATTTTCGTCAAAATATTCAAAACATTGACTAAATATAACCCCTATCTTGTCCTCGCCTTGTGACACGTGCCGCTTACTTTTTGGTTTCCATATCCTTGCCCTTTTGTCCATTGGTACCCATTGAGATATTTGTTTTTGAAAAATGGTAAGATTCCGAATAATCCCAATGGAGACATACGATCGACATATAAAATGTGAAAATTAAATATGCAATGCACTATATTGGTAAAAATGAAAGTTTGATTCAATTCATATATATTTACTCCAGCCGAGTCACCGACTAAAGCTATGATTTCCAATAATATACCTCAACTGAGTCATCGACCTCAACTAGGATTTTCCGATATACCGTTGTTAGCTAGCGAACCACAACTAGGTACTGTGTCTCTAGCACACAATCATATCACAAAATATAGTAACAAATACATATAATTATTCACATAGTGTACTACCTCGAAGTTTGTTAAATCCCTTTTTCAGTGTGCTTCGAAAAACATGTTGTTCCGACGTCCGACTCGGTCCTAAAATATTAAATGTACCAGAAATATGTCATAACCTACCCAAGTATCATTTTAGACTCATCTATAGCGTTTCTTATGGTTATATTAGTCTATGGTGAAATTTTACCAAAATGCCCTCGGGACCCCGCTCGGTCCTGCCGTACCTGGCCCGATGGCACGTTTTCCCAAAATTTTGACTAAGGCTATTCTAATGTATTTTGGCCCAAGGAATCCATTTATGGACTTGAAATTACCAAATTCACTGTCAAAATTATGAAAATACCCTTAACAGCCCCTATTTAGAGATTTCAGTGGTGTTTTCGTAATTATGCTTTTTCGGCCTCTATCAAAAAAGTGATCAACCGTAACCCCACCTATTTTTACCCATTGAGTCCAATGGAACCATTTATTTTATGAAAATCCAACTCCTAATACCAGTTCTGGTTCTGGCCAAAATTCAAGAAAAAAAATGAAAAATGGAGTTTTGTATTTTAGCTTTCAAAACTTGTACTCTTCTACTTCCAATCCTTGATTAACTCACTAAAACACTTCTTAATCATTATTTAAAGGATTTTGGGCAGCATAACCCCTTAGGGTTATAGTTTTTCAAATTTCATAACTCAACCAAAAATCACATAAACCAACCAACAATTACCAACAACAACTTTATACTAACATAAAGTTGAGATTGATATAATTACCTCTTGATTCTTGGTGTTTCTTACTCTATGACGTCCTCTCTCTCTTCCTCAACCTTGAAGAATAGCTTGCTAAACTATGATTTCCATGAAGAACAAGAGATTAGAGGGTGAATTACACAATATAAGAAGCTTAATCACTTGAAAAACAAGTTCTTATCTTAGCCCTTGCTTCCTCTTGCTCTCTAAATCTCCAAAGGAACTCATAAGCTCACTCTCCCTCTCTTCTCCTTGCCTTGGCCGAAATGTGCCTTGAATGAGGAAGGGAAAATGTTTTAATTAACTTAGTCATTTTTCTTCCTAGCCCTTGATTCAATCAATGGTTGTGATTGCTCCACTTTGCATGCACCATCCCTCTAACCATACCTCCCACCATACCCTCTACTTTATGCCATACTCCCTTAACTTTATACCATACCTTCTCATTACTTATTTTTAATTGGGTTTGCACTAGATTTTTCCCTTATTTTCCATGTATTGGCGAAATTTAGGCGAAAGAAGAGGGAAAAAATGTTTTTCATACATTCCATAATCCATATAATTGAATTATGTATAATTCCCTCTAATTTCACAATTCTTAATTTATTCCATCAAGAATAATCCATTCATACCTTTTTATTATTTTCCTTGATTAATTGAAACTAAATTCAATTAATTAGAAAAATAATTAATCTTAGGTTAAATTGGCAAAATTTTGATTTTCCTATCACCTTTGTGAATTAATTCAATTCTTGAATTAATTTGCCCATTTCCTTATGAATATGAATATTTCAAAATTCATAAGATCCAAATTTCGTGAATATTCACCATTTTATTGAATTTCTCAATTAATTACAATATATTTTTTGTGAATATAAAATTTTGGGTGTTACATATGTTGTTTATAATGTATTATTGCCACTTTATTTTATGTCATCATTTTTATTTTATTTATAGCATTATAAAGAATTGTCAGTAGCTATAATATTCATAATTTTGTGATTTGATAATTAGAAGTCACATCACTTTTGTTATGGTTCTTTTGTAAAAGAACCCAATAAATTCATATCAAACTCTTAAGGCTAAAAGTTCAAACATCCGATGACCAAAAAAAAAGGCTTGTAGCCTATTTTGGTCCTGAAAACCAAATTGATAATAAAGATTTTGTTTGGGTTCCAGAAGACCAAATTAATAATGTGCCATTGAAATCAAAGCACATAATATATCTATGAGAATAATAATGACTATATGACCATATTATAATGTAAAAATTTACAAATGAACGTCAATAATATTTTGCCTGACCATGATCATTGAAAAATAATGTCTTTATGATCATCAAAATGATATTATATATTAGCAAATGTTACAAGATGCATGGTCAGAAGCCACATGGACAAAATATATCAATTTATTAAAAGTAAAAGTCAAAATGATTATGAATTGTGGATAAATATACCCAAATATATTATAAAGGTGAAAGAAATAATCATAAGCCCAGAAGGCTACCTAATGTTTAATTTTTATAATTGCTTAAATTTATTGTGATTAACTTATGAGACAGAAATTATTTTAAGTTTTTGATATTGTAGTGAAAATATATTGCTCCCTAAGATGATAATTGACCAAAGAGAAATTGATGTCTTTTCCATGATTTTTTTTTTTTATTATTACATAGTGGCAGGGGATCGAACCTGTGTAAGGGGAGGGGGACTGGCCTAAGGCCACGTAAGTGACCACTACGCATAGTGGCGCTGGTCATCTTTTTCATGATTTCTATGAAGAATTGCAGCTACTTTTTCAGGCAAATATATATATATATATATATATTGTATGTATATGTAACAGAAACATTCTGTTATAATATTACAATTATGCCTTTATAAATATTAATCTTAGAATTAAATTAGTACTATAGTCACACTTTCCGTTATTTAATTTGTTGTTGGTTCAACTTTAAGGATAATTATTTGTGATTAATTTTATGGAAGATATTAATGTATTCATCTCATATCAAAAGAAATATTTATAACCTAGTTTACATATTTTTTATTACTTTTCTTTTGACAGTGATTTATTTAGTTTAGTGAAAATGTATATGTTTATGAATTTATATATTTATATATGTTATATTGGAATCACAATAGTTTTATGGTGTCATTTGAGAGAGAAAGAAAAGTCATATATTTATGGCACATTTTGGATTTTGGGAATTAAAGAGAGTTTATCTAATTTTATAAAAAAATCATTGTGAATATTTCATGTTGATTTTGATTTTGTCTTATATAACTGGGAAAATTTGAGACAAAACTATGAATATCATAATTATTCATTATTTTGTATTATAATGCAATTGTCTTTACATTCCTCTCATTTCATTTTATTCCTCTCAAATCTTTGCAATGTGATTTTCATGGATCTCTTTATATTTCTCCATGTGGTAGAAGATATATTTTGAATATGCACCACATTGAAGTATATTATTAATGAGCAACCAAATTGTATGGTGATATAACAATATATAGTAGTTACTAAAGAACTATATTGATATAGTTCCTAAAGAACTAATAGAAAAATTTATATAGTTCCTGAAGAGCTAATAATAAAGATTTGTTTTTTATTCTACGGGCAAAAGAATAATTGATCATGAAAATTTATAACAGATAGATTTACATCAGAGCTTCCATTTAATAAAGGGCTTGAAAGTGATAGCCTAGTTGGGTTTAAATCCATGATTGTATATGAGATATGAAGTACTTGAGTTTCTAAGTGAAAGATAACTTATTAGCCTACTATATACTAGTTTCTCTTTGTAATACCAAAATTAAAAAAGTATACTTATATGGCTTACACTTAAGGGAAAGATTGTTAAAATACAAATGTGAATCAATACTAAAAGGCCCTACTCATATACTTCCTCATAAAGCCTAATTGATTTCTAAAAAATGGATGCTAGATTAAGATTTTAGATCAATATGTTGAAAAGTTTACTATTGGTTAAGTATTACATCAGAAGTTTACTAATCCAAATAAATTTATTGTTGGCATGACTTGTTTGATCATCTGAGTCATAAATATTATGTAACAAATTATTGAAGATTATGTATTGACATCTATTGAAGAACTAGAAGATTCTTCATGAATAGCGAACATATTATATAATTCAAGAATTATCATGTGTGCTACTTATTCTCAAAGAAAATTGATTATGAGAGTATTACTAATTATGATTTGGAATGGATAATTGCTTTTCTAAATAATATCAAACTGAAATATATGGGCTCACTGAAGTAGCATGTAAATCATATAAGTATTAATAAATTTGATAGATGCATCTATAAGATTGTTACATATAATATCACTATTAGTTTGTAACCTAAAGTTTGCAAGAATGTTTGAATAAATTATTATGTTAAGCGTGCAAATTTCCAGATTATACAATTCATTCACTAAAGCCTTCATAAATAACTAGATCAATATCGATGAGAACAAAATTTCTATTTTAGTGCTAGCATATTTGATCGTACATAATGTATCACTTTTATTAGCCAACAAAATTCTCCCACTAAAATTCTTCCATATATTTTTCATCTTAAATGTTTGAATGTGCAATGTTTATTCTTATTAATCCATTACAATGCACATATATGGATGTTTAAAGAAAGTTGGGATAAAATTGTTGGTGATAAAAACTAAAATTTTAACTATGCCAATACTTTTTTGCTATTAATATTAGGGTTAAATGACTAAAAATATTTTTTATTATATTAAATTTTTCTAATTAAAAAACGCAACAGGAAACCTAAAATTAGAACACAAACATATTAACTTACAGAAAGACAAAAAACTTATTGTACAGTCTCACATAACTAAGTAATATAATACCCACTAAAAGGTCTTAACAACAAATAGTGTATAGCATGCATTGACAAAATTTGGTGAAGAAAATGACAATCAATTATACATATTGACAACTAGAAGAATTTTTTTAGTAATTAAATTGTTTGTGTATGCCGCGGCCACTACGCACAGAATAATTTTTCTTAAAAAATGAAAGAAAATTAAGGAAAGAAAGCATTAACTCAGCTCGTCTGGAAACAGCAGCATTCTGAAACGTTGTGGATGTGGTACCGCTGAAAATTGATTTGCCTTGATGTCGTTATTTTAATATCAGTATTTTCTCCCTTTAAACATACGCTTATTCATTTTTTTTGTATCATTTAAACCTAAAATTGGCCCTTCTAGTTATGAAATTCAAGGGGAGATAAATTACGTACAAAATTTCAATATTTTTTAATTATTTCATCATACTGAGAAAAATTGGAGGCATTCTATTCCATTGTATTAATTTCATTCCTTCATGTTATTTTAACAAGCTTTCTAGCTAGGTAGCAAGTAGTAACCAAATGACCAACATAGAGTTTGTCTAGCAGCGTAAGGTCCTATTAAATTCTTTGGGACTCGAGTTCAAGTTGCAGAGAAGACAATTATATGCGTAAGGTCCTATTAAATTCTTTGGGACTCGAGTTCAAGTTGCAAAGAAGACAATTATATTGAAAGTAGTAGCCATGAATCCTGAACCGAATACCGGATAATAATATAAAAAAAAAAAGTGATGAGTAGTAACCAAATGAACCACATTTGGTAAATTAATAATGAGGGGGTAGATACAAAACATTTAGTAAATATTTAATTTAATATTTTGATTATTCCCTTAGAGATCTTTAAAAGGAATGACTTTAATACTATAATTATAAATCTAAATATGTGCAAATGTGCAAATTTAGGGTATCCACTCATTACAAAATATAGGTATTCCAATAAATTAAGTATACTTTTTATAATATAGAGCAATTTTAAGTATTTTATGTACATGTTGAGAAATGAAAATCAAAATTGCTATAACATCCATTACCTCTCCATCCATATATATATATATATCTCTATATGGGATATAGTGTATTCCATACTACAAAATATTTTTAAAAATCTAAGTGATTTTTTACATAACAATACATTAATAAATAGCCGCCTATGGTCTGGGCTAGTTACTATAATTAAAGATGACAAGTTGTTTGAAATTAAAGATATCATTAGCCGATCAAAAGAAATTAAAGTCATTACGATATGATTAGATTTTTGTTAGTAAAAAGTGAAACCAAACATGGATAACGTGACCACACTAATTAGATAACATGCACATGTGTGTGTGTAATTATATATATAATGAGTAATTAATGTAGGTAATTCTTACTTTAGGATGGACTGTATTTTTAAGTAGGCCCAAGGTATAGTATCACCGTCGATAGTGGCAACTAATCCTCTTGCACCGTAAACTTTTCGAATGGGCTTTAGTATTGACTATGAAATCCTCTCCATACACACAATCAGGGATGAACTGTGTTTTATATCTTGCATTATTAAAAAACAACAAACTATCCACAGAAATTTTTGTTGCCGGAATCTTTTATATTACTCCCTCCGGTTCTAATTATAGGACATATTTACCTAACTTTGGAAAAATTAAGGATAGTGGTTAAATTAGTTAATCACATTTATTTTCCTAAAATACCCTTATTTAAAATTTAAAATGACATCCAATTATGTTGATTCTTTATTTTTTCTTGTATCTCTCCTGTTTCATACACGACTTCTCCAATCTCTCACACAATCCGGCGTCGTCAATCTCCTCCAACAACTTCCAATATATTTTTATTAAATTATTACTGTGTTTAATTATCATCGAGAAAGTATCAATAGGGATATTTTGGGAAAAAATTGATAAAAATTAGAACTTTGTCCTATAATTAGGATCAAGATTAATTTTCAAATGTTGTCCTATAATTAGAACCGGAGGGAGTAATATTTATATTATAATTTTGATTTTATAAAATATTTTTTAATATACAATTATTTTTTTTGGTCTAATATAAAATTAATTTCAAATTAAACAAATTTAAAATTTTCAACCTTAAATGATGTTCCTATAAATATGATTTCCTAGCCAATATTTAAATTAAAATAGTTAAGTATATAATTTCTTTTAATTCTATTACAAAATCCGTCACTGATTCATTTTTGTTAGTGTTATGTGAAATTGGTGTTAAGTACCGTATGTGTGTGTGTGTGTGTGTAACCTGATGAAATGATAAACTCAACATTATTGTTGGTATTGACAGGATAATTGGCATTCTTTTCCTTGCCACTACGATCTTTTTCTGTGTTTAAGCAAGAGTGACCAATCAGGCAAGATATACATGCTTGTTTATTCAGCAAAATCTTTTTGCTTTCTTATTCAGACAAGAACTTTACTTTTGCCTTTTGTTTTTAGTCTATGGTGGTTTCTTGTTTTTTTTTTTTTTTGATCGATTCCATGGTGGTTATCAAGAACGCGATATTTGTATCGCCAATACCATCAATCAACACATATTACGACTACCCCACTAGGATTTTTTATCTCTCATTTTCTTAAGTGAAAATAAAATCTAAGTTCCTGTTTGGGAATACGCAAAAAAAATATTTTACCCTTTATAAGATAAAACTTATCTCACATATTTACCTCACACAATACAAAATCACTTACCCTTAGTCTAGATAGAAAGAAAATTAGAAAAGAAAGAATATTATAAGGAAAAACTCAAAAAAAGAATATTATAAGGAAAAACTCAAAAAAATAGTAAATATTTTTATATTAGTAAAAGCATTTACTATTTTTAAACGTTTTCTTTCTTAATATTTGCTCCCCTTATCTTCGTCTCATTTTTTCCTTCATCCAAACATAGTCTTAAACTAAGTTAAACCAAACACTCCTAATAAGGATGCATTATATAACATGGTTAAATATAATCACAAAAGTTGGTACAGTTTCTAATAATGTTGTGAAAATCAAACCAGACCGGACGGTTGGACAGGTTGGACCGGTGCCTGGGAGAGCTTTCGGCTCGTTCAACATGGTTCAACCATTTCACCATTTAGATCGTTTTAGGCCGCTTCAGACCGACTGTTGGACCAGGAACCGAGGTTGAACCGGGAACCAGGGTGGTTGAATCGGAAACCATTTATTAGTATTATTGACATGTTATTGTGTTATTTTTAATGATTTCAATGTATTAGAACTTGAGATTTGGGAAAGATGATACATATAAGCTTTTGTATGTGATTATTTTTAAATAATGTTAAATTTTCATATTTATTTTTAATATTTATATAATTATATATACGTATAATATTATTTTGATTTAATTATTATGTTATTACGTTTGACAACCGATCCGACCAGTCCGACCATGCGACCCATGACCCGATAGCCTCTCCGATTCGACTTCGGTCCAGCTTTTAAAACATTGGTTTCTAAGGATATGATTCATGTCCAATTAGAGTGTAATTTCGATTTATTTTATGAATCACTAAATTTCATGAGGTTTTCCTCTTGAATTTCATAAATAGAAGGGCTAATTTTAGGTTAAAATTGACAAAACCCCCCCCCCCCCAAAAGACTTACATTTAAAGGGCAAAAATTAAGTAAGAAATCCATGACTCTTCAATTTTTTCCCCTTTGGGCTACTCATTATTATAACTCAATTATGCTTAATTATTAGCCTACTCCTTTATTAGTTTTCGTTTTTCATAAGGAGTAGGCTCATAATTAAGCATAATTGAGTCATAATAATGAGTAGCCCAAAGGGAAAAAAACATTCTGAAAAAATTTAATTAATTACGAGTTTTACACATAGCTATGGCATGTACGTTAATAAATTAAAATGTACACCCTCAACAGGCCGGATTAATTGCTTGAGTAGAGCAGTAAGTGTTTCTTTGACTGGCTCAAAACATTAAAATAATAATAATAAAAAAAGATAATAATGTGAGACGGTCATAAAAGGTAGATAGTTATATAATATTTTGTAAATTAATAATGTGGGAGGTAGATACAAAATGTTTAGTAAATATTTAATTTAATATTTTGATTTTTCCCTTAAAGATCTTTAAAAAGAACGAATATAATACTATAATTACAAATATAAATGTGTGAACACGTGTAAATTTAGGGTATCTATTCAATAGAAAATATAGGGATTTTAATAAATTAATTACGACTTTTTATATAGAGCAGTTTTAAGTATTTTATGTACACATTAAAAAATGAAAGTCAAAATTGCTATGGCATCACCTCCCCACCCAAATATATCTCTATATGGCTTATAGTGTATTAGTGTACTCTATACTATAAAATATTTTTTAAAATATAGGTGATTATTTATCTAACAACACATTAATAAATACCTGACTTCTTGTCTGTGCATGTGGGTCTGTGCTAGTTACTCTAATTAAAGAGGATAAGTTAAAGTTGTTTGAAATTAAAGTTATCATTACGATACGATTAGATTTTTGTTAGCAAAAAGTGAAACCAGGCATGGATAACGTGACCATACTAATTAGACAATCATGCATGAGTGCGTGTAATTATATACTCCCTATGTTACTTTTTATAAGAAATTTTCTTTTTGTTATGAATGATAAGTTTTATTTACAATTTTCTCCTTACTGCTCAAAATTTAAATATCTTTTTTCATTTTTATCCTGATTAAATACAAATATTTATATTAATTATCCCCACTCACCACTAATTTTCTTTCCTGTAATTATTTATTATACATTATCTCTCATATTTTATATTCATACTTTCTCATATTTGTTACTCATTCTCTCTCCTATGTTTATTTCATAAATAGGGATATATTTGAAAGACATGTGACATTTTTGATATATTTATTGTTTTTAACTAATTTTAACCGCTAGTGTGCTTTACACAATAAAGATAAAAGTTGTTCATAAAAAGGACCGAAATAAATATATATTGAGCAATTAATGTTATATACTTCTTAATTTAAGGATGGACCGTATTGTTTAGTAGGCTCGGGGTATCCTACGGGTAGTGATGACTAATCCACTCGTAACATAGATTTGCTAAAAGAGCTTCACTACTGGCTATGAAACCCTCTCTGTACACACAACCACGGATGGACCGTATTTTATATCTTGCATTGTAAAAGAACAACAAACTATTTTTCGCTGCTGATGACAGATCTTTTATATTAATATTTATATTATAATTTTTATTTTATAAAAATATTTTTTTAATTTAAAATTAATTTTATCTTAGACCAAAAAAATTAATTTTAAATTAAACAAATTTAAAAATGTTAACCTTAAATGATATTCCTATAAATATGGTTTTCTAGCCAATATTTGAATAAAAATAATTTATTTTAATTCTATTACTAAATTCTGTCAATAATTCTTTTTTTTTTTTAGTGTTATGTGATATTTGTGTTAAATTACCACACACACACGCGCATATATAACCTGATGAATTGATAAACTCAACATTATTGTTGCTGTTTGGCAGAAAAATTGGCATTCTTTTCCTTCCCACTGCTCATTTTCTGTGTTTAAACGAGAGTGGCCAATCAGGCAAGATATACATGCTTGACTATTCAGCAAAATCTTTTTGCTTTCTTATCCAGACGAGAACTTTAATTTTGCTTTTTGCTTTTTGTCCAGGGTAGTTATCAAGAACACGATATTTATATCGCCAATACCATCAATCAACATATTACGACTACCCCACAAGGAATTTTTATCTCTCATTTTTTTAAGGGAAAATAAAATCTAAGTTCCTGTTTGGGAATACACAACAAAAAATATTTTACCTATAACTTGTCTCATCTATTTACCTCGTATATTGTAAAATCACTTACCCCTTAGCCTGGACGAGAAGAAAATTAGAAAAGAAAGAAAATTACGAGGAAAAACTCACAAAAATAATAAATACTTTTATATTACTAAAAAAATTTACTATTTTTAAAAGTTTTCTTTCTTAGTATTCTATCCCCTATCTTCCTCTCATTTTTTCCTTCATCCAAACATAGCCATAAACTAAGTTAAGCCAAACACTCCTAATAAGGATGCATTTTATCAACCTGCTTATATATAATCACAAAAGTTGGTACAGCTTCTAAGGATATGATTCATGTCCAATTGGAGCGTAATTTCTATTTATTTTACGAATCACTAAATTTCATAAGGTTTTCCTCTTGAATTTCATAAACAGAAGGGCTAATTTTAGGTTAAAATATACGGGGAAAAAAGGAACAAACTTATATTTAGAGGGAAATAATTAAATAAGAAATCCTGATATTTAAAATTGATTTTAAGGTAAATCAATTTTCAGGGGTACCATATATGCGCACTCACACATGAATGTTTCAGAATGATACAACATCTAGCCATGACTCTTCAATTTTTTCTCCTTTGGGCTACTCCTTATCATGACTTAATTATGCTTAATTATTAGCCTAGTCCTTTGTTAGTTTTCATTTGTTACAAACGAAAATTAAAAAAGGAGTAGACTAATAATTAAGCATAATTGAGTCATAATAGTAAGTAGCCGAAAGGGGAAAAAACATTCTGAAAAACTTTAATTAATTACAATTTTTTCACATAGATATGACTTGAACGTTAATGAATTAAAATGCACACCCTTAACTGGCCGGATTAATTGGTTGAGACGATTACATGTCTCAATGTGTGTATGGACGAAGGTATTGAAACCGCATTGGTCAATAATTCGATTGAGATAACAGTTTAAGTATTAATGGTTTAAACTGGTTTGCTTAACCCAATATTAGACTGGTCATGCTAAAATAATACTACCTCTGATCCTAATTATAAGATAAAATTAACTTTTCTTGGAGAAATTAAGGAAGCTAAATAAGTTACTTAATCATATCTTATGTTATGTGTCTTTAGATTATATATTAATTTATTAGTCAAATTAACTAGTTTGAAGAAAAAAATAAAAATATAAATACTCTAAAGTAATTTAATTAGCTTCCTTAATTTCTAAAAAAAATCAATTTTATCTTATAATTAGGACTAGAGGGAGTATTTAAATAAAAAAAAGCATTAGTCCACAAGTATATAGAACATGTATGCATGAACCACACATTATTCAGTAAAATAGAGTTACTAAAACACAAAATTGGTAGGTTGCTACTTTCAAAAATGAACACGATGTTGTTCCAAGCTCAACAAGGCAATAAATAAAATTATTCTTGATCGAAAGTGGTTCACTAGTCTAACAGACGGACTCAAGTTTGTTTTAATATCATGGTAGATACTTCTCCTAATAAGGATTCGATTCTTGACTTTGCCTTGCTACAAAAGACTAACCCATTCCGCTAAATCGATTGTAACCCATCGGGATAGGATCTTTGCCTTTGTCTATGTCTCTTTCTCTTATTGCTATTAATGTATCAATTCAACAAAAAAAAGTTAATATGCATGTTAAAATTTGAAAGAGTTTTATGGATATATGATCAATATTACTCATAGTTTCTCTCTCCCTGTGATGGAATTCTTTGTCACTCTGTATCCGTGAGTGAATATGCTTTCGAGCAGTGGTTTTCCAACGCCTCTCCGTCCGGCTTTGGCCAGAGAAGAGGTCATTCAACATTGGGCTGGTCTTTTAGTGTTAGGGTGTTTTTACTCCTTTTATGGTGACAGTTATCTTGATATGTGCGGAGGCATTTAAGGAAAGGAGGGCAAGACTAGATATGTTAAGTAGGATTGGTCAATGGGTTTAGGATGCATGGTGGTGATGTGGAGGATGAAAGGGTTCAAGCATGCTAGCGATCTTCAAGGTTTATCATCTCCTTGAGCTGTTCTCAATCTGACATGCTGCTTTGCTCCATTTTCTCTATATTTGCTTGGCTGGCACAAGTTTTTGGATTTTTTTTTGCTCCAATCTTGTAGCTTTAGGGCTTGTTTGGTTTGAGGGGGAGGGAAGGGAAAGTGAGTGGAGGGAAAATTTTTTTAAGTTGAATTTAAAGAAATTAGAGAAGTGGGGTTAAAAATTTTTAATTAATTTTTTTTACTATTTTATCTTATATATTCTCTTTATTAAAATTTTATTACCCCACTTCTTCAATCTTTTAAAATTCAACTCATAAAAATTTCCCCTCCCCTCCCCTCCCCTCCAAATCCCTCACACCAAACATACCCTTAGGGTGAGGAATGATTTGTGGCGTACTGGCGTTGGTTGGAGTCTCTTTAAGAAGATGGGTTGTCTTTGTTGGCGGCGGTGTTTTTCCCTATGCAACAATTGGTATGTGATGATGGCGAATATGCTCTCATGGTAGTAAATGAATATTCATATGAGATTGGACCATTAGGACAGTTTTTTGAACTCCCATCTCTCGTTTCCAGCAGCGTTACTGGAATTTCTTCACTTTTCTAATGGTGGTGAAGGCTCATGTGATTCTTTGACTTTGGGGTAGAATTTGTGATGGTGGTATTATGTGGATCTAGGATTATTTAGTTTGTGCTTTGATCGTTTTGTTTGTCGGACTTTGTTGGCCGCGGTGTCTATTGCCCTTTTGTAAATAAACAATATAAAGGACAATCACTAGTACAAAAAAGGCAATCGTCATATCCAACTTGCGATATAATATTATTTATTTCTAATGCTCACAAGTCAGAACATCATAATATATACACATATATATAATCAAATAATTCATCTGAAAGCTGATCAACATTGATGGAAAAATAATTTTTTAGATTGGTTAAAAATGACTTTTTAGATTGATTTTAGATTAAGTCTTGATATAGCTGGTCTAAAAAGTCTGATATTTTTTAGACCGCTTAAGAAACTGGTCTTAAAAGTCACACTTTTAAGACTGGTTGTATTAATAACTGATCTTAAAATAAATCATTTTAAGACCGGTTGTCATGAGTACCGATCTTAAAAAATCTCTTTTGTAGACTATACAGAAACATTTTTAAGATCGATTGTCCATATAACCAGTCTTAAAAGTTTGAGTTTTAAGACCGGTTGTCAATAAAACCGGTTTTAAAAGTTATTTTAAGACCGGTTATCTATATAACCGGTTTTAAAAGTATTATAATTATATTTTTTTACTTGTTTTTGATTATGTTAATAACTAGAATACTTCCTAGAAGTTGTTTTCAATGCCATACTTATTAAATGTCATAAGGTGTTCATTTTCCTTCCACTTACCATTTCCTTTTTCTTTAACCTTTTCATTGTGAACTTGTAACATAACATGCGCCTTCATCCTCATGTAATGTGTTGTTTAAAACTATCATATATGCATAATTCTGTAAAATACAGGCCAATGACATGTCTCAAACAGGTTCACATGTATAAATGTATGGTTTCACATAATCACAAAAATAACAAACATGTCAATTCATGCAACCAACAAATTTTACAGAAAAGCCAAAGGAAGAAAAATTCCTCAATATATATACAAAAAATTCCTCAAGTCTTCCTCATGCTCTCCCTATACAATTCCACCTCCAAAATTCATTTAAGTCATAAAACAGTACAGAATTAAGGGATAAAGAACACATAGTTCGTTCATACATAGTCACATAATTAAGGCTGAAACTTTGTCTAAATCTATCTAGATAAAACACATAATCCAATGTCACAGAAACTAACTCTGTCTAGAATGTTAAAATAAAACATTCTACATTATTCTACATAATTCTGTCTAGCGAAAATAAAACAAAGGACAAAGGGGAGTCAAGTGTTAAAGGGATAAAGAACATATAATTCAACAATACAGAGTCACAGAATCTAGGCTACGAGACATAGAAGCAGCTCTGAGAAATGAAAAAGAGGCTTTGCATCCACATATAATATTCTACATTAATGCTCAAAAGTTAAGATAACTCAAAAAGGAGAAAAATGCCTCAGAGCAAGCAACAAAAAAAGCAAACGTATCTCATAATTACCTAGAGTTCGAACTCTAGGGAAGACAAGCAATGGTGAGGTGGGAATACAATCCACCGCACCCCTGCGTCCACTGGCGAAGTTGGTAAAGAACGAATGAGAGATGTGGGAAGGAAAGCTTAAAGAAGAAACCAAGGGGAGGCAAGAAACCGCGCTTGAAGAAGAAACCAATCGGAGGGAACAAACGTTGAGCCTTACGGTAATGTATTCAATTGAACCTCTGCGTCGATGGCGGCGAAGGTTAAGGACGGAGGAGCGACGTGAGAAGGAGGAGTTGCCGCGAAAGGAGGGAGGGGTTTGCAAGAAGCTTGAGTATCATATTTCAGAGTTAAAATTAGGTACGATGTGAAGCGGCGAAAATATTTAGGGCACTTTTAAAACGGTTTATCTAAATAACTGGTCTTAAAAGTTAGTTTTTAGACCAATTATAATAAATAATTGGTCTTAAAAAACTTTTAGACTAGTTCCTAATAACAACTGGTCTTAAAAGTTTAACATTTAAGACCGGCTATTTTTTTATAACCAGTCTGAAAAAAATAAATTTTTAATTTTCTTTATTTCAGAAAATATATTAAACTTGTTACATTTAGAACCGGTCTAAAAAATATACACATATATTTAAATTTTTTAACGATTAATGTTTTAAGACCGGTTGTTAATAAAACCGGTCTAAATAATATATTTAAGACCTTATTTTAGTATAACCGATCTTAAAAGTTAATCATAATAACCAAAATGTCACCGGTCATTTTTTTAAGACCTTATATGTTATAACCTGTCTAAATGTGCCAGTCTTAAATACCATTTGTGTACTAGTATTATATGCTTAGCATGATTCATTTGCGTCATGTGTTTGTCATTCTCCTAGGACCCCAACTACTAATTAAAATATTAGATTTTATTGTTAATATAATATTTCTAAAGTTAAGATATTACTTGTCATCCAATTCATTTATATATCACTAATTAATTATCACAAAAATCAATTAATTTAACGCTTCTCACTCTTAATAATACAGAATGCCCATCCATTATCCTTAAAATACTATATACTACCTATGATCCTTAATATAAGATTTTGCATTAAAAACTAAATTTTATATTAAAGACTGAAAGTAGCTAGTATATATTTCAGTATCAATTGTGTACTTTAGACTAAAATATACATTTAGTCTTTTAAGTTTATAAAATTCACTTTCAATCCCTAAACACTAACGCCGTTATCTTTCACTAAAGGAAAATGATAACTTAACAAATTTAATAATGCTGACTTAGCAATAAAATGATGACAAATTCTACTTAAATTTTAATACTTTAATATAATGATTTTTATATTTTAAAATTAAAATTTCCAAAAGGCTTAAAAAAAAGGAAGAAGCTTGTCTCATTATTCATCAACGTCTATTGTATTGAACGAAACACAAACTAGAGAAGACGAGTTCATAAGAAAAAAAAAATTAAAAAGAAAGTAAGAGAATTTTATTGAATACGACAATGCACCATCCCTTACTTTGGGTTGGGACTAGTATTGGTAATTCGGGCTAGCCCGAGCCCATCAGGTTGGCCTGTCACGGGCTATGAGCCCATCGGGCTGAAATTGTTCAGCCCGATCTGTAATTGGCAACCCAAGCCTGTTTGATCAGGCTGGCGGGCTAAACGGGCTAGCCCGCCAGACCATGACAGGAAATTTGGAACCATTAAAGATCAGGGGAAAGGGAAACAAACATATTACAATTTATATATATACAAAGACTACAAAATTCACGGTAGAAATCTGGAACCATTAAAGACAAGGGGAAAGGGAAGCATATAAGCAGATAACAGATTCCTGAATAAACACCTGGCAATCCACGGGAAACATATTACAATTTACATATCTACAAGACTACAACATTCGAACAAAAAAAATTACCTCAAGTTACTGCCTTTCTGGCTCACTCGCACGCCAGACGGAGAACACAATGGAAGCCGATGAGGAGGGATTAAAAGCACTTAAGCTCAATTGTCTTGAGCTTCTGGGAAGACGGACGAAGCCGATGAGGAGGATTAAAATATTAGATTAGGCTCCTGGGAGGACGGAGGAATCCGATGAGGAGGATTAGAAGCCGACGCTACCAGTGCACCACCATCCCCCAGCAAGGCAGTCACCGGACGACCGCCTGACCTATCAAAATGAGACACGAGAGGGAGACGGAGACGGAGACACCGAGAGAGTTAGGGTTCAAACCCTTCCGATTTCTGAAGCTAAGCCACCCCGTGAGTCGGTAACTATGAGAGCGAGAGTTCTTGAGAGTTGGGACAAAGTGGGAGTCTGGGAGAGTGACGGACGAGTGGCAGAGGCAGTAGTGTAAAAAGCAAATTTTTTTTTTTAAATTTAAACGGGTTAGCCCGTTTAACCCGCGGGTTAAACGGGCTGAACCCGTTTAGCCCGAATAACAAACGGGCCACTTTTTTCCAGCCCGAACCCGTTTTTTTAATGGGCTAACGGGCCCAACCTGCCGCTTGACCCAAATTACTAGTTCTAGCTGGGACATGTAGTGGAAAAGGGAACAAGGACATACATTATAGGCAACCGAGAGGCTAGTGGTAATCGGTGGCTGTTAAAAGGAGACGCGATTATCAGCGGTGGTAGGATGTAGGAAAAAATAGGTGTTTTCATTTTTTTAATCTTTATTTTAATTTTAAAATATAAATATTATCATATTATACAATTAAATTTAAGTAGGATGTGTCAGCATTATATATGGTGAGTCATCATTTTTCATCTTTTTTGTTGTCGAAATCATTTTTCGTCATTGAGTTAACTGTGTTAGCATTTTGGTAGGGGTACAAACAGGCCAGAAGGCCTGGGACCTATGGTCTAGCCTGTGTTTGGCTTGACCTGTTTGAC
Organism: Inga laurina; assembly: GCA_963855925.1. Classification (NCBI taxonomy): domain Eukaryota; kingdom Viridiplantae; phylum Streptophyta; class Magnoliopsida; order Fabales; family Fabaceae; genus Inga; species Inga laurina. The sequence goes on along the minus strand of OY979702.1, from coordinate 58,780,004 downwards.
GATAATATTAGGCCTTAAGCTTGTTAGACCGGCCTGAACCTGTCATAGATATACAATATTATATATTGTGTAAAAAATAAATATTAAAAGTGGTATCTTAATTTTTATATGATTTAATTATTATTATTATGTAACAAGTATTTTATGATAAAGAGATTTTATAATGTAATTAGTTGGGTAATAAGAATTTACCTAAAATATGATTTATTAAAGTAAAAGAAATTATTAAAAAGATATTAGAAATAAAAATAACATAAAATAAGAGAATTATAATAAAAAGGTAAAAGATTAAAAAATAAAAGAAAATGAGTTGAGAAATAAAAATAAAAGACATAGGAAAAAAATTGAAAAATGAACAAAAAAATATAATAAAAAAGCAAATATTAAAAAATAAACAAAAAAGTAGGCTTGTTAATAGGTTTCAGGTTAGGTCATGCCTTTATACAAGGCAGGCTCAAGCCTAAAAAAATAGTTTATAACAGGCCACAGGCCAGGATTAAGTTTAGTTATTATAAAATAGGCTTGGCTTGTCAAGTATAAAGTCTGATTTGACCTATTTTCAGTCCTACATTTAGATGTTAAAAGTACATTTTATAAATTTAAAGGATCAAAATAAAACTCAACGCAAAGTCAAAGGACTACATCTACGTGTATCCTTTAGCCTGTACTTTATAAATTATTTGTTTCAATATTTTAGATTTAGGATTTCATAACATTATACAGTATTCTTACTACAGAGAAATTTTTGTATAAACTTAGTTTATCATATTATTTATAGTCTAATCAATTAAAATACAACAACTCATAAGATGATTGGGCACCTACTAAACATTAATTGATATATTAATAAAATTAAAATATTTCAAAAGATTCACTTTTTTATTATTTATGAAATCTTAATTAAGAGATTCATTTTTTAAAAAATTAAAAATAAAAATATGAAATACATAATCGACCAATTATGATTAATGTTAGATGAGTTGTTATATTTTAACTGATTATATCATAAATAACATGACGAACTAGTTTCACACAAAAAGTTCTCTCTCCCTCCTGTCCTATAGATAATCTACACTCAAAAAGGATGTCTAACAATTTTAACCCATTTTTTTTTCCCATTTTTGCCCTCATGGCCTAATTAGTTACATGTAATGTCACTATACTGATTATCTCTCACACACATCTTTTTCTTCCTCATTCACTCTCCCCCACATAAATTAAGGGTATTTTTTAAAAAAATAAAATGCATTTTTTTACCTATTTATTACCATTAAATATTGTTCTACGGTTCTACCAGGTGACAATATACTTTCAAATACTATGAAATTGACAGCCAAAAAAATACAAAAAACTCTCTCAGGCTTATTTCTTTTCTTTTGGTGCATGTAATATATATTGTAGGTAGGATGGAGCATTGAAAATATTGCAATAATTAATGCCCAGATAGGCAATTTGGCATTGTATTCATAAATAGATAATCAATAAACTTGTGATCCTTATAAAAGTATGTATGTTAAGAGAACAATAACTAAATTAAAGAGAATTTCTAGAGAGAAAATAGAGAGAACTTCTCTTTCACTTCAATGTAACAATCGATTACAAGGCTTTATATAGAGTCAGGCGTACCCAACCCTAATTACACGACCACAGTTACTTTATACAAACTATAGTTACTTTATAACTTTTTTATGTCGTCGTATTCTTTTGCTTTTACTTTATGTCTTTTTTTTTTTTTTATGTCAAGGTTTATTTTCTTCTTTATAAACGGTAATGTCTGATTTTGGGGATCAAATTGAGTGGAAGAATAAGTTAGTTTAAATATAAGTTAATAGATATCCACATAATTAATATTCATAACAGTGTTGATATATATTAATATTATAAAGATACAAGCAAAAGATCGAGATGATGATGTGTTTTAAAACAAAGGTCAGGATTGGTAAAATCCAATCCGAAGGAGAAGAATGTCCCTTACAACAATACATGCATAAGGCCTCCGTTATAATCTATAAATACCACCCACGTCTCTTTAGCATACCAAACCACAAAACCCAATACTTTGCATATAAAGTTTATAGTTTCAATATTCGCTCTCTTTTGAATTTGCCATTGATTTGGCAATGGGGCTTCATTCTAAATACCACGTAGTCCTTGTTTGTGTATTGCTCTTACCTGCTCTATGTCTCTCCCAATTCACAGACTCCAGAGCCACCTTTTACCCCACCTCTGATGGCAATGGAACGCCAAGTACGTAAAACTCCTCTCTCCACACACGCACGCATCACCTTCTGTGTTTTCAAAATCAAAACCATGTTTATATGCAAAGCCATGGCTCAGCCTAGAGGCTATTAGCTTGCAACATGAGTTCTATCTTACTTTAAAAATCAATCTACAAGTTCTTATAATTTTTTTGATTCTTAACAAAGTCTTTGTAATATTTTTTATCGAGTTCTTATGATTTTACCTGTTTTTAATGAGGCCATTTTAAGTTATTATTCTTTTTTTTTTATCAGATCTTATAGTTTCACTCTGTTTTTAATCTTGTATTTTTTTTTTCTTTTATCAGTTGCACTAAGTCTAATATACAATAACTTACACGTGGTTGTTGTCGTTGTTGTTTTTTCCTTATTATTTTGCCGCTGCTTAGACTTATATTCTTAAGATATAGTGTGCCCTTCTAAATATTATTATTGACGAAATGACACTCATACATACATATTATGTTATCAGCCGGAGCCTGTGGATTTGACGATTCCGGGAGTACTGAAAACTCAGGGAGGGTGGCCGGAGTGTCTGATGCGCTATGGAGAGGCGGCGCTGGATGCGGTGCCTGCTACCAAGTAAGTGTGTCGTCTTGACGGACTAATTAATTAACGACTCTACAAATCAAACACATATCATCAATAACGATTCTACATATATACGTGTTTGTTTAATTAATTCCATGTAACGAACGACAATGGTGTTGTAATTATTCAGGTTAGGTGCACGGATACACAATTATGCAGTACGCGGGGGGTGAAGATAGCGGTAACAGACATGGGTTCAGGAGACAGAACAGCCTTCGTTATGAGTCTTAATGGTTTCTTAAGACTTGGAGTGAACTCAGCTGCTTCGGAACAGCTCAAGAGAAAAGGCACTGTTGACATCCAATACAGGCGGGTCTCTTGTGCTTTCGATGGATCCAACGTTAAGATCAAGATCAACAAGAACAGCAGATTCCATGAGTACCTCGCTATTGCCGCCATCTACGTTCCTGGCTCCAACGACGTCGATGCCCTTCAGATATCCAATGTAAGAAACTCTCAAAACTTAACTATTAGTTCTTTTTGAGGTACTACTAATTAACTAATATGTATGAGTTAATTGTGGTCATCTGATGATAATGAGAAACAGAATAATGGTGAGGATTGGATCCCACTGAGGAGAGCGTTTGGGGGAGTGTTTGATCTAGCAAATGCGCCACGTGGACCGTTTAACGTGAGGGTGCAATTCAGTGGGAGCCAGACTTGGGTGGAGTCGCCCAACACTGTGATTCCAGCTGACTGGAGCGTTGGAGCTATTTATGACTCTGGAATTCAAGGCCTAAAGAATCTACTCCTGCAATATGAATAATCGAGCGATGATCTACGCACGTACATCATACGACGCCGTAACCTGTGTGGCTGTTGGTGTTGTGTCGTCTTTTCAGAAAATAAATACGGCGTGTTGAATAAACATTATGTTTGTGTGTGAATCTCAATAATCAAATCATATGTATCTGCTCTGTTGGAGTGAATTATGTATTAAGTACTCGTTTGATATGGTGGAATTGGGCACATAAAAATGAAAATGGAAATAGAAATGGAATCCAATTCTATATCCAATTTCATGTCCTGAACATATTTAGTAGCATGGAATTTAAAAAAATTTTGTTCCTATATCCATCAAAACATATGGATTTGGTTTCCATACTTTAACCCAAAGATTTCCAATTCTATGTTTAACCTTTGTCTCTTCCCTTTTAATTTTCATCCAACCATCTCTCTCCCCCTTAACCTTCCACTACAAGCGAGGTCCACCGGCGACTTATGCTAGAAAATCCGCCGCCGCCGGCGATGGCGACGATCTTATCTGATGGCGAGGGTCTCCTCAAATTTCTTGTCCTCCCACTGTCCTTCGAATACACTCCTCCGTCCTTCCTTCAAGTTTCGATAGCTCCGCATCTTGGTCTCTTCCTTCCTTTTGCTCCAAACCAACCTTCTGAACCATTTCAGATCTACAATTGAAGGTGTTTCGATGCTGTCCATTTTAATAATTTTGATGGATATGATATTTTTTCTGCTGTTGTTCATTCCAAAAAAAAAGAGTTTGGTTCTAAATCAATAGCTTCATCAAGTTGGTTAGCGGCGAGGCTTGTGGTGTTCTTCGATATTGGGGGAGGGTATTTTTGTTTTTAAGGCTTTCTTTCTTTCTTTGTATATGGTAGGTGTTAGTGTTCATTCACTTGCAGAAGCTTCTGGAGATTGAAAAAAAATTGTTTTTTGGGGGCTTGGTTCGATTTTCAACGGGGATGTATTGCAACTGTTTTGGGAAGATGAGTTCGATTGTCCCTAGATTTTTTTTTTTTACTTTTTAATTAGAAGGGCATTTCGGTCTTTTTATATAAAAGTTTGATCTCATTTCTATGATATATCAAATATATTTTTAAACTTTATTTTCATTTTTATATCCATCTTCATATCCATTTCTATCTTTATATTTATATCCGTCAAAATTAGTTTTGCATACCAAACGGGCCCTAAGGATGTGTTTATTTGGGATTTTTCTATATTAAGTGAGGTGAAATGAGGGTTGAAGATAAATAAATCTTGTTGGGTTGGAAGGAGGGGATATGAGGGGTGGGAAAATTTTTTGATCTTGTGCTTCCTCCCCACCTGTCTCAAACCTCTAACTTTAGTGTTTTTCTTAGGTGAGAGAAAATTTATGATTCATTTTGACTAAATTGCCCATTATAATTTTTTGTTATTCCACGTCTATTTTTATAATATAAAAATTTTTTTCCTCACAGAGGTACTTACCCTGTCTCGTCTTTTTGCCGTTCTAATTATTCTCTTTTGTTGTCATTGTTATTTCAAATAATTGATCTCTCTGTTCTTTCCACTTCTTATCACCTCATTCCCAAAATCAGAGTAAGAAATACAAATTTGACACTTCACAATTTGTTGAGTCCCGTCTTTCACTGAGCACAAGGCGTGTGATTTCTCTTTGACTATCCTCCACTCTCTCTCTCTCTCTCTCTCTCTCTCTCTCTCTCTCTCTCTCTCTCTCTCTCTATATATATATATATATATATATATATATATATATATAGATAATGGCCAAGATAACTTGAAAAGTACAAATTACATACAAATTACATTCCATAAACAACATTAAAAGGAATGAAGCAGATCTGCTCTAAGTAAAGAAATGCACCCTGAATAGGGAACTGGCAAAATGATCAAACTTTGAACTAAGTACTAAGTATCCTTTGCTAAGTAATCAACACACTTAATTATTTCCCTTGGTGCATATCGAAGTTCAATGTCCCATTCAAAGTAAAGTAAATCTCTAACCTCATTAATCTTTGATCGCAAGGGATGATTAACACCACCATCTCTCATGATCAAGTGATATACTGAAGTGAATCTGTATAAACAACTATTTTAGGGAAACCATACTGTTTACATAACTGCAGCCCTGTGAGTAAAGCAAGAAGTTCTGCTGTTGTTGATCAAATGAATCCTAGCTTGCGCTGAAATCCGAGGACCCAGTTGCCCCTGTTATCTCGAACCAATCCTCCACATGTTGCATCAGGATGAATGTTAACTGATCTATCTACATCCAGACGAACATATCCTTCCGGTGGAGGCTTCCAAGTGCGATCCTCGTCACCATACTATCCTCCACTCTGCCACCTAGTGTGCATGCCATGGGAGTTTTTCTTCAATTGAGAAGAGATGCTACCTTCCTCTTCTGAGCCATTGAGCCCCACAAACGAACAGCACAACACTGGAGTTCCTTGCGTTTCGATCGCTGAGAGTGCTGGGGAGTATGTTTCAAATAAATTTATTTGCATACAATTTACTTTTTAATATTGACTATTGTTTAAAATTTATTTTGAAAAATTAGAAATATAAGACTTGTATAATTTGCTAACCATATGTAAACTTTTAATTTTATGTAATGATATGACCAATGCAAAGAAAGAATTCGGTCTCATGCAAATATGTAATTATCTATTATATTTTGGATTTTTGATAATGATGTAAGAGACTTCGGTCTAATGTAAAAACAATTATTTTTTGTTACCCAATATATTATAATAGAAAAAAATAGGAGTAATAAGTTTTTTTCTACAAAAAATGGAAGTAATAAATTTGGTTATGACTATGATTCTCAATTCAAGTAGGTTTATTAAATTTGTTCTACTTCTGTTTTTCATGATGATTGAGTTATAATTCTATTAATAATTAAGAAATTATAATTATAACAAAAAAAATTGTACAAGAAGAAGAAAATAGATAAAGAGACAATGGTATATTTGTCTACTTATAATTAGCTCTCATCACTTACTCTTCTGAACCAAACAAGGAAACAACCTCCCCTCCCCTCTTCTTGAACCAAACAAAGCTCATAATCTATTCTAACATAACTTTAATGAATATCACATAACCTGATCTCTGTTGAACCAAATACATCTAGGTGTTGGTCTGCTTTTCATTTGTGTTGCAATTCATATACATATGTGAATAAACAAACCTCTCTGTTCATGCGGCCTTGTAATACCTCCGCAATTTGTGAGTTCATTCATACATACATATATACATCGTACATATATATATATATAGAGAGAGAGAGAGAGAGAGAGTCCCACTGTGTGCTGGAGGGTGCAATAAGCCGTATAACGAAAGACAAGCACTTTTTCATTTCATACGTGGTGTGGATTAATCCATCACTAAGACATATGCATGCCCTGATATAATGGATGCTACTACATAAGCGATGATATATAGATGACGCTTGACAATTACAATTAATAATTAACAAAATATAATTTAAATATTGTCACGTGTTTGACTAATAAAAGGCATACAATAAAAAATCGGACCGGATCAGCCGGTTCAACCGGAAACCAGTCAGTGATATGGTCTGGTTTGATCATTAAACCGTCAGACCGGTCTAAAAACCGGTTGGATCGATCAGAATCAATTAAAACCGGTGGTTTAGCCGGCTGAACTGGTTTCATTTTTTTTATTTTTTAAATTTTTATTTTGTGTTTTTTTAGAGGAAAATGGAAGGTTGAAGACTAAAATGAAGAGAAAAGTAGGTAAAGAAAAAACAAATATAAAAAAATGAAGAAGATAATGAAAAAAATTATTTAAAAAGATATAATAATTATAAAAAATGAGATATCATTGCATAAGTATAGGTATTATAACAAATACTAATAGATTTTAAGTATTTTTTTCTAAATATCTTTATTTTTATCTATAGAAGTTTAAAAATATATTAATATATTACCACTAATAAATTATAATATTTTAATATGACCGGTTCAACTATCGGTTAAACTCCGGTTGACCCATTAACCCTTGAACCTATGCTATGACTGATTCATTACCCGGTCCAATTTTTCATTCCTTGATAAAAGGTATGCAAGTGATGGCTTAAGACTTGGGAGTGGGTAACAGAAAAAGAAAATATGATCACAAAAAATAAACATAATACAGAAGTATTTGAATATCCAATATTAAACTTTACAATATTGGTTTCAAAAAAATATATTTTTCTTATATATTGTGGCATGTTTGACTTTGACTAATAAAAATAAAAGGCATGGAAGTCGATTTCAAGTCCAAGAGAAAACACTTGTGTTAGGAGGGGCAGCTATGGACCCCAAATCGATTAACAGATAATAATATAAAAAAAAAAAAGCATGGAAGTCACATAATAGACTTTGACTGATAAAAATAAAAGGCATGGAAGTCGATTTCAAGTCTAAGAGAAAACACTTATGTTAGGAGGGGCAAATATGGATCCCAAATCAATTAACAGATAATAATATAAAAAAAAAACATGGAAATCACATAATAGACTTGGGCTGGAGCAGGTAAAAGAACATTGCCTTACGTGCCAACTAATAATAATAATAATAATAATAATAATAATGCATAATTTAGTATTCAAGTATAAAAGTATTAATTGAGAAGCCTTCCAATTTTTATTCATACAGGCAAAAATTTAACTAACACCCCATATATAAAGTAACAGAGCCCACAGAACAGAATTGTTAAAACTTAAAAACAAAATTCAATGTAAAAAAATGACACAGACACGAGATAACTTTTCAAAAAAATTACAAAAAAACTCTCCCAGGCTTATTTCTCTTCTTTTAGTGTATTTGTTGTGTAATATAACTGGAATCCACCAACATGACCCGATTCATGTGGGTATCTCAAGAGTACGGATCTTCACTCCAGATACGCCTTAAAATCTACAAAACTAAAATAATTTTATACTATCATTTTACCAAGTTACTCTTAATTATTTGGATCGGAAGCATATATATATATAATAATTGACTTTGACTAATAAAAATATATTGTGGCGTGTTTGACTTTGACTAATAAAAATAAGAGGCATGGAAGTTGATTTCAAATCTTGAAAAAGATACTTGTATTTGAAGGGACAACCACGGGCCTCAAACTAATTAACGAATATTGATATGGCAAAAAAAAAAAAAGGCATGGGAGTCACACAATAGACTTGGTCCAGAGCAGGTAAAAGAAAACTGCCGTACATGCCAATTTAAAATTGGGAAAATCTCTTTAAAGACATGAAATATCCAAATTTTTATTTGAGTTAATAAACTTAGCAAATCCATAACCATGCCATATGTCTTAAGTTAGGATATTGAAATTTTATCAATTTACCTCATTATCCCTCTGGTTGCAAAGAAGAGAGAATGCAGAAGGAGGAGCTTTACAACACTACAACCGCCAAAATAAACATGAGAATCGCCCAAAATCCAATTCTAGCTAATTCAAATCTAGTCTCTATTCTTACACTTGCTGGAATAAATAAAAATAATAATTCCTAAATACAAAATACATGAACTCTAAAATAAAGAGTAACACTGGAAGACTTTATCAGTAATACCTCTAGTCATAGTAACTTTGTGTGCTATATCTCACAACCTAAGAATTGAAAGGGGAAAAAGAGATTAGAAGAAAATAACTCAGAATGATTCTAATAGGAAGATGAGGCATAGTAATAGTCTGGGAATAGCTATCACCCTTTAAGGAACTCTTAAAGAGCAAGTAAATGGGTTTTTCATGTTACTACTCAAGATGTGGCACATGCTATTTATAGCATCCCATCAAGGCTTGTAACAACTTAACAGTCAAGCAAGTAACCCTAAACAAAATCTCTATCCAAATCACATGCGGGCTACAATCAGGAAATATTTTATTTAAAAATAATGATAAGATAATATCTAGATATAATTTATATTAAATGATAATAAATATATAATTTTAATTAATAAAATATCTAACAGTCTCCCATTTGGCCCGCAACCTAATGTTATTTGGTGAGTAAGGTTCATTTAAGCAATACTATAAGAATCATAGCTGTAAGTCCTCTTTAATTGAGTATTACCTTCTATGCATCATAAGTAGTACTCTTATTTAATGGGTCAAAAACTTAATGAATAAACCTTAAATGTTTATTGGGTTCCAACTTAAATGTTGGATAAAATCTCATAATTTATGTACCAATAATTGAGACAACAAACTTTAACTTGTATTTCATCACTTAAGAATGTCTCATCTAGATCACCAAATGTGATCCATCCTTGATGAGATATTTGATCCTTTCAATTTCTCTAAAAAGCATGCTCTTCATTAAAAGGATATATGCTTTATGTGTTTATGACCCATTTGACTCTATGGTCATACAACACCCTTAATTGGTTTGAATTAATTTAATAATTCTAAACCCCTCTGATGAAATCCCTTAATTGGTAATCTTATAACTTGCCTCAATGAATGACTAGGTCAAGCAATACATGGTGGAACTAAGCAATTAATGACTGTTTAGCAATCTTATACCCCTCCATGATGCAATTTGTTCAACAAATGTAAAGATATATCATAATGACAACTCTTTTGTAGTTAACACATCTTAAAAAATTAAACAAGTTAATCATTCCACAATATATAAAGCATGAAACTTAATGTACATTTGGTAATGTACTATATGACTTGTAGCTCTTTAGTCATTATTCAAGCAAAAATATGCTTGACAATCCACCTAAAATTTCTTTACAATGGCATTGCTGATTTGTACACACATTTAAGCAAGCCTACACTTTGGAAATTGAATTAGAAGGAATAAAATGATATCAGAGACATATGAACAATTTAATCATATTCTCATAATAGATGTTACTCTCAACAACTACAATTATCCATGAATGTTCAAGTGCTTGTGATCATAGGTTACTCATAATATTCTCAAATATTTTGAGAATAATTTCTTTATGCATTCTAAAAGAATATCACACTTAACACAGTCATGTCACAACTTTAAGCAATGGTGACTTAGTCATTTATAACACCTTAAGTCAAAATGCACAAGCCATAAATGAATAATCATTTTGTACTATATAGATGACTTAACTCCCACTAATTCAGTGATATAATGAAACTTATGATGTTCTCAACATGATCCTGTATGTAATCACATCATAATATCTTAACTATCACTATTGTGAGATTTGCTCATGACAAAATGAACTCTTAATATTGTTGACTAAATCCTTTTTATTTATGTGATCATTTCTACTAATTCACGCATATGTCTCATTTTATATCTAAAATGGAAAGATACTAATGACATCCCAAATCAAGATAGATATTTAACTACCATGAAAATATGAAAGAAATTGCACATGAATAAAGAAGGAAATACTTCATTAAGTCAATTCATTCTTCATAGAAAAGTTACAGCAAACAACTTTATTTATGTTACTTAATGTTGCATACTAGCAACTTTACAAATAACTTATGTTGTTGCCCACCTTATTTACATCTATTATGAATTAATGCCTTCATTTGAATTTATGATCATTCATGATATTTATGTTCTAGTCAAATTTCCTGAAGTACATCACATAGTAACCATGAATTGTCAAATTTTAATCACCATTAGTCTCAACCAAATCCATTGATAGATTGAAGTCCAACAAGGTGAGTGCCATATAAAATCAATGTTTTACTATTAGAGGTGAGAATCCTCCATATGTGATCACTCTCAATGAGTTTGATCACTCCCACTAATTTTGGCATTCCTAAATAATCTGGCATTTCAAAATACTATACAAAACTGTAAAATAAAATAGATAGTTCATTTAAATTCCTAAGACATCTTTGTATTTTCACCAAAATTTACAGTTTCAAGATATTTTCCTTTCACACTCTTTCTTTTATAAGACAATTCTATGTAGGAATATATTTTAAACCGAGCTTCCAACTTTTAAGGTTTTAAGAGGATTTAAACATAAATTTTGCTGGAATCTCGTATAAAATATACATAATTGTCTTTAGTGCGTCCTTCAAGAGGAAAAAGGTATCATGCAAAATGTCTATTAGCATTATGTTTCTTCTCACAATTGTTCCACCTATATTAGGTGAGTTTAAGTATAAAGAATTTTTACATATAGACTAAGTTCCAGTCTATTAATGATATACTTATCATGTCACTAATTTAACACCTCAAATTTTATTCCTCAATATGCCTTGTAAGTATTTGTGGCATTTAATAAAATGGAAGGGTAAATTTTGGAGAAATTGATTATACTGCCAATGAAAATTTTCTATGAGACAGTGAGCTTATTATGTGGTTTGGAAGACTAAATGATATCTAAAAATTATGAAATTTTTCAAAATGAAAGTAGACATTCTAAGCGTTAATTTGATAGGTCATATAAATCATTTGAAGCTGTATACAAAGAGTTATGATTTTTTTAAGTTAGCCCACAAAAATTACCTATTTTCTAAAACAACATCCAAAAATATAAATTCTAGGAATTTTGTACTTTCAATTGGTTAAAACCTATATTTTTTTTCTTGAACTCAATAAGGGTTCTATAACATTTAGAATCACTCTAATTTAATGTCTACAAATTAAGTTATGATTTTTCAAAGATTAGGCAGAAAATCTGCCAGAATGCCAATTAATTTGAAAATGAAAGGAAAAAAAATGTCATGGAAATTTAGAAATTATGAGATAACTAGTAAAAGTTATTTGGACCAATAACAAAGAGGAAATATATATTTAGAATATTTTAATCAAAAAAATATGAATTTATAAAAAATTGGAGCACATGTACAAATGGGACCAAATTGTTAGGTAAATGCACATGTAAGTAAGGTACATGCTATGAAGCCATTTGGTACATGAAAGAAGGACCCTAGGCGACATTTTTGGATGGATCAAAGAGAGGAGATATTAGTTACATGCTAGTGGGCTTTATGACACAAAAATTGCATGTAGACAAGGCTTAGTTACATATGCCCTAAAAGTCAAAATTATTGGAATTAAGATAATTAAATAAATCAAGGGATAATGCAAGATATTATAAAACAATTCCCTTCATCTTTCCTCCTCCAAAACCGATGCCTAGCACACGAACAAGAGAGAGTGAGCTTTGGTGATTCTAGAGAGAAGATAGAGGAAAATTCAAGGTAGGTGTGATTTTCCTTTGTGATTTGGTCTTTAATTAGTGAAATCACTTCTCTAAGCTACTCTTCTCTATGATTCAAGGTGTTTAGGAAGCAAAATCTTAAGGTTTATGGAAGGAGGAAATTCGGCCAAGAGAGAGAACCAAGGACAAATCAAGGATAGCTTCATAAAGTCTTGGTTGCTATTGTTGGATTTGTTGTGATTTGTAAAATTTGGGAAGCTCAAACCCTAGCTATTTTGCTGCCCAAATTTAGTCTAATCATGTTCAAAATGTAATTAAATTGTCAAGCAAGTGATTAGGAGTAGAAAGGAATAAGAATTTGAAGTTGAAAATAAAAAACCACAATTTTTCCTTTTATTTCCCTAAGTTTCGGCCAAGAGGGAAAGTAGAGGTAGGAGATGGATTTTTATGAAATTGATGGTTCCATTGTGTTTAGGAGGGAAAATTAGGTAGGGTTGGTATTGCACATTTTTCGAGAAAATCCCCTGAATGTGACATTGCAAAAACAGCCCTGAAACCCTAATTAGGGGTTGTCAAGGGCAAAATTATCATTTAGTAGTGATTTTACAAAAACTGAGGCCAGAAATGGATATTTTGGGCGAAAATAACTCAGAATAGCCAAATCAAAATTTCAGGAAAAATACGGTCGGACTGAGTACGGTGGACCAGGCCCGGGTCCCCAAGGGCATTTTGGTAATTGTTCAAGACTAATATAACTACAAAAAAACACTTTGGAAGTCTCTAAAGTGGTACATGAATGGATTTTAACCTAATTCTTGTAAATTTAAAATTTTAAGACACGATTAAGAGCCTGAGTCGTTGGCACGAGTTTCAAGGAATGCTTTACAAGTCAAAAAGGGGTCTAAGGTAGTAACTTTATCTCTCATGTACTATATGATTGTTGATATGTTGCATGCTACTGTATTTTGTGATATGAATACGTGCCATGGGGCACATTACCCAGCTATAGTAAGGGGACTCGATTGTAGTATACGGACATGTAGGGGATCTAAACAATCATTTGGCCCTGAGTATTATGTACACACACGGAATTATATGAATTTTCATTTTACACTATATGGTGCATTGCATATTTAATTTTCGTATTTTATATGATTGATATTATGTTGCTACTAAGATTCGTTTGAATTTCAGCATTTTTTAATTAAATAAATATCACAGTGGGAACTAATTGCTCTAAGGGTCAAGCAACAGACAATGCCAACTAAGGTGTGTGGGCTATGAGCTGTTGGTTATATTATTAGTCTTTTGATTACTATTAGACACTTTATAAATATACTTTCAAACCCTGCTGAAAGATTCCTATGTATAAACATGTACTTAATATTAGTATAATTGTACTATTTTTGTATACCTGTGGAATTGTGTCTTCATTACTTTGTACATATCAAAGTGTTAAGGGGTTTGACAACTCATCTCTTCCAATTAATTTCATTGTATTAATTTGTTTATAAGATTAACCACCAAATTTTGCTTAATCTACTCTAAATTCATCAAATGACACTACTCATTTATAAAGCAAATAGAATTTGGGTATTGTGAAATTTCAATTATAAGGAGAGATGAATTATTTCACCAATTAGAACACAATTAATGACAAGTGTATATCCATTATTGCCTCTAATCAAGCCTTTTAACTTTAAGCACATTATACTCTATATGCCTATTACTTTATAGCTTTGGAGCTGGTAGTTTGATAACCCTAATTTAAAATCTCATTCTTTTCAAAGTATGATCAAAACTTATAAATACACATTTTCAATGAATGCATAATATTCATGCAAGTACTTATGAAAAAAGAAGTAATGACTCATGAGATAATAAACTAAGGATCTCTTCTACTAAAATTAATGGAAACATTGTACCCTATTATGGATAATCACTTTATAGTCAACAAAACATTGTAACAACAATTATGAGAATTTCTAAATTCATCCTTTAGCCTATTAAACAACCATTGACTTTGTTTTATTCTTATGTGCCCATGATGGTTAGCTCTTGATTGAGATTAATTTAATGAGATAATTACATCTCATAATGTTATCTCATTTCTTATGCCAGTATCATTAAATACTAGAACTTTCCTAATACCAAGTTTATCCTAATGGAAGGAGTAATATTTATCTTCTTATATGCTCAACGATTATCTCTAATAAATTTTATTAAACTAAACAATTAAATCGATAACAATCATATGCTACAAAGTCAAAATAAAAAATTAATCATGCTTACAAAATAAATATAAAAGGTAAGAGAAAAAAACCGTCACAAAAAAAAAGTGTATGTTTACCAATATAGATCATACAATTATAAATTCGTATCTTAAGGTTTACCTGTGGGTAAAGAAATTAGCATAGCATGATTTTACCTCGAATTGATGAATCTAAAATGCAGTTATATTTTCTAATACCAATGGGTTACTTAGAAAATATAATGTTATTCTATTCCACCCTAATTAAATATCCAATTATAATTATCTACCTATGGGCAAACACTAATTATAATAATATACTCCCTCTGATCCTAATTATAAAACAAATTTGACTATTTTGGAGAAATTAAGGAAGCCAATTAAATTACTTTAGAGTGTTTATATTTTTAGTATCCTTAGATTATATATTAATTTATTAGTCAAATTAATTAGTTTGGAAATAAAAATAAAAATATAAACACTCTAAAGTAATTTAATTGGCTTCCTTAATTTCTCCAAAAAAGTCAACTTTATCTTATAATTAGGACCGGAGGGAGTATTTAATTACAATTGATATTCTATAAAACCATATGTGATTAAAAACATACATGCAACAAAATTGAGGATGTTGTGGCTACTCCTTAGGAAACAAGCATACTAAGCACGAATATTGTGTGCATTTAAGACATAAATATGCATCAATAGTCTAATGAGAATAATTAATTTAATCAACAAAAGTGACTAAATAACCAAAATTTTCCCACTTTGATTAAATTAATTAATCACTGATTTGAGTTGATATTTTAAAAAATCCATAAGCGATTATTTACACATGTATCATTGAGGACGCTGTGACTACTCCCCAGGTTGCATATTAATCACAAATATAAACTATGTGCTTTTAAATTCTAAATATGCACAAATCTTTAATGAGAATTTAATTGACTAATTTAGTTAACAAAATGTGACCAAATAATCATCATAGATAAATTCTTCCACTATTTTGTGTATCCAAATTCAATATAATATATGCCCTTTTTAATGGAGGGATTGACTAATTAATTTGATCACAAAAATTAAATTAATAACCCTCCAACTATTTTATGTATCAAAAAATTATTTAAGAAATCAATTTCAGCACATTTCAACCCAAATATAATTTTTCAAAATTCAAATAGTTGAAAAATTGTCCAAGATTAATTATATTGAGGTAATTAAATGATATATCAAAATAAAATTTTCAAAATTAACCTAATGCAAAAATAGCCAAAATTGATTTTCCCATACTTAAACAATTGAAATGGCACATAAAATCCAAGAATAACTTCCAAAAAATAAACATTTTAAGTGTAAGATAGCTTCTGAAAAAAAAAGGCTAAAAAATAACACAAACCGAAAGACTGAGCCCAAACATGATTAGAATTAAATAAAGCCCAACAATGATTTTCCGAAACAATAAAACAAATATTTAGGCATAGAAAATAGGGAAAATCCCTAAAAAATGCGCTCGAAATAGGCAAATCCCGTTTCAGTACAACGAATTCCAAAATGCCGAATCAGTCGTGTGTCAGTACGGAATGAACAGTACAGAGGTGTTAAAAGACGATTTTGCCCTTCAGCCCTCATTCTCATCACTTTCAGAATAACAACACGAGCCTCTTAATTAACAACTTTGTCTTCTTGATTAACAACTCCAATTTCATCTTTTTACTTTCACAATAACAATACTGGTCTTGAAATTGGAGTTGTTAATCAAGAAGACAAAATTGTTAATTAAGAGGCTCGTGTTGTTATTCTGAAAGTGATGAGAATGAGGGCTGAAGGGCAAAATCGTCTTTTAGCACCCCTGCACTGTTCATTCCGTACTGACACACAACTGATTCGGCATTTTGGAATTTGTTGTACTGAAACGGAATTTGCCTATTTCAAACGCATTTTTTAGGGATTTTCCCTAGAAAATAAGCCCAACAAATTTCAGAATTATTGAAAAATTAATTAAACTGAAAATATGGGGCTCAAACAAAATAGCCTAGAGAATAAATATATTTCAAACTTTCATAAAAAAAAATAGACAGGTCCAAGATGCAGTACAAAATGAAACATAAATAAGGCTAACATAAAACCCAAATGCTCCTTCGGCCTAGATATTTTAATCAGTTAAATGCAAAAAAGCCATTCATGAGCCCAAAATAATGGTCTCAGCCCAGAAAGTAATTAAAGTAAAGATCCAAAAACATATGCCCCAAAAAGCGAGTCCAGTGTTGGAATAATCCTTTGTCAAAAAATGTATTGAAATAGCCCATAAACAAATTTCAGGAAAATAAAGGCCCAATTTGTAAGGCCCAAGTACTGGAAAATGACTAAAATCCAAAAAGAAAGAAACCAAATAAAAATATGTAAGCCCAGTTTAAATGCAACAGTGGCCAGCCCATAAAATTAAATGAAATAAACAGTTTTAAAAAAATGACGAGGCCCAGAACGCATCAGCCCACCTTCCTTGATAAGTGAAACGAAGCGTTTCACTAATGAGCTAAGCGGCGTCGTTTTCTGCTCATCTCCTACCTTCAGCCAGATCCGAACCGCGACCCGACTTCTCCACCGCGACCCGGATGCAGACCCTAACAAACCTGCTGCGAATGAAAAAGTTGATACTTCAAAACTCATAAAAAATCATGATTGAAAAGAAACTAGCAACTTAAAAGCTTCGTTCACATATAAATTCATATCAGAAAAGGTTGAATTGATTAATAGGATGCGTCTCGTTCCCAAAAACATCGAAAGATGAAAATCCAGAATAAAAAACCATATACAAGGAATTATCACATCAGAATTAATCCAATTATTCAATATGTTGAATCAAGAATGATATGACAACAAGAGCATTAGTGATTTCAACTGTGCAAGGATAAAAAAGAATAAGGCGAGACTAATTTCGCAATAAATTCAACAAAAAGCTGCTCCTAGACAAATGAGTTATGCTTCAAACATGGATAGAACGCAGAACCAATCAAAATTACACATGATTGAAATAAATCCGATAGCGTTGAAAAACACATATGATGCTCATAATAATTTTCCAAATAGAAATATTTAAGACATAATGCAAAAGATACTAGGCAGTGGATGATCAATGCGGTTTTGATACCACATATTAGAATAAATACGGAAATAATTTTTAAATAAAGAATATATAAACTCTAAAATAAAAGAATAATAATGGAAGATTTTATTAGTAGTATCTCTAGCCATAATAACTCTGTATGTTATATCTCACAACATGAGAATTGAAAGAAAAAACATGATTCTTCTAATAAGAAGATGATACACAATGATGGTCTAAGAATAGCTATCACCCGTCAGAGAATTCTTGAGGAGCAAATAAGTGAATTTTCCACGTTGACTTCAGCCTACGCTAATTCTTGAGAAGCAAATAAGTGAATTTTCCACGTTGACTTCGCCCTACGCTATTTATGGCCAACGCTATTTATAGCCTCTTTTCAAGATTTGTAACAACTTATTAGTCAGGTAGGTAACCTTAAACCAAATCTCTATCCAAATCACGTGTGAGGCATAATCAGGGGATATTTTATTTAAAAACAATGATAAGATAATATCTAGATATAATTTATATTAAATAATAATAAACTATATAATCTTAATTAATAAAATATCGAACAACAGCTTTATAATTAACCATTGAAATTTATATACACCTTCGACATGCTTTATTAGAATCATGATATGTAATATTCCAAATTTTATATTCACCAAATATATTGTAATTAGTTGAGAAATTCAATAAAATGGTGAAAATTCATAAATTTGAAATTTATAAATTTTATAAATGTTCATATTCATGAGAAAATGAGCAAAATAATTATGGAATTAATCTGGGTAATTTAAAAAGCCCAATATTAAAGTCAAAAAATGAAGAAATAATAGAAAAAATATTTAGTCCAAAAATATATGGGAATTGGCTAAGGAAAAATGAGAAAAGAAATTGGATTAAAAAGGTAATGATAAAATCGTAATTTTGCCAAATTATCACAAAATTAATTATTCTTCAATTAATTGAAGTTAATTTAAATTAATTAAGGAAAATAAAAGGAAAAATATATTCAGAATATTTTGGTCAATTTAATATGGATTTATGAAAAATTTGGGCAAAAAGTGCAATTTTGACTAAAATTGAGACTTTATGTATATATTTAACCGGAACAAGTTGTAAAACTAATTGAAACTATAGGGAGGGATCCCTAGGTGTCTCCTACATGTGGCCTGAAGAAATAAATATTTGTTAGCTTAATGGATAAGGTTACATGTATATAGAGATTTATGTACATAAAGTTAATTTTGGAAATTTTGGAAAATTAAACAATTGATTAAAATATTATAATATATATGATAAAAAGCAAATCATCATCTTCCTCCTACCATTTCAGTCGTGAGCAGCAACCATAAGGGAAGAGAGAAGGTTGTTGAGTTTTAGAGAGAGAAGAGAAGAAATCTCACAAGGTAGGTCGATTTCCTCGGTGAATTCGTACCTAATGTATGTAATCCTTCTCCTAAGCTTCTCTACTATGTTATTCAAGGTTTGGGAAGCTCAAATTTGGTGTTCTAAAGTTAGGGTTTTCAGCCAAGAAGAGAAAAAGCTAATGGGAGCTTGAGGTTACTTCCAAACCTTCCTATATTGACTATTATGGCTGCTGTAGACAATTTAATCAGTAAAATTTTGCTAGATTGTCTTTATTTCTGAAAATTGGAAAATGTGTGTTGAAAATGTTATGCTACCAAAATTGGGTTTAAATGGTAGTTATAACTCAATTAAATAGTTAATAAACTAATTAGGAGTAGAAAGAAACACGTTTATGGAGTCAGATTTCAAAAAACCCAATTTTTCCCATAGTTCCTATAAGTTTCAGCCAGCTCTAGAAATGGGCCTTAAAATTAGATTTTCAATTATTTGATAGTTTCCTTGAGTTCGGGAGGGGAAACTAGGTGGGGTTATAGTTGGACACTTTTTTGGAAAAGCCCGAAATGGATTCCTTGGGTGAAAATATGTAAGAATAGCTCATGTTGAAATTTCAGGAAAAAAATAGTCGGACCGGGTATGTCGGGGCAGCTGGGTCCCCGGGAATATTTTGGTAAATTTTTACGATTAACTCATATAACCACCAGAAACACTATGGAAGTTTCTAAATTGATACATGTGACGTTTTAGGACCAAGTTGAAAGCCTAAGGGATTGACACACAAATTGAAGCACATGGTTCAAGGTGGAAAAGGCTTAAAGTAGGGAACTTACCTCTCCTGCATGTATTTGGTATTTGTGCTGGTGTGTTGATGCATGTTATTTCTTTGCTTGATTATGTGAAACATATATGAATGATTAAAACTTTGTTTCTATTTATATTGTGGCCATAGTTTGTTGCATGAAACATTGAGCACGCAGATATGTCATTGTGTAAGCATAAGTTATGTAATGCAAGCATGTCATGCATTAAGTATTTATCTTATATGCATACTGATACTATTTTCCTACTGAGATTCTCTCGAACCTCACCCTCCCCTACCAACAATTTAGACATACACAAATATCATAAAAGAGAACTATATGAGAGGATTGTAATGGTGAAACGAAGACGGGAATATATCTCTATTTCACTAGGGCAAGTTTAGATATCCTAGTAGCCCTGTGTGGCTACATTGCTTATAATTATTATGTACGAACTCCTATGGGGAATTTCCGTAATCGTGCATATAATATCAGTATAATTATGCTATTTCTACGTTGCTCACCGAACCGTATATCATTTTCTGCGAATACTCTGATAAAGGTGAAATTAAGAAAAGAGCGTGACATAATCTATCATTTATTTAAAAATATTATCCAATCACAAGATAACAATCAAAATATTAACGATTTAAACAAATAATCTCATAATCAATTCAAATTTATATTATTTCCTAAAATTGGCTAACAATCCAAATATTATCTATTTAATCAAAATTAGCCTAAAAGAGTCCCTAAATTAAATGAATAAAGTGGAATAAAATACATAAAATTTGGAATTTATTAACCAAATATGCTTATTTGGCTAGTTTATGTGTCACGCCCTTATTTTAATTTCACCTTTATCAGAGTATTCGTGGAAAACGATATGCGGTTCGATAGGCAACACAAGAATAACATAACTATACTGATAATATGTGTATGATTACATAAATTTCCCATAGGGGTTCGTACCTTGTAAATTCAAATAATGTAGCCGCACAAGGCTACTAGGATATCCAAACCTATCCCAATAAAACAAAGACATCTTCCCGTATTCATTCCACTACCGTAATCCCCTCATACGATACTCTGCATTGTTGTTTGCATATCTTCTGTCGTCTCCTGTCTAAATTGTTAGTAGGGGAGGGTGAGATTCGAGAGAATCTCAGTAGGAAACAAATACCATAATACATGTATGATAGATGCTATGTGTATGACATGTTAGCTTTAACTAGATGTTTGCCCCCATAATGACATTTCTGCATGTTCAATGTTTCATGTAACAAAACTATGGCCACAACAAAACAGAAACAGAGCTTCATTTATTCAAATATGCTCTACACAATCAAGTAAAACAATCACATACATCACTACACAAGCAAAGATATCAAATACATGCAAGTAAGGTAAGTCCCCTACCTCCAATCTTTCTCCTCGATTTGCGTGCCGGCAACTCGGGCTTTCAGCTCGGTCCTACAATTCCAAATATACCATTTAGACACTTTCATAGTGTTTCTGGGGGTTATATGAGTCTATCTTGAAAGATTACTAAAATATCCCCGGGGACCCGGCCCATCGTACTCGGTCTGGCTGTACTTTTCTTGAAATTCTAACCTGAACTATCCTGACATATTTTCGCCCAAGGAATCCATTTCCGGATTCGGAATTACCAAATTCACTGCCAAAAGACGAAATTGCCCTTGGCAGCCCTTATTTCAGTGTTTTAAGGGCATTTTCGTAATTATGTTTTCTCTGCCTTTTCCGAAAAAGTGCTCAACTGTAACCCCACCTAATTTTACCTCCTGAATCCAATGGAACCATCAAATCATTGAAAATCCAACTCTAAGACCCATTTAGAGCCCGGACCAAAATATATGGGTTTTCTGAGGAAAATCGGGATTTTTCGGTTTCGGCTCCGTAAACACATTCCTTTCTACTCCTAACCACTTTATTGACTATTCCATTAGGTTAAAACTACCATTTAGTATCAATTTGGGCAGCATAACCCTTAGGGAAATCCATTTTCCATTTTTACAACCAATGGCAATCCGGCGAAATTTCACAGATTAAATTGCCCACAACAGCTAGAATAGTCAATATACGAAGGTTTGGAAGTTACCTCAAGCTCCTTCTGGCTTTTCTTGAATTGGCTGAAACCCTAGCTACTCCAACAAGAGATTTTGAGCTTCACAAACCTTAAACACATAGGAGAGTAGCTTAGGAGCGAAGTTATACGTATTAGGAACCGATTTACCGAAAAAATCACTTACCTTTGTAAGCTTTTTCCTCCCCTTTTCTCTCTCTAAAATTTCACACTTCCTCTCTCTTGTTGCAGGAAAACTGACGAAAATGGGAGGAGGAAAATGATAAAATATGATTTTATAAGATATTATAATTATCCAATAATTATTTTTCCATTTTCGGATTTTTACAAAATTCTGGCAGATTTCTGCCTAAACTTTGAAAAATCATAACTAATTCTAGAAAAATCGAATTAGAGTGATTCCAAAGACTATAGAACCCTTATTGAGTCTAGTTTCAAGGAAAAATATAGAATTTTGCTGAATGGAATCACAAAATTCCCAAAATTTCAATCTTTGTATACTGTTCCAGAAATTTCACAGTTTTTTTTTGTGCTGACTTCAAAAATTCATATCTTTTTGTATATAGCTCTAATTGAGTTATATAACCTATCAAATTAAAGTTTAGGATGTCTAATTTCATCCCGTAAAATTTCATAATTTTTGCTCATCATTTGGTCATTCAAATGAACATGACAAGCTTATTACCTCAATGACGATTTCACCAAAAACATAATTATATTCTTCAAAATTCACCATTTTACTTTCTTAATACCCCAAAGATATAAAACTCATTAGGGGATAAATTTGGGCTCCTGCTAAATTGGGGCTTAGCAGTCCACTTAATTTAGGCTTATTCTCAAGCCTCCAATCCCAAAATTCGGGGTATTACATTATGTGTCATCTACTTCTTCTTCTTTTCAAATTTAGATTTAAAAATAAGTAAAATATTCTTTAAAAAATGCATCCCCACCTGAAGGATCAAAGACAATCAATGATATGATTATATCTTGTGTGATGAAGAAAAAATCAAAGAGGTGAAAATATCTTAGGTGATGAAGAGAAAATCAATGAGGTATTTGCCTATCTGGGTGTCACTGGGGTACAGCAACAAAGAGCTTTCGATGGCCTTGTTCTAAGCAATTATCCTTAGTGTATTATGCATCTAGTGATTGAGTCTTTTTCATAATTACTCTTTAGTGAATGTGAGCTCCTCTTCCATATGTAACTTCTACTTCTTCAATGTTGTTCACTCTGCTAGCTTAACATATTCAGTTAAATAATAGTCAAATTTAACCTAGATAACTATCAAGGCGAATTATTAGGATTTGGAAACTATCAAGACAACATTACTCCTAAGTAAAAACTTCTGGGGAAAATTTTCTCCTTAACAAAAATGATATGGATGACACATAGATTGCTAGATTAGGTTATTTCATCAACTAATAGTCAAACTTAACTAAGATAACGGTTAGAGAAAAATTGCTATGATTTGAAAACTTCTGACGCGACATTACACCCCAAAAAACTTCCCTGGCGAATTGTTCAATTGTGACAACTTACAGGGTAAAATAGACCGTTAACCCTCAATTTTAATCGGTCCATTTTCAATTATTTTGGTTGATATTTTATTATTTTATTTTGGAATATATGAACCTAAATGATATTGTGTTAAAAGTGTATAAATTTTCCAAATTAAAGTTTCAGTATATTTCTTCATTTTGCCTTTGTAGCCAACAAATTTCTATACCACTTGATGATATCACCGAGTGAATTTATAATTAAGAGTATTTTGTTTTAATTGAAGAGCATTAAAACTATACATGAAATTAAAGGAGAGATACATAATCAGCTTAAAGACAATTTGCTAAAGCAACCCACACACTCCTCACTATCACAC
Source organism: Inga laurina (assembly GCA_963855925.1). Lineage (NCBI taxonomy): Eukaryota > Viridiplantae > Streptophyta > Magnoliopsida > Fabales > Fabaceae > Inga > Inga laurina. The sequence continues at coordinate 58,755,765 of OY979702.1, read as the reverse complement.
ACACACACACACACAAAACACATCAGGTGGTTTAAAGCCTCCTTTATTTTCTTAAAAGTTGACATTATTATACAGAAACATATAGAGGATAATGGTGAAGTCATCACATGCTTGAAAAGCCGTTGTGGTTTTGGAGTTTAGGGACAAAGATGAGATGATCTGCTGGGAAGAAATGGCACACGGAGGAGCTTCCAGGAACCACTTTAAGGACACTAAAGGAAATATGGGTGGGGCTCCACTGGGAGGTATCCAGGTGGCAAACAACCATAGCTTCAACCTCATCACCATTATCACCAACCAATGATATCTTAAAAACCCTATTCTCACTTTTCTGGCTGTGACAGTAGAAAATTGCATATGGGTATGGCATTGTGTGACAAGCCACCATCTTTGGTGCTGGCACCTCCATTAGGATCTCCAACATTGTGTAGTTCTGGAAATTCACACTTGACTTGGTTTTGTGAGAAGTACTAAATACCTGCTGATGCATAACAAAAGAAAATTAACACACATTATGCTATCAAATAATTTCAATATTTATATATACTTAGAATAGGAAAAATCAGTAGAAAGTCCCTGTTTTGAAGTTTTATTGGTTAAAAAGGACACGATATGTTTTTGTACACAGAAAGTATCAGTACTCTGCAGGATTTCATACATAAAAAGTATCGGTACTTGAATTTAGATTTTTATTGCCAAAAAAATTTTAAATAGGGATTTTTCACCAATTTTCCCTTTATAAATTGACTACGCTAATGAAGATTTACATATACATCACCTGGATTCCAGATTCTGAACCAATCATTCTCTGAGTGAATTCTAGCATGGATTCTAAGGAAATAGCGCAGAGCTTGACCTCTCCTTGGATGGTTTTGCTCTCACACTCTCTGAGAGTGTCTTCCATGGCTTTAGCTTGAGGAGAGTCTTTGGAAAAAGAGAAATGTTTAAGAAGATTTGGAAGTTCATTCAATGAGAAAGGGATTGAATCAGCCTCCTCTTTGGGCCAAAACTTTGGTGAGGTTGAAGGATCTCTCTTTGGGAAATGAATTGGCATTCTTTTCCCAATCTTTAGGTCTTTTAATGTGAAGAACACCATTACAGAAGGGTCATCCATATGATGATGACCCATATGCCCTCCTATTTCCATGGCTCCTTCACTTCCATTGCAGCTCTGTAGAATGATTTGAAAGGAGGCAAAGGAAAATATTACTATTTTTCTTAGAGACCAAGAAGAGTTTCAAGTAAAATAAATAACTTTACCATGAGAACGAGAAGATTAAGAAAGAGGGCCCAAGATATAAACTTCACACCCATATTTCTTCTGCAATGAAATGAATCCTTGCCTTCTGTTCAACTGCTTCTGAAAATATCTCAAGAAAGAGACTCTAATCAGTTTTGCTATGTAGGTTAGGTTGCAATCTAATTTTAAATACATAAAAGTTTTTTTTTTTGTCATGGGAAAGGTTATGTAGGTCAAATAAATTAATCTTGGGCTTAAAATGACAATAAAAAGGACTTGGTTTCAGTGCTAAGCACTGTGCTTAGCTCTCCCAACTCATCAAATCTGGATCGTTAGATCTGATTTGAACGGTCTAAATCTAAGTTTTTTAAAATCTATATATATTTTTTTAATAAAAGTTATTTTAATAGTTATAGAATCTAAAATAAAGATAATCTCTTAACTATTATTCTTTTAAAAAAATGATTTTTTATCATCATTTTAAAAAAACTTAAATATAGACTGTCCAAAATCAGATATGAACAGTCCAGATTTGATAAAGTGGGAGAGCTGAGTACAATGCTTGGCACTGAAACCAAATCCCAATAAGAAAGAGTAGTTACAGTAATTTCCAATCAACGTACACGTGCTGACGAAACCACATTCCCTGCTCATCCAAACGATGAGTAGAGAATGCTCACCCCCAAAATATGGGGGGTTTTTTTTTTTTTAAATTTTTTAATTAATTTTTTATTTGTTTAAGTTATGTTGTATTTAACCGTTTGAAGTATTTTTTAGTAACACACAGTATCTCAAATTAATTAATTTTTAGTGCATCTGGCATCATATAATTTTTTCTTCTTCAATTAGTTAGTGCTACTGGAAAAATATTCCATGGTGCTAAATGCACTAAAAATTAATTAATTTAAGATACTGGGTGCTACTGAAAAAATATTTCAGGATAATGGGTGGCATTGGAAAAATATTTTAGGATACTAGGTGGCATTGGAAAAATATTTCAAGAAGCAGTATACAATTAAATCCAAATAAATAAGAACACGTAAAAAATTAAAAAAAAAGGTCCCCCCAAAAACAAACACTACCAGTTTGGAGAAATACTTACATATTTTAAGAGTACTACGTCATTTGAATTTTATCCAAAAAACATAACAACTCAGATCATTTTAATCCTAGTTGGCAAATAACTCATCGGAAAAAAATTCAAATTTTATCTTTTTTTAAGAAAAAAAATATCATTTGAAAAAAATAAAACAAAATTATTAACCAATATTTTTCTTTAAAACAAGATAAAATTTGAATTTTCTCAAATGAGTCATCATCCAACTAGAATTAAAATGATATGAATTGTTATATTTTCATTGGTTAGAGTTCATATAACATGGTGCTCCTAGAATATATAAGTATTTCTCATCATTTTGGAGGATGAACATGCCCTGCTCATAGATGCGTTGAGCACGGCATGTGCACCCGTTCAATATGCGGAATCAATCCATGTAAGATCAGACACATCAAATGTGATTATGATGACATCGACAAGTTGCATTCCTACTATTAATTAACTGCTAGACAAGCTAGTTTTCTGTGTTTTGCTTAAATTTGAGATAAATCATACTGTTCAAGGTTTACAAATAATGTGAAGTTAATGACATGTACGATATTATTTTATTTTTAAAAGTATTTATAATTTATTCAATTAATTTGACCAAAGTATCTACGTTATTTTGATTCAAAAGAAAAGAACATACTAAAAATGATGTGGTTCATTTGGTTTCTACTCACCTTTTTTTTTTTTTTAATATTACTATCTAGTATTCGATTTAGAATTTGTGGTTGTCTCTTCCAACACAAGCTAATTAAGTATCTTCTTTAGAACTTAAACTAGAGTTCTAGAAGAATTTATCGGGCCCTTATATTGTAAGATCATCTCTATATTAGTCATTTGGTGACTACTCACTTTTTTTAAAATTATTATCCAATAGGTTCAAGGTTCATCGCTCTATGGTATTGGCAAACAAAATTTGACTCTATTCCCTTCATAATTAAGAGATGTGCTCATCCTTTACTAAATGGGGTGACTATTTTTTTTATTAGCTCTTCTCAAATTTTAAATTTATATGAATAACTGCTGTTAATAATTAATTTATTATCACTCAATAATGAAACGTGACATTACATGGGAATTATGTAAATATATTAAGGATTAATATGCAAATTTTTTCTAAAGTTTCAAAACGTAGTAATATTATGCTATAGCATTAAAAATTAATGTTAACCATTAACTTTAAAATGCCAATGAACAACATTACTCCATTTTAACACTTTCAGAATAACCCATATATTAATATTCAAAGCTAGTCTTGTATTTATCAAATGAACCATGCAAGAAAAACAGAGTTATCACTTATGAAATTATCAAATTGCATTTTTAATTCCTTCTATGATAGAAAATATAATTTATTTTTGTCCAATTTTGGTTGATATCACCAGTGATTGCGAAATATTCTGCATTATTATGTCGCTGCCCCCCACGTCAATACATATGTTTGTGTTTGTGCTGATTATAAATGGTAGGGCATGAATTCTTTGGACTTATTTTAATTATTATATGTTATCACCAGTATCATATTTTTTAAATTTATAATTTATTCCATTAATTTGATCAAAGTATCTACGTCATTTTGATTTAAACGAAAAGAACATACTAAAAATGATGTGGTCCATTTGGTTACTACTCACTTTTTTTTTTTAAAAAAATATTATTATCCGGTATTATATTCAAGGTCCGTGGCTGTCTCTCCCAACACAGGCTAATTCAGTATCTTCTCTAGGATTCAAACTAAAGTTCTAGAAGTGCTGCTAGATCATCTTTATGTTGGTCATTTGGTTACTACTCATTTTTTTTTATATTATGATCTGGTATTCGATTCTAGGTTCGTGGCTCTATGGTATAGGCAAACAAAATTTGACTCTATGCCCTTCCTGATCAAGGGATGTGTTCATCCTTTACTACATGGGGTAACTTTTTTTTTTTATTAGCTCTTCTCAAATTTTAAATTTATATGAATAATTGCTGTTAATAATTAATTTATTATCACTCAATAATGAAACGTGACATATTAAATGGGAATTATCAATTATGTAAATATATTAAGGTTTAATCGGCAAATTTTCCCCAAAGTTTCAAAACGTAGCATTGTTACCTTATACCATTAAAAAACTAACATTAATTGTTAACTTTTTAACGTGAAGGGGTAACACTGTTCCATTTTAACACTTTCAGAGTTACCCATATATTAATATTCAAAGCTAGTCTTGTACTTATCAATTGAACCATGCATGAAAAACAGAGTTATCACTTATGAAATTATCAAATTGCATTTTTAATTCCTTCTATGATAGAAAATATAATTTATATTTGTCCGATTTTGATTGACATCGTTAGTGATGGAGCAATATTCTGCATTATTATGTCGCTGCCCACCACGCAAATACATATGTCTGTGTTTGTGCAGAGTAATAAATGGTGGGGCATGAATTCTTTGGACTTATTTTAATTATTATACGCTATCACCAGGATCATATTTCTTAAATATATAATTTATTCAATTAATTTGATCAAAGTATCTACGTCATTTTGCCTTAAAAGAAAAGAACATACTAAAAATGATGTGGTTCATTTGGTTACTACTCCCTTTTTTTTTTTAATATTATTATCTGGTATTCGGTTCAGAATTCATAGCTGCCTCTCCCAACACAAGTTAAATGACTTCTCTAAGAGTCGAACTAGAGTTTTAGAAGAAATAGTGGGGCCTTATACTATTAGATCATCTTTATGTTAGTCATTTTGTTACTACTCACTTTTTTTTTAATATTATTATCCGGTATTCGGTTCAAGGTTTCGTGGCTTTATAGTATTGGCAAACAAAATTTGACTCTATGCTCTTCATAATTAAGAGATGTGTTCATCAGTTCATCCTTTACTACATGGGGTGACTATTTCTTTTTATTAGCTCTTCTCAAATTTTAAATTTATATGAATAATTGCTGTTAATAATTAATTCATTATCACTCAATAATGAAACGTGACATATTACACGGGAATTATGTAAATATATTAAGGATTAATCTGCAAATTTTTCTCAAAGTTTGAAAATATAATAATGTTGCCATATACCATTAAAAAACTAACAATAACTGTTAACTTTTTAACACTAAGGAGTAACATTGCTCCATTTTAACACTTCCAGAGTTAGCCATATATTAATATTCAAAGCTAGTCTTGTGCTTATCGATCGAACCGTGCATGAAAAACAGAGTTATGACTTATGAAATTATCAAATTGCGTTTTTAACTCCTTCTATGATAGAAAATATAATTTATTTTTTTTCCGATTTTGATTGACATCATCAGTGATGGAGAAATATTCTGCATTATATGTCGCTGGCCACCACGTCAATACATTTGTCTGTGTTTGTGCAGATTAATAAATGGTAGGGCATGAATTCTTTGGACTTATTTTAATTATTATATCTTATCACCAGGATCATATTTCTTAAATTTATAATTTATTCAATTAATTTGATCAAAGTATCTACGTCATTTTGATTTAAAAGAAAACAACATACTAAAAATGGCTTGGTTCATTTGGTTACTACTCTTTTTTTTTTTAATATTATTATCCGGTATTCGATTCAGGATTCGTGGCTGTCTTTTCCAACACAAACTAATTAAGTGTCTTTTCTAGGACTTAAACTAGAGTTATAGAAGAATTTAGTGGGGCCTTATACTGTTTAGCTCGATCATCTCTATGTTGGTCATTTGGGTTCTACTCACTTTTATTAAAATTATTATCCTGTGTTCGATTCAAGGTTCAAGGTTCATGGCTCTATGATATTGGCAAACAAAATTTGACTCTGTGCCTTTCATAATTAAGAGATGTGTTCATCCTTTATTACATGGGGTGACTATTTTTTTTTATTAGCTCTTCTCAAATTTTAAATTTCTATGAATAATTGCTGTTAATAATTAATTTATTATCACTCAATAATGAAACGTGACATAATACATTTTGATAGCTTCAATACGCACTAAATATTATTTTCCATATGTGCTCATATTTATAAGGGAAGTGAGAGATAGAAAAAATTAATATGATGTTGAAGTTTAGTGTGTCTAATAAGAATAATATTGAAAATCACTTGAATTTTATAACAAATTTAATATGTTTTTAACTATTTTTATTGGCATGTGTAAATTAGTTAGAAACATTTTATGTTAAGGACAATAGGGAGAGGATAATAGCCCTTCTGATTCATCATATGTAATACCCCGAAATTTGGAATTTGAAGGTTGAGAATAAGCCTAAATTAAGTGGACTGCTAAGCACCAATTTATCAAGAGTCCAAATTTATCCCCTAATGATTCTAATATCTTTGGGGTATTAAGAAAGCATTAAGAAAGTAAAATGGTGAATTTTGGAAAAAGTAATTATGTTTTTGGTGAAATCGCCTATAAGGTAGTGAGCTTGTCATGTTCATTTGAATGAACAAATGATGAGAAACAATTATGATATTTTACAGGATGAAAGTAGACATCCTAAGCTTTAATTTGATAGGTCATATGAATCAATTAGAGTTATATACAAAAAGATATGAATTTTTGAAATTAGTCCAGAAAAACAGAAAATTTTCTGGAACAACATGTAAAGATTGAAATTCTGGGAATTTTTTGATTCCATTCAGTAAAATTCTATATTTTTCCTTGAAACTAAACTCAATAAGGGTTCTATAGGCTTTGGGATCATTCCAATTCAATTTTTCTAGAATTAGTTATGGTTTTTCAAAGTTTGGGCAGAAATCTGCCAAAACTTTGTAAAAATCCGAATTTTGGAAAATTAAACAATTGATTAAAATATTATAATATAATTGATAAAAGGCAAATCATCATCTTCCTCCCACCATTTCAGATGTGAGCTACAGCCAAGGAGAGAGAGAAAGTTTTAGAGTTTTAGAGAGAGAAGGAGAGGAGAAAACTCACGAGATAGGTCGATTTCTTCAGTGAATTCGTACCTAACGTGTATAATCCTTCTCCTAAGCTTCTCTTCTATGTTGTTTGAGGTATTTGAAGCAAGATTCATGGTGTTACCAAGGTTATGGTTTTGGCCACATCAAGAAAAAGCTATTGGGAGCTTGAGGTAACTTCCAAACTCTTGTATATTTTATTGCTTATTCTGGCTGCTGTGGGCAATTTAATCGGTGAAATTTCACCGGATTGCCATTGGTTTTAAAGTTTGGAAATTGAGTTGCCTAAGGTTATGCTGCCCAAATTGGGTTTTAATGTTAGTTGTAACCTAATGTAATGGTTAATAAAGTGGTTAGGAGTAGAAAGGAACGTGTTTACAGAGCCGAAATCGCAAAACCCCGATTTTCCCTGGAAAATCCATTTAATTCGGTTAGGGCTGTAAATAGATCTTAGAGTTGGATTTTCAATTATTTGATGGTTCCAATGAGTTCAGGAGTAAAAATTAAGTGGGGTTACAGTTGGGCACTTTTTCGGAAAAGGTCGAGAAAGCATAATTACGGAAACGCCCCTAAAACCCTAAAAGTAGGGTTGCCAAGGGCAATTTCGTAATTTGGCATTGAATTTGATAATTTTGAGTCCGGAAATGGATTCCTTGGGAGAAAATATGTCAGGATAGTTCAGGTTAGAATTTCGAGAAAAGTACAGTCGGACTGAGTACATGGGGCCGGGTCCCTGGGGCTATTTTAGTAATTTTTCAAGATATACTCATATAACCCCCAGAAACAGTATGGAAGTGTCTAAATAGTACATTTGACATTGTAGGATCGAATATGGAGCCCCGAGCTGTTTGCAAGTAGATCGAGGCACGAGTTTCGAGGCGGAAAAGGGTTAAGGTAGGGGACTTATCTTACTTGCATGTATTTGATATCTTTGCTTGTATAATGATGTATGTGATTGCTTTACTTGATTGTGTAGAGCATATTTGAATAAATGAAGCTCTGTTTCTGTTTTTGCTGTGGCCATAGTCTTGTTGTATGAAACATTGAGCATGCAGAAATGTCATTATAGGGTATACATCTAGGTAAAGCTAACATGTCATACACATCATCTATCATGCATGCATTATGGTATTTGTTTCCTACTGAGATTCTCTCAAATCTCACCCTCCCCTACCAACAATTTAGACAGGAGAAGACAAAAGATATGTTGAGAGCAAAGAAGGGAATCGTGCGAGGGGATCACAATAGTAGAACGAAGACGAGAAGATGTCTCTTTCACTGTGATGGGTTTAGATACCCTAGAGTCCTGTACAGCTACACTAATTGTAATTATCAGGTACGAATCCCTGAGGGGAATATCCGTAATCATGTACATATTATCAGTATAGTTATGCTATCCTGTGTTGCCTATCAAACCGCATATCGTTTTTCGTGAATACTCTGGTAAAGGTTGAAATTTAGATAAGGGCGTGACATCATATAAGTCACATCTAGAAAGTGTTGCACGCACCTAAAATAAATACTCCATGGTGCTGGAGGTATAAAAAAAATTACTTTAGGATGTTAGATGCATATAAGAAAAAAATTCATAATAGTGCATGCACCACAAAATATTTTAAAATACTATATGCACCCAAAAAAATGGTTATCCAACTTTCCATAGAGTATAATTTATTTCCAAGGCGCACAACACCTTCGTGTATATATATAGCCTAATAATTCATTCAAACCAACTAATTATTATATTCTTAACATAATTCCTTTAAGTCATGCGTTTGTCATTCTCCTAGGGAGACCACAACTACTATCACGCCCTTATCTCATTTTCAACTTTTTTAGAGTATTCGTGGAAAATGATATGCTATTCGGTAGGTAACACAAGAATAGCACAACTATACTGATAATATGTGCATGATTACATAAATTCCCTATAGGGGTTTGTACATGATACTTACGATTAAGGTAGCCACACAAGGCTACTAGGGTGTCTAAACTCATCCCAGTGAAACAGAGACTTTTTCTCATCTTCGTTCCACTACTGTAATCCCCTCGTACGGTACTTTACATTGTTGTTTACATATCTTCTATCATCTCCTGTCTAAATTGTTGGTAGGGGAGGGTGAGATTCAAGAGAATCTCAGTAGGAAATAGATACCATAATGCATGCATGATTGATGCTATGTGTATGACATGTTAGCTTTATCTAGATGTATGCCCCATAATGACATTTCTGCATGCTCAATGTTTCATACAACAAGACTATGGCCACAGCGAAAACAGAAACATAGCTTCATTTATTCAAATATGCTCTACACAATCAAGTAAAGCAATCACATACATCATTACACAAGCAAAGATATCAAACACATGCAAGTAAGGTAAGTCCTCTACCTCTAGCTTTTCTCCTCGATTTGCGTGCCAGCAACTCAGGCTCTCAGCTCGGCTCCGTAAATGTGTTCCTTTTTACTCCTAACCACTTTATTGACTATTCTATTAAGTTACAACTACCATTTAGTACCAATTTGGGCAGCATAACAGCCCCACACACCCATTTTCCATTTTTGAAACCAATGACAATCCGGCGAAATTTCACCGATTAAATTGTCCACAACAGCCAGAATAGTCAATATACAAAAGTTTGGAAGTTACCTCAAGCTCCCACTGGCTCTCCCTTGATATGGCTGAACCCTAGGTGCTCAACATTTAGATTTGAGCTTCCAAACCTTAAATCATATAAAAAGGAAGCTTAGGAACAGAGTTATACACATTAGGAACCGATTTACCGAAGAAATCACTTACCTTTACAAGCTTTTTCCTCTCCTTCTCTCTCTAAAAATCTCAACTCTTCTCTCTCTATTTCAAACCTGTGCTGCACGGTTTTGGCTGAAGGAAAGAGAAGAATGATATTTATTATATGATATTTACTTTATTACACCATTTTTCCAAAATCCGGATTTTACAAAATTCTGGCAGATTTCTGTCCAAACTTTGAAAAATCATAACTAATTCTAGAAAAATAGAATTAGAGTGATTCCAAAGCCTATAGAACCCTTATTGAGTCTAGTTTCAAGAAAAAATATAGAATTTTGCTAGATGGAATGACAAAATTCCCAGAATTTCAATCTTTGCATGTTGTTCCAGAAAATTTCCAGTTTTTTTAGGCTAACTTCAAAAATTCATATCTTTTTATATATAGTTCTAATTGAGTCGTATGAGCTATCAAATTAAAGCTTAGGATGTCTACTTTCATCCTATAAAATTTCATAATTTTTGTTCATCATTTGGTCATTAAAAATCACATGACAAGCTCACTACGTTATAGGCGATTTCATCAAAAACATAATTACTTTCTCCAAAATTCACCATTTTACTTTCTTAATACCCCAAAAATATTAGAATCATTAGGGGATAAATTTGGGCTATTGCTAAATTAGGGCTTAGCAGTCCACTTAATTTAGACTTATTCTCAAGCCTCTAATCCCAAATTTCAGAGTATTACAACTACTATTTAAAATATTTGATTTCATTGTCAGTATATAATAATTCTAAAGTTAATATATTACTTGTCCTTAACTACGATATGTCACTAAAAACTATGAAAAATCTTCTCATTGGATTAAACGTGCTTGAGTATTTCATCCTCATCCTTTGAAAATAAAATAATTTTACGCTTCTTAATTATTATTATTAATACAAAAGGCCCATATTATATATTGCCTCTTAATCTTTAATATAAAATCTTATATACAAACTAAATTTTGTATTGAGCATTAGAGGTAATATAAAATATTTTTTTATTGTTTCATTAAAGGAGACTAATCCCTTTTAAAATTTATAGCACAAAGAGTTTTTATCTCTCATAATAAACATGCTTCTTAGAATTCAAACTCATGTTTTCTTTTTTAGGATCAGGTGAGGCCACTTACCACCTCTACCAACAACTTGTTGGTTATAGTATTATTTTTTAGAACTAATTCTTATAATAATTTATTTTTTCAAGATAAAAGCTAAGGTAATTAAGTTTAAATATTTACTGTGTACTTAGGTTTGCCAAGAAGTTTACTCTGAATATTGGATAATTAAAAAACTTCTTCGCTAAATCAGAATACGGATAAGAGTAGAAGTATACTAATGAATGGCTATGAATAGTAACATCCTCCAACTTGCCTAATCAAATAATCGTCTTAAATTATATATAAACAATAAACCAAGGAGCACGGATTTGAATTTCTTATATAGTCATCAATTTTAATACACAGCACACAAAGAACCTATCATTGTGATGTTTGGCCTATAAATAGAGATTTGAGAGTCCCTCCACACACAATCAACTTCAAATTAAACTTGAAGCATTCTGATCACTTTATTGATCATCATGAGACTTTCAAGTTTTGTTCTGATGATTCCTCTCCTTTTCCTTATCTTGGTACATGTCTTTCTTCTTCCTCCCTAAACTGCTTTAATTGTATGTTAATTATAGCTTCTTATTGAGTGAATAATTATTGATAGAGTTCTTAAACAGTTCATCATGCATTTGGTTTAATATCATTCTGATGTCTAAATTATAAGCCAATCACACTTTTCAGATCTATATATATGATATAAACTGTGCTCTCTGGTTATTTCTAATGAGATAAGTTACATATATAGTAGAGTTCAGAGATACACATAAGACTGTCCAACGATCGCCATTTCACCAAGGCTTCATTACATGATGATTAAACCAAATTAATTAGAATGAGTATTGTCCCTGTCACCAGGAGGCAGCGATGACCAAGCACTAGATTTGAAGATGACCCACAGCAGAAAATGGTTATTAAATCAAATAAGTTAGGCAATTGTATTAATTTTTTTAATAAATGAAATAGAGGATCTGATGGAAAATAAAGCAAGGGATACAAACATGGAAAATGAACTTGTTCTTCTCTTTAGTTGTCATGGCAGTGCAGAGTAGGAGTCTCACTTGTAACTAATATCACAACAATTTTGACCAGGTCCAACTGGACTCATGTATCATCATATTTCAGTATCGGAAGTAGTTTTTGCGTCAGTAAATTTGTCTTTCGAGCAACTTTTTCTGTCGTTTGAAAGAAGTCTTGAAATTTATCAATGATTCTTTTCCTTTTGTTTTTTTTTTTTGAATTTTTTTTATAGTTGGCTGACACAGCAGCCTCAAGAAAAGATCCAGGTGAATATTGGAGAATGGTCATGAAAGATGAGGCCATGCCTAAAGAAATACAAGGCCTTATTCATCATAATCATCCTGTGACTCAATCTGAAACAAAATATGTTGAAGAATTGAATCACAAATGTGATGAAGACGATGATCACCAGCATCAGCCTCTTGTTACCACACAAAAGATGTTCATAGAAGAAGAGATCCAAACCCTGCCCAGTGTTGCTGCTCGTGATATTGACTATTTACCAAGGCCTGGTACTTCATCTTACCTCAATGGCCGCCTTGCTGCTACAGAAAAGAGATTCATGAAAGATTCTGAACCTAGGCCTAATGTCTCCGCTTACAACGATGATAAGATTGGAGCTCGGGATAAGAAGAAATTTGCAGAAGATTTTGAACCTAGGCCTAATGTCTCAGCATACGGCACTAACAAGAAAAAGAAGTTCGCGAAAGATTTTGAGCCTAGGCCCAATGTCTCAACGTATGGCAATGATGAGGAAAAGAAGTTCGTGAAGGATTTTGAGCCAAGGCCCAACGTCTCATCATACGGCAATGACGAGGAAAAGAAGTTTGTGAAGGATTTTGAGCCAAGGCCCAACGTCTCAGCGTACAGCAATGACGAGGAAAAGAAATTCGTGAAGGATTTTGAGCCAAGGCCCAATGTCTCAGCGTACGGCAATGACGAGGAAAAGAAATTCGTGAAGGATTTTGAGCCAAGGCCCAACGTCTCAGCGTACGACAATGACGAGGAAAAGAAATTCGTGAAGGATTTTGAGCCTAGGCCCAACGTCTCAGCTTATGGCAATGATAAGGAAAGGAAGTTCACTAAAGATTTTGAGCCAAGGCCCAATGTCTCAGCGTATGGAAATGATGAGGAAAAGAAGTTCACTAAGGATTTTGAGCCTAGGCCCAACGTCTCAGCTTATGGCAATGATAAGGAAAAGAAGTTTACTAAAGATTTTGAGCCAAGGCCCAATGTCTCAGCGTATGGAAATGATGAGGAAAAGAAGTTCACTAAGGATTTTGAGCCTAGGCCCAACGTCTCAGCTTATGGCAATGATAAGGAAAAGAAGTTCACTAAGGATTTTGAGCCAAGGCCCAATGTCTCAGCGTATGGAAATGATGAGGAAAAGAAGTCTGTGAAGGATTTTGAGCCCAGGCCTAATGTGTCAGCCTATGGGAAAGATGACATCAAGAATAACTTTGAACCCAGGCCTAATGTGTCTGTTTATTCTGAATGAATGAACAAGAGTAAGAAAATATAGTCACTAGTAGTGGTGATGGAGATCAACAAGGTTATAGACAGGTGCTGCATTGTTAAATGCACTAGTATTATATATATATGGTATGGTGTGTTAACAGAGTTGGGAAGAATATTACCTGAACTTGTAGGTTGTTTTATAAATAAAAGAGCGTGAATGGCTCCCTTTAATTTGTTTTTTCCGTATCCTCCCCTTCATTCTACTTTTTATGAAAATACATTTAATTTTCATGAGAATTGGCTGTAATTAATTTTTCTTGGGAAATGACACAAAATTCATTAGAATCACTCACCCTTTAACTAGCATTGACCATTGTTAACCTGCCAGTGTTAACCTGTAGACAGCAACTATTGACCGGTCAAAGATTTTTAAGAAAATTAAAACAAAGGACCTAGAGAAAATAATATTTATTATAAATAATCATAAAAATTATAATTATTTAGAATAACTGAACATCATAATATAAAATTAAAATTACTAAATTGCTCCTAACTAGACCTCCTATATTTATAGTCAAAAAATAACTAAAATTAAAACTAAAGCTGCCCATCATGATATGATCGTATCTTTTTAAAAAATTTTAATATATTATTTAATTAACAACAGTTGAATTTTTAAAAAAAATTATTTTTCACCAATTTATTTCATCAAGTTGTCAGATTTATAGTATCAACGTTGATATCAATTAAACTCTTTTTTAAAAAATAAAAACTAAATTCAATTCATATTTTTCATGATATAATAGATTACTTAGATTTTTGTTTTAATTTTATTAACATTAAATGAAGCTTTAGCCCACATAAATTTCTTCTAAAACAAAAATAAATCATTCAAACTTTTTTTGTTTAACATATTTGATAAATTATAAAAGACCTTGCATTTTATTAAAATTATATAATTCTATTTTTTATTAAATTTTTTGTTGATTTTAAAAAAAATTATAATTTTTACAAAATTGAAGAATATGTAATTTTTTTCATACATATACGTGCAAGTTATGCAAAATGAAAATTGGGAAAACAGTTGTTTAATTTAGTGAAACTTCAAATTTTGTATTAGTCTTAAAAATGGAATGTTGGAAAGAATGCAGAAGACTTTGTTAGGGGCATTTTAGTTTTTTTTTTAATTTTATATTTTTGCATTTGGTTCTGCTAAATAATTACAATTTTTATAGTCTATCTTAATAATTATCTTTTCTTCCGGGTCATTCATTCTAATTTTTCCAAGATTTTTTTCAAAAAAATATTTTTATTAAAATATTAATACTTTAATATTTACAAACTAAATATCACAAATTTACAAGTAAAACTTCAAGTTTTGCAAGTACTTTATAAGTCAATCTTTTACGATATTAATCTTTAACATTTGCAAGTGAAATTTTACAAATTTACAAGTCAAACGTAGTAAATTTATAAGTAATTTTTTTTAAAAAAATAAATACATAAATATTTGCAAAAGAATCTCATAGATTTACAAGTAACTTTAAAAAAATAAATACATAAATATTTTCAAAAGAATCTCATAGATTTACAAGTAAATTTACATAAGTTTTTCTTTGGTTCTTCAAATTTTTTAAATTTATATTTATAAGCCATATGATACATGGTATTAGGAATAAGAGCCTATTAGTATCACTTGGTTATAGTTTACCTGGCATAGGGATAGAGTCGGGAATCAGGGCCGGCCCTTGACGGGTTAGGGCCTAACAGGGCGGGGTCAAGAAAATTGCAGTTTTTCAAGGCCCGGCCCGAGAGCATTAGGGTCAAGGCCGGCCTGTAGGGTCGAGAAGTCCTTTTCACAATATTTAACTATTTTTTCTGCGTATTTTCCCTAAAGAGATATAATTAGTAAATAATAACGATTAAAGTTCTAATTTAATACATAAATGTTGTCAACATTAAGGTTTAAATAACACGTCTCTTGCAACAAACAAATACAGTTACTAATGTATAATCAAAGGTAAAATCATGTCCATAAATAAATCACATAAAGGCCAAAGTATAAGAAGGCAAGAAGCTAAATACTCTAACATATAAGCAATATGAGTATGACGACTATCATTTTCACCTTCTTCGCCACTATCATCAATTTCAAGGACATTCGATTGTGTTTCACTTTGAATTGTAGATTCAAGTAGTCAAATAATCACAATCTCCATCAAAAAGCATACTCCATCAGGCAGAACAGTATATAATATGATTTTATTCTAACAATATATTCAAAAATCATACTTAAAAATCACAATATGATTCAATTAGACAAAACAATATACTCAAAAATCATATTCTATACAATATGAGGATAGAGTGACATATAGATTCAATAAAACAATTCAAAAATGTAACATGGTTCCCTTTCCAAACGAAAAAAATAAAAAAATAAATGGGCTTAAAGGGCCGGCCCTTTTAAGCCCGAGGCCCTACAAGGCCGGCCCTTTTAGGCCCGACTTCCTTTTAAGGCTACAGTTTGCAAACCCGGCCCTTGAAGAGTCAGGGCCTAAAAGGGCCGGCCCGACAGACTCGACCTGTTTTCCCAGCTCTACGTAGGGAACATTTTAACCACTTTTGTTACTCTGTTAAGTAGATAAATATTAGATTCTGTATAAATAGTGAATATGTGTAATATAAAAATGTGTAGAATAAGAACACACTGTGTGTGTGTATTATATTCATAGGCATGCACCAGCATCCATTTAAATTTATAGCTTGACAAGGTAAATAACGCTTAGATCGACTTGTAACTAAATATAAGAAATTGTAAATCAATTAGAAAATTTGAAGCACCAATGTAAATCAATAAATTATTTTTTAAAAAAACTTTTTTTTTTTTTTTTTTTTTATGACAGCCGATGGTCAACACCGGCTGATGACCGATCAATGGTAGCCGGCGAATGATCCACATCAATCAAATGGTAAGTGAGTCCAAGGACTTTTGTGTCATCTCACAGGGAAAGTAAATTAACACCCGGTCTTATGGGACTTGAGCCTATTTTCACAAAATTTAATTATAATTTTTCCTATTTGAGACCCAATTATATATGTGGAATTAATACACTTAACATATTCTTCTGCCGCAAGACTCGAATTTTTTATAGCAGTTGAAGTTTCAACTAAGTACTGGTTTTTGACTAGATGAGTTTCATTGTTACAGAATCGCATATATATATATATGTGTGTGTGTGTGAATGTTATTTTCGGACCATTACATATGAAGGCGCTTTATATATTTGACGCAAATATATAATAGTTCTGAATTCTAATATGTTGAGGGCATACATAATGATTCTTTATTAATAATTAACAAGAATGCAATGGTCTTGTTTTTTTTATTATATATAGTTATTTTTTATTATCTGCTTTATTTAGTTTTACTATTAATATTTATTACAAAAGACACAATATAATCATTATTAATAATAAGATAATAATATTAAATAAAAAACTTATATTCATAGTATTTAAAATTGAATACATTATAGATAAAACATCAAATAATTAAAGAGAAATTAATCACTTAAACACTCTCATAATAAAACACTATCTTATAACCTTTTGAATTGTAAAATAAAATCAATTAATAAAAAATTCTACAATATTATCCAATATATTTGTTGTGGATTGTCCATAGATCTTATATCGGCGCTCTAAGAATTCCCGTCACATATTCTTTAACTTTAAAAGGATAATATAAATATGAAAATAAAAATATATATAATAAAAAGAAGCAAATATAAAAACTTAAACAATGCTCAGAATATAACTATGAAAATCAAAATATAGTAAAAATTGGTAAATATAAAATCTTGAGCAAATCTCGGAACTTAAGTCAACAACATGATTTCAACCTACTGTTTGAGTTGCTGAAGTTTAGGAACGTTGCATGCTCAATAATAAAAAATTTTATCATTTTACCTTATTAATTTTTCCATGTTGCTCTACCTTTTTCTTGCTTTTTTATCTCTTTTTTCTCCCACAAGACATTTATATATTGCCAATACCATCAATTTGCCCATATTACGATTAGGGAATATCTCATATAAATATTTTTAAAATTATAAAATTCTAAATTAATGATTCGAATATCACAAGTCCCATATTTTAGAGGTATCAATATGGAATTTTAAAATATTGGTAATTTACCTATATGTCCTTGTCCTTTTACTCCTCTGTCTTGGTCTTCCTCTTCGATGCTCCTTCTTTCATTTTCTTCATCAGCCATGTCTAAGCTTCACACCACATGCTCTCCTACCACTATATCTAGAAGGGTTGCCTCTTCACCCTTTCTCCCCATTCTCCCCCTTTTCATTCTTTCATTCCTCTCCTCAAGTCCGCTCTACCTCGCACTCTCTCTTTCTTTCCTCCTCTCGCCGGCCGCTTGAAGATCGATTCTAATGGTTACATCTACATCAAACGCAACGATGCTGGCGTCAATTTTCTTCATGTCATTGCCGTCAGATTCTTCATCCCGCGACCTCTTGGCCCCACCTAATGCCCCCAAATCTTTCAGGGAATTCTTCGCTTTTGACAAGAAAGTTAGTTACAATGGTCATTTCAGCCCGATCTTGGCATCGGCTGCTCCATCATGATGGCACCTCCTTCTAGAATTTCTTCAATACTTCGAAGGTACTGAACCTTCGCCGAGAATCTGTTCTCATCTCAAAGGCAGTGCTCCGTTTTCCGAAAGGTGGGCCAAAGGTCACCTTCAATGCCAACGAGCCGTTGCGGGAGTGGATTTTTAGCTTCAGCAGCAAAGCAATTCAAAAGCTGAAAGCCAGAACGAACAACAGGAAATAGATAGGTGATGATAACTGGGAAGACATTAGCGCAGCAAAGTTGATGGGGAAGCAGAGCAATAATCCTTACCAGTGTCAAAAAAGACAACATTCAGAATGGCGGTAACTACTAGCACAGGCTAGAGCCTAAATTGGATCGGTACTACTTCAGGAATGTTGATGAACGGGGAGGAAGGGTGAAGAGGCTGATGAAATCCACATCATCACTAAGGCCCACATGTCGCCTTATCCCTCACCACCTCTCATCGTGCCACGTGTCACCACCTCGTTGCTCCACATTTATGTGAAAATCAACTCATTTATGGTTCATCTAAGGTTTGAACTCCCCTCAAGACCACCTCTTTTTGTGACTATGCCTTTTACCACTAAGTTAGAAATAACCTATTGATTATTATTGCAACACAAACATAAATGAATATATATTATAAAATATTACTTATATTGTTAAATATTATATCTATATATTATTTATAATATATTAATATATGTAACAAATATGTGTGTGTGTTAACGTGTGTACTAATATAATATTTTAAAATTATTTTTGAATAAATCAAAATAAAAATTTAATTAATATCCTATTATTAATTAAAATGTATTACTTTTTTATATTTACATAACTTATTAAGTGTGTTTATATATAAATGAAGTAATTAAAAAAAAAAAACCAAGTATAGGTCATATGTATTAATTGATACATTTATGAAATAATTTATTTAAGATAAAAGTGTCATTACATGTTATTAATCTATAAAGATATATTGATGGGAGTGTGGGGAATAATAAATCTTGCAGAACTTAACAGACATAGGTTTGCTTATACGCTTGAAAGTTTAGACTTTACCTAACGGCCCCTTGTTGTTATATATATTTACGATATGAGCTAGCTATATGTCAGTTTTGTTCACTATTTTATATTCTTCTCATTTGAATCTAATTGCTTTTTATCCATTCATCTTAATATGTAAGTGTGAAAGAGAAGGAAACTTGTATAGAGAGATCCCACATATATGCAAATGTATAATTATTTTATTTTCTTTATAATAAATAGCATATTTAGTGTCCTCAAATGTTAAATACCAAATTTAAACAAAAAATATATAAAAAATAATATTTATCGGTGATAAAAACAATCCATAAAAAAAAAAAGCTTAGAATTGAAAGGGAGAATCCTTACTCCTCATTATTGCCATACGCTGAGAATTCAAAGAATCCTTACTCGTCATTATTGCTCAAAGCAATTAAAAGAAGTTTGTGAAGATTTTGAGCCAAAGACCCAATCTCTCAGCGGCAGCGCGTATGGCAATAATGAGGAAAAGAAGATTGAGAAATGATTTTGAGTCAGGCCAACTGTGTTAACTTATGGAGAAGATGACGTCAAGAAAGACTTTGAATCGAGGCCTAATGTGTCTGCTTATTCTAAATGAATGAAAAAGAATAAGAAGAAATAGCCACTAGAGATGCAGATCAGTAAGATTATAGACGTCTGGTGTGTCATTACGTGTATCATTTATATATGGTGTGGTCTGTGGTGTACTGTTACTAGAATTGGTAAGAATATTCCGTGGACTTGTGGGTTATTTCATAAATAAAAGCTTGAATGGGTTCCTTTGTTTTCTGGAAATCCTTCCTTCATTCTCCCCTTTTTATACGATGTATTGTGAAGGGAATATATTTTCAAGAAAATTTATAAATATGTCCCAGTTAATAAAGACTTATTTACAAGTAAATCCCATAAATTTGTGAAAAAATGTTTAAATCTCATGAGACTTGCTTGTGATTAATTTCTCCTGCAAAATGAACAAAAACCCTTAGCTTACTTACCCATTTACTAACGTTGACCGGCCAACAATGATTGTTGACTGGTTCTGCCAGCATTGACCGATCAATGGTGGTTGCCAGTCAATTAACACAAGTAGAAGGGTGAGTAATATCAAGAGCTTGTGTATCATTTGACAGGAAAATTTAATTACAGGAAAATCCCATGAAATTTGAGCATATTTTCATAAATTTATGTGTAACACCCCAAATTTTATCCACCAAAATATATTGTAATTATTGAAAATATTTTAAGAAATATGATTGAGAATTTTGGCTAAAGAAAGGAGAATTTGGAAAAATGTTGGAACAATTAGTATTTCCCTTTTCTCCTTCATAATTTTCGTCTAAATAAAGGAAATATGAGGGAAATAATTAATTGAATTCTAAATTATATCAAGTGTCAACATCTTAAGATAAGAGATTAAAGTAAAATTGTTAAAGATGAGCACATGTGGAAATTGGACCAAAATGTGATACATTGTGTACATGTAGTCAAGGTTAATGGAAGAAGCCCAGTTGGGTCATAAAAAGGGGACCCTAGACGTCATTTTGGGCCAATTAAAGGGAAGAGGGAGTTAGTTCAATTACAATGGGAGATTATGGCTTAGTTAACAAGGGCTAGGCTCAAAGTACCAAAGCTTATGTCATAATTCATTAAACTACCATTTATTAATTAAGAGTTAGGTGGGATATTTTTAAAAGAACACTTCCTTCATCTCTTCCATCCCATTTCACGCCATCATCAGCCATTATAGGGGGAGAGAGAGAGTTGGAGAAAATAAGAGAGAAGAGGAGAGCTCAAGGAGGAAGAAATCTAAGATAAGTTTTGAAGTTTCATGTGATTTTACCACTCAGCTTGTAAAATAGCTCCTCCAAGCTTTTATTCTTCATGGTCATGGCTTATAGCAAGGAAAAAACAAAAAGGAAGAGAGAGTGAACAGTGACACTCTAGAGAAAGAAAGTTCAAGAATCAAAGATAACCTCTAAAACTTTGATTCTTTTGAGTTATATGGTGTTGTTGTGGTTGTTGTTGTTGAGTTTGGTTGATTTGACTTGGTTTTGTGGTTTTGGATGATGAACTCTAGAAAGGTTATGCTGCCCAAATTCTACAAATCATGTTCATTTAGTGTTTAAATAGCTAATCATGTTTTAGAAATGGAAAGGAAGTAACTGAATAAGAGAAATCAAGGAAATACATTTTCTCTTCTAAACCCTAATTTAGTCCAGCTACTATTTGCTCAAGATAGAGTTGGAATTTTGAAATTTTGAGAGTTACATTGGATTTAGAAGAGAAAATTGTGTGGGAATATAGATGTTCATAATTTTTAGGAATTTGTACACATATATGGAAACTATTGAAGTGCAAAAGCATGCTATTTTGTTATCTCTTGCAGAGCAATGTTGTTTTGTCATGCATTTCGTTGACCAAATCAAGTCAGAATGTAATGAAACTTTCCTGGATTAAAGTAGACATATTGGGTTTTAATTTGATAGGTATTATAAGCAATTTCAAGTTATGAATTTTCAAAGTTATCCCCTGTTTCTGGACTTAATTCTGGAACAGTAAGGGAATTTGTGAAATTCTGGAATTGTTTGGTTGTAGATGGTGGTGATTCATATTTTTTCCTATGTAGAGGATTTAAAGAGCTTTTCCATAAAACTTGGAAACACCCCATTTCGATTTTTTTGGAATTAATTATGATTTTTGGAAGTTCAGCTAAGAAACAAGACAGATTCTTGGCCGCAGCCAAAAACCTTCTGGGTTACTTTTGGCCGTAGCCAAGACCCCTGTTTCAGCATTTTCACCATTTTGATTGGTTTACTTTCAATCCCATGTGCATTTGTTTGAGCTTCCAATGACAGTCTAAATAGCCCAAAATAGACCTAATGTAATGAGTTTGAAATAGTACATGAATGAGTATTAACCTAATTCTTGTACATTTGACATATTAGGAGCCCAAGTGGTTGGCAAGAATTTTGAGGAATGCTTTACGAGTTGAAAAAGGTTTAAGATAGTAACTCTATCCTTCATATATATACTATGCTAATATTTATATGCTTTGTATATGTCATATTCTGTAATATGTATGATACACAGTGCACACTGATGAATAGTGCGTACGGGCAGTGCCTCCAGGTACACTAATATATCCAGTCATGGACTGAGATATGGAATGTGTAGGGGTTGCAACTGTAATTAGCTTTGAACACATTTCCGATTGAACTGAGTTATGTGTTAGTATAATATTGCATTATCTATTATTATTTGACATATTTATTTATTGCATTTTCTATAAATGATAGTATGTTATTACTGGGATTCTTTGGAATCTCACCCTTTTTCATAATAACAAAATTCCAGCAGGAGCTAGCGACTCTAAGGGAAAGGCAACTGATATAGGCAAATGAGGGTGTGGAACCCGAGAACTTGGCTAGTGATTATATGTGGCCATTGTTTTGGACATTTTTGAATAAATTGTAAATATTATCAAACCCCGTGGGAATAAATCCTGCATTTAAACATGTATTTAATATCAGTATATTTGTACTATTTCTGTATGTCTGTGGAACCATGTCTTTATCACTCTGCAAGAATTGAAATGAAAACGGGTGTTGACATTATGGATCCCTTAATTAATTGGGGCTTATTCATAATTTTTCTTATTTCTAAATCCAGTTATATACTCTTCATGTTCCCTATTATAATTAGTTATTTCTAACTACGCTAAACTCCAACATCATATTAATTTTTATTTTCTCTCACTACTTTTATTAAATATTGTCTTATTAGTACCCCTTAAAACTTGAAAATGTCTTATAAAAAGAACTAAGAACAACTTCTAAAAGTCTCGTGTTATATAGCGAGGGGGAGGTATGTCAGAAATAATGTGGTCCAGCTCCAGCAATAGAAAACCTTATTCTCCTGTCTAAGGAGTCGAACACGAGAATTTAACTAAAACATGAATGAATGCTGTTATATGGTTTACGTTGAAGGGTTATATGTTTTATCCTTGATGAGATTGTCAAGTTTTTATCACTTGGGTTGTAGTTCAGAGAGTGTTTGTGTGAGTGTTTTTTTTTTGGGACTATAATTAATTTGTTGGTGTTAAGAAAATTAGTTAAATTAGTTATTTAATTATGTGTTGGTTTCCTTTAACTACCCTATTTAATAATGTGTAATATCTTCGGTCCATAATACGAGGCACTTTAACCTACGTGAAATAAAAAGTAACAGCTAACTCATTAAATATATCTTAAATTAAAAAAAAATCACTTTTACACTTATTAGAAAATGTGTTTGGAAATTTAATATGTGGATAAATTGAAAATGGGCATTAATTATAGGGATAAAATTAAAAAAATGAGTATTAATTATCTTACAAGTAACTTATATTTTGGAATAAGCTATTCTTTTAGAAACACCCTATATTGGAGATAGGAGAGAGTATTGAAATTGCACCTGGGTGGGAGCTCCCTTACTATGTACAATAGACAGTGATACTTTGGGGGAAACTTATAAATTTTGGAGAGAAAATAAATTAAGTTCTTATACATTACATTTTAGTCCTTATTATAAAGCAGTAGCTACTAATTCTTGTAGATCAAAGAATGATAGTCAAGTCAATAATTTTGTCATAATTAAATTGGTAAATTTTTCTAACTTTGCCGGTCTTTAAATGATGTGATTCCATTTTTTTTTTTTTGCAACTTTGACCCTTAATTAATCACAAGGGTAAAGTGAGGAAAAGGTAATTAATGAGGTGGTTGTCGACTTATTCTCCCTCCTAAACAGAAATAATTGCAACACATACCCTATTCCTTTATATAAAAAACATTTAAAGAATATCGTATTTTTTACTTTTTACTTTTCCATTTTATCTTTATTTAATTACCTTATTTAATATGAATATAATAAATTTTCACTGCCTCAAAGGTCTATTACATCTACCATTTTTATTTTCTTATTCTCTCTCTTATTTCGTATATCCTTATATATAAGAGTATTTAATTTAGTAAAAAATGATTACAATTTTTATACATTTATTGTTCTTATCCGACATTTTAAACAATGAGTTTCGGTTAATCATTTCTCATGAAAAGGAAGGGAGCGAGTATTTTGGACCAAAAATTGCTTCTAATTGATGCCTCATAATCAGAATTTGAGAGAGTTATTAGAATCAAATTCAACCTCCCAACTAACTCTTCTACCAACCATAGAAGGCAGTAAAATTTGGGAAAGCCATAATTAATTACGTTGAGTTTTGAAAACAGAGCGAAAGGACAATAGTGAAAAGTGCCCAGCCCAGGAGAAAGGCTTTCTCAAAAACAAAAGGAACAAGTTGCTTAGAACATCATTCAAAAACAATCCTGACAAGATACAACATTATTTTATAGATATTATGAGAATTCTGCAGAAAACAAAGACACTGATGATGCAACATACAACCAATAATGAATATACAAGAGAGATTCGGAATCATGGATTTATAATACTTGTCACATCTCATTTTCAATACAAAGACATCAGATATACTTCATCTCTCAGCGATACAAACATCATCTAGTGAAGACATTATCATATTAGCATATATATATATATGTATATGTATATATAGTTTCTTTTTTCCCCCTCAGATCAACCCTTCTTGACAGTTAGCAAAAGGTGCTTCACAGAGGGCTTAGTCTTTGGAGACACGTCATGGGAGTGATATATAATAACATTTGGTTTTATATCAAAGTCCCTAACAAAGCGATCCTCCTTATTTGCTGCTTCTGAGAGTTCTGAAGGAGAATATTGTACAATCAGGTCTTTAATGGCTTCTGGCACAGGTTGATTCTCCATCACGTTTTTCCAATAATCCCCCACGTCTTTTCTTGAATAGCTCAGGTTGACCAACTGTACTTCGCAGAGTTTAATACTCCCTCCGGTCCTAATTATAAGATAAAGTTGACTTTTTTGGAGAAATTAAGGAAGCCAATTAAATCACTTTAGAGTATTTATATTTTTAGTATATTTGGATTATATATTAGTTTATTAATCAAATTACTTAGTTTGAAGAAAAAAATATAAATATAAATATTCTAAAGTGATTTAATTGGCTTCCTTAATTTCTCCAAAAAAGTCAACTCTGTCTTATAATTAGGACCGGAGGGAGTAATAAGTTATGTTATCCAGAAACTGAAAGCTTATATATATATATATATATATATATATATATGCATGAATAATAATGATGAGTAGAACGTGAGAGAATTAAGAATATCGATAGAGGAGGTTTGAGAAAAAGCTTACTAGGAGAAGAGGGAAGAAGATGATGCAGAATATTGCAGAGAAAGGTTTCATGGTGTTTTTTCCCCTCGGTCTTAACTTTGTTAGATGACTGAGTTCAAGGATTGATGTGTGCGGTTAAGGATCTGACTAGATCCTTTTATAATAAAAGTATATTATTATGTTTATTGAAATGATAAATGTGGTTGAAACAGTATGTGGTGTGGCCGTGTGGGCATTGACTCATTTGTTGATGTTAGGAAAATTGGTTTTTTAATCATGGTTTTTCTAAACTACCCTATTTAATTATATGTAATCTTTTCGGTCTATAATATGGGGAACTTTAACTAATTCACAGAAAATAAAAAATGACGGTTAAATTATTAAATATATCTTAAAATTTTTTTCCACGTTTACCCTTATTGAAAAATGAGTTTGGAAATTTAATGAGTATGCAAACTGAAAATGAGCATTAATTATTTTACAAGTGACTTATTTTGAGTCAAGATATTCTTTTAGAAACACCATATATTGTGGATCGGAGGGAGTATTGAAATTGCACCTGGTTAGGAGCTCCCCTAGTATGTACAATAGATAGTGATACTTTGGGCGGAAATTACTCTCTTCGGTCCTTTTTATAAGCAACTTTTAACCTTATTGCACAAAATGAACTGACAGTTAAGATTAGTTAAAAACAATAAATGTGTCAAAAATAACATGTTTCTTCCAGATATGCCCCTATTTATGAAAAGACATAGAAGAGAGAATGAGTAACAAATATGAGAGAGTATAAGTATAAAATATGAGAGAAAATGTGTAATCACTACTACAAAATATGGATTTAGTGACACTAATCTTATGGCATTTCTACAAACAAGCGCCGGAGGAGACTTCTATTTTTTGAAAAAAAATACAAGTGATAGCTATAGCACTTGACCTGAAAAATGCCACAGCTGCCTAATATATTGTATAACGTTTGCCTAAGAAAGCGTCATATAAGGGGTTATTTTAAAAAAAAAAAACTAAGCCCTATACAAGGGTTTATTTCTTTAAAAAAAAAAATTACTAAGTGCCATACAAGGGGATACTAAAATATATCCCTGTATGAACCTTGAATGCTTCCAAGCACCATTCAAGGCCCCTTATAAGGTGGTGTAATTTTTTAAAAAAAATAAATCTCTTATGTAAAAGGCTTTTATTTTTTTAAAAAATAAATCCCTTGTACATACAAGCGTTAGAAGAGACTTCCATTTTTTTTAAAAAAAATACATGTGGCAGCGCCGTGCAATTTGTTTTTAAAATGAATCCCTTGTGTAAAAGGCTTTTATTTTATTTTTTTTTATAAATAAATCCCTTGTACATACAAGTGCCGAAGGATACTTCTATTTTTTTTAAAAAAAAAATGCATGTGAGACCTATGGCGCTTTTCTGGTCAAGCCTCATAACTGCCTAATACCTCGTATGACACTTGCTAGGGGGAGCGCCATAGAAGAGGTTATTTAAATAAAAAAAAGTTACCACCTTGTATGGCACTTGTCTGGGCAAACGCCATACTAGGGTTTAAGTGAAATTTGTGTAGCTAAGATATGTTTGAAGTCAAAGTGAATATGATTTTCTTACTCATATAATATGTATATCCTATTTACAAAATTATTTCAGTCAAAGCCCTTATATATGTATACTTAAAAGTTTTAAGACGTCACACAGAGGTTAAAACAGTGAAGCGTTGAAAGCCTTCTAAAGCAAATTGAAAAAGTCAAGGCCTTTAATGGCGCTTGATTAATCAAGCGCCATTGAAGGCTAAGAGTTTTTTTTAAAAAAAATTATGAAAGCTATGGCGCTTGCTTGCCATAGCTTTTCTATTTTAAAAATTTTGTCCAGCCCGTTATATATATTTTTTCTTTGTATTGTGACTTATATAAGGCTTTATTTTAAAAAATTTGTCTAGCCCGCCACATATTTTCTTCTTCGTATTGTGACTTATACGTATAGATCTAGATGCAAAGGTCAACGCTTTGTTGCCCAAGTCTCTCAAGTTTGAAGAAATACGCAGTCCAATCCGATTGAAAAGCTTACACCAAAGCTTGTGGTATTAGAGAAAATAAGTGCGACTGTAGTACCCTCTTCTTTAAATATATACTGAACTCCCAAATCTTAGAAGCTTTCTTTTTCTTATTATCTCCTCCTACAGAAATTTCCTTATAAGTTTGTTTTTCTTTTTAAATACAGAAGCTTTCATCGATTGACACTATAGTTTCTTTTTTTTATTTTAAGTTTAAAATCTATCATGAATCTTAGCTTGTAGTTTTATGTGTGTTTATAATTTTTTTTCAAGTATTTGCTTGAAGTTACAACTCTCTCTTTTTAAACTTTCTATATATTATAAGTTTTTTTTTTTATTTTTGAGTTTACAAATATAATTTTATTAGTTATTACTAGTTTAATTTGCTCAATGTGGTTTTTTTTTGGAGTTATTTCATTCTGATTTGGTTTGATTTTATTCATTTTGCTATGAATTTGTACTATAAAATAAAGAGTTCATTAGGAAAAGAAAAAATTATGTAATTTTTTTTAAAAATAATATTTCCTATGATGCTTCTTTGGAGAAAGGCCATAGAAAGTGTTCCTATGGCACTTCTCCAAAGAAGTGTCCACTTCCTATGGCCCTTCCTTAGGGAAGCGCCATAGGAAGCTTTTTTTTTTTTTAAATAAAAAACAAGCTATGACGCTTCCATATATTAAAGAAGCGTCATAGCTTTCTTTTATGACGCTTCTCAAATACCATAGTATTTTTAAAAATAAGCTTCATTTATTATGTTTTTTGTAGTAGTGTAATAAATGAGTAAATGAAAGAGAATTAGTGGTGAGTGAGGGATAATTAATATAAGAATGTGTATTTAATAGGAGTGGAAAATGAAAAGGTAGTTTAAATTTTGAGATACAAGGAGAAAGTTGCTTATAAAAAGAACCAACTTCAAGAGAAAGAAAGTTGCTTATAAAAAGGATAGGAGGGAGTATAAAATTTGGAGAGAAAGTGGATTGAGTTCTTATACACTACATCCGTTCCTTATTATAAGGCACTAACTACTAATTTTTGTAAACCAAAGAATGATAGTTAAGCCATTAAATTTGTCATAAATTGATAACTTTTTCTAACTTTGCCGCTCTTTAATTAAATGATGTGATTTAATTTTTTTTCAACTTTGAAACTCAATTAATAACAAGAGTAAAGTGAGGAAAAGGTAATTAATGAGGTTGTTGTGGCCTTATAATCCCTCCATTCGTTTTTATTAAAAACAACTCCCACACATGCCCCATTCCTTTTTATAAGAAACATTCAATTAAATTAGTTGATATTATCAATTGATACGTTAATATTAACTCACATATTTAATATAAGAGATAGATAACTAATTTGTTGATGTTAAAAATTAGTTATTTATAATAAATTTGTGTCGGTTTCCATAAACTGCCCTATTTAATCATGTGTACAGCTCTGGCCCATAATATAGGGCACTTTAACTAATTCACGAAAATATGAAGTGGCAGTTAACTCATTAAATATATCTTAAATTAAAAAATTTTCCACTTTTACCCTAATTGAAAAATGTGTTTGAAAATTTAATGAGTGGTCAAATTGGAAATGTGCATTAATTATATGAACAAAACTGAAAAATGAGTATTAATTATCTTACAAATGACTTATATTTTGGATTAAACTATTCTTTTAGAAACACCCTATATTATGGACCGGAGGGAGTATTGAAATTGCACCTGGGTGGGAGCCCCCTTGCTATGTACAATAGATAGTGATCATTTTGGAGTGTGTGTGTGTGGTTTTTTTGGGGGGGGGGGGTTATAAATTTTGGAGAGAAAGTAGTTTGAGTTCTCATACACTACATCTGGTTCTTATTACAAGGCACTAGCTACTAATTCCTGTGGACCAAAGAATGATAGTCAAGTCATTAAATTTGTCATAAAATGATATATTTTTCTAAGTATGCTGCTCTTTAAATGATGTGATTCAATTTTTTTCCAACTTTAAACCTTAATTAATAACAAGGGTAAAGTGAGGAAAAGGTAATTAATGAGGTTATTGTTGTCTTATACTCCCTCCGTTCCTTTTTTATAAGAAACAATTGCTACACATATCCTATTCTTTTTTATAAGAAACATTCAGAGAATGTCGTATTTTTTATTTCTTACTTTCCCATTTTGCCCTTATTTAATTACCCTATTTAATGTTAATAAAATAAATTTGGGAGAGAAAGTGGTTTGAGTTCTTATACAGTACGTACATCTGATTTTTATTATAAGGCACTAGCTATTAATTCTTGTGGACCAAGATATGTTAGTCAAGGAATTAAATTTGTCATAAAATGATAAATTTTTGTAAGTTTGCAGCTCTTTAAATGATGTGATTCGCTTTTTTTTTTTTTTTGCAACTTTGAACCTTAATTAATAACAAGGGTAAAGTGAGGAAAATGTAATTAATTAATGCGGTTATTGTTGTCTTATACTCCCTCCATTCCTTTTTTATAAGAAACAATATAATTGACACACATACCCCATTTCTTTCTATAAAAAACATTCAGAGAATGTTGTATTTTTCACTTCTTACTTTCCCTTTTTGCCGTTGTTTAATTACCTTATTTAATGTTAATATAATAAATTTTCACTGTTCCCAAAGACCTATTATTTCTACCATATTTATTTTCTTATTCTCTCTCTTCTACAATCCTTTGTATTATAATACTTTCCTTATTCTCTCTCTTATTCCCTATGTTCTCATAAATAAGGGTATTTTAGTAAAAAATGATTACTTCCTTCGGTCTATAATATAGAGCACTTCAATCATATCACGGGAAACAAGAAATAACAGTTAAGTCATTTAATATGTCCTAAAATATAATTTTTTTTTCCATTTTTACCCTTATTGAGAAACATGTTTAATTGTATTGTGAATGTCATTTTAGAGAGAGAGTATATATAATGAGTGGATAAAATTAGAAAGTGAGTATTAATTACATGGGTAAAACAGGAAAAAGAGCATTAATTAAAATGGAAGTAACTTATATTCTAAACCATGTCATTCTTCTAGAAGTGTCTTATATTGTGGACCGTAGGAAGAACAATTTTTACATATTTATTGTTCTTATCCGACGCTTTGAACCACAAGTTTCAGTTAATCACTTCTCATGAAAAGGAAGGGAGGGAGTATTTTGGACCAAAAATTGCTTCTAATTGGTGCCTCACTATTGTCCTTTCGCTCTGTTTTCAAAACTCAACGTAATTAATTATGGCTTTCAAAAATTTTACTGCCTTCTATGGTTGATAGAAGAGCTAGTTGGGAGGTGGAATTTGATTCTAATAACTCTCTCAAACCAGGAGAAAGGCTTTCTCAAAAACAAAAGAAACAAGTTGCTTAGAACATCATTCAAAAACAATCCTGACAAGATACAACATTATTTTATAGATATTATGAGAATTCTGCAGAAAACAAAGACACTGAAGATGCAACATACAACCAATAATGAATATAAAAGAGAGATTCTGAATCATGGATTTATAATACTTGTCACATCTCATTTTCAATACAAAGACATCAGATATACTTCATCTCTCAGCGATACAAACATCATCTAGTGAAGATATTATCATATTAGCATATATATATATATGTATGTATATATATATATATATATATAGTTTCT
The DNA here is from genome assembly GCA_963855925.1 of Inga laurina. NCBI lineage: Eukaryota > Viridiplantae > Streptophyta > Magnoliopsida > Fabales > Fabaceae > Inga > Inga laurina. The sequence continues at coordinate 58,724,468 of OY979702.1, read as the reverse complement.
TTTTCCCACCTCAAATCAACCCTTCTTGACAGTTAGCCCAAGGTGCTTCACAGAGGGCTTAGTCTTTTGAGACACATCATGGGAGTGATATATAATAACATTTGGTTTTATATCAAAGTCCCTAACAAAGCGATCCTCCTTATTTGCTGCTTCTGAGAGTTCTGAAGGAGAATATTGTACAATCAGGTCTTTAATGGCTTCTGGCACAGGTTGATTCTCCATCACGTTTTTCCAATAATCCCCCACGTCTTTTCTTGCATAGCTCAGGTTGACCAACTGTACTTCGCAGGGTTTAAGAATAAGTTATGGTATCCAAAAACTGAAAGCTTATATATATATATATATGCATGAATAATAATGATGAGTAGAACGTGAGAGAATTAAGAATATCGATAGAGGAGGTTTGAGGAAAAGCTTACCAGGAAAAGAGAGAAGAAGATGATGCAGAATTTTGCAGAGAAAGGTTTCATGGTGTATTTCTTTTCCTCTGCCTTAACTTCGTTAGATAACTGAGTTTAAGGATTGATGTGAGGTTAAGGATCTGACTAGGTCCTTTTATAATAGGCGAAAAGTACATTATTATGGTAATTGAAATGATAAATATGGTTGAAAAAGTATGTGGTGTGGGCATTGACTAATTTGTTGATGTTAGTGAAATTAGTTATTTAATCATGTGTTGGTTTTCCTAAACTACCCTATTTAATCATGTGTAATATCTTCGATCCATAACATAGAATACTTTAACTAATTCACTGAAAACTAAGAAGTGACGATTAATTCATTAAATATATATTAAATTAAAAAAAATTTCACTTTTACTCTTATTAATGTGTTTGGAAATTTAATGTGTCGGCAAATTGAAAATGCGCAATAATTACATAGATAAAACTAAAAAGATGAGCATTAATTATCTTACAGGTGATTTATATTTGGACCAAGCTATTCTTTTAGAAACACCCTATATTGTAGACCAGAGGGAGTATTGAAATTGCACTAGGGTGGGAGCTCCCTTACTATATACACAATAGATAGCGATACTTAAGCGGAAATTATAAATTTTAGAGAGAAAATGGATTGAGTTCTTATACACTAGATCTGTTCCTTATTATAGTGTGTGTTTGGGTAAGGCCCAAACCGCAATTTCAAAAACTCTTTCTCGTAAATCAAGATAAAACACTTCTCACATACTTATCTCATAAATTGTAAAAGTTATTCTCTAAAAACTAATTCAAACACACACTAAGACACCAACTATTATTTCTCATGAACCAAAAAATGATAGTTAAGTCATTAATTTTGTCATAAATTGATAAATTTTCTAACTTTGCCGCTCTTTAATCAAATTATGTGAATTAATTTCTTTCAACTTTGAACCTTAATTAATAACAAGGGTCAAGTGAGGAAAAGCGATTAATCAGGTGGTTGTTGCCTTATACTCCCTCCGTTCTTTTTTATAAAAAAAACAACTCCCACACATATCCCGTTCATTTTTATAAGAAACATTCAATTAAATTAGTTGATATCATCAATTGATAGGTTAATACTAACTCATGTCTTTAATATAAGAGATAGATAACTAATTTGTTGATATTAAAAAATTAGTTATTTATAATAAATTTGTGTTGGTTTCCCTAAACTGCCCTATTTAATCATGTGTATAACCTCTGATCCATTATATAGGGCACTTTAACTAATTCATTAAAAATAAGAAATAAGAGCTAACTCATTAAATATGTCCTAAATTAAAAATTTTTGTTCACTTTTACCCTTATTGAAAAAAGTGTTTGAAAATTTAATGAGTGGGAAAATTGGAAATAGACATTAATTACAAAGACAAAATTTGAAAATGAGCATTAATTATCTTACAAGTTATTCTTTTAGAAACACCCTATATTGTGGACCATAAGGAGTATTGAAATTGCACTTGGGTGGGAGCTCCCTTACTATGTACAATAGATAGTGATACTTTGGGGGGAAATTATAAATTTTGGAGAGAAAGTTGATTGAATTCTTATACATTACATTTGGTTCTTATTATAAGGCACTAGCTACTAATTCTCGTAGATCAAGGAATGATAGTCAAGTCATTAAATTTATCATAAATTGGTAACTTTTTCTAACTTTGTCGGTCTTTAAATGATGTGATTCAATTTTTTTCCAAATTTGACCCTCAATTAATAACAAGGGTAAAGTGAGGAAGAGGTAAGTAATGAGGTGGTTGTTGTCTTATAGTCCATTCCTTCTTTATAAGAAACAATTGCCATTCATACACTGTTCCTTTTTATAAGAGACATTTAGAGAATGTCGTATTTTTTATTTCTTATTTTTTCCATTTTTCCATAATTTAATTACCCTATTTGATGTCAATATAATAAATTTTCACTGTCCCCAAAGACCTATTACTTCTATCATATTTATTTTTTTTATTTTCTCTCTTTTACAATCCTTTTTTATTATAATACTTTCCTCATTCTCTCTCTTATTTCCTATGTCCTCATAAATAAGGGTATTTTAGTAAAAAAATGGTTATAATTTTTATAAATTTATTATTTTTATCCGATGTTATGAACCGCGAGATTTGGTTCATAATTTCTCATAAAAAGGAAGGGAGTATTTTTGACCAAAAATTGCTTCTAATTGGTGCCTCATGATAAAAACTTGAGCGAGTATTTATAATCAAATTCAACCTCCCAACTAGCTCTTCTATCAACCACAGGAATACTTCGGAGGTAGTAAAATTTTTGAAAGCCATAATTAATTACGTTGAGTTTTGAAAAAAGAGTGAAAGGACAATAGTGAAAACTGCTCAGCCCAGGAGAAAGGCTTTCTCAAAAACAAACGAAACAAGTTGCTTAGAACATCATTCAAAAACAATCCTGACAAGATACAACATTATTTTATAGATATGATGAGAATTCTGCTGAAAACAAAGACACTGATGATGCAACGCACAACTAATAATGAATATACAAGAGAGATTCTGAATCATGAATTTATAATACTTGTCACATCTCATTTTCAATACAAAGACATCAGATATACTTCCTCTCAGCGATACAAACATCATCTAGTAAAGATATTATCATATCAGCATATGTATATGTATATATATATATAGTTTCTTTTTCCCTCCTCAAATCAACCCTTCTTGACAGTTAGCCCAAGGTGCTTCACAGAGGGCTTAGTCATTTGAGACACATCATGGGAGTGATATATAATAACATTTGGTTTTATATCAAAGTCCCTAACAAAGCGATCCTCCTTATTTGCTGCTTCTGAGAGTTCTGAAGGAGAATATTGTACAACCAGGTCTTTAATGGCTTCTGGCACAGGTTGATTCTCCATCACGTTTTTCCAATAATCCCCCACGTCTTTTCTTGCATAGCTCAGGTTGACCAACTGTACTTGGCAGAGTTTAAGAATAAGTTATGGTAGCCAAAAACTGAAAGCTTATATATATATATATATGCATGAATAATAATGATGAGTAGAACGTGAGAGAATTAAGAATATCGATAGAGGAGGTTTGAGGAAAAGCTTACCAGGAAAAGAGAGAAGAAGATGATGCAGAATTTTGCAGAGAAAGGTTTCATGGTGTATTTCTTTTCCTCTGCCTTAACTTCGTTAGATAACTGAGTTTAAGGATTGATGTGTGAGGTTAAGGATCTGACTAGATCCTTTTATAATAGGCGAAAAGCATATTATTATGTTTATTGAAATGATAAATGTGGTTGAAAAAGTATGTGGTGTGGGCATTGAATTGTTGGATTTCAAAGGGAAAATGGAAGGCAAAGGTATGGTGACTAGCTAGGTTAGTAGTGTAGGACATGATATTGATGGGGAGTCAAACTTTTTTAATTTACTCTGTTTATGATACACATTATTCGCTTTTATTTATGAGCAAACGCCTCTAATGCCCTACTCTCTAATACTCCCCTACTCTCTAATACTCCAACCTCTCAAATGTTTTTCTTTTTTCTTTTCTCTTGATCATTAAATTCTACTTAAAATAAATGATATTTTGATATTTTATGTATAAACAATTATAAAATTTTTTTAATATTTTTTTTAAAAAATGTTGTCAATTTGTGTGATTTGATTTACTTTTTTTGAAAATATTTTTAAAATTTTAAAATTGCATTATATTTTACCCATAAAATATAAAAATGTCACTTATTTCACATAAAATCTAATGATTAAGAGGAAAAAAATGAAAAAAAAAAATATTTGAGAGATTGCTGTGGGGGAATTATAAAGGGTATTAAAAGATTGAATATAAAAATGCCTATAAGCAATTATATCTAACAAAATTGTTGATCAACATTTCTTAATAATTGAATCTGTTTATGACCATCAGTTAATTTGTGAAAGATTTTGATACACATCCTAGAGAGAATAGCTTTCTAATATTGCAAATCAAAACTCTCTTACTATATTGCATGTCTTTTACAACAAATCTTCTCACACCTCACTCACCGGCCATCTAGAAAGTCCTACCCCCCCCCCCCCCGCCACACACACACAAATAACTTAACAATATGTTAGGGAAGAACACAGCGGATGTTAAATCTTTCTATTACTTGTAAGAGTCTATGAGAAAATAAATAAACAATATATGGGAGAAATTAAATGGCACAAGAGTCACCAAAATTATTAATGTGAAAAACCCCTTAAGTCTAGGGTAAGAACCATAGATCGTCAAACTAATGAAAATATGATCTACTATAATTAAAATAGGGTATGAGAGAGTATCAAACAAATATACAAACACGTGCAATCACTCACCTAAATAACAAAAGCTACAAGCTTACAATAGAGAATAAAGCACACAGTCCAAAATACCATAAAAAAGTCCTTGACCATGAATACATTTTCTCTGACACTAGGCCTCCAAATGATGATCACACAGTTGAAAATAATGAACTATATTTTCTAAACCTACTAACCAAATTTCAGCTCGATCCAACGGTCGACGAATGCGCAAACACTAATTTACCGATACTAACCTGTGAAGCTGCATTTTTCTCTCACATGGCTGCAACATTAGACTTCTTTGACCTCTCCAGCTGAGGCCAATCCGGCCTCGGCAAGGCATCTTTGCCAAAAATCCTAATATGCTCTCTTTCTCTCTACTTAAATAAGTGAGACATAACCTCAAATTAGAAAACTCCGAGAGAATATTCTTTCTGATAAAGAACAATCAGGAAACTTTCCTCTCTCTCTTTTTCATTATCTCACTCTTTTCCTTCTTTCCTATCCTTTTTCTTGGAAAAATTACATTCAGGTCCTGGACAAGAGAAACAATGAAAAAATGGTAATTTGAAATCTCAAAATTGCCAAAAAGTCCTGTGGGATTTTTTTGCAATAAATTTCACTTTGGACTTGTCAATGAATGCTCATGGACTTACTAATAGACGCCCCTAAACTTATCAATAACGCGCCCCTGGACTTGTCAATGACGAGTCATGCGCCTATAGACTTATCAGCGGACGCCCATGGATTTGTCAGTGAAATTATAATTTATTACAAAAAAATCCCATGGGAGTTAAATGTCATTTTGAGATTTTAAGAGACCATTTTTCATTTTTTCTTTTGTTCGGACTTGAATGTAATTTTTCTTTTTTTTTTCTTGTTCTTTCTTTCTTTTTATAAAATAGGAAATACATAAAATAAAAAATATATAAAATTTAGATAATTCAAATATGAACTTTTCCCCATACAGCGAAGGGAGCCCAAAACCCAACACAGTGTTGACGCAAAAAGGAAAATGCAAATCCACTGTAATAATTAAAGCCGATTTGACTTTATCCTTTCGCACAAAGGCATATACGTTCTCCTTCTTCTTTTTGGTCCCCCCACAAGGCTACAACACAGATAAGGTATATATATATATATATATTCTCTGGTCCTGCGATGCCCATCAAGGTTCTGGTCACGTAGTAATGATGAATATCGAAAATTTAGTTAAGATACATAATAAATAAATAAATAAATATATATATATATAGAGAGAGGAGGGGGGGGGATGGAGTGAGCAGGAATTGTTCTTTTTCAAAAAATAACGTGTGACAAATAAAGACTATATAATAATCCCCACACATTAAAAATAAATTGGCCAACATTTACAGTGTTGTGCATTTTCTCATAAAGGCGTAAGAGGGTTGACAAAAAAATACAATTATTTAATCTTAATTCATATCCTACAGGTGAGTGATAGAGATTTGGGATTTAAACTCTTCTAGTATTTAAAAAAAAATGAGGAATTGAAATTTCCCGAATTTTGGCCAGGTTATATAGATTCAAAGTCAAAGAAAGAATAAAGTGGGGATCGTGGATTCATACATATGTATCAACTACTCTCTCCAATCTTATTTATAAGTAATTTTCTTTTTCATAGAGTTGATCCCTTTTATAAGCAACTTTTACTTTTTATCTGAACATATAAGCTTCTTTTTTCTATTTTAGCTTTATTAAATACTCATTCTCTCTCATATCTTATATCCATTATCTCTTATATTTTTTATCTATTCTCTCTCCTATATTCTTTTCATAAATAAAAATATATATGAAAAAAATATGATATTTTTGACACACTTATTACTTTTAACTTTTGTTTTGCACAATAAAAAAAATATTTATAAGTAAGATTGAAGGGAGTATATGAGATAAAGTCATGACAAGGACAAAGTTATTACACAAATTAAAAGTACATTCTCCAAAATGATCGATTTCCATTTTTTCTTTAGTTAAAGTCAACTATAATTGTGAGTCTGACTAATCATCATGATATATGCTTTTAAAGAAATCTCCTATTAGTACCAGCTTTATTTCATGCATGTCATATAGTTGACAATTCGCTATATTTTTTCAAAAGTGAATTGAAGGATGATATTTTGAGTGCAAGGGGTTTTGGTATATGAGAAATGTATGAAAATTACTTCTTTTATTTTTGTCTGTTTGCGTTTTTATATACTACCTCCGGTAAGATTTTGTTCACAGTGTAATTTCTATTACGAATGAGATCTTATATTAAGGGTTGGAGGCAATATTTTACTAAATATATCATATCACTAAATAAATTAAAGCTATTTGATCACTGAGGAAATATATAAAAAAAATTAATCTAATAATTTTATGTGTTTTCTGGATCACCGGAGTGGATTCAAGCTCCAATAATTACTCTTTTGATCTTATTTATGAGGTAGAAAAAGAAGAAATTTTTTTTATCCTATTTATAAGGCAACCCATTAAATTTTCTATATCAATATATAATTTTACCCTTCATTTATTATTATGTTGATTTTGTTTTCATGGGGTATAATGTAATTAAAAAGGGATAAAATTAGAAAGTTATTGAATTTTAAGGCGCAGTTAATGAAATTTAAGGTTTTTCTTGGTATATGTGAAATATGCTAGAAATTGAGCATAAGTGCCTTGAAAGTATGATCAGATGAGCAATTAACTACACTAATGACATTGAATATGTAGCCATTAGAAATAAGGCGACAAATTAAATTGGAAGTGAGATTAGGTTGCGTCAGTGTGATGAAATAGTATTCAACCCATTAAAGAGAGGACCTAGCTCAACTTCTGAGGGAAGCCATTGGCTCTCATATTTAATTAGGTTCTTCACGTTCAACATCATCAAGCTATTAATTAATGTGGAAGAAATGAAGAAAAGAAAGCTTAGCTACCTCCACTACTTAGCTTCTTCCTCTAAAGATAACTCTTGAAGGAATCAGCACCACTTTGTTGGGTTGGTATTATGCCATAAATAGTTTGGTTCAGCACCAAAAGGGGTTGATATTTCTTAATTTTATTATCACTTTATAAAAAGGCTTCAAATATATATATATATATATAGTCCAATGGATATATGTATATATGATGTAATAATATGTGTTAGAATTGACAGAGTTTAGAGAAAGAGAAAACTGAAGGAACACACGAAGAAGAGCAAGAGGCACACAATGAACAATCAGAAGAGCTCAAGAAGCAGAATATACGAGATGAAACTTTAAGAGTGTGTTTGTATTTAATAAGTGGACCTGAAAGAATACAAAATCTATAGTAATAATAACAGCAATAACACGATACTCCTCTAAACCTATTTATAGGACTGAGAGAGAAAAATATTTTTTTTATCCTATTTATAAGGCTCCTCATTAAATTTTTATGTGAATATATAATTTTTACCTCTAATTATTTATTATTGAGTTGACTTTATTCTCATGGGATATTATGTATATCAAATAAGGATAAAGTTGGAAAGTTAATGAATTTGAAGGCAAAGTTAACAGCGTTTAAGATTCTCCTTGGCCTAGAGAGAGATTTGTTTTGTCATTAATATAAGGCACCTCATCATTAAATTTATCATATAGATGTACTATTTTACCCCTATTTTATTGTTATTAGATTTCTTAGTTCTCTCCAATTCTTTCATACTAAATAAGGATAAAGTTGAAAAGTTATAACATTTTAAAACAGAGTTAATGAACTTTGAGGATTTTTTTTTTATTCCGGTGAAACATGTTAGAAGTACCCTATATATAAATAATATTATATGAGTACGTGTATTAAAGAATGAAGCTTGTGGAAGAAATTAAACCCGAAAAGTTCTCATATGCATCATAAGAAAATTCAAGCGTCCTGTGGATCTTGTGGAATATATGTATGAGAAAAGTAGAAGTTTGACTGCTAAACCTAACAGGGTCACTTTACTTGGTTTCGAAGGAATTTATTTGTTGCCTTCAGACACATAAATGAGTAGCATTATCAATTGAGAATAATGACAAGCTTTAATAAAGGGCTTGTGAGAGGCTACTATATATTCCTTGGTTTGACTTGTATGGAGATATGACCCCTATATGATAAGTACAGATCAAGCACAAAATATATGGATGACCAGTAGAGTACACATTCTTTTTTGATTGTCACTTTACTTGGTTTCAAACAGCTTTAAGTGTTTCATTTCACACCTTTCATTAATTAATAAATATTAATATTCACATGCAACCTTTTGATAAAGGTGTTATATATATAGTGACTTGTCTGAGTTGAACACTAATTTTGGGGATCACCACCTTCAGCCGCATGACCAATGCTCCATAATCAACAGTTCTTGTTTCTTCTCAAATAATCATGAGAGGTGTTAGGCCTTGTAACACGGATTGAGTGCTGGCTTGTTTAATTATTCCATTAATTTGCTTATTTTTTATGCTTCACTTTTCACCTTTCTTTTAGTACGATTGGACAAATCTAAATCTAACTTCTTTAATTTGATTTAAACAAGCCAATTTACGGGTCAAGTTAATTATCCCATTCAACCTAATTAACTTAGTTTTGGGAAGAAAAAAAAGTAACAAATAAATTTAAAATATTTCAAGTGTGATTGGTAGCTAAATTGGATAGAGAACCCTCTCCAACTATGGTGCCTTCCATTTGTAGCAGTTGCATCATGTAACCACTACAAGTCGCGACACAAATGCTCGTGCCACTTGGTATATGGTCAAAATGCTACATATTTGTAGCGGTTTGCTACAAATTCTTGCGTTTGTAGCGGTTTTGTCAAACCACTACAAGAAAACCGTTTTAAAAACTTATATTTTTTTTGTAATGGTTGTTGAGGTGAAAAAACCAATCCACTTATAAATACCAATGGATAGACATCTACGTGGAATGAGGATTCGTAAAGCAACTTAAATACTAATTGATTGATACCTAAGTGGGATGGGAATTCATAAAGCAATGAACTAATGGTTTCAGATTATAATTAGGAAAGAACTCACCACCTCTCACTTGTAGAAAAACTTTCTTATCACTCGGTCACAAGGCGATTGTTAGCAATTGAGAACACGCATGCATACATGACAGAATACTATATATATATATATATATATTGGGTACAAAGAGGGCTAAGCACAACAATAGAAAATTGTTGATCAGAAGTGGAGAAAAGTAGGCCCCATGGGCTCACAGGCAATGGGCTATCATGGATTGATTAGTCATATGTGGTCCATATTCTCGTCTAAGTTTCAAAAATCAAAATAACACTATTTCATTTAGGGGATATTTGATTTTTTCTTTATAATTAATTTTGACAAGTATAATATTAAGATATTTTTTTAAAAAAAAAACTATGGTTACATTCCAAAATCAACTATGAAATTAACATCATGGCTACCCCCCATAAACTATCAAATATACCTCTAGTATAGTAGATAACACAATATAACAAGAAAGTGTGCTGATGAAACAAAAAAAAAAAAAAATGAGAGGGGTTCTTTAAGACAAAATTAAACTCAAAATTCACGTAGTGCACTAAATCAATTTCCATAGATTAAAGATTATGATTGAAACATAAAAGCATTGAAGCCTATTTGAAGCCAAATTAATGCTTTGAGGGTGGGGGCAAAGAAATTTTACAAAAAAATGAGAACAACAGTTTGTGACTAAAACACAGTGTAATAGAATCCGAACCGGACCAGGCGGTCTGGACCGGAAACTAGCTAATTGGTCCGGTTCAGTATTTTTTTTATTTTAAAAAATTACTTTTTTTTTTAATTTTTTTTTTTTAGAATTTCATATTAATAATATTAAAATTTTTAATTTCTTACAGGTTTGGCATCGTGTTAGCTCCTATTTGACTTCAGTTTGACTCACTGACCCTTGACCCAATACCCTAGCCGGTTCTAGGAGTGAGCATGGTGCCCAGTAGCCCGATGCGCCCACCCTGGCCCTGCAAAAAAATGCCCAGCCCAGCCCTAAAAAAGTGGCCCGAAAAAATTTTGGGCAGCTTTGGGCGGGCTAATAACCGGGCAGGGCCGGGCATCGGGCAAGGGGTGCTGCCCTGCCCATTTGGCCCTGCCCTGAAAATTATTTTCATTTATTTAAAATATAAAATTTTATATCAATTAAATATTATTTCATATATATATTTTTATTTAAAATATATATTGTCTATTGTATAATACTCTTCTAATCCTCTCTTTTTTGCCCTAACCACTAAACACTATTTACAAATAGATTTCTTCCTTTCCTCTTTACCTTGTGTTGTATTAAATTATAGTTGCTTTTTATTTTCTTTCCAAATGCTTCATCATTTGATCAACTTTTGGGACATTGAATTGATGCAAACTACTTTGACTTCACGGTTTTAATTACAATAATTTTGTTTTCTTATTTATAATGGATTATGGATGTCGTTTAATTTTTAAAGTATGGATATTTGTTAAGACATATGGTATTTTTTAAATTTCAAGACTCAAGTTGTAGACTTATTTTGAAATATCCCAAGATGTGAAATCATCAACTGTATTTGAAGTTTATATTACTTAGGGCAAAGTTAAGACATATATGGTATAGTAACTACAGGAATGTTTATGAAATTCATAAGGAATTATTTTTTTCATAAGTGGACAAGATAAGACGTTATCACTTGGGTAGGGAAGCCCACCCTGCCCAGCCCACCCTTGCCCAGCCCATAATGATTAGGGCTTTTAGCGGGTAGGGCCGGACATCGGGCTGCAAAATGCAGCCCGTTCATCCTTTGGGCAGGGCATCGGGCAGGGGTCTCGCCCTGCCCAACCCTGCCCATGCCCACCCCTAGCCTGTTCAATGGCCGGTCTGAGTTTAATTACCTCACTAAAACATGAGCCAATTAATTACAATTTAGGGCCAAAATGTCCTTGTTGCCGGATTATTGTTTTCCATTTGAGCGTGAGTTGATTTAATTTATAATTTTCCATGCAAGTTGTTATCTTGATCCAATTCAAGTTATTAATATAAAGGTTTCACGCAAAATCAAGCCACTGATATCGACAATTGCAATAATATAATGAGCAAATAACTAAATAAAGCTCACAGCATGTCTCACGCAGCGTACCAAGAAAGTTACCTGGTGTGAGCTAACGCGACACATGGCGCGGGAAGCTAACGTTTCTTCATATAATTTCATTTTAATTTTGATCAAAAAAGTAATTTCATTTCAATATAGAATTTATATATTATTCTTTAAAATTTACAGCTCAAATAATATATTCAATAGTAGTAACTAAATGTATTTTTACTACAATTGAGTTGGAAATTAAAATAAGTAGATAATTTATAAGTTTTTTCTCTGAAATTTATAATTTTTATTTCAAATATTTATGGCTGATATATCAAAAGTTGATTTGTAAATTGCTTGTGGAGACTCACAAATAGTAATTATTTTTAAGTTATTAAATATCAAAATATTAGTAATTTAATAAAATCTTATCAAACTAATAATAACATTAACTACTTATCTGCAAAGCCAATGTATTAAAAATCGGACCGGACCGACCGGTTCAAACTGGAAACCGGTGAACCGGTCGTCGGACCGGTCCGTTTGAGGTAAAAAAACCGGGTTCTAACTAACCCGGTCTACCCGGTCTGAATCGGTCCGACCCAAGGTGACCCGTGGTGAACCGGTTTGCCCCCTTTTTTTAATTTTTTAAAATTTTTTATATCCCAAACAACATAATTTTATCTTTTTTTTAAAATTATTTCTTTGAAATTTTATGATTTGCAAGAAGTTTTAAAAGTATTATGGAATATTTTTGCTGTTTTGCATTGGTTGGAGTAAAATCCTTATATACTTAACGATACTTTTATGGGTATTAGGTTCACGAGGTTATATTTGACTATTTGTTGGAAAAAAAAACTCTTATGTAGTTTTTTAAATGGTATACATGAACATTTAAATTTTTTTTAATTAACCTCGGTTTGACTCCTGGTCTGACCCCCGGGTTGACCCCGATCTGAGCCACTGACCCTTGACCCAGTATTTCGACCGGTTCAATACCCGATCCGGTTTTCAGTACCTTGTGCAAAGCATTAAGTGACGATGATTCAATAATCGGTTAGTCAAAATGATATTTGTCATCTTTCACATAAGTTAAAAAATAATATTACTTACGATCTTCAACATTGGTTACAAAAAACAACATTACTTCTTTGACACTATTAGTGTCCGTCTGGTTCACAGAATTGGAGGTAATGTAATTGAATGTAATGCAATGATGATTAGATGAATTTGTTTGATTTGTCATTAAGGAAAGATGGATGTATATGCATAAAAATGTTTAAGGAACTTCGGGAATAAAAGAAAACCGAATCAATAATATGGTTTCTGAATTTGATTTACTTCGAATGAAATCAGGTGAGTCAATAGCTGAATTTGAACTTAGATATACTCACCTTGTTAATTATCTTGCAGCACTTGGAAAAGTCTATGATCAACATACCCAAGTAAGAAAGATTCTGAATATTCTTTCTAAAGTCTAGGAGGCAAAAGTCACTGCAATTAAGGAAGAAAAATGTGAATCAATGTGATCAGTTGCTTTTCTATTCGAAAGCCTTTCTGAATATGAATGTAAATTAAAGTTCAAACGAGAACTATATGATATTAGTGACAAGAAGAAGAGGTCTAGCGCTGAATGAAAAAGAAGAAGAACAAGATGTAGATAAAGAGTTTGACGATGATGAAATGGGCCTAATCATAAAACGATTCAGAAAGTTTTACAAGAAAGACCAAGGATTCAAAAACTTTTAGAAAGGAGGTCAAGCAATTCTATAATTAATTGCTAATCCAATATATTCTTATATGAATTCAAGCAATTAATCTTGTATTAAGATTTATGGAACTCATTAAGACTACACAACTCATATGAATATATTCCTATTTCATATGCAAGTTATGGTTTTAAGTATAGGATTTACACACATGCATCTCCTTCCGGTCTCAATATGCATATTGAAATCATTCAAAAGATGGCCAATCAATCAAAAGCATTAAAAATAATAATTAAAACTCAATCATGAAGGAAAAATTAAAACTAAATGTAATAAGTTAAGATTCAATCCATTATTAGTAAGCTACTTTATCATCCTAAGAAAAGGAAAATTTAGCTCATAATGAAATTAAAAACAAAACCAAAATAAATTGAAAACTTCATAAACATTGCATAAAACTTGAATATTAAATTCTAAAACATAAATATACAACAACTAGATGCATGAAAATGGAGAAAATATAGCCGTCCCTTTAGGAGGTAAAACATTCCATATAGGTGGCAACCTATACCATCCATAAAGGAGGACTACCTAAGCCTTCCATGTAGGAGGCATGCAAGAAAGAAATACAATGTATGAAATTAACTCTAAAATGGTGTATGTGGAGAGGAGAGGAAAGTAATGTATATGAAATGGTGTGTAAGTGGAGAAGAGAGGAGAGTAATGGATATGAAATTGTGTGTGTTAAATGTAAGGGAGAGGATGACTATATATAGGGAAGAATAGAGTATGGTAGATGAAGAGTGTTTGGATTAGCTTTTGGAGAATAGCTTTTGAAGAAAAAGTGGAGAATAGCTTTTAGAGAATATATTATGAGAAGAATATATTATGGAAAAAAAATGATTTTGATAAAATGTGAGTGTTTGAATATTGTTATCAGAATAGCTTTTTCATAGTCAAATCACTAAAAAGGACATAAGCTTTTGTGATAATTACATATAAAAAATAAGATTATATTTTAAGTATTATTTAACATTAAATTATATAATAATTACAAAAAATGAAATAAATTTGTCAAAAAATTTTAAAATTCTAACATTTGTGAATTATGTAATATAAAAAAATAGATTAAAAAATTTAAAAAATTTTTGAATAAATAAAAGGAATATCGTGTTATAATTAAAAATAATGAGTTAATGACTTATTTTATGGGTCATTGGGCAAACCCAAATCCTAGCTGGATATGGATGCCTCCCATGTCCTCTCTTTCTATTCCTTCGGTCCTTCCCATTCGTCTCTTACCGACTAAAGTCGTGCCTCGCCTGCAACGCCGCAATCCTTGGGTAAAAATGAAAACGAAGATGACGAGGAGATAGATCCTTATGGAGGTTTGTTCGATGATGAGCCAAAGAAGATTCTAGAGATTAAAGAGCTACTTGACCCAAAATGCCGAAGATGAAACCAGCACAGAGAAGCAGAAAGAGGAGTTGAAAGGGAAAGATCAAAGGGGAAGTGACCTTCTTCGGATCTGGTAGAGATGATTCCCGCTCTCAACTTCCAAGCAAAATTTGAAATCATTGGAGATAGATTTGGGTTTTGGTCTCAACATAAAAGTTGTAGAGCTCTTTCTTAGCTTTTTATCCATATAAAGAACGTCCCAATCCGACATCTAGAGCTCCACATATTGCCTGAAAACTGAAAAAGGGTCTGATTTAGTATTTTTCAAGAAATTCTATTTTACGTCAAAATCATTATTTATTTATTTATTACACCCAAATTTATTAAAGTGGGCTAAAATATCATCCACAAAATCATCATATAAGGGAAAGTAAATATGCAAATATTTTACTTATCAATAATAGTGACGTGTAATCAAAGAAGATCCAAAGTTAGATGTCACAAATCATTACAAGTATTTATGTCGAATTGCAGTTGAGACGTCAAGTAAGGCTGTTGAGTCTGATGATGCAACAACCTTTTTACCAAAAAATTTTGTAGAATTAGATGTGGAAGTTGATAAAATATTAAGCAATAGTTATACCATTTCAATCCAAGATACTAGTGAAACTGGCAAAAAAGATGCATTTCAAGCAAAAGGATTGAAAAGAAAATAGGGTGTATCTCGTTTTAAAAGTCGTCCTAAAAGTTGTTTGGAAAAGTCAAAGAGAAAACGACATTGAGAGGTATTTATAGGATACTTATATTTCATCTTCGATTATATATAAATTTTTAATTCTAAAATTTTTACACTTACATTTTTCTTTTCAATATGACATAGGTTAACATGACAGATAAAAATTACATAGAGAGCAAAAGGCCATATTTGGAAAGACGCCGAGCCACAACAATTTTGTTGTTTTTAATCTTTTGTCATATAGATATCAATACTGAGAGGTGATATCAACATTCAGATGTCGTTTTTGTTACTTATTTATGTTCCTTTTAAAATAATATTTCTTGTTGGTACTGGCTTGTTCAGACTCAAGATTTAAGAGCTGAAAGTAAAATACTTTCACCATCATGCCACGAGTTCGATAGGCAAAAGTGTAGTTATTGTTACTTATTTGTTAAACATACTGGAGCCATAGGCTTTTGAAAAAGGACATTGTGGTACATTGTGTTCTACTATCTATCAAGCTCTCTCTATTCAAATTCTTTTTATCAACAGATAAAGGTCTAACTCAAATAGTATTTTCATTTTCAAATTCAACTATTACAAGAATATGGTCCAATGCCACAATCAACACCACATGGTAATATGAATTAAAATACATAATGGTCCTCTAGGTCCTAGATAAATTCATTGCTATGTGCTGCAGCAACAAAATTTCATAATTTGGTTCATTGTCCTACATTTCAAACAAAAGTCTCTGATCATTGTGGATCTTTCCAGTCCAAATTCTTTGCCAACACCCAAAACAAGAAAGAACAAGTTCAATTATTTAGAACTAAATGAGCATTCATTTGTATTCTGCAATATACCATCCATTTGTATGTACCATGTTGCTCTGCCTATGAGTTCCTTTGAGGGCTTCTAAGTTCTAACAATTATGATCGACATTCTAACCTGATCCACACACTACTTGTTTTCAGTAATAGCATACATGTTTTTGTTATTGTGTCATTATCCAAGTTTATACATGTAGGGCCCTTATTTTCTAAAGCAGACTTTGAATTTCAAGGAAGAGAAAAAGCACTGCATGTGATCTTTGCATAGTGGTGAGCAACATGGTAAGGCTGCCAAATAATATTTTTCAATTGACAGAAATGATATTTCATCGTGTAAACTGCTATAGCATGAATTCAGGTGTTGCCACTACTGATTTTTATATATATAGGAAAGAGATTTGGTGCATTGTGTTATTTCCTCAACATGCAAATCTTTGCAACTCAAAACAGTTTAGGGAAGCAGAGACAGCTAACAAGGACATCCCCATACGGAAAAGTTGTAAACTTTGATATCAATTATTGGTGTTATGTCGTGGAAGAGTGAGGAACTTAAAGGCCTTACCCAGTGAATGCATAAATAGGAAATGAGGGCAAAGGCAGAGAATAAATATCCTCCGTAAAAAAAACACACCAATTCCTTTAATTGTTTGGACAACATAATTTGTCCTCATTAGCTTGCCTGCGGAACCTGACTTCTTTGATACTCTTTTTAAGCTTCCATTTCAAGCAGTGTCCATGCCATCCCTTCATCTTCTCTCACAAGTTTGCTTCTCTCTCGTTCTAAACATATCTTTGGTGGGACAAAAACAAGGACAATGAAAGGTATAGTTTAAGTAAAGTTTCTTAAAACATCAGTTATCATAAAAAACATAACACACAAAAATCAATGGAGGATGTTATTGTAAATTCAGTTGGAATGCAAGTGTATTTCCTTTCCAAAAGAGGTAAAGTGTATACAGATTGAACCGAAGGTTTGTATTTATGTGAATTATTAAGTGTGTTATGATTCCCTAATGCAAGTACCAAAAAATTCCAGCCTTTGAACTAATTATTTTAAGGACAAAACTTTATCCAGATCCACTTCACATACAGTTTTCTAAGCTTGATCGCTCTTCCAAAATCAAAAGTGACAAGCATATTCAAGGATGTTGCATTTACCGAAATCTAATCACTTAAACTAAAACTGAAACCTCATATAAACACACAAATGAAAATTCCAAAACAAAAAAGGGAAATATGAGAGAACAACGAACCTAGTAAGGATTGTAACTATCAAATTAAAAAAACTAAGAACTACCACCATTCCTCTTTACCGATCGAACTCCCGCTGCCCACTCTTTATGATCGCTGTTGCAACTCCGTAGCCACTGCCATTTTTTATCCTTGGCCACCGTTGTCTCTTCACGACTGCCGCTCATGAACGGAGAGGGGTTACCACTAAAGCGCGGCAAGTGGGGCTGCAAGGTTTAGATGTGATTTTGCGACTGCGACTGTGATTAACGGAGGTGAAGAGAAACGCCGCTAGATGGTGAGGTGTTAAATGAGGACAGGTGGTTAATTTTCATTGTAGGACTGGATGGACTTGATATAATAGACTGGATATAATTTTTGTCCATTTATTTACCATTTGACCATAATTACATACTTATCTGCCATTTGTCAATTACTACAAGGACTAGGCTATTACTCCCTTGCTCCCTAATATAAGAGCTTGCAATTGGTTTATTTTAATTCTAAATATAAGATCTCAATCCACTTTATCTATCAAATATATAAATTTTTCCCTAAAATGTCCCTATTGATTGCACATATTAATAGGGTTTCCATAAAAAGTATTTTCAATGCACATGATTAAAGAGGGTATTTTGGTGAAACCAACACCCATTTATACAACTAGTTAACTTAACTAAATTTCTTAATATTCATAAATTAGTTATCTAGATCTTATATTAAGGACTAGAAGAAGTAATTAATTGATCTGCAAAAAACTGTGAAGTCTTATTAGCAGCAATGAACCCGCTCATAGACACAAACATAATATACATACTATTGACTTTTAATTAACGATGTCACTGATTCTCTTAAGGACATATTTGTTGGTGGAACTGAAACATAAGCAGCAGCAACAGAGTGGGCAATGGCAGAAATGACGAAAAACCCAGAAGTTATGAAGAAGGCACAGCAAGAAGTACGGAGGGTCTGTGGAAAAAAAGGACATGTGCATGGATGAGTCAGAACTTGATCAATTAAAATATGTAGCTTTAGTGATTCGAGAAACATTAAGGTTACATCCACCTGGTGTGTTGTTAGTTCCAAGGGAAAACAGTGAGATATGTCAAATTAATGGCTACGAGATACCTCTCAAAAAAAGAGTGATGGTCAATGCTTGGGATATTGGCAGACATCCTGATTACTTGAATGAACTTGAGAAGTTTCAACCCGAGAGATTTATAGACAGTTCAATTGATTACAGAGGTACAAACATTGAGTTTATTCCATTCGGTGCCGGAAGGAGGATATGTCAGGGAATGTCGTTTGCTACAACAATTTTACAATTGGCGATTGCTAATCTGCTTTATCGTTTTGATTGGAAACTTCCTAATAGGGAAAAGCATGAACAGATGGACATGACTGAGAAATTTGCTGCTGCACTAAAGAGAAAGAATGACCTCTGTTTAGCTCCCATAGCATATTGCCCTTGGCTTTGTTTACTTATGTTTTGTAAGTCAATAATTGAGGTTATATGGCCCTTTAATTAGTATATAAGTTTTCTATTAAAATAAGGGGTGATATAAATTGAGATCAGCTTCCAGTATAGAGGGTGGTATTCAATAAATTGTAGTATTGTATCTAATTTATATAAACTTCTTTGCTTACATCTTTTTGTGCGTGATGAAATTTCTTAGTTAATATTATATGAAGCTTAACTATAATTTCAGACTTTTCTCACATAAAGTGTCATCTTTAAATAATCTTTAGAAGACACATTTCATATTGTTTCTGTGAATTTAATTTGTGGCTTTTCTGAATTCTGTTTAAGGATACCTTCTCCTTGTGTACAATACATTTTGGAAAAAGGGAAAA
This sequence comes from Inga laurina, assembly GCA_963855925.1. NCBI lineage: Eukaryota > Viridiplantae > Streptophyta > Magnoliopsida > Fabales > Fabaceae > Inga > Inga laurina. The sequence continues at coordinate 58,704,899 of OY979702.1, read as the reverse complement.
TCCCTAAAACAATACCATGGAAATAGGTAAATCCCAAATCAATGCGCCAAAATTGCAAAATCCCGATTCAGTGCTGTGTCAGTATGGATGACAGATCTGTGTCAACGAAAAGACAAATTTTCCCTTCAATTCTCCCTCTCTCCACTTCAGAATAGCAATACGAGACTCTTCATTAACAACTCCGGATTGTAGATTAACAACTCCAATTTCTTCTTTGACAATTAACAACTCCGCTTTATATTTTCACAATAACAACACTGGTTTTGTTATTAACAACACCGTGTTCTACATTAACAGCTCTCCTTTCTTGTTTCACAACTTCATAATTTAAGGGTTTGTTTGGTTGGAGGTTATTTTAGGTTAGGTTAGGTTGGGGTGGGGTTGGGGATTAAAAATAGGTGTTTGGTTGGAATGAGGTTAGGTTAGGTGAGGTTTGTTTTTTTGTCATTTAGTGGAAACCTTACCCACTTTAGTAAACCTCCAAAATTGGGGTTTTTCCTAGGTTAGAGAAATTTTGTGTGCAATTGTGACTAAAATGCCCATGGAAATTTTTGAAAATTCCAGAACTGCCCTTCCCCAAAAAACCGCATGTCCTTCCCGCTGTGTGTATTATTTCATTCCCTCTCCAGCGCAGAAATCAAATTTGCTCTCTTGTGGTTCGCACCCTCTGAAGTAAAGCATTGAACATTATCCAAATTTGCTGAATTTTTTTTTTCAAAGTCACCCACTACCCTCTGAAGTGAAGCATTGAACAAGGATATATATTTTTTTTCTACAAACAAGAATAATTATTTTATAAATAATAATTATTAATAAATATATTGTGAAAGAAGTGTATATAATTGTTAAAATAATTATTTTACAAATAACTATTATTACTAAATACATTATAAAAAAAGAAGGAAAATATGTATAAGGGCATTTTTATCCACTTATAATTAACTCACCTAACCTAACCTCTTGAACCAAACAAAATACCAAACCTAACCTAACCTCTGTTTGAACCAAACAACATTATAACCTCCTCTAACCTAACTTAAATAAACCTCACTTAACCTCACCTCCGTTGAACCAAACAAAGCCTAAGTTTCAAGGCCAATAACAACACATCTTTCTTTATTAACAACACTATATTTTACATTAACAATACCATATTTTAAGATACGAAGATGTGAAAGAATAAAGCGGAGTTGTTAATGTAGAATGAGGTGTTGTTAATCAAGAGGGAGGTGTTGTTATTCCGAAGTGGAGAAAGGGAGGGCTGAAGGGCAAATTCATCTTTTCGTCGACACAGATCTGTCGTCCGTACTGACACAGCACTGAACTAAGATTTTGCAATTTCATGCCACTAATTTGGGATTTACCTATTTTCATGGTATTTTTTAGGGATTTTCCCTTGGAAAAATCCTATATTTCAATATATTCAGCATTTTATAAACATAAATTAAATCTAATTTTTATTGTGGGAAGCCAGATGGCTGCATAATTAATGTGGCGATGGGAATTAACACACACACACACATACACACAATCTCTGCCCCCCCCCACCCCACATATATATATTTTTTGCCGTCACCCCACATATATATATACACATATAAAAGCCAAAAATGTACTTTCAGTTCTTATATGTCCACAGTGAAATTTCAAATGTTGATAAAATACTTACAAATGTTGAAACATTAAGTTCAAGTTTTTAGAATAACAATGATTGACACAAAAAAGTATCATTTGAGATTAGCTGTGTTAAGTAAAAGGATTGACAAGATGCTTTATAAAAATAAAAGACTAAATTAAAAGATTGTATAAAATCATAGGATCGAAAGTGTATTTATATATAGGTGAAAGGAATCAAACAAAAATAGATAAATTTGATATTTATATATTTCATTTAGTTGATCGGTTTTCAGAGGACAAATTTGATAATTCCCTTTAAGGTTATTTAAGGGATGTTGAGGCTTTCTTGGTGTAAGAATAATTGGGCGTACATGGAGTGCGACCGTTTATCTCTTGTACCCACGCTAATCGGATCACAGTTTCGGAAGCGATTATGACGCACAGCAAATACACCACATACAGGAAGAAGAAGAGAGAAATATAGTAGAGGGAATAGGGAATCAAAGTGACAGAGTTTCTGTATGTTATTTCAAGTGTCCTTCAACTGAATCCCTTTACGCCTATTTATAGGATTCTATGTACCCCTTCCTTTTCTACTAACATGTCCTTCCATCAGAGAGACAAGATATCCTTTTGATTGAGAGACATATTGTTTCGGTGAAACAATACCTCATGTAGAGTCATATTGCATTGGATAAATAACATGACTCATAACATTTTGGAACATATTACATATATCTACCCAAGCATTTATGTTATTTATACTTTGACCCCAATCCTATTGGGCTTGGGCCCAATCCACCAAGGGTGGACTAGGCTATTTTCCAACATCTCCCACTCACACTTGGTGGATTAGATATGTCTCTTTTTCTTCCTTCTTTCATACTAGGTGCTTTGCCGTGACTGCGTAGACATGACATCTGCATATAGGTGTATGTACTAGAAATCTCTTTTACAGAGACCAGCACAAGACAACCATCATTGTGTAGCTTGATTTTAATATTGTGCCTTAAATATCCTAGATTCACTTATATACACTTTCACATAGCTAATCTAATCCCTTTTGAGTCAGTATAAAACTCAGATTGCCTTTCTAGTATGCATAGAATCCACATTTATGAAATTATCAAAAATAATACCATAAAGGACATGTCTCAGACACTAGCATATTTGTGTATATTTCAAGTAATCTTTCTTTCACCCAGATATCACTTCAATATACACAGCCACTTTCCTAACATAATACCATAGAGGACATATGCTAAAGTAGCAGACACTGAAGCACACCTCTGTGATATTGTCAAAGTCAAAGGATATCAATGGAAGAATTAGAAACTTCCTGGGACTCACACAGCAATTAAGCAGAGATCTTCTTACTTACTTCGTGTTTGCGGTTCTTTAGTACATGCGGTATGAATCGCATGCTATAGTGTTACTCTTACACCATAAGAGTGTACGTCATTTTGCATTCTATTGTTAACACTGTACAGACTTAAGTCTAGACACTCCCAGTATCTAAACCCAAATTCTTCCTTTCTACTCAGACGTCAATATTGAAGAATTTGTTATCTGGCTACAGGCAACATGGAAGTGGATGTCTATGATTCGATCCATACTTATATTCATGTTTATGGATCTCATCTTGACAAGCTACACTGTTGTCAAGGCGACATAGTTTGTGTTTCTTCTCTACCATATCAGCATTCTAGCCGCTTTACTGGTGAATACAATTGTCTCATCTTTGCACACCATTCCTGAGTGTCAAAGGCGGTTGCTCGTGTGAGAGAGACAACCTCACAAGCCTGTACGACATACTAGACATTGTATACTTTCACACAGACATTTATACTAATAATGATAAGTGCTTCAATTAATCATAAATGTAATAAAGTCTAAAATTTTACATTTTACGTGCACCAAGTGCCCTTACATGTTTTTCAAATGTTTCCTTGGCAATTGGTTTGGTCAGGGGATCAGCGACCATACTCTTGGTCGAAATATGTTGTACAGCAATAATTTTCTGTGCTATATAATCTCTTACAAAATTGTACTTAATGTCTATATGCTTGGTCTTACTATAATACTTGGGATCTTTAGTATAGGCTAAGGCTGCAGTGTTATCACAATGCATTAATATTGGATTGGTACTCTCATTGCCAAATCCAAGATGTTCAATGAACCTCTTCAACCATAAAGCCTCTTGTGCGACTGCAGTGCATGCTACGAACTCGGCTTCCATAGAATGTAAACCAATACATGTTTGCTTCTTGCTACTCCAACATATGGCACCATTATTCAGTAAGAAAGTATAACCTGAAGTCGATCTTAGCTCTTCATCATCTCCGCCTAAATCAACATCGAAATATCCAACTAGGCGTAGATCGCTTCCTTCGTAGCATAGTGCATAGTCAGATGTGCCTTTTAAGTATCTCATGATCCTTTTTACTGCTTTCCAGTGACGCTCACCTGGGTTGGACTGGAACCTACTTACCAATCCTACCGCAAAGCAGATATCTGGCCTTATACACATCATTGCGTACATTAAACTACCAACAACACTAGCATAGGGAACTTTCATCATTTTCTTTTGATCAAACTCAGTTTTGGGACACATCTCATTTCTTAAGGTTACACCAGAAGCCACTAGGGTATCCAAGGAATTGCAGTTGCTCATGTTGAATCGTTCGAGAATATTTTTAATGTAATTTTCTTGTGAAAGATATAGGATTCTTCTCTTTGGATCTTAACTCTAAGTATATACTCTGCTTCACCCATGTCTTTCATTTCAAAATTCGATGAAAGCCATTCTTTAATAGCTATAATCGAATTCAGATTATTTCCAACCAATAGTATATCATCTACATATAAGGATAATATAACAAAATTACCCTCAAACTGTTTGATGTAGACACAGTGGTCCTCTTCAATCATTTGGAAATCATAAGAGGTTATTGCTTTATGAAACCTCAAATACCACTGTCTGGATGATTGTTTCAGTCCATAAATAGACCTTTTAAGTTTACAAACTTTGTTCTCTTTTCCTTTTTCAATGAAACCTAATGGTTGTTCCATATAGATTTCCTCATCCAGATCACCATTTAGAAATGCAGTTTTAACATCCATTTGATGTAATTCTAAGTCCAAACTGTTTACTATTGCTAGAATAATTCTTATAGAATTAAATCGTACCACAGGTGAAAAAGTATCTTCATAATCTATACCTTCCTGCTGTGTATACCCCTTTGCAACTAATCGTGCCTTATACTTATCAATTGACCCATCCACTTTTCTTTTAATTTTGAGAACCCACTTGTTCCCAATGGCTTTTCGCCCTTTCGGTGGGTCAACCAATTCCCAAACTTTATTTTTTTTCATTGAGTTCATTTCTTCTTCTATTGCCTTTTTCCATTCATCTTTAGCAGGACTCGATAAGGCCTCTAGTACCGAACGTGGTTCATAATCCCCATCAGGAGTAACAATAAGTGCTTCACTTTCTATTTGGAAGCGTCTTTTAGGTATACTTTCCCTGTTACTCTTTCTTATAGGAGCTTCTTTCCTTTGTCTTTTCTTTTGTCTAGGTCTTTATGTTGACCTTTCTAAGCTCCCACTTAGATCGACATTTTGGGATGATTCAAGAATACCAACATGTTCTATACTTGTTTGTTTATGTGTCTCATAAAGAGATACAGTGCGGTCAATGTCTCCCCTATTAGGGAATTCATTTTCTAGAAATGTAGCATCTCTAGATTCAATTTCAGTCACTGTTTTATCTTCATTTTCACCTATGAAGACATATCCTTTAGATTGTTCAGAGTACCTTATAAATATACATTTCTTTCCTCTAGGACCTAACTTTCCATACTTATGAGACTTATCATGAATGCCTGCAGCTGACCCCCATGGTCTAAGGATACTAAGATCCGGCTTGCGTTTTGTCTATAACTCATAAGGTGTTGAAATAACTAATTTTAAGGGCACACGATTAAGTATGAAGGTAGCAGTCATTAAAGCATCACCCCAATACGAAATTGGTAGATTTGCCTATGCCATTATTGACCTAACCATGTCTAGAAGCGTTCTATTTCTTCTTTCAGCAACTCCGTTCTGTTGTGGAGTGCCAGGGATAGTTAGCTGCCTAATTATCCCTTTTTCTTCACAAAGCTCTTTAAATTGATCAGACAAATATTCACGTCCTTGATCAGTACGTAATACTTTAACTTTATTGTGAATTTGATTTTCAACTTCATTTACGTATCGTCTAAAGCACTCAAGAGCCTCAGACTTATGTGAGATTAAATAGACATAACCGTATCGTGAATAGTCATCAATAAAAGTGATAAAATACCAAGCTCCATGCCTTGCCCTCACACTCATAGGACCGCAAATATCAGAATGAATTATTTGCAATAGTTGTTCTGATATAGTTCCCTTACCAAAAGGTTTTCTAGTTGCCTTACCTGCTAGACAACTTTCACACAATGACATTTCCATATTGGATATGGATCCTAGCAAACCTTCTTTTGCTAGTTTAATCATTTTATTTTGATTAATATGCCCAAGTCTAGCATGCTAAACAACCATATCAACAGTTGAATCAGAGGAAGTAGCAAAGCAATCATGTATATTATAATCATCAATAGTATCCATTACAAAGAACTTCTTTGAAAGGAAAGCTAAACCATAAAATACAAAATTATAAAATATGTCTGCAACTTTATCATGAAAGTTTACATTAAACCCATAATTTACAAGACATTTTATAGAAACTAAATTCCGTCAGATGTCAGGAGCATGAAGCACATCATGAAGGATCAAAGCCTTTCCACTACGCAAAGTTAATTTGTAAGTTCCAATGCCTTTAACTTCAATCTTTGCATTATTGCCTACATAAAGCCACTTACATCTGTCAGGCAACCGACGGTATTCTACATAGGATCCTCGATCCCTTGTCATGTGGTCTGTTGAACCTGAGTCCAAAATCCAAGAAGAACAGATATTCTCTGTTAGGAAAACAGTGCTAGAAACATAGGAAACATGTGAATTTACATAATCCACTAATACCTTTTCACTCTCATTTGGCTCGGTGCAATCCCATGCGAAATGACCCATCTTTTGGCAGGCAAAACATTTGACCTTCTTTAAGTCATTTTTCTTCTTCTTCCTGGCCTGTTTCCCTTTCTTCTTGAATTCCTTTTTGCCTTTTACAAATTTAGACTTGTCCTTCTTTCCATTCTTTTGGAATTTATTCCCCTTCTTGGAATCGGGATTTGCATTAGAAGGACCTGCACCCTCTGTGTAGTAGGCATGGCCAGAGGACTTGTATGCCTCCAAGCGCTTGTCCTCATGTTCCAAGTGTTTAGCCACATCATTAAAATTTTTAATGCTTCCATTATGGGTTAGATTAACCTTCATGTGCTCCCAACTGGATGGCAATGATCTTATCGCTGCTTGAACCTGTTGTTCATCAGACACAGTATGCCCAGCTTCCTTCAATTCTCTAATCATATTTGCCAACTCTCTCAGATGTTGTTTCATGGAAGTATTTGGCCTAAGCTTATACGTATCAAACTTAATAGTTAATCGTCTAAGCTTAGAGGTGGATGTACCACCAAACCTGTCTTTCAACGCTGCCCATATGGCTTGCGCTGTGTTATTTTTTTCATATTCACACATGAGGTCATCTGCCATTGTACTCAGTAATGTAATTCTTGCAATGCTATTTTTTCTTTTTCCAAGCCTCATAGACCTCTTGGTCCCTCTTGTGTTGGGTCGTATTCCCAGCAGCAGGTTGTGCCACAACTGTTGTTAGAGGTTCCATTGCCTCTTGTTCCTTCAAAATATATTGGACTTTTCGGTGCCAGATATCCCAATTGTCACCATTTAATTTGTCCCCTTTATTTAACTCAGCGATGATGTTCTTAGTTGCCATTTTTCAATTCTGTGACAAATCTATTTCACATTCAATATGTCTCTCTAAGGGAATTAAACTATTGAACATATCATCGACAATATATATAGCACAACACAGTATACATTGTCATATACTTATATTATTCTTAACCAGAAAAATAGTAATACTACTAAATTCATGATCAAGAGTATACGTTTGTATCTCCCATCACATAAATATTAACCACATCACTAAAATTCTGTCAAGAATTATATATAAGTACTTTAACAACTCTAACTTTTAGGACTAACAACTCCTAAAAGCTCCCACTTGTCAAAAAACATATAATAATATAATGAATTATCAACTAAATCATGCTTCATCATAATATAAATAAGACAATATACTCTCTGTAATATATGAAAACATGTTTATAACACATTTAAATATAAAAGAAAAATATTGAAATCAACAAATGAATTTTAGAAGTTTTGAAATAGTTTAAACCATTCATAAACGTACTTAGAATATCATAAACATATATCAATTGGTGTCTAAACTACACATATAGCATATCAAATTAAAGCTCATGAATTTAGGGATTTTTAGTAACAAACCGAGTCTCATTCGGACCATGCACGCGCCCCCACTCGTTGAGAGAAGCCAGAAAATTTGAAAAATAAAAAAAAAACAGAAAAACACACGCACACAGTGGCGCGTGTATACCACGCGCCGTCTTCCTGCAGTAATCTGGCGGCACGCGCCGGATCATCAGCCTCCACGCACCGAGCACTGTCGGAATGTGTCCACCACGCGTCAAACGAATATGCCACATGGCCTCACACGCCACGTGGCCTCATGCGCCACGTGGCTTTTCTGTGAAAAAAATTTGTTTTTTTTTGTTTCGGGCCTCTTTTTTTTTTTTTGGTTTCGGGCCTCACTGTTTGGGCCTAAATAAACCAAAAAATCCTTTTTTTTTTTTAAAAAAATCCCCGACCCAAACATCTTTTAAACACAAAAAACGTTTGTTTTGTTTTTTTAAATAAACACCGAAACGACGTCGTTTTGGAGGCTGGAGGTTGTCTTCAACCTCCAGTCGGGTCAACCCGGACCCGGTTACAGGTGTGGGTCGGGTCTGTCGACCCGGAACCTTCTCTCCTCCGTATCTCCTCCGTCTGACATCCGTTTTGGGGTGTTCTTGGTATCGTTTTTGATCTATTTTTCGAGATCTATGCAATGGGACTAATTTCAAATCCTAATTTTTTGATTTTAAAATGACCCAATGCTAAAAAAAAATTTCGCTTTTCATGCTTTCTCTCTCTAAGTTCTTTTGTTTTATGGTTCTAGGCTTCTATTATTTACTTTTACAAACATATAAGTAGGAACTGGAGAAAACTATATATATATAAGCATGAACCAAAACTATATATATGTATGCACGTACATGCGCAGAAAACTCATCATAAAACAAAACTCCACTTCGTTTTTATTCGCATATGATACATATAACCATATATATACTCACACACAGCGGAAGCAACATGATAATATTTATAGATCTTTGAAAATAATAATATGCACATCATATTATCATAGTATGGAGATCATAATTTCATACAGGCTAACCTGTCCCTGATACCATGTAAGAATAATTGGGCGTACCTAGAGTACGACCATTTATCTCTTGTACCCACGCTAATCGGATCACAGTTGCGGAAGCAATTATGACGCACAGCAAATACACCACATACAAGAAGAAGAGAGAAATATAGTAGAGGGAATAAGGAATCAAAGTGACAGAGTTTCTGTATGTTATTTCAAGTGTCCTTCAACTGAATCCCTTTACACCTATTTATAGGATTCTATGTACCCCTTCCTCTTCTACTAACATGTCCTTCCATCAGAAAGACAATATATCCTTTTGATTGAGAGACATATTGTTTCGGTGAAACAATACCTCATATAGAGTCATATTGCATCGGATAAATAACATGACTCATAACATTTTGAAAAATATTACATATATCCACCCAAACATTTATGTTATTTATACTTTGACCCCAATCCTATTGGGCTTGGGCCCAATCCACCAAGGGTGGACTAGGCTATTTTCCAACACTTGGAGTTACGTATAAAGTCTTACGTAAGTATTGGAAAAGATAGGGAGAACGATGAATTTTAGTAACGTTGAATATGTGTTTTTTTATTTTTTATTTTTTATTTTTTTCTTTTGACCAGAACGTCGAATATGTGTCTTAATCAATGATTATGTGCCTACGAAATTTCAACACCAGACAACAACATTTTCTTTGATTATCTCTCTCAGCTTCATATAATTGGAAACTGAATCACTGACTAAGAGCATGGCGGACAGAATGTAGAATATTTATGTACCAATTAGGTCTTAGACTAGTCTTTGTTGAAAATTAAACAAACTGAGTAACTGACTTAGAGCATGCTATTTTTTATATATTTAATTAAAGTGACTGTTTTTAAGATATCATTCCAATAATATGATACACTGTTGGTTCATGAAAAGCAACTTGTTAGGGATTTATTATTAATTTTCTCATGATTAATAACGTTTTCAACACGTTATTAATCCTACGAAATTTCAACACCAGACAACAACGTTTTCTTTGATTATATCTCTCAGCTTCATATAATTGGAAACTGAATCACTGACTAAGAGCATGGCGGACAGAATGTAGAATATTTATGTACCAATTAGGTCTTAGACTAGTCTTCGTTGAAAATTAAACAAACTGAGTAACTGACTTAGAGCATGCTATTTTTTATATATTTAATTAAAGTGACTGTTTTTAAGATATCATTCCAATAATATGATACACTGTTGGTTCATGAAAAGCAACTTGTTAGGGATTTATTATTAATTTTCTCATGATTAATAACGTTTTCCACACGTTATTAATCCTACGAAATTTCAACACCAGGCAACAACGTTTTCTTTGATTATCTCTCTCAGCTTCATATAATTGGAAACTGAATCACTGACTAAGAGCATGGCGGACAGAATGTAGAATATATATGTACCAATTAGGTCTTAGACTAGTCTTTGTTGAAAATTAAACAAACTGAGTAACTGACTTAGAGCATGCTATTTTTTATATATTTAATTAAAGTGACTGTTTTTAAGATATCATTCCAATAATATGATACACTGTTGGTTCATGAAAAGCAACTTGTTAGGGATTTATTATTAATTTTCTCATGATTAATAACGTTTTCCACACGTTATTAATCCTACGAAATTTCAACACCAGGCAACAACGTTTTCTTTGATTATCTCTCTCAGCTTCATATAATTGGAAACTGAATCACTGACTAAGAGCATGGCGGACAGAATGTAGAATATATATGTACCAATTAGGTCTTAGACTAGTCTTTGTTGAAAATTAAACAAACTGAGTAACTGACTTAGAGCATGCTATTTTTTATATATTTAATTAAAGTGACTGTTTTTAAGATATCATTCCAATAATATGATACACTGTTGGTTCATGAAAAGCAACTTGTTAGGGATTTATTATTAATTTTCTCATGATTAATATATAAATAAATTAACCAAAATAATGTGCACCCATTATTCCAATTTGATTTATATGAAAAGTTTGAATATTTAACTAATATATTATCATTCTATAAAGACTAATTAGTAAATTCATTGTGTCAGTACTACTCTTGCTTATTTCAGCAAGGAAATAGAACAAGAAGATTAGAACATTATAGCTTCATATAATTGGAAACTGAATCACTGACTAAGGTATGCATTTGTTTTAATTTGACCTGCAATCTATTTTAATATAGGAGACTTTTTTAGGTTGAGTGGACCAGTGGTCCCTTTTGAGTCGTACTAACTAAAGATGAAGATATAGGATAAAATGTAATTGCGTTCAATATTCAAATTAAAAATTAAACTGATTTTCTAATAAAAATCTCCGTTGCATACTTGCATATGCATGTTTAGATTTCCTAAATCATACTATTTGACAGTGATATATGTAACAATAAATCTATTGTTTGACCCTACCATTCAAAGAAAAACAAATGTGTCAATTTGTAAAATAGTGCATCTGCCAATTACGTCTTAGGTTGGTCTTTGTTGAAAATAAATCAGCATGAGTTTAATTTGCTTTCCCAAAATTCCTAATAAAATGGTAGCTGAAGCGATGAAAATATAGTGAGACAATGTACAGGTAGTGGTTATGGTTTAGACTTTTATAATTTTTTTTAAAAAAAAGATAAAATAAATTTTTTCAATTAATTCATGTATAATATAATTAGTGGGGAATATTTGCTAAGATAACTTCAAAAGCATGTCACTATTTTTTTTAAGCTATGTCTTAAACTTTAATAGCACGTTAACATTTTAAAATTCTAAATAGAAAATTATTTTTATTCTATTATATATTTCTTTAAACATATTAAAATATTTATACAATTTTAACCAGTCACATCAATCAAAATTCACGAGGCTAACTAAACTCGAATAAAGATGATGAAATCGCAATATAAAATTATTATGCTTTTTTTTACCTTGTAAAGTCATTATGATTTTATCTTTATCAATAAAATAATTATATTAATATATTATGCTAAGATAAAATTAATATGATTACAAATTAAGTGATCAGTATAAAATATGTATACCTTTTTTGTGAAAAATTTTTAGTATTTAACATTAGATTAATGGTTATTTTTGTCTCAAAAGTATTCATGAAGAAGCTGTGACTCTGAAAAAATTTTCTGCTCAATGTCCTCCCGAAATTGAGCAAGAAAAAATATGAAAACTTCTTGGGCAAAAATAACCCTTAACCCTTTCACAATAAATTCTTATATATTATTGATAATAGATAAAATAAAAATAATTGTAAAAACTAACATCGGCTACTTCCATCTTAATTTATAAATATACCACAATAAACTATAATAAAAAAGAGCAAAGTCATAGTGCAACATTTTTGCTTCTGCAAAATATTTTGAAAAGTCAAACAATGATTTAAGAAAGGTAAACGCAAAGATAAATGAGAGAAATATCATGACTAGATAGAACAAATTTTGTTTATTAAAGTATGGCTTCAATGAAATAACAGATAAAAAAAAAAAAAGGGGTTAAGTTACATTTAGTCTCCTAAAGTATTTTTTAGCCCCACAGAATGTCTTAATATTATTTTTCGGGGAATCTCGTATTCTAAAATATTTTCTTAGTGGCATTCAAATTATAAAGTAATTTTGTGTGTATTCAGTATCAAATTTTTTTTTTCTAGTAACACCCGTTATCCTAAATTTTGGGTGCTTATTACTACTTAGAAAATACTTTAAGGGTAAAATTGCATCAAAAATCATGAGAATACATAGTGTTATTGGAAAACTAATTTATAGTACTGAATATACCAAAAATTAGTTAAGATACTGGCTATTGCTACTGAAAAATTACTTTAAGGTGTTAGATGTAACTTTAATCTTGAAAAGAACAAGGCTGCTGTTGCAGTATCAGTGACATATGTTCACATAAAAGAAAAAATAATCAGAAATGATCACACATGTTCGTAAATTTCGTCGCTATTTTTTTTTTGATTACAAAGGCAAGCAATGCTTGAAGTTTAGAAAGACCTATGAATAGGTGTTACATGCCTATCCTGCGACGGCAGGTCACACTGGAGTGCAAAAAGATGAGTACATTCCCTAGGTGATGACCCAATATCTGTGTAGTCCTGGATGTTCTTGTAAGCATTCTTTGCTAACCAATCAGCACATCTGAGATTTTCTCTGAACGAATGGGAGATTTCAATATCCCAATCCCCATAAATAATGGACCTAGTATCAATAATGACCTCATATAGAGGATGATCGGTTCCACACTCAACCGATAAAAGCTGAATAGCCTGTAGTGAATCTGTGAAAAGTCTGATCTTGGTGAATCCCATCTGCTTGCATAGACGGAGTCCTCCATTGATTGCATGGATTTCCGCAGCAGTTGGGAAGGTATATCCTAACTTCTGTTGAAATCCACGAATCCAGTTGCCATGATGATATCTAATTACTCCACCGCAAGCTGCCTGACCGCCAGTATGTCTGGATCCATCCACATCTACCCGCACAAAGCCCAGTTCCGGTGGTTCCCAGCGTCTCAGCCCCCTCTCTGGTATTTGAAAGATCTGATGTCGAAATCTACCGTTCTCCACGCCTTCCGAGAGATGATACAAGCACTTGTGAATTATTCCTCTTGCATTGTCCGCTCGTCCTTCAAATGCTTGATTGCATCTATTCTTCCATAGAAGCCAGCATACAGTACCGAACACTCTATGCCATGGCCATTTGGCCACCTTCCTAGTTCCCGGGCAACACTGTATATTCCATGTAAGCCATTCCTGCAAATTACCAGAGAAAAACATAGGATAATATATATGGTTAGTTCAAAGAAACCACACTTTATTAGCCTGTTCACAATCCCTCAGAACGTGTATGATACTCTCCTCACACTCACACTGAAATGGACAAGTGTTTGGGACACTCAAGTTATATCTCGCTCTCATTTGGTTCGTAGGGAGTCTCTCATGGAAAACTTGCCACAAAAACATCTTAACTCTTTCCGGAATATCCCAGTGCCATAAAACGCCGCCAATGACATTGGTGTCTTTGCTCATGCTGCTGAAAAACCATGTCGTAAGCCGACTTCACACTAAAAACTCCCTCAGGTCCGTTCCGCCAGCAAAAAACATCATCCCCTGAGCCCGTAGGAGGAGTCACCAGCATAATTTTGTCCACAACCCAATGAGGAAGAAACAATCCCCACTTAGTACAGTCCCATTGACCTGAATGAGTGACGAAAGAGTCAACCCGTGCTTCCATATCTACTAGCTGTGTATTTCTGTCGATGTAGAATTTTAAAGGCCTATCAACAGGCGCCCACCGCTCCTCCCAAACTCGGGTATTTCTGCCACTTCTTAACTTCTTACCAATACCGCTCATAAACACCTCCCAGACTGCCAAATTTCGTCGCTATTTCAAACATGTTAATTTGACCATTGCTGTGACATCAATTCCATAATTGACGTATTGAATAAGGCAGCCTAACATGAGAGATTCATATGCATATATATTTTTAAAAGAAAAAAACTTTGAAGTGTATAGTGAAATGAAAGGGGAAAATTTTAATTTAATCTAGTTGAAATACCAAAATTTAAATTTAAGTATATACTTTTAATAAATTTTTAATCAGGTTAAGAAAACTGCTTAGGGGTTTTAGAATCTTGTTAAATGATCATATTACCCTTCACCATTTTTTCAAAGTCAAATCTTTTTTGGCCAAACCTACCGCTGCCAACGACAAGTCGCCATCCCTGGCGGCCTGCGCTTCAGCATTGGTGCTAGTAACAAGTTTGTTGTTTTTCAATCACATGACATGACTAGAAATTAATAAGTTGTGATTGAATAACAACAAACATTTATTGTTAAATTCTAATCATGTCATGTGATTGAATAACAACAAATATTTATTGAAAAGTGCAACTTTATTGTAAGAATTTTGTCATGAATACCTAATGGAAACGTGTGAATTGATAAATTAAATTTGTGAATTTCTAAGCGTATCTTGTGACTGGATAATGATAAAGGTTTGTTGAAGACTACAACTTTGTTGCAAAAGTTTTAATGTGAATAGCTATGGGGACTTGTGAATTTCTAAGTTTGTCTTGAGATTGAATAACAAGAGAGATTTATTGAAGATCGTGCAACTTTAGTGCAAAAGTTTTGTTTGTGAATATATAATGGGAACTTGTGAATTGCCAAAACCAACTTGTTAATTTCTAAAGTGAAGTTATGAAATCCAAAACATTAATTGCAGTACAAGCACAAACTGGTTTTCTTTTTTTAATTTTTAAACAAGTACTGGAATTCATCATCTCATAAAGAGCATTAGTGTGTGTTTGGGTGAAACAAAAAAAAAAAAAAAAAAAGCTTCTGGAGAGCAAACCTTGGTTTTGAAAAATATCACCCAAACACATATAATTTGCCCATAAGCTCTAAAACCATGGTTTTGGGATAAGTTGAAAAATTGACTGTTTGTGACTGGTGAGGGTAATAATTCGGTAATAATCTCCCATATTCTCTTTCCTCTGTCCTAACACACTTGCTTAACTGAACCATATTTTTACATGATTTTTTCATAACTAAATTGAGATTTTTAATATATTTCCTAGGACATTATTGCATGATTAAGCACTAATTTAAGCTGGGGACATTTGTATTGAATTAAGTTTAATTAGGGGCAAAATGGTCATAATTTGTTAATTATTCATACAAATGATTTCTTGAACTTTTGATGCTATATTGTGCTTAATTTTGTATTGTAGGTGTTTTGGGAAGAAATTAGCAATTTTGGAGGTTCAGAATTTTTATTTGGAAGATTAGAAAAAATTATAGAAAAGTCCCCAGATTTTGTGGAAATCACAAATTAGTGAAGAGAATGGGCCAGTAAAATCACAAGAAAATACCCATAATCTGTCGAAATTGTAGTGGAGCCCCAAAAAATTTTGAACATTTTCATATTAGCTCCTCAAGAAACTTTTGAACCTTTCAAATTGGTCCCTGGTCAAAACTTGTGTTTTGACCAGGAACCAATCAGCTTCTCTTCTACATTCAGACATAGATCCAACATGAATGGTGGAGGGAGCTTACCCACGAGCTGAATGGCACTGGCACCAGGAACCAATGGCAGACACACGACAATGGCATATGGGAGGGTGGAGAATGATTAAAGTGAAGCATGATAGGGGAATAATCATCATCACTTTCACCTTTTTCCTTTCCTGTATAAATGGTAGAGCAAGCAGAGAACAAGGCATCGGACCATCACCTTCTTTATCTTCCTTCCTTCCTCTTGTGTCGCTGGTGGGACGCTTCTTATCTTCACCATTGCCGCCGGCGACCTTCTTGAATCAGAGGGAGTTGACCGCCGGCCAACAGACGAGAGAGAGAGACTACCACACCTAAGAGCTTCAACGAGAGAGAGGAGTAGAACAACACCACCATCAGTCCTTCCTTGTCCGTTGACACACTATCCACCGTCTCTCGCCGGTTCCTCACCACCATGCGTCTTCTCCGTCGACCACCAGTGAACCACCAAACTTAAATTTGAAATTTCACACTTTTAAGACCAGTTTTTATCTAAAACCGGTCTAAAAGATAAGTTTTTTCACATATATTTTTACTCTCGCGCCCAGATCACGCGCTCTATGAACCCTTTCTTTTCTTTGCGCCATTTCTCTATGAGCTCTGTCCGTGCTTGTTCTGAACCTGTCCATGGCATCCCGTCCCTCATTTGCTCAACTCTCCTCCATCATTACTGCTGTCGTTGCTGTGTTCGTCGTCGCTATTCTTTGATTATCGTCAGTCTTCTTCGCCGCCACCTCTGTTCTCTGTAGTGACCATTCTCCTCTGCCTTGACTTCCCTTTGTCAGTGCCGTGAATTTGAAGACTTCATTTTAACCTCAGTCGACGCCACCGTGACTTTTGGATTGAAGCTCACTCCTTGGTCTTTAATCAGGTTAGTACATGTTCGATCTGTTATTTAGTTGTACGTGGTTCAATAATTAATAATGTTCTATGAAAAAATGGTTCTTGTTGTTGTTTTGAGCACTTAATTCCCACAAGTTGTTATTATAGTTTGTTGGAAATCCAACTGTTTTGTGATAACGTAATCTGGAAAAAAATTTGCACATTCTTGTTAGATATATGCTCTGACTTTTAATTACATCCCTGTGATTTTTGGCTTGGAGTAATACCACTCTATGTTCTATTTTAATTTTGTGTGATTGTTTGATTATTGTCAATGTTATTGGTTTGTTAAAACAATACTAGTTTCAAATGGTGCATGTTAATTTTGTTGAAATCTCTAAAACCCTATAGTTGTTGTTTTTTTGTCTATCCTTTTGTTGTTGGATAGAGGGTGCTACAAGTGTTGAGATATATATGGATCATAGTTGGATAAACGCTAAACGAACAAATGTTGAATATGATAATGGGATGAGGGGTTTTTTAGACTTCGCTAGAAGAAATGCCGATGATGGTAGTGGGAAGTTTTATTGCCCTTGTATAGTATGTTTGAATGAGAAGCGACTAAGTACTGCAAATATATATACACATTTAATTTGTGAAGGATTTTGTAAGAGTTATACAGTGTGGGTATGGCATGGTGAAGAATTAGAAATGCCAAGTTCATCTCAACAGGGGGAGTGAACTTTGATGATAATGACACGGATACGGATGATCGGATAGAGGATATTATTCGTGATGTAGGAGAAGAGGCTTTTGAGCAATCACATGCATGCGGTAATATGTGCAGTGATGCTGAGACGCCGCTGTACCCGGGGTGGAAAAAATACCAATTGTTGAAAGCAGTATTGAAATTGGTAAGCTTGAAAGCACAGCATGGATGGAGTGACAAGAGTTTTTCAAAAACGCTTGAGGCTTTTAAGGACATTCTTCCAGATGATAATGTATTGCCTTCTCGATACTATGATGCTAAGAAAATATTGTGTCCACTAGGGATGAAGTATAAAAAGATCCATACATGCCTTAATGATTGTATATTGTATAGAAAAGAGCATGAAGAGGAACAACAGTGTCCGATATGTGAAACCCCGAGGTACAAATCAAATAACGCTCCTGTAAAAGTGTTGTGGTACCTTCCAATCATACCAAGGTTTAAGCGCTTGTTTGCTAATGAAAACGATGCAAGAAATTTGAGATGGCATGTGGATGAGACGATATCCTATGGAAAGCTTCGACATCTGGCTGATTCTTCTCAATGGAAGAAAATCGATCAATTATATCCTGCCTTCAGTGAAGAGCCTAGGAACCTTAGGCTTGGGCTTAGCACGGATGACATGAATCCTTTTACTAGCCTGAACAGTATACATAGTTCATGGCCTATTCTGTTGGTAATTTACAACTTATCTCCTCTGTTATGCATGAAACGAAAGTATATCATGTTGTCTATGTTGATTTCGGGACCAAAACAACCCAGAAATGACATAGATGTTTACCTGGAACCATTGATTGAAGACTTGAAAGAGTTATGGGATGAATGTGTTGATGTTTTTGACGCGAACAAAAAGGAAGTTTTTAAAATGCGAGTCATGATCTTTTGTACTATAAATGACTTCCCTGTATATGGAAACTTGTCAGGATATAGTGTTAAAGGCCATAAAGCATGTCCGATTTATGAAAAAGGAACATGCTACCATCAACTTCAACATGGAAGAAAGACAGTTTATCTTGGCCATAGGAGATTTCTTAAACGGGGCCACCCATATCGTAGATTAAAGAAAGCTTTTTTTGGTGGACAAGAGTTTGAAGATGCTCTGAAGGCATTGACTGGGGAGCAAGTTTATGAAAAGGTGAAAAATATGAATGTTATCTTTGGTAAGACTACAAAGAATAGTAATGAGAAAAGTAAATGAAAAAGAGGTCTGTCTTCTTCAATCTTCCATATTGGTCGAATCTTTATGTGATTCTCTGTATTGATTTCATGCATGTGGAGAAAAACGTTTGTGATAGTATTGTTGGGACACTGCTTAACATACAAGGTAGTTCTAAGGATGGCATGAAGGCAAGATTAGATTTGCAAGAAATGGGGATACGAGAAGACTTGTATCCAAAGCCATATGGTAAGAGAACTTTTTATCCTCCAGCTGCTCATACTTTGTCTATGGATGAGAAAAAAAACTTTTGTGAGTGTTTACATGGCAAAAAAGTTCCTTCAGGGTATTCTTCAAATTTAAGGAAGCTTGAGTCGATGAAAGACTTGAAGTTGGTGGGGCTAAAGTCTCATGATTGTCATGTCTTAATGCAACAACTGCTCCCAGTAGCTATTCGAGGCATTGCCGAATATGATCTTCAACATATTTTGACTAGACTTTGTTTCTTCTTCAATGTTATTTGTAGTAAAGTCATTGAGACAGAAAAATTGGATGAACTGGAAAATGAAGGATATCTAATCTTGTGTCAGCTTGAGAAGCTTTTTCTTTCTTCTTTTTTTGACATCATGGTACATCTAGTCAAGGAGATCAAGTTGTGTGGCCCTATCTATTTTCAATAGATGTACCCAATTGAAAGAACTATGAAAATCTTAAAAGGGTATGTGAAGAACCCTAACCGGCCTGAAGCATCTATTGTTCAGAAATATGTTTCTGAAGAAGCCATGGAGTTTTGTCAAGATTATTTGTCAAATGTAGGACACATTGGACTTCCTGAACGTTATGACGAAGAAGGCGGTAGACATGGGGCTTCAGTAAAGATTATGGATCCTAATGAATTGCAACAAGTCCACTTGTACATCTTGAATAATGTTGATGAAGTTCAAGATTACATTGTACGGAAAGGAAATAGTCGAATGACTGAACAAAGGTTAATTAGGGAGCATAACAAAACTTTTGCACATAGGTTCAAACAAAAGGTTGACGGCGAAGAATGTGTTTTTGATACAATTAAATGGTTAGCACATGGTCCTGAGGTTGATGTCATAAGTTGGACTTCATTTGTGATCAATGGTTATACGTTTTACACGAAGTCCCTTGATGATAGGAGCACCGTCCAGAACAGTGGGGTTATGTTAGTGGCTGAATCTATGCACTTCTCTACTTTGAAAGATAAGAATCCTAGATTGACAGCAATACCTTATTATGGGGTTATTGAAGAGATTTGGGTGGTTGATTATGTTAAAGTTAAACTTCTCATTTTCAAATGCAAGTAGGTTGATGTCAACAATGGTGTAATGACCCAATTTGGGATTAAGGGCTAATGACTTCGAAAATAATTGTAATTAGTGTAATTAAACACTTTTGGTGAAATATGATGTGAATTTGATATAAATGTTCATTGGTGATTAAAGATTAAGGGTTGAGATCTATTGTCTATGGGTCAGAATCCTATGCTTTGCATTTGTGTGAGCTCATGGTGGAAGTGAGAAAAATGTTGCCAAGAGCAGGTTGTGGACCATGGGATGAGACTAAAAGACAAAAACCTACTTTTTCTCTGTCTTCTCTCTCCTATGCGATTTTGTGTATGGGCAAGAAAGAGAAAGCTTGCCTCATCATCATCATCATTTTCATATCTCATCATCTCTCTCTTCCTTCTCCATTTCTGGCGACCAAGAAAGAAAGGGAAGAAGAAAGGTGAGACTTTGATGCTTTGGTTGACCTCAAATGCTCTAAACCTCTTCTCTAATATTGTGCACCTCATTGAGAGCTCTATTTTGGTGGTTTCAGAATTCTGAAAAGTGATGATTTGGGTGTTGGAGCGAATTCAAAAGTTTGAGAATCAAGATTCTGGATTTGGCAAGTTGAAGAGGTAAGCATTTGGATCATTTTGATATATTATTTGTGATTTTTGGATAAGTTTGGTAAAATATGGAATTTGCCCTGGTTTTGTGTCAATTTTGAATGTATGAATTTCATAGTGGATGATGTTGGAATTGGTTCATTGTGAAGATATTTGAGTATTGGATATGGTTTTGAAATTTGGAAGTGTGTTGAATGATATTGGGTAATGTGTGTGTCATAGAGACCTAAGAGTTAGATTGTGATTAAAATGGTTTTTGGGTGTTATGAAGGTTACCAATGTGTTCCTTAGGCAATGTTAAGTGGGTATGAGCTTTGTGTGGAGTTTGGGAACCATTGTGAGTAATTTTGACCAATCTGGAAATTTTTGTCAAATTCTGCGTTTCTGGTCTCTGATGCACAACACTCAAGTGAGGGAGGATCCCACTCGAGTGCTGCTGTGTATTTTGCCTTTTCCTTTGTGTTTTGCTTGGGTTTTCATGAAGAAAGCTCGAGTGCACTTCGTTAACCACGAGTGATGTTGGTGATTACTCGAGTGAGCATGGGATCACTCGAGTGATAGTGTGAGTTCATGTTAAGGGCTGCGTCTTGGGTCCTCACTCACTGGCCAATTCTCAAGAGTGTGTTTTGACACTCGCAAGTGTGGGCTCCTCACCCGAGTGACATAGGGGGTGCTCGAGTAAGCTTTTCCCTCTGGAGTTGTCTGTGCTCTCAGGTCGTCACTTTTTGTGTTGCACTTTCGGGGACTCGAGTGGATTTGGAGTCATCACCCGAGTGCAAAGCTTTATGCTCGAGTGTTGTGAGCACTTTCTGGCCATGGTCGTTGCTCACTGTCGAACACTCGCGAGTGAGAGCCATTCTCACTCGAGTGCAAGTCTCTCATCACTCGAGTGAGGTCATCTTCACTCGAGTGAGTCAGCTAAAAATTTGTGTTCTGCCTTCGAAAAAGGGATCTTCAGGGTAGTTTCTCCTAACCCTTTTGGCATATGTTTAGGCCTCTAATAGTCACCTAAAGAGTCCTAAATGATAACCAACTTAGTGTATTATGAAAATGAGTATTTGGAAAAGATATTGATCGGTTATCCCTAATTTGGTATAGGATTTGATATCTGCCAGATGCGTGATCCCACTGTGCCAAAGAACGTCAGGAAAGATACAAGTAGTGACTCCTCTCTTATACTTTGTGTAAATGTATTGTATGTTTGCCTATCATGCATTGTGTTGATGCTGCTGCTTTGTGATACTTTGTGCCTTGAGATGCTTTATGGAGCTTTGTGGTACTTTGTGCTTTGTGATGCTGCTGCATAGTGATTACAGCGAAAGCGGGCATAATGCATTGTGATTACAGCCGTGAGTGCTGTCAGTTGTGGCGCGAGCCATGACTCATTGTGTTGCTGCTGTTCATGATGAACATACATGCTTTGTGTTTATATATTGTATGAGTGATTTGTTACTACTGGGATTCTTTAGAATCTCATTCTTTCCAATGACTAACATTTCAGACAGGGTAAGTGGCTCCAAAGGGAAGCGGACAACTAGAAGTGGTTAGGATCTCTTAGAGACATTTGATAGGGTGTTGGTTATCTGTTTTTGGTTTGGGATTACTGTATGTATATGAGATGTAAATAATAATTTTTGGACATGTAATCACCATTTTGGGAACCTTTAAACCCATTATATATATACAAGTAACCCAGGGTTGCCGGGATTCTAGTTACGCACTTTGATGTTTGTGAATGTGATTTAACTGCTCAGGTAATTATATTCAAAAGTGAATATGAGACCAGATGAATTATGTTTTTGAACTGTTTTCTGAACACCCTATCTCTTAGATGAGGGATTATAAATGTTGCTTTATCTTTTTGGTCTCTATTTCACTTAAATTTCATAATCCGGATATGATTACGGTGAGGGGGTTACAAATGGTGTGATGATTGATCAGTTGATTTACATTGGTTGATTTGATTAGTAGAAGTTTTGGAGATGAACATTTTATTATGGCATATCAAGCGAAACAAGTGTTCTATGTTACTGATCAGGCAAATAAAATGTGGTCTGTAGCTCTCCAAGGAAAAAAGGGTCGTTGAAATTAATCAGGAAAGTCATTCAATGAATGATCTTCTTGAGACTCCTTCTTTTTCTAGGGGTCTACCAGAATTGAATGAAGAAGATGAAGCAGACAATGAACACGGCACAAGAAACGATCATCATGAAGGGATATGGGAGGATATCCCTTTATAAAACTACATTGAAGATTAGTTAGCTAAAATAATTATCATGAACTATATTTGAATTATGTATATTGTTATTGGTGTATATATAAAACTATTTTTTTTGTTGTCGTCACAGGAAAATGAAGAATATGAGGTGAACGTCTTAGTGTAGATTCTTCAAAGCTAGCTAGTGATCATCAGCCAGAGAAAAGTGTGTATAAAGTATTTTGGCCATAATGAATAACAGCATTGTCATTAATGTAATTTAATCTTTGATGTATGTATGTAAGTGAAAAGACAAGGAACTTGGTCAAAACAGCATTGTCATGGTTGTATGCATGATTTCCTTACATTATGATTCTGTCTATGATTGTGAGTTTATTCATGGTTGTTTTCCTTGCTTTTGTTTCGGCCACCACTGTTTAAGCACAAGGGAGTTGAGTTTTAATTTGTTTCAATGAGTTTTGAGTCTCTCACATGTGTATAAGATGTTAGTTATAATATGTAAGAGAAAAATTTATTTGAATGTCGTTGAAATGGCTGTTGCTGGCTGAGTGAAATATTTTAACAGGAGAAATGGCTTGCTGGGTAAACGTTTTAAAAGAAATTTTTTTAAAAAAAACTACTTTTTAGATCGGTTCTCTCCAAAATCGATCTAAAAAGTACATTTAAGACCGGTTTTGGAGAGAACCGGTCTTACAACTATTACTTTTAAGACCGGTTTCCTAAAAAACCGGTCTTAAAAGTATAAATTTTAGACTGGTTTTTTAGAAAACGAGTCTAAAAATTACAACATTTTAGACTGGTTTCTCTGATAACCGGTCTAAAAATATTTATTTTTAGACCGGTTTTATAAATAACCGGTCTTAAAACTTATTTTTAAGACCGGTTCCATAATCGGTCTAAAATATGGCAGACTTTCAAAACCGGCTATATCAAAACCGGATCCAGAACCGGTCTAAAATGTCTTTTTTAATCGGTCTTAAAAGTGATTTTTCCACTAGTGCTGTATGCTCATGTTGAACTGGACAATGACAATGAATTGTAGTTTTTTTGTTGTCCCCCATATCCTTTGATTGATAATTTATGATCTTCCTTTGGAAAAAAGATTAAAATTGAAAAAGGAAGATGAGAAAGAAAAATAGTTGTTGTATCTTAGAAAGCAATGTATTATCTTAGAAATTGAAAACAACGTATAATTAATGTTTCTAAAGTTTGCTTTGTAATTAGGATGGAATTCAAAAGATTAACAATAATATTTTAGATACTTACTATTTATAAATGATTTTTCATTATACAATTTATTAGTATGTATGTATGTATGTATTTTAATGTTGCATAAATGACTAATGTTATAATTTTAAATTTTTTAGGCACATTTATGTCATTTTTTGTATTTATTATGAAATTTAATGTTAAATAATACATAAAATATAATCTTATCCTTTATATGTAATTATCACAAAAGTTAATGTCTTTTTTAGCAATTTGACCATGAAAAAAGCTATTCTAATCACAATATCCAAACACTCTCATTTATCAAAATCACTTTTTTCTACAAAATCTGTTCTGCTCATAATCTATTCTTTAAAATCACTTTTATCACTTTTTCTCCTGAAGCTATTCTCCAAAAGATAATACAAACACACTTTTATAGACATATCATCATCAAATTACACATCATCACCATCAACTTCCTCCTGTACGAAAGGTAGTAGATGAGCACAAACTGGTTTAGAATCCATCAAAATAAAGTTGTTCTTCTCAGCTTCCACTCTTCTCCTCCGTTCCTCATCTTCTTGTCACAAGTAGTTATTCTCTTTCTCCACTCACATCCTAGCTACAAGAAGAATGGTGTCCCCCCTTCTAGTCTTCATTCCAGCGCCCAGCCCCTATCTAAGAAGAAGACAGAGTAGAAAATGGGGTACACTAGTCCTTTTTCTCCGATTCCTCAGTGTTGAAGGTCCCTAGAAGAAGAAGAAGAACGTAACTACTATATCCAGTCCTAAATATAAGATTTATTTTTCATACCCTTACTTATCTGATCTTGACTTACAACGTAATATTAATGCATGGTTCGGTGGGCAATACAGGAATAGCATAAATATACTGATAATATGTGCATGATTACAGAAATTCCCCATAGGGGTTCGTACATGATTATTACAATCAATGTAGCCACACAGTGCTACTTGGGTGTCTAAACCCATCCTAGTGAAACAGAGACGTCTTCCCGTCTTCATTCCACCACTGCAATCCTCTCACGTAATTCTCTTCTATGATCTTTACGTACCTTCTGTATTCACCTGTCTAAATTATTGGTAGGGGAGAGTGAGATTCAGGAGAATCTTAGTAGGAAATTATACCAATATGCATGCTGGATAAGTGCTTAAGGCATGACATGTTTGCATTATATAACTTATGCTGACACAATGACATAACTACATGCTCAATGTTTCATACAACAAAACTGTGGCCACAATATAAACAGAAACAGAGCTTCAATCAGTCATATATGTTTCACATAATCAGGCAAAGCAATAACATGCACTAATACACTAGCACAAATATCAAATACACACAGGAGAGGTAAGTTCCTTACCTTGTGTCCCTTTTGCTAAACAGAGATAGTTCCTCAATCTACGTGCAAATAGCTCGGGCTCCAAATTCGATCTTAAAATTTCAAATGTACAATTTAGACACTTCTATAGTGTTTCTGGTGGTTATATGAGTCTATGTTGAAAAATTACCAAAATACCCCTGGGACCCGGCCTCGCTTACCGTGTCTGACCGTACTTTTTCCAAAATTTTAACCTGGGCTATTCTAACATATTTTTGCCCAAGGAATCCATTTATGGCCTCAGAATTGCCAAATTCATTACCAAAAGACCAGAATACCCTTGGCAGCCCCTAACTTAGGGGCGTTTTGGTAATTATGCTTTTTAAGGCTTTTCTGGAAAAGTGATCAATTGTAACCCCACCTAATTTTCCCTCCTGAACTCAATGGAATCATCAAATCATCAAAAATCCAACTCCAACTCCCCAAACCAGCACTAGCTGAAACCTAGAAAACTCCGAGGAAAATTGGGGTTTTTCAATTCCGACTCCGCAGACTTGCTCCTTTCTACTTCTAATCAATTTATTAACTATTTTATTACTTTATAATCACCGTTTAGACCCAATTTTGGCAACATAATGCCTAGGGTTCAATGTTTCCCAAATTTTACAATCATAGCGAAACAACCAGAAATCCACCAATTAAATTAACCATAACATCCATAATAACCAAATATTGAAGTTTAGGAAGTCACCTTTGCTTCCTTCTAGCTTTTCCCTTTTTGGCTGAACTCTAGCCCCTTTCAAACATCATAAACCATGTAGAAGAGAAGCTTAGAGGAAGGATTACGCAAGTTAGGAGATAATTCACCGAAGAAATCAAGCTTACCTTACCAAAATGCTTCTCCTTCTCTCTAGAAAATCCAAACTCTCTCTCTCTCTCTCTCTCTCTCTCTCTCTCTTATTTCAGCTTGGACATCGGTTTTCATGGAGGAAGAAGAAGGAAAATTATTTTTATATAATATCCCAACTTTATGACATAATTACCATAATTTTCGAATTAATTGGAAATTCTAGCAGATTTTCTACCCAAATTCTGAAAAATCATAACTAAATTTGTAGACATCAAATTGGAGTTATTCTAAAGGCTATGAAACCCTTATCAAGTCTAATTTTAAGAAAAAATATGACCTTTAGCCAACTGGAAGCTTACAATTCTCAAAATTTAAATCTTTAGACGCTGTTCCAGAAACTTTCCAGTTTTTCTAGGCGAACTTCAAAAATTTATAACTTTTTGTATAAAGCTTGAAATAATTTATATAACCTATCAAATTAAAGCTTAGGATGTCTACTTTCATTCTAAAAAATTTCATAAATGTTTGTCATCATTTGTTCATCCAAAATCACATGACAACCTCATTGCCTCGCAGGCTATTTCACTAGAAGTGTTGTTCACCTTTCAATTTTCAATATTTATTTGAACAAAATATTCCAAATATATATTTCCCCATTATTTTCCTTTATTAATTGAATTTAAATTCAATTAATTGGAAGATAATTTATTTTGTGTTAAGTTTGCAAAATTACGATTTTGCCATTACCTTTTCAATTTAATTTCCTATTCTCCTTTTTCTTTGACCAATTTCCTTTCATTAGTGAACCAAATATTATCCTCTATTATTTCTCCAATTTTGGGACTTTTAAATTACCCAAATTAATTCCATAATTCTTATAGCCCAATTCTCACGAAAATAAAAATTTACAAACTCATAAATTCCAAATTCATGAATATTCACCATTTTATTGATTATTTCCAAAATAATTATAATATATTTGGTGAAGAAAATTTGGGGTGTTACATCAGTTGACTTTTTATTGGAGATATTAAGAAAGCTAATTAAATTACTTCAAAGTATATTTATCGTTTTTTCTCCAAACTATTTTGCCTAACTTATAAATTAATATATAATCTAATAATACACAACATATGATGTGATTAAATAATTTATTTAACTTCCTTAATTTCTTTAAAAAATAAAGTCAACTGGTCTTATATTTAGGATTGAACTCGGGGGGAGTACTTGCCCCAAAAATGGTGCTCCTATCCTCCATCCTCCATCCTCCATTTGATCACATCTCCCTTAGGTCTAATTGAGAAGAGATGAAATGAATAGTAAATATTCAGGGACATTGAGGTAAATTTTTAATATTTAGAAATCTAGATTGAATAGAAATTTGTTAAAAAAGAAGGCTTGAAATTAGGTTTTGGTATTTCAGCTAGATTTAATTAGGATTTTTCTAAAAGAAATGGCCTAGTTATATATATATATATATATATTTTTGCTAAGAATATGTATTAGTACTACTTTAAATTAAATGAAAACAAACTAAGGAGAATTCTTATTAAATCCAGTCTAAATATTAAAATCTAAATTTAAACCTATACTTTCAACAAAATATTAAAAAAAGAGGCCTCATTATAGGAATTTATGTATGCCGTTAAAAGACTATAATGGCCATCTATAGTTAAAAGGAAAAATATAGATGGGCATTCTGGTCTTTTAACAACATTTATAAATCTCTAATGAGGCCTATTAGTCTTTTTAGGAATTTATTAAAAGTATAGGCCTGAATTAGGATTTTGATATTTCGGTCATTGGATTTAATCAGAATTCTCCCAACAAACTAAACCCTACAACAACATGATTAAAACAAATTTAAATATGAATATGAAATGAACAATCGTACAATATACGGAGAAATAATGTATTCTCTCATAGGTTGGTTAATTAGGAAATAATGTAAAAGAGAAGAATGTTAATAGTATATAAAAGTAATCCAAACAAAATAAACAAAAAATGTAAATGAACCAATATGCAATATAAAATCTATATATAACAAGCGTGAACATTGCAATTTATTTTTCAATTCACAAGAAAATTAAATGAATATAAAAATGTGCCTAGGTGAACCTCAACAAATAAAAGCCTAATATTTTCCATCAATGAAAACCTAAATTATATCACCAATAATAAAATATTGATTAATTAAGTATCAAAGTCCAAAACCCTTTGTGGTAAGTTATATATATTATTTATAAATTATGAATTATAAACAATATTACCTTGAGTCCTTAATATAAAAAAATTGCACTACAAACTAGATCTTATATTAAAGACCAGAGGTAGTATATAATTATTTCTCAAATCTCCAATGATACACATGAAAGACAAGAGAGAGTAATAAATTTTAGGGAAAATAATCTTTTGATTTATATATTTTTGACTCAATTGTAACTCAATCTTCAAATTTTAACTCATTACAGATTAGTCTCCATAGTTTTGACTCAATTGAAACTTAGTCCTCTATGGTTTTAATTATTTAAAACTTTAGTCCCTAAACTTTATGAAATAAAATTTTATTTTCTAAAATACATGGACTAATATTTTAAACGGTTAAACAATATAGGAACGTAATTGCATCAAGTCAAAGTTCAGGGAGTGAACTACAATAGACTCAAAATTAGATCAACCTCCTCTCTATATATAAAATACAGAGATTTCTCTTCTATTTTGAAAATCTATAGACCTTCCTTAAAATCAAAATATATATTGCATAAACTTTCCTTTTAGTTTTGAGATTAAACTTGTATCCATCCAACAGTTAGTTGGACGTTAAATGACAGCATTGAGTTATTGACCCATCATTTTGACCAAAATGTACCTCCTTAATATAAATATTACTTATGAATCATTTAATCACATATCTTTATCCAGAAATTAAAACAATTTATATATATTTTCAATTTTTTTGTGATACTATTAAATTGATAATCATATTACAAAGTTAATTAATTTTAAAATAATAAATTTTTATTTTTCAACAAAACTTGCATGTTTATTCTCATTTATTTATCAAAACTTACTTATGATATAATCTTTTAAATGCATACTTTAGAAAATGTTTTGCAATCGTATATATGTATGTGCAATTAAATTATAAAATTATGAGAATAATATAATTTTGAGATATTTCGATTAATATATTTTATAAAAAATGTTTTTATTAAAAAAATTTACTCAAATTTACGATCAAGTGTTAATACTTTTCTCACATAAAAAAATTACTTATTTTTTTCTAAATGTTGTAAAATATTTAATATATCATTAATAAATATTAATATTAAAAGATAAATTAGGAATTTGGTATAATGAGAGGTATAGTAGTCAACAAGATTTATTTTAATATGGTTTTTAATTAACAAATATACTCTATGAATCATTTTAGAATATTCTTTAATGCTGTTAATGGGTTGGACTAAAATGTATGTGTTAAAAATAGAAATGAAGTTTGTGTAATTAAGGTAAAACATAAGTGATTAGAGTATTTTACTCAACAAGTATTGGTACCTATGTGTTGCACGAGGAAGTTTATATTTATGTGATGTCTCAAATAAGATTATATGAAGTCAGCTATAAGTGCGGACACTTGTATGTACTTGTTTTTTTTATTTTACTCACTTATATTTTTCCAAGAGCATATAACATTAAGGGAGAAAGAGAATTTCATAAAGACTTTAAAATTATTTAAATTTAAATTAATATTTTCGCACTCAAGTTCAAACACCTATAATAAATCATAATGCAAAAACATAATCCAAGCAAATTAGAACCAAATTAGAAATTAAAAAACTTAGAAATTAATCATCAAGAAATTATATTTATTGATCAATGGATCCAAACTAAATCCCCTAGTGTTTATTACCTGACTGAATCCCCTAGTATTTATTATTTTTTGGCAAAAAATATTAGAAAATAATCATCAATAAACTATTTTTATTGATTAATGTGGAGATAAAAAATTCAATTATAAGGGAATATAAAAAATAAATTAGAAAATAATTATCACTAACTTATATTTATTGATTAATGGATCCAAACTAAATCCCCTAGTGTTTATTATGTTTTTTGGCAAAAAAATATCATTTTAAATTTTGATAACTCCTTGATTTATGGAGATGAAACACAATTCAATTATGAAAGAATATAATAACAAAACGGTGTTATTTAAAGGAATTAACAGTGTTACTCAAAAACAAAATGGAATTTAACGATGTTACTGCGAGTGTTATATAAGATATAGACAAAGAGTGATTTACAATGAGTTAAAGTTTATGACTCAATTGCACCATAATGAAAACTATAAGCACAACAAAGGTTATTTCAAGATGCGCAACATAATGCGGCTATGACTGGGGAGTCAGGAGAACCCAATGAATTTAAGTCGTACAAGAGTTTGAATAGCATTTTTTATCTTCTGATGGCTGCGGAGTTATGATAAACTGAAAATTGAAGAATAAAATTCAAAAGCTGATTATGCTTTTGTTTAAAAGTAAAATTAGACGTGAAAACGAACTGTTCTGTCCTCCTATATATGTCTAAGATAGCACCATGTACCAGACACTTGCATTCTTATTAGGAAGAAGAAAGAGACAAATTTTCCTCATGTTTCTGGGTACCACCATGTCTCTCTCGCACCGTCACTTGCCTTTTTCGGCTTCTCCAGGTTTCGTTCTCTCTCAATCTCTCTCACACACACACACTGTGCATTGTTTGGCTGTAAAATCATCCCATTTGGCTGTGAAAAAGATGATAGAGTTTTGAAATGGGTTTAAATCTTAAACATCAAAGGGAAATGAATTATATTTAACCAAGAAAAGTGACGTTTGGGAGATTTTTTTTTTTTTTTTTTGAGGTCGAGGAGCTGCTCAGCAGGTGTAACAAAAAGTGAATATGTGCATTTTCCTTAACTGCCGTTGGAATGTAATGCCCTCAATGCTTGTGTTTATTATTGCAACCATGATTTAATACTGTTGAGAATTTTTTTTTTATTACAAAATCCTTGCGAAAAAAATAGTTATAGCTTGTTTCGAAACACTTTTACGAAAATTTGGATTATTATTTTATTCAAATAAAATCAGCGCAAATGAATTTCTTTTTCATGTAGGATTTATTATATAACTTACATTATTTTGGTACTTATAACTAATTATTATTAAATTACTTTTAAAGGTAATATCTCATATTTTGATTTGATTTAACAAAAGTATATGACGTACAAAAAATTAAATGCCTGATTCTTCTGCATATTTTTATTGGGGGCACTTACATTTTTGTTAAAACTTAAAAATATTTTAAATAAGTTACAAATATATACCTTTTTGATACCATTATCTAACTCGGTCAAATTCGAGTATTTTTGGGCCTAATTGAGGATAGCTCTCCCAAATGTATTTTTTGCATTCTCTTGATTTCAAACCTAAGACCTTGTGTTTAAGCGGAAAAAGCAATTTTCACTATGATCAACGCCAGTTGGTGTTACCAAAATGTGTGTGTGTCTTTTTTATGGTTTGGGGGGGGGGGGGGGGAGTATGTATAGTTTACATGACTAATAAAATCTAACGTCTTTCTTTATTTTCTTACCTTCCAGCAACTTCAGTTAGATTCATTGCGAAGGACAAAGTTGGGAACGGAACCAACAATATTGTAAAATATCAACCTTCCACTTCTTGTATCTACAAAGATATAATTCCAATATGGCGACTAATTTTCCTTTAAAATAATAATAATAAGATGGTGAATTGTATTAATTGCAGTTAATAGAGGGTAATAAGGAGAGAATAAAGAAGATGTTTGACAAGGTTGAATTGTCAATATCTTCATATGATACAGCTTGGGTAGCAATGATACCTTCACCTTCTTCTCCACAAGCTCCTCTGTTTCCTCAAACCCTAAATTGGTTATTAGAAAACCAACACAAGGATGGATCATGGGGTCTTACTTATGGTAATGAGTTGTTGACCAAAGACTCTCTTCTATCTACTTTGGCTTCTATTCTTGCACTTAAGCAATGGAGTGTTGGTGAACAGCAAATCAATAGAGGTATTAATGTACTCCTCTGATCCTATTTATAAGGCAGAGAGAATTCTTTTGTCCTATTTATTAGTCACGTCATTAAATTGTTCATATAAATATATAATTTTACTCTTTATTTGTTATTATATTGACTTTGTATTTATAGGATATAGTATATATTAAATAGGTATAAAGTTGGAAAGTTATTAAAATTAAGATGGAGTTAATGAGATTTAATATTATTCTTAGTTACTGTGAAACATATTGGGATTGATTTATAAATAGGAATAGAAGAGTTATTGTGAATTTTATAAATCATTGGTGTTTTCGGGTATATGCACTTGAAGAAGCGTATAGTGAAATAATTGGGAGATTTTCTTTTGTTGAAGGACTTGGATATGTTGAATCAAACATTGCTGCAGCTGACGATGATAAACAACTTTCTTCAATTGGATTTGATATCATCTTTACTCATTTAATTGAGCAAGCCCAGAGTCAGGATCTCAATCTTCCTTTTAGAGGGAATCTTTTAGAAAAATTCATCCAAAAGAGGGAAGTGGAGCTTCAAAGGTACCAAATTTTTGCTTTTTTTTTTTTTTTGAAAAAGTCCTCATCTTCAAAATCATTCACCATAGAGTTCTTCGTGCATGGTTCAAAGATATCAATAATTTCCCAAAGCCTCTTAATACTTATACACAAGCCATAAATATTCAAACTTCACAATCATATTGAAGATCAAACGTTTCATTTTAAAAGAAAGGAGTTAATGATATTGTTGGTCCTTAAAGTTTGACCGAATGTTGGTTTTGGTCAATGCTGTTTCAAATCATGGTTCTTAGCCCCTATAGTTTTATAAAGATTTGATATGAGTTTAATGGGATTAACTAAAGTTTACGCAGTTAAGTATAAAAACCAAAACCAAAACTCGATAAAATTATAGGGACCAAAACTAAAATTTGTTGGTTTGGACTAAAGCAAGTTTTAGTTCTAGTCCCTATATTTTTATTGAGTTTTGGTTTTGGTCCCTGCTATACTTAACAACTAAAAACCAAGTCCTTACAAAACTATAAGGGCTAAAAACTATGATTTGAAACTACATAGACTAAAAACAAAATTTGATCAAACTGAAAAGATCAATAATAGTATCAACCCTAAAAAAGAAAGTATACTTGAACTCTTTGGTGTATGATAATTACAGTGGATTGGGAAGCAACTCAGAAGGATGGAAGGCCTATGTGGCGTACATTTCAGAAGGATTTGGGAAGTCTCAAAATTGGGAAATGGCTCTGAAATTTCAAAGAAAGAATGGCTCTCTTCTCAATTCTCCAGCCGCCACCGCAGCAGCATACGCTCATACTAACAATTCACACTGTCTTGATTATCTAGTTTCACTGTTGGATAAATTTGAGAATGCCGGTTTGTTATTTCTTAAAAACTTACTTTAATTTGATGGATTTGTCTTCATTTTCCCATTACATTAATTTTTGGGTTCTACAAAAAAATATTGTTCAGTTCCAACAATACATCCTCTTGATGTGTATGCTCGACTCCATATGGTTGATAGTCTTGAAAAACTAGGGATTAATCGCCACTTTAAAGATGAAATCGGAAGTGTATTGGACTATACGTGGAGGTAATACTAAAGTATCCATATATACCATTTGCTTGAAATTTCAAATAATTTTGTTGTGGGAAGAAAGAGGACCAAAAAATCTAACTAAAGTATTTTCGTTTTCTATTTGATTTTCAAACAGACTGTGGCAGCAGAAAGAAGAAGATATATTTTTAGAACCCACCACATGTGCCCTGGCATTTCGCTTACTACGTTTGCATGGATATGATGTTTTCTCAGGTTTTGTGGCTTTCTTAACAAAAATTCTGTGTAGCTAATAATATATATATATATATATATAGGATATAAACAATTAAAAAGTTTATATCTGATATTTGTGTATATTTCAGATGCACTTGATCGGTTTTCAGAAGATAAATTTTGCAATACTCTTCAGGGTTACTTGAAGGATGTTGAGTCTGTTTTGGAGTTACATAAAGCTTCACAAATAGCATTAGATTCAAATGAATCAGTTTTGGAGGAACTAAACACCTGGACAAGACAGTTTCTTCAGGAATATTTGTCCACTTCCTCAAAAGATAATCATAAACCACCTAATCATATTGATCACGAGGTATATACACATAGTAACTAATCTCAAATTTAATGTTGATTATCAACTTTTCTACAATTCTGAAATTTGATCGATCTCAATGCATACTACATATAAAAAGCTCAAATTAGAAACTCATTTTAATTTCATATTTTTTTTCAGATACCTTTTGCTCTGCGTTTTCCTCATCATGCTTATTTGGACTTGATATTAAACCGAAGATCTATAGAGCACTATAAGGTGGATCAAAAGAGAATTTTGAAATCTTCATATAGGTACATTACACACACACACACACATATATAATGTCAACTCTTACTCCATGTTTTTCCTCAATGCCACTCTCATTGGAGCTTCTTTTGCGTTACATAGATTAATTTTTCTCTTCCTATATATTCAGTTCTTTGAACCTCCGAAGCAAAGAATTCTTGGAACTAGGAGTTGAAAACTTCAATCAATGCCAATTAATATTTCGGGAAGAACTTGAGCTATTTAAGAGGTGAATATATTTTTCATGGCCGCTTGAGTCTGTGTGGCGTGTTTTGGTTTTCTCTTCCTGGAAAAGAAGCAATCTTCTAGTGTTAATTTTATTTAATACTACATCTTGTCCTTAATATGATATATACTTGACTGATTTGGGTAGATAAAGAAAATTAGTTAAATTAGTTATTTGTCAAAAATGGTTTTGGTTTGCCTAAAATGTATTCTTAAATCATTTGTATTGAAACTACATCTAGATGCAAACTATACTACCTCTTGATGCAAACTATCTTTTCATGGACTGAGGTCTTATATTTAAGACCAAATCCAACATTCTAATTAACTCTTATATTAAGGACTTGGGGTAGTAATTGGCCATCCCAGAATAATTATCACTGATCAAGATATCACATATCATTATAATCAGGTGGTTTGTGGAGAGTGGAATGGAAAAGCTACATTTTCCAGTTTCCAAAACAAGTGTTGTATATTCCTTCTTGTCAGCAGCAGCAACACTTCCCTCTCCAGAGCACGGTGAAGCACGTTTAGCATGGGCAAAGCATGGATTGCTCACATCTGTGTTTGATAATTTCTTCGATGTTTGGAGTACTGAAGAGGAACAAATAAACCTTATAAAGTTAATGGAGATGTATGTATAGTACCTACATCTAAATCTCTCCCAGCAATATCAATATGTGTATAAATAAGATTGCGTTTTGAAACATTGAAACACACAGGTGGGACGTAGATGTCAACAAAGAAAGTTGCTCCGAGACGATGAAGATATTATTCTTGGTGCTAAAGAGAACAATTAGTGAGACTGCAGCCCAAGCATTTAAGGCTCAAGAACGTAGTGTCCTGAACCACTTAATTCAGCATGTAAGATAATAGTAGTTAACCATCTCAATCTTGTTACAGTCTTCAAAAGATTATCTCCAATTTTCTTCATTAGCTTCATCATTAAACCAAAACCCTTTGAGCAATTGTATAATGTGCGTGTTAATGGGAATCGGGGTGTCTGTTGCCCCTTGCCCCCTGCTGCTGCTGTTCTGAGCCGTTGATTGCAAATCCAGCGGCTAGAAATCTCATATGGGACCTTATGATTTGTTGGTAAAATTGTTGCAAATAATGTGTTCAACATATTGGCTCCACCTTGTGGTAGAATTACAGCCATTGGGTTTGCAATCAACAGCTCAGAAGAGAGGCAGCTAACATGGGGCAGCTTACAACCCAAATCCACATTCATGACGACATATCGACACTGTTTATTTATTAATTTTTTTGTTTCAGTGGGTGGATGTTCTTCTGTCTATGTTAAAGGAAGCAGAATGGTGCAGAAGCAAGTGTGTGCCAAACATAGAAGAATATGAGCGTAATGCAACCACCTCAGTAGCCTTAGCACCAATTGTCATGTCAGCTATGTATCTTGTTGGACCCAAGCTTCCTCAAGCCATAGCTGAAAGTTCGGAATGCAACTACCTTTTAAAGGTTCTTGGTCTTTATGGGCGATACCTCAACGATGTCAATGGCTATCAGGTGAGATGAGTTGAACTTTTCGGGGATTTGGGGCTTCTAATATGTCCTCTCTAATAATGCGCTAACTTTTTAATTGTCTTTTGTCTTGTTTCTTTTAATCATTAGATATTCTACATAAAATAAAATAAATGACATTTTAATATCTTACAGTAATGAAATGGAGCAGTTTTATTTCTTTTAACAATTTCTCAACTAAAATAAATCATAACTGCATGATTTTAGAGTACTTTTCTTTGAAAACTCATTAAAAAAACAAATACAAAACAGTAAGATTTCATTACCATAAGATATCAAAATGTCACTTATTTTATATAGAATCTAATGATAAAAAAAGGAAGATGACATTTGGGAGGTTGGAACATTACAAAGCACATCAGAGGACATTAGAGAAAGTCAAATTATCAAAATATCCCTTCCTTTCAATGTTTTTCTCTCGATTTTCATGTGTATTTTGGAGAATGAATGATACAACATAAAATTTGGATGTGTGTGTGGGGTTGTGTGCAGAGGGAGAAAGAACAAGGGAAACTGGTGAACTCAATAGGCTTGCGGTTGATTCATAAGAGTGGAGCAGTTAGTGATCAAGAAGAGATGATTTTGAAGAAGACGAAGAAGAAGAGTGAAGAGAAAAGGAAAGAACTTCTGAGATTAGTGGTGAAAGAAGAAGGAAGCATAGCTTCAATTGATGTGAGAGTTGTCTTATGGAAAATGTGCAGAACACTTGAGGTGATTTATGGGAAGGATGATATAATTCATGCAATGGATGTGCCAGATGAGGTGCTCAATATCAACGACATGGTACTTGGGGATCCCATAGTTTTGGGTTGATAGTTTTGGGCCTGGCCCATTCTAACTTTGGGCCTTAAAGACGTAGCTCTGTAGAGGAGTGCAAGGGCAGAAATAGTGGGGGCATGATTTTTAATTTTTTTTCCTTAATATATAATGGTATTATATAGATTTCGGCTGCTTAAATAAAGGTGCAGTTAATGGCTATCAATATTAGAAGAGGATTTATTGATTGAATCTGATAGTAAGGTTGTGTTTGAAAAATAAAATGACAGTAAAATTGTCATATCAAGATAACGCTTTATTGGCCCTCCAATATTTTTTAAATATCAATCACATCCACCATTCAATTTCTTAAAAAATTATATAATTTCTTAAATAATATCTCTATTAGCCATGTATGGATGTCACATGTCATTTCTACTCGAAGCACCCAATTTGGAGGAACATATTTGGGTTTCAAACAAACTTTGACTTTTTGTAAAGCTCTATAAATGCGTATATTTTACACATACCAATTCTTGAGAGCACTGGATTTCGTTTACCATATATCATATAATGAAACACTGACTACATTATGAAAAGAGCTCAAATTAAGAAGTCATGAACATCATGATAAAATCATAGTTTGAAGGCTGGTCTATGATTCAAGTCAAAAAAAAAAAAAAAAAAGGCTGGTCTATGATAACTCCCAATTGGTTATTACTATGCATATTAACAAATCAATCATGTAACACCTCACTCTAGGGTCACTTAACAGAGCTATTTAGCCATTTAAGAATCACATGTGACCCAATAAGTATCAAACGAAAGACTAAAGCTTAAAATTTTTATCAGGAAGCTTAGGTATCCGGAGATGAAGAATTTCATGAAAATTAGAAAATTCATAGCTAAGACAATTTAACTCCAAATTTGGTGGTTCAAAGCTTTATTTTTAGCTCTTGAAAAGCTCTTTGATAGAAAAATAAGATCCATGTTCATATATGAACCTTTTTCTCCAAAAACACCAATTAATCAAAACTAGACAGGAGAAATTCACAGGGATTTTTTAGATTTTTGGCACAACTTCTGAAAATCATAAATCTCAATCTACTCATTCCAAAATCATGTTCTAAGACTTGTTAGAAAGCTTAGGACATCTACTTCTTTTCTACAAAATATTAGAGCCTAACTCTATCATATGACCCGCCAACATGCATCCAACAATTCAAAGCTCGACAAGACTAACTATAACTTTAACTATATACCTTCATGCATATTTACCATACATATCATATATCACTTACCTTGGCTGCATATAGCCCTTAACTACTCCTTATGGAGCTAAGTTACAGTTCATAGTAATAATCATTAGTACACAAATGGTGTTTAAGACCGACACATTTAGACCAGTTATAGCGGATAAGGTCTTAAAAAAATGACTGGTGGCATTTTGGTAATTATGATCAACTTCTAAGACCAGTTATACTAAAATAAGGTCTTAAATATATTATTTAGACCAGTTTTATCAACAACTGGTCTTAAAAAATTAATCATTGAAAAATATAAATATATGTATATATTTTCTAAACCGATTCTAAATGTAACAGGTCTAATATATTTTCTGAAATAAAAAAAATTAAAACTTTTTTTTTTCAAACCGGTTATTAAAAAGAACCGGTCTTAAATGTTCTTTTAAGACCAGTTGTTATTAGGAACCAGTCTAAAAGTATTTTAAGACCGGTTATACTAAATAACCGGTCTAAAAACTAACTTTTAAGACTCGCTTTTATGTATAATCAGTCTTAAAAGTTTCCTAAATATTTCAATCTCTTCGTATCGCGCCTAATTTCAACTCTGAACTCTGATACTCAAGCTTCTTACAAACCCCTCCCTCCTTTCGCGGCAGCTCCTCCTTCCCACGTTGCTCCTCCATCCTTAACCTTCGCTGCCGTCGACACAGAGGTTTGGTTGAATACATTACTGTAAGGCTCGGCGTTTGTTCCCTCTGATTGGTTTCTTCTTCAAGTGCGGTTTCTTGTCTCCCATGGGTTTCGTCTTTAAGCTTCTCCTTCCCACATCTCTCCTTCATTCTTTACCAACGCCACCGGTTGTATGTAATAATTACAAACCTAAAATATATAGTAAGAAACAAAATTACTCCTATCTACACATATGAGTATAATATACATGTTGGGTTAAAGTAATTTTTTTCAATTTGTGCATTGTATGTGTTGGGTTCATAATAATTTTTTAATATTTAATGGTGAAAATATTATGAAGGGGTTCATGGTAATTTTTTAATATTTAGTGGTGGAAATATTATTTAATGAGATATTTTAATATTTTTAATGGTGGAATATAATTTTTTTTAGTAGGGACTATTTTTTATATTTTTATATAATTAATTAATTTTTTTAATATTTAATGGTGGTAATTATTTAATTTTTAACAGCATTTATGGGTGGCACGTTTGTCAAATTAAAAAAATTATAATAGCAATAATGTCTTTTTTACTTAATTACATGATGTTTGCATCATCATTTATCAGTTATAGCAATGTAATCCTGATTACATCAAATGATGTAATCAAGATTACAGAAGGTAATCATCTTTATATTACTTAAGACCAATCAAATGATGTAATCGATCTATTGCATTAAGATTACATGTAATCCTCTCTCATGAAATCGAACCAAACGGGCCATAAGTGTTTTAGGAAACTTAGTTGGTAATTAAGTACTTACTTATAATTTTTGGGGTCTTATTTATATTCTTTTTTGGGTCCACTAACAGGCACACAATTTGTTAATAAGAAGACAGTTCTGCACTTTTTTTAAATACTAAGGGGCAATATTGCGCACCAATTTTAACAAAAAATTCAGGATAAAATGCACCTTAACCCTATTTTTCTACAATACTCCATCCAGTCCTAAATATAAGATAGAGTTGATTTTTTTTGAAGAGATTAAGGAAGTTAAATAAGTTACTTAATCATATCATATATTGTGTATCTTTAGATTACATATTAGTTTATTAGTCAAACTAATTAGTTTGGAGAAAAATGTAAAAATATAAATATTTTAAAGTAATTTAACTAGCTTATTTAATCTTTTCAAAAAAAAAATTAACTTTTTCTTATATCTAAGACAGGAGAGAGAAACATTTTTCATTATACTCTTCCACGAACACTTCACATTTAGTGTAAAATTATAAAAAAAATTAATATTTTCTTAAAAAGAGTGACAAGCTAAGCCAAAATGAATACCACCTTTTGAGAAGGGAAGGTATATTCCTCCATCTTCAACCCATCTCATTCATATGATTCTGTTTTCCTATTTATCTTAAAACTTTTTCGCAGATCTCAATGCTTCCATCCTTATAAAATTTTCTGCTTTGTCTTCTTATTATAGTTTTTGTGAGTATGCGTGTACAAGGTTACTTGGGTGTTTCGCATGAGGAGAACATGCAACGCGAGTTTTATCTCGTTAAGTGTAATTTTTTTAAAAAAAAATATTATAGTTTTTTTGTTTTATTAACAACACCAAAAATAATAAATTAAATTATTAATGTATCATTTTTGTCCTTATTATAAGTTTATTTAAACTAATTCTCGCTTACCAAAAAATGATGGTTAAGTAAGAGCTAGTAAGCCTATGCGACTGGGTTTAGGGTTCTCTTGTAGGGTTTTGTTGAAGCGGCATCTTCGTTTAGGGTCTCTTCATGATACGAGAGTTGGTAATGGCGGCTAGGAAATTTTGCTGGTTCTTGGTTGGGTTTTCATCAGGCGAGGAGAGGAAGGTGATTCGTGAGGGTGAAATAGTGTATTGGGGTTGGCTTTTCGGTGTGATGGAACCATGGTTTATAGATTGTGTGAGTTAATTTTGTTTGTGTTGGATGTTGACTTACTTCTGTCATGAACACTATTTCCCTGGTGTTTATTCTCAACCTCCATAGGTTTCTTCACCCTTCTTTTGGAGAAGGTGATTTTGAAGCTGCTTTTGAATTTGCAGCATTGGCATCAAAAGAGGTGGGTTCGAGAGAGCTGGTCTTTGGACAACCACCCTCTTTTACATTTTCCTGTGATCATGGTATACATGGAATGAAAGTTGACCTTTTGGTGTTTTGTTCAGGTTTATCTCATTAATTCTTCTTGTGTTTGTTGGCTTTGATTCAATCTTTTGTTTTCTGGTTATGTTTGAGAGTCTCTATATGATTTTCATATAATAAAGTTCACTCTTTGAGGGGGGAAAAATAGTTAAGTTATTAAACATGTCTTAAATAAATAAAATTCTTTAAGTATACCCTTATTGAGATTTTCTTCATCTCTTAAAATGCAAATAATTCTCACCTCTTCCGTGATAATTAAATAAAGGCAAAATTGGCGAACAATAATTAGTAATCCTCTAATTGAACTTATATTTAGAAGCAAATTTTTTTTTGTACAAGGACTTATAATAAGCATAGGAGTAGTACTCCTTGATATTCATATTGTAAGACACATTAAAAAGAAATGAATGATTATTATTATAAATTATTAAATGAATTTTCATATTTTTTAAAATTGTCCCGATGCAATATTTTTTGCTTTATCAAAATGTAATTAATAATGTTAAATATGGCAAATTTAAAATTTTTATTTTAAACAAACTTTATAACTTAACTAATTCTTTTGATTTTGATGGGTTTAGCAGCGTCTTCTTATAATAACAACAGGAATTCCTTCCAAAAAAAAATTCCCACATGATGCACAAGAATTGAAGTTAACAATTTAAAACACATAGTAAACTTTGCCTAGAAAAACCCAAAATAATTTTGTAATGAATACGAAATGTTGTGATATCCATCAGCACATGATGACGATGGAAACTTTTGAAACTACCAAATGGTTTTTTTTTTTGGGGGGGGGGGGGGTGGGTGTTGCTTCCAAACAGGCCAAAACTTAATGAAGGCATACAAAATCAAAAATTTGATAATAATTAAAAAATGATTTATTATTATATTAACTGTGGATGAAAATGTACAATTTTACTGTTAATTCAAGTTTTAAGAATTACTTAAAAACATTTATGTTGCTGATAGAACACGTTCCTTCATTTCTTGAAAATTTGTAATTTTCGAATTGCATGGCGAAATTTCTGGTGCTTTCAGAGCCTGAATTCATCAATGTTCATTATTATAAAATTAAAAAAAATAATGAAGAAGAAGAGCTCATGTACATTTTTTATGACAGGTTGTATTATAAATTTATAATTATAACTGGAGATGGGCTTCTTTCTCTCTCTCACTAATTTTTTTCCTTGACGAAAATTCTCACTTTCATTTTGAATATGATGTTGATCATGAATTACTTTGAAATTTTTTAAAAAATTACAAAAAAGAAAAAGAGCTGATTGAAGCTTTCACGTCTTTCTGCTCCTAAAATAAAAATGGCCGCTGCTACTTCAGCTGTTGGACGAGTTGATGTTCCAACGATCAATTACAAATAAAAAATGCACAGGCTCCTAAAATAATTAAAATTTCCAAATCAATATTACGCCTTGCTCACATATTTTTCAAACTGTTTTATGTTTGAAAATCATAACTTGAGGGCTCACATTTTTCGGTTCTTTAGAATTTGTAAACAATCGATCACTTTCAATTTATTTTACTTTTGCTGATGTTGGTAGTTCTTGAAATGAAACCTTCTTTTATGAATTTTAAAGACTGGCACAGACATAATTTTCTCACTCTTCATAGAGATGGCCTCATACATCTAGGTTATCAAATGTCATGTCTTTTGCGTATTTAATTTCATGAAAGAAACGGAATCAAGCACCGTATCAAGCAATTTGTCAACTTTCAAAATTTGACATTATCCAGTTATTCAGACCAAAAAAATGTTACCAAAACAAATCTTCCTATTGCTTTCTTTATGTCTTTACATCAGAATGAAGGATGGGGCGTCATTTTTCACAAGTACATGAAGTCATGAAAGCAATTTAGTCATGGATTTATATGTCATAATGGTTCTTCCGTCAAAGAATTTCTCCAACTAAGATCAAATAGTACCAAGAACCACTTTTCTCTCCAAATACGATCGCGCTATAAACTCTTCTGGATCAATAACACAGACTTTCTACAATTAGATTCTACATCATATTTAACTACTCACTATGTGGATAAAAGCTTTTTCAAGTCTTCTTCGGATCCTTCATCAAACATTAATATTACTTGGCAGGAAATCTCTTGACTTTACTTTTTGATTTTTCTTTTATTAATTTTAGGGTTATTCCAAAGTCTATCTCTTATGATTTTGTAAGGTCTCATTCAAACATTTTATTCCTATGTAACTTGTACACTTTGATTGCTTGAATTTTATTTTGTCTTTCTACGATATATATATATATATATATATATATGAAACCTTATCTTCTCATTACCTGTTTTTTTTATCAAGCACCTTATCATCTCGTTGCGTGGTATGATATTATTATACAGATCATTGACAATTGATACTTCAATCTAAATTATATGTTTTTAACTAATTCCCACTTGCCAATTAAAAACTGTAAAAGTTACTAAATATTTTATAAAATTTAAGTGATTTCCAACAATACCCTTAATACCCACATTAAACTCCAACATCTTATTAATTTTTACTCTCTTTTGCTACTCTTATTATTAAATATGGCCTTATGTGAAAAATAATATTTAATACTCATTGAAATGTCTT
Organism: Inga laurina; assembly: GCA_963855925.1. NCBI lineage: Eukaryota > Viridiplantae > Streptophyta > Magnoliopsida > Fabales > Fabaceae > Inga > Inga laurina. The sequence goes on along the minus strand of OY979702.1, from coordinate 58,660,684 downwards.
ATAAAACGGACCAAACTTACCTTCTACAATACATCTTATAAAATGGAAGGGAGGGAGTATGTATTTATTACCAAGTATATTCCAATAATAAAGCCAAAATCTGTTTTTTTATGCACTGTAGTAGATAATGATATTAATTAAAATAATTATTAGTCTTGTTAATTAGTCCAATTTTTTATTTGCATTTATACTGTATAGTTCTGAAGTATTGAGATCAAATTTTAATATTACAGATTAATATATAACAAATAAAAAGGCTAAGTTACATCTGATACCTTAAAATATTTTTCAGTGGTCCTAATATCATAAAATAATTTTTTATGCATCTATATTTTTCAATAACACTTAGTATCCAAGAATAATTTTTTATGCAATTTTGTCTTTAAAGCATTTTTTTAATAATAATGAGCACCCTAAATTTAGGATATTGAATACTGTTAGAAAAATACTTTTAGGTGCTAAATGTACTAAAAATTACTTTAAAATGCTGAGGGCCATTAAAAATATACTTTATATGGTACTAAATACATTACAAATTACTATTGCAAAAGAAAGCCTTGAGAACAACTTAATCCAGTTAAAAAAATAAAGGCGCACGATAAAGGAATTGAAGTTGTTCTGCACTTATAAAAGGCCAAGTTTTGTTCACACTTGACACACACCTCTCATAGAGCTTTTCCTTGGCTATTGGAAGATGGCTCCTTCTCTAAACACCAAAACACTCTCACTTTGTTCTCTCTTTTCTCTCCTCCTCCTTTTGGTATGTAACTCTCTCTCTCTCTCTCTCTCTCTACATACACACACACGCTTCACACTTTAAGCATATTCTTGCCTTTTGCATGCATCCACTTATTTTCCAATATATGCTTGTGCTCGTTTTGTTTTCCTGTAGCATATATTTTGTTCTATTGTAGATTAAGCTTCTTTTTTTTTTTTTTTTTTTTTGAGAGCATGTCATATAAGTAGTGTCATAATACTAAAATCTACACATAATACAGAATTTATAAGAAGTTACACTATCCATAAACAATGAATAATGCGGTTCTTATAATATTTTTTAAAATAAATCATGATTAAACACCGCAAAGTTTATTACATATGTGAATACTCGTTGTTCTTTTGTATTATGTGTTTGTATATGTTAAATTACCCACTTTTAATTGAACTGCTTTTTGCAGCATGTGCTTGGAAGCAGTGCAAGAGAGTTGAAGGTGGCGGAAGAGCTTCCAAAACAAAATGAAGCCTCACACATCCATTATCCTTCTTCACAAAAGTATAAAACAGAAACAGGTAAACCTTATACAACTTCTTATGGTGATTATAAGAGAGAGAATCAGCCTTATATAACTGAATATGGTAATAGCATAAAGGCGAACCAGGCCTACCTTGGTAGCTACCTTCACCATAAAAGGGATCAAAAAGAAAAGAGTGAACCATACATAACTGCTTATGGTACGAGCAAAAGAGAGAATCAACCATATATAACTGCATATGGTAATGACAAAAAGGTGAATGAGCCTTACTTTGGTGGCTATCGTCACTCCCAAAACGATAAGAAAGAAAAAAGTGAACCATATATAACTGCTTATGGTACGAGCAAAAGAGAGAATCAACCTTATATAACTGCATACGGTAATGGCAAGAAAGATTCACAAGGAGAGAATCCTCAAGAGTCTTTTGCAGCCATCAACAAAGTAGATCATACGGAGGCATTCAAGACGGGCTATTTCGCATTGGATGATCTTTACTTAGGGAATAAAATGACCCTCCGATTCCCTATTGAAGAGTTTCCTCACTTCCTCACAAGGAAAGAAGCTGACTCCATTCCTTTCTCAACATCACAACTTCCAAGTGTCCTTCAACTTCTCTCAGTCCCTCAAGATTCGCTCATGTCTCAAGTAATGAGAGGCACACTTGAACAATGTGAGCTTCAGCCCTTAACAGCAGAAAGAAAGGTCTGTGTTTCCTCTTTAGAGTCCATGATTGGCTTCGTTCGCTCTGTTATCGGTTCTGATTCTCGGCTAGACATTCTCACCACCACCTTGTGTAACCCCCTTCCCACCTTAGGCCGGGATTTAGTTCTTAAACTCATAATTAAATTGTAATTAGAGACCATAATGAAATTTGGGACTTAATAAGATACACTTTTGCCCAAAAAATCGGATTTGCAAAAACATTTTTCAAAGCTTATTCACAATGGTCTCAAGTTCTCAATACAAAATAATACTGGCCTGAACAGGTGGATTCCATTTACAAATATCAGAGTGCACATAAATTCCCGACTCACTCGGGTTCCATTCATTAGATAAGGGATTTACAAGGGCACAAAGCCACAATTCAATACCCTTAACTTGGGGATTACACAAAATCTATATGTACGAATTCCAAAATCTACAATGATAACCATTAATTCCAAAATACACTCTCAAACAGGAGCTCTAACTGCTCTTCGTCGCCCGCTTGCCACTCGATCCTTCAGCCCTGTCTAAAAGGTTTAATTTTGGGAGAGTGAGATTCTAAAGAATCCCCGTAGTAACAAGTCAATCATATAATGTACAACAATAATGCATGTAATCAAATCATCATCCACACAAGCAACTACAACGGCAGTTGCAGCGGCAATGGTTAGTATGACACATGTCATCCCTGACGATTGCTCACGCTGAATTGCTCACGCTGTATTGCATCACAACAGTCAACACAGTATAATTCACCACAGCTGGGATCCATATAAAGCATATCATATTCGCAAGCCACATAGGCAAGATACACACACACAGCCCACGGCTGGTTTTCACATACGCCGCCCCCACGGGTCGGATTCACAAGGATCCATGTCGATTACGACGGCAGTTCAGCGGCCGACCTAGAGATGACCACTGTCAATCCCTACACGGCTCACGCGGACCTGCTCACGCCGTAATGGACCATGGCACACATTTCACAACTTTAACGATAAGATATGCATGCCAAGACATCATACAAGATATGAGAGAAAAGTCACTACCTGAGTTCTTCCGGACGTGTCCTAGCGCCGGTCTCTCCCGAGGAAGGCAAATATCAAATCCTATTTTCACAATTAGGGACGAAGAGTTATTCTCTATTCCAAGACTCAATTCACTTCATAATACTTAATTGGTTATCATTATTGCTCTTTTAGAGTCACTAAATACCCTTAACAACACTCCTAAAGGGGTAGGAAGAACTATCCCAAAGATCCCCTTTTGGAAGCACAAAACTGAGATTTTTCACAGAATCACTCGAGCACAGATGACCGTGCTCGAGCACAGATTGTACGGTCACTCGAGTGAAAACGGTTTCACTCGAGTGATGGTACGGACATCTCTCGGGCATAAGAGAAAGTGAGACCGCGAGTGCTCACCCGGGAGCACAAAGAAACTTTCAGGAACTGGCTCACTCGAGCACAAAATCCTCACTCGAGCACAGGTACGGAATTCACCTCAAGCACAAGAGGAAGTGAGACAGAAAGCACACGCCCGAGAGCACAACGAAACTCTCCAAGCACAAGATCACTCGAGCACAGCCTTATGTGCTCGAGCACACACCTCCCACCCGCGAGTGAGAAGGCACACTCGCGCACCTTACTCGCGAGTGACAACCCGAGAGCACCACCCCTCCCGCCGGAAGCACCAGCTCACTCGAGCAGACACCCAGTGCTCGAGTGAGAAGGCAATGCCCGCGAGTGTCAGAGCACACTCGTGGCAATCAGCCCGCGAGTGAAGACCAGAAAGCAACCCTTCATTCTGGACTCACACCATCACTCGAGCAGACCATGCTCACTTCGAGCATGTTCATCGCTCCACCAAAACCCAGGTGCACTCGAAGCACCAAAAGGGAAAACTCACATATCACTCGAGCAGAGTTCATCCCTGCTCGGGTGAAACTCATCCCTCACTCGAGCAGACCCCTTCTGCTCGGGTGATGTTCATACTTCACTCGAGCACACCCCTGTCTGCTCGAGTGAATACCTCAGATGGCAGAAAACGCAGAAAACAGAGGCACACTCCTCAACCTTTGGCCAATTGATTCCTATGGCCATAAAACTTAACCCAAAGCCATTCCCACACAAAATCACCCAATAAATTCAATGGAATACTCAGAATCATCAAAATCCTACTCCATTATCATGATTTGGGTTTTGGGCAACAATTTCATCAAAATTCCCATTTCATCCTAACATCATATTTCCATCTCTAATCAATCTATCTAAGATAAACTCATTCCAAAATGCCATTCTCATGCCATAAACATACCAAATGAACAGTAACACTCATTTTCATGATTAGGCTAAAATTCCCAGAATTTATAAACTATTCCAAATGGCATGAAACTTAGATAGATAGGTTAGTTTCACTCACCTTATCAACTTCTCCAAAGGGAGTTCTTGATCCACCAACAATCAGATTTCCGTGTGGCACCAAACAATACCAAATGGCCCAACTACACACACCAAAATGAAGCCCATGATTCAAGGATCAACATTTATGAATGGTGTTTGAGCAAATAAGATCAATTACTTACCCAAAATCACAAGTTCTTCTTTCTCTTTCTTGCCTAAAACTTCCGCCGGAAATGGAGGAAGAGAGGAGAGAGAAACGAGAGAGAGAAAGAAATGGGAAGGAGAAACAAAAAGTTGTCTTTTGTCCACATGTGATCTCATCCAATGACCACCACAATGCCACATGTCAGCATCTCCTTCATTCCCTCAATAAGCTCACACAAGCTAAGCACATTGGATCCCGACCCACGGTCAAGGAATCACCACCGTTGATCTTAAATACCATACATATGCACTAATATTTCCAATTTCCACTAATTATGACATTAATTAAAATAGCCATAAATTACATAATAATTCCAATAAATTCATAATTATCATTAATAATCATGATTATCCCTTAATCAAAAATTGGGATATTACAGTTCTCCCCCCGTTCAATAAATTTCGCCCTCGAAATTTGTTACACATCATGGGGCATAAAGTCAGGAAATCTTTTCCTCATGTCCGCTTCCGCCTCCCAAGTGGCTTCTCTTGGAGACATCCCCTTCCAGACCACCTTCACAAACGGTAAGCTTCGATGCCTGAGCCTCCGCTCTTCTCGATCGATGATACGCTCTGGCTCTACCGCATAAGTGAAGTTATCTTGCAACTCAACCTCTTCATACTCAATGATATGCTCAGGGTCCGGTTGGTACTTCTTGAGCTGCGAGACATGAAACACATCATGCAATCTACTCAAACTCGGGGGTAGGGCTATCCGATATGCCATCGGCCCGATTCTTGCCAGAATCTCAAATGGACTAATGTATCTCGGACTTAGCTTCTTCCGCTTGATCGCTCTCCCGATGCCTGTGACCGGAGACACTCTCAAGAAAACATGATCCCCCACTTCAAACTCAAGAGGTCTTCTCCTCTTATCAGCATAGCTTTTCTGACGACTCTGTGCTGTAAGGAGCCTCTTCCTGATAACTCGGATTTGCTCAGCGGTTTGATCAACAAGATCCGGCCCATACAACTTCCTCTCAGACAACTCTGACCAGCACAACGGTGACTGGCACTTCCTCCCATACAGTGCTTCATACGGAGCCATCTGAATGCTCGCATGATAACTGTTGTTGTACGCAAACTCAGCCAACGGAAGATAATAGTCCCACTTTCCTTTGAAGTCTAGGACACATGCTCTTAGCATATCTTCAAGAGTCTGGATAGTCCTCTCTGACTGTCCGTCTGTCTGAGGATGATAGGCCGTGCTAAACCTCAATTGAGTACCCATAGCTTTATGTAAAGCCTTCCAGAATCTCGAAGTAAACCGAGGATCTCTATCGGAGATTATATTCTTTGGTGTACCATGGAGTCTCACAATCTCCTTGATATAAATCTCAGCCAGCCTATCAGGAGAATAGCTAGCGTTGATAGGTATGAAGTGCGCAGACTTCGTGAGTCGATCAACAATCACCCAGATCGCATCGTAGTTCTTGATCTTGGGCAAACCCACCACCAGATCCATGGTCACACTCTCCCACTTCCATTCTGGAATTTTTGGACTCTGAAGTAACCCTGGCGGTCTCTGGTGCTCAATCTTCACCTTTTGACAGGTAAGACACCGCGCCACATACTTTGTCACATCACTCTTTAACCCTGGCCACCAATACGTAGACTTCAAGTTGTGATACATCTTGGTCATACCGGGGTGAAGAGTATACTGACTCTTATGAGCCTCATCAAGAAGTCTCAATCTCAATTCCGCCTTCAGTGGTACATAGATCCTCTTCTGGTAGCACACCAGCCCACTAGGCGACAAGTCATAATCTCGAGTCTCCCCTCGCTCAATCCTAGCTCGGATCGCCTGGGCTAGCTCATCATGCATCTGAGCCTCTTCAATCTCAGTCCTCAGGTCATTCTCCCCTTGGACCACACCATAACTGGCACATAGGATTTCCTTCGAGAGATTCAAATCCCGAAAATCCTCTATCAGTTTCCATTCCTGGATCATCATTGTTGCCACTAGCACCGCCTTCCGACTCAAAGCATCCGCGACGACATTAGCCTTACCCGGATGATATTTGATCTCCAGGTTGTAATCTTTCAGCAACTCCATCCACCGACGCTGTCTCATGTTCAACTCTTTCTGATCATACAGATATTTGAGACTTTTGTGGTCGCAGTACAATTCCACAGTCACACCGTACAGGTAATGACGCCAAATTTTCAATGCAAACACTATTGCCGCAAGCTCCAGATCATGAGTGGGGTAGTTCATCTCATGCGGTTTCAGCTGTCGAGAGGCATAGGCCACCACACGTCCCTGCTGCATCAGGACACACCCTAACCCCTGCTTACTCGCATCACTGTACACGACGTAAGCCTCACTGGGATCAGGTATAATCAACACTGGTGCCGTAGTCAATCTCTCCTTCAGCTCAGTGAAACTCCGCTCACAACATTCATCCCACAAAAACGGTTGATCCTTCCTCGTGAGCTTGGTCATCGGCAATGCAATACGCGAGAAGTTCTGAATGAACCTCCGGTAATAACCAGCAAGACCCAGAAAGCTGCGAATCTCAGAAACAGTTTCTGGTCTTTTCCAATCAAGTACTGCTTCCACCTTACTGGGATCCACTGATACCCCGTCTCGAGAGATCACATGGCCAAGGAACTTCACTTCCGTAAGCCAAAACTCACATTTGCTCAGCTTGGCATAGAGTTGCTTTTCTCGCAAAATTCTCAACACAATTTTCAAGTGTTGCTCATGATCCTCCCTACTCTTGGAATAGATCAAGATGTCGTCAATAAACACAACCACAAACTGGTCAAGATACTGTCGGAAGATGCGATTCATATAATCCATGAACACCGCCGGTGCATTCGTCAACCCAAAGGGCATTACAAGGAACTCATAGTGCTCATATCTCGTTCTGAAAGCAGTCTTCGGAATGTCCGCTGCCTTCACACGCAACTGATGATATCCCGACCTTAGATCAATTTTGGAGAATACACACGAACCAGACAATTGATCTAACAGGTCGTCAATTCTTGGGAGAGGATACTTATTCTTAACAGTTACCTTGTTAAGTTCTCTGTAATCGATGCAAAGCCTCAAGCTTCCATCTTTCTTTTTCACAAACAACACTGGAGCTCCCCACGGCGATACACTGGGTCTGATGAATCCTTTCTCAAGCAATTCTTCAATTTGCTTCTTCAACTCCGCCATCTCGTTAGGGGCCATACGATATGGGGCTTTCGATATCGAACCAGCTCCAGGCACAATCTCAATTGGGAATTCTACTTCCCTCTCCGGAGGCAATCCACTAAGATCCTCTGGAAATACCTCAGGGAATTCGTTTACAACGGGTATACTCTCTAGAGCTTCACCTGACTCTCCCTGAACAGAGAAAAACACCATATACCCTTGACATCCTTTCTCAAGATATTTCTCTGCTTTAGCCGTTGAAAGTAAGTTCAAACTGGCATTTACATTGTTATCCCGCTGCGCCTTACGGAAGGTTACCTTCTTATTACCACAATCAAGCAACACATCATTTGCTCTTAACCAATCAAAACCCAAAATGACTTCTAGTTGTTGGAGTGGCAAACAGATCAAATCAACTGTAGACTCCCAACCCTCAACAACTATTACACAATTTAAGCAAGCTTCGGCCGCCACGGCCTTAACACCCATCGGCGTCGACACAACTAAATCAAATGGTAGCCTATGCACATGCAATCCCAGGCGTTTTACACAATCATAAGCTATGAACGAATGACTTGCACCCGAATCAAACAAAGCATTTAATTCATTATCACCGAGAAGAATTTTACCTTGGATCAACTCTGGTGACTTCCGGGCCTCCTCATGAGTCATCGCGAACACTCGACCCTGATTCCTGGGCCTTTGCTCTGCCGTCTGTCGTGGGCACTTAAAAGATACATGACCCACTTGCTTGCAGTTGAAGCAAATCACCTCTCCAGCACAAGTTTTGCCCGGATGATACTTTCTGCACTGATTGCACACCGGTCCTGCTGGAGGTCTCTGGTCACTACGACTCCCAGACTGGTAGGGCTTCTTGTTACCACCCCCATATGAGGATCCTTGCCCCTTCCGCTTCTGGGAAGTATTAGCCTTACTAGGCTCATTGCGACTGTCTTTACCCTTAGCTGGGTACCAATCCCTCAGATTGTTCTCAACAATCCTACACTGCTCCACCGCCTTGTTGAAGTCAGTAAATAGGTGAGAGGCTAATCTCTTCTTCAGTTCTCGCCTCAAGCCCCTGATAAGCATATCAGAGCTCCACTCCTCATCATCCTTCTCTCGGAGATGCGTAGAATACCGAGATAACCGAACGAAACGGGAAAGATACTCATCAAAGCTCTCTGTATCTCCCTGCCTGATAGCCAAGAATTCAGACTCTTTCTCCAACCTCACAGACTTAGGGAAGTACTTCTCATTGAACTTTTCTTGGAACACTTCCCAAGTCAATGGCACATTCCGGCTTCGAAGTGACATGGCGACATTCCGCCACCACCGGTCGGCGTCCCCCTCTAGCTTATACACAGCTAGCTTCGCCTTTACCTCCGTAGAGCACTCGAGAACCTCAAAGATCTTCTCTAAGCGAGTCAACCAATCTTCAGCAACTTGGGGCTCAAACCTCCCCCTGAACACTGGAGGCATATGCTTGCAAAACTCAGAGACCCAGTATTGCAAGCCTCTTCCCTCACGAACCAGTACCCCTTGAGACTCTTGATTGGGCACCGTGTGAGGTAGGGATTCATGGGACCGATTGGACCCTTCAGCTGTCTCCTCATGATGAGTCTCTGCTTGAGTCTCCTCACGAGTCGACTGGGCCCTTTCCTCATTTCGCTTGGCCCTTTCCTCCCGGAGCTCTTCTCTCAGCTCACGGATCATATCTCTTTGTTCCCGCACGAGATCCATCATTTCTCGCATTGGGTCGGGAGGATTATCATTAAGTTCCTCCACTTCTGGGTCCTGTTGCCTGACTCTAGTAAGAGGGCGAACCATTTCGTCTTTATCACTACAAATGATTCACCAGGTCAGTACCAAAGCAAAGGTATACACATAATCCATAAGACTTAGATATATCTACAACTTAGCAGAGATATCCATGTGTATGCACAACAGGCCCTTATCAATCATTACGTTACCCTAAACTCAAGGGATTAAGGTCAACTAAGGAGCTATCCTAGCAAATCCTCACATTGCCAGGAACCTGGCTCTGATACCACAAATGTAACCCCCTTCCCACCTTAGGCCGGGATTTAGTTCTTAAACTCATAATTAAATTGTAATTAGAGACCATAATGAAATTTGGGACTTAATAAGATACACTTTTGCCCAAAAAATCGGATTTGCAAAAACATTTTTCAAAGCTTATTCACAATGGTCTCAAGTTCTCAATACAAAATAATACTGGCCTGAACAGGTGGATTCCATTTACAAATATCAGAGTGCACATAAATTCCCGACTCACTCGGGTTCCATTCATTAGATAAGGGATTTACAAGGGCACAAAGCCACAATTCAATACCCTTAACTTGGGGATTACACAAAATCTATATGTACGAATTCCAAAATCTACAATGATAACCATTAATTCCAAAATACACTCTCAAACAGGAGCTCTAACTGCTCTTCGTCGCCCGCTTGCCACTCGATCCTTCAGCCCTGTCTAAAAGGTTTAATTTTGGGAGAGTGAGATTCTAAAGAATCCCCGTAGTAACAAGTCAATCATATAATGTACAACAATAATGCATGTAATCAAATCATCATCCACACAAGCAACTACAACGGCAGTTGCAGCGGCAATGGTTAGTATGACACATGTCATCCCTGACGATTGCTCACGCTGAATTGCTCACGCTGTATTGCATCACAACAGTCAACACAGTATAATTCACCACAGCTGGGATCCATATAAAGCATATCATATTCGCAAGCCACATAGGCAAGATACACACACACAGCCCACGGCTGGTTTTCACATACGCCGCCCCCACGGGTCGGATTCACAAGGATCCATGTCGATTACGACGGCAGTTCAGCGGCCGACCTAGAGATGACCACTGTCAATCCCTACACGGCTCACGCGGACCTGCTCACGCCGTAATGGACCATGGCACACATTTCACAACTTTAACGATAAGATATGCATGCCAAGACATCATACAAGATATGAGAGAAAAGTCACTACCTGAGTTCTTCCGGACGTGTCCTAGCGCCGGTCTCTTCCGAGGAAGGCAAATATCAAATCCTATTTTCACAATTAGGGACGAAGAGTTATTCTCTATTCCAAGACTCAATTCACTTCATAATACTTAATTGGTTATCATTATTGCTCTTTTAGAGTCACTAAATACCCTTAACAACACTCCTAAAGGGGTAGGAAGAACTATCCCAAAGATCCCCTTTTGGAAGCACAAAACTGAGATTTTTCACAGAATCACTCGAGCACAGATGACCGTGCTCGAGCACAGATTGTACGGTCACTCGAGTGAAAACGGTTTCACTCGAGTGATGGTACGGACATCTCTCGGGCATAAGAGAAAGTGAGACCGCGAGTGCTCACCCGGGAGCACAAAGAAACTTTCAGGAACTGGCTCACTCGAGCACAAAATCCTCACTCGAGCACAGGTACGGAATTCACCTCAAGCACAAGAGGAAGTGAGACAGAAAGCACACGCCCGAGAGCACAACGAAACTCTCCAAGCACAAGATCACTCGAGCACAGCCTTATGTGCTCGAGCACACACCTCCCACCCGCGAGTGAGAAGGCACACTCGCGCACCTTACTCGCGAGTGACAACCCGAGAGCACCACCCCTCCCGCCGGAAGCACCAGCTCACTCGAGCAGACACCCAGTGCTCGAGTGAGAAGGCAATGCCCGCGAGTGTCAGAGCACACTCGTGGCAATCAGCCCGCGAGTGAAGACCAGAAAGCAACCCTTCATTCTGGACTCACACCATCACTCGAGCAGACCATGCTCACTTCGAGCATGTTCATCGCTCCACCAAAACCCAGGTGCACTCGAAGCACCAAAAGGGAAAACTCACATATCACTCGAGCAGAGTTCATCCCTGCTCGGGTGAAACTCATCCCTCACTCGAGCAGACCCCTTCTGCTCGGGTGATGTTCATACTTCACTCGAGCACACCCCTGTCTGCTCGAGTGAATACCTCAGATGGCAGAAAACGCAGAAAACAGAGGCACACTCCTCAACCTTTGCCCAATTGATTCCTATGGCCATAAAACTTAACCCAAAGCCATTCCCACACAAAATCACCCAATAAATTCAATGGAATACTCAGAATCATCAAAATCCTACTCCATTATCATGATTTGGGTTTTGGGCAACAATTTCATCAAAATTCCCATTTCATCCTAACATCATATTTCCATCTCTAATCAATCTATCTAAGATAAACTCATTCCAAAATGCCATTCTCATGCCATAAACATACCAAATGAACAGTAACACTCATTTTCATGATTAGGCTAAAATTCCCAGAATTTATAAACTATTCCAAATGGCATGAAACTTAGATAGATAGGTTAGTTTCACTCACCTTATCAACTTCTCCAAAGGGAGTTCTTGATCCACCAACAATCAGATTTCCGTGTGGCACCAAACAATACCAAATGGCCCAACTACACACACCAAAATGAAGCCCATGATTCAAGGATCAACATTTATGAATGGTGTTTGAGCAAAGAAGATCAATTACTTACCCAAAATCACAAGTTCTTCTTTCTCTTTCTTGCCTAAAACTTCCGCCGGAAATGGAGGAAGAGAGGAGAGAGAAACGAGAGAGAGAAAGAAATGGGAAGGAGAAACAAAAAGTTGTCTTTTGTCCACATGTGATCTCATCCAATGACCACCACAATGCCACATGTCAGCATCTCCTTCATTCCCTCAATAAGCTCACACAAGCTAAGCACATTGGATCCCGACCCACGGTCAAGGAATCACCACCGTTGATCTTAAATACCATACATATGCACTAATATTTCCAATTTCCACTAATTATGACATTAATTAAAATAGCCATAAATTACATAATAATTCCAATAAATTCATAATTATCATTAATAATCATGATTATCCCTTAATCAAAAATTGGGATATTACACCTTGCCTGCAACATCAAGAAGTGTCCCTTTACAAAGCCTGACTGTTCTGGAAATCTCCCCAGATTTCTATGCTCCTAAATGGGTAGCCTGCCATCCATTGCCTTACCCTTATGCTGTTTACTACTGTCACTTCATAGGCTCAGGATCTAAGATCTTCAAGGTCAAATTGGGTTCTGAGAATGGAGAACAAATGGAAGCTTTAGGAGTTTGTCACTTGGACACATCTGAGTGGGACCCTGATCATATTTTATTTAAGAGACTTGGATTCAAACCAGGGGAAGCTCCTGTGTGCCATTTCTTGACAGTGAAACATCTCATGTGGATTCCTCTTCCTTCAGAAGCAACCATGTGAGAGTGAAGTTATGTTGTGTCTTTGTTAAGATTGTAATAATAAATGAACAAGGCTGCCTAGACTCAGTGCTGTACAATATGTAGTAGATCTCAGATGCCTTGCTTGTCTTGTTCATTAGCACCTGTTGCTTTGTTGTGTTGTTTCTAAGTTATGACCTTGAAGCTTCTCTTGTTGACTCATTTGTTTTTACTTCTTGTTGGTAAAATTAGCCTAGTTCAAATCAATAGTTGACTTTCTTTTGTTTACCTTGCTTTGATTGAACACATAAACGCCATAGTGAAATTTAAGAAAATTACATAAACAGGAAAAACGATTTAAACTTTTAGTTTGTATGTGCAAAGAGAAAAGGCAGAAGTAGATGCAAGTTATTTTACTAAAAATAAAATCTCAATTTAACCCACAAATAATTAATTTCACTAAAATACACAAGAAGAAGGAAAAAAACATTTAAAAAAAACACCCATCAACCTTACGTTGATTGTTGGTTCAAAAACACCAATCAAAATTACCTTGATGGCAGGTTCAAGAATGCCCAAGAAGGAAAATCTACCAAAAGCGTCAACCAACCCTTCCTTGTTAGTTGGTACAAAAATGATTAAGGAAAATCCAAAAAAAAAACATCAATCAAGCTTGCTTTGATGGCTTGTACAAAAACACTTGGCTATATTTGAATCGGGAGAAAAGTGAAGAAAAAATATAAGGGAGAAAATACTAAAAGGGAAAACTTTAAAAAATGATAAAAAAATTACTATTTTTGAAAATTTTCACTCATAGCATTTTCTCTCTCTAAGTTTCTCTCCATCCAGAGACATAGGCTCAAGAAGAAGGGAAACTTGCAGAGACTTGGGTGATTCCAAACAAGTTTACCTTGAGGGGTGGTACAAAAAGAGCCAAGACAAGGAAGCAAAGGTGCTCAGGGTTACACTAGGTGGTCAGTATGGAGAGAAAACTGATGCTCTGGGCTTTTGCCACCTGGACACTTCCGACATGGGACCCTAATCACATTCTATTCAAGCAGCCTGGAATGAAGCCATCAGGGGATGATCCAGTATGCCATTGCCTCCAAAGGACACCATGTAAGAACAGACGAAAGGGAGCTTTGTTTGTTTCAAATATGTGTCTCTGACCACTAAATGTTTGGATCGACCGGATGTAGGTCGTTTTAGCTTAATCAATGGTTCGTGTTCGAGTCTTGGGTATACAATCGTGATAATTATTTAGAGATGGCTCCCCATTGTGGGCCTATAACCTACAAACCGAACTAGTCAGTTGTTAGTAGTACTGGATACTGGTGGATTAATCTAAAAAATATGTCCCTTTCTTCTATGTACGGAGGTTTGATCAGTGTAATATTTGCGTTAATAATGTGGTTCCAAGACTGGTTTAAGTGTTATTCATGGGCGGCTAGGTGTCCCAAGAGCTTTTTTTTTTTCTTTTGTCAAAATATTCTGTAATGGATTAAGTTCATGGTGTTCACTTTTGGCTTTAAAATGGCATTACAAACTATTCGATCAAACCAAGCCCTTGAGAAGCTATAAAGTTTTTATGATTCTTTTATTTGCATCATTCTGCTGGAGGAAGGGGAAGGGGTGTTTTCGTAGTCCATTTAATCAAAGCCTAATCTCATGAAGTAACTGCAGATACGAAGGACGTGACAGCCACTAATTGAAAATCCCAAAAACTCATTTTCTCCCCTCCTTTTCACTATTTTTGTTATTCTTATAGGCTGCTCTCTTGCACAAGAAATACTTATATCCTATAAGAGTGTCACGTCATCTGTGCTCTAACTAATCAAAATATAACACCTAAGTGAATATTAATCTGAGCTGGCATTCTCAATTTTTTTTGCTGAAAAAACAGGGAAAAAAGCCCTACCACCAGCCCACGTGCTCTTTCTTACTCTCCATCTTCTTCTCCGACCTAACAGCCTAATTTCTTATCTAAAAGTCGCACGCCGAAAAATCTCAACTGAAACGACTATGATGTGTTGCAGCAAAGGAGGCGAGGCTTGATTGGCAATGGCCACAGAGGAGACAAGGCTCGGATTCAGAGGTTTTTGTGTGCTACAGACAAGCTTGATTGAGGAGAGGATGCAAAATAGCGATGGTCACCGCACAGACCTTCGAAGGCATCTGAAAACATAATGTTTGAATTTAAGATAACTGGGTAGAGGAATTTTAGTTTAACTTCTGAAATTTCTTAGAGGAATTTCATATGATTTTGATTTTGCCTTTTTCATACCCTTTTCTTCTTGTTTATCCCTTTCTTTGTTCTCTATCCGATTCTCCATACAAGTTTTCAATCATTATTATAAAATTAGCTCCCTATGTATTCTTCTCATTGTTTTTATAAGATGTATAATACTATGTTAAACAGCAGTTTTAGAGGAGTTTCAAGATCTGATTAAAAGTGTTGGAGAAGGTGGAGAGGAAGGAGAAGTCAATGTGATGGTGGTGCTGAGAGGGGTGGAGGGGCGGAGACTAGGAGGCGAAGGAAGGTGGCGTGGGTTGACGGGAAGGCTTTTTTTATAATCTTTTTTAGAGAAAATAAAGGGTGACAGCTAGGATTTAAATTAGTGTAGGTGTTGTGCTTTAATTGGCCATTACACATATGACATAACACTTTGAGAATATGTAAATATTTCTTCTCTTACATCTCATGACTTGGAAGCTCAAACACATTCCACTTTGCTTTGCAATTAAAAAGATGACAGTTTCTTTTGAGCTGGGCGTAACTGAAATTCTATTGAGCAAAATTAATCATTTGGTTCCAAAACTCTTGGAACTCTTAGCTCAATTATCATTTAGTCCCTTAAGTTTGATTTGTTATAAGTTGGTCCTTGAAGTTTCCTTTGTCCAACAAGCTTATCCCTATCATGAGTAAATCAAAGTGGACCTTACTTATGTGTCACATTAACCCTTGCTTACATGGCATCCTAATAAGCCACATATACCATGCATCGTATTGAAGTGGCAAAAACATATGATGAGCTCAATGGTCTAAAACATATGAGCTCAATGGTCTCCACCTCAATCTGATGCATAGTACAGGCAACGGTTAATAGAAGTCAGCCCTGTTTGTGACACATTAAAGTAAGTAGACCGACAAGGTTCTAAGAATCGAATCAGGAGTCAAATTTGAGGACTTGAATCATAACTAAGTTAAAAATGGGGCTAAATGATTAATTTTTCCAATTCTTTTTAAAAATTTTAGTAACAAAATGATTAATCATCCCATAAAAGTCGGGTTGGTTTCTCTCTTTTCTCTCTCTCATTTTCTCCTTTGAATCTTATTTTACTTTTAAATAAAATATCAAATTTAATATTTTATAAAATTATTATTAAAAACATAAATAAATAGATTTAAAATATTAAAATTTGGTCTCTATGTACAGAAAAAAAATCAATTTATAAAATATTATAAGAAGAGGTTTATAAAATATTAAATCTAAACTATTCATTTTTTATCTGATGGTGAAGATGAGATAGTGAGAATAAAATGCGGGAAAAAAGAAAAAGAAAAAGATAGGATCTCCTTCCTTAAAAGTCTCAAAAAAAAAGCAAAAAAAAAAAAAAAGTCTATTATTTCTTCCATTAAAAAAAAGTCTCCAAGTTCTTCACCGCAAGTGTGCCAGGTCTGTCAACAGTGAATTCTGATGCAGGTACGAGTAACATGTGTTAGACTTCTTAAGGTGTCTCGTCAACGGCATCACATGTCCCTCCGTTATCATCTTTGAGGTGCTGTATAGTGTCAAGTTGACGTAACCAAAATCAAAATCAAAATCAAGCATATACTTATTTTCAATTTTTTTAACTACATGAGGACATTCTAATTTTTAACAACGTTCATAAATTCGCATCTTATCCTAATTATAAATTTATTAAAAGTATTGACTTTGAATTTAGATTTTGATATTTGATTTTGAACCCTCCCAAATACTTTGTAGCCCATCACCCTTCACGGCTTTAAAACGCGTCAAGAAAAGAAGTATCTAGATATGGCATCTTTAGTTCCAAAGTTGAGGGACTCACCATAGCCAAGGCATTAGTTAGAAGTATCTAGATATGTCGTCTTTAGTTCTAAAGTTGAGGGACTCACCATGGCCAAGGCATGCCTCCAAACTCAAAAAGAGTTTACAAAGGTAGGTATTTACAGATCGCCTACCAACAAAGCCTTTACATTGGCAGCAGGATTTGAACTCACGACCTTGTAAACTATGAACTAATTTCTTACCAACTGGACCAACCTTGTTGACTTGGCATAATGCCTCTAACAATAAATTCAAAATAAAATGCACATTAACTCTATTTTTTGATAGGGCATAGATATAAATTTACTTATAAACTTTTACATAATATATGCCAACACCATACATTTTTTTAGTGTAAAGTATCCAACAAAATTTAAAATTAGAGCAAAAAAGAGAAGTCTTTTAAAATAGTCTAACATTAGTTATCTTTTATAGTGGGGCTCACGCTATTTTTATGAAAGTACTGAAATACCTACACTCAAAAATGATAAATGTGCAAAAATACCTATAAATTTTTATCCAAAATGTGTTAAACACTATATACTTTTTAGATGCACAAAAATATCCATAAATATTCAAAATAGAGATGGAAGAAGCAAGATACCCTCAACTCAAAAAAAAAAAAAAACACACACACACACACTTATACATGGTGCATATGTTTCATAAAAATTGATTTCATGTATTTGCTAGGTATTCTATTCAAATTTGGAGCTTGCATCTAATTCTTTATATCTTGTTACTTGGCCAAAGAATTTTGGATCTAGTTTAGTCTAATGATTTGATTCATTTTTAAATGAAGTCAATCTTATATCTCGGCCGCCTTAATCACTTTTTTCTATGGAAAAAAATATTATGTTCCTCCATAATTATTTTCATATGGATTTATAATTTACATCTAAATTTAATGTCTTAAAAATTTTAGAAAAAATACAAATACAAAGCCTAGGTGGGTTAAATTAATTTCTCAAGAAAATTTAGAAAATAATTGAAATAGAAAATTAAATAACATGTACTATAACTGGCATAATATAAATATCACGTCCAATTACTTGGAGTAGAGTGCCAACCAAAAAAATTAGGGAAAATCCCTATAAACTACCTTTGAAATAGCAAAATTCTATTTCAGTGCAGCGAAATCCAAAAACCCGAATCAGTCATGTGTCAGTACGGATGAACAGTGCAGGGGGTGCCAAAAGACGATTTTGCCCTTCAACCCCTCATTCTCGCCAGTTTCAAAATAACAACACGAGCCTCTTAATTAACAACTCCAGATTCTTGATTAACAACTTTGCTTTATTCTTTCACATATTTGCATCTCCAAAATATAGTGTTGTTAATGTAAAATACGATGTTGTTAATAAAGAAAGAGGTGTTGTTATTGGCCTTAAAACTTAAATTACGAAGTTGTGAAATGAGAAATGAGAGTTGTTAATGTAGAATATGGTATTGTTAATAACAAGACCGGTGTTATTATTATGAAAGTAAAAAGATGAAACTGAAGTTGTTAATCAAGAATCCATAGTTGTTAATTAAGATGCTCGTGTTGCTATTCTGAAAGTGGCGAGAATGAGGGCTGAAGGGCAAAATCGTCTTTTGACATCTCCTGCACTGTTCATCCGTACTAACACATGACTGATTTGGGTTTTTGGATTTCGCTACACTGAAATGGAATTTTGCTATTTCAAAGGTATTTTATAGGGATTTTCCCAAAAAAATTACATGGGGAAGAGTATATATTAAATAGAGATAAAATTATTAAGTTTTAAAATAGAATTAATAAAATTTAAGATTTTTTCTTAATTATGATAAAACATGTTAGAAATGATTTATATATAAGAGTATATGAATAGGAAACAATAATTAACTTGTTAATTTAAATTTGTCTCGTAAAATTCTACACTATGTTCATAACAATAGCGTGCAATTTGAATGACTGGATAGATAGTTTTTTTAAGTTTGGGGTATTTTACCACTTTCATCTCAATTTTAAACGTTTATAAGTATTTTTAAACCCCCCAAAAACATATGATATTTAACGTGAAAAGACATTTTCTCATAGACAAGACACTTAGGCTAATTGTTTTATAATAGTCCCTCCAGCTACAATTTTAAAATAATTAACCATGATAAAAAGGACTTTAACCACATTTTTAAACTCTATCATGGTTATTAAGAAAACAACCTTCCTTAGTCAAACATACACCATGATAGGAAAAAATGATAGAATTCAAACAACAAAACTCTATCATATAGATAAAAGGATTTAACCTCTGTTCAAATATCATTCCAAAATTCTCAATACTAACTAACAAAACACCTTTTTCCACAATTCAATAAAGCATAGCACATTGGGTTTAGGGCATAATACACACCCACAAGCCCACTACATTAAATCCAAGACTTTGGGCACAATTAATTAATACCGAGATATCTCAGCCCCAAGTCATATCCACAACACTGAAGCCCACACTTAACAGATATAACAAATAATTTGACCTTCCAACAAGTCCAAATAGTGGATCCACTAACAATATACGAGTGATCAAAGTAGAGGCCGACGAGGTTTGGCACAGTTGGTCAAGGTCTTACCATCCCGATCACAAGGGAGTACGTTCGAACCCTCTGACTGATGGAGAGACCTCATTGGTAGGCAATCTCGTAAGTCCCTTGTAAGCGCTCGAAGAGCCCTGGGGCTGTGCCCTGGCTTTGGTAGGGGACTGGTGTCGAACATACCTAAACTTATTGATATACAAAAAAAAAAAAAAAAAAAAAAAAGCAGAGGCCTCTGGCCACATAAAATCTTCATAGTTATCCAAAACATATTTCATAATGAATATAAACATGTGGTTCTATATGGCAATATGATAATCATTACAAAACTAATTACCTAAAAGAGGCCCACCAAGGCTACCAGCCCCTATGCCTCTGACAGCTTCCCTTTGCTCTTAACAGAATTTAAAGGCTCGCTTAAAACCAATAATTCAATGGGGTGAGACATAAAGCCTCATTAACCAAAAATCAATTTACAGAATATACAAAAATGGGTTGCAAGTTAGAAAAGCAGGTGTAATTATCATAACAACGTTCTTAGTAGTCAAACATAACATAATACTTTTAGTCAATAAAGATCAACCCATCCATCCACCATGCTCCACCTTATCTCCTCAGAACATGGCATGTCCTATCAGTCGTAGCATATCCGGCCACCAGCTAGTTAGTCACTTTAAGAATATTGTGCATATTTGGATTGGCGTCACGATAGCTTATAAGTTGTTCTTCACGTAAATCGAGACAAAACTCCTCTTACATACTTACTTTATATATCGTAAATCACGATTAAAAGCCTATTTTTAACCATTTATATCACTGTTCCAAACACACAAATTGTCTCCTCCCATGCCACCACAACATACTATAACAGGGAGGTATCCACACCAACAACTCAACTCAAATCCGAGTTAAGAATGAGAAAGCCAACAGGCACAATCTTGCCACAATGCTCCACACAACCCAAAACAATCCTTGAGCATGAAACAAAGAGTGTGTGTGTGTGTGTGTGTTTTTTTTTTTGGGGGAGGGGTCCCGAAACATTTCATAAACATTTTATTTGGCCATAAAGTTACAATTCTCGTATACAATAATCCACCACAAAAATAACATCTATCACCATAACAACAATACCACTTATAATCCAATTTCATCACATATTAGTCGGAAATACTCTACTTCTCTAAGCTAAATTCATATTCAAACATACAAGTGGTTTTCTAAGAGATTCTCAAGTAATATGGATAAAAGTAAGGTTAAAAAACACCTTACAGCACAAAACATACATATCAGGTAAATTAACCCTGGTTACCTCAATTCCAAGCTAAACCACAACTTGAGGAGTAAATAAAAAATGATCATCGGTCACAAGAAAGCTCTACATTATCAATGTAGATGCCCAAGCAATCACAAGCAACAATAAAAAAAAAAGGTTATACAATTCAACTCCCAAAAAACCTAAATTCATGTGTAATCATTATGCTCAAGGTCCCAATTTCCTTAACAATACTCGACCTCAAAAACCCAAGGTCATAAATAACTTCTCATGAGTTCAAATCACCAATTAAAACCCTTAGATACTCTCTGCATCATCCTCTTACATCAATCACTCAATTTCATAAGTTAAAGTTTCACTTCCAACATACACACATAGTCATAAAATCATCAATATCAACATTTTAAACTGATTAAATCTCTTTTCTAACTTTTATTAGCATAATCCAATAATTAAAAAACTCTTCAACCCTCCACATAATCAAAATCATATTAAATCCTAACTCAAACATCAAACCCTAACTCATAATTTCATATAACTCAAAATTTAACAAAACTAAACCAATTAAACATTTAATCTACTCCATATAACTCATTGAAACCAAAGAGATCCGGTATAATCATCCTACTTGTGAACTTCAAGGAAGAGCATCATCATATCTCATACCGGCCGTCTCACCATAAACTGCCCAAAACGTATAGTCTTTCGAGAAAGGCTTTAAAAGCAAATGTTCCTTAACAACATGTCGTGCATGCCACTTCTTGAACTTGCATCTCCAATACGGACAGACGATCTTGCCGTTGCAGCTGGCATGAGTGAATGCGAAATCCAAGAAATTGTTTAATCCATACAAATATTCTGGAGAATTACGTGGCAACTTGATCCATGACTTATCCATAGCTACTAGTGAGAGAGAAGAAAGTATAGTGAAAAAGATGAGTGAATAGAGAATTACGAGTGCCTGGAGGCTTATATTCCGATTTTCTAATGTTTAATATTTTGTAGTGATTCAGAAACCGCTACAGTAAACACTACCGTGTTACAAATTTGTAGCGGTTGTATGAGTAAAATCGCTACCACTTTTTGGCCCGTTGGAATCAAATTGAAGGGTTTATTTTAACCTTGTAGTGGTTTTAAAACAAATACGCTACTAACATATATTTATAGCGGTTATAAATTCTTAACCGCTACAAATTTCAGGCGGTAGAAGAATTTCAAATTTCAAATATTTTGACTTTGTAGTAGTTATAAGAAAAAAACGCTACAAATATTAATGACTGTTGGAAATTTTAAAACAAAAATTTGTTTTCAATTTGTAGCGGTTATTGGTGTAAACCGCTACAAATTTAGAACAAAGTAGGGGAAAATTCAAAATTCAAATGTTGAATATTTATAGCGGTTATTATTGTAACCGCTACAAATATTCAACATTTGAATTTTGAAATTCCCTCCCTCGATTCATTACATTTGTAGAGGTTTACACTCATAACCGCTACAAATATGGTTAAAATTTTTTTAATATTTGTAGGGGTTTTATGATAAAACCGCTACAAATATATGTGATTATTTTTTGTGTGGTTAGTTTTAGAAATATAAATAAGACTGTAGTAAATGCAACACAAATTTAACAAGGCTCTAAAAATATAAATATAACTATGGTAAACACAATAAGAATTTAAGTTCTGAAAATAAAATATCTAGATTTATTTACAAATGTTTCAAAAAGAAAAAATATATATGTCCTAAACTAACTAGTAGGAGGCTGATCATCTGGTCCTCCCTCAGGTGCTACTGGATCGGGGCGCTGGGCAGAGTTAACAGCACCATCATTATTAGCAGGAGGAGCAGGAGGAGGAGGAGCCTGGACGATGAACCGAGGATAAGGGGAACTTGTAGATGCTGCTCGTTCGGGAACGGGCGACTCCACGACCGCTCGAGCATAAAGTTTGTGATATTGCACCACTGCGCATGCTGAGCGTAGTAGAAATTGGTTTGCTGCTGCTGCTGAGCCACTATAGCCTGTGTCCTGGCCAAATTTGAGCGCAGCTCCTCAACAGACTTGTCCCTCGGACGTCTAACCCCGGATGTCTGTGCTCTAGAGCTGCTAGCCTCAGAGGCGGCGCTCGTACCGTAGACCATGCTAGGTCTGGCGCCTATCCCCCGTCCCCCGCACTCGTACGGGGTACTCAACCTGACCTAAACCCAACTTCAAAGGAGTTGTGGGGTCTACAATATGACTCCTCGGCCTGGGTCTCTCCCAGCTCAGCCTGCGACTGCTGCATCTGCTCTTACCATTTTATAAACCAATTACTTATGAGTATTTTTCATAATAAAGTTGGTTTTATAAACAACATAATAATCAAATAACTTACAATGGCCGCCTCTGGCTGTTGAGAGGTCGGAGTCTCGTTACGATGTCTATGTGTGATAGCGAACAACTCCCCGTAGTTCGTCTGACGGTTCTCCTGTTGTGCCTTCCTCTCCTAAAACAATTACAAAATTAAATTAGTATTATTAAAACAAAATACTAGATTTATAATATGAAATAACCAACTAAAAGTAATTGATATTGTGAAAAGTTACTAGCTCGCTGTAAGTGACAATAAAGGTCTTCGATCCTGCTGTGTGGTGGATCGTCTGCTGCCCACGGCACCTCGTGTTCCTTTGAGAAAGCGCCTAAAAAATAATATTAAATGTATTAAAACATTTATAATTAATAAAATCATTAAATTAATTAAATTTAAATGTAAATTATAATTTAATAATTTACCTACCCCTCAGCGCTCCTCTTGAACTGGATGAAACTCGCCCAGTCGTTCAGCGGAATGCTATCTGGGATGTTCTCGATCAACTGCTGTAGAGGAATCGTCTCATCCTTATCCATACTGTGGAAGAGACAATTCCTCCTGTTCCTCCAGCCGTCGCCCATCTTCATCAACATGTACCTCTTCCAGTTGGCCTGGACGGCAAATCTCAGCTGTAACACCATCGAAAAATAAATTTAAATATGACTAATTACAAATAATACAATTAAAAAATATTAATTAAATATAAAAAATATAATATAATTAAATACTATTAATTACTTGCACCACCTCTTACCATGCCAAGTCCTTCGGCCCCTTCGGAACGTTCCTCCAAGTTTTGAAGTGAAGGGGGAACTGCATCCAATTCGAGCCCAGCTCATTTAGGAAGTGGTTGAACAAGTGACCCCCATTGTCGATAGGCTGGTCCATGGTCTCATTCCACGGAACTATAACTTATAGTGTTCGGTCCATACTATTCAGACCGGCCACGTCTAGCCTCCTTGTGGACACGTTCCCCTGCTTATCTGCACAATTTACCGCACGTTAGATAAATTGTATTTCAAATTTAACATTTTGAATTTAAATATATAATTTATTAAATAAAAAATATATTTACCTTGGACCTATATCTCAAACCTAGTAGATAGCGAAGATGACCCTCGTGGGTTGTTCTGCTCCCGCGCCTCCTCCTCATCGAGGAACCGCTCCATGTCTCTGATTGGAATCAGGATCTCAAAGTCCTCGTTCGCGTCATAGTCATCAACACTGATATCTCCCTCTCCTAGATCAGGCACCTCTGGTGTGGTCGTCTCCTGTAGGACCATCTGTGATGGCTGTGGTAGGGTTGACTCCTATGGCTACTATGGGGAGATAGGCTGAAATGGCAGGGTTGCCTTCCCTCCGCGCTGCCTCTTCCCACTACCCCTGCCTTTGCTGCTCTACCCCCCAGAATCAGTCTGAGGACCTCGGGCTCCTTCCCCTTGTCCATTCTTGAAGCCATATCAACTACAAAAATTCAAAAATAAAAAATAAACCGATTTAGTCACAATTATATGTAAAATTATAATAAAAATAAAATAAGTATTGTCCATACTTCAAGTGATAATGAGAAATGCTAGAGAGAAAACTCTCCGACAAACATCAGAACGCTCATATATGAAGAAAAACTCTTAGAGAAACTTTAAAAAATAAAATGGCCAAATAGGAAAAAGGAGGGGGGCCTTTTTATAGTTGTGGATTTTGTAGTGGTTCTTGAAAAAACCGCTACATCAACCGCTATAAAAAAAACTAGGGCAGCAAAACTTTATAGCGGTTATAAAATAATCGCTACAAATGTGATGACCTTTAAAGTTCTATAGCGGTTATGAAAACGTACCCACTACAAATGTGATGACCTTTGAAGTTCTGTAGTGGTTCAGGAAACATAACCGTTACAAAGAGGTGACCTTTGGCATTTTGTAATGGTTCAATTCGTAGTAACCGCTATAAAGAACCGATACACTATTGGCGCGACTTGGTGTCACCAAGTGGCGCAAACTTTGTAGTGGTTTATATGTTGTAACCGCTACAAACTAACCGTAACAAACTTTGGCAGGAAGCTCGCGCCATATTTGTAGCGGTTTTTTTCTATTAACCGCTACAAATAACGTTGCTAATTAGTCGCGCCAAGTGGCGGTTTATGTTAAAACCACTACAAATGTCAATATTTGCAGCGGTTAAAGTTAACCACTACAAATGCACCACTACGAAATATCTTTTTTTTTGGTAGTGTATGCACCATAAGAAAATTCAAGCATCTTGTGGATCATGTGGAATATATGTATGAGAAAAGTATAAGTTTGACTGCTAAACCTAACAGGGTCACTTTACTTGGTTTCGAAGGAATTTATGTGTTGCCTTCAAACACATAAAGGAGTAGCATTATCAATTGAGAATAATTACAAGCTTTAATAAAGGGCTTGTCAGAGGCTACTATTTTCCTTGGTTTGACTTGTATGGAGATATGACCCCTTATATGATAAGTACAGAAGCACAAAATATATGGATGACCAGTAGAGTACACATTCTTTTTTGATGGTCACTTTACTTGGTTTCAAACATCTTTAAGTGTTTCATTTCACACCTTTCATTAATTAATAAATATTAATATTCACATGCAATCTTTGATAAAGGTGTTATATATATAGTGACTTGTCTGAGTTGAACACTAATTTTGGGGATCACCACCTTCAGCCGCATGACCAATGCTCCATAATCCACAGTTCTTGTTTCTTCTCAAATAATCATGAGAGGTGTTAGGCCTTGTGGCACGGATTGAGTGCTGGCTTGTTTAATTAATCCATTAATTTGCTTATTTTTTATGCTTCACTTTTCACCTTTCTTTTAGTACGATTGGACAAATCTAAATCTAACTTCTTTAATTTGATTTAAACAAGCCAATTTTCGGGTCAAGTTAATTATCCCATTCAACCTAATTAATATAGTTTTGAAAAAAAAAAAGTAACAAATAAATTTAAAATATCTCAAGTGAGATTGGTAGCTAAATTGGATAGAGAACCCTCTCCAAATATGGTGCCTTCCATTTGTAGCAGTTGCATCATGTAACCACTACAAGTCACGACACAAATGCTCGTGTCACTTGGCGTATGGACAAAATGCTACATATTTGTAGCGGTTTGCTACAAATCCCTATGTTTGTAGCGGTTTTGTTAAACCATTGCAAGAAAACCATTTTAAAAAACTATATTATTTTTTTTTTGTTGTGGTTGTTGAGGTGAGAAAACTAATCCATTTATAAATACCAATGGATGGACATCTACGTGGAATGAGGATTCGTAAAGCAACTTAAATACTAATTGATTGATACCTAAGTGGAATGGGAATTTATAAAGCAATGAACTAATGGTTTCAGATTATAATTAGGAAAGAACTCACCACCTCTCACTTGTAGAAAAACTTTCTTATCACTTGGTCACAAGGCGATTGTTAGCAATTGAGAACTTGACGCATGCATACATGACAGAATACTATATATATATATATATATATTGGGTACAAAGAGGGCTAAGCACAGCAATAAAAAATTGTTGATCAGAAGTGGAGAAAAGGAGGCCCCATGGGCTTACAGGCAATGGGCTATCATGGATTTGATTAGTCATATGTGATCCATATTCTCGTCTAAGTTTCAAAAATCAAAATAACACTATTTCATTTAGGGGATATTTGATTTTGTGTTTATAATTAGTTTTGACATGTATAATGCTAATATTTTTTTTAAAAAAAAATATGGTTACATTCCAAAATCAACTATGAAATTAACATCAAAGCTATTCCATAAACTATCAAATATACCTTTAGTATAGTAGATAACACAATATAACAAGAAAGTGTGCTGATGAAACCAAAAAAAAAAAAAAATGAGAGGGGTTCTTTAAGACAAAATTAAACTCAAAATTCATGTAGTGCACTAAATCAATTTCCATAGATTAAAGAGAATGATTGAAACATGAAAGCATTGAAGCCTATTTGAAGCCAGATTAATGCTTTGAGGGTGGGGGCAAAGAAATTTTATAAAAAAAATGAGGATGACAGTTTGTGACTAAAACACAGTGTAATAGAACTCGGACCGGACCGGAAACTGGCTAACCGGTCCGGTTTGGTTTTTTTTTTTAAAATAGATTTTTTTAATTTTTTTCTTTAGAATTTCATATTAATAACATTAAAATCTTCAATTTCTCACAGGTTTGGCATCGTATTAGCTCATGTTTGACTCCAGTTTGACCCACTGACCCTTGACCCAGTACCCCAACCAATTCAATGGCCGGTCCGAGTTTAATTACCTCACTAAAACATGAGCCAATTAATTACAATTTAGGGCCAAAATGTCCTTGTTTCCGGATTATTGTTTTCCATTTGAGCGTGATCCAACGTTGATTTAGGGAGTGTCTGGGATCACTTTTTTTTGGCCAATAAGCCTGTTTTGGGAACAAAAAGCCCAAATCTAAATGTAACACGTTTTGCTCATGTTTGGTTTAGCGTTTTTTTTTAAAAAAAAAAGCCCGAATCAAGCCCGATTTAATAAGCCCGAACTTGAAGCTTTTTGCAGATGCGTTTTGGTGGGCTAATTTATAACTGTTATTATGGGCATTTAATGCCCTGCCACTGCATCTGAAAATTGTACGAATTGCATAAGTGTTTCCCTCCTCTCTTCACTTAACCGAGCGACGGACATCACCATTTTTTACTGGATCTCCAAAGCTCGTCCCTCTCTCGCTCGGCGGCCGGAACATGGTGAAGCCGTGGTGTTGGAGCAGTTGAAGCCGAGTCTAGTGGTTGCGGTGGTGTGGCTGGTTGTTCGAGTTCCGAGAATCTTCCGATTTCCAGTTTAAGCCTGACCGTTGGTGGAGGTGAGGTTTGACGGTGTCTTGCGGTGTTAGTTCAGCCATTTTGTTCACACATGGTGGTGGATCTGTTGTTTCTTGGCATTTTCGGCCAGTGTAGAGGGTGGTGTTGCGAAGTTGTCCTCCGGTCGTTCGTCAGCAAGTCTGCTGTGCGCACTGCTGTCGGTCCTCCCTCCATTTGCAAGGTTGGCTTCACAAATTGCATTTTAGATGAGTTTTGAGTTTTGAATCGTGCCTTTCGTTTGGAGTCTCTCTGTCTGGTTTTTTTTTTGTAGCTACTATTATACGTGTTGCTCTGTTTTGCTTGTCAGTGAACTCTGTAAATTTTTCTTGTCTTTTTTGTTCTCGTGTTGCTCTGTTTTGCATCTCTTCACCCTTCAAAAACCACTTGCTGAAATATTAAATGGATAAAAAATGGACAACAGGGTTAGCAGAGACACCACTTCCCATGAGCAAGAATATTAATGTATCTAGCATTTATTGAGATAATACAGTGTGGCTTGGAGTTAGCTTTTGTTAGGCCAAATTTATATGGAAACTCTTGAAAAGAAAATTGAGACATGTTGCCGATTGATTTCTTGGTAAAAATTTTGAGAGAAGTACTCTTATGAATAAGATGATTCTATAACAATAATACTTATTCAGACTTTTGTATTTGTAAAGGTTAATGTCCTAGCCTTCAACATTGAATGAGAAAACGGAATTAGATAAAGAAGACAGGCACTGATTGTTTTATCCAAAAAATAAGTCATTGTAGGCTAAAGCTGAGAATGATGCAATTTGTCAAACTTCCCAAATGATGGTCCAGAGAGAGTACCACTGTAATGTGCTAAGTAAGGAAATTAAAAAGGCAAGAAAAAGGGGGGAACCACTGTAATATCCTAAGTAAGGAATATAATTACTAAAGGTTCTAATATGAAGCCAACGACATAAACTTATGATTATTTTTTATACTGATATTGTTATTGCATACTGTTTACAAATTTTAAAATTTTAGTAATTATTTATATTTCTTCCTCGTTGCCCCTGGCTCACAGTAATTGTAAAAACATTTGACTTTTAATGGGGGTTAGGTGTTTGGTTTCACACACACAAACACATCACAATCATGCTTAGTTAACTATTTGCTGTGAAAGAGTTAGCTAGCAATTAAAGTTTCATGGGTGCAGCGGTTTGGAAATGGGTAAGTAATTAACTAGTTTAGGGGAGCCGGTTAGGATATAAACATGCATTGTCTTTATGTTTAAGAAAAAGGGAAACGAGTATTTTGCAGAATTATGTAGTTATGTTGGCTAAAGTTGCATGATATTGATTCTTCTATATGTAATAAACATTTATGTAAAGTGAAACTTTTCCATAGAAAGATGAATGACAGAGCGTTATGGGATGATGCGTCCACTGAGATATTTGTCTACGCCATGGTTGACCAAATCTTAAAAAAAGAACGACGAGGGTTGTCTTTTTCAAAAGATGGTTGGGAAGCTATTATGGCTACATTCAACGAGAAAACTGGGAAAGCGTATGACAAGAAACAGTTAAAAAATAAGTTTGATATGTTAAGGAAGGATTTAAGGACTTGGGATGCGTTAATAAAAGAGACTGGTGTGGGCCGAGAGCCTGGAACTGGAAATGTCGTTGCTTCGGCCGAGTGGTGGCAGCGCAAATGTCAGGTTAATGATTCCTACTGAAACTTATAATGTTGCAAAATAGTAATTCAGTTGCCTCAATCAGCTTTTGTAATATAGTTAATGGCTTTGTTACTTGTCTGTATGCAGGAGAATTCGGTGTATAGAAAGTTTCGCCGTTCAGCCCTCAGGAACGAAAGAGAATTGAGGCTTATATTCAAGGACGTCGTGGCAACAGGTGAAGATGAATTGAATCCGTCGTTCATACAGACACAGACACAGGATGCAGATGAAGAGGATGTGTACCGACCTACTATGGTCGAGGAGGAAGGTTCAGGGGACAGCGAGGACGAGAATTTTGGAGTTGACCCAGCACTTAGCATAGGAGTGACAGATGAGCTAGCGAGCATCAGGTTATCCTCCCAAACCCCTCCCTTTGGTCCAAGTGCATCATCTGTTCCAACTAATTTTGGAAGTCAGGGAAAACAAAAACAATTTGATCACTCAGGGAAGAAAAAGAAGCAGAAGATCCTAGCGGCAAAGCAGATTGCGGATGCAGTTAGTGTCATGGCAGAGCATCGAAGAGTAGATCTGCAACCATCAGCGAGATTCAAGCAAGGAGTGTTGATGCCGCTATTGCAACCCTGCTTGAGTTGGATAAAGTGCAAGAAGATGAGGACTTTCAAATCCGCTGCATCAGGCTCATTATGGACAAGACTAGTCGGGACACGTTTTTCTCACTTGTTAAGCAGAAGAAGGATAGCTTGATTGCGTGGCTGTGTTATATGGTTACGACCCTTGATTGAGTCGCTACGGATTATGCTCTTAACTATTGATATGCATGCTTTGTCTTTTGTTTATTGTTAACGACCCTTGCATTGAACTTTATGGCTAAATAGTTTAGTGTTTATTGTATGCATGCTTCATCTTTTGTTTTTACTAGACCAACAATGCAAATTTCGGATATATATTATGTATATTTTAATCCAACGTTCTTTTTATGAATTATGTTTATGTTATATACGTTTGGATCCAATGCACAGGTTACAGCTGCAATGGAAAATTGGATGGAGGAAGAAGACAACGACTCTCGGATACTAGCTCTTATCGATGAAGAGATAACAGAGTATGAACAAATAACTGCGTTAGTGTGTCAATATTGGATTCCTTTCATGTGTAAAGAACCTCGTAAAACGGGTTCACGACCCGGTCATTTCTTTGTCCAAGAAATTTTGGCTGAGCATGAATCACAATGTCATGACATGTTTAGAGTTGAAAAACATGTATTCTACCGGTTGTGCAGTAAATTGGTCGAACATGGGTTACAAGATTCTAAGAATGTCGAAGTCGAAGAAATGGTTGCGATGTTTTTGCTCACAGTTGGCCATGGCGTCGGTAATAGGATGGTCCAAGAGTTGTTTCAGCATTCAGGGGAAACTGTCAGTCGGCTATTGTACTTGGTACTAGAGGCTTGTTTTAGCCTAGCTTGAGAATATATCAAACCCTCTGATCCCGAATTCAACGGATGTCACCCAAAAATCCTCCACGATCCTCGCTATTATCCCTACTTTAAGGATGCCATTGGAGCCATATATGAAACTCACATCAAGTGTGTGATCACTGGTCCTAACCGGGAAAGATATATCGGGAGAAAAGGTTATACAACACAGAACGTAATGGCTGTATGCAATTGGGATATGTGTTTTACGTTCGTGTTGGCGGGTTGGGAAGGATCTGCATATGACACTCGTGTGTTTGAAGCTGCTGTCTCAAATCCAGCTCAGAATTTCCCTCATCCACCTGCAGGTATATTTTAAGCCCATTCAGTGTAATTACTTTCTGTACGCACTTTGCTTAATCTAACACCTTCAAAATGATTTGAGACATTCATTAGGCAAATATTACTTAGTCGACGCTGGATATCCCACACCAGTTGGGTATCTTGGTCCCTACAGATGTCACCGTTATCACCTGGCAGAATTTCAGCGTCGACCTGGTTTGGCAAATGCTAAAGAGACCTTCAATTACTATCATTCCAGTTTGCGGTCAACTATTGAAAGGACTTTTGGCGTGTGGAAGAATAGATTCGAATTATTGCAAAAAATTCGCAAATACTCCTACCCAACGCAAGTTCGCTTAGTTGTAGCAACTATGGCCATTCATAACTTTATTAGGAGAAATTCTCAGAGTGATGTTGATTTTGGCGCAGCAGAAAGTGCCAATGTAGCTCAGGAAGATAATAATACTGTAGACGATGCGGCTTCCTCGTCCAATGTTGCTGCGACATCTTCAACCAGAATGAATCGCATTAGTGACATGATTACACAGCAACTTGTACGGAATTTATGATCCCAATTAGTTATGTAATAGTTTTTTGTGAAATTATGTAATTTCCTAAGTTATTTGGTTTTTTGAGCTCAACGTTACCTACGTTTGGACTTCGTACCACAATTGTGCCCATTGAAATTCTAGATTGGGAGTTATTTGCTCTAGTGGCATAATAAAGTGAATCACAATGTGTTTATGCTGTTATAATTTCTAAAATTTCATTCCTAGTTTGGACTTCATTTTACGATTTACAAGTTTGCATTTTGGATATCTTCCAGGCCCAGATGATATGTTACTGTTGGATATCGCATATATGATCTATCTAAAATTTGAAGAATATACTGTTAGATCCCAAGTTTTGATGATAACAAAAAGACAATTGTGTACAAATCATGTTTTTATAAGTTTAAGAAATGTTTACAAAGTTACCAAATGCATACAGCAATGTTTTCTGGTATCTGCTGTCAAATTGAACTGGAGTGCTCGAGCATGAGCTTTGCACTCGAGCATAGATCCCTTCTGTGCTCGAGCAGGTGCGAGTGAAAGCCAGAAAGTGTTCACCCGAGAGGCATGCCACTGTTATGTTCACTGATTCACTCGAGCACTGGAGTTTGCACTCGAGCAGAGGAGCCATTCTCACTCGAGCACATGCGAGTGAAGGTCTGCGAGTGCTTGGCCGAGAGCAAGTATTATCATTTCTTGATATCAATGCTCGAGCATGAGCATTCAGTACTCGAGCAAGAGACTGCGAGTGTTTGGCCGAGAGTCAAGAAGTTCAGAGAAGAGCAAGTGTGCTCGAGCACAACCTCATATGCTAGAGTGACATATCAGCACTTGCGAGTGTAAAATCTATCCCTCTCCAAATCTGATGCGAGTGCTTGTATAAATGGTATATTTCTTGAGAATATTCTTCTCACTCGAGCAGGAGTCTGTGTGCTCGAGTGAGGGCCCACATCACCTGCGAGTGATAAATTTATCCCTCTCCAATTCTGATGAGAGTGTTGGTATTGAGAGCATATTCCTTGAGAATATGCGTCTCGCTCGAGCAGGAGTGTGTGTGCTCGAGTGAGGGACCACATCACCCGCGAGTACAAAATCTCACTCTTGCTAAAATGATATGCGAGTGATGACCCGAGAAGACACTCCCAGTGGAAAATGCAAGATCACTCGAGCAGGAGGAGTTGTGCTCGAGTGAGACCCCACATCACTCGCGAGTGAGAATTCTGACTCTCTGAAATCCTATGCAAGCACAACCCGATAACTGAAGCACAAAGAGGAAAATAGGAAGATCACTCGAAGTGAGCCATTCATGCTCGAGTGATGCTCTGCCAGATCACCAAAATACCAAGTCTCACAACGTTCAATCTGAATATAGTTTATTGTTAATTATGCATATCATCATTACTTATTATCATTGTCTAACATCATTTTAAATGAATTATAAGTGTGATACAGGAGGATGAACGTTGAAATAAATAGACATGAAGGAAAGTCAAACAACGGCAGACAACGTTACGACAAACACACACCTACTACATTAAAAGTTTTCAAACGTACGCATGCCATTCTACAGTTGCAAAGCCTCGCTCCTTAAATGATGATTACTCAAACGGGCAAAAATTGAACACCTATAAATACAGAGATTCAGAGATTGTCAAGAAGAACGAAGCACAAGAATTCACAAGCTTATACACAAGTCTCTGTTATTCACAAATTATTCTCTGTATACACATTGTTCTTCAGTGTTTATTTATTTACTCTGTAAGAGAGTCTTCATTCAACTCAAACTTTATGCTTATTTGATCTCAAGGTATTGGGACCTTGAGAGGGTAGATTTCCTTACGAGAGAAGCAGTTGAGAGAATTCCTTGTTAAACCTTTCACTCATAAGTCTTATAAGATACAAGCAAAAGAGAACGTTGTTGCTCATAAGACTTACAGTGGTGTAAGCAGGAGAGAACGTTGCTGCTCATAAGTCTTGTATACATAAGCAAGTGAGAAGGGTCATAGGTTATTTTTCTGCACGTAAAACTTGTCGTAAGGGGGAGAGAAATTTCTTAGTGAGAGAATATTTCTGCTCGTAGTCCTTTCAAGAACAATTGTTGTTGTGTGGCGGTCTGAGAGCCCATTGAATCTTGGAAGTATAGTGAAAATCTCAGTAGGTCTTGATCTCTGAGGACTGGACGTAGGCCTGGTTGTTAGGCCGAACCAGTATAACTCTCTGTGTTCAAATCTTCTCAACTCTACTCTATCTACTACATTTTTCATATCTCCACATCAAGCGAAAAATTTATAATATCACCCAATTCACCCCCCTCTTGGGTGAAGCTTGCCTCTTTCATATACAAATGCCCTTCAACTTTTTATTTTTAAAAATGCACTTATACAATCGCTAATCCAAACATGTTTTGACTTATGAAAAAACACGTTTTCAATCGCTCATCCAAACATAAATCACGAATCAAAAATTCACTTTTCTTTTAAGTCATTTTTAATAAGTCAGAATCACAATAAATCATTTTTCTTACCGTTATCCCAAACACACACTTAATTTATAATTTTCCATGCAAGTTGTTATCTTCATCCAATTCAAGTTATTAATATAAAGGTTTCACGCAAAATCAAGCCACTGATATCGACAATTTTAATAATATAATGAGCAAATAACTAAATAAAGCTCACAGCATGTCTCACGCAGCGTACCAAGAAAGTTACCTGGTGTGAGCTAACGTGACACATGGCGCGGGGAGCTAACGTTTCATATAATTTCATTTTAATTTTGATCAAAAAATTAATTTCATTTCAATATATAATTTATATATTATTCTTTAAAATTTACAGCTCAAATAATATATTCAATAGTAGTAACTAAATGTATTTTTAGTACAATTGAGTTGGAAATTAAAATAAGTAGATAATTTATAAGTTTTTTCTCTGAAATTTATAATTTTTAATTCAAATATTTATGGCTGATATATCAAAAATTGATTTGTAAATTGTTTGTGGAGACTCACAAATAGTAATTATTTTTAAGTTATTAAATATCAAAGTATTAGTAATTTAATAAAATCTTATCAAACTAAAAAAAACATTAACTACTTATCTGCAAAGCATCAAGTGATGATGATTCAATAATCGGTTAGTCAAAATGATATTTTTCATCTTTCACATAAGTTAAAAAATAATATTACTTACGATCTTCAACATTGGTTACAAAAAACAACATTACTTCTTTGACACTATTAGTGTCCGTTGGATTCACGGAATCGGAGATAATATAATGCAATGTAATTGAATGTAATGTAATGATGATTAGATGAATTTATTTGATTTGTCATTAAGGAAAGATGGATGTATATGCATAAAAATATTTGGTTTGATTACATAAAAAATGAGTATATATGGAAATAATATAGTAAGAAACAAAATTACTTTTATCTACACATATGAGTATAATATACATGTTGGGTTCAAAGTAATTTTTTTTTTTTCAATTTGTGCATTGTATGTGTTGGGTTCATAATAGTTTTTTAATATTTAATGGTGAAAATATTATGAAAGAGTTCATGGTAAGTTTTTAATATTTAGTGGTAGCAATATTATTTAATGGGATATTTTAATATTTTTAATGGTGGAATATAATTTTTTATTTTTTTAGCAGGGACTATTTTTTATATTTTTATATAATTAATTAATTTTTTAAAATATTTAATGGTGATAATTATTTAATTTTTAACAGCATTTATGGGTGGCACTTTGGTCAAATTAAAAAAAAATTATAATAGCAATAATATCTTTTTTACTTGATTACATGATGTTTGCATCATCATTCATCAGTTATAACGATGTAATCATGATTACATCAAATGATGTAATCAAGATTACAAAAGGTAATCATCTTTATATTACATAAGATCAATCAAATGATGTAATCGATCTATTGCATCAGGATTACATATAATCCTTTCTCATGAAATCGAACCAAACATTCCATAAGTGTTTTAGGAAACTTAGTTGGTAATTAAGTACTTACTTATAATTTTTGGGGTCTTATTTATATTCTTTTTTCGGTCCACTAACAGGCACACAATTTGTTAATAAGAAGACAGTTCTGCACTTTTTTTAAATACTAAGGGGCAATATTGCGCACCAATTTTAACAAAAAATTCAGGATAAAATGCACCTTAGCCCTATTTTTCTACAATACTCCATCCGATCCTAAATATAAGATAGAGTTGACTTTGTTTTTGGAGATATTAAGGTATAGTTAAATAAGTTACTTAATCATATCATATATTCTATATCCTTAGATTATATATCAGTTTATTAGTCAAACTAATTAGTTTGGAGAAAAATCTAAAAATATAAATATTCTAAAATAATTTAATTAGCTTCTTTGATCTTTTCTAAAAAATTAACTTTGTTTTATATCTAGGACCGGAGAGAGAAACATTTTTCATTATACTCTTCCACGAACACTTCAAATTTAGTGTAAAATTATAAAAATAATTAATATTTTCTTAAAAAGAGTGACAAGCTAAGCCAAAATGAATACCACCTTTTGAGAAGGGAAGGTGTATTCCTCCATCTTCAACCCATATCATTCATATGATTCTGTTTTCCTTTTTATCTTAAAACTTTTTCGCAGATCTCAATGCTTCCATCCTTATAAAATTTTCTGCTTTGTCTTCTTATTATAGTTTTTATGAGTATGCGTGTACAAGGTTACTTGGGTGTTTCGCATGAGGAGAACATGCAACGCGAGTTTTATCTGGTTAAGTGTAGTTTTTAAAAAATTTATTATAGTTTTTTGTTTTATTAACAACACCAAAAATAATAAATTAAATTATTAATGAAATAGTATATTCCGGTTGGCTTTTCGGTGTGATGGAACAATGGTTTATAGATTGTGTGAGTTAATTTTGTTTGTGGTGGACGTTGACTTACTAAGAGCAGTAGTTGAAACAAAGCTTTCAACTACTGTTCTTGTATTTTATTTTAAAAAATATTAAAATTTATTAATATAAATTAATAAAAAGATTAATGCATAAAAAAAATAAAATAAAATATACGAAGAAATTCGGCCACCCCCTGCATATTTTATAACTTCTCCCTGATGACTGTTTTGGATAACAGTCGTTGGATACAATGACAGTTTGTGACTATAACACAATGTAATAGAATCTGGACTGGACGGTATACCGGCCAACTGGTCCGGTTTGGTGTTTTTTTTATTTTTAAAAAATTGATTTATTTTTATTTTATTTTTTTAGAATTTCATATTGATAATCTTAAAATTTTTAATTTTTTTCTGATTTGGCCATAGGTTAACTCCGGTTTAACTCCAGTTTGATCCACTGACCCTTGACCTAAAACCCCAACAGGTTTAATGGCCGGTCCGGGTTTAATTATCTTAAACATGAGCCAATTAATTACAATTTAGGGCCAAAATGTCCTTGTTGCCGGATTATTGTTTTTTAAGCGTGATCCAACGTTGATTTAATTTATAATTTTCCATGCAAGTTGTTATCTTGATCCGATTCAAGTTATTGATATAAAGGTTTCACGCAAAATCAAGCCACTGTTATCGACAATTGTAATAATATAATGAACAAATAACTAAATAAAGCTCACAGCATGTCTCACGCAGCGTACCAACAACCAGGAAAGTTACCTGGTGTGAGCTAACGTGACACATGGCGGGAGCTAACGTTTCTTCATACAATTTCATTTTAATTTTGATCAAAAAAATAATTTCATTTCAATATAGAATTTATTTATTGTTCTTTAAAATCTACAGCTCAACTAATATATTCAATAAGAGTAACTAAATGTATTTTTACTACAATTGAGTTGGAAATTAAAATAATTAGATAATTTATAAGTTTTTTCTCTGAAATTTATACTTTTTAATTCAAATATTTATGGCTGATACATCAAAAGTTGATTTGTAAATTGTTTGTGGAGACTAACAGATAGTAATTATTTTTAAGTTATTAAATATCAAAGTATTAGTAATTTAATAAATTTATCAAACTAAAAATAACATTAACTACTTATCTCCAAAGCATCAAGTAACGATGATTTAATAATCGGTTAGTCAAAATGGTATTTTTCATCTTTCACTTAAGTTAAAAAATAATATTACGTACGATCTTCAACATTGGTTAAAAAAAACATTACTTCTTTGACACTATTAGTGCCCGTTTGGTTCATGGAATCAGAGGTAATGTAATGCAATATAATTGAATGTAATGCAATGATGATTAGATGAATTGGTTTAATTTGTTATTAAAGAAATATAATATATACGTATAAAAATATTTGGTTTGATTACCTAAAAAATGAGAATATATGGGAATAATATAGCAAGAAACAAAAGTACTCCTATCTACACATGTGTGTATAATATACATATTAGGTTCAAAATAATTTTTTCAATTTATGCCGTGTATGCGTTGGGTTCATTATAATTCTTTAATATTTAATGGTGGAAATATTATTTAATTGGATATTTTAATATTTTTAATGGTGGAATATAATTTTTTATTTTCTTAGCAGGGACTATTTTTTATATTTTTATATAATTAATTAATTTTTTAAAATATTTAATTATGGTAATTATTTAATATTGACAGCATTTATGGATGGGCACTTTAGTCAAATTAAAAAATTATAATAGCAATAGTGTCTTTTTCACTTGATTACAGGATGTTTGCATCCTCATTCATCAGTTCTAGCAATGTAATCCTGATTTATATCAAATGATGTAATCAATATTATAAAGTGTAATCATCTTTATATTACGTAAGACCAATCAAACGTTGTAATCTATCTATTGTATCAGGATTACATGTAATCATCTCCTATGAAATCAAATCAAATGGGCCATAAGTGTTTTAGGAAACTTGGCTTATTTGATTCTATTCTCTGTTTTTTGTTCTTAAAAATAGTTTTATAAAACAGTTTTTGACAACAAGTTTTAAAAATCAAAAAACAAAAAAATATATATATTTGGATAGTTGTTTTAAAAAATCTATTTTTGAAGTGAGTAGCGGTGCGATCGATGGTGGTGACGTGGCGTTACTAGTAGTGTAGTGTCGATAATAGATAAATAGTAGCCTCAAAAAATAAAAAAAAAATAGGAAAAAAAAAAAAGAAAACAACTAACTTTTTTTTTTTTTTTTTTTAGTTTTTTAGTGTTTAAAAATAGTTTTTAAAAAAAACAGTTTGTTGAAAACAGTTTACCACACAGATTTTATTGTTTTATTGTTTTTGAAAAAAAAAACAGTTTTTAAAAACAAAATCAAACAGCCCCTAAGTTGGTAATTAAGTACTTACTTATAATTTTTGGGGTCTTATTTATATTCTTTTTTTGGTCTACTAACAGGCACACAATTTGTTAATAAGGAGACAGTTCTGCACTTTTTTTAAATACTAAGAGGCAATATTGCGCACCAATTTTAACAAAAAATTCAGGATAAAATGCACCTTAACCCTATTTTTCTACAATACTCTATCCGGTCCTAAATATAAGATAGAGTTGACTCTTTTTTGGAGAGATTAATGTATAGTTAAATAAGTTACTTAATCATATCATATATTATGTATCCTTAGATTATATATCAGTTAAAATAATTAGTTTGGAGAAAAATATAAAAATATAAATATTATAAAGTAATTTAATTAGCTTCTTTGATCTTTTCAAAAAAATTAACTTTGTCTTATATTTAGGATCAGAGAGAGAGAGTAACATTTTTCATTATACTCTTCCACGAACACTTCACATTTAGTGTAAAATTATTATAAAAATAATTAATATTTTCTTAAAAAGAGTGACAAGCTAAGCCAAAATGAATACCACCTTTTGAGAAGGGAAGGTATATTCCTCCATCTTCAATCCATATGATTCATATGATTCTGTTTTCCTTTTTATCTTAAAACTTTTTCGCAGATCTCAATGCTTCCATCCTTATAAAATTTTCTGCTTTGTCTTCTTATTATAGTTTTTGTGAGTATGCGTGTACAAGGTTACTTGGGTGTTTCGCATGAGGAGAACAGCAACGCGAGTTTTATCTGGTTAAGTGTGATTTTTAAAAAAATTTATTATAGTTTTTTTGTTTTATTAACAATACCAAAAATAATAAATAAATTATTAATGAAATAGTATATTCCGGTTGGCTTTGCGGTGTGATGGAACTATGGTTTATAGATTGTGTGAGTTAATTTTGTTTGTGTTGGACGTTGACTTACTTCTGTCATGAACACTATTTCTCTGGTGTTTATTCTCAAACTCCATAGGTTTCTTCACCCTTCTTTTGGAGAAGGTGATTTTGAAGCGTCAAAGGGGGTGGGTACAACCACCCTATTTTACTTTTTCCTGTGATTATGGTATGGAATGAAAGTTGACCTTTTGGTATTTTGTTCAGGTTTATCTCATTAATTCTTTTTGTGTTTGTTGGCTTTGATTCAATATTTTGTTTTCTGGTTATGTTTGAGAGTCTCTCTATATGATTTTCATATAATAAAGTTCACTCTTTGGGAGGGAAAAACAGTTAAGTCATTAATCATGTCTTAAATAAATAAAATTCTTTAAGTATACCCTCATTGAGATTTTCTCCATCTCTTAATATACAAATAATTCTCACCTCTCCCATGATAATTAAATAAAGGCAAAATTGGCGAACAATAATTAGTAATCCTCTAGTTGAACTTATATTTAAAAGCAATTTTTTTTCTACAAGGACTTATGATGAGCACAGGAGTAGTACTCCTTCATATTCATATTATAAGACACATTAAATGAATTTGCATATTTTTAAAATTATCCTGATGCAATATTTTTTGCTTTATCAAAATGTAATTCATAATGTTAAATATCGAAAAATTTAAAATTCTTATTTTTAAATAAACTTAATAACTTAACTAATTCTTTTGATTCTGATGGGTTTAGAAGCGTCTTATTATAATAACAACAGGAATTCCTTCCAAAAATAAGATTCCCACATGATGCACATGAATTGAAGTTAACAACGTAAAAACACGTTTAGACCCAACCTCGGGGGCCAAAAAGACTTGGAACCTCTTCAAAAGTAAACTTTGCATAGAAAAACCGAAAATAATTTTGTAATGAACAGGAAATGTTGTGATATCCATCAGCAGTTCAGCACACGATGACAATGGAAACTTGTGAAACTACTAAATGTTTTTTTTGGGGGGTTTGCTTCCAAACAGGCCAAAACTTAATGATGGCACACAAAATAAAAAATTTGATAATAATTTAAAATTGATTTATTATTATATTTAACTGTGGATGAAAATATACAATTTTACTGTTAATTCAATTTTTAGGAATTACTTAAAAACATTTATGTTGCTGAAGAACACGTTCCTTCATTTCTTGAAAATTTGTAATTTTCGAATTGCAAAATTTCTGGTGCTTTCAGAGTCTGAATTCATCAATGTTCATTATTATAAAATTATAAAAAATAATGCAGAAGAAGAGCTCATGTACATTTTTTATGACAAGTTGTATTATAAATTTATAATTATAATTGGAGATGGGCTTCTTTCTTTCTCTCTCACTAATTTTCTTCCTTGACGAAAATTCTCACTTTCATTTTGAATATGATGTTGATAATGAATTAATTTGAAATTTTTAAAAAAATTACAAAAAAAAAATATAATAAAGAGCTGATTGAAGCTTTCACGTCTTTCTGCTCTTATTCAAATGGCCGCTGCTATTTCAGCCGTTGGATGAAGGGTTAAACAACTAAAATTTCCAAGTCAATATTACGCCTTGCTCACATATCTTTCAAACTGTTTTATGATTGAAAATCATAACTTGAGGATTCACATTTTTCTGCTCCTTAGAAATTGTAAACAAACCCTTTCAATTTATTTTACTTTTGCTGACGTTGCTAGTTCTTGAAATGAAACCTTCTTTTACGAATTGTAAAGATTGGCTCACAGATACTTTTCTCACTCTTCATAGAGATGGTCTCATGCATCTAGTTTATCAAATGACATGTCTTTTGCATACTTTATGAAAGAAACGGAATCAAGCACTGCATCATAGTATGTAAAAGAGAAAGTTCATTCACTCTTAACAAGGGAGATCAAGCAATATGTCAACTTTCAAAATTTCGCATTATCCAGTTATTCAGACCAAGAAAATGTTACCAAAACAAATCTTCCTATTGCTTCTTTTATGTCTTTAATTTGCAGAATGAAGGATGGGGTATTATTCTTCACAAGTACAAGAAGTCATGAAAGCAATTTAGTCCTAGATTTATATGTCATAATGGTTCTCCCATCAAAGATATTCCCCTACTAAAATCAAATAGTATCAAAAACCACCTTTCTCTCCGAATACAATCGTGCTACACTCTTCTGGATCCATAACACAAAGGCTTTCTACAATTAGATTCTACATCATCTTTAACTACTCACTATGTGGATAAATGCTTCCTCAAGCCTTCGGATTCTTCATATAACATTGATATTATTTGATAGGAAATCTTGACTTTGCTTTTGATTTTTCTTTTATTAGTTTTAGGGTTAGTCCAAAGTCTGTCTATTATGATTTTGAAAGGTCTCATTTAAAAATTTTATCCCTATGTAACTTGTCCACTTTGATTGCTTGAATTTTATTTTGTCTTTCTATTAAATATATATATATTATATGAAACCTTATCTTCTCATTACCTGTTTTTTTCGTCAAGCACCTTATCTTCTCGTTACGTGGTATGATATTATTATACAGATCATTGACCATTGGTCTAAATTATAATTTCTTAACTAATTCCCACTTGCCAATTAAAAACAGTAAAAAGTACTAAATATTTTATAAAATTTAAGTGATTTACAACAATACCCTTAATACCCATATTAAACTCCAACATCGATCATATTAATTTTTACGCTCTTGCTACCCTTATTATTAAATATGGCCTTATATGAAAAATAATATTTAATACTCATTGAAATATCTTATAAAATGGATCAAACTTACCTTCTACAAGACACCTTATAAAATGGAAGGGAGGGAGTATGTATTTATTACCAAGTATATTGCAATAATAAGGCCAAAATCTGTTTTTTTATGTACTGTAGTAGATAATGATATTAATTAAAATAATTATTATTCTTGTTAATTAGTCCAATTTTTTCTTTTCATTTCTACTGTATAGTTCTGAAGTATTGAGATCAAATTTTAATATTACAGATTAATATATAACAAATAAAAAGGCTAAGTTGTATCCAATACCTTAAATATTTTTTAGGGTTGAGGTGTAAATTTACTAATGAAGTTTTGTCCGAGGAGCGTCCGGCACAAATATCTTTTAGAAGGGGCAAAAATACCAATGAACAATTAAAAAGGGACATTCACCACAAAAAACGTTAAATCCATACTAACGCCGTTAGATGTTTTCTTCTCTTATAATTTAACACCGTTAGTACATATTAACGGTTTTTATGGTGGATGCCCCTTTTTAATTATTCATTGGTATGTTTGCCCTTTCTAAAAGATATTTGTGCCAGACGTTCCTTAGACAAAACTTCATTGGTAAATTTACACCTTAACCCTATTTTTTAATGGCCCCAATATAATAAAATAATTTTTTATGCATCAATATTTTTCAGTAACGCATAGTATCCTAAAGTAATTTTTTATGCAGTTTTGTCTTTAAAATATTTCTTAGTAGTAATGAGCACCCTAAATCAAGGATATTGAATATTACTAGAAAAATATTTTCAGGTGCTAAATATATTAAATATTACTTTAGAATACTGAGGGCCATTAAAAATTTACTTTATATGGTACTAAATACATTACAAATTACTATTGCAAAAGAAAGCCTTGAGAACAACTTAATCCAGTAAAAATAAATAAATAAAGGTGCACGATAAAGGAAGTTGTTCAGCGCTTATAAAAGGCCAAGTTTTGTTCACACTTGACACACAACTCTCATTGAGCTTCCTTCGCTACAGGAAGATGACTCCTTCTCTAAACACCAAAACACTCTCACTTTGTTCTCTCTTTTCTCTCCTCCTCTTTTTGGTATGTAACTCTCTCTCTCTCTCTCTCTCTCTCTCTCTCTCTCTTCTCACACACACACACGCTTCACACTTTAAGCATATTCTTGCCTTTTGCATGCATCCACAAATTTTCCAATATATGCTTGTGCTCGTTTTGTTTTCCTGTAGCATATATTTTGTTCTATTGTAGGTTAAGCTTTTTTAAAAGTAGTGT
The DNA here is from genome assembly GCA_963855925.1 of Inga laurina. NCBI lineage: Eukaryota > Viridiplantae > Streptophyta > Magnoliopsida > Fabales > Fabaceae > Inga > Inga laurina. The sequence goes on along the minus strand of OY979702.1, from coordinate 58,616,396 downwards.
CATAATACTAAAATCTACATATAATACAGAATTTATTAGAAGTTACAATACCCATAAACAATGAATAATGCGGTTCTTATAATATTTTTTAAAATAAATCATGATTAAAAACCGCATAGTTTATTACATATGTGAATACTTGTTGATCTTTTGTGTTATGTGTTTGTATATCTTAAATTACCCACTTTTAATTGAACTTCTTTTTGCAGCATGCGCAGGGGAGCAGTGCAAGAGAATTGAAGGCGGAGGAAGAGCTTCCAAAACAAAATGAAGCCTCACACATCCATTATCCTTCTTCACAAAAGGATCAAACAGAAACAGGTAAACCTTATATAACTTCTTATGGTGATTATAAGAGAGAGAATCAGCCTTATATAACTGCATATGCTAATAGCATAAAGGCGAATCAGGCCTACCTTGGTAGCTACCTTCACCCTCAAAGGGATCACAAAGAAAAAAGTGAACCCTATATAACTGCTTATGGTACGAGCGAAAGAGAGAACCAACCTTATATAACAGCACATGGTAATGTCAAAAAGGTGATTGGGCCTTACTTTGGTGGCTACCGTCACTCCCAAAACGGTAAGAAAGAAAAGAGTGAAACATACATAGCTGCTTATGGTACGAGCAAAAGAGAGAATCAACCTTATATAACTGCATATCGTAATGACAAAAAGGTGAATGAGCCTTACTTTGGTGGCTATCGTCACTCCCAAAGCGATACGAAAGAAAAAAGTGAACCATATACAACTGCTTATGGTACGAGCAAAAGAGAGAATCAACCTTATATAACTGCATACAGTAATGGCAAGAAAGATTCACAAGGAGAGAATCCTCAAGAGTCTTTTGCAGCCATCAACAAAGTAGATCATACGGAGGCATTCAAGACAGGCTTTTTCGCTTGGGATGATCTTTACTTGGGGAATAAAATGACCCTCCAATTCCCTATTGAAGAGTTTCCTCACTTCCTGACAAGGAAAGAAGCTGACTCCATTCCTCTCTCAACATCACAACTTCCAAGTGTCCTGCAACTTCTCTCAGTCCCTCAAGATTCACCCATGGCTCAAGCAATGAGAGGCACACTTGAACAATGTGAGCTTCAGCCCTTAACAGCAGAAACCAAGGTCTGTGTTTCTTCCTTAGAGTCCATGATTGACTTCGTTCGCTCTGTTATCGGTTCTGGTTCTCGGCTAGACATTCTCACAACCACCTTGCCTGCAACATCAAGAAGTGTCCCTTTACAAGGCCTGACTGTTCTGGAAATCTCCCCAGATTTCTATGCTCCTAAATGGGTAGCTTGCCATCCATTGCCTTACCCTTATGCTGTTTTCTACTGTCACTTCATAGGCTCAGGGACTAAGATCTTCAAGGTCAAATTGGGTTCTGAGAATGGAGAACAAATGGAAGCTTTAGGAGTTTGTCACTTGGACACATCTGAGTGGGACCCTGATCATATTTTATTTAAGAGACTTGGATTCAAACCAGGGGAAGCTCCTGTGTGCCATTTCTTGCCAGTGAAACATACCATGTGGATTCCTCTTCCTTTTGAAGCAACCATGTGAGAGTGAAGTTATGTTGTGTCTTTGTTAAGATTGTACGTAATAATAAATGAACAAGGCTGGCCAGACTCAGTGTTGTACAATATGTAGTAGATCTCAGGCGCCTTGCTTGTGTTGTTCGTTATCACCTGTTGCTTTGTTGTGTTGTTTCTAAGTTATGACCTTGTTGACTCATTTGTTTTTACTTCTTGTTGGTAAAATTAGCCTAGTTCAAATCAATAGTTGACTTTCTTTTGTTTACCTTGCTTTGATTAAACACATAAACGCTATAGTGAAATTTAAGAAAATTACATAAACAGGTAAAATGATTTAACCTTTTAGTTTGTATGTGTAAAGAGAAAAGGCTGAAGTAGATGCAAGTTATTTTACTAAAAATAAAATCTCAATTTAACCCACAAATAATTAATTTCACTAAAACACACAAGAAGGAAAAAAACATTTAAAAAAAAAAACACCCATCAACCTTACCTTGATTGTTGGTTCAAAAACACCAATCAAACTTACCTTGATGGCTGGTTCAAGAATGCCCAAGAAGGAAAATCTACCAAAAGCGTCAACCAACCCTTCCTTGGTGGTTGTTACAAAAACGATCAAGGAAAATCCAAAAAAAAAAAAAAAAAAAACATCAATCAAGCTTGCTTTGATGGCTTGTACAAAAATACTCGGCTATGTTTGGAGCAGGAGAAAAGTGAAGAAAAAATAGGGGGGAGAAAATACTAAAAATGAAAACTTTAAAAAATGATAAAAAAAAATTACTATTTTTAAAAATTTTCACTTTTAGTTTTTTTTTTCCTCTAATTTTCTCTCAATTCAAAGACATAGGGTCAAGAAGAAGGGAAACTAGCAGAGACCGCTATGGGTGATTCCAAACAAGTGTACCTTGAGGGGTGATACAAAAAGAGCCAAGACAAGGAAGCAAAGGTGCTCAGGGTTACACTAGGTAGTCAGTGTGGAGAGAAAACTGATGCGCTGGGCTTTTGCCACCTGGACACTTCCGACATGGGACCCTAATCACATTCTATTCAAGCAGCCTGGAATGAAGCCATCAGGGGATGATCCAGTATGCCATTGCCTCCAAAGGACTCAATGTAAGAACAGACGAAAGGGAGTCTCTTACCCCTAAATGCTTGGATCGACTAGATGTGGGTCGTTTCAACTTAACCAGTGATTTTATGTTCGAACTTTAGGTGTACAACTTCGATAATTACTTGGAGATAGCTCCTGATTGTGGGTCTATAAGTCATGAACCAGACTAGTCAGTTGTTAGTAGCACTGGATACCGATAGATTAATCCAAAAGATATATGTCTCTGTCTTTTATGTACAGAGGTTTGATCAGTGTAATGTTTGCGTTAATAATGTGGTCCCAAGACTGGTTTAAGTGTTATTCACGCGCGGCTAGGTGTCCCTTGATGATGCAAAGACAAATATATGGACTTGTTGCAACCTTAAATGCATATTCGGTAAAAAAAAATTTCTTTTGTCAAAATATTCTGTAATGGATTAAGTGCATGGTGATCACTTTTGGCTTTAAAATGGCATTACAAACTATTCGATCAAACCAAGCCCTTGAGAAGCTATAAAGTTTTTATGATTCTAATTTTTATTTGCATCATTCTGCTGGAGGAAGGGGAAGGGTTGTTTTTGTAGTCCATTTAATTAAAGCCTGATCTCATGAAGTAACTGCAGAAACTAAGGACATGACAGCCACTAATTTTGAAAATCCCAAAAACTCATTTCTCCCTTCCTTTTAACCATTTTTGTTGTTCTTAAAGGGTCTTCTCTTGCACCTCATGACTTGGAAGCCCAAACACATTCCACTTTGCTTTGCAATTAAAAAGATGACAGTTTCTTTTGAGTTGGGTGCAACTGAAATTCTATTGAGAAAATTAATCATTTGGTCCCAGAACTCTTAGCTTCGTTATCACTCAGTCCCTTAAGTTTGATTTGTTATAATGTGGTCCTTGAAGTTTCCTTGGTCCAACAAGCTTATCCCTGTCATGAGTAAATCAAAGTGGACCTTACTTATGTGTCACATTAACCCTTGCTTACTTGGCATCCTAATAAGCCACATACACTGTGCATCATATTGAAGTGGCAAAAACGTATGATGAGCTCAAAGGTCTCCACTTCAATCTGATGCAAAGCACAGGCAGCGGTTAACAGAAGTCATCCCTGTTTGTGACACATATTAAAGTAAGTGGACCCACAAGATTCTAAGAATCAAATCAGAAGTCAAACTTGAGAAATTGAATCATAATTGAGTTGAAAATGGGGCTAAATGATTAATTTTCCCAATGCTTTTTAAGAATTGTAGGAGCAAAATGATGAATCATCCCATAAAAGTCGGGTTGGCGCTCTCTCCTTTTTTTTTTCTCCCTCGTTTTCTTCTTTGAATCTTATTTTACTTTTAAATAAAACATCAAATTTAATTTTTATAAATTTATTATTAAAAACATAAATAAATAGATTTAAAATATTAAAATTTGATCTCTACGTGCGGAAAAAAAAAATCAATTCATAAAATATTATAAAAAGAATTTTATAAAATATTAAATCTAAACTATTCATTTTTTATCTAATAGTAAAGATGAGAGAGTGAGAATAAAATGAGGGGGGAAAAAAGAAAAAGAGAGGATCTCCTTCCTTAAAACTCTATTATTTCTTCAAGGCAAAAAAAAAAAAGTCTATCATTTCTTCCATTAAAAGAAAAAGTCTGAGTTCTTCACCGCAAGTGTGCCTGGCCTGTCAACAGTGAATTCTGATGCAGATACGAGTAACATGTGTTAGACTTCTTAAGGTGTATCGTCAACGGCATCACATGTCCCTCCGTTATCATCTTTCAGGTGCTCTATAGTGTTTGAAATGATCAAAATCAAGCATATACTTATTTTCAATTTTTTTAACTACATGGGGACATTCTAATTCTTAACAACATTCATAAATTCACCTCTTATCCTAATTATAAATTAATTAAAAGTATTGGCTTTGAATTTTGATTTTGGCATTTGATTTTGAACTATCCCAAAGATTATGGGCCTCGTTGTCGATATTGTCTGTTTTAGGGCCCACACTACTGCAAAAGTGGAATTTAGTGGCGCCCCTCTTGTGGTACTTCTTTAAAGAAGTGCCAAAGATAGTTATTTTTCTTTAAAAAAACATATTTGAAAGTTTTGACACTAACAATTATAAGTGTTATAGTTGACGTTAAGCTTTTATGATGCTTTCTTAAACAAACGTTAAATAAGGCCTTCATTTTTTGGTAAAAAAATAAAGCGCCTACTATGACGTTTGCTTAGGCAAAAGCCATAGCTGGCATTATTTTTTACAAAAAATAAAATAAGTAACTTGTATGGTGTTTCCCAAACAAACGTCTTCTAAGGCCTTGTCCATGTTTTAAAAAAAAAAAAAAAAGTCTCTGCTTCCCTTTAATTTAAAAAAAAAGTAAAATAAATAAGACCCTTAGCAAGTATTCTTCCCTATTAAAGAAAAAAAAAAAAGAGGGAAGATTTAACGCTTCTTAAGCTTCCTATTAAAATAAATAAATATAAAATATAAAAAAGGGAAGCTTTGGCGCTTCCTTCCTATTAAAAAATAAAACAATTGGCCGTACTAGGGCCAATTGTGTGTGTGTATTTTTTTTTAAGCAATGGAAGCATTGGCCCTTCCTAAAGAAGTGCCAAAGCTTCCCTTTTTTTTTTTTTTTTTTGAAAATGGGAGGCAATGGCGACTTTTTAAAAAGCGCTAAAGCTTCGTATAATGTTCATAAGATTTAAACACCTTGTCATTATTATCTTGTTATTATCGTCCTCCCGCTTCCTATTTTCCATAACTTCGATCCATTACTCCCCCACTCCAGTGGTCCACAGATTTCCTTATCCATTGTCCCCAATCCTTTTTCTCTTTGACGGCAGCAAGTAAAAGCTTCCTTGGTCCCCTACTTTCTGTTTTTTCTTATCTCCTCCAAGTGCACATTTTTTAACATTTGGTAACCACTTCCATTGTAATACAAAGCTTCCTCTCCCATGTGTTTTTCTTCTTCTTGTCTCGTTGCAATACAAAGCTTCCTCTCCCATATGTTTCTTTCTTTCTTTTCTCGGCCCCCTACAAAAGCTCCCTAGCTTGTAAATGTTTTTTTTAACATTTGATTTTTTAGTTAAAATATGTCATGACTCTTATATGTTTGCTCATAATTTTTGTTTTTCATGTATTTATTTGAAGTTTCAACTCTGTCTGCTTAAACTTCCTATACATTGTAAGTTTTTTACTTTTTAAGCTTACAAATATAATAATATTGGTTTACTAGTTTAATTATGCGTAGAAGTAATGTGTATGCCTCAGGTTTAAACAACTTAAATGATGGGGTTCTGTGTGTGATTTTAATTCTCTGTGTGCATGATTATTTATGTAGTATTATAAAGATCAATGCTTTGCTAAGTTGTCTGACCATCAAATGGATGAAATCATTGAAGAATGGTTAAATATATGGTCAGATAATTAAATTATATTTAGTATGTAGGTTCATTCTTGTTTTGTTTATTTACCTTAAAATTAGTTGTACATTATAATTGTTGTAATACAATACATTTTGTAGTGATTTTATGAATTAGTTATTTATTTTAAGTTATTTTATTTTGCTATCGTATTGTAAATTGCTTGTGTATTTGAACTATAAATAGAGGGTTTCATTAGAAAAAGAAAATAATTATGAAAAATTATTTAAAAGGTTAAATTTTCCAAAAAGAAAATTTAAATGGTCTTAGAAATTAATTTTAGGAATTAAAGGCATATTTTTCCGAAAAAAATTCGAGGAACAATAATTAGATAATAAGTCAAATTATGAAACCTACGAAATTTATGGAATCTTAGATTAGACAAAGGGAAAAAATTAGAGCCTAGTGTATATAATTAATAGGATAAAAATATACCTGTGTGGATGTGTGTGTGTGTGTTAAAACACACTCTTACTGACACACACTCATATTCAACATTTATACTTTTGATTTGGAAGTGGAAGACTCATGGCACACACACAATAGCCCCCATAATTTGCTTTCATCATTAAAACTTCATGGTTCATTCACAAGCACCCCATTACACCTTTACGTACACACACACACACACTCAACACCCCATACACACAATCACTTATTAATGCTGCACTCCCTCACTCTCCATTACTTCAAGACGGTAGAGAAGAGAGAGTGAACGAAAGAAAGAAACAGAATAGAGAAAGAGTAAGAGAGACGTGGGTGAGAGCCAAAGAAGAGCTCACCAAAAGAGTAGAAAGAAGCGCCAAAAAACCATAAGTAAAGCCGGATTCTTGTGTAGGTGAGTCTCTTACATCTTTAGCTTGCTTATACCGTTTGGTTTGAGTGGATTTGAGGTTGTTGTTTAGTGATTTTGTGGCTGGAACAAGAGAAAAGTCGCTGGAAAATTTCTGTCACCGAAAAGTTGTAAAACCAGTGATTGTGTGACGATTCTGGGGCGAATTTTGGGATTCTTTGGTTCTGAAATTTGCTCATTAACCTAAGTACATATGTGTAGGAGAGTATAGAGTTAAAATTTGTGAGGTTTAGAGTATAAATTCATGGCTACATGTTAATTTTCTCAAAATATCTACTTGAAAGTTACAAAAGATTAAACATATGCTATAGATGGAGTTTTTGACTGGGTCTTTTTGTTTAGAAAGTTTAGGATGTGTAGTTAATGATAGAATCAAGAAGAGTGCAATTTAGAGTGAAAATAAATGAGTTCTTGATTTTTAAACTCAGACTGTCAAAACTAACGTTTTGGAAGACAGTTATAAGCTTCATGTTGAGTTTTGACTAGACAAACCTTATTCAATATTTATGAAATTTTATAGGAATATAGTAGACATTCATAGCTTTAAAATGAGTATAAGAATGCATCATTTGAATACTGTAGAGAGAGTTATGATTTTTGAAAGTTATGTCAGAAATAGGGAAAGTTTTGGATGTCTAGGTTCTAGCAGTTTGGTTTTGTGATGTTTTTTATTATTGTAATCTTATTCAATGACCATGAACTTTCAAAAACAAAAGTATACATGATTAGCTTTAATTTGATATATAATAGGTGTTATTTCGATCAGTATATTAAGATATATGAATTTTTGAAGTTTAGTTGCTGTCAAATTATGTTTCTAGAAGTCAGATTAGTTGTGACAAAATTTTGGAAACCCAAACCTTGACCAAAAATTATGAAAATTTTCATATTTAAAGTAGACATTTAGAGCTTTAATTTGATGGGTAGAACATAATTTTTGGACTAGTAGATTAAAAGATATGGATTTTTGAAGTTGAGCTCTATTTCTGGAATGCAATCTAGAAGACACGCATTTTAGCCTAGTTGCGGTCAAGGACCCAACGAGGGCGTTGAGTTAAGCCATGGTGCAAACATGTCATTTGGCTTTGGACAGTGAGCACACAACATTTTATCACACAGCAGTCTATCATCTTACATGATATGGTATATTATATATTTATTTTCACATTTTATATGTCGGAAAAATATGTTACTACTGAGATTCGCTCGAATCTCATCCTTTTCCAAACTATAAAACATTACAACTGAGGCTAGTGGCTCGAAAAATAAGGCGGTGGCTACCAGTGAATAGAGTCCTTGTGCATTTTGGAGCAGTGTCTAGTTATCTACATTTGTACTTTAATTTTCTTTTGGACGCTCTGTACATTTATATATATTTTTCAAACCCTGTAGGGATTCTCCTGTATTATAAACAAGTACCTAATGTCAGTATGTTTTTGTTATTTCTGTATGCCTTACGGAACTGCACGCTTAATACTCTACGTATATTGAAATGTTAAGGCGTTTGACGTCACTACAAAAAAATGTGATTTAGTAGCGGTTAAAAATGGTTATTAGTAGCGGTTTTAACCGCTACAAATAACATTAGTAGCGGTTTATAAAACCGCTACTAAATCGTATGTTGCAAGCGGTTTTGTAGCGGTTATTTAAAACCGCTACTTTCTTTGTAGCGGTTAAACCCCACCGCCACAACATCGCCGTAAGCTGTAATGATTTTCTATGATATTTGTAGTGGTTATATAACCACTACAAATATCAAAAACTTTCAATGCGGGAAAAGAAAAATGAATTTTTTTTTATTTTGTAGCTATTAATAAACCGCTACTAATATGAAGGCGGGAAAAGAAAAATGAAATTTTTTTCTATTTTGTAGCGGTTAGTAAACCGCAACTAATATGAATTTCCTATAATTAGTAGCGATTATAGAACCGCTACTAATTTCATCAAAATTTAAAATTTGCGCCAAAAAATTAATTTCTGTATGAAAAATGCGCGTTAATTAGTAGCGATTTAATAACCGCTACAAAAATTAAGAAAATTTAAAAAAAAACAATAATTTGTTTCAGTTTTTCTTATATTAAATTAAAGAGTTTATTTTTTTTAGTAGTTTAGCTAATTTAATTAGTTTATTATTCAATAGTTTAGTTCATTTATAAATTAAAAGGAATAATTTAATTTAGTTGGATAAGTATAAAAATTATATTGATAATATTATTAAGGATACATAGGTAATAAGGAACTATTATATTGTCTACTACAATTTAATTGTGTATGAAAAATAGATGAAAATGAGATAAAGCTCTAAAATATCTGAAAAAAATGGTGAGAATAAATTTTATGCGAAGAAAAGAAGTATTCAAATAAAAAATTAAAAACTTATTACCATATTTGATCGTATTGTTAAGCTCCTCAACTCATACAAAAAAATTTATAAATGAGAGAAAATGAAAGAAGGGTAAGGTGAAAAGAAATGGGGAAGTGTTTGAAATGTGGAAGGGGTATTTGTAGGGATCCGTGAAGCATTTGTAGTGGTTAATGTATCCATTTTGTAGCGGTTTTTAATTAGTAGCGGTTATTTTTATTTTTGTAGTGGTTTAAGAACCACTACAAATTTTTTTTAAATATTTTTTTCCAGTTTTTTTTAAAGACAAAAACATGATTTGAATTTGATCACTCATCCTCGCCACCCCTACAGAAATTATGTAGAAAAATTATTGTTAGTGATGTATTATTAAATTTAAAAAATTTAATTTAAATGATGTGAACTTAAAAAAATGCACCGCAGTAGAGGTAAATTGTCATCGCCTTTAGGGAAGTAGTTTTCAAAATTGGCAGGCTAAAATAGTTCACTCTCGTAGGCGATGTTATTGCCTTCACCCATGTTGTAAAGGTCTCGTGGCTTTAAATGAACGACCATATGCCAATTCATATGCCTCTCGTCCTCGACATAATAAACCTGATGTGCCTCTGAAGCAAGAATATATGGCTCATTATCTTGAGAAATACCAGTATGAATTGGCTGTGAGAAATTGACTGACGTGATCCCTAAGTCGTCAGTTGTCAGTCCCCGAGATGTAGTGGTATTTGCCCACAAACACTTGAACAGCGTCACGGTGAAACGGCCTTGATAATTAAGTTCGACCATATCAAGAAGCTTTCCATAGTAAGGGACGCCTCCGAACTGCATGTTGACATCATTGCTGCTCACATAACTCCTTGTCCCAAATGTGCCATAAACACCTAAATTTTGAGTTTGCAATCCTTGATCCCATGAAACCGTGCAAAACTTAAAACCATTGACATTGTATGCTGTAAATCTTTTTACATGATCAAAAGGGCCGACTGCGAGAGTTCTGAAATCTGGTGAGTGTAGGTTGTGGTCATTTAGTATTATGCGCGTAAACCAGCTCGAGAATTCTCTGTGGACCTTTTTGTCAACTTTCGAGGATGTTTGTGTACGGATCCTGAGTTGATGCTTAATATGACTTTTGAATTCCCTGCGATTAATAATGGAAATGCGATAGTGAAATGAAACTGAAAAATATTACGAAAGATATAAAATAACATGTTAGTGTATAATTATTACTGTATGAAAGGTTCAACTTAAGTGAAATTAATCAAGACATGTCTATGTGCTTGCAACTTCTCAGTTGCCGTTAGTTTGAAGTTCTCAGTTCCTCCAACTAGTTTACCAACACAAAGGACAAATTCTCCTAATGTTGGCGCAGGTTCAGGACAATCGTCAACACGAGGTGATCGGTTGAAAGCCGTCTCAAGGTCATCAAAGTACCTTGAACAAAAATACAGCACCACATCCCCTATATAGCCTTCAGCTATAGAATTTTCTGACCACGCCTTATTCTTTATGTAAGATTTTAATTTCCCAAGGAACCTACGAAGTAAAGAAGAGAAAATTGATACTAAATATTGAAAAGGACAACTAGCAAACATAAGAACTTACAATGAAGCACATATTTAAAATGAGTACCTCTCAATCGGATACATCCATCGATATTGTACTGGGCTAGCAAGCTTTGTTTCATGAACGAAGTGGACTGTAAGGTGAACCATCGCAGTAAAAAATGATGGAGGAAAGATCATCTCCAAATGACAAAGCGTAAGAATGATTTTGGACTGCAGCTGATTGAGCTCCTCAACAATCAAAACCTTGTAACACAACTTCCGAAAGAAAGAACAAAGTTCTACCAAAATGATGGAGACATCGGGAGGAAGTTCATTCTTTATAGCCAGAGGGAGTAACTGTTGCATAAGAACATGTGAGTCATGACTCTTTAGGCCAGCAACCTTTCGAGCCTGCAAGTCAATACATAGAGAAATGTTGCTTGAATACCCATTAGGAACTTTTAATTTATTCAACGTCGCGAGGAAGACTTTCTTATTCGGTTTTGTGAGGGTAAACTTTGCCGGATTAAATTTATCATGCTCATCTGGTCAAGCATCTTCACGAACTCCCATGGCGCGTAAATCTTTCCTCGCTTGAAGGTGATCTTTTGTCTTGTCAGGTTTGTTAAGCAGCGTATATAGCACATTATCGCAAACATTCTTTTCAATGTGCATGACATCAAGACTGTGGCGAAGTAAATTAGATCTCCAATATGGAAGAGTGAATAAAATACTTATCTTCTTCCACTGCTGAGGTGCCGAAGTCCTGCACATCTTTTGGCGAGTTTGTGTTGAATCGTCGCTTTTTCCAAACTCAAAGTCAACATGCTCAAGCTGCTATAAGATATCTGTACCGGACAAAGTCTGAGGTGGTCCTCTTTTTCCTAGTTTCCCATTGAAGCGATTCCATTGCAGTCTGAACTTATGCCTTCTATCGAGAAACCTCCGATGCCCCCATAAAGCACCACTTTCGGTTGTGGGGAAGGTGCACTTCGTTAGAGTCAAAATTGCAAGTTGGACACACCGACCCAGTATGCACATTCCAACCAGATAATGTGTCAAGGCCAGAAAAGTCACTAATCGTCCACATCAAGGCTACACGCAAGTTGAACAAAGACTTCCCGTAAGCGTCGTACGTCTCCATGCCGACATTCCACAGGTCAAGCAATTCCGTAATAAGCAGTTGGAGATACACATCGATGTCATTGCCCGGTGCCTTTTTCCCTGGAATGATCATAGACATAATGAAAGAGCTTTATTTCATACACATCCAGGGGGTAAGTTGTAGGGAACTAAGACTACCGGCCAAATACTATAACTTGTGCTAAGATTCCCGAAAGGATTGAAACCGTCGGTCGCCAAAGTAAGACGAACATTTCTGGGGTCAGTCGCGAAATCTGGAAAGTCGTTGTAAAACATTTTCCAAGCGTCTGCATCCCAGGGATATCTTAATTTACCGTCTTCATTCTTATTAACGGCATGCCACCTCATGTGCTCCGCAGTTTTAGACGACATAATAATCTTTGTAAGCAAGGTTTTAAAGGGAAGTACCTGAGAATCTTTGCAGGTTTCTTCTTTTGCTTTTTTCCTTTCCAAATTGTCTTGTACGTCAATGTGTGGCATCTCTTACAAGTCTCCCTGCTAGAATTGTCTCCCCAATACAGCATACAATCGTTGGGGCATGCATCAATCTTTTGGTAGTTCAACCCCAACCTGTTGATAATCTTCTTGGCCTCGTAGAATGTTATGGGAATCTCAGCGTCGGGAATGCATATTGTAATAATTCGAGCAACATCGACATTCCCTTATCTGTGATTCCATACAAGCACTTGATATGATACAATTTGATCAAGACAGATAATCTAGAATATTTTTTACAACCTTGATATAAAAGACGATCTACTTCATTCATCAAGCTGAAAAAATCTCGAGCAGCTTCATTCCTCATGAACACCGGCTCAGAACCGTGCACTTTCTTCGTTGAAGTTGTCACCTTGAAATCCAAATGCATCACGCAAAGCATCATTCACAGGATCATCTTCATCTAGTTGAACTTCTACTTGCGAAATTTGAGGAAGAGCATCATCGTATCTAATGCCGACCTTCTCACCATAAACTGCCCATTTTATGATCCTTCCATTTTATGAAACCCTGCCATTTTATGAAACAATTACTTATTAAAATTTTTCATTATTAAGTTGGTTTTATAAAATTATAATAATAAAATTACTTATAATGGTTGCCTCTGCTTGCTGAGATGTCAGAGTCCCGTCACGATCTCTGTGTGTGATAGCATACAACTCCCCATAGTCTGTCTGACAGTTCTCTTGTTGTGTCTTCCTCTCCTAAAATAATTACAAAATTCAATTAGTATTATGAAATAACCAGCTAAAAGTCAGTGATATTATGAAAAGTTACCAGCTCGTTGTAAGTGACAGCAAAGGTCTTCGATCCAGCTGTATGGTGGATCGTCTGCTACCTACGACACCTAGTGTTCCTCTGAGAAAGCGCTTGGAAAAAAAATAATATTAAATGTATTAAAAAAATATAAAAAATTTCAAATTAATAAATTTTAAATTAAATTAATTAAATTTAAATTATAATTTAATAATTAACAATTACAAAATTATATATAAATAATCTAATAAATACATTACCTGCCCCTCAGCTCTCCTTCTGAACTGGACAAAACTCACCCAGTCATTCGGCAGGACGCCGTCTGGGACGCTCTCAATCAGCTGCTCCAGAGGCATCATCCCATCCTTATCCACACTATGGAAGAGACGATTCCTCCTGTTTCTCCAGCCGTCATCTATCTTTATAAGGGTGTACCTCTTCTGGTTGGCCCGGACGACAAACTGTATTGTAAAAAAATTATTTAAATATCAATAATTACAAAAATCCTATTAAAAATATTAATTAAATAGAATTAATTGCAAAAAATATTAATTAAATACTATTAATTACCTGTACCACCTCCTCCCACGCTAGGTCCTTCGGCCCCTTCGGAACGTGCCTCCACGTCCTGAAGTGAAGGGGGAACCACATCCAATTCGAGCCCAGGTCGTTCAGGAAGCAGTTGAACAGGTGGCCCCCATTGTCGATGGGCTGGTTCATGCTCTTATTCCACGGCATTACAACTCGTAGTGTCCAGTCCATGTTGTTCAGACCGGCCACGTCCAGCCTCCTCGTAGACACGTTCCCCTGCCCATCTGCACAATTTATCACACGTTAGATAAATTTTAATTCAAATTGAACATTTCAAATTTAAATAAATAATTTATTAAATAAAAAAATTTATTTACCTTGGACCTGCACCTCAAACCCAGTAGACCGCGAAGACGACCCTCGTGGCTTGTTCTGCTCCCGCGTCTCCTCCTCATCAAGGAACTGCTCCATCTCTCTAATCCTAATCAGGATCTCAAAGTCCTCATTCGCGTCATAGTCAGCAACGCTGATATCTCCCTCCCCCAAATCAGGCACCTCTAGTGCGGTCGTCTCCTGTGGGATCGTCTGCGGTGGATGTGGTAGGGCCGACTCCTGTGGGGGGATGAGCTGAAATGCCACCGTCGCCCTCCCTCCGCGCTGCCCCCTCCCTCTGCCCCTTGCTCTACTGCTGCCACCCCGCAAAATCAGTCTAGGGACCTTGGGCTCCTTCCTCTTATCCTGTCTTGAAGCCATATCAACTACATAAATTCAAAAAAAAACATTTTAGTCACATTATTATGCAAAAATATAATACAAATAAAATACGTATTGTCTCCATACCTCAAGTACAAATAATGAGAAATACTGCAGCAAAAACTCTTCCACAGACGTTTGAATGATCAAATCTAAAAGAAAACACTCAGAGAAATTTCAAAAAACAAAATGGCCAAACGGAAAAATGAATGGAGGTGGCGGCATTATATAGTGGGGGAATTTGTAGCGGTTCTTGAAATAATCACTACATCAACCGCTACAAAGAAGCTAGGGTGGCTAAACTTTGTAGCGATTCTATAATAACCGCTACAAATTACAAAATCCTTTGAAGTTCTGTAGTGGTTATGGTACAAAACTGCTACAAACTTATAGACCTTAAAATTCTGTAGTGGTTATAACTTTATAACCGCTACAAAGAGGCAACATTTCAAATTTTGTAGTGGTTTAATTAGTTAAACCGCTACAAATAACCGCTATACTGTTGACGCGTCTTGGTCACGCTAAGTGGCGGCAACCTTGTAGCGGTTTTTATTTAGTAACCACTACAAGTTTCCCGCTACAAGTTTTGGCGAGAAATGCAGCCATATTTGTAGCGGTTTTTTCTACTTAACCACTACAAAAAAACGTTACCAATTTGTCGCGCCACTTGGTGCGTAGCTTGCCGCTACAAATTTGTAGTGGTATAGGTTTTAACTGCTACAAATTTTAGTATTTGTAGCGGTTAATTATAACCGCTACAATGTCACCGCTACAAAATGCCATTTTTTTTGTAGTGTAACTATTTTTAATGGCGCTGGAAGCTATGGCGCTTTTCAAGCCCCATTGTATTCTTTAAAATAAGTGCCACATATTATGTTTTTTGTAGTAGTGTCATCACCCCTCACAACTTTAAAATGCGTCAAGAGGGGAGGTATCCAGACCCTTATATAGCATTTTTAGGCCCCTTCCCTAACTAATGTGGGACATAACAAGAAATACTTTGTAGGTAAAAAAAAAGGTTGAGGGGCTCACCAGGGCCAAGGCATGCCTTCAGGCTTAAAGAGCGCTTACAGAGGTAAGTACTTATAGATCACCTACCAACAAAACCCTCATATCTGCAGTAGAATTTGAACTCATGACCTTATGGACTATGAACTAATTCCTTACCAAATGGACCAACCCTTGTTGGCTTGGCATAATGCCTCTACAATAAATTCAAAATAAAATGCACATTAACTTTATTTTTCTATAGGGCATAGATCTAAATTTACCTATAAACTTTTACGTAATATACGCCAACACCATACATTTTTTTAGTGTAAAAGTATCTATAAATATTTAAAATTAGAGTAAAAAAGAAAAGTCTTTTAAAATTGTGAGAAAAATATAAGGAGGGAGAGAGAACTGGCGTACCAGGGTGAATCCATGTTCTGATCCGGGTAAAAGCTCTATAACAGTGCCCACACAATTATCAGACTACTAAAGTCTAATTGTGATTTGCATAGCAGATCACCAGAACAAGAAAGATGGTAGGAGAGAAGAGATTGCTAGAAAACTCAATAGCAGGGGTAAGGAATAACTGAAGGAGGCACCTCCTATTTATAGTGGTTTAGGGTGGCCACTAATTAGGAAACATGTGCACTCTTTCTTACCCTCCAAGACAGTAATTAAATTAATTGATTCTCCATTAATTTCCTAATTATGGTGACTTGTTCCTCAATTAACAAATCCATAATTATTACTGAATTATTCCTTAATCTGCAATTAATGCTGATTTTATTTTTATTTGATTAGGATACTTATATCTTAATTAAATAGTCCGGCCCATCAAGGGCGAACTTGGACCCAAAGTCCAACAAAAATAGTCTAACATCAATTACCTTTTTGTAGTGGGGCCCACATTACTTTTATGAAAGTACCGAAATACCTACACTCAAAAATGATAAAAGTGCAGAAATACCCATAAACTTTTATCCAAAATGTGTTAAACATACATTTTAAATGCGTAAAAATACCCATAAATATTCAAAATAGAGATGGAAGTACCAAAATACCCTCAACTCAAGAAAAAAAAACACAAACACACACACACTTATACATGGTGGATATGTTTTATAAAAATTGATTTCATGTTTTTTCTAGGTATTCTCTTCAAATTTGGAGCTTGCATCTAATTCTTTATATCTTGTTACTTGGCCAAAGAATTTTGGATGTAGTTAATGATTTGATTCATTTTGAAATTAAGTTAATCTTATATCTCGGCCACTGTAACACCCCAAATTTTATTTCCCCAATATGTATTGTAATTATTTGGAATATTCAATAAAATGGTAAATTTTGGAGAATGTGAATAGTGCTGCCAGTGAGATTTCCCATGAGGCAGTGAGTTTGTCATATAGTTTTGGATGACCAAATGATGATAAAAAATTATGAACTTTTATAGGGTAACATTAGACATCCTAAGCTTTAATTTGATAGGTAATGGGTAATTTTTGAAGCTATATGTAAAAAGTTATGAATTTTTGAAGTTAACCCAGAAAAACTATGGATTTTCTGAAACAACATCCAAAGAAATTAATTCTGGGAATTTTGTACTTCCAATTGGTCAAGGGATATATTTTTTCTTGAAACTAGACTCAATAAGGGTTCTATAACCTTTAGACCTACTCCAATACGATATCTACAAAATTAGTTATAATTTTTCAAAGTTTGGGCAAAAAATCTTATAGAATTTTGTTTAAATCTGAAATTGGGGAAATTAATTAATTAAATTATGGGATATAATATAAAACATTTCCATCTTCTTCTTCAGCCCCAAAACTGACACCAACAGCAGCCATAGAAGAGAGAGAGAGAGTTGAGAGAATTTTAGAGAGAGAAGGAGGAAAATCTCACGAGGTAGGTTGATTTTTTCACTGAATTCGTTCCTAACGTTTATAATCCTTCCTCTAAGCTTCTCTTCCACATGATTCAAGGTGTTTGAAGCTCAAAATTTAGTGTTGAGAGGAGGCTAGGGTTTAGCCAAGAAAGGAAAAGTCAAACGAAAGCTAAGATGACTTCCTAAACTTCAATCTTTTGGTTATTCTAGCTGTTGTGGATGATTTAATCGATGAATTTCCGGTTAAATTGTTGTGATTATAGAATTTGGGAAACATTGTATCCCAGAGGTTATGCTGCCAAAATTGAGTCTAAATGGTAGTTTTAACGTAATTAAATAGTTAATAAGGTAGTTAAGAGTAGAAAGGAACAAGTCTGCAGAGTCAAAACTCAAAAACCCCCAATTCTCCCCATTGTGTTCAGGAGAGGTTAGAGCTAGATTTCTAATAATTTGATGATCCCATTGTGTTCAGGAGGGAAAATTAGGTGGGGTTACAGATGAACATTTTTCCGGAAAAGCCCTAAAAAGCATAATTATGAAAACGCCCGCGAAACCCTGAAATAGGGGCTGGTTCAGGTCCCCAGGGATATTTTGGTAAATTTTCACTATAGACTCATATAATTACTAAAGATACTATGGAAGTTCCTAGAATGGTATATGAATAGGTTTTAACCTAATTCTTATACATTTGAAGTTTTAGGACCGGGTTTAGAGCTGAGTTGTTGGCACACTTATCGAGGCATGAAGTTCGAGGAGCTCATTTAACGATAAAAAAGGGTTAAGGTAGAGAACTTACCTCTCCTACGTGTATTTGATATTTGCGCTGGTGTATTGATGCATGGTATTACTTTGCTTGATTATGTGAACAATGTATGAATGATTGAAGCTTTGTTTCTATTTTGCTATGGCCATAAATATGTTGTTTGAAACATTGAGCACGCAGATATGTTATTGTGTTAGCATGAGTTTATATAATGCAAGCATGTCATGCATTAAGCACTTATCCTGCATGCATATTGGTACTATTTCCTACTTAGATTATCTCAAATTTCACCCTCCCCTACCAACAATTTAGACAGGTGAATACGGAAGGTACGTAGAGATCAGAGAAGAGAACTACATGAGAGAATTGTAGTGGTAGAATGAAGATGGGAGGATGTTTTCGTTTCACTGGGAGGGGTTTAAACACCCAAGTAGCCATGCACAGCTACATTAATGGTAATTATCATGTACGAATCCCAACAGAAAATTTCCTTAATCGAGTACTTTTTATTAGTATATTAATGTTATTCCTGTGTTACCTACCAAATTACGTATCGTTTTCCATAAATATTCTGAAAAAGATGAAAATAAGATGAGGGTGTGACAGCCACCTTAATCACTTTTTTCTAGGAAAAAAAGTAATATGTTCCTCCATAATTATTTTCATATAGATTTATAGTTTACATCTACATTTAGTTTCTAAAAAATTTTAGGAAAAATGCAAATAGAAAACCTAGGTGTGTTAATTGTAAATTAATTTCTTAAGAAAATTTAGAAAATAATTGAAATGGAAAATTAAATAACATGTACTATAACTGACATAATATAAATAGGAAAAATCGCTAGTAAATACTAAATAAGCAAATTAATTGCTCTTTGCCACCAACACACATGGGGTACTGAACTTGCATTAAAATTGAACTTAAAAAGACAAAAAAAAACCCTTAGTTTGACAAAAAGATTTTAGGCGGGAGGAAAGAGAAAGTGCAGAGCTTCTGAATCCCTTCTTCCTCTTCCATTTTCGGCATTCTGCAGGAGTTCAGTGTCGTCTCCCCTCACTCGGCCGTCTCCTTGGCTTGTGTCTGTCGACAGTGTTGTCTCCGGCTACTCCTCTAACGGCCGCCGTCTCGTTGGCTCATGTCCTTCGGATTTGTCATCTTCAGGTGCTCCTCCAGCGGCCGACGTCTCCTTGGCTTGTGTCCTTCGGCAATGTTGTCTTGGGATGCTCCTCCAGCGGCCGGCGTCGGCGCCTAGTCCTCAAGCGACCGTTGTTTGCTCCTCCAACCTAAATGCCTCCTTCATTCACCTAATCTTTTCCATATGTGCCCAATGGTCATCCACGCTATGTACAAAGAATGAAGATCTATTATGTGTCAATGATTTGTCGTTTTGTACAATTAATCTTCCTTCATGTACCAATGATCTTTCGTTTTGTGCAATTAATCTTTCATGATGTTCAATTGATTTTCCATGATGTGCATTTGATCTTCCGTTTTGTGCAATTACTCTTTCATGATGTGCAATTGATCTCCTGTTTTGTGCAATGGATATTTTCCATGGTGTAAAGGATAATCTATTGTGTCAATGATATTCCATTGTATGCAATTACTCTTCATTGGTTTGTAATTGATCTTCCGCTTTGTGCAACGGATCTTTTCCATACGTGCCCAATGGTCATCCACGCTATGTGCAAAGGATGAAGATCCATTATGTGCCAATGATCTGTCATTTTATGCAATTACTCTTCCTTGATGTGCCAATGATATTCTGTTTGTGCAATTAATCTTTCATGATGTTCAATTGATCTTCCATGATGTGCATCTAATCTTCCGTTTTGTGCAATTACTCTTCTATTATGTGCAATTGATTTCCCATTTTGTGCAATGGATCTTTTCCACGGTGTAAAGGATGATCCATTATGCCAATGATCTTCCATTATATGCAATTACTCTTCCATGATGTGCAATTGATCTCCCATTTTGTGGAATGAATTTTTTCCATAGTGTGGATGACCATTGGGCACGTATGGAAAAGATCCGTTGCACAAAATGGAAGATCAATTGCACATCATAAAAGGGTAATTGCACAAATGGAAGATCAAGTGCACAGCATGGAAGATCAATTGCACATTATGGAAGAATAATTGCACAAAACATATCATTGGCACATGAAGGAAGAGTAATTGCACAAAACGACAGATCATTGGCACATAATGGATCTTCATCATTTGCACATAGCGTAGATGACCATTGGGCACGTATGGAAAAGATCAGGTGAATGAAGGAGGCATTTAGGTTGGAGGAGCAAGCGGCGGTCGCTTGAGGACTAGGCGCCGGCAGCAGCCACTGGAGGAGCAGCCTGAGACAACACTGCCGAAGGACACAAGCCAAGGAGACGCCGGTCGCTGGAGGAGCACCCGGAGATGACAGATCCGATGGACTCAAGCCAACGAGACGGCGGCCGCTGGAGGAGTAGCTGGAGACGACACTGCCGAAGGACACAAGCCAAGGAGATGGCCTAGTGAGGGGAGACGACGTTGAACTTCTACAGAATGCCGGAAATGGAAGAGGAAGAAGGGATTTAGAAGCTCTGCACTTTCTCCTTCCTCCTGCCTAAAATCTTCTTATCAAACTAAGGGCTTTTTTGTCTTTTTAACTTCAATTTTAATGCAAGTTCAATACCCCATGTGTGTTGGTGGCAAAGAGCAATTAATTTTCTTATTTAGTATTTACTAGCAATTTTCCCATATAAATATCACGTCCAATTACTTGGAGTAGAGTTCCGACCAAAAAAAAATTACTTGGGGGCAAAGTGTATATTAAATAGAGGTAAAATTATAAAGTTATTAAGTTTTAAAATCGAATTAATAAAGGTTAAGATTTTTTCTTAATTATGATAAAACATGTTAGAAATTACTTATATATAAGAGTATATGAATAGAAAACAATAATTTACTTGTTAATTTAAATTTGTCTCGTAAAACTCTACACTATGTTCATAACAGCAGCGTCGAATTTGAATGACTAGATAGATAGTTTTTTTAAGTTGGGGGTATTTTAGCACTTCCGTGTCAATTTTAAAGGTTTATAAATATTTTTAAACCTCCCAAAAACATATGATCTTTAACGTGAAAAGGCATTTTCTCATAAACAAGGCACTTAGCCTAATTGTCAGCTACAATTTTAAAATTATTAACCACATTTTCAAACTCTGTCATGGTTTATTAAGAAAACAATCTTCCTTAGTCAAACATACACCATGTAGGAAAAAATGATAGAATTAAAACAATAAAACTCTATCATAGATATAAAAGGATTTAACCTCGGTTCAAATATCATTCCAAAATTCTCAATACTAACTAACAAAAGACCTTTTCCCACAATTCAATAAAGCATAGCACATTGGGTTCAAGGCACAATACACGCCCATAAACCCACTACAGTAAATCCAAGACTTTGGGTACAATTAATTAATAGTGAGATATCTCAGCCCCAAGTCATATCCACAACACTGAACCCCACACACAACAGATATAACAAATAACTTGACCTTCCAACAAGTCCAAATAGTAGATCCACTAACAATATATGAGTGATCAACGTAGAGGCCTCATGCCCCATAAAATCTCCATAGTTATCCAAAACATAGTTTATAATAAATATAAACATGTGGTACTAGATGGCAATATGATAATCATTACAACACCAATTACCAAAAAGAGGCCTACAAATGCTACTGGCACCTATGCCTCTTACTGCTTCCCCTTGCTCTTAACAGAATTTGAGGGCTCGCCTAAAAACAATAATTCAATGGGGTGAGACATAAAGCCCCAATAACCAAAAATCAATTTACAGAATATACAAGAAAGGGTTGCAAGTTAGAGAAGCAAGAACGTTCTTAGTAGTCAAACATAGCATAATACTTAGCAGTCAAACATGGCATAATACTTTTAGTCAATAAAGATCAACCCATCCATCCACCATGATCCACCTTATCTCCTCAGAACGTGGTATATCCTATCAGTGGTAGTATATCCGACCGCCAGCTACTTAGTCACTTCAAGAATATTGTCTTTTCCCATGCCACCACAACATACCATAACAAGGAGGTATACGCACCAAACAACTCAACTCAAATCCGAGTTGAGTTAGGAATGAGAGAGCCAACAGACACAATTTCGTCACAATGCTCCACACAACCCAAAACAATCCTTGAACAGGAAACAAAGAGTGTGTGTGTGTGTGTGTGTGTGTGTTGTCTTGGGGGGGTTCGAAACATTTTATTCGGCCACAAAGTTAAAATTCTCATACACAATAATCCACCACAAACATAACATCAATCACAATAACAACAATTCCACTTATAATCCAATTTCATCACATATTAGTTGGAACTACTTGCTTCTCTAATCTAAATTCATATTCAAACATACAAGTGGTTTTCTAAGAGATTCTCAAGTAATATGGATAAAAGTAAGGTTAAAAAACACCTTACTGCACAAAACATACATATCAGGTAAATTAACCCCAATTACCTCAATTCCAAACTAAACCACAACATGAGGAGCAATTAAAGAGTGATCATCGGTCACAAGAAAGCTCTACATTATCAATGTAGATGCCCAAGCAATCATGAGCAACAATAAAAAAATAGGTTATACAATTCAACTCACAAAAACCCAAATTTCTGTGTAACCATTATGCTCAACATCCCAATTTCCTTAACAATCCTTAACCTCAAAAACCCAAGGTCATAAATCACTTTTTATGAGTTCAAATCACCAATTAAAATCTTTAGATACTCTCTACATCATCTTCTTACATCAATCACTCAATTTCACAAGTTAAAGTTTCAATATGCCTATAGTCATAAAATCATCAATATTAACATTTTAAACTGATTAAATCTCTTTTCTAATTTATATGAGCATAATCCAATAATCAAACAATTCCTCAACCCTCCACATAATCTCAATCATATCAAATCCTAACTCAAATATTAAACCCTAACTCCTAATTTCATATAACTCAAAGTCTAACAAAACTAAACCAATTAAACATTTAATCTACTCCATATAACTCATTGAAACCAAAGAGATCCGGTATAATCACCCTCAAATTCAAAATCACCAAGAACCCTCAATTTTCAATATCCCCAAATCTAAAAAATCTAAGAGGAAGGAGAGAAATCAAGCAGGAACACTTATTTTGATGTTTTGGAAGCTCTAAAATACTCCCAAGGAAAAAATCAACAAACCCTAACAGAGTAAAATGGTTCCATCACTTATTTCGTCATGGTTTCACTAAGGCGATTGCATGGCAAATGACCCAAAAATACTACCCATTTTGTGATAGATTCACTGTGAGTTCGCGGTGTTGAATAACCTATGTGTTCAGTTTGCTGTAAGCTCATCACGGCAAATCCAAGGCGAAATAGAGACACAAAGTTGTCTAAAATCATGGCATTCACCGTAGGGTCGTTGCAGTGAATCCACAGCGAAAATGACACCTAAGAAAAGCAACCTCAAACACTCTCCCTTACACCTCTACTCTTCAAAAGATCAAGGTCAACTACTTAATACTTTAATTTCATTAATAGTTAAGTCTTAATCAACTCTAAACCTCAATATTAAAATTTGGTATATCACCCATCACAATTTAGATACAAGTTTAATTTTAATACTTTTGACTTAAGGGTATTTTGATACTTTCATAAAAATTGTCTGGCATCACAACAAAATGTAATAGGCGTTAGCCTGTTTTAATGGATGTGTCATTTTTCCTTGGATTTTGAATGTTTATGTATACATTTACACCTACGAAAAGTTTATCATGTTATGTGTACATGGGATAAAAATTTAATAATGGATAGGTAAATTTGCTCATTTACTCTTTTCTATGATACTACCCATTCTATTCTTTTTTATAAGAAATAACTATCACATATATAATATTCCTATTTATAAGAAATATTTAAAAAATATCTAAATTTTTCATTATTAGTTTCCCATTTGCCCCAATTTAATTATTCATTTTAATATCAATCACAACCGCGAAAGCATCCATCCTTTTTATTATAATAATTTTTTTATTCTCTATCTTCCCAATCACTGTTATTATAATAATGTCTTTGTTTTATCTCTTATTTCCTATCTCCCCCATAAATAAGAGTGTTTTTTACAAAAGGTTTACAATTTTTTCACGTTTATTATCTTTAATCAACTTTTTTATCTTCGTTATTTGGTTGAGTGTTTCTTATAAAATAGAATGGGGTTTAACATATTTCATTATACTCCCCTATGTCCTTTTTATATAAGCCTAAAATTTAACTTACCTTGATCTTTTTTATAAAAATCAGATAAGAGTTATCTAAATATTTAATAATTATTTTTCCTTTTTTCTTCATTAATTATATATATTCTCAATTCTCTTTCTTTATCTTTATTATTTATAATCATCTTTTTCTAATACTAGATCCTTTTTCCTACTTTATGTTGTTATTACCCTGCTTTTCTCTTACTTTTCTCTTTATAAATAAGAGCATATTTTTAGGTGACTTATATTATGAATCCAGTCATTCTTCTAGAAATGAGTTATATTGTGAGCTGGGGAGAGTATTTGAAAAAAAAAATTATTTCAGATATATATACTTATTATTTAAATTAATTTTAATTATTTTCTTGATTCGATTATTAGTCTCTTATAAATAGAACTCCAAGGTGCACTCTTCTATGAAGGCTTCTCATTTAAAATTATAAGAAAATTAATTTAAACTTCATTAACTTTACTTTAAATTTTAATTTTTTTTTTAATTTTACTCCTATTGAACATATAATATATCTCATGAAAATAAAATCAATAAAATAATAAATAAATATTAAAATTATACATTTCTGTGAAAAATTTAATAATGTAACTTATAAAAATAAACATTCTCTCTTCAACTTATAAATAAGATCGGAGAAGTACTAAAATCTTTCACTCTCTACATTTACAAATTATTCTCGACTTTCTCCTCTTTCTCTCTTTCCGATGATAGTTAAGTAAAGGTAAAATTTACAGACAGCCATTCATAACCCTCTACGTGAATTTATATATAAGACAAAAATTTCTACAAGGACTTGGACTAAGAAGGAGTAGTACTCCCTCACATTCATATCTCCCTTCAGTTCATTTTATAAGATGTCTTCTGGATTGTGTTTTTGTCCTTTTTATATGACGTTTTGATAGTTTCAAATGAGGAATTGTTATAATGTCTCAAGGAATAGATTTTATCATATAAAAGTTCAACAACAATTGACGAACATATAAAGATAAGTTTAAGTATAGGAAATAACAACATGTTTATGCTCATCACTTGTCATTGAAACTTTAGTAATTAAATCTTTTCCTTGAGACCTCATAGAAATTCTTTCCAATTTCAATGAGTATTAAATTTTTCTTTCATATATAATCACATTACTAAGGAGAATAAAAGAGTAGAAATTAACTTAATGCTGGAGTTTAGTATAATTCATAAAGGTGATATTAGATACTACTTGAATTTCATAACAAGTTTAATGCTTTTATGCATGTGAATGCGTTAGAAACATATAAAATAGTCCGGAAGAGGTAAAAGACACATTTTAAAAGAAACAAATCGCCCTTCTTATATGTTTTTTGCCAGCAGAGTCACCCCTGTTATAGGTTATTAAATAAGGTATTGATTATGTATTTAAATAAGGTATTAAAAGAAAGGGAAAATCCCAGATAAATACCTTTTGAAATAACAAAACCCCCAAAAGTCTGTTATAACATGACAAAGACAGAAAAGTGCTGAGGGACCTTTCAGGGATATTGAAGTATTGTGTAAAATACTAAAATACCCTCTCTACTCATTCGACACGCTCAATCAAGGAAACACAAACCACCAAATCATTTCAGTTCTCATAGAAACACACTGGTGGAGCCCTAGCGTGTCGCCATCCTGAAATCAGAAACGGTTGTGGGTGCCATTCTCTTCTGCTGCCGGCGACGTCGATGTGGGTGAGGGAATGTTCAGTTGTTGGTTTGTCCGTTTAAGCTTTGTGTTCGATTTCTCCTCCTCCTCGTGCTTATGTTCGATTCCAAAATGCTTGTGTTCGATTCTCTTCTGCAGATGTTGGTGTGAGCAAAAAAGGGAATCTTCGAAACCGAGTTTCCTTCTTCGCGTGATTAGACGCTGCTGCTGATCCATTTCTGTGATCAAGGTTTTTAATTCTCCTTTTATGGCGGAAAAGGCAATTGAGGAAATTCATGGCAGACCTGAACAGACATATATGTTAATATCATGGATATGTGATCGGTTAAAGGAAAGTGATGACAAGACTTGTTATGGTAGTTGCTGTCATAAAGAATCTGGTGTTTTGTTAATTCCATTACTGTATTTGTCATTTCCATTACAACTCTTGTTAATCATGTCAGTTTGTTGTAATTAAAGTAAACATGAAGGAACACGTTCTTTTGGGTTCATGACTTATGTACATTAAGTGTAGATGGAATGAGTAATGTTAAATTGTCATTTGACAATGTATACGATAGTTGCTGTCATGAAGAATCTGGTGTTTTGTTAATTCCATTAATGTACTTGTCATTTCCATTACTACTCTTGTTAATCGTGTCAATTTGTTGTTATTAAAGTAAATATGAAGGAATACGTTCTTTTAGTCCATGCCTTATGTACATTAGGTGTAGGTGAAATGAATAATGTTAAGAAGCCATTGGAGTATTTACTTGATACTTGTTGTCATGAATTTTTGTGGCTTTTGTCAATGTCACAACAGAACTTGTCATTACCATTACTAAACTTGTTATTCCCATTATAAATCTTGTTAAAACCATTAAAAATTTTGTCATTCCCATTAGTCAACTTGTCAGCGTCCAGCCTTATTGGGGCAACACACACAAAGCCACAACTATGCATCAATATACAATATAGGTGATCAAAATGATCCTTACTATGTCACCCCAAAATTCAAAGATTGGTTACTAAGTTAAACGACATGTGTCAATCTCCTTACAACAATGATGAATTCCAAAAAAAAAATTCTAACTTGAAGACCGAAAATTTACATTAAGAGCGTAATTTTGTCAGTCATTTCCTCTTGATCAGGGTCATTCATGAAGTCACCAGTCTCAATGCTTCCTTTCTCTTGCTATTCATTTCATGGTTAACCATGGGAAACAAAGTGTAACCATTCATCACATCTTTTTTTTTTTGCATATCCACTTTATCCCCCACTCTTTCATGTGACTCCACATCAATGTTCTAAGCATACTATATGAATATACTATTCGAATAGTATTCATATAGTGATATATCCACTATTCGAATAGTGATATCTGAATCTAACAATAATCATTTGTGGTTTTTGTCAATATCAGAACACAACTTGTCATTCCCATTAGAATTCTCGTCAATACCATTATAAAACTTGTTATTCCCATTATGAAACTTGTTAGGGCCCTCCCCTTTTGGGGAAACACTTTCAGTGATATTTTAGTAAGCCAAACTTGTTATTCCCATTAGCGTTCTCGTCAATACCATTGTAAAACTTGTTATTCCCATTGTGAAACTTGTCAGCGGGCTCCCCTATTAGGGAAACACTCAGTGATTGCTTGGTGAGGCTAACTTGTCATTCCCATTATGAAACTTGTCAATTACATTATGAAACTTGTTATTCCCATTGTGAAACTTGACAGCACCTACCAAAAACATTGTCAACAAAAAATTTAACATTACTCATTCCACCTACACTCAATGCATAGAAGTCATTAACTCAAAAGAAGGTGTTCATTCATGTGCACTTTAATTACATCACCTGTCATCATTAACAACTGTTTCAATGGAAATGACAAGTACAGTAATGGAATTTACAAAACACCAGATTCTTATTGACAACAACTACCAAATACATTGTCCAATGACAAGTGAACATCACGATTCCACCAGCACCTAATGTTTTCTTGTCATTCCCAGGGTATAGACTATTGTTTTAACAAAAAAAAAACAGTACTTACATAAAGCACATCATATATGCTATAACCCTTCTAACCAAAATATCTAAAGGGATCCAAATCATTGTGCATAAACCAAAAGATGACTTGCAAAATAGCTACTCCCAGATCTGCACATCCAGGCTTAAGTTCAGTTTTCTGGAGCCCCTCTTAGATAGAACCGAAAGGAACGACAAAAAACCCTTCTACACAGAATCGAAAGGAACGACATATGAGTGATTCAGTTTTTTGGAACCCTTCTGCGACAGAATCGAAAGGAACAACAGATGAGTGATTCAATTTTCTGGAACCCTTCTGCGACAGAATCGAAAGGAACGACAGAATCAAAAGGAACGACAGTTTTCTGGAGGTGAGTGTGAGTAAATGAGTTGAGGGGCATTTTGGTCTTTAGCCTTAAACTTCAATAACCCAGATTGGTCCTTAATCACCTATCTGTCTTTTCTAAGTTATAACAGACTTTTGTGGGTTTTGACAATTGAAATGGTATTTATATGGGATTTTCCCTAAAAGAAACGAATGCTCTTATTATATTAAATAATTATTGTTCTTGTAGTCCAATTTCTTCCTCAACAACAAGTGTTTACTCTTTGGATTTGGAGTTGAGCGAGATGAATATAATGCAATAATGATGAAATTGGAAAAATATTTTGTAACCCTTCCCCTACTTAAAGAAAAATCACATAAAGAAAGTAATGCAGTTAAATATAGAAATAAATTAAGTCCCTAAAATTTGAGCGATATAGTATTGGAAGGAAATATGATTACTTAATCAGAGAATTATGAAAAAATATTTAAAAAAATTATGAAATAATCAATAATAAATTGTGTTTATTGATTAATGGACCCAAACCGACCCGTTTTTTTATAAATAGGGTACTACAAGTTTTTAAGAATAAAATGATGATGATGATTGATTAATTGATGATTGGTTGATATTTTTACTATAGTTTTTAACTATTCAAATCGAATTTTTATTTATAATAAATAAAAAGGAGTTAAGACAAATTCAGCATTACAAAGGTTTTTTTTCAGTTTATTAAAAAAAATAAAGTTTTTTTCAAGTAGCGTTCAATTTCATAAAGTAATTTTCTATGCATCTAACATCCTAAAGTATTTTTTCAATAGCACTCTATATCCTAATATATTTTTGGTACAATTTTGCCATTAAAGTTATGTTCTTTTTTTAATGAAACCATTAAAGTTTTTTCTCAATAATGAGCACCCTAAATTTAGGATACTGAATACCACCGAAGAAATATTTTAGAAAGTTGAGTGCATTAAAAAATTATTTTAAAATACTAAATGCTACTGAAAAAAAAAATATTTTATGATGTCAGATGTACTAGAAATTACTGAGTGCTACTGTCAAAAATTACTATAGAAGAGTGCTGAATAGAGCTTAACCTAACAAGAAAAATAAAGGCACATGATGTAGGATGCTGTTTAGCGCTTATAAAAGGCCAAGTTTTGTTCAGACTTAGACGCACACTCACGCAGAGCTATTTTGAAGGTGGCTCCTTCTCTAAACACCACAACACTTTCACTTTGCTCTCTTTTTTATCTCCTCCCCTTTTTGGTGTGTAGCTCTCTCTCTCTCTCTCTCTCTCCCTCCCTCTCCCCCCCTGTTTTTTTTTTTTTTGATATATATGTAGCTTTCTCTTTATATATGCTTCACATACACGAACAAACACCCATCTACAGCATTTTAAACATGTTCTTGCTTTGCATGCCTCCACAATTTTTTCCAATTAATATGCTTGTGCTAGTTTTATTTTTCTCTGGCGCGCGCGCATATATGTGTGTGTGTGTGTCACTTTGTTTTGTTGCAGATTAAGCTTTTCGTGAGAGCATACCATATAAATAGTTTCATGATACCAAATCTACATATAATATAAAATTTGGTTAAGGTGCATCCAGGATCTAGCACTCTAAAGCATTTTTTTATATGCATCCGGCGTCCTAAAATATTTTGCACCCTGAAATATTTTCAAGGGCTTTCATATTTTAAAGTATGATTTTATGTAATTTTACACTTAACAATTTAGATATAATATAGGGTATTATATACACCTAAAAAATACTTTAAAATGTTGGGTGCATCAAGAAAATAGTTTATAGTACTTGACACATCGGGAAAAAATACTTCAGGATGCTAGGTGCACCAACAAATAGTTTAAAGTGTTGGGTGCACCATAAAACACATTAGGGCACTGGGTGCACCTTAACCCTATAAAATTTATCAGAAAATATATTATTCATAAACAATGAATAGTGTGGCTCATGCTATCTCTTGTTCTTAATATAAGATATAATTGACTAATTTGAAAAGATTAAATAAGTTAGATAAAGTACTTAGTTATATTATATGTTATATGATCTCTCTGAATATATTTATGTGCATTATTATATTATTTATCAGTTCTTAATTCAGACAAACTAGTTTAAAGAAAAATAATAAATATAAATAATTTAAAGTAATTTATTTAGTTTCCTTAATTTTCCCAACTTATTCAATTGGGTCATATAATAAGGACGGGAGATTATATCATATTTTAACAAATAATACTACTTTCGGTTCTTAATATAAGATTTAGAGGCAGCAGTTCAATATTGTATGTATAGTTTATATCATACATGTAAACAACTGTTGATGTAGGATGTTGTGTTGTATTTGTACATGTTAAATTGCCCGTTTTTAATTATCGTGCCTTTTGCAGCATGTCCATGGAGGCAGCGCAAGAGAGAATCCATCATCCTTCACAAAAGGATCAAAAAGAAACAAGTAAACCTTATGCAGCTACCTATACAAAGGGTTATGGAGACTCTTATGCAGCTTCATATGCAAAAGATTCCAGAGACTCTTATGCAGCTGCCTATGTAAAAGATTCCAGAGACTCTAATGCAACTACCGATGCAAAAGATTCCAAAGACTCCAATGCAGCTGCCTCTGCAAAAGATTCCAAAGATTCTTATGCAGCTTCATATGCAAAAGATTCAAGGGACTCTTGTGCAATTTCTTGCTCCTGTGTGTCATTTCTTGCCAGTGAAACATCTCATGTGGATTCCTCTTCCTTCAGAAGCAACCATGTGAAAGTGAGGCTATGTTATGTCTTTGTTAAGTGTGTGTCGAGTAATAAATGAACAAGGCTGGAGTAGATCTCATTCGCCTTGCTTGTGTTGGTCATTATCCTCTGTTGCTTTGTTGTCTTGTTTCTAAGTTATGATCTTGAAGCTTCTCTTGTTAGCTTCTTGTGGGAAAAATTAGCCTAGTTCAAATCAATAATTGACCTTCTTTTTACCTTTAATTTGCTTTGCTTGAAGACATGAACATTCAAGTGAAATATAAGAAAATTACATAAACAAGTAAAATGATTTAACCTTTCAGATTACATTTGTAAAGAGAAAAGGCACATGTAGATACAAGTTATTTTACTAAAAATAAAGTTTCAATTTAATCCTCAAATAATTATTTTAATCAAACACACAAGAAGAAGGACAAAAACATTAAAAAAAATACCAATCAAAACTTACACTGACAGTTGGTTCAGAAAGATACATGAAAAAGGAAAATCCATTGAAAAAAAAAACATCAGTCAAGCTTGCTTTGATGGCCTGTACAAAAACAACGAAAAAGAAAGGAAATTACCAGACCTTGGTGATTCCAAACAAGTTTACCTTGAGAGGTAGTACAAAAACAGACAAGACAAGAAAGCAAGGTGTTCAGGGTTTTACTAGGTGGTCAGTGTGGAAAGAAAATGGATGCTCTGGGCTTTTGCCACCTGGAAACTTCCGAAAGGACCCTAATCACATGCTCTTCAAGCAGATTGGAATGAAGCCAGGGAAAAGTTCATTGTGCCACTGTCTCCAAAGCCCAGAGGACGCCATGTAAGAACAGAGGAATAGAGAGGCAAGGTATGTGTCTCTGTTTACTTTAGATAATATATATTCTGTCTTCTATATATATACAATGTTTGGATCAGTGTAATGTCCGTATGGAATAATGTGCTTCGGAGTAGTAGTCTCTTAGGGTTATTAATGTGCAGATGGGTGTTACTTGATGTTTATTCTGTCTTCTATGTCCAGAGGCTTATCAGTGTAATGTTATGTGTGCATAATGTAGTCCCGAAAGTAGATTCGGTGTTATTAATGCGCAACTGGGCTTCCATTCATGGTGACAAGGATAAATATACAGAATTGTTCCGCAACGGATTAAGTGCATGGTGGTCAGTTGTGCAAAAATGGTATCAGAAATTCATCGACCAACCAAGCGCTTGAGAAGCTAAAAAGTTTTCATGGATTTAACCTCTATGTTTAAGGAAGAAGTGGTTTTTTTTCAGTTCATTTAGAGCCTAAGCCCATGATGTAACTGAAGAAACCAAGGACATGTCAGCAGTAAATCTGAAAATCCCAAACATTCATCATTTTCTTATAGGGTCCTCTTATCCAACTCGTAACTTCGAAACTAAAAACACATTCCACTTTGCTTTGCAATTAAAAAGATCACAGTTCCTTTTGATTTGGGCCGAACTGAAATTCTACTTGAAAATTTTAGCTTGGCTATTAGAAAGAGCTATACCTACAAGTCACATCCTTCAACATATAACAAGTATATAAACGGGAAAACAAAACTCTTGAAGCAGTGCAGCCTAAGGATAATTGACACTCAGAATTACATAACAAGTAAATACAACAAACTCACAGTTGTATTTACATCACTGAGCGGGATCTTCGGTAAACCTAGCATCAAACGGAGCCGAGGGATGAGAATGAGCAGAATTAGCAGCAGCAGATCCAGAACCATGCTGCAATTCAATCACAAGCCAGCGAACTGCTTTACTCATCTGTTCCAACCGAACCGCGCTGATGGGTGGAAGACCAGTTGTGGTGGGTTGTCCAGACTTTCCAGCCACAGAGCCCGTTGCTTCATCAACCAAACACTCTGATCCTATCCTTTGCTTCACGGACTCCACAAACTCCTCAGCTTGATCACACGCCACTCTAAATAATTCCCATTTCTGCTTAAAGTTTTCTAGAGCAGTCTCTGTTGCCACCGCCTTTTGGGCACCGGCATTTTCCTTAACTTCTAGCACACTTGCTGCTGCAGCAACAAAATCTTGATAGGCACTATTGAGTGAATCCACAAGGTTGTCCATTGAAATTGCAATGCATAAAAATCTTGTGATTGCACAAACTGAGGCAAGTTAAGATTCCAAAGTTAGAGCTCAAGAAAATCATATATATACATTCAAGCCTCTCCCTCACCAACTAATCACCAAAGTTCCAAGACAATTACCAAGGAGAACATCCAAATACTAGTTTACATAAGCAATCTGCAAATCCATAATCACACCACCCGACCTATTCCGCGCATAATTTCTTTCGTCAAATAAGAGACAAAAATGAGCCAATTTGAAAAAGCAATCGATTCTTACTTCTATCGACATGGTGGATGCTAATTCAAAACCAAGTGCAAAACCATTGGACCAACAGAATAGAAATAAGAAGGTGCCAAGCATGCGATGTAAAAAGAGAGGGCAAGTAATAGACAAAATCAAAATTCAAACACCGAAGAAACTAGTACATCAATATCCAAAAAGCCAGGGAAGGAGAGAAAGAGCTTTAAAAGAGGAAAGAAAGGAAAGAAGGAAGGAAGCATTGAATTCGTCAAAACCCAAGATCCACATAATCTTACGGTATTCCGCAACAATTAAACACGAACTCAAAGTTGTCGATCTCCTCCTCGCCGCTGTTCTTGGTCCACTTCACGAAGTGACGTGTGCCGTCGTCGTCACGCCGATGTGCTTCGGAAGCAGCTCCGTCACGGATGGAAGCGGATGAAAGGTAAACGAAAGTGACGTACAAAACTCTACAGATTCGATTTTTTGGGCCAAAACTCTCCGGTCTCCCTGGTTCCAGATTTTTCTTTGGAATTCCAAATATGGGCTAAGGCCCACAAGTCCACAGCGTCAGGCACCGAGAGAGAGAGAGACCTTGTTGCGTTGACTTATGAAGGCCGAAAGCAAATACAAGTCCTTTTTAGCGTCTGTTTGGTGTGAGGGATTTGGAGGGGAAGGGAGGGGAGGGAAAATTTTTATGAGTTGAATTTTAAAAGATTGAAGATGTGGGGTAATAAAATGTTAATAAAGATAATATATAAGATAAAAGAGTAAGAAAAATTAATTAAAAATTTTTAACCCCACTTCTCTAATTTTTTTAAATTCAACTCAAAAATTTTTCCCCCCGCCCACTTTCCTTCCCTTCCCCTCAGACCAAACAAGCCCTAATATTTTGACATAGTGTAACTATTATACCCATAAAAGTTATAATTATTCAATTTAATAATTATAAAATTGTAATTTTATATAATTATTAAACATTCTACAAAATTAAAAAAAATGACTTAAATAAAATAAGGATAAAGTTGTCCACATGAAAATATTTTATTTCCCCTCCCCTCATCAACCAAACAAGGTAACATTAAAATCTCTCCCCTCCCCTTCCCTCCTCTCCCTTCCATTTCCCTCTCCTCCATTAAAATCCCTTCCCTAGGTTGAACCAAACAAACCTTTAAGACCCGTTTGGTACAATGGAATTGATTTTGATGGATATGGATATAGAAATGGAAATGAGGTTTAAAAGTGTGTTTGGTATGTACATGAAATTCAGATATTATTTTTATTTAATATTTATATTTAAAATGTGAAATTACTAATATGCCCTTATCCAAAAAAAAAAGCTTCCTTTTCTTTCTTTAGCCTTTCCACCTTCCTTTTCTTCTTTAGTGGAGAGCTGGGAGAGGGGGTAAAGTGGAGTTGGGAGGTGCGGCAGAAGAGAGGAAAGGAAAGACAGAGGCAACCGAAGGAGAAGAAGAGAGCCCTACCGCCAACCTTCGTCTTCCTTCATATCACCACTGCCGGGTTTTTAGATCAAGCGTTTCACTCAAGAGGGGGGTGAATTGGGTGATACTTAAATTTCGTTGCAAATAAAAACTTGACGGTGAATATAAAGCAATAAAGAGTAAGGAGAAATATCACCGAAGTGTACACCGAGAGTTATACTGGTTTGGCCACAACCACTTTGACCTACATCCAGTCCTCAGAGCTTCTCTGAGAGTTTCACTATAACTTCCAAGATTCAGTGGGTTCTTGACACCTCAGTACAAGCAAGTTCCTTCGTCTGGATACTCGCTCCCCCTTACAAGTTGTAATCCAATCCCAACTCAAGGTTCCACAACCTTAAGTTATCTCAATAACAAATATTGAGTTTGAATGAAATATCTCTCTCACAGAGTGAATAAGAATCACTGAAGCATAGATCTACAAATATGAGTAAAACAGAGTAGTGAGCTTGATAATGTGTTCGTGTGTATATTCTTCTTGTTCTTCTCTGTTTGGATGTTCCCATATATATAAGAGTGTTGGTAGTGACCGTTGGAACATTTTCTTCTCGTTCGTTAGAGAGTGCGCAACCACTGTTGAGTTTTCCAGTATTTGAAAAAATATCTGTTTGCGGTAGGTAACGGTAGGTAGTATTTGAACGTTGCTTTTGACTTTCCTTATTTGGTAAGATCTTTTCATTGTTTATCTGTGAATATGCTAAGAATACTAATACAATGAAAGGTTAATCATATAGGAAACAAATCAATGAACGTTGGAATGATTTCTAAATTTCTGGACTTTCATACTCGAGTAGTTACTCGAGTATTCATTAAAGTTTACTTGAGTACATACTCAAGTATCATCAAGAAACCTTTGATAAACTGCAAGTCAATAAACAAACATAACATTACTCGGGTAGTGCATGAAGTAAACAAAATATCAAACCTTTGGAAATACTTGTTTACTCGGGTACTTACTCGGGTAAGGTACACTTTTCTTTATTAGTTACTCGAGTACCAACTTGAGTAAACTCTCAAATGAACTTTAGGTTACTCGATGCTTCACTCCAGTAATGTTGGCAGGATTTTAAGGCCGAGAGCACTTCAAGTTTGATTACCTTGTTACTCGAGTCCTTACTCGAGTAAACATAAATTTTCTGCATAGCTTACTCGGGTAATAACTTGAATTTCTCTTCCAAATAATTCTGCATACTCGAGTAGTGACTTGAAGTTTTTCTTTTAAATAATTCTGCACACTCGAGTAGTAACTTGAAGTGAAGGGTGAGAAAAACATTTCATGGTATTCGAGTAATACCTTCAGGTTTTGCTTACCACAGTGAGTTACTCGAGTAGCTCCTCGAGTAACATTGGCAGGGTTGAAAATGCCGAAAGCAACACATTTCTTGAAACAGAGTAACTCGAGTATCATTGGCAGGCCGAGAGCAACTGGAAGTCTTTTACATGGTTACTCGAGTAACGTTGGTAGGCAGAGAGCAACTCCAAGTGATTTACCTGGTTACTTGAATAGCTACTCGAGTAACATTGGCAGGCCGAGAGCAACTTGAAAACTTTTACCTTATTACTTGAGTACTTACTCGAGTATCGTTGGCAGGTTACTTGAAGGTCGACTCAGGTTACTTCAAGTTTCAGTCTATTACTCGAGTACCTACTCGAGTAACCCTTTAGAAAACTTGCCACTGATAAAGTTTCTTAGCTTTTTCTCTTGGCCTTTCTTCATTACTCCAATGCTTACTTCAAGAGATGATTTTTCCTGTTATTACTTTGTTCAAACTTATTTGTTTATCAAATCTTTTTCATGTCATTCTTTGTTATCATCAAAACATGAGATCTAACATTCTCCCCCTTTTTGATGATGACAACATTTGGTGATTTTGAACAAGAATTTTGAAACTAAGTTCTCAAATAAACACTTCTTGAATTCAATGATAAATTTGAAAACCTTGTTAAGTTTAAATTCAAAGTGTTTTGGAAAAAGGTTGAAAACATAACATATTCACCTTGCATACATAATAAACTTCATCAGTCCAACAATGTATCATAATTTAAAAGCTTAAATGGACTTGAAATGAAATCATAACTTAAGTAAACTTTGCATTAAACTTAAAATTACATTACAAGGTGAAAAGTTATAAATTGAAAAGCTCCCTAAATCCCATATACCCAAAAAGAGACTCAGACACTCCACAAAATCACACTCAAGCTCTTCTCCCCCTTTTTATCTTCATTAATCAAGTGGAGGACTAGAAGGCTTGATCATGGAGATAGGCTGCACTGGAAGAACCAAAGAACCATCTGAACAAGAAGAATCAAAAGAACTAGAAGATTCTGGTTCAGGAAGATTAAGTGGAGGGATATGGATGTCATCTCTGGGAGGAATAGGAGAAGGCTAGTAGACGATCATAGTAGTGGTCTCAACCTCTGGAGTATGATGATCAAAGGATGAGGGAGAGATTTCCTTTGTATGGGTAGGAGATGGAATAGGTTTAGGAGAGGGTTCAGGCTGAGGTTTAGGTTGTGAATCCTCAATAATGATATGGATGGTCTCATTGGTTTCAGGGTTATCCACTGAGTATAGGATATCTTCAGGTCTTGGCTCAGGTGGACTAGAGACTGGAGGGATAGGTGGCTCAACCTCAGTATGATGAAGATCAGAAGGAATGTTCTCTGGAGGTGGTGGTATATGCTCTGGGGATGGTATATGCTCTGGAGATGAAGAAGTCTCATGTGCAGAAGATGATGGACCGGCAGAAGGTCCGGGACCCAAAGAATCCAATCGTGCCAGAATCAATTTCAATGTCTCACCCTGGGCACGTTGCTCAACTAGCAACTCTTCATGCCTCTTATCCATCTTCTCTACCAACTCAGCCATCTTTCCATTCATGTAAGTTATCAACTTAGCATTTGTGTTGGCAATGTCCACATGGAATCCTCTTAGCATATTTTCCATGAAGTGCTGAAGTGTGGCATTAAGGAAAGAGGGTGATGATGTAGTGGCAGCTGGAGCCAACGACTGAGTGTCATCCATCTTGCTAGTCTCATTCTCGGTCTTCTTCTTCTTCTTAGATCCAGATTCCAGAGGACCCTTGATAGGAATGTCAATGTTGAGCTTGCCAATTTGATTTCTCCCAACCGAAGTAATCCTCTCAATATGTTCTTTGCTCTCCAGATACCATATCTTATTCTCCTTCAGAATGAGTGAAACAATCTGAGGATATGGCATAGGTGTGGTAGCTTTCCCATCTACTCTGTACCTCTTCATTTTAGAGAATATGTACTCCCCCAAATCTTTCTGTTCCTTCAGGAGTAAGGAAGCAAACCATCTAAAGTCCCTATCAGAGAAGTGGGTATAGTTGTTGGCCTTGTTCATAAGGGATCTAGAGTAGATATACCATAGAACCCTGTGATGATCACACATGTCACTAGGTTTGAAATTCAAAGGGCCTACAAGCTCACCAGGTTTAAGGATAGAGAAGATTTGGTTTGAGTCAAGTTTGGAGTAAATGTCATCTGGGGGGTTCTCTATTCCTAACCACAAATTTATCCTAGAAGGTGAGATGAGTATCTTTTAGCCTCTAACAGTGGTAGTCATTTCTTCCTCAGCTGAAGTTTTATTTGGTTCATCTAGAATCTCAAGGTTGCAGTAAAAATGGGTGACTACTTTTGTGCTAAAAGAAAGTTTAATAGAAATCCAAGGCATAAATGGTTCTAAAAAGGGACTAAGATCATGCTTCAATACCTCCTGAAGTACTTCGAGGTCCACATAGTGTGTCTTGCATACTTTTCTCCTAGAGAATTGATTGAGGTACTTCGGGGACTCCTCCAGTTTGTTGACATTAAACCCCTTTGGAGGTTTGGTGATCTCCTCTTCTGGCAGTTCTGATTTCTTTGAAGACTGCCCCTTCTCAAGTTGATTTAGAATGCCAGCCATTGCCTTAGCCACATTCACATCATATTTGGGATTTTTAGGAGGTTTTGGTGTGAAGGAGGGAGTTGAGGAATCAGAAGGTGGAGGAGAAGGAGACTTGGCACTTTTGCCTTTACCAGTAGAGGTGCTCTTCTTGGATTGAGCCCTTGTAACTACTGGCTCTTTGATAACAACCCCTTTCGGTTTCAGTTGAGGTTGAGGTTTGGGTTGGACTTTGGCTTTGGATCTAGGAGTAAGTTTTCTTCTCTTTCTGGGAGGAGAAGAAAGAGGGTCAGAAAGTTGTGGGGATCCAGAAGAATCTATGGGAGTAAGGTTTTTGTTTCTAACCATCTTGAATCAGTGAAAGATTGAAATTTCAGAAAAACAGAGTGAAAAACGCGATATAGGGCACGGTGAATCTGAGCAGAATAGGAGGTTTCTGGAGATAAGAATCGATGGGTTTTGACGGAAATTAAGTAGGAAAGTGATTGTGAAAAGTTTTTGTGAGAGGACAGAGTGATTTACTCGAGGAGATTTTGTGGAAATGACCGAGTTTGTGACAGATAAAGACCTAGAACCCGACGTTACTCGAGGCCTTACTCGAGTAAATTGCATGTTTACTCGAGTCCATACTCGAGTGATCATATAGAAAATTTCTAAAATAATTCATTTAAATTGCGTACCTGGCATGAATAATATTGTAATTATCCATGTATGTTCCCTCGATCATTTTATAGCCAATTTAGAGCAGATTTGAGTCATTTCTCATTAAATTGGTAATCTGGACTTGCAGTTACTCGAGTCCTTACTCGAGTAAGCTTCAAGTATACTCGAGGCTCGCCTCGGGTAACCTTTCATTTTCAGTTTGGACTGTTGAGTTCTCACCAACGAACCGTTTGATTCAAATTCCAAGAAACTTGATACGTTACTTCCAGTTTTGGAAGACCATTACTCGAGTAAAGTGCTTCTTTACTTCAAGTTGTTCCTCGGGTAATGCTTCACTGTCAGTCGTTACTTGAAGTTGGTACTCCAGTAATGATTTCCTCTAATAACCTCTGTTTTTGTTTCTCAAAACAGAGTTTCAATCTTCCTGCAAAACAAGTTTCTATATACTCCGATGCTTAAATTAGTAATCATCAAAACATTATCAAATATCTTTATCTAATATTATGAGAAACTAAAATAACTTACAATTCATTGGGATTTACCATTCCCAATTCTCTTCTAATGTATAGAAATTGATCTTTTGCAAGGGGTTTAGTGAAGATATCAGCTAGTTGAAGATGAGTAGGAATGAATATCACTTTCACATCTTTCTTTTGGACATGATCTCTGATGAAGTGATGTCCGACATCGATATGCTTGGTTCTAGAATGTTGAACTAGATTTTTCGCCAAGCTTATCGTACTGGTATTGTCACAATAGATTGGTATTTCTTTGAGATAAATACCAAGATCTTGTAGTTGTTGTTTTAACCATATCACTTGTGCACAAAAACTTGAGACTGCAACATATTCGGCTTCCGTTGACGAAAGAGACACTGTATTTTGTTTCTTGTTGAACCATGAGACAAGAGATCCTCCAAGGATTGTCCTTGTCCACTGGTGCTCTTTCTGTCTGTTTTGTATCCTCTATGATTTGAATCTAAATATGCAACAAGATATTCACTTCTTCCTTTGGGATACCACAGACCCAATTCAGGTATGTCAGCAAGGTATCTAAAGATTCGTTTGACAGTTTTAGCATGTGATTCCTTTGGTGCTGATTGATATCTTGCACATATGCCAACACTAAATTGGATGTCCGGTCTACTTGCTGTGAGATAGAGTAATGATCCAATCATTCCTCTGTATTTTGTGATGTTGTAGTCTTTCCCTTTTACATCAGCATCAAGCAACGTAGTTGAGCTCATAGGTGTGTCCGTGCCATTTGCTTCATCCATTCCATACTTCTTCAACAACTCTTTCAAATACTTTGTTTGAGATATGAATATTCCATTCTTTTTTTGTTTAATTTGCAAACTAAAAAAGAAATTCAATTCTCCTATCATTGACATCTCAAACTCTCCCTGCATTATCTCAGAAAATTCCTTACACAGAGATTCATTAGTAGCACTGAAAACAATGTCATCAACATATATTTGAACAATTAAAATATCATCACATTTTTGTTTTATAAAAAGTGTTGTATCAACTTTTCCTCGTACAAAACCTTGATCAATAAGAAATTTACTGAGCCTTTCGTACCATGCTCTAGGAGCTTGTTTTAAACCATATAAAGCCTTTTTGAGTTTGAAAACTTGGTCAAGTTTTGTTACATCTTCAAAACCTGGAGGTTGTTCTACATATACTTCTTCCATAATGTAGCCATTTAGAAATGCACTCTTTACATCCATTTGATAGAATTTGAATCCTTTGATGCAAGCAAAAGCTAAGAGTACGCGTATAGCTTCCAATCTAGCCACTGGAGCATATGTTTCCTTATAATCAATCCCTTCTTCCTGATTATAGCTTTTAGCCACCAATCTTGCCTTGTTTCTGACAATAATTGCGGATTCATCGAGTTTGTTCTTGAATACCCATTTAGTACCAATGATCGGATGATCCTTGGGTCGGGGTACCAAATCCCAAACTTGATTTCTTTCAAATTGATTTAGTTCTTCTTGCATTGCTATAACCCAATCATTGTCGAATAAGGCTTCATCAATGTTAGAAGGTTCAATCTCAGAAATGAATGCAGAAAAACTTACTTCATTGAAAATTCTATTTCTAGTTTTGATCCCTTCATTCACATCTCCTATGACTTGATCTAAGGGATGACTTTTATTGCATTTCCAGGCTCTAGGTTGTCCTAGTGTTTGTTCTTTTTCCTTGGTTTCACCAACCTCTGGAATAAGAGATTTAAAAATAGATTGACCATTCTCTTGATTTAAAACAACTTCCTGCTCTTCATCAAAGGTTTTGTCAGAGGATTCAAATTCATCAAATACAATATGAATTGATTCTTCAACAACACATGTTCTTTTATTAAAAACTCTATATGCTTTACTTCAGTTAGAATATCCTAGGAAAATTCCTTCATCAGTTTTAGAATCAAATTTTCCTAAGTTATCTTTACCATTATTATGAATGAAACACTTATAACCGAAGATGTGTAGATGAGCAATGTTTGGCTTCCTTCCTTTGTACAGCTCGTATGGTGTCTTTCCAAGTTTTGTTCTAATATAGGCTCTATTTGAAATATAGCATGTTGTATTCATAGCGTCAGCCCAGAAAACTTGAGACACGTTCTTTTCATTCAACATTGCTCTAGCCATTTCAGTGAGCACTCTATTCTTGCGTTCCACAACTCCATTTTGTTGAGGCGTCCTTGGAGCAGAGAAATTGTGATCAATGCCATTAGTATCACAATATTCTTCAAAGGCTTGATTTTCAAATTCTCCACCATGATCAGTCCTAATACCTGTAATGGACATACCTTTCTCATTTTGCACTTTCTTGGCAAAAATAATAAATTCTTCAAAGGTTTCATCTTTTGAAGATAGAAAAATAGCCCATGTAAATCTAGAGAAATCATCAACAATAACCAATGAATATAAGTTTCCACCAAGACTCTTTATTCTTGCTGGGCCAACTAAATCCATATGTAATAATTGTAGTGATCTATTTGTTGAAATCTCATTTTTTTTAATTTGAAAGATGATTTAGTTTGTTTACCCTTTTGACATGCGTAACAAATCAAGTCATTTTTGAAATTTACTTTGGGTAATCCAAGAACTAAATCATTTTTTAGTAGTTTGCCTAATTGATGCATATTGACATGAGCCAATCTCTTATGCCATAGCCAACTTTCATCGGCATTACTCAGAAAACAGTTTTCAGATTCATTTCTACTAATATCTAGAGTATAATAATTACCTTCCCTTTTTGCTCTGAGCTTAGCCTTGATATTCTTCTTATCAAGTGGCAAGTCATTCTTGTTGATAATTAAACATTCCTCTGAGTCAAATATTACCCAGTTGTTTTTATCTGCACTTTGACTTACGCTCAGCAAGTTATGACATAATCCTTCAACATAGTATACGTCTTTGACTTGTATGCCTTTGTCATTTTTGATTTCACCAATTCCTGCTATCCTTCTGGTTTGATTTCCTCCAAATTTTACCTTTCCACCTTCTTTAGGTTGCAATTTGGTAAAGTTTTCGAAATCACTGGTCATATGTCTAGACCATCCTCTATCTATATACCATTTATTATTTTTGGATGCCTTGAGACATATCTGCAATCAAATGACTAAGTCTTAAGTACCCACATCTTTTTGGGTCCTTTTGGGTTAGTACAAATAGTTTTCTAAACATATGAGCCTTTAGGTACCCATTTGTAGGTTCCTATGTTTCCTTTCTTCTTATGAATGCATGAAGAGGTATAATGACATTTTCTATTACAGTAATTACAAAATGCAAAAGGATTCGATGTATGCACAAAATGCTGGAAATAATTCAAATATGACTTACCTCCTGCTTTCTTTCTACCTTTCCTCTTATCTGATTTTGGATCATATCCAATACCAGATCGGTCATTTACAAATCGTTGAGCTTTTAAAATAACATTTAGCATCTCACTTCCTTTTATAAATTTTTCAAGAGTTTTTGTAAGATCAGTGTTTTTCTTTTTCAAGGAAGAACAATTTTCACAATTTTTTTTGAACTTTCTTTAAGTTCAATTTCAAGAACTTTGTTTTTCTTTTTGAAAACAATTAATTCTTTAACTACTTTGATGAATTCAGAATGTAAAGTATTATATTCAGAGAGTAATTCATTATACGTAGGATCAGAATCATTTACCTCTTCTTCTGTTTCTTCTTGAGCAACAAGACATATATTGGCTATTTCTTCCTCATCACTTTCTTCGTCAGAGGAGCTATCACCCCATATAGCAGATACGAAGGCCTTCTTTTTGTTGAAGAATTTGCCTTTTCTCTTTTCTTTGCTCTTTTGGTTCAACTCTGGACATTCTGATTTGATATGTCCTGGTTTTCCA
Source organism: Inga laurina (assembly GCA_963855925.1). NCBI lineage: Eukaryota > Viridiplantae > Streptophyta > Magnoliopsida > Fabales > Fabaceae > Inga > Inga laurina. Next base: position 58,572,393 of record OY979702.1, on the reverse strand, counting down.
CATTCGTAGCAAATGATATGATCTTTGCTGCTAGGTCTTCCTTTCTGAAAGTGTTTGAATCCTTGACCTTTCTTGTAAAACTTTCTAAATCGTTTTATGATTAGGCCCATTTCATCATCATCAAATTCCTCATCCTCATCTTGATTCTCTTCTTTTGCTTTTAGTGCTAGACCTTTCTTTTTCTTGTCACCAATGTCATCTAGTTCTCGTTTGAACTTTAGTTTGTTTTCATATTCAGAAAGACTTCCAAATAGAGAAGCAACTGATCTCATTGATTCTCCTTTTGCTTCTTATATCGTAGTGACTTTGGCCTCCCACTCTTTAGAAAGAATATTCAAAATCTTTCGTACTTGGGTATGCTGATCATAAACTTTCCCAAGTGCTGTAAGTTGATTAACAAGATGAGTATATCTAAGTTCAAATTCAGATATTGATTCACCTGATTTCATTCAAAGTAGATCGAATTCAGTGATCAAGGTATTGATCTGATTCTCCTTTATTCTTGAAGTTCCTTCATGAGCTATTTCCAGAGCTTCCCACATTTCCTTTGCTGTTGGAAGTGTGCAAATTCTGAAATATTCACTTTGACTCAAGGCACTTTGTAACATCAGAATTGCCTTACTGTTGAGAGTGATAAGTTTCTTGTCATTCTCATCATATTCCGCTGGCGTCTTTGGAATTTTCTGAGAATCTATAGTTTTTGTAGGTTGATAGTTTCCACTCTCAATTACATCCCATAGCCCATATTCAGTAGCCATCACGAATACTCTGAACTTTACTTTCCAGAAGGAAAAGTGTTCGCCACTGAAACCTAGAGGTCTCGTGATGGATGCTCTGTCGAGAAGAATTCCTTCACCCATGCTTGCCATTGGATCCTTCTTAGGTTGTTATACCTTAACAAGAAGACCTACGCTCTGATACCAAATGTTAGAGCAAGCGTTTCACCCAAAAGGGGGTGAATTGGGTGATACTAAAATTTCATTGCAAATAAAAACTTGACGATGAATATAAAGCAATAAAGAGTAAGGAGAAATATTATCGAAGTGTACACCGAGAGTTATACTGGTTCGGCCACAACCACTTTGACCTACATCCAGTCCTCAGAGCTTCTCTGAGAGTTTCACTATAACTTCCAAGATTCAGTGGGTTCTTGACACCTCAGTACAAGCAAGTTCCTTCGTCTGGATACTCGCTCCCCCTTACAAGTTGTAATCCAATCCCAACTCAAGGTTCCACAACCTTAAGTTATCTCAATAACAAATATTGAGTTTGAATGAAATATCTCTCTCACAGAGTGAATAAGAATCACTGAAGCATAGAATTACAAATATGAGTAAAACAGAGTAGTGAGCTTGATAATGCGTTCGTGTGTATATTCTTCTTGTTCTTCTCTGTTTGGATGTTCTCATATATATAAGAGTGTTGGTAGTGACCGTTGGAACATTTTCTTCTCGTCTGTTAGAGAGCGTGCAGCCACTGTTGAGTTTTCCAGTATTTGAAAAAATATCCGTTTGTGGTAGGTAACCGTAGGTAGTATTTGAACGTTGCTTTTGACTTTCCTTATTTGGTAAGATCTTTTCATTGTTTATCTGTGAATATGCTAAGAATACTAATACAATGAAAGGTTAATCATATAGGAAACAAATCAATGAACGTTGGAATGATTTCTAAATTTCTGGACTTTCATACTCGAGTAGTTACTCGAGTATTCATTAAAGTTTACTCGAGTACATACTCAAGTATCATCGGGAAACCTTTGATAAACTGCAAGTCAATAAACAAACATAACATTACTCGGGTAGTGCATGAAGTAAACAAAATATCAAACCTTTGGAAATACTTGTTTACTCGGGTACTTACTCGGGTAAGGTACACTTTTCTTCATTAGTTACTCGAGTACCAACTCGAGTAAACTCTCAAATGAACTTTAGGTTACTCAATGCTTCACTCCAGTAATGTTGGCAGGATTTTAAGGCTGAGAGCACTTCAAGTTTGATTACCTTGTTACTCGAGTCCTTACTCGAGTAAACATAAATTTTCTGCATAGCTTACTCGGGTAATGACTTGAATTTCTCTTCCAAATAATTTTGCATACTCGAGTAGTGACTTGAAGTTTTTCTTTTAAATAATTCTGCACACTCGAGTAGTAACTTGAAGTGAAGGGTGAGAAAAACATTTCATGGTATTCGAGTAATACCTTCAAGTTTTGCTTACCACAGTGAGTTACTCGAGTAGCTCCTCGAGTAACATTGGCAGGGTTGAAAATGCCGAGAGCAACACATTTCTTGAAACAGAGTAACTCGAGTATCATTGGTAGGCCGAGAGCAACTGGAAGTCTTTTACATGGTTACTCGAGTACGTACTTGAGTGACGTTGGCAGGCAGAGAGCAACTCCAAGTGATTTACCTGGTTACTCGAGTAGCTACTTGAGTAACATTGGCAGGCCGAGAGCAACTTGAAAACTTTTACCTTATTACTCGAGTACTTACTCGAGTATCGTTGGCAGGTTACTTGAAGGTCGACTCAAATTACTTCAAGTTTCAATCCATTACTCGAGTACCTACTCGAGTAACCCTTTAGAAAACTTGTCACTGATCAAGTTTCTCAGCTTTTTCTCTTGGCCTTTCTTCATTACTCCAATGCTTACTTCAAGAGATGATTTTTCCTTTTATTACTTTGTTCAAACTTATTTGTTTATCAAATCTTTTTCATGTCATTCTTTGTTATCATCAAAACATGAGATCTAACATGGGTGACCTCAGCGCCATCAGAAACCAGAGTTGAAACACAGTGATGAGGGCAACTGAGCTGCTTCTTCGGTGATTGGAATGAGAGAGAGGAGGGTCGACAGTGAGAGAAGAAACACCACCACCACCGATCGACTACCAGCATCGTCCTGCTCTGTTAACTAAGCTCCACCATCTTCTGATTCAACGTTGCTGTCAGGGGGAAAGAGAGGAAGCTTCTATGTTCTTCACTACCAGAAGTCACCATCAGCGGTTGCTCCCACTCTTTTTACTATTCACCATCAGTTCTTTCTCTCTCCACTGTCTTCATTGACCTCCTTCATCCTTGCAAACTGTCGTTGGTTTTTCTCTACTTTTCGTCGATGTGAGCATTCACTGCCAAAAGGTTGTCATCGTGTGTTGCCCAAAGTCACCATTGCCACATCAATGAAAGAGCAGAGGTGCTAATGAGGGAGGAGAGAACATCGTTGGCACAGGAAGGTGGAGGCTAATTAATGGAATTATGGAAGTGGAATTATAAATCTTGACTTTTGGGATGGAATTCATTTAGGTGGAATTGGCTTATTTGGTTTTCACATGAAATTGGAATTGAGAGCCAATTCCATTGTATCAAATAAACCCTCTCATGGAATTGATATCCAATTCTATTTCCAACTCCTCCAATTCAAGCCTACCAAACGGGCCCTTAATTTTTACAGTGAAAACATTTTGTTGACACCTCTAGTTCCCTAATTTTTAATTTCTGCCTTTACTTTTTTCGCTTTTTTCAAAATCCTTTAGGTTTCCATCGTTGGCACCTATATAGTTTTGGAAACCCCTTGAAAGGCCAACGGAGGGAATAACTCCATTAAAATAAAAAATCTTCCCTCCTTAGTAGGAAGAGCGATGGAGGGGTTCAATTTCTGCCATAGAGGAGGGTTAATTCATTTTGCTGCTAAGGAATCGACTTTTACCAAGTGATTTGATTCTTTGTTAGCTGCAACTCTTCATGAATTTTGCTTCTCCCCACCAATCAATGATTTGCTTCTCGATTTGAAGAAGCGAGCTATGTTTTAGGTGCAATTTTAAGTTTGATTTGCATACCTTTGTTCACCTGTTTCCCTGGTTCAAGGTTAGCTTGTGAACCCAAGCTTAATCTTAAATGTTCTCTAGGTTATAATATCCTATAAACCTTAGTTATGGGTTGTATAATATGATTAAATCTTATTGGTTCAATATTATTTTACTCCCATTGCTATATATACTGCAAAACTTTGTTCTGGGTTGTTTAATATGATTAAACCACAAGCAACAGTAATATAATTCTTAGAAGGACTCTTAAATCTATATGCTTTTTGAAATGAGGTGCTAGTGGCTTGCAAGCTTTTTTGATGGAAGCATTGAATTGCCCAGTGCGAGAGAAATGGAAGAGGAATTTAGAATATGGGAAGACAATACACTAACTATATAGTGATTAATTAACGCATACAAGTGGCAATTAGTTTCTTTTCTTTTCTTTTTTTGACAAGCAAAGATATTCTGCACAAGTTATGAAAGGAACAAAGGAACATGGAAGTCATTCTTGCTAATAGGAATGAAAAGGATCAGCTTGTGACTGGAGATTCTGTGCTTTATATGGTTACCTCTCTACTTTGACCTCTTTTAGCTGCCTTTTTATTAACACTTCATGGAGGAAAAGGAAACTAGTCCTTACTTGTTTCTGGTTATTGCTGCTATTCAGACCTTTTTTTAACTTTTGAGAGTGGGTTATAATTAAGATTATGGCAATGACAGTTTCAAAATTATAGATCTTGAATTTGGATTTCCTATTTCTTTAACTTCATCAATCATCACTAAATCATTTCAAATCAGGATAAATAGGAACACTTCAGGGAGGAAATTTATCCTTACTTTCTGGTTTCTAGTTCTTCTTGATTTGGTGCTTTTTATATGGTTACCTATTTTCTTGTACTTCTTTTAGTTTCCTTTTTATTAACACTTTATGGAGGAAATAGCTCCTTACATTCTTGTTTATGGTTATTCTTGCTATTCAAACTTTTTATCTCAGCTTCCATGTTGTGAGATCGAACCTCATAAGCCAAATAAGCAGTTTGAAGATGAGGAGTTTGCCAAGGTCATTACAGGCAGCGCGTCCCATCTAACTGCAACCTCACTTTGACAACATCTAGAGCAAGAAAATGAGCACAAGAAGGAAGAAAAAGAGCACCACAAACAAGAAAATGAGCCCATAAAGGAAGAACAGAAGCATTTGAAAGAAGAAAATGATTACTTTGTATTATTATGTAATCTAAGTAGATAGTTGTCTTGTAGTGTCTCTATTGTACTGTGTAGAGAACTTTGTAGGACGTAATGAGAATTAATTTGTTGCGCTTATTTTTACATTTTTGTAGCTCTTTCTAAGTGCTACAAATGCCTGTGCTACAATAGGCTTTTGTAGCTTTTTAAAAGTGCTACAATAGATAGACTGTTTTGTAGCGCTTTTTCAAAAAAGCGCTACAATAGAAAATTGTTTTTTAGAAAAATATTTAACCTTTTGTAGCGTGTTATTGGGGTAGTGATACAATAGATAATTTACAAAATTATTCACCTTTTGTAGCACTTTCTCAAAAATGAGCTACAAAAGGTATTTTTTTAAAAATATTTTCAATATTAATTGGATAGCTGTTTTATATACAAATTTCTTCAGCTATCATATCTAACAAGCTTGTATCAGACAATCAACACTAAAATTGCAATACAATTAACTTTAAATATGAATATCAACCTAACATACGTATATCGCTACTTAGCTTGTCAATGAAGTCAATCTACTCCTATTCAAGTAATTCTAAAATAAACATCTGATAACCATGATTACAATAAGGTAATGAACAACGTACTTAATTAATAGCTTCAAAAACATGCTTACACCACTCTTCAATGACTTCATTCACTTGGTTATCAATGTATTTTGCACTATATGCGTCAGCATAATATTGCACAATAATTGACATAACATATCATAAAAATAAGAATTGACTATTATAATTCAATTAATTTAAAAACCAACATAAAGAGAAACAAACAACATACATTGTCAGGAACAAAAATTTGATCATGAGTTACAACATCCTTCATGAATTTCATACTATAATATCCACAGTCAATGTTACGTTGTTTGGTTGGTAAGGGCACTACAAAAATATCATCAAAGTTATTAAAAAAATTAAGAATGTAAGTAATTTATTGTCAAAATTTGAGTGAATTTATATAAATATCTTAATTTTCTTCCAGCCATAGCTATTAACAGGGTCAGCAACTTTAGAATAACTCAGTGATTCAGAACCCTAGTAGCCATTCAATGCCCTGATGACCAAAATGAAATAGAAATCACTTTGGTTAGTATTTGAACCCTCCTACACATACATGTGTGTGAGCTTGAACTTACATATTAAACAATCTCAACATGTCTGGACGGTCCTCTAGTTGGCCATGCTTTAGAGGGTCCATATAATATATCAAGGGGCCTGAAGCTGCTCTAGGATTGATGACAATCAAACTCCAATGATTCCTAAAATATTTTGCACAAATTAGCTAAACAAATTATGAATAATGAAAAGATATTAAAGGTGATGACTAATTACCCTACATTAAACGGTGCTAGAAACAACATATTAGATGTTGCTCTCACCGGGAAATAATCTTTAACTTGATTTGATTAAGATTCAATATTCTTTCTCCCCTCATGTTGACCTATTATATGGGGGCTGATAAATGAGAATTGTACTCTGCCAGTGTTCCTCAACACGTTATAGTATAAGTACCTTCATGTAAAACAAACAATTAGATTAACATGAATAAAGTTACATGATAAAAAAAAAGGATGATAAGGCACCTAATCCATATGTTAATAGCTGAACCACCAACCAACCCACGATTTAGTATGTCACTCAGTTCATTATGTGCAAGATAATCATTAAAAGGAGTTGTGATGTAAATGTTTCCATCAAACTATATGGTTATACTATATCCTCCCCGAAATAAACTAGGTGCAATCAGCTCCAATTCATGGCGATATGAGACAATTGTTTTCTGACTTGTTTGTGCACCTGAGTTTTTCTTTTTTAATACAATTTTTGAGTTCTTAGATTTATCACCAACAATTTTAGCTTGTTTGCCCTTTGAATGAACAACCTACAAATATAGTGAAATTAATTTAAGTAGTTTTAAATATAAATAGAAAAAGTATACGGAAGTGAGAATTAATTACCTTTCCAAATGGCTCAATAAGATTTATAGGCCATGCAGCATAAAGACCCACAACATCCCTAACCATCAATTCAACATCCATAAGGAATGGTAGCTGGGCATCTTGATTGGTGCAAATGTCAACTCTAACCCGTAGGGAGTTAGCGGGCAATGGGGAACTGTGCAAAACTTCATTAGTATTGATGTAGACAACACCCACTGCAACCGCATTTCTAAATGATTCATCCAAGTGTAGCAAATCAAGTGGACTAATATGTTTTCCATAGCAAGGACACAAGATTTTGTTAGGATCGGTTGCATGCTCGCTTGCAAATTTAATAAACTTTTTCACACCGTCTATGTATTCCCTTGAACATCGATAAGAAAACAATCATTTTCTATCCATACCCTCAACCTATTGTTGGAAATTACTAAAATAAACTTGGCAGCATAACAGCTTAAAAATAGCGGTTTCTGGTGTCTTAAAGCCTCTTCCTTTACTGATAGTACCTAATCAAACAATTAATCCAACATATCTTATTGATTTTTATCAGCCCATAATAATAGAAATGATATTTACCAACATATATAAAATAGAAAATAAATACAAAAATTCAAAACTTAGCCCAAAAAAAAGTATCACAATGATATGTTACAAATTCTAAAAATAAGAATGGGTGTTTAAGGTTTACCTTAAACAAAACAAAACCATAATGAATCTCCAAGAAGTGATAAGCTTTCAATGATTATATTGAAAACCTCAAAAAATAAATAGAATATTTAGAAAAGTGATAACTTTAGCTGATAACTCTAAATAATTACAATTACAAATTTATTAGGATATATATATATATATATATATGTATATATTAATATTATATATATAAACTATGACAATATAAATTAAATTAATGAAGTTATATTAAAAAATATGCTTAGTTCACTCGATGGGCTTAAAACCTACAAGAGAAGTCACATTCATACTAGTTCAATTTATATCCATTTATACTACATACATCAAAACAGATTGATAAATCAAATGATAGGATGGAAAAGAACTTAAAAATATTGAAAGACATGCATGAAAGTGTAAGATGAAGAAGCTAAGGGAATAAAGAAAACAGACCTATGTGTTTTGACATTTTTGGTTTTTAAGAGCAATGTGTGTTGAATGTTTTAGAAGACAAGAAAAAGCACCACAGAACATACTTTAACTTAACATCACATTCTCCTTTGATCACTTGTTCTTGCTAGCCATCTAGATTCATTTATGCATACACACACACCAAGAAATCAATAATGAAGCATTAATGTTCAGCTCATCAGAAAAGCATTCAACGTAAGGTGAAAAAAAATACAGTAGAGGTTGAGAACCTTATCAATTTGAAGAACATAAGAACTTAAAAGAAGAATTGCTAGGCTCTCGAAAAGAAAAATGAAAAGAAGATAGATAGACGAAAAACCAAAGCATAGAGCTAGAATTGTACCCAAAAAACAAAAGCATAGAGCTAGAAAGATTTAATCAAAGTAATGTTATTTGAGCTAAAAAAAATCAAAGTAATGTCAAGTGCAAGGCCTTTTGGAGATTAAAATGGGAAAAGGGCCCTCCAAGAAATAATTAGAACTTCCACTCAATCTCATTCAGTGTCCATTTTCTTTAAATAGCAACAACAACAATCCCTAACAAAATGACATCTAATTTTTGAAAAGTAATCTTTCCCTTTTTTCCCCATTAATAATGGTTTCCTCCACATACACAACAATAAAATATTACTATATCTCTGATTCTCTTCACTCTTCTCTAGCAAGTTCAAAATGCACTACATTGTGCACAATTTAAGAATGTGAACCAAAGCATATAGCTAGAAAGATATTCAGAAAATAGGGATCACCAAAAACTTTGAACTTGTTGCTGCTGTTGCATAGAGTTCCTAAACTATATTCTTCCTCTTCTCCATATCTTCTTAGCCCGCTAATTTAGACTACTTTGCCTTCCTAAGATACCATTCTAAAGTACAGAAATCGAAAGGAAAAAATGCCACAAAGCACACCTTCACTTGCACTTCTTCCTAACCAACCAGACTTGTGTTTTTTTAACACCATCGAAGTAAAGACTCATTTTTTTAACACTTCTCTCATCATGATTGAATCTTTTGCCTTTATAGAAATGTTCTCAGAAACAAAATAAAGGTCCGTATCCTATCTACATTACTCATCAAACTTTTACTTTACTCTTCATCTTTGTTTGTCAATATATATATCAAACTACTCCATGGTATGTCAGATAAAAAATGTAATGGGGCCTGTTCTTATACTCAATAAGACGCATTTGCAAAATATAATTCATAAAATATATCATTAATTCTCTTTCCTAATATGTTTGCATGGATTGCCAAGTAAGGCTTATCCTGAGGTGTTAATAAATATATTGTAAAGCTGATTTTTATTACATAGTTGTTGAATATTAAGAGGAGAGTAATGAAGCTAGTTATGTGAGTAGGGGCCAATTCAGGGATAGGAACTAGCTTACAAGCACATGGGAACACTTACAAAATAATGAAGACAATAAATCCTTAGAACTAAAAGTAACATTCCTATACTGGTATAGTATGAAGGATTTAATCAAAGTAATGTCAGGTGTATTACACATGGTATCCTTCTCCAGAGGGCCCACCAGCCCCTTCTGACTCTTGCAAGCTGCATCAATTGCAGAAACACCCGAAATAAAAGTTCTTGATTATGTGTTCCAATTTGCCAAAACAAGTTGCTGGCTTGGTTAATGAAAAATTCTCTACTTTCAAATCCATACATTAATATAGCTTTGACTCCTAGTTTAAATATGATATCTATGTTTGTTTGAAAAAGAATTTAGTGAGCAAAGAATATACTCTGTTCGACAGAGTTATATATATATATATATGAGTTAAGCGGGAGGAGGAAGAGAATCCCAATATACTTTTGATTTCAATAAGGAAGCAGTGTTCAAAGTAAAAACAAAATAAAGCATAAAATGAGAAATCCTTACTTTGGGGTCCTTGCAATTCAGTTTGGCTATCATTGAAGCTGACATAAATATGTTTTCATATAAGAAAAAAATTGGCAGAGCATTAGTGGAAGGAGAGTATGGAATAGTTTCATAAGTTGATATTTTACCACAAATTCATATTTAGTTCACAAACGACTCAAAGATTGATAATATCAAATATCAGCAATAGAAAATTGATGAAAAAACGCTTAATTACCTGAATATGAATAGAAATTTCCCAAATGCTCAACCCTTGATGGCAGTGACTTTGAAGCCACGAACAACAGTAAGGCAATGAATGGTGGTGAGAGACATGAACAGCGACGCCGGAGAAGTAGAAGATAAATGTGAGAGGGAGTTTGGTTGCTAGTTTCAAAGAAGAACAAAGTCTTGCGAGACAAAGAGGGAAAAATTTTCAGCTGTTTGAGTTTGTGGGCTAATGGTGATGATTGGGCTAGTTAGTGGGGTAACATTAGGGTTAAATAAATATTACAAAACTCTATTGGAGCGCTTTCTCTGGAAAAAAAAAAGCTACAATATATTATTTTAAATATTTTGCTCAAAAGATTATTTTAAATATACTAAAAAGCTATTGTAGCTCTTTTTTGGAAGAGAGCTACACTAGATTTTATTTTATTTCTGTAAAAAATATTTAAAACATATTATAGTGCTTTTCCTAGAATTTCTTTTCAAATGTATAATTTTTCTTTTAAAAATAATTGATTTTCTTAAAAAATAATTGAACCTATTGTAGCACTTATTTAATAAAGTGATATACTATGCAAATTGTTTATTTTGAAGAAGGAACCTATTGTAGCGCCTACATTTTTAAGTGTTACAATATGTTTATTCCATTATAATTGTAGCACTTAGTAGAATAAGATATGCAAAAAGGGTGCTACGAAAACCCTTTTTTGTAGTAGTATGTAATCAAAATGAATTTTTTTTGAACCACTTATGTTATAAATGAATGGAAAATTAATATAATATTTTTTAAGGAAACACATTCTACTGTTGTCACATTACAATATTTTGCCATAGAATTTGCTCTCACAATATATGAATATTGAGACCACATTTTCCATTGTATATACAAGGACAACAATAAAAAGTACATACAACAATAAAGTACATTATGCCGCAACATAATACTGTAAAATAGCATCCTCATTGGAAATAATCATCTGCATTTTGTTTGAACTACATATACATATAATAATAATGAGCTGCATATTGTAACCCCTTGCCGTAATTATATCCGAAATATGCAATTAAAGTGAAATAGAGACCAATAAGAAACAAAACCACATTTTACAAACCCATCTATCAGACGGGCTTTTCATAAATACCTTTCGAAATCATTCATAACCTGGTATCATATTCAAATTTCGAATACAATTACATTACGCGGAATATCACATTTATAAAAATATCAGAGTATACAACAATATCATCCCGGCAACTCCCGGGTTCCATTTATTAACTCAAAGCCTTATAGGGCACAATCGCCCATACAAGCCCTCATATGGGGATTACACAAATCTTTCTCATACATATACAAATATCCAATAACTACTTTCAATTACATAACCAAATATATTCATCCATATGTACACATCCAAATCCAAATATCCCATCTAGGATGATAACCAACTACCAAAATGACAACCCGAAGGAAGTCCTCATCGCCCTTGTCTACTTACTCCATCATCAATCTACTACCCTGTCTGAAAGGTTAGTAGGGGAGGGTGAGATTCTAGAGAATCTCAGTAGGAAAACAATATCAATATGCATGTACGATAAATGTTTAATGCATGACATGCTTGCATCACATAACTATCATGATGACAAATCTGTAAGCTCAATACTTCTAAGAATATACTAATGGCCATAGCATAAATTGAAACATAGCTTCAATAACACATAACCATGCAAAGCTAAGACATGCATTAACACATTAACACATATATCAAATACAAGCAGAAGAGATATGTTTCCTACACTCTTTCCACGTAAGCTCCAGCACCGCCTACTCACGACCAGGCGAATATCAAACCACGTTCAGGGCGAACATCAAACCCTATAACCAAACAAGGACATAGGGTTATTCCCTTTTCCAATTCTTTAACTCTCAAACACTTAAGTTGGTTATCATTCACGACCTTTAGGTGGCTAATCAAAGCCCAAACATATGCCTAAAAGCTTGGAAAACACTTAACCAAAGATCACCTTTTAAAAGTCCAAATGCTGATTTTTGGGGGTGGGCCGCGGCCCACAATCCTTGGGCTGCTGCCCAAAACTGCCCAGAAACATTTGGGCTGCGGCCCAAAACTGTTCAGGAACGCTCAGAAACATTTGGGCTGCGGCCCAGAAAATCCAGTTTCTAGGCTGAACTTCCAAAAATCATAACTAATTCCAAAAAAATTGAAATGAGGTGATCCCAAAGCCAAATGAAAGCTATTCAAGTCCTCTACACAGGAAAAATACTGGCCAATACTGGAAATTACCATACAAATACAGAATTCCCAAAAATTCAAGACTGTCCCAAAACAGAATCCATTTTCGACCACAAACTTTGGACAGCTATAACTCACAGTTCTCAAAACGAAATGGCACACATTATATGTCCATTTTGAACCTTGGGAGGTGAACTTTAAGACTGGAAAGTTTCATAATTTTCTGACTTCACTTGCCTAGTCAAAACGTCCACACCATCTGACTGTCCAAAACAGACTTACAAAAGACAGAATTCCAGATTTGCACAATTGGCTTCCAATGGTCCAATTTTCATATCAAACATCATTCTCACACAAAATTTCACAAGGAATCCATTGGAAATACCAAATCAACCAAATTCACATTATATTGACATGTTTCACAATGAATACAACATGTCACACAATTCACAATACCAACTTTACATTACAATCTCTTTCCATTTCAAATTCAAAACCAATTCCAATGATCAAATACCACAACATGGCACCATTTCCAACATAAAACACAATCCAATTCTCCAATCAAAAATCACATGAAAATCAGGGCAAAATTCGAAATTTACAAGGCTTAACCAATAATCACAAAACTTAGGTCAAAATGCTTCAAATACTCACATCTTCCTCTTTCCCAAACCAATTCTTTGATTCCTCATCTTTCCAATTTTCCTCAAGCCATCAAACACCTTCAATCAAGAATCTAAAACCATAGAGATGAAGCTCTCATCACTATAAACAACTTTATAGAAAGTTGTTTAAGCATTAGAAGACATTACATAAGCGAAAACTTACCTTGTTTCTTTCTCTTTCTTCCTTGAGCTGGGCGAAATGAAGAACAAGAGAGAGAGGTATGAAGATGAAAATGATGAAGATGATGTTCAGTTTTTGGAGCCATAAACCGACCTAAAATAAAGGAGAGGGAAGAGAAAAAAACACTTTGAACATTTGACCAAGATCTAAGGCTCACAAGTTGCCACTTGTCCACATCTTGACACAACTCACTTGAGCTCACATAAGCTCACACACATGTGATTCCACCCCTTGATCTCTTGCACAAATCAATCCTAACCATTGATCTTGAAGTTACCAATGAGTTTCCTCTTCGGTAACTGACCAATTGGTCGGTAACTTTACCGTTTTGCCCCTGATTACGGTAATTTTCATTGAATCACCACCAACACTTCACCTCTTTTCATTTAGCCACAATATGCGCCTTCCCTCTATTTTAAGTCAATTTAGAGGTTAATCCATAATTAAACTCAAATACAGGGTCTTGGCGCTGCTCACAGCACTTACGAATCACATCGGGTGCCAAATCACACCATAATCTCCAAAAGGGTTCATTTATCACTAATGACATCCACTTTTAGAGTCATTAACCCTTAATCACAATTTGGGATCCTGCTAAATCAGGGCTTAGCAGTCCACTAATCTCAGGCTTATTCTCTAATCTCAAGTCTCAAAATTCGGGGTATTACACATATGGCATCAAAAGAGTCATTTGCTCAAGCCTAAAGATCCAAAAGAGTACTTGGGATTATACATAATCCTAAATAACACCCAAGTAATTTACAAAAAAAGAATAGAACCATCAAGTATTACTCGGGATCTGAAGCCATATTCAAAAATAACAAAACATAATCACCCAAGCCATTTACTATGGCCTATACATCAAAAAGATTGCATCTCCAACAATGCAGTAAGTGTAACCCCCTCACGGTAATTACATCCGGATTTCGAAGTTTAAGTGAAATAGAGACCAATAAAATCAAATCAACAATTTATAATCCCTCAACTCGGGATGAGGTATTTCAAAATCAATTCAAAACGTATTAATTCCAGGTCTCACATTCACATGCGGATATAACTACTTGAGAAATCAAATTACATAAGAAATATCAGAGTGCGAAAACTAAAATCCCAGCAAACCCTGGGTTCATCTACATATATAACATGGGTTGCGAGTTCCCAAAATGGGGATTACATATCCAAAATATTCATTTACATCTCATATACACTTAGTAATCCCAAAACCAAAACAAGGATAACCAACATCCAAATATAAAATGTCCCTAAGCCCTAACCACTCCTGGTTGGTCACTTCTCCTTCGAGCCACTTGCCCTGTCTGAAAAGGTTAGTCATATGGAAAGAGTGAGATTCTAGAGAATCCCAGTAGCAACAAGTCACTCATACAATATATAAACATAAAGCATGTATGTTCATCATGTTCAGCAGCTTCACAATGATCTCTGGCTCGCGCCACATACGACAGCACTCACGGCTGTAATCACAATGCACTACGCCCACTTTCGTGGTGAACACTATGCCAGCTTTCGCTGTATTCACTATGCACAACGCCCGCTTTCGCGGTGAACACCATGTAGCAGCAACATGAAGCACAAAGCACCACAAAGCATCTCAAAGCACAATGTATCACTAAACTCCACAAGGTATCTCAAAGCAGTAGCAGTAGCATCCACACAATGAATGACAAGCAAACATACAATACATTTACACAAAGTATAAGAGAGGAGTCGCTACCTGTATCTTTCCTGACAATCTTTGGCACAATGGGCTCACGCGTTCGGCAGATATCAAATCCTATACCAAATTAGGGACAATTGATCAATCTCTTTTCCAATTACTTAATCACATAATACACTAAGTTGGTTATCATTTAGGACTCTTAAGAGGCCACAAATGTCTCTAATGAAAGCCCTAAAAGGTTGGGAAACAAAAGGTTGAAGGTCACTTTTCGAAAACACAAAGTGTTGGAACACAGGGGTGGGCCGCGGCCAGCCCTTCCTTGGGCTGCGGCCCAAATATGGTCAGAAGGCCATGGGCTGCGGCCAGCCACTCATGGGTCGCGGCCTGAATCAGGCCAGAAAGGTTTGGGCCACGGCCAGCCACTCTTGGGCCGCGGCCAAGAAATTTCCTGACTCTTGGCTGAACTTCGAAAATTCATAACTAATCCTAGAAAAATCGAAACGGAGTGATTCCAAAGCCAAATGAAAGGTATATGAGTCCTCTTTCAAGGAAAAATATAGCCCATCACTGGAAATCACTACACAAATACAGAATCACCAAAAACTACACACTACTCCAAAACAGAGTTCTGTTTCAATCCCAAACTTTGGACAACCATATCTCACAGAATATTAAACGAAATGACACAAAATATATGTCCATTTTGAAGCTTGGGATGTGAAATTTAAGACTGGAAAGTTTCATAATTTTCCAATATCGTTTGGTCATTCAAAACGCTCATTCAAACTGACAGAGAAAAACAGAGCTTAAACAAAACAGATTTTCCAACTTTTCCCAAGTGATCCAAATGAATCCCAAAATCAACAACCAAGCTTATTCCCACACAAAATCACTCAAGGAATCCAATGGAAGTGTCAAAATCACAAAAATCCTATTCCATTATCATGCTTTGGTTGTGGGTAACATTAAACACCAAACTCTCAAAATCTCCAACTTAACAATTTCAAACCCAATCACTTTCTATCTATCCAAAATGCATTCCAAACATACAAATTCCATATCAAACACATACCAAACTCCCAATGGCCCTCATTTTCGAAAATGGGTCCAAAATTCCAGAAATTCCAAGTTAATCCATTTGGCATAAAACATAGATAGATGGATAGGTCTCACTCACCTTATCAACTTTCTCAAAAGGAGTTCTTGATTCACCACTTTCCAAAATTTTGAGTGGCCACAAACCACAACCAATGGACAAACTACAACCATAGAAATGTTGCTCTTAACTCAAGAATCAACTTTAATGAAGGGAGTTTGAGCAATAAAGATCATTTACCTACTCAAAGATCAAGCTTTCTTCCTTCCCTTGCCTTCAACAATGGCAGCACGAAATGGGAGAGAGAAAATGTGAGAGATGGAGTGAGGAAGAAGAAGCAAATGATGACACACTACTCCCTCCCTTGTCAGCCGATCAAGAGGGAAGAAGAGAGATAAAATAGGATTTAAAAATCCCATTTGACTTTCTCCCATACTCACTCTTTGCCACTTGTCACACTACTATTGGCTCTCACCAAATAAGTCACAAATTAACTTACCTAATCTCTCCATTAGCCATTTTAATCACACATCTCATTTTCTCTTAGTTAGTAATTAATCTCTCCCTTAATCACCAACTCATGACCAATAATTCCATTCTTCCAATTTCTCAATAATTATGACATATTAATCAAAATAGCCATAAAACACATAATCATTCAATTTAATTTCATAATTATCTACGATAATCATGTTTTTCCCTTAATCAAAAATTGGGATATTACAGTAAGGGTGGCTAATTCCCCCTTCCAAGCTACATCTAGGTTGGGGGCTTGTATTCAAAGCTTCACTACAAATTCTACGATTATGTCCCATTTGCCACAAAGCTTACACTTAAGGGTTGTGTTGCTTCTTTTAAGCTTGTTTTTAGATGGTGGCTCATCTTTCTTCCTTCGTCTCCCATTTGTTGGCCTACCAAGACATTTATGGGACTGTGGATTGGTTCTAAGTTTGTTCTAACCCACAAGTCTTTTTCATTTATAGGCTGCAACACAGGAGAGTAGCAATTAATATACGTCTCTATTGTCAAATAAGCATCAACATAGTCTTGAGGATCTTGTCGCTTGGCATAAACACAAGAAACAACATGCCTGCAAGAAAGTATATGATAAAGTTAATATTGATTATATTAGCCATGAAATTAGAAAGTAACCTAAACAAATACCTGTATGGAATTCCAATCAATTGCCACCAATTGAATTCTGCTAGGGTTCAATTCTACGCGTAAAGTATTATGTTAGGCGCATCATATACTATTAACTTTTCTTAGGTACAAAAATACCATGGTCGTTAAGTCAATTGTCATTGACCATTTACCAGACATGTAGACGTGAAGTTTTTTAAATAGTGCAAAAAATGCCATTATTGCTATAAACTTCATGTGTATTTTTGCACCATTTTAAAAACTTTTTTTACCATTTTCATAGTTGATTTGTTTGTTAAATGGTCAATGTTTGTTGACTTAATGGCCTTGGTATTTTTTCACCATTTTAAAAATTTTATGTGCACTTTTACGCCCAAAAAAAGTCTATGATGTATGGTGGCGAAATACTTTATGGGTAAATTTGCACTTTAACCCTAATTTTTATAAGTCATAAATTACATAAATTAAGAAATTGGTTTAAAATACAATAAATGTGCAAGAAATATTTTCTTAAAATATATCTTTATCTAATATATTTCTTGAATGTATTTCTTGAAAACTTGTAGTAACGGTGGTTTATTTAAATGGATTCTGTTAATGGTTTAGTTTATTTTAACATATTTTATTACTTATGTTGTATTTGGTCCGGTCTTTTTCAATAGTCAGTTTTGTCAATAACCTTTATTATTCATTATCATTTAACATTTATTTTTGAAGTCCAAAAGCCATCTTAAAAAAAATTATCCTTGAAGTTCAAAAGCCATCTTTAAGAAAACTACCTTGGAAAATGAAAAGATTTGAATCACTTTATAGAATAATCCAGATCTATATAACATCCATCTTCATTTGGTTTTAATTTAAGCTAATTTTTTTGCATCATAGTTGTTTCTACTCCTTGATATTACCATTAGTTGGGGCCTTCATGTAAAGTTCAAGAATACAAAATTTAACCATTTTGTTTTCTTGACTATAGTAGCTTGCAAGAGTCAGATATTTGCATTCAAATGGATTTGTGTAGAAAGACATAAAACCAAATAACATCGTGGTTGGTATAGGGAGAAAAGCAAATCATGTAGTATTAATTTTTTTTAATTGGTTTTTTACCTATTAACTCTTCTCCTATGGATTCTTTAATGATAGATGTCTTGGATTTAGTTAGATCAATGATCCATGTTGAAGGTATGAAAATCTTCTTCTGATATGATTTGCCATCAAGGGAAAGAAATGAAACAAGAAATCTTTTATTTTTTCAATGATATAGGCTTATTGTGTTTTCTTCTCTACAGGACGAATTTCTTGCATACACTATCACACCAAAGACAAATTTGTTAATGTTTGTCAACAATTGGATGTATATGGCTTCATATATTATACTATACCTCATTGAATTTACAATGAATGAATTCGGCTCTTTTTTACACCATTAATCTTTTATCCCATTTGTTGACATGGCATGATTTATAATGATAGAATTGAGTTAGTATTTTTATATCGTTCGTCGGTGACTTGAGGCCTATTTGATTCAATAGAAGACCCTCTTGGTACTACAATGAGGATGCAATGCAATGTTTATTACCATTAGCATGTTTGATTTGTTATTGACAAATGAGAGAAATTAATTTTTTACATTTGATTGGAAAAGCAAAAAGTCTTAAAATGTGCCCTAGAAAATGACTTTCCATCCCCAGTCATCTTTTTCTTCAGTCAAAACACCCAGAATCAATGTCAATATGCAAAACCCATAACAAAATCAACAAGTGAAAAAATCTTAAGCAAAAAAATCACACATTAACAAATTGAAATGGGGAGAAATAATCTTTCATATGTGTTCTTATCAAACCAATAACTTCTTACCCCACACAACAACCAAACTCAATTTATATTTCAACTTTCCAGGAAAAAAAAACAAATATAGAGGAAAACATTTAATATTCATCATAAAACTAACAAATATTAAAAAAAATTGACTTGGAACACCTTTTGAAAAATGTTGCCCATTATACTATTATATTACATCTTCAGAAAACTTGTAGCGACGGATTTAATTTTTTTGGAACTATTAGTTGATCTTGATAATTTGTGATGAAGGAATTGATTTTTTTAACACTATTCATTGAAGTTTTGGTTTTTTTAAATAGAATATTATGTTATATTCTATTAAAAAAAATCCTTAAAAATTGATTGGAAAAAAGGGTCACTTGAATGTTAATTATGAATTGGTTAAAAATGTAAAGACACTTAAATGTTAACTATGAAATGGTAAATTTCAATGTGAATCAAGTGCATTTTATTATCAAATATACATCTTTCATATTCCTGCCCAAAAAAAACCACTTGACTGTTAATTATAAATTGGTTGGAAAATGAATAGTCACTTGCATGTTAATTATAAGTTTGTTAGAAAATGAAAAGCCACTTGATTTTTAAATACGGGAAAGATTGTTGGGGAGAAAAAAACACAACTATAATGTTAATTATGAATCATTTGAAAAATAAAAAGGTACTTGAATATTAACTATAAAATAAGTACATGCTAATGTGAAGTAAGTGCACTTAATCCTCAATTATACACCTTTCACTTGCCTACAAAAAAAAAATAAACACATGAATATTAATTATGCATTGGTTGGAAAATGAAAAGCCACTTGATTTTAAATTGTGGCAAAGATTGTTTGGAAGGAAAATGGCCATTTGAATGTTAATTATGAAGAGCTAAGGAAGCGTTCAACTTTACTCCTATTGTCATGATTCTGGGGAATAAGCAGGTATGTCATAATTAATTTAATTAATATTGTAGTAGGAAAATGCTTGTATAATCTGTGTGATTTATGTTTGGTTCACATGCAAGCCATAATTCCACTCATTTTACTTTAACCCTTAAAAATATTACAATACAACATGACAAGTGTTCTCCATGATCTTTTCAGCAACATTGACTACAGAAATGACACCTGGGTCATTATTATTGCATGTTCTTTGAGAAAATTTTCTTATTTCAAGAAGATCCCACTATATGCTCCTTAAGGGGTTGGCATGATTCTGGGGGATGAGCAAGTATGTCATAATTAATTTAATTAATATTATACTAGAAAGATACTTGTATAATTTGTGTGATTTATGTTTCGTTTACATGCAAGCCATAAATTTAACTCTTAAAAATATTACAATACAACATGACAAGTGTTCTCCATGATCTTTTCAACAACGTTGACTATAGAAATGACACTTGGGTCATTCTTATTGCATGTGCTCTGAGAAAGTTTGCTTATTTTAAAAAGACCCCACTATATGCTCCTTAAGGGGTTGGCATGATTCTGGGGAATAAGCAGGTACTCCCTCTGGTCCTTATTATAAGGCACCAACTACCAATTCTCACAAACCAATAAAATTAGTTAAAAACATTAAAGTTGTCCTAAATTCAAGTGATTTCCAATATTACCCTCATTAACTACCCTAAACTCAAATATCATACTCTCTCTGGTCTTTATTATAAGGCACCAACTAACAAGTGTTTTTTGTCCTTTTTATAAGGCACTTTCAAGTTTTCAAGGAGCATTTAATTTGTTTTTTCATGTATGCTCATATTTAATAAGGGTAGTGGAAAAGAGTAATAATTAATAGATATTTGAGTTTAGTATAGTTGGTAAGGGTAATATTAGAAATTACTTGAATTTTAGGACAACTTTAATGCTTTTAACTACCTTTATTGGTTTGTGAGAATTAGTAGTTTGTGCCTTATAATAAGGACCAGAGGGAGTATAAATTAGTACTCTCTCCCACTACCCTTATTAAGTAGGGGCAGACATGGAAAAATAAATTAAATGCACCTTGAAAAGTTGCAAGTACCTTATAAAAAGAACCAAAAATACTTTTTAGTTGGTGCCTTATAATAAGGACTAGAGGGAGTATGTCAAGTATCAGTTTTCCTTACATGTGTAGCATTTTCCCATCATTACTTATGATGACTTAAGAAATACACGCAGGGAACCAAGATTGATAGTTTTGATACATCAAGGAGAGTAAGAGGATGCTTCATGTAAGAGATCAAGGAGGGAAAAGTCTACCATTCTAAAAATTCTTAAGTACTTGACAACACTTACCAATATTAAGTAACTCCATGCTCTTAGAAGTTTGGATGCCACAATAGAACATATTTCCCATATTTAGATTTATCAATTCCTTAAAAACAACGAACGGTGAAGAACTAATTAGATAGAAGCATTTGAAATTCTTATTTTAATGACCCCAATTCCTATTGTCAAATTTTAGGCGAATACCCCTCTATGACATACAATTGACTCATATTCACCTACAATTTTCTTAGGAAAGAAAAAAGTTGTCTTCATAGAATTTCACCTTCATATGTAAGGGGCCATGCTATTATCTACATTCTTAAACATTAAGTAGCAGATGACATGCCATGTATAAGAGATACATTAAATATAGACAATAAGTTGATGTCATGCTGATTTAATTATGCATAATGTTCTACATAAGGGGAAGATTGAAAACCTTTCAACCAATGAATCATTATATTGATAAATTTAGTTTTTGTTCCTCACGAAAACAAACAATGACGTGCAACTCATGAACAAGCCGATGAGTGACTACCAATGAGAAGATAGGTGATAGATATCAAAAAACCACAAGAACAAAGGGCTAGAATCTATAAACAAATTAGAACGATGATTCATGAACCCCTTTAATTAAGATCATTTATTTATTCATCTCAAATTAGCAAATTAATAATTTAAACATGCCATAAACAACAAACACTATTACGTGCAACGCATGGGAAAGAATATCTAGTTTATTATGACCATAAGTGAGTGAGTGAGTGAGAATCTATTATAATTAATTCAAAAAAATATTTTTGCCCAAAAAATGCAAACACATAATTAATTAAGAGTAAAAATGAAAAGAGTCATTAAAGGCATGTTTATATCTATTTTCTCTTCCCCCCCCCCCCTTAAACACAGTTTTATAAAATTATTTGCTTAAAATATATTTTTGGTCATTTAAGTTTAGATGAGATTCTATTTTAGTCCTTTAACTATAAATGTGTGTTTTTAATCCTTTTAAGTTAACATCGTTAACTTTACTAACGGAAAATATTGAGTTACTAAATTTAAAATGTCACACCCTTATTTTATTTTTCATATTTTCAGAGTCTTTGCAGAAAACGATATGTTGTTTGGTGGGCAACACAGGAATAACATAAATATACTAATAATATGTACATGATTACAGAAATTCCCCGTAAGGGTTGTACTTGATAATTACAATCAATGTAGCCGCACATGGCTACTAGGGTGTCTGAACCCGCCCCAATGAAATGGAGACATCTTCTTGTCTTCGTTCCACTACTGCAATCCTCTTGTATAGTTCTCTTCTCTGATCTCTACATTTCTTTTGTATTCACCTGTCTAAATTATTGGTAGAGGATGGTGAGATTTGAGAGAATTTCAGTAGGAAAATAGTAACAATATACATACATGATAGATGCTATGTGTATGACATGTTAGCTTTATCAGATGCATGACCCATAATGACATTCTTGCATGCTCAATGTATTTGTAACAAAACTATGGCCACAGCAAAACAGAAACAGAGCTTCATTTGTTCAAATATGCTCTACATAATCAAGTAAAGTAATCATATATATTACTACACAAGCAAAGATATCAATTATATGCAATTAAGGTAAGTCCCCTATCTTAGCCCTTCTTGATTCTTAAGTATGCTCCTCGAACTTCGTGCCTCATAATGCGTGTCGCAGCTCAGCTCTCCACTTGATCTTACAATTATAAATGTACCATTTAGACACTTCCATTGTGTTTCTAGGGGTTATATGAGTCTATTGTGAAATTTACCAAAATGCCCCCAAGACCCCAGCTCGGCCCCTCCCTACCTCGTCCGACTGTACTTTTTCCGAAATTTTGATTAGGGCTATTCTGACATATTTTTGCCTAAAGAATCTATTTCCAATAGACTTACCAAATTCACTGCTAAAAGATGAAATTGCCCTTGGCAGCCCTGCTCTAAGAGTTTCAGGGGCGTTTTCGTAATTATGTTTTTTCGGGCTTTATCGAAAAAGTGACCAACTATAATCCGACCTAATTTTTCCTCCTGAACTCAATGGAACCATTAAATCATTGAAAATCCAACTCTAAGGCCAATTTATAGCCCTGGGCTAAATATATAGGTTTTCCAGGGAAAATCAGGGTTTTGCGATTTCGGCTCTGTAAACGCGTTCCTTTCTACTCCTAACCACTTTATTGACTATTCTATTAGGTTACAACTACCATTTAGTACCAATTTGGACATCATAACACCTAGGCCAACCCATTTCCAAAAATTAAAACCAATGACAATCTAGCGAAATTTCACCAATTAAATTGTCCACAGTAGCTAGAATAGTCAATATACAAGAGTTTGGAAGTTACCTCAAGCTTCCTTTAGCTTTTATCCTATGTGGATGAAACCCTAACCTTTTCAACAACCAATTTGAGCTTCACAAACCTGATTTTACATAGAGGAAGAGTTTAGGAGAAGTATTACATTGGTTATGAGCTAAATTGTTGGAGGAATCGGCTTACCTTACAATTTCTTGCTCTTTCTCTCTCTAAAATCTCTCAACACACACACACACACACACTCTCTCTCTCTCTCTCTCTTTCAGCTGATGTTTCACGTCAGTAACGAGCTTGGGAGAAAGATGATGATATTATATCTTATATTATATAATATTACTTTATTATTTGTCAATTTTCCAAAATTCCAAAAATTCACTTTATGTACATAAATGTTATGTACATGTAACCTTGTTCATTAAGCTCAACCAATACCTCCTTCTTTATGCTACATGTAGGAGACACCTAAGGGTCCTTCCTTTGGGTCTTAATTGGCTTCACAACTTATTCCAGTTACATATGCATGTAAAGTCACAATTTCGGTTAAATTTGCACTTTTGCTCTAATTTTTCATAAATTCATATTTATTTTATCAAAATATTCCAAATATATTTTCCCCTTTTATTTTCCTTAATTAATTGAAATTAAATTCAATTAATTGGAAAATAATTAATTTAGCACTTGTTTGAAAAAATTACAAGTTTGCTATTACATTTTTCTCTGTTTTCGGATTTTCTAGCAGTTTTTCTGCCTAAATTTTGAAAAATCATAACTAAAGTTGTAGACCTCGTATATGAGTGATTCTAAAGGCTATAGAACCTTTATTGAGTCTAGCTTCAAGAAAAATATAGCATTTTGCTAGTTAGAAGCATATCATTCCCAGATATTTAATTTTTGGAAGTTATTCTAGAAACTTTCCAGTTTTTTTGGGCTAACTTAAAAAATTTATAAATCTTTGTATATAGCTCTAATTGAGTCATATGACCTATCAAATTAAATCTTAGGATGTCTAATTTCACCCTGTAAAAGTTCATAATTTGCGCCCATAATTTGTTCTTCCAAAATCATATAACAAGCTCATTGTCTCGCAGGAACTTTCATTGGAAACATAATCATATTCTCCAAAATTCATCATTTTACTTTCTTAATACCCCAAAGATATAAGAAATATTAGAAAATAAATTTGGGACATCTGCTAAACCGGGACTTAGTAATCCGCTTAATTTAGGCTTATTCTCAAGCCTCTAATCCCAAAATTCGGAATATTACATAAAATGCTTACATGGTTTTAAAGAATATTGATTTTAAAATTCAAATATAAAATTCATTATATAAAAGAATTAAAATTTGGACATGTTAGCATTTTAAATTTGTTAACTCATCATTTTTCATTAGTGAAGTTAACAATATTAACTTAAAAGGACTTAAAACACACTTTTTAAAATTAAAGAACTATAATGGAACATTGTTTAAACTTAATGGATCAAAAGTATACTTTAGTCAAATTATTTTTAAAAACAAGTTTTGAAAACAAAACAACAAAAAAATATGTTTCGATGGTTGTTTTAAAAAAATCTACTTTTGAAGTAACATGACAGTGGCTATCACGGATGGTGTCGTGGCGATGGTTGGCGCCAATGGTGTGGTATCAATAATGGACAAGTGGTGGTCTCAAAAAATTCAAAATAGAAAAACAAAAACAAGAAAACTACCAAAAAACTGTTTTGATTTTTCAATTTTTAAAAAATAACTTTTTTTTTTAAAAGACAAGTTATTAAAAATGGTTTTTCAAAGAAGTTTTATTATTATTTTTTTGTTTTCAAGGAAAAAACTGCTTTTTAAAAACAGAATCAAGCAAGCCCTAAAATTCTAGACCTGTCCCAAGTATAACTTATAAAAAATGTCGATACACATTCAAAAAATTTGTAACTTATAAAAAAGCGGGAAGAAATAATATAATTTAATTAAGAAGAAATATTTTTTAAGTATTTTCATCCTTTATAAGAAATTGATTGATGATGATATAATAATATATTGGCTAAAATATATTTTTTGTCCTTTAAATTTTTATCAAGTTTCAAGTTGATTCCTTAAAATTAAAAGGATATTTTTAGTCCTTTAATCTTCACACTGTTAATTTCTTTTTAAGGGAAAACACTAACTCAACAAAATTGAAGGGTAAGATCATTGTTCAAATCATGATTGGTCCTATAACTTATATATCATAAATCATGATTGAAAATCTGTTTTTGAATATTCTAATAGCTATTCCAAACAAGCTTTACTGCTCCACCAGGTCCTATAAATTACTTCCAATATGTTTAACCAAAAGTAAGAAAAACAATTAAGGGTTAAGGTGCATCTAGGACTCCGAAGGATTTTTTACGTGCATTCAGCACCCCAAAGTATTGTGGTGTATCCATCACCCTGAAGTATTTTTATAGGTATGTCTAGAACCCTTAAGTATCAGGTGCATCTAGCACCTTAAATTATTTTTGTGCATCTAAATCCCTAAAGTAATTTTTAAGTGTATCCAACACCCTAAATTACCTATATTGTTGAGTGAAAAATTAAACAAAAAAGTACTTTAAGATAATGGAAGCACCTAAAAAAACTCAATGTGCTAAATTCACCATAAAATACTTTAAGGTACTCGATGCATATGGAAAAATACTTCAAGGTACTGGATGTACAGTAACCCAAAAATTAAATTGCATTAGCCCTATCTTAAAATTCAACAACTTTTCAACTTTGTCAATATAACTCTAACTCAAGAGCATAAAATCCACAAATTAATAAATTAAAATAAATGATTTGTTACTAGGAGATCATTTGGGGTTTTCTACTTTAAGGGAGTTTTTTTTGCCAACAAAGGTAATAGTATTGAAATCAAATAAAGTTGCAATGTCTTACAAGCATAACATAAACAAACAAAGAACCTAGACAATAGACACTAACAAGCAAAGCTGGAAAATAAGTATTTAAAAGTCTTCGATGCAACAAGAACATGAGAACAAACTTGAAGTCTCCCAAATACCATATGCCAATTGGCCTTCAACTGGAACGAAGGTCAAGATACCCAATCAATAGGGCAAGACCCTTCCAATGAAGTTTCGGCAATTCACCAAGCTACCAAATTTGCTTCCACGAGAACGCATATGCAACAATGGTTCCCGACCAAATTTCCTGAGACAAGAGTGGACTCAAGGAAGACAACACTTATGATATCAGCAGATAAAGCACAATCAAAGTGATAATGAAGAAGAGAATCACAATTCCAGCTCGATCGCCAATCCCCCTTTCTTCACCACGCCGACACCCAGTCGCCATACCCCTAGATCGTCTTCTTTACGCGACATACCCACCCCAATCCCACATCCAACCATGGATGGGAAAACCCTACTCGACAGCTACCAAGGAGAAACACTAAAGAAACGTAGCACAAGGGTGCAAGGAGAAACCCCCACCTGAAGGGGAAAAGGAACCCTTATTAGAAGGGAAAGAGAGATCCACCAAATTGGAGAAAGATCCAAAACCCTAGTGGAGAAGAGGAAGGCGGCTAGGTTTCAGCCATTCAGCCAAAAAGTTCAAATGTACATACTTTTAACTCCAAGGGAGGTTTTGGTTGAATAAGAATTGATGAGATTTTCCAAGTTAAAAAAACGAAGAATAATCTTATTAAAAAAACGAAGCATAGAATTGTTTATTCATGTTAAGAATTTAATCATATGACTTATAAATAGAACTTAAAAAAATCTTCGCTCTGTTGAACAAAGGAGTATTTAATACATTGTAATTGTCTCATCCATTTTAAATATAAATATTGTTTCCAAAAAGTTCAAAATAATAAATGATTGTTTTTTCATGGAATATATTTCATAAAATACATAACATATTAAGACAGAAGACTTTGGATGGCGGTCGTATGTGTAGTTTTTAGCCCGAATTCTGACTAAGAGGCCTTCAGACAGAAGACTTTTTTAGTTCAAATTTTAGGGAGTGCACTTATTGAAAGATGCAAAATATTTATATAATTAAATATTATAAAATAGAGAATAAATTTAGCCATGCCAATATAAATAAAATAATAGATTTGTATATGAAAATTATAGAGTAAGAAACTTAATCTTTTTTTATAAGTATAAGTATCCTTCTATTGGAGTGAATCCTACTCGAGGCACAATCGAACACTAGATGTGGACACATCTTCCAACAAAAAAACAAATTGGTCCGGGCTTCATTTTTTTGCTTGGGTTTCTTACCTGAACATACGGTACTGGCCTAACGAATAAAGGATGTCTTCACTTCCCTTCTCATCCACTTCCATCCACTTCTTATTTTAACCGCTAGATTGAACTTTGAATGGTTATAATTTAATGTTTTATAAAATTATTAATAAAATGATAAATTATTAGATAAATAAATAAATTCGAACTACCAAAGTTTATTTACCACCGTATAACATTATAATAAAGAAATATTTTTAAAATATTATATAAAACATTATGTATAGGTGGCTCATATTTTATTTTAGGGTTAAGAGGTAAAAATACCCATATTCTTTTCCCAAAAGTGCACTGGGCATTATAAACTTTTTTTGGTATAAAAATGCCTATAAACTTCTCAAAATAACTAAAAAATGCCACCACCGTTAAACAAGGTAAATCATCTTTATTTTTTTTATTCAATGGCCCCTTCACTTTTATTTTTAAATGATTTTTTTTTTTACAAAAACTCATCACATCCTCTCTCTCCCCGATCCCCCTCTTCGGTCAATAGGCCCGTCTACTCACTCTCCTCTTCTCAGGCCCGCGTTATGACCCACATCTTTCTGCTTTCTTCATCTCCCTTCCATTACACCTCATGCTGCAAAATACATTCTCTGTTCTTCTAAAGCGCGCATTTTGGTAAATCAAATTTCTTTATGATTCCTACTCGTTTTACCAAATCCTGCCATGAAGATGAAGAAGCTTATTCTCGCCGCCACTTCCCTCATCGTCATCGTGGTTGAAGCGGAGGTTCCCGCTCCCGCTCCCAAACCTTCCAACGGAGCCACCGCTCTCGGCTCCTTCGTTAGCGCATCCCTCCTCTCCTTTGTCGCGGCCATGCACATGTAGATGTAGATCTGAGCGACGGGCATACACACACACACACTTCTCAATTCTTAATATAAGATAAAGTTGACTTTTTTGGAGAGATTAAGAAAGTTAACTAAATCATTTTAGAGTATTTATATTTATATTTTTTCCTTCAAACTAATTAGTTTAACTAATAAACTGACATATAGTTTAACGATACATAACATATAATATGATTAACTAACTTATCTAGCTTTCTTAATCTTTCCAAAAAAAAATCAACTTTATCTTATATTTAGGATCAGAGCGATTATATTTTTTTGTGCAGCGGAGAAGGAGGAGAAGGAAATTTGCTTGGATGAATGTGGAAAGAGTAATTGCGAGATGAGGAAGGAGGATATGAGATTTGGCTTAAATCTCTAGTTCAAATTCTTGGTTTTTCCCCTTTTTGTTTGGTTTGATGGCTGCAACGTTCCTTCCAAGGGTTTGTAATAGACTGATCTTATGTGTCTAATAAAAATTTCTATGATTATTATAGATTGAGTGCGTTTTTCTTTTTCTTCAAGTATGTCTCCTTCAATTTATGTGTGTGCACGATCAAATTCCTTCAAGCCTTTTCTATTCCTTCAGTTTTCTTTCTTTTTTTTTTTTGAAACTACAAGTGCTTGTGTGCGCACAATGTTACAATATAAGAATGGTAGATGAAGAACGTAGAAAGAAGAGGGTCATAACTCAGAACTGAGAAGATGAGAGAGAGGGGACGAGGCTGTTGACCAAAGAAGGTTGATTGGGGAGAGAGAGGAGGTGAGGAGTTTTTGTTAAAAAAAAAAATATTTGAAAATAATAGTATGGACCCCATTAAGTCAAAAAGCGACGGCAGTTTGTATTATCTAACGGTGGTGGTATTTTTGTTTCATTTTAAGAATTTTTTTTTTTTGGATACATAGGAACTCATTTTAAAAAGTTTATGGACACTTTTGTATCAAAAAAAAAAAATTATGATGCTAAGTGTACTTTTAAAAAAAGTATATGTTATGAAATTAAGAAAATATAAGAAATTGAGATAAAAAAATAGAGAAAGATAAGAGAGAATTATAGAGATGAAGAATGGAGAATTTTCATTCAAATAGTATTTTAATATGAAATAAAAATCACTCCCTTCTTACTTTTCATTTCTCTCTTGTATTTCCCTCATCTTAATCTTTTATATTTTCTTGATTTCATAACAATATAGATATTTTCTCCTTTATTTTAAGGGTTGAGATGATTGAAATGAGAAATGGAGGGGATGTTGAGACTTTATGCCTTCGACCTACTTTATAATAAGTTTTTTTTATTTTTTGGATAAGGGCTTATAATAAGATCCTTGATTCTCTGAGTTTGGACAAATCAGGATTCAAATTTCAAAGAGATCTCTGAATAAGTATGAGCGAAGAAAATATAGCAACCATTAAATGATCAAAGAGATACGAGTAACACGTGACTTCCTCTTATCACTGGTTAGTTATCTCATTTTCCGCACAACCTTATTTGAAAAATATTAGTAGTAAAGTAATTAATGCAAAATGTCATACCTTTGACTCATTTGGTCTGTTCATTTATCAATTCATCATTTTCAAACGCCATTGGTCTGTTGAGTTTAATTAGACACCACGGTATGCAATTAGACAAATTACTATTTTAACACTCAAGGCCGTTAACAGAAAATCATACCAGTAACGAGAGAATTTGAACGTTGGCAAAAAAAAAAAAAAAAGGGAGAGAATTTGAACGGGCTCCTCACTCCTCGATATTCTCATTGACTTTAATCCTACTATATCTCTCTCTTCTGTTACCCGCTTCAACCTCCCCTCCCTATATATGTATATCTAGCTCCATATCTCTCATCATCATTTCTTCTATTCCTCTAATTTTTTCGCTTTTCTCTTACTTTCAACGATGGATAAAGAAAAATTCAAAGCTCTTGATGATAAAGAAGAAAAAGATAGGGACTTCCTCGAACTCCACCTCTTCCTATCATCATCGTCTCATTCTTCATTGAAACCTAATTCTCCATCACCTTTATGGTCACAGCCCACTTTGTTTCCTTCATCATCTTCCTCATCAAACCCTAATTTTCAATATTCCCATCCAATGCAAAACCTAGCATCTCCTGACACAATCTTTTCTCCTTCCTCAGCATCATCCACAGCCGCTTTATCACCTACCACACAGCCTCACCTGAACCCTAACCCTAGCCAGAGACCAGTACTGTCTCTCCAACCACCTATTATTCCTCAAAACCCTAATCATGTTCCTAGTCGTGGTCCAAGGAGCGAGACTATTCCTGTACCGTTTCCATGGGCAACAGATCGAAGGGCCATGCTTAAATCCCTCAAATGTCTCAAGAACAATCAGATACTGACCATTACAGGGACGATTCAGTGCAAGACATGTGACATTAGCTATGAGATAGGGTTCGATCTGGAATCTAAGTTCGCTGAAGTTTTTACCTTTATTGCCATGAACAAGGACAACATGTACGACAGGGCTCCTAAGGTTTGGCTGAGTCCGAAGCTGCCGATTTGCAAGAACTGTGGGAGCAGTGTACGACCTATCGTTTCGGAGCATAAGAGGTCGATTAATTGGCTGTTCTTGTTTTTGGGCCAAATGCTTGGGTGTTGCACGCTAGAACAATTGAAGTATTATTGCAAGCATACTGGGTGTTTTCGCACTGGTGCTAAAGATCGGATTCTCTATATCACTTACCTCGGAATCTGCGAACAGCTCGAGCCTTCTAGTACTCGATCTGGCTTCTGATATATGATCCGTGAATGATCGATTTCCGGACATGTCGTTTAATTGTTTGTTTGTTTTTTTTTTTTTTGGGTTGTAATGTTGGTAGTGCATTGCTGCAGTTTGATGATGACTCTATCTTCTCTATATATGACTCTGGTCGTTTATCTATGATATATGATTAGAATAATTATTTCTTCATTACTAGTGTCCCAAACATGATGTTTGGTTTTAATTTTGTTTAGGGCTTGTTATGTATGTGGTCTCTCCTTGGACTCTAGTATATATTTATCATCTGTTGCACTGAAAATGGTCTGTTTTATATACCTATTTGTAGTTGTTTCATTTGTCAATTTCGTTTTCAATGATTTTAAACATAGTCAGTGTAAAAAAAAAAAATCAGATTAGTATGTGTTATTGATTGGGATAGGAGCGCATCATATTCCTTAATTAAGGCTGCAGAATCACATACTCCTTTGATCCAATTTATAAGGCAGGAAAGAAAAAAAATTTTGAGTTCTATTTATGAGTTAACATGCTAGAAGTGTATACTAAATAGGACCAGAGGTGTATGTGTATATATAGCACTCCCTATTTAAAGCTCAAATGTAGAATTATACCAATTAGTTGGATGTTACATGATATCATGACTCTATCTTTTCTCCTGTTGTGTTTGATAAATCAGGTTTTTCTGGTGTTTTAATGTTTCCATAACATGAATTTATTAGCATTGGAAGGACCTCTTCCAGCTAGGAGCTGAACAATGGCTTTTTTTGATGATTTAATTTATGCCCTCGACCCAATTATTTAGTGCTAGTTCGGCATCATAAAAAAAATTTAAGCATTTTTTCGTAAACCGAAACAAAACTCCTGTTAAGTGCATACTTACCTCGAAAGCCATAAAAACAATTCTAAAAAGCTAAAATAAATAGACAATGATGCTCATTCTAACCTTTTTCCTTTTATATGATATCCTCCTTGTTAGTAAGCAACGATATGTTTAATATATTTACTTGAAGCTGATAAAATCATGCATTGCTAATGGAAGTGATGAATTCTATATGGTAACATCAGATCTCAGAATCTGGGACTCACATTGACCTGATTATTAACAAAACATTAAAGATTATGCTAAACAGAGCACGTGCTCACACACACGTATATTATACACGCCGCCCGCCAAAGTCATTGTGCACCATTTAAAAAGATGAGTGAATTCCTGTGCACCATTAAAGAAAAAAAGATGAGTGAACTCCATATTTCGCTACAAGAAAATAGAGACCAATTAATTAGGGTTTCCAACACGTATGGTTTTAAGTACACATGCATGTAAGAAGTTGAAAATGCTTGCGTCAGTTTTTTTCTTTAAATTTTTTATAATAATAGAAAATGTTATAATAAAACGAATTAAAGTGATGTCTCCAAACCAGTAATTTTGATCCTCTTGGTTTGAGACTCAAAACTGACCACGAGGTTGCCAGTTCGGTTATTGGTACATCTCCAAAGTGCTGTCTTCAACAAAGAAGAGAAAGAAATAAGACGAGTTCAATTCACCAAGCCGAATAAAAAGGAGATGTCGCGCTAAACATAATCAGTGCACTTGGGAACGCCTTGAGAACCTTTCCGGTCTCCACTTCTCTTAGGGTGTGTTTGGTTTGAGGATAGGGGGTAAATTACTTTTTTAGACGGGTCCGCTCCAAAATTTACCCTCTTATTAAAGGGTTTAAGATTTAGGATAAATTTTGGAGGGGACTCACTCAAAAAGATAATTTATCCCAT
This sequence comes from Inga laurina, assembly GCA_963855925.1. Lineage (NCBI taxonomy): Eukaryota > Viridiplantae > Streptophyta > Magnoliopsida > Fabales > Fabaceae > Inga > Inga laurina. The sequence goes on along the minus strand of OY979702.1, from coordinate 58,539,127 downwards.
ACCCTTCCCTCCCCCTCCCCTCCCCTCAATCCAAATGCACCCTTACTGTCTACTTCTTTATTTTCACAGTTAGATCAATTTTGAATGGTTGGGATTTAATATCCTATAAAAATATTATTATAATATCAAATAAAAAAATTTATATAAATAAATATAAATCATTGAAATTTGATCTAAATATATAGTTCATATCTTTATACTGTTATTTTGGACAAAAAAAATATCTTTATGCTGTTATTAAAGTATTGTAATTTTTTTATATTTTTTATAGGACCTTTCAAAATTGATTTAATTATCGGAATAAAGAAGTGGACGGTATAAGAGAATTGTAGAGACCCCTTTCCCGGATGGCCTTAAGCATGGAAGACGTGTGGTCAAATGCCATGTTTTTTTTTTTTAATAAATTTATGATCCCAACAGATAGCGAGATTTTTTTAAGAAAAAAAAAATATGAACCTATTGAGTTAAATCATTTTGACATATAATAATCATGCTGATCGACAAGGACGTCGCGGAGGCAATGTTAACCTTGTTTGTGGGACATAAATATGAACCTATTGAGTCACGGTGGGTGAGTTAAATATGATGATTGAGTCACACTCACAACTTAGTTAAAACTTATACGACTATAATAACTAATTTTCGGTTCAACAAAACACCACGTTTTCATTTTTAAACATACTGAACAAAATTTGTTACTATCTCATTATTTGACAACTCTTTTCCTCCCAAAGGGAACCAAACAAGTGTCCCCCAAACCACAAACCACACGTTAACATTAGATCGGATCAAAACACACAATTTAATGAGTTGGGTTGCTCTCATTTTTTTTCTTTCTAATTTTCTTCTCATAATATTATATTCACCATATGTTAAAAAAAAAAAATGGTTCGGATTCAATATTTTATAAAATTATTAATATAAACATAAAAAAGTAGATTTAAGTTCTTAAAAGCCGATCTATACGGTTTATAACTATAATACTGAAAAAGTAAATTAATTTAAATTTATAAAAGGGCGAAGGTGCAAAAATGCTCATGTTTTTTCCCAAAAGGCATCACTACAAAAAAAATACTCAATTTCCAACGAAATCATTTCCGGAAAATTCAGACAGAAATTCCGTTTCTGATGAAATTTCCTACGAAATTTTCCGTGGCAAATTTAGCCACAAAATTTCTGACGGAATTTTTTCCATGGCAAATTTCAACAGAATTTCTGATAGAAATTCAGGTTGAAATTTTCTAACGGCAAATTTTGAGGGAATTTCCGACGGAAAATTCGGTGTGAAATTCCATTAGAAAAATTAAAAATTATTAATTTTTTTAAAAAATAATATTTAAAAAAATTAATTATTAAATAATTCTATTTAACCTTAATTATTAAAATTATATTACTATTTATTAATATTATATTTAAAATTTTCTACTAAAATAATATTTATGATACTATTATTATATTATTTTATTTTATTTAAAAACAATATTTATAATATTAAATTTATTATTTATTAAGTAATTTTAATTAAAAAATTGTTTAATTAAATAGATAAATATTTTTTTTACGTTTTTATTAAATTTTTCATTATTTTTATTAATATTATATTTAATTAATAATTAATTATATGTATGTGTGTATATATATGATAATATTATATTTATAATAATATGTAATAATATGACACATGTTCATTTCGACGTAACTGGCAAAGACTCGCATGCGCGTCTGCAACCTGAGGTCGCAGGTTCGAACGCGAGGAGAGGCACTTGCAAGATTTATGAGATGCGGACACATGGTAGCACGAGGAGGAGATGTGGCCTCTAGGGGAGAGGGACACATTGCGTACTAAAGAGCAAACACGTGGTATTTGGAAATTTAAAAAAAAATTGAAAAATTTTTTAAAAATGAATTTCCTTTTAGTCGGAAATTTCTGACGGAATTGTTTGTAACGCACCTAATAGCGACGAAACGGATTCCGTTAGAAATGCAGTCCATCGAAAAAGTTGATCCCGTGGCAAATTTCATTGGAATTCAATATTTTTTTTGTAGTGCATCTGGCACTATAAACAATTTTTAGATGCAAAAATGCCCATCAAGATTCTAAAAGGGCCCAAAAATCCATGACAGTTTATTTGACCCACGTTGACCATTTAGAGAGAAAATTTTGACTAAACATGCTTATGTGGCATAATAATATCTTGGCTGGACAAAAAATATAACAATTACAAAAATTCTTTCTCCTCCATGATCGTAGCCCTTCCCACCATCAAAGTGTCACCATCATCATCGCCGGCTTCCATTGTGTCTTCGTCCTTCCACCGGAAACATGGATCAAACCTAGAAAATCATACCAAAAAAGAGCCCACAATGGGATTATTAGAACTAAATCTTCACTTAGATCATCTCCCAAAAAAGCCCTTTCCCATCTAGGAGGTGAATTAAATATCTCCGACTATGTAGAGATGATTTGTGGAACCAGATTCTCTTAAAAAAAACCCCTTTCTCATCTAGGTAGTGAACATACCCAGAATAATAAAACCATTGAGAAACAAAAAAGCTGGATAAAAGCTTAAGAGGCAAATAAGGAAAACAAAAGTAGTAAAAGATGAAAACTTTAAGGCCAAATTACCAAAAAAAAAAAAAAAAAACCCCCCCATTCTTACGAGCAAGCTAAGTTTGAAATGAAATAATAAGTATTCAAATGACAGGAAAGGGTGTAAAGCAAAGCACCCAAAATTGGACCGTTCACAGGGTAGGTTAGGGGTTGGGATGGCAGAGGCAGCGACAGTGGTTGAAGAAACACCAAACCCAAACATGGCTTGTGGGAATAAGCAGAAACAAGAACCACAGAGACGGAGGGGTAGACGTAAATGACGATGGCATGGAGATGGGTCCGACGACCTTCAAGAGGTGGGTGATAATTGATGAGAAAGAATGGTCACGGAAGGCGTGGAGTTGCACAAGACGGGTTGTAGGGAGTTGGAAGGGAAGAACTCATTTTTACTTGCTTGATGACGTGGTGTTTTGTATAGTTGGGGTGAAGTGAGTTGGCATATAATGTTTTGCATGTAGTAGAGCCCCTCATCCCATTCCATCCCCTCCCTTTAAACCAAACAGGCCGGTGAAGATGTGGTTATAAGAAGATAACGAGAAAGGGAGAAATGAGAGTATGGCCTCTTCCCAATTTAACAAGCCTTCACAGCAAGCTAATTTATAGACATATAGATATATGTGCATATGATCTTCAAAATTATTTGGATATGCCAGCACTCTCGTGGTGTAGTAATTAATGTATTTATAGGTTGCCCAGTAGTGGCATAGCTCTTGGCCAAAAAAAAGTACTGGCATAGCTCGTGGGTTTGAACTGCATCAGCAATAATTTGCCAACTCAAAGTGATGATATGGTGGACCCTTAGCTTGTTGGCCTCCATGGTCGCCTGGTTTCAGGACACAACAGTTCTGTAATCCGCAGCGTTTTCTTTATGGATTGACTATGCCAAATACCTAAAAACGACCATACAGCATCAACATTAACTGCTGTACCATCCTTACCCTAATATCTGTGTGTATGTGTGTGTGTATTTATATATAAAACAATTACACTTCATTGTGTAGTCTTGAGATACATATTACAACAATTTTAGTCCCTTTCTGGCTACACTTTCCTACTTTTTGGGTTTAACATAAACGGGACAAAGCTAAAGTGAAAAACAAAAGTGCTTTCTATTGTCAAATATACGTGTTCTGGTGTTGTAAGCTATTAGAAACTTCTCCCCAGATGTATAACTGAAATATGACAACATATGTTCTTTAGAGTTGAGATGCGGAAGTATATAAGCACGTACTTTTGAAAGCATAATATGCTCTCTCCCATTCTAAATTTAGGAGCTAATTAATGTGTTTATTTTGATATTAAATGTTAGTAATAGGTACACTTTATCTCCTAAATTTATAATTTTTCTTCATACTATCTATTGATAATTCATATCAAGTGGCTTTTACAAAGATTAGTTCCAATACGAATGATTAATAAAGATGATATTTTAGGAAAATTAATTTTTTTTTTCAAAATAACTAATTTTTTTAATATTCAAAAATTATTTAAAACAAAAAAAAATGGAGGAAGCATTAGTTTTCATCTTGTTTCAATCTGAATATAAACTAGAAAAAACATATAAACACTACTAGAAAAAATAGTTTTAACGTCCCTTTTTTTGGTCTTTTAACGTCTGAAAACAAAGGGACGTCTATCTGAGGGTCGTAGAAAAAAACGTCAATAATGTCCGTAAAATAGGGGACGTAAAAGGCAGACTTTAGACGTCCCCAGTTGGTACTGGGGACATGTAAAGTCCACCTTAGACGTCCCCAGTTCCAACTGGGGACGTCTAAAGTGTCGCCACCCACTCTACTACGTCCCTTTTTATTTAAGGACGTTGAAAGTTTTTTTTTTTTTAAATGGCCTTTTTATATATTGCACTGTCTGGAAAATGTAAACTGCAGAAATAGGATTCCAACAACAGAATAAAACAACAGCAGTTCAGCAGAATGGAAACAACAACTTGAAACACAGTGATCAACCCAAGGCTCTACTACATGCAATAATTTTAAGGAGTAGCAAACTAATTAACTAACAAACCACACAAACTACACAACAATCTATATCCAAGTATGTTATTGCACTAAAAAGACTATATCCAAGTCCCCAGTTTGTACAGTAACCAAGACTAAATCCAATCTATATCCAACAACAATAACGCTAATTATATGTACAATATATAGAACTACCACAAAAGTATGTCTTACACAAACTACTAAAGACTTTACTCTAGTATACGTTGAAGAAGATGTCCAGCCAAAAAGTCTCTGATCATATTTAGGTCTTCATATGAGTAGGCATCTTCATTGTCAAAAATCTGTAAATTAGAAAATAAGCTTAGATGAAATAATGAATCAAGTGAATGAATTGCTATTGAATTACAACACCAAGAATATTATCCTCTGAGAATGAAGAAGCGATTACTTGTTCAAAATCTGTCGTAATGCCACTCTGAATGATGTTAAACATATAAAGTAAGACATAGTATCCACATTCCCAGCCGCCAGGTTGTCGAAGGCACTATAAATCAAAAGCAAATGGTTAAAATCAATAAAGGCATATCTAAAACGACCGTCACTCAAAAGAACTTGATTTGAAACTACATAACTTTGGAAAAAAACCATCTCGGTTCTTTGCCACCTTTACGTTTGCGTGGCCCGCCAAGCGCTTGATACGTCGTGCATGCCCTATCATTAAAATGAAAATCAACATAAATTAGAATAATTCATTTAAGTCAAGAATCAAGAAGCAATAAAATACAAAAAAATAACTTACGTGTTGAAGACGCTTTTAGTTTCTTTGTCTGGTCTTTTACTTAAGGAATCAAACCAGTAAACAACGTGGGACCGAGGACAGAGAACACACAAACTCCAGTGATAACTATCACAACATATACAGATTAAAAAGAAGTTAGATGGCGAATGATACTCTACTTCCTGGCCCAATATCCCTGTAGGCATATGCAAATCAATATGGCGAATGCCTTTATAGATATGCTGCAGTCGTGCTAAGAAGGGCCATTTTTCTGCTTCCTGCTCGTTCTTTTAGAACATAAAAAAACATATTGTTAGTAGGATGTCAACACATCTCAAGTAAAAGTGAGGTAGTTCCGTACCATTAGAGGTGTTGGTGGTAACAAGCCAATAAGATGTACAGACCAAAGGATGAAAGATCCTCTCGCCTGAGCTATCGTGACAACCTCGTCATCAGGAATAGGGATGGTTGTACCTTCTTCCCCCTCTCGAACACACGTCACAGTCACCCTACGCAAATGCTGTGGAATTTGCTGATTATGGTGGGTAGTAGCTTCTGTGTGAACGAGAGCATCTACAACTACACGCAGCACTGGAGCATCCAAAGAGAGGATGGCAAGTTCTCCCTGTGCTGGAGTGGGAGAAGGGTCGCCAAGTGGTTCCTCCACCGGGTTGTAACTTCCTTTGGTGCTGTGGAAGGCCGGGGATGAATGGGTTCTACGCTCGCTAGTTGCCATCTGCGATTCAAACATCTTCATCATTTCAGCTCGTAGCTCAGGCATCAGCTCATGATGTAGCTCTGGCAACAGCTCTTGTCTGAGCTTGTCGCGAAGGTTGGCCTCAAGCTCTTGTGAGACTTCCTGACGAATCTTGGCCACAAGCTCCCTACTGGGTTCAGCTTGTGACGAATAAGGATGTGCTGTTCGGCCAAAATATTTCATGACACGAACTCCCCCTGCCTCTCCTTGAAGATGACTAGGGTGATCTGCCTTCCGAATCGCCGTTGACAAGATGTCCATCCGTCCACTTGGAGTAAACGAACCTTGGCTACTATGATCTTCCAGTTCATCCTGCAGCATAAAAGTTATTGTAAATGAAAATTAAGCACTCCCAATATGAAAAAATAACTTTGTACTTATGCTCTAACTACTTACAATTCTTGCGGCAACCTCAACAACAGTCGGATTTACGTACTTCCCACCCTTAAGCCTCCCTGCTTTCCATTTTTTGTGACGTGGAGGAGGTGGCGGGGGCTGGACCACAATGGTAGGATCTGATGTGGCTGCTTTCTTCAATTTCTCCAACTCTTCTGCCATCATCTTTAGCTCAAACTTTCGATAACCACCACGAGACATGCAATGTTGATAGTTATTAGCTGTTTGCCTCTCTGCATTTGCTACACTTAATGCCTGTGAAAGGAAAACAACGAACACCAAATCAATAATGTCAACTATATTCAAATAAAACACTATGGTGACAGAAATCTTACCAAAAAGTTTAGATCTTTTCATGATGCCATAAACAACCTCCAGTTCTCTGGAGACAAAAACGTATACTCCTGACATGGATCCTGACCCCTCAAGTCCCCTCGAATGTAATCTCGTGTAAGCCTGTTCTTGAAATCTTTTCATCGTAGATGAACCTTCGTTATCCATTTCTTGTACATCTCCGCAGTGTCAAGGACATCATAGGTTTGCTGCAAGGTAAAACATAAGTTAATTATCTTTGAAGCAATAGAAATAAAGATATATATGTAGATTTATCGAAACTTATATACCAAAAGTTGTTGCCAAATCAAGTCTTTCGTTTTTTGTGGAACCAACTTCCAATTATCATAGGTAATGCGAACTTTGCTTTGAGCCAAAAAACCTAAGTAGCTAATGAAATGGTCTTCCTCTGGACCAATTGGTTTCATATTGTCATCAAAGTCAATATGCCTGTTGATGGTGATGATGTGCTACCAATGCAGGCATTTTTGCACTACCTCTAACCCTTCTTCTCGCAACCGGTTCAGGTCTCGCATCAAGTTCAGGCCTATTCATTTCATTGTCCCTATCACTTTGTGAGTCACTAGAATTGTCCATATTCCTGTAAGCACAAAAATCATTGTCAGATAGGTGAATAAATTGTAAGTAAATGAATAAACTAACTAGTTATAAAACAAACAGCACACATTACTATTTTCTAAGTTAAACTCTTACTCTAGATTGTTTCCTATATTCCTTCACCATGATCATTTCTTACAGCATATTCTTCATCATCTATCAATTCTATTTCACTTGTTGTAGGTGGATTAATTGTGAAAGGTGGTGTGTCGTCAAGGTTGAAGGTCGGATTGCCATGCTTCTGGTTTTTACTTTGAAGTACAATGAAATTTTTTTTATTTGCGGGATCTATGACATAAAACACTTGTTTTGCTTGGCTTGCTAGAATGAAGGGCTCATCCCTATAACCTACTCTTTCAAGATCAACTGAGACAAATCCAAATTGTTGATCTATTACCACAGCATTATTGCTAACCCACTTACATTTGAATAAAGCAACTTTGAACTTGTTGTAAGTGATTTCCCATATTTCTTCTATCACTCCATAATAGGCCATGGATACTAATATGGGGTTTTTGTCTTTTGAACTGGAAAAGTGCATGGCTTCAGCTTCTACCATCACCCCACTATTTTGCATGGTACTTCTATCATCTTGGTCTTTTGTGTAGAAAGAATACTCGTTTATATCATAACCACTCCAAGTAATGATCTGAAACGAAGGCCCCCAGGCTAGCCACTCTATTGTCTCAGACACACCAGTCTCATGCAAACCCTTTTCCTCAAACCACTGAATGAATGTCTTGTTTTGCTCAATAGTAATCTGCATGTCATTCTTCCTCAGATTTATGTTCTTCAAGCTCTTTCTGTGTTCATCTATGTATGGTTGAACTTCTGCCATGTTATTCAGGATATAAAGGTGTGCTTGCAACCCCTCTTCACGAGGCATAGTCTTCACTTTCAGTCCTCGTGTTTCCTTGCTCCTCCCCTCTTCATGCCAAGATTGTTCCTTCTTCCCTGATAGATAATCGCTGCAGAAGTCCATAGCCTCTTCAACAACATACCTTTCAACTATTGAGGCTTCTGGTAGATAGGGATTTTTAGAGTACCCTTTTAAGATCTTCATGTATCGCTCAAAAGGGTACATCCACCTTAGGTAAACTGGACCGCAGAGCCTTACCTCCCTTACCAAATGAACTATTAAATGCACCATTATATCAAAAAATGAAGGAGGAAAGTGCATTTCTAATTGGGACAATATAATATAACCCTCAGCTTCCGTTCATCCAGCTTTTCAGTGTCAATGACTTTGTTACAGATAGCATTAAAGAAAACACATAATCTTGTCACAGTGCTTCGAACTTCATCTTTCATAATGCCTCTAATAGCTACTGGTAACAGTTGTTGCATCAACACATAATAATTATGGGACTTCATTCCCACTAACTTCAAATCGTCCATTGACACAGACCTTCTCACATTCGAAGAATATCCTTGTGGTACCTTAATTTCATGCAAACACCCATACAAACTTCTTTTCTCCGCTTTTGATAGTGTATGCGCTGCTGGCTCTATGTATGCCCTCCTACTATCATCTCTTAGCTGTGGATGTAACCGTTCTCTTATTCCCATATCAATAAGATCTAGTCTCACACTAACCCCATCCTTGGTCTTTCCTGGAATGTGCAAAAGCGTACTGACAAGGCTATCACAAACGTTTTTCTCCACGTGCATTATATCAATACTATGTCTCACGTCAAGACTACGCCAATGTGGAAGATCAAAGAAAATTGATCTCTTCTTCCATATGTTCTTCTTACCCGTAGTCTTCTGATTCTTATCGAGTAAGACATTGATACGTTCAACCCGACTATAAACTTCCTCTCCAGTTAATGCCTTTGGAGCCATTCCATGCTCTGGCAAGCCGTTAAAATGCTTTCTTAACCTACGATAAGGGTGGAACCTAGGAAGGAACCTCCTGTGACCAAGGTAGACCGTTTTTCTTCCATGTTTAAGTTGGTGGAAGTGAGTGTCTGTTTCACAGATCGGACATGCTTTATGCCCCTTCACACTATATCATGAGAGGTTTCCGTACGCAGGGAAGTCATTTATCATGGTGAAAATCATTGCACGTAGCTTGAAGGACTCATTATTATATGCATCAAACACATCTACGCCTTCCTCCCACAACTTCTTCAAGTCCTCAATCAAAGGCGCCAAGTAGACATCGATATCATTTCCTAGCTATTTTGGTCCATAAATCATCATAGAAAGCATCACATACTTGCGTTTCATACAAAGCCAGGGAGGCAAGTTGTATATTACAAGGAGTACTGGCCACGCACTGTGTGTGCTATTAAGAGTTCCATACGGATTGATGCCATCTGTACAAAGCCCAAGCCGAAGGTTTCCCGGCTCGCTGCCAAATTCAGGGAACATTTCATCTATTTTCTTCCACTATGGAGAGTCAGCTGGGTACCGAAGATATTTTCCGTTGGATATTCTATCATCCGAATGCCATCTTAACTTTGCAGTGCCAAACAAAAGCTTAAAGCGCGGTATTATTGGAAGATACCAGAAAACTTTTACAGGTTGCCTTTTAGTTGTCCCATCACCACAACCACCATCTTTCTTCACTTTGTATCATGCAGTTTGACACTTAGGGCACTCACTCAGAACTTCATACTCCTTTCTGTAAAGTACACAGTCATTAGGGCAAGCGTGTATCTTTTTATACTCTATACCTATTGTAGATAGGATTTTCTTGGCCTCATACATACGATTTAGAAGTACATTATCATTGGGAAACATATCACACAACAGTTCAAGCAGTAATGTGAAACTATTATCGGTCCACCCACAAGTTGCTTGTAAGTTAACCAAATGTAATGTTCCTGTCAGCCATGTGTACTTACTCCCAGGGTATAACGGTGTCTATGCATCACTCCACAGGTTGTCATATTCATGCGACTGCGCAAAGGATTCTACCTCAACATCGTGAATCATTCTCTCCATTCTATCTTCATCTATGACATCCATAGCTTCCTTCTTGTGCGACGGACAATCAGTTACTTCCTCACCATGCCATATCGACCTTGTGTATCAAAGATTTATTCCATTACAAAGTAGGTGATCCTTTATAACTTCAACATCCCATTTTCTCTCATTTAAACAATTAACACAAGGACAAAAATACATCCCATTTTTGGCTGGAGCGTTCCTTCTAGCAAATTCAATAAACTCTTCAACCCCATTCTCATATTCTTCACTTGTTCTTAAAGAATTCATCCAACTATGATCTATTTTATTACCACCTATGCCATTTCCATTTACACTCAAGTTTAGAATAATTGTCAACACGGGGAATTGCCTTTTACACGTATGTTTTTCAAAATTTTGGCAGCATTTCTCCTTAAAAGTGAGACATCCCAAAATCAAAATAACAAACCATCTCAGCTTAATTTAAACGAAACGAAACTAAACTTTAGCTTCTAGCACCAAGCACAAATAGAATACACTTATATTTTAGAAACCAAAATATTAAATCAGATATGTACCATAAGTGAGATATGTGGGAATTTACAAATCAACTATGTGTATTTACAAGAGACACATGTGGGAATTTATAAGACTGTCTCGACCATATATAAGACAAGGGCCTAAATGTCTTTTCAACAAAAAAAATTAATTTCTATTTAGACCTAAGGGTACAATGAAGTTTCAAAAAGTTTTAGAAAATGTTTGAGAATAATTTGCTAGAGAGGGTGCAATGATTTTTTCCCTATAGAAATTGAATAATCATGTTAAAGAGAATGACTTGTAGTTATGATTGCTGAAATTAGGGCGTATTTGATTGTTCATTTAGAAACATTTGCTAATCATAGATTCCTCCCTTAAGTTTGACTTAAGATTTGTAATATTGGATTCCCTTATTTGTTTCCCCCTATTTTAAACCTTTTTTTTTGGATTTTGCCTAATGTATATCCTGACTCCTAAGAGTATTTTGGATGATTCTGACATATGTGGCAGTGGTTGAAGTTTATTTGAACGTAAAACATCTTCTATATATATATAACCTATTCATCTATAAATTATAATTTTGAAACAAACAATTTATATACAACTCAGTATTTTAATTTGAAAATGACTTCTTTCATTTTAGGTTTAAAATATCTTGTCATGGATAATAATACTAAATTATTATACTGTATATGAATATATAATTAAAACTAATTCATATCAATATATATGGAACATACTAAGGATATTATATATACATCACAAACCCAAATTCTGATGATGATGATAAAGATAGAGGGTTTTGTAAACTCATCAAACCGCGTGGGTCCTGAATTATCCTTAGCAAGTAAAACAGTCTAAATTTATAATAATGATGCTGATAATTACTTGATGAAGAACGAATATTTTATATTTTGGCCAGTACTTGAAGAACCTAAGTAAAATAGCATAAAAATAACGATCATACAGCCAACCCTCACAAGTACGTAAATGTTTAAATATTTTAGTTCAGCGAGTATATATGACTGTCTCGATGGCAATCAGTCATACCATTTCAAAGTTTAAATTATAGGAGTTAATGTTAATTAATATTTAAAAGATTTTCACTAGATGCATTGACATTGAATTTGAAATTTAGGCACATTAAATATAGTTTCTCTCATCCTTAAATATAGTTTCTCTCGTCCTTATTATTACAACAATTGTCTCAGCAAGCTAAGTCTACCACCAAAATAGCAAAGATAAAGCTCAAGCACAAATCACACCTAAATTCCAGTCGAGAATCAAATGCATTTTACTAAGCATTCACAAGTTTAGTTAACTAACCTGTTGCTGAAACTTTAGAGGGAAATGACCCATGGTGGTAAGAGGGAGGCCGACGGTGGTGAGAATGAGAGAGAACAGTGCAAACCCAGCAGAGCAAAGATGGCGACGAGCAACGCTATGGATGAAATAGAGGGTAAGAAGGACCAAGAAGAAACAGGGGATAGCCGTATAGCAAGATTTGGAGAAAGAAGAAAAAAAACAAGAAGCCCAAGGGAGAGAAGAGCACGAAGAAGGGGATGACGGAAGTGATGAAGATGGGAGGAGTGAAAGAGTAAAGTAAAGGACTTTTTGACACTGCACATGCACTGGTCATGTCGACCAGTGCATGTGAGGTAGCTTTAGACGCCCCCAGTTGGGCTGGGGACGTCTAAAGGTCCCTTTAGACGTTCCCAAACTAGCTGGGGACGTCTAAATGTTTTCTAATTTTTTTTACTCTATATGATATGCTGGGCGGAAATGGGGGTCTTTAGACATTCCCATTTTGATTGGGGACGTCTAAAACAGTCTTTAGATGTCCGCATTTTGATTGGAGACGTCCCCATTTTGATTGGAGACGTCCCCATTTTGATTAGAGACATCTAAAACACTTTCTACCAAGTTCAGGCGCGAGATTCAATTATATTTGAAGTGCCAACCTTTCCAATTTTCATCTATAATTACACATATGCCACCCGCCAATATTTTGGGCGTCCCTTTTTCAAAAAGGGACGTCCTTTAGGGTAGTTATAAGTATATTCTGTATTAGTGAAAAAATATTTTTAATGTTACAATGGTCTTTGTGTTCATATATATTTTTAAATTAGATTATATAATCATATTTAGTACAACATTTGAAGTAAGGTGCAGATGACTTATTAATAGTATGGTTTTCTATCAATTTTAAATAAAAATAACTTTCCTATAAATAAAGTAAATAGAACAATGATAGAAAAGTTTTCATTGGTAATTTTTAATGGGAAATTTTCCCCAATTTTCCCTAGAGATTATTTATATTACATATTGTAATACTATAAATATACAAACATGTATATTCATTATTCAACACCTATTGAAGAAATGAAGATGTTGAGATGTATATATAATCATACAAGACACTTCCTCCAGTCCTATTTATATGCAACTTTTTTCTGGATTGCATAAAACGAACTAATAGTTAAAAGTAATAAGCGTGTAAAAAATGCTATGTTTTTTCTATATATGCACCTATTTATGAAAAGAGTATAGAAGAGAGAATAGATAAAAAGTATGAGAGCTAATGAGTATAAGATATGAGAAAGAATAAGTATTTAATAAGGGTAAAATAGAAAAAAGAATGTAATAATACATACAAGATATATAAAATCAGCATTTAAGAGAAAAAGTAGGCATGATGCCTATTGAAGAGAAAAAGAAAATTGTTTGAGATGGTTTGGAATGTACAAATAAAGTTGTAGGGAGCCTTAGTGCAAAGAGTAAATCACACAATTTACAATTCTTTGAAAATGGAAGGGGAAGACGGAAGAAAATATTTAATGAAGGGATGAAATTTGTTGATTAACAATATATTTAAATATTTTATTGTTAACGAACTGTGATTATGTAGTCCGCCTATTGGAGGACCCTACACAAGCAATCACGAGCATAATTTTTTTTTGGCCAACATCACGAGCATAATTTAAAGCATTGAAAGAAGGGAAAATCTCATTTAAATACCATTTGAAATGTCAAAACCCACTAAAATCCATTAAAACTTATAAAAGACAAATAAGGGATGTAGTAGGAATCAGGGATATTGATGTTTTGTACAAAAGACCCAAATGCCCCTTTTTAAATTAGTTTCACATATGAGGTAGCTGGTGTGGAAAGAGGCAAAAAAAAAAAAAACAAGAAGAAGAAGTGGAATGGTGGTGTTTGCTGATCAATGTTGAAGGTGAAAAACGAGGCGTCGATCAACGTTGAATCAGACAAATGTAAGTGAATTTCTGAGAAACATAATCTTTTTTAGATGAATTGAACAATAATCATCTTATCCTCATTGTTCATGTTGGTGGGCATTGGGTATGGTTTAGTGGCTTTGATGGTGCATGAACAGTAAATAGCTGAGATTTACGTAGGGTATGGGAGCTAACTTATTTGGGGTTGTCAATAAGGGCTAAGAACAATGACAATGGTGCTGCGATTGTAGGTTATTTATAGCCGTTTTGGTTGTGGGTAAATGGATTTATAGGTTGAGTGGGATTAAAGGTTTAGACTTTACGTAACTACGGTGGCATCAACAGTGTGGTGTGGGTTATTTATGTCTTAGGTCTTGTTAGCTGTGAGAGGGAGCATAATGAAGAGGTTATTGATTTGAAATAGGTAGTATTGAGTTGATGTGGATGACTGACCGTTGAGTATGTGTAAGTGGAATGAATAATCTTTAATGAACATGTCATAAGCATATCTATATGTACACGATAGTTGCTATCATTACCACATTTGGTTGGTTGTCAATGCCATTATAGGATTTGTCATTACCATTACTAAATTTGTCATTAGCATTAACAATAATAGTGAAGGCAATAACTCATTTTGTCAGGCAATAACTCGCATAACTTAATTGACGACAAGGCAAAACTCTTAGTCAATCGTTTGGCATATGTTGTTATAAGTTAGTGATTCTTGTAAAATCCATTACAAACTTTGTCAACACCTTTACTATTTTTGTGAATCCCAAAACGGATTTTGTTAAGAGCAGCAATAAGTTAGTCAATTCCTTGAGAAATGTATGCTGTCATGATATAGGTGTGAAGTTGGATGTTAAATACTTAATAAAGGTTTAACTTTGTTGTTAATTGCGAAACTGGTATTATCAAACATATTGATAAAATAGTCAATGGTCTAAGTAGGTGTGTTGTAGGAAATTTTTTTAGTGATGAATTTTCATTGGTATAGGACTAATAATGTCATGAAATCTGAATTTTTTCTTACAGGTTACTATTGCAGCTCATGCCATCAAGCAGGCCACTTAAGAAGAACGTGCAAGAATGCAAACTCAACTTAAGCCTGGGTGTAGAGACCTGGGAGTAACTATTTTGCAAGTCATCTTTTTGTTTATGTACAATGACTTGGATCCCTTCACATATTTTTGGTTAGAAGGGTTATAGCATATATGATGTCCTTTTTGTAAGTACTATTTAGGGAAAAGAATAGCTTGTGCTGTAGGAAATGACAAGAAAACATTAGGTGCGGGTGGAATCGTAATGTTCATTTGTTTGTAGTTGCTATCATGAAGATTCTGGTGTTTTTTAAATTCCATTATTGCACTTGTCATTCTCATTACTACTATTGTTAATGGTGACAGTTTATTGTAATTAAAATATACATGAAGGAACACATTCTTTTGGGTTCATGACTTCTATGAATTAGACGTACGTGGAATGAGTAATGTCAAGTTGTCATTTGATACATTATGTAAAAGTTGCTGTCATGAAGATTCTGGTGTTTTGTCAATTCCATTATTGCATTTGTTATTCTCATTATTACTCTTGTTAATGGTGACAATTTATTGTAATTAAAGTATATGTGAAGGAACACCTTCTTTTGGGTTCATGACTTGTATGCATTGGACATATGTGGAATGAGTAATGTCAAGTTGTCATTTGATACATTACGTAAAAGTTGTTGTTATGAAGATTCTGGTGTTTTGACAATTCCATTATCAATCTTGTGAAAACCATTAAAAACTTTGTTATTCCCATTAGTAAACTTGTCAGTGTCCAACCCTTTTGGGCCAACACTCTCACACGTTTGGTGAGAATAAATTGTCATTCCTATTATGAATCTCGTCAAAACCATTAAAAAATTTGTTATTCCCATTAGTAAACTTGTCAGCGTCCAGCCCTTTTGGGCCCACACTTTCACACGTTTGGTGAAAATAAGTTGTCATTCCCATTATGAATTTCATCAAAACCATTAAAAACTTTGTCTTTCCCATTAGTGGCCTTGTCAGTAGCCAACCCTCTTGGGTCAACACTTTCACACATAAAATTTCTTGATTAACTTGCTTCTTGTACATAAAAAGTGCACAATTGGATACAGTTGGAATAAAGTGACTAAAGCTTTAGTCAATATACATACACTAACAATACATTACAAAAGGCCACAACTATGAATCAATTTACAGGATTGGTAACCAAAATTATCATGCCTATGTCACCCCACAATGCTAGGGTTGGTTACTAAGTTAAACAACTGTTGTCAATCTATTTACAATAGGGGTGCATTCCAAAAAAAAAATAATAATTGATACTAGAAGACTAAAAATGTACAATTAGAACATAATTATGTCTTCTGCTTCTCCGGCCTTCCTTGCTTTGCCCTATCATTATATTGTTTTCTCTCCTCCTCACTCAAATTCCTCCACGCCTTTGTTGACTCCCTAAGCTTCTCAGTAAAATTTAGTCACTTCTTCCCCTTTTCAAACTCCTTTTGAAACAACATGCAACCATTCTTCACATCTTTTTTTCCATATTAATTTTTCTTATTGTCATGAAGCTGTGTTGTGATCTGAAGTTGTTTACTGAGATGCTTATTATTTTAGATTCTAAAGACAAGAATCAAACAATATAGAAGGAGGAAAAATAGCACCTTTACAAAGTTCTAATATATGGCAATATCTGCAGTATATGAAGATACATAAAAAATATAGGATAATGAATTTTAAGTAGAAGTCACACTGGGGACCGAAATTGCAAAAGATTTGTTTTCATAAAATGACTTAAAATTACAAAATTCCCTACAAATTGCGAACATATGTGTCATGCACAAGTTCAAAAGTGCAGAGGTAATTCATAGAGGAAAGTATTACTTAGAATATATAGTAATAATACATTAGATGTACTAATATTTAAACCTTAGCAATAAAAACAGTTCAACTGCAGAATTGCCTATAGATTTCATGACATTATTAGTTACAAACCAATGAAAATTCATCATTAAAAAAATTCCCAACAACACACCTACTTGGATAATTGACTATTTTATCAATATGTTTGATAATACCAGTTTCGCAATTAACAACAAAGTTAAGCCTTTACTAAATATTTAACATCCAACTCCACACCCATGTCATGGCAGCATACATTTCTCAAGGAATTGACTAACTTACTGCTACTCTTAACAAAATCCGTTTTGGGATACACAAAAATAGTAAAGGTGTTGACAAAGAGTGTAATGGATTTTACAAAAATCACTAACTTATAACAACATGTGTCAAACGATTGACCAAGAGTTTTGCCTTGTCATCAATTAAGTTATGCGAGTTTTTGCTTGACAAAATGAATTATTGCCTTTACTATTATTGTTAACGCTAATGACAAATTTAGTAATGGTTATAACAAATTATGTAATGACATTGACAACAAACCAGATATGATAATGATAGCAACTATCGTGTACATATAGATATGCTTATGACATGTTCATTAAAAATTATTCATTCCACTTACACCTACTCAATGGTCAGTCATCCACATCAACTCAATGCTACCTATTTCAAATCAATAACCTCTTCATTATGCTCCCTCTCACAGCTAACAAGACCTAAGATATAAATAACCCACACCACATCATCGATGCCGCCATAGTTACGTAAAGTCCGAACCTTTAATTCCGTTCAACCTATAAATCCACTTACCCACAACCAAAACCATTATAAATAACCTACAACTGCAGCACCATCGTCATTGTTCTTAACCCTCATTGACAACCCCAAATAAGTTAGCTCCCACACCCCAAGTAAATCCCTAGCTATTTACTGTTCATGTACCATCAAAGCCACGAACCACACCCAATGCCCATCAACATGAACAATGAGGATAAGATGGTTATTGTCCGATTCACCTAAAAAAGATTATGTTTCTCAGAAACTTACTTATACTTGTCCGATTCAACGTTGATCAACACCTTATTCTTCACCTTCAACATTGATCAGCAGACACCACTGTTCCACTTCGTTTTTTTTTTTTTTTTTTACCTTTTTCTACACCAGCTACCTCATATGTGAAACCAATTTAAAAAGGGGCATTAGGGTTTTTTGTACAAAACATCAATATCTCTGGTTCTTATCATATCCCTTATCTGTCTTTTATAAGTTTTAATAGATTTTTGTGAATTTTAATATTTCAAATTATATTTAAATGAGATTTTCCTTTGAAAGAATGATTTATTTTCGCGTTCCAAATTTTGGGTGCGGTACCGGGTACCCTCACTTTCTCTGACAGAGCGGGAAAAAAGTTGATTAGTGGAGGGGGTAATGTGTGAATATCACAAAATATCTGCCCCGTACTGTAAAATAGACCCGATAACAAGAATCCCCCCACAGGCGCGAAAAGGCGTGATCAGGCCATGGTCGTGGATCGGGTCCGGATCCGTAACCCAGACGTGAATCTAAAAAACGCATTTCAAACGAAAAGTAAAGGACCAAATTCGCAGAGAAAGCGAAGCAATGGCATGACATGAAACGGCATTGATGTAGCAGAGACAGGTTTGAATTGTCTGATTTCTTCGTCAACATCAACGCTTTATCCCATTTCTCTCTCTACACTCTTCCCTCCAAAGCCTCTCTCCTGCCCCCCTTCGGTGTCTCAGGGCGAGGCTACGCCATGGATGGCTTTCCCGAGCTCCGTAATCGGACAATTCTGGGTCCCTCATTGTGAATTCCCCCCCACATTTTGGCAATTTTGTGTTCGGATTTTTCTCCCCTGATTGAAATGGAGGCTTTGATCGAGCTGTGCGACCTGATTGCTCAGAATCCAGCGCAATTCTCTGAGAAACTATCGTGGATATGTGGCAAATGCCCGCACTCGGGGTCCCTCTCGGCGGGATCTCCTAGGGTTTCCCGCTCTCAGCTCAATGCCATCCTTGTTGTGGCTCGTTTTTTATCCAAGTGCTCCGATTGCAGCGATCTCCGGCCCAAGTCTGTCGTTCTTGAGTTCCTACGGTCTATTCCTTATTCTTTCGACCAATCATTTTGGCCGCAATCGTTTAATGGTAATTCCATTGCAAGTTTCTTTGTGGATTTCTTAAGTTACATGGTGAAAGCGACTGAATTGTCGCCAGAGTTTGCTCACGAGGTCGCTGAGTTTTCAGGGGAAGTGATTATATCGGCGATTGGCCGGGGGGGTGAACTATCGGGTATTTCTAAGGGCTTTTTGGTCGCTTTGTCGCAAAACTTTATTCCCATTTCAGCTGCGGATGCGAATAAACTGGTTAATTGTCTGATTGATCAGTTTGCATTCTCGATCCCCGTTACTGGGGCGCCAGTGGAACATAATGGGGTGAACTCTGAGAGTTCTTCGTCTCAGAGCTCTCCCCTGAATGTAAACCACCATTCTCAACCCAATTCTGTTGCAAGCCCGGGAAATTCTACCAGCGGTGCAGCTTCTAAAGCTGCAGACGATGCTAGCACTGCCTCGTCAAGAGGGTCGGTGATGAACGGAGACCGCAATTTGTGGTTAAGTGGGGCCGATCAGTTGACCGTGAACTTGGGTTTAAACGATGGTGGTGTGAGAAGCACTTCGTCTGGACTGCAAGTGGCCTCCTTCGAGGAAGAGTCTGTGGGGAGCTTGGAGAAGCAAGAAATAGCCTTTAAATTGATCGCGCACATATTGAATAAGCTCCAAATTGATCCAGGACTTTTGGAGCAGGTTGGGTCAGTTGCAAAGAAGCAGATTCAGTCAATGTCTATTTTCCTCCGGGTAATTTCTTTATCATCATGCTAACATGTATTTTTATTTTTCTGCTCTTCACGTTGATGTGATCATAAAGTATATTTTAAACCTAACGGATGATAGAAGTATATTCCTGTTGGTTGTATCTGCAGATAAGGAAGAGGGAATGGAATGAGCAAGGTTCACTTTTAAAAGCCAGAATTAACACCAAATTGTCAGTTTACCAAGCTGCTGTAAAACTGAAAATCAACTGTCTCTCATCACTGGATTCTGATGGGAAATCTGTGAAGAGATTAGTTTATGGGGCAGTTGCATTATTAATTGATGCTGCTGAGGCATGCTTACTATCCGTATGGCGGAAATTGAAAACTTGTGAAGAGCTCTTTAGTTCCTTGCTTCTGGGAGTAGCAGAAATTGCTATTGCCAGAGGAGGTCAGCCATTGCGTATTTTGCTCATTCGATTAAAACCAATTGTTCTGACTGTTTGTGCACAGGTGCAAGTTTTTCAGCTCTTAAATATGCATTTCGTTTGGCATTTGATATTATGAGGTTTTGTTATTTATTTTTTAACTTTAAAATATTAGTTTTACAGGCTGATACTTGGAGAAGCAGCCAAGGGGCCATGTTTGAGAGTGTCACCAAGGCAAGTTGTCAAATAATTGAATCATGCTGGTCTAAGGAGCGAGCTCCTGTAGACACATACATCATGGGATTAGCTGCCAGCATCCGTGAACGAAATGATTATGAGGAACAGGTTCGTATAATAAATAATGAACACATATCCGAAGTGTACTTATGCATATAGTTGTGTCTGCGTTGCGCTGTCCATGATTATAAGGAATTAATTTTTATAAAACTTTCATGTTGACACATGTATAATGCATATTTGGTGTTTCATACATTCCTGTGGATCTTAACCTTATAATGTTCAATGTTCATTTGTTTTATTATTCTGTTATATTCATTCCCTTTACACTCATGCATGCACTTGTGGCCTTTTGTTACTCTGATTTGAGACGGATTGTGCTCCTAATTGGTAGTTACATACATGTGCAGCAGGTTTGAACTGTTTAATTAGCATTATATATTGTACTTATTAATTACTATCTTTGTGTTCAGTCATGCCAACTTTATCCATTCATCACAATTTATGTCATCAGCATGCTTACAGTGCCTTCCTGTCTTTTAGGAAAACAAGGAGAAACCTGCAATTCCTGCTGTGCAGCTTAATGGTATACGCCTACTTGCTGATCTGACGGTTGCAGCCAACAAGTCTGAATTGGTAGACATGATATTGCCTCTTTTTATTGAAAATTTAGAAGAGGGTGATGCTTCAACTCCCAGTTTATTGAGACTTCAAGTATGGAATTTTGACTTCATAGCATGGATTCTGATATTCATACAAAATTCTATCAGTGTTCTATAATTATCCCTTATGATCCATTATCTGTTTTTCTCAAGTTTTGGTGGTGTGAATTAACATTGTTTTTGCTGTAACGCTTGCAGCTTCTTGATGCTGTATCTCGAATGGCAAGCTTAGGTTTTGAGAAGTCTTACCGGGAAACAGTTGTTCTGATGACCAGAAGTTATTTAAGTAAACTTTCTAGTGTTGGATCGGCTGAGAGTAAAACAGAGGCATCTGAGGCCACCACTGAGCGTGTTGAAGTATGTAGTATAATGTCAATCACACAGTAAACATTGAGTTGCTTGATGTAACACTTTATCAAATGGATGCTCACTAGTTCGATCACATTCTAGACTCTTCCTGCAGGGTTTCTTCTCATTGCTAGTGGTCTCAGTGATACTAAGTTGCGTTCAGATTATCGTCATCGATTGCTCTCCTTGTGCTCAGATGTTGGTTTGGCTGCTGAGTCCAAAAGTGGAAGGTAGATCTATTTTTCTTCTGATTAAATGATACATGTTTCTTGTGATTTCTTGTTAGTATTTGTAATGAAACATGAGTTGAGAATTTGGTTAGATCCTTTATTTAAACTTAATGTATACCTTTGGAAGATTTCACATCTTACGCCTTTGTGCAATACAGGAGTGGAGCAGATTTCCTGGGTCCCCTGCTCCCTGCAGTTGCTGAGATATGTTCTGATTTTGATCCTAGTTTAAATGTGGAACCATCACTTCTGAAGTTGTTTAGAAATCTATGGTTCTATGTTGCTCTTTTTGGCTTAGCACCTCCAATACAGAAAATTCAGCTACCTTCTACAAAGTTTGTTTCCAATACCCTGAACAGTTTGGGAAGCATGGGTGCTATTGCTCTGCAGGCTGTGGGCGGACCATATATGTGGAATATGCAGTGGTCTTCTGCTGTTCAGCGTATTGCTCAAGGGACTCCTCCACTAGTAAGTTGATGCTAAGAGATATTGTGAATAACATTTTTCGGTAAACAGTTCTCTTTGAATGTTCAGTTATAATGTTTCAGTATTTTTCCTAATGATTTTCTCACAGTATTTTTACCTTTTCATTATCCAGTGGGATTTTTATGTCATTTGGTTATTCTGGACTTGTTACCAATACTATATTTTATCAGGAGTCGATTTGAGCAATGTTATCTTTGTTGGTGACTGATGCTTGTCTTAATCCTTTGCTTGTCATAGAAGAGGTTGGCTTTGTTATCTGTATGTTTGAAGAAGTGTAAGAAAAATTTGCCTTTATGTGATTTTGTGTTTCTTTTGCGGTTGTCCTCAGAAAGATAAAGGATATCCAACTGACTGCATTGGAAATTCATTTAATTGAATGCACACATGCTTTCATTGGATGGATCTATAGAGGGATTGGAAGTTGGAACTATGTTAATGGACCATGAATGTCTTGTTTTTCAAACCATGGCATGCTAGCTTGTAAATTAACCACTTGATCCTTCATTATTAATCACCTTTTAGGAAGTTTAATTTACGCCACTGGAAGGATTGTTTTTCTAACATTGCTAGAGTCTTATGCTTTGAAGTTGATGTACGATTAATGAGACTAGATGCAGACATTGTGCACACATGATATCCCTTTTTTGGGCTTGCATGTACTTAACCTTTCTTGATCTGTAGTAGAGATTGTATCCATTTAGTTTTACAGTAATCCTAATGTACTTGCATCCGTCACTCTTAAAATATTTTATTATTTGGGTAAAGTTTAGTCATTCACGGAACAGTCATATTGTTTATCCGGGGGGGGGGAGTTTGTATCATGACAGGTAAGGACCTTCATACTGTCGATTAAATGCTTTATTAATGCTTCAAAATAATCTTTTTGGATTATGCGATCATTTAGCTTTTGTGGATATGGGCTTTATGTTAATTGCAACTAACCTCCATATCTTTTACTCCATAACTGTGAGTTGTGTTTTTCCTTTGCGATTCTTTTTGACTCCTTCAAATTCAGTGCAATTAATTTTGTATGAATCTCTCTTCATAAGAAAAGTTGTCGTTTTGCTATAAAATTAAAACTTAGCAATTATGTAGATAAGCTTAAATTCAGTGGCATTCTTATTCTCTCCCCTTGTTTGAGATCATTTAAATCAGCCTGAAGCTTTCCTTCAACATCTCTTTGTTCTTGTCAAGGTTGTTAGCACAGTGAAGTGGCTTGAGGATGAATTTGAACTAAATGCTCTGCACAACCCAGGAAGTGGCCAAGGAAGTGGCAATGAAAAAGCTGCTCTTGCTCAGAGAGCTGCTCTTTCTGGAGCTCTAGGGGGGCGGGTTGATGTTGCAGCAATGACCACTATCTCAGGTTGATTGCATTAAACTGCAAAGTGATTCCTGGGGATGGCGTGACAACACAACATAGGGTTTTGGTCCTTGATGTGATTATTAAGTGTGTAAAACAAAAGCACCGGCAAGTTTTAAATCCAAGGGTCAGGTGGTGGCAGTTAAAGGGGGAGAAGAGAGAGGTTTTTAAGAGAGCTCTTTTGGAGGAGGGGGTGTGGGAGTTACAAGGAAGTGCTAACATCATGTGGGAGAATATGTCTAAAAAGGTCCAGAAGGTTGCTAAAGTAATTTTGGGAGAATCAAAAGGTTTTGGTCGGCAAGATAAGGAGACTTGGTGGTGGGATGAGACTGTTCAAGAGAAAACCAAGCATAAGAAAGATTGTTTTAGAGCAATACACTTGTGTAATAATGATGTCAATTGGGAAAGGTATCGTTTGGCTAAAAAGGAGACTAAGAAGGCGGTGAGTGAAGCTCGTAATAAAGCATATGAGGAGTTTTATAAGGAGTTAGGAACAAAGGCAGGAGAGCGTAAGATTTACAAGATTGCAAAGAACAAGGAGAGAAAATCGAGAGACTTGGACCAAGTGAGGTGTATAAAGGATGAAGAAGGTAAAGTATTGGTTACTGATGGAGATATTAAGAATAGGTGGGAAACCTATTTTCATAAGTTGTTCAATGAGGGAGGGGGAGGGCCTTGTGATTATGAAGATTTGACAACTCGAGAAGGTGATTTCAATTTGTCTTTTTACCGCAGGATTCGAGTTGGTGAGGTTAGAGAAGCTCTTAAAAAAATGGAGAATGGTAAAGCTGTTGGGCCTGATGGGATTCCTATTGAAGTTTGGAAATGTTTGGGTGAAGAAGGTGTTTTGTGGCTCACAAAATTATTTAATGAGATTTTACGATTCAAGAAAATGCCGGATGAGTGGAGGAAAAGTACTTTGATTCCTATTTATAAGAATAAAGGAGATATTCAAAATTGTGCAAACTATAGAGGAATTAAGCTTATGAGTCATACAATGAAATTATGGGAAAAGGTGATTGAACGTAGGTTGAGGTTGGAGACTGAAATTGCTGAAAACCAATTTGGATTTATGCCAGGAAGGTCTACAACAGAGGCGATTTATTTATTAAGGGGGTTTATGGAAAAGTATAGAAGCAAAGGAAGAGATTTGCATATGGTTTTCATTGATTTGGAAAAAGCATATGATCGTGTGCCAAGAGATTTACTATGGAAAGCCTTGGAAAAGAAGAGAGTGCGGTTTGCATATATCAAAGCCATACAGGACATGTATGAGGGGATTACTACCAATGTTAGAACGCCTGGAGGTGTAACAAAGGACTTTCCTATAAGGATTGGCCTACATCAGGGATCAGCTTTGAGCCCTTATTTGTTTAACCTAGTGGTAGATGTTCTAACTGAGCCTATAAGAGAGGAAATCCCTAAATGCATGCTTTTCGCGGATGATATAGTTCTGTTGGCTGAGTCCAGGGAGGAAATTAATTCTAAGCTTGAGATATGGAGACGGACTTTGGAAGTGAAGGGTTTTCGTTTGAGTAGGAGCAAAACTGAATATATGCATTGTAAGTATGATAAGAGACAAGGTCGAAATGAAGTGGAAGTTATATTGGAGGGGCAAGTTATTCCACAAGTGACAAAATTTCGGTATTTGGGATCAATTATTCAACAAGATGGTGAAATTGATGGAGATGTCGATCACAGAATCCAAGCTGGATGGTATAAATGGAGAAAAGCCACTGGGGTTATTTGTGACCGGAAAGTACCTAATAAAGTAAAAGGGAAGTTCTACCGCACTGCTATAAGACCAGCAATGCTATATGGTAGTGAGTGTTGGGCTTTAAAGGGATTGCATGAGCATAAAATGGGGGTGGCCGAGATGAGAATGTTGAGATGGATGTGTGGGCATACAAGAAAGGATAAGATTCGTAACAATCATATACGTGAACGAGTTGGAGTGGCCTCTATTGAAGGAAAAATGGTAGAAAATCGTTTGAGGTGGTTTGGTCATGTTCAACGAAGGCCGTTGAATGCACCGGTGAGGAGGGTTGATCAAGCCGTATGGAGTCCTGTAAAACGAGGTCGCGGAAGGTCGAGACGAACGCTAAATGAGGTCATTGAGAGAGACCTTTTGATTAATAATATACCTAAGGATATGGTTTTCGACAGAGCACAATGGCGTCGTGCGATCCATGTAGCCGACCCCACCTAGTGGGATAAAGGCTTTGTTGTTGTTGTTGTTGTTGTTTGAAAATTGTTGAATCATGGGGACTCCATAGCGGTTTTGCTTTGTGTGAGGCATGTACGAGATCCTGCTTTCATATAGCACTCCTACACTCCATTTTAGACGCATTCCAATTTTGAACAGTACATTTTAATTCTAAGATGATATAGTTCTTGTGCCTCAGACATTTTGGGAACATTTTTGGTCTTGTGCTGAGTATATGATCGGATAACTTGTTTTCTGCCTTTTGCTTTTGGCAAGCATTTTGTTGAATAATTATTTATTACATGGTGTTCTCCTTTGATGAACTTGATATGATTTAGACCTGAACATATTATAACTCACCTATGCTTTTTTAAATAAAAAATTCAATTGTGAATTCATGAATAAAGTGATTATGATTATTGTCAAAATCATGATGATGGTCGACGTCATTGTTATTTATTCTCCCAGATGGTAGTCTGTTCTTTTGGGTGACTGTTGTCCTCTTTGTATTGTGTTTCTCCACTTGACTATGCTAATAAAAAATTAGATGTACTGTCCTCATTTCTTTTAAAAAAGATATTATTATCTCCGTAGTTCTCTGCTACATTCATTTTTCAACCCGATGTTAGACATAATGATCTTTTGCTCTTTTGCTGTGCAGGTGTAAAGGCTACTTATCTTCTTGCTGTTGCTTTTCTGGAGATTATCCGCTTCAGCAGCAATGGTGGTATTCTAAATGGTGATGGCGCCATGACTGCTTCTAGAAGTGCCTTTACATGTGTCTTTGAATATCTTAAGACTCCAAATCTAATGCCTGCAGTCTCCCAGTGCTTAACAGCAATTGTCCACAGGGCTTTTGAGACTGCTGTTGCATGGCTGGTAGGTATTGGTTTGGCTGCAATTTGCTGTAAAGCTTAAGCTGGCTGATTGGAAATTGAATAAACTAATTGAAGTAAAATGTTTTAATTTACCATCTTGCTCTTTATGTGCACTGATGTGGATCATTGAACCTCAACTAGACATGTTTTTATGAAACTTTGATCTGAAGGAGTTCTATTGACACTCTGACTACCAACTTGGTAGATGTCATGCAGATATGATCACATCACCCCAATAGATTTTGTAGAAAAAATTGCCTAAGTAATTTTTGTAATGGAATTTCCCCCCCTTCTCTTTGCATCTTAATATGCGCAGCAAGTTACTGGAAATGTGCTACTGGAACAAAACTGTTTTCCGCTACTATAAATAATATAGTTATCGTTCCTGCAAACTGATCATCAAAATTTATGCTTATGTTCTTAATCATGTTAGATTTTTAATCTGAGCGCTCTTTTTTACTTTTGCGGCTTACTTTTCCTATAGAAGAAATAGTAAACTTGATAGCAAAATTTATAAAGGCTTGGTGAACAGTGTGTCAGGTATTGCAAATTTGAAGCATGCGGAGAGAAAACGTTTCCTCCAAAAGTACTTTCACTTGAACTATGCCCTAGAAGTTGCCCATCAGTCAATTGTATACTTAAAACTTGTCTAACCAGAGCGCATAGCTGGTTGTGGAACAACTTTGTGCATGTTTCTATAATTTCCTTTTGGATTCATTTATTAACAACACCAAGTCTTACCCCATTAAGTGGGGTCAACCACATGGGTTTCATAACACAATTGTGCTTTATCCACAACCCACTCTTCCAATATCCCATTAACCAAAAGATCTCTACTGACGACTTCCTTGAGTGTCTTTGCTGTTTATTCATCATCTGTGTCTTGACTTAATATGGCAGAAAGATGACTGCTGTTTTGATTTGGCTTCAGGAAGATCGGGTATCTGAAACGGGTCATGAGGCTGATGCCAGGGACTCAGCCCTTATTGTGCATACCTGTTTTTTGATCAAAAGTCTATCCCTGAGGGAGGAGCATATTCGAGATATTGCTGTGAACTTGTTGACTCAACTTAGGGATAAGTTTCCACAGGTAAGTATCTGAGTTTTTATCTTATGTGTTTGTGTGTGCATTATTTATCTAATGCCACCTTTAAATTCTCTTCTTAAAGTCCCCTCCGTATTTCAGACTGAAACTATATTCTTGCAGGTCTTATGGGATTCATCCTGTGTAGATTCATTGCTATTTTCATTTCATAAGGATTCTTCATCTGCTGTCATTAATGATCCTGCTTGGACAATAACAGTCCGTTCCTTGTATCAAAGAATTGTTCGGGAGTGGATCATTAAATCACTTTCAAGTGCTCCTTGCACTAGCCAGGGCCTTCTTCAGGTTGACTTGAGCTCTTTCATTTGTCAAATATTTTAAGTTACCAAATTTTCTTTGTCCACCTTTCACCAGTATATCAACATTTTGGGCGAGCATTTTTCTCTAAAGGGACTAACTTAAAGCATTTATCTAAAGGGAGTGACTTACTTTCTCTCATTTACATCATGAATAAAGCTGTTCATTTAGAATTGAAATTTGCTTTCTTCTTTCTTTTTTAATGGCATGTCAAATGTAGATATGTAAATTTTTATTCTTTTACTCTGAGGGCAAGTATTGCCTTCTCAAGATAGTATGAATTCTATGTAAAATTTTAGTTGATATGTTTTATTCTCTTGTGAATTTTTCTGCATCTTACCTCTGGTTGCCTTTATCTGCACTTTTCTTTTCTTGACTTTTTGTGATAAGTATGATCCATAAAGGCTGCTCCATTACTATTTAAATCTAATCCTGAAATCAGTCCTACAATAGCATGTTTTTTGTGGTGCTGTAACATCTTTCCAATTCGATTGTTGTTGCCACCAATTGCTTTCCATTTAAATTTTTTATAGGGGCTGTTTTCAAAATTAATGAGTCTACTCCTTATAGGGTTTTGTATTTTAATCTCCATTGATATGTTTCTTCAGGACAAACTTTGTAAGGCAAACAACTGGCAAAGGGCACAGCCCGCAACCGATGTTGTTTCTCTTTTATCTGAGATACGAATTGGCTCTGGGAAGAATGACTGTTGGACAGGCATACAAACAGCAAATACACCTGCAGTCATGGCTGCTGCAGCTGCAGCTTCAGGAGCAAATTTAAAACTGTCAGAAGCCTTTAATTTAGAGGTTCTTAGTACTGGTGTAGTGAGTGCAACAGCTAAGTGCAACCATGCTGGTGAAATTGCTGGTATGAGAAGGTTGTACAACAGCATCGGTGGTTTTCAAGGAAGTACTGCACCAACTGGTTTTGGGCTCAGTGCTGGGCTTCAAAGAATTATATCTGGAGCTTTTCCTCAACAGCCACAGGCTGAAGATGATGCTTTTAATGCAATGCTGCTTAATAAGTTTGTACGTTTGCTTCAACAGTTTGTCAACATAGCAGAAAAAGGTGGGGAGGTTGACAAGTCTCAATTTCGTGAGACTTGTTCTCAGGCCACCGCACTTCTTTTGTCAAATTTGGTAAGCATGCTTATTGATTTGCTTTCTGTCAAAATTGGTAAGCAATTATGTACCTTTGTCTGAGTTATAAGTTTTTCCTCCTGGACTAGGGTTCTGAATCCAGATCAAATGTAGAGGGCTTCTCACAACTTCTGCGCCTTCTTTGTTGGTGTCCTGCTTACATTTCTACTTCTGACGCAATGGAAACTGGTGTTTTCATATGGACATGGTTGGTTTCTGCTGCGCCTCAGCTTGGGGCTCTTGTCCTTGCTGAGCTTGTTGATGCTTGGTTATGGACAATTGACACCAAGCGGGGTCTTTTTGCATCTGAAGCAAGGTTTGCTGGGCCAGCTGCAAAACTAAGGCCTCATCTTTACCCTGGGGATCCTGAAGTGCAGCCTGAGGTTGATCCTGTTGAGCAGATAATTGCTCATCAACTATGGCTTGGATTTCTTATTGATCGTTTTGAGGTTAGAAGTTCTGACCTATGTTATATTCTCACATACTTTGTTAATTTACCTTTTCTTGCACCATCACTTATTGAAACTTTATCATTGTTGATGTGCTTTCTCATTGTTGATGTGTTGTCATTGTCCTAAATGTTCATTGTTTTGTATTTTGCCATTTAATATGTCTTAGGTGTCATTAGCCGTTAGTATCAGTTACTGAACAACACTGTATCTTTCCAATTATGGGGATGATAAGTCTGTTTTTCAGTTCCATACTGTTACAATTCGGTAATCTTGACATAATTGATTAAAAGAAATAGGTTGAAGAAGAAGAAGAGGGTTTAGACAGAAGAGAGTAGAGAGAAAGAGAAACCAAGAGAGAAAGAGAGGCAAGACACAAGGGATTCAATATGAATCTGCATTCATTCATTCATTGAGCAACAACTGAATTACAAATCAGGGAATGCGTTTATATGGAAGGCAGGGCGGAGGATAGGTAGGCGCCTCATTAATAGCCATGTGACAGTCATGTGCTAATTAACTAATTAAATATCAGCTAAGTGTTATAGCTAAACCGCTTAGGCTTGGTCCGCTCTAAAATGGGTAACAGTGATGGTTAGTGCTACATAACTACCTTAACTAATATTTAAACAGAATTTACAATGACATAACACATACCTTGGGGATTCTCCTGTCTTAGAGTTTCGGATTTTGGCTCTAAGTATTTTCATCTTTACTCGATTCTAGCCTTAACAATTTATTGTCATTCAGTTATCATTATGATTCTGCTTGTTCAACAGCGTCTTGACCTGAATCTTCTAATGAATACTGCGGAGGTTCTTTACATTTGTAAAATTTCGTGTTTTATATATATGGAAAACTAGTGGCAGCATCATTATTTTCCTGTGATAAAATTGTGTTAGCTTAGCTAAATGAAAATTCAGATGTCTATTTATTAATTCTATGTTTAGTTTCCTGGTGCATCCCATATCTTGGCTTTTGTTGTTTAGGTAATTCGGCACCAGAGTGTGGAGCAACTCCTGCTTCTGGGTCGGATGTTACAGGGGACAATATATCATTGCTCAGTCTTTTCTCGCCACCCTGCAGCTACTGGTACCTTTTTTACTTTCATGCTCCTAGGGCTCAAGTTTTGCTCTTGCAAGTTCCAGGACAATCTACATAACTTTCAACTAGGGCTTCAGCTGCTGGAAGACCGGGTTTATCGGTGAATACGAGTGACTCTTATTGTTTATCGTTTGTACTTACTCTAAATTATTCTTTTCTGCTGTACTATAGTTCTGGTAATGCAATTGGCTTTACTTCATTAATTTTACTGAGTTGTTTGCTCTCTTGTTCAGAGTGGGGTAAGGCTTCTTGTTTGCTTTCTTGTTCCAAATGAAACATGCATGCTGCTAATACATGCTACAATTCATAAAATGTTATGATCATGAGCACTATTTTAGTTCATCTCATCAGTCACATGCAATGCTTTAATTCATTTACCTTCAGTAGTTTGAAAGAATCTTTGAAACTGTGCAACTGAGATCAACTTCAGTTTTAGATTGTAAAACTTTTTATGCATGTTAATGTGCTTGTTAGAACTTAGGTCAGATTTATGAAGTGTGGGAACAGAAAATGTGTGCTCTGCATATGCTAGGTACGGGAATTGTTTGTATATGGTAATGTTTGCAACCCATACACTTCCAATATCTACCTTCTCAAGTTCCATCATGTTCTACGGCTCTATGCATGACTTGCCACTTAAGATATGGTTTGTTTGCGCTGTCATTTCTGGGCTCTTCGTCTTAATTTGTGTTTCAGAGCTTTCTCGCATCATCTTAAGTGTTGTTTTTTGTTTTAATTTATTAACTTGTTTTTTTGGAGAAATTTGATAAATATGCAATTCATTTTAATAAATTTAATGATTTATTTAGATTATAGATGAGGAGAGAAAATGGAGGGAAGAGAAAAGTGGAGCAAAAATGTTTTGATAGATCTTTGTAATATGAATTTGGGAGATTAGGGATAGAAAGAAGATTAGAGGGTTGAAGGGAAGAAGAGAGGGAATAAGAGAGAAGAATAGAGAGAGATAGAGAGAAGAGTTTCTGAATAATTCTCTAGGCATCCATTAATATGTCAAAACTGTCAAATACTGGGTTTATGCCATATTTATAGAGGCAGGGGTCAGGGTACAATTAGTGCCTAACTAACTAATTCACTAACGGCTATATCCTAACTAGCCTTCTATCAACCTTATAAACTGTTATTACAGTTATACATCAATACCCCCCTCCCAAAACATCCTTGCCCTCAAGGATGATTGACAACAAAAGACAATTTTAAAGATTGACAAAAACTGAGCCATGAAACTTCTGAAAGCTGCCGCTACAAGCACTGTTCGCAGTTCTGGAACAAATGGAAGCTGACCCAAGAAGCATATGTACACAGAACCTTGCAGCATTTTCACTAACTTCCCGTTGAACCAACATAGAATCAAGCATCTTGCAGTGGAAACAACCAGAAAAACCCAATTATAAAATGATCCTGTAGGCATGTTGGGCAAAACCCATTACAGCAACAACCTTGGGCCTGATTCTTGAAAGACAAAGCCCATACTCTCATGTAATGTTGTCATTCTTAAATGCTCCTGTGGCTTGAAGAAAGTGCTAGCCAGTTGTACCCCATTATACAAAGATATAGTACTTGAAATAGGCTGAACAGTACAGGAAACAGGGTCAATCAGTAATAGGCTGATAGTTGTTGTGATATGTTTGGCCCCGTGACATGGTGAGGAATTCTGTCTCCAGCACTTAGTTGACCTTTGATCCAATGTGATCTCTTGAACACGGGCTTGTTGTCTAGCTTCAAGCAACGTGGAGGGGTTAAAAATGAGCACAGAATCAGATATTTCATCTTTCAACATGCCTACATAGGCGTCCACCAAGTATGCCTCAGGTAAATCCAGTTTAGCAGTAATGGAAATCCCGTCTGCCATGATGGGTCAGGTCTGTCATCAGCTTCTCAAAGGGTTGGCCGAATGTCGATTTCAATAGCTCAGTTTACTCCCTCCATGTCGGCCCACAGCCACATGCTAGTGAAAGCACACATCATCTAAATGCATCGAGGCCATCATAATCTTTGCTGCCTCTGGGGTCTAGAGCAAAGTAAAGTTCTGCCTTTAAAATCCAGGTCTGTATGTTTTACCCAGAATATCTTGGCAACTCCGTCTTGGTGAATTGAGTTGGACGCTGAGAGCCTTGTCACCCATTTCCTCCACGTCCTTGATGATCTTGAATTCTGGGTTGGCCGTTCTAATTATTATGCTGGGCGGCTAACGCTAGTGCTCTGATTTCTTGACCCAAAGCATCTATATTTTGCTGAACCCCTCTTTGAATCAACTGCATTTCCTCTTGAACACCCAGAACAAAGTCTTGTAAGGTATCAACTGCAGACAACCTTTCTTCGATTGCCTGGACCCTTTCTTAGTTTCTTCCATTTTTCTTGAGGTTTCTTGAAGCCTGGTCTCTACCATTCAATGCAGGGAAGCAAGTAGCCAATAACCAAGGCTGAGGATAGATGGCTCTAATTCCACTGATAGATCTTTGTA
This sequence comes from Inga laurina, assembly GCA_963855925.1. Taxonomy (NCBI): domain Eukaryota; kingdom Viridiplantae; phylum Streptophyta; class Magnoliopsida; order Fabales; family Fabaceae; genus Inga; species Inga laurina. Next base: position 58,505,808 of record OY979702.1, on the reverse strand, counting down.
ATATGAATTTAGGAGATTAGGGATAGAAAGAAGATTAGAGGGTTGAAGGGAAGAAGAGAGGGAGTAGGAGAGAAGAATAGAGAGAGATAGAGAGAAGAGTTTCTGAATAATTCTCTATGAATCCATTAATATGCCAAAACTGTCAAGTACAATGGGGTTATGCCTTATTTATAGAGGCAGGGGTCAGGGTACAATTAGCTCCTAACTAACTGATTCACTAACAACTATATCCTAACTACCCTTCTAACAACTTATGAACTGTTATTACAGTTATATATCATGTTTTCTCTCTGTATGTTTGGATAAACAATAGAAAATAGAGAGGAAAGATGTGACATGTGGGGCTCATGTCATTGAAGTGGAAACAAACATACGTTCTCCTCAAAATCTCTCCATTTTTAGAGAGAAACTTTGGAGGAAAAACAGGAGGGTCCCATGCCTCTTTCTTCACTTTTCTTTCGGCCTAATTACTCCCTCCAGTCCTTTTTATAAGAGCTCAAAATTTGAATTGCCTTGATCCTTTTTTTAAGAGCCCAACAAGAGTTGTTTGCACATTTAATAAGGTTTTTCCATTTTGGCTCCTCATTAATTGTATGTTTTGCATTAATTAAAATTTTGGTGATACTTATATTTAATCTATTTCTCTGTCTTACTTGCCTCTCATAAATAAGGGCATACTTGGTAAAAAAAAGTTTATTTCAAACATACTTATTATTTTTAACGAATTTTAACCACTTTTTTAAACCGCGTAATTCGGTTATCGAACTCTTATAAATAGAACCAGAGGGAGTACTTCTTGCTGTCCAAGTAGGGGAAATCTATTTTCCCTCCTTTTCTCTCCCTGTAATTTCCTCTCTATCCAAACATGGGGTAAGTTATTCTGTTGGTTGATTATACTTGATAAAATATTATTTTGTATTGACTATTGATAAAAATGTTATACTATATTATTTAATATAAATATTATCTTCTTATTTCCATAATCTATATTTTATTTGATATAATTTCTGTATCTCGTGTTCATACCTGGACCAATGCAAATAGGCTGGGATGGATTAGAGATAGGTGAATTCGTGTCCCACCAGCTCTGCTGTGTTATTTGCTGTGCCCATTTGAAAATTACTAGGAACCTATGAGCATAATTAGGATTAACAGTGAAGTAGTTTATCCTTGTTCTTTTATTTTGTTTTTTATCCTTGAGTGACATCTATATATTTCATGATGTCCAATTATTTCTTGGCTGACATTTGAGTTGCATTTTTTGCAGTCATTAGTTGCTGAATGTGTGGTTGCTAATGTTCTCCTTTCCATGGTTAAATTGATAATCTTCCTTGGCATGTGTTGCAGAGCTTCTTTGGGTTGGTTTGCAAATGAGCCTGAATGGTATGACTCAAATAATGCGAATTTTGCACAGTGTGAGGCTCAATCTGTTTCTCTATTTGTTCACTACCTTTCAAATGAGAAAGAAGATGTTATCCAGAATGGTTCAAAAGGAAGTGCACAAGAAAATGGGAACAATTTGGTAGATGCGGTAATAATTATATATGCAGCATTAGAATCCCAACATGGATTTATAACATCTTTTTGTCAACTTTAAATTATTGTCTGTTATCATGTTTAATGTTAGCACTGTTTTTTGCTGTGTATGATCTAAATATCTGTGATATTTATCTAAAGATTTACTTGTCCACAGAATAATCAAGATCATCCTGTCTGGGGTCAAATGGAGGACTATGCTGTAGGTAGAGAAAAACGTCGACTGCTACTTTTAATGCTTTGTCAACACGAGGTAGATAGGCTTGAGGTCTGGGCACAGCCGATAAACACAAAGTATGCAAATATATACATCTTTTCCATTGTAGAATGAATGAAATATTATTTAATTTTTTCTTGAACTGTCTCATAAACGTACCTGTTCAACTTCAGGGATACTGGCGTGCGGCCCAAGATCAGCTCAGACAAATGGACAGAATATGCTAGGACTGCCTTCTCTGTGGATCCTAGAATTGCCTTATCCTTGGCCTCAAGGTTTCCAACCAATGCTTCGCTGAAGGCTGAAGTAACTCGGCTGATTCAGGTATATTGCTTTCATATGATCAATCCTGTAAACAAGAAGTCCTAATCAGTTGAGTCATGTTGATTAAAAAATCAGCTGAGTCATTGATTATTATTGGGATTGATTAGGTGGGTCAGAATGCTTTGTCATTTTGAACAACTTTGTTGTTTTTATCTCGAAGGAAAGAAAGATAAAAAAGAGCAGGTGTTTGAAAGTCTAATAAATTTGTTGAATTATTTTGCAGAGGAAAATTAGTTAATGTCTCCTCAGATGTTGTCTGTGCACCTGTTATAATGCTTGGTCAATGACGTTCAATTTTTGGTTTTCATTTTGTTTCAAGAAAGTTGAAGAGTTGCAGACGTAAGGGGGAAGCCTTGTTCTATGATCAGATATACTGGTTAGGAGAAAGCATGAAATGAACAGCCTGGTTGGCTGAACAATTTCTTGAAAACTGAATCTGAGGGCTAACCGTTTTCTTATGTGAAATGGATCTGTTTATGGCTTCCTTTTGGTGCTCTGTACACAGCTTTAACGAGAGTGTCTCTTCAATACCTTTGTTACATGCCTCGTTTGACTTAGGGTGTGTTTGGTTTGAGGGGAGGGTGGGGGGGTTAAATTACCTTTTGGGTTGAAGGTATTTAAATTTTGGGCGAGAACCCAAAATTTAGAAGGAATGAGAGGGCAAATTTTGGGCGGGAACCCAAAATTTAAAAGGAATGAAAGGGTAAATTTTGGATGGGAACCCAAAATTTAAAAGAATGAGGGTAAATTTTGAGTTTCTCTTGTCCAATATTGTAATTTTGCCCCCCTCCCCTCCCCTACCCTCCCCTCAAACCAAACACACCCTTAGGAAAAACCCCAAGAATTTAGGAAAGGGTAATTGAAGTTTTTTCTGCATGGTTCTTAGAGGAAAGAGAGTATGGGAGGTGTAAAGGGGGGGTTGGTTAGAGGGGAAGAGGTAAGGAGGATTTTGGTAGTCTGTTGGGAGCGCCTGTGTCTCTTATACACAGGAGTCCTATTGATCTGTAACTATTTCCTGTTGCTTATAGTAGTTTCCCTCCATTAGACCTACACTCCGGAAGATTTGTGACTGAATAACACTAATCTTAGACTGTTTTCCTCCTAAAGTACTGTTTTTTTTTATCAATGGAGAAAAGAAGACTGATTTTAAGACACTGGTTAATATCAATTATCAACATGATGCAAATGAAATGGGTGTTTTGAAATGTCAGCTGAGGTTTCCTAACATTTTTATCCGAATGGCATTCATATCTTCCTTTTCATTGTTTAAATTCAATCTGCTTAGAATGTGAGGATGAGATATCATCAGCCTTGGCTTATATTTGCTGTCAGATGTTTTTGGTAATTTGGCCCTCAGTTTTTCTGTCAGCTGAGAGCTTACATCACGTTTGTCTTTTTCACCTTGTTGATTTTCTTCTTCATCTAATTTGTTAGTTTGCAACATATGATACAAGAGCCTTTTCTTTCCAGGTGCATATATTGGATATGCGCAACATACCAGAAGCGTTACCTTACTTTATCACCCCCAAGGCCATTGATGATAATTCAGTGCTTCTGCAACAATTGCCTCATTGGGCTGCTTGTTCAATCACCCAAGCGTTAGAATTCCTCACTCCTGCATACAAGGGGCATCCCCGTGTCATGGCATATGTTCTAAGGGTTCTAGAGTCCTACCCACCTGAACGAGTTACCTTTTTCATGCCACAGCTGGTGCAGTCCTTGCGGTTTGATGACGGGGTTAGTTATCTACTTGAGTTTAACTTTATTGTCTATCAATTTATAAATTATTTCCTTCTACTTTGAGTTTCTTAAAACGTCAACTCTCGTTTATTATTCTTTGTCCATCTGCATCTATAGCATATGTAAACCATGTTGGTTCAATGGGAAAGATTAGGGAGATGAGCTAAATTTTATCAAGGATCCATGAATTTCTCATGTTTAGTCTCATTCGCTTCATTAGGGCATGAGTTCTCTCCTGTGGCAGGAATCTTTTTTTAATTAATTTTGTTCGTCTTTTGTTTTTCCAATGCATGTCAAACTCGCTCAGCATTGTGGTATCCTAATTCTATTCTTTCTGCTTTTCATTCAGACGGGTTTTATGCTTTTTCCCCCTGCTGAAAGGTGTAGGTCGCAAGTCTTCTACATTAACATGATTAAGTCGCTGGGGTTACAATTGGAAAATCTATATTTACTTGAACATCTTGTCTTCACGTGGCTCATACCATATTTATGAAAGCAGTTTCCTTGTGGGTTTTACATATATTCTTGTGCTGATTGAAATCATCTGGCTACTATTATTATTATTTGCAGAAATTAGTAGAGGGATATCTCCTTAGAGCTGCTCAAAGAAGTGACATATTCGCCCATATTCTTATCTGGCATCTGCAGGTATAATGTGATTTTTAATTTGTGTCTAATTATAATATGCAATTTTTTCATCCATCTTTTTTTAAACTTGGGTCAAACTTTCTGGTCAATATCTACTTTTTTTACTGAGTTTTATGTTTGCTATTTAATATTTAATATGCTGTCTCATAATGAGTTTATTTTGGACAGGGTGAGACTGTTCCTGAGCCAGGAAAAGATCCTAACGTGGCGAAGGTATACTAACAGCAAATATCTCTACTTTTTGTTTAGTTATTGCTATCATATACTCGTGAAATTACCATCCATTTAAAAAAATGAGTGCTTAAATTTTAGGCAGACTGTATACTGCATTGCTTAGGCAGACTGTTATTGCTATCATATACTCGTGAAAAAATGAGTGCTTAAATTTTAGTTCTTGCTATCATATACTCGTGAAATTACCATCCATTTAAAAAAATGAGTGCTTAAATTTTAGGCAGACTGTATACTGCATTGCTTAGGAAAACCCAATGACATAAATCATATGATGATCTCTAGTATTTATGTTGTAAATTTACTATTTTAGTCTATTTCCAACTGGTTGATTAAAATTCTATGTTTTTTTCCATGCATGTCAGAATGCTTCCTTTCTAGCACTGCTGCCAGCTGTAAGGCAGCGGATAGTTGATGGTTTTAGTCCAAAGGCACGTGACATATTCAACAGAGAATTTGATTTTTTTGACAAAGTTACGTCCATCTCGGGAGTACTCTTTCCTCTGCCCAAGGATGAACGCCGTGCTCGTATCCGAAAGTATGTTCATGTGTTTTTATGTTAATAGTTTGTGCATATTAAAAGATCTTGGTTTTAATTTTTAATTCATTAACAGAAGTTAACGTTTTTGTACCATCTGTGGTAGGGAGTTGGAGAAAATTGAATTGAACGGTGAAGACCTTTATTTACCAACAGCTCCTAACAAGCTTGTTAGGGGTATTCAAGTAGATAGTGGATTTCCCTTACAGTCAGCTGCAAAAGTCCCTATTATGATTACATTTAATGTTGTAGATCGAGATGGGGACAAAAATGATATAAAACCACAGGCTTGCATTTTCAAGGTTAGATTTATCCATTTTTAATAAAATCCTCTCTAGATTAAAAAATGTCTGATTTATAATGTCAATTATATACTTTTCTTTTTGGCCTCTAGTCAGTTTTTGGGAAATCCTGGATTATTATAATAAATTGATATTGCATTTATTTTGGTCAATTATTATTTTTTTATTTACTGCTTTTCTTTTATTTTTTGGGTTTTAACTACATCAGATGGGATGTCTACATTTAGCTGGTATTAGAGCACAACTTTATGTTTTCACTGTGGTTTTACCTTGAAACTGTGATTTTGTGACCCTGTTTCTAAGCAGCACAGGACACCACTGAAAGCAGAACAACTTGGTCTATGAAATTTGATGTTCACATTGCTAGATAACACCCAAAACCATCAATACTGACAAGAGTCAGCCTCCACCAATGTTAAAGTTGTAATCCTCTGTTCGAGCATTTGTGTCAATAGATTGACCTTATGAAGGCATTGAGCAGCACTAGGAGTCTGCATGTATATTTCCTGCGCAGTTGAGTTTGATGTGACCTGTGTTTGTTACTTCCTCATTCTCAACTCGAAGGAATTTTTCTCCAAACAAGGGAGTATAGTGAAATACAAGGGGAAAATGTTACTTGAGAGTTGAGATGAGATTGTAGCATGGAATTTGGAGCGACATAGGATTGATAAGTAATTTAGATTACCAGCAAAGATATGAAATTTGTGTTAGGACTCGTATTAGGATTGCATAATTGGGCCTTTAGTCAGAAGCAGCAAATGACTCTGATTATTTCAATGAGTTGAAATTGAGTAGATTTTCTTTACCCGGCTTCAAAGTGTTTCCCAAACAATGACGCATTGTTTTATTTTTTTGAAAAAAAAAATATTAAGATTCTCTCTTCCTTTCGGTTTGAGGTTCTCATAGGGCTACTACTTATGTGCATCTTAGACATGTGCATGCCCGTAGGCATCTTAGCCTCAGCTAAAGCTACCTCATTTTGTCAAAACAGAAATTCAAAACACTAGCGCTAATTCATGAAATATTACATAAACACTATAATGACTTTTCAGGATGAAAAATTGCTGTAATTATAACTGCCCTCCTAGCATAATTATTTGATTATCTTGGAGCTCTTTATTATAAGTTACCCCATTTAATATGGAATGCTGATTGAGCATAAGAGATATATATATTATAAGTGGCTATAAACTTTGAGCTGAAGATACCCAATTCTTTGGGCCTCTTTCTTATAATCTCTATAGGAATGTGCTTCCCTCAAGATCTGATTGTTCTTATTTTTCTTGGACATGGACTGACATACTTTTAGGTTGGGGATGACTGTCGACAAGACGTTCTTGCCCTTCAAGTAATATCGCTTCTTAGAGATATATTTGGAGCTGTTGGGCTAAATCTATATTTATTTCCTTACGGTGTTCTTCCAACAGGTCCTGAGAGAGGTATAATTGAGGTGAGTTTATTCTTTATTATTATTCTGAAATACTTAAGTCCATTCCAGTAGTTCATCATTGCTCATTTCTTTTTCACGTTTGGTTCAGTATCTTGATGCTTAACTATCATATGGAATGTGAAAACCCTCCTTTTGACCATAGTTGGTCTGTTTTTAAATGTAAAAACAATCTGGTGTCCTCGTAGGGTATGTGGTTGGTGCTTTAGTAGATATGAAAACGGCCTATTGACCTGGCCGGGAGTTTGGACTGGGAGTTGAAAGTGAAGTGTATGAAGGCAAATTAGCCGATGGACACCTTATAATGAATTATCATTTTACTTTCATATAACCTCTATGGTTCGGGTGGGTGAAACATAGCCTTGTTCCATGCAAATGAAGTTTGAGCCATTGGACTATTTTACATATCATGCTGTAAATATTTCCTCTGCTCTCACTTGGACTTCCTGAAGTCAACAATGGTACTGGGGTCTTGGAATAAATCATGTAGGCATAGAAGAATTGTGGATATTGTGGCCGGTTTGAGGTGGTTATAAATATTTGTAAATTTTGAAACAACTTGTGGAGTTTCAATCAAGGCAGTGTAGCAGTCCCTTTATAGACTATTTTATTTTGGTCCCTAGTGTTTTTTATCCATTCTAATGATATGACGTCATTAATCTCACTAATAGTAACACATTTTTTGTTCACTTTTTCTTTAGTTATGACTGACCCAACATTTTCATGGACTTGTTTTTCCAGGTTGTGCCTAATACCCGTAGTAGAAGTCAGATGGGGGAAACAACTGATGGTGGTTTGTACGAGATATTTCAGCAAGATTATGGGCCTGTTAGCTCTCCGAGTTTTGAGGCTGCACGTGAGAACTTCATAATTAGTAGTGCAGGTTATGCTGTCGCCAGTCTTCTGCTTCAACCAAAGGATAGGCACAATGGGAACCTGCTCTTTGACAAGTATGATCTTCCTTTAATGAAATTGCTGATGGATTTTAACTCAGCTGTTGGCTCTGAAAGATTGAGCATTCTCTTGTTTGGTCTTCCTGATTATATTTCTCATTTGCTGCCTTCAGTTTTTAATATTTTTGCTCGTGTGTTTGCAGCGTGGGGAGGCTTGTTCATATTGACTTTGGTTTCATTCTAGAAACTTCTCCTGGTGGTAATATGCGGTTTGAAAGTGCACATTTTAAGTTGAGTCATGAGATGACACAATTACTAGATCCATCTGGGATCATGAAGAGTGATACATGGAACCAATTTTTAAGGTAGCTTATCTTGTTTACAACTTATTGTCCTCCTCATCTGTCATCAACACATCAAAATGACAAAACCTGATTCACTCTCCTCTCCATTTGCATATGTAGCCTCTGTGTAAAGGGGTATCTAGCTGCTCGACGTCATATGGACGGAATCATCACAACGGTGGCGTTAATGCTTGACAGTGGACTACCTTGCTTCAGCAGGGGCGACCCAATCGGCAATCTTCGGAAGAGATTTCATCCTGAGATGAGCGAACGTGAGGCAGCCAACTTCATGATCCATGTTTGTTCAGATGCTTACAATAAGTGGACCACGGCAGGCTATGACTTGATACAGTATATACAGCAAGGCATTGAGAAGTAAGAGAATGGACGATCGGGTTTGCTCTAACATGTACATGGGTGCTTGTAATTTTAACTGTCATTGTTTCCTCTCAGCTGTGATTTTTTTCGAGGAATTTCCACTCCTATAGTAATTCTAATTCAAGAGGAAATGGTAAAGGCAGACGAAGAATCGAAAGTTTTGTAATGTAGTGGTTGTTCCTCGTGATGTAAAGATGGTTTTGTAATCTTGTTTAATGGTAAATGCAGTTTATTATAATTTTGTAGCTGACGTCAAATTTCTGCCAAAGTTCACTTTCACTCCTCTCTTTTTTATGTTTTTTTTAACATGATCCCATCGGACTTTTGCAGTGCACCAAAATGAACATCTCATGGAGTTAACTACCCCTACCCTTCCATATGTAGTTCAGAAAATAAATAATCTCGTTCCGAAATTCTTAAAATTTATTCTTTCCCCATTAACTAAGAGCGAGAACCAAACAAAATTACACCATTCTCTCTCTCTTTTTAATTATAGTAGTCATGAACGTCTTGAGGCTATAAACGGAATTAATCTCCCAATCTTCTTTTTGGGATCTGCTCAGTACTGGAACAAATGATATATTTAAGGTTTTGCCTTCAACCTTCGAACCCCAAGTCACTATCTATGACTTTACTCGAGGAACAATTATGATTGGCAATCCTTGATGTTCACTTGTTTGTAATCTGATCAAATCAGAGCCAAAAAATTAAAAAGAAAGCAAATAGTAAAATTGACTAACTGAGTAACTTCCAACCCTTCATTCATCCAAACATGGTCACATCGTCTTCATAGAAAGCAAAATCTTATTATAATAAATTTAAACTTGAGAGCAATTCAGCAATAGATTCACATTCACGGGCTCTTAGGAACAGTATTAAACTAACATATGCAATGCAAGGTTTTCTCTCATGCATTAAAAATTTATAATTATATGAAGACAGATAGATATCACATGCTTTCTTCCCCCACCATCACTCTTCGCTTTGATCCCCAATTACAATGGAATCTTGATCCTCTATTTCACAGCTAATATTTAAATATTACAACATACTAGTACAAACATATTTTAATGCTAATAAGCCCCACTGACATCTTGCTCGTGCAGGGAATGGGGCCTTGCTTGTTTAATTAGTTAAATGGCCCTATTTTATCATTTTGAGGTGTTTTTTGTCCTGTTGCTTACTATAATTTGCAGCTCAGCAGCCCAAGATATTTGTTTTTTTAACCAGCTGCTCAACAACCTAAGGTAGGCGCTTAAAAATAATTATTTTCACATGTTATGTGTTAGTATTAATCTTTAAAAAAAAACATTATAGAAAACATGGATGAAATTTACTTGGCATATTCCCATGTTAATGTAACCATGTAAGATGCCAAATCTTTTTTTTTTTTTTAAATAAAAGTAAAGTAGCATTCAATACACTTGTTATTTTCCAGTAACATTAAACACCCTAATCTTATTTATAGTGTATTTAGCACCCTTGATGTTATTTTCCAATTCCATCAAGTACACTAATCTTATGTATGATTTAAGTTGTTAGATGCATTATAAATAAAATTAGGGTACGGGAAGGACTAAAATATTACTATCATGGTGATGAATGCAACTTGGAAATAAAATAAGCATGTTTGATGCAACTTCACTATTTTTAAAATTATTTTTCAACTATATTCATGGTTGGTGGTGTTCCTCACGAGTTTCCGGGCCTTTAAAGTTCATGTCGGCCAATTTGCGCAGAAAATTCCGCAGATATTAGAATTGACATAAACTGGTTCTTAGAGCCGGTAAAGGCTTAATGACAAGGCCATAATATAGAGTTTATTCACTTTTGTCTCCCTTATTTGAATTTTTTTACATTATTCTCGTTTATTTCAGTCTTTTCCCTCTCTTTGTCCTCCGCATCTAATAATAAAGAGGGGGTATTTTAGGAGAAGAGATATACAGTTTTTATATAATAAAGACAAAAAAACTTAACAAATTTTTTTAATTTCTATATTAAGCTTTATATTTAAGTCAGTAGGAAGTAGTGCTAACTGCAATGTTATGAAACCTAAACGATGCTCCCAACGGTCTCAATTATTGCATTATTCAGTTCTAAATAGAAGATGCCAATCTTAGGCTTTCCCCTTCTACTAATATGTGAAAATTCCTAGAACATAACTTTAAAAATGCTAAAGGATAAAAATGTGTTCTGAATATTTTTAATACCAAAAAGGTGTGAGGATCTATTTTATCCTTTTCAAAATTAAATGAAAGTGATAGAAATGTCCCTCTGAGTTTAAAAAATGTGCTTCCATTTTTTTATAAGGGTTTAACAAGTTCAAATAAAGATTTTACAAATTCAAATAAGATTTTCACAAATTCTAAGTCAAAAATCACCATTTGCTACAATGGCAAGGTATTGATTCTCACTTCTAATAAGGGTTTCACAAATTCAGATAAGGTTTTAAAAAATTTTGATAAAATTTTATCAGAAGTGAGAATTAATACCTTGTCATTATATCAAGTGATGATTTTTGAATTAGAATGTGTGAAAACATTATATGAACTTGTTAAAACCTTATCAGAAGTGGGAATCAATACATTGCTATTGTAGTAAGTGATGATATTTGAATTAGAATTTGTGAAAATTTTATCTGAATTTGTTAAATCTCTTGAAAAAATGGGAGCACATTTTTTTAACTCAAATAGATATTTTTGTCATTTCCAATTAATTTTGAAAATGACAAAACAGGCCCCTCACACCTCTTTGACATTATGAATATTTATAACACATTTTTGCCATTTAGCATTTTTAAAGTTCTTTTTCAGAAATTTTCCCTACTAATATACTCCCATGAGAATAAGAAACTCAATTGAGTTAGTTATTTGTGATAATTATATTAAAAAAATGGATTGAGGTTATATATAGAACCAAACGCAGTACTATAGTATATATACAAATACAATAGAGTACACCACACACACGTTTTGCATAAAGCAAATATAACTGTTGGTTTCGTTAAAAGAACAAGAAAAATCAGACCAGAGGAAAAGAAATTAAAGCATCAATTTATTTAAGCAACAACTAATTGATTATGATTAGTCTATAATTGATAAGGATCTCAGACGAAAATCCCATGAGAGCATAAGTTCAAACGCTACTATATTGATGTGAGGCCGTCATTAACCTCTAATTTATGAGTATTTTTGTAAGCGCACATCTTCAATGTAACTGTGTGCCATCAATTAGCATATATTTTAAAGTTTATTAGAAAAAAGATCACTTGCTGTTTGAAAAATAATATTCCTTAAAAAAATTTAGTCCACTCGCTTCTTCATTCCTTCATAATTGGACTTGGAGCACTTGGAGCCCCAAACAAATGAAAGGTATTTGAGCTCTTTTCAATTTTCACTTTAGATAATTATCACGATTTTAGCATCAAGTTGTGTGTGTATCACTTTTATCAAAATTTGCTGAATTTGAATGTCAGATTATCACAAACTCAAACTCCGCATATGTTTTATAGTCGGTCTTAAGTTTGGGTAAAGAAGAAGAGTTGTGTTAGACCCTCGACAGTCAACAAAGAAATTGTGTCAATGTTAGGTTGTTGCCTGAAAGTAACGTGCTATATAGCTCGAGTATAGTGAGAAGTGAATGAGATCTGATGCATCATTGCACCACTGTATAGAGAACCAGACCGAACTTGACGATCGGACCGCCAACCGGTCACTGAGGCGGGCCTGATATATCTGTTGGACTGTTTTTCTAAGAGAGCCGCTTTGGGCTGGAAACCAGACCAATTTTTTAAAAACCGTCCGGCCCAATAAAAAAGAAAAAAAAAATTGCTGCAAAATTTTTTAAAAAATTTTGATGCTACAAAAAATAAATAAATAAAATGGTATATAAATTTTAAACATGTTACTTTATTTTATTTATATTATATGTTACTAATTTTAATAATTTGATTTGTTGCAAACTATTTTATAAAGATGCTTTTGAACAAAAAGGTAATGAAGTTCATCCTCAAGCTAAAGATGAAATTGAAAGCACTGATATTGGAGTTGAAGGTCTTGATTTTGGTTCATTTTATCAAGAAGATGATGACATTTACCACTCTGATTCTCTTTATAAGTCTCTTTTAACTAAATCTCACATATTAAGAAGAGATAGTTAACTCAATGATTATGAGGTAAATTTACAACTATGCCCTCATTTAAGAATTGGTAGTTTTCAATTCTTTCTTCTCTATCTATATTTAAATTATTTCTTCATTTATACAATAAATAGGGGTAAAATTGTCACAATGTCATTTATTACACTAAAACATGACTTATAAATAGGACCAAATTTTTTAATAAAAAAGGACTTATAAATAGGACCAGAGTGGTATGATCCAAAAGTCTTTTAAGAAACTCATGCTTAGATCAATCAAGAGTCACCAATGTTTGACAAGTCATAAAATTATTATTGTTAATGCATTTTGTTAGATTGATAATTGACTTAATGTTCTTCCTTAAATGGTATTTTGTGACTTTATTAACTTCCTGTGAAATTAGACTACAGACTAATGGTAATATATATATATACATATATATAATATTTTTAAATTTCGTTATTACGTCGCCGGTCCGACTGAACGGCTCAACTGTTCCAACCGTTTGAACCATGACTGGCTAACCTTTCCGGCTCAACGTCCGATCCAGCTTTTAAAACATTGCATTGCACAGATGTAGTGTTAAATGAGCAAGAGCTATTGCTCTCTTCTGAATATAGGTGTCTAAAGAAGCTAGTTCACAAGAACAAGATCAGATTTGGCACTTGGAATATTGGGACTCTAACTAGCAAAACTTGAGAGGTGGTGGGCATAATGAGAGATCGTAAGATTAACATCTTATATCTCTAAGAAACTAAATGGCTGGAAAAGGGTCTCAAGAAATTAATAGTTTCAAGTTTTGGTACATAGGAAAAGTAAATGGAAGGAATGTTGTTGGTATCATTGCTGATGTTGAGTAGAGGAAAAATGTGGTAAAAGTTAAGAGGACCGAGGATATAATCATTTCCTTAAGAATGCTGAAAATTGAGAAAAGTATCGTTTGGCTAAAAAAGATACTAAGAGGCAATGAGTGAAGCTCGTAATAAAGCGTATGAGGAGTTAGGGACAAAGGTAGGAGAGCGTAAGATTTACAAGATTGCAAAGAACAATAAGAGAGAATCAAGAGACTTGGACCAAGTGAGGTGTATAAAAAATAAAGAAAGCAAAGTTTTGGTTATTGATTGAGATATTAAGAATATGTGGGAAGCCTATTTTATAAGTTGTTCAATGATAGAGGGGAGAGTCAACTTGTGACTTGGAAGATTTGACAACTCGAGAAAGTGAGCTCAATTTGTCATGTTACCGTATAATTCAAATTAGTGAGGTTAAGAAAGCTCTTAAGAAGATGGAAAATGGTAAAGTTGTTAGACATGATAGTATTTCTATTGAAGATTGGAAATATTTAGGTGAAAAGGGTGCGTTGTGGCTTACTAAGCTATTTAATGAGATTTTACAATTCAAAAAAATGTCTGATGAGGGGAGAAAAAGTACTTTGATCCATCTTTATAAGAATAAAGGCGATATACAGAATTATGGAAATAATAAAAGAATTAAGCTTATAAATCATATAATGAAATTGTGGGAAAATGTGATTAAACACAGGTTGAGGTTGGATATTGGTATTTCGGAGAACCAATTTGGATTCATGCCAAGAAGGTCCACAACATAAGAGATTTATTTATTAAGGGGGCTAATAAAAAAGTATCGAAACAAAGGAAGAGAATTTGCATATGGTTTTCGTTGATTTAGAGACAACGTATAATCGTGTGCCAAAGGATGTAATTTGGAAAGCCTTGGAAAAGAAGGGGGTGAAAGTTTCATATATCAAAGTCTTTCAAAACATGTATGAGGGGGTTACAATCAGTGTTAGAACCGTAACACCCCAAATTTCAATTAAGGGCTAATGATAGTTATTGAGGATAAGCATGGAGTTAAAGTGAATTAATTATGTGTTGTATGGCAATTTTAATTAATATGCCATAATTGTTGGGAAAATTAAAAGAATGGCTCTAAATTAGTGATTAATGGAAGAGATTAATTCCTAATTAAGAGGGTATGAGATGGGAAATTAATTGGCTAATGGAGGGATTAAATTGGCTAATTGGTGATTTATTGTGTGTGAGCCAAAAACCTTCTGTGTACATTTTGGTTGCAGCCAGAGGATTCTTGGCTGCAACCAACCCCCATTTTCAGCATTTTGGGATTTTTAAAGGTGATTTCCAACCTAGTACTTCTCAATCCTTTAGGCTTTCATTGATCTTATTATAGCCACCTAAAGGTCATGAATGGTAACCAACTTTAAGTGTTATGAAAATGAGAATTTGGAAAAGAGAATGATCCCATGTCCTTGATTTGGTTATAGGGTTGGGTATTCACCTTAATCATGGTTTGATATCCGCTCGGATCGTGAGTAGCCGATGCTAGAGCATACGTGGAAAGAAAAAGTGTAGGGAACTTACCTCTCCTGCATGTATTGATATTTGTGTTTGTGTATTGATGCATGTTATTGCTTTGCTTGATTATGTGAAACATATATAAATGATTGAAGCTCTGTTTCTATTTATGCTATGGCCATGATTATGTTGTTGAAACATTGAGCATGCGGATATATCATTATGTGAGCACGAGTTATTGTGATACAAGCATGTTATGCATTAAACACTTATCTTGCATGCATATTGATATTTGTTTCCTACTGGGATTCTCTAGAATCTCACCCTCCCCTACCAACATTTTAGACAGGACAAGTGGCTCGAAGAAGGAGCAAGTGACTAGGGGTGACAAGAATCCCTTATGGGTAATTGGATTTGGTAATTGGTTATCATTGCTATTTGGGATAATAGTAGTTGATTTGGATGTATTTAGAGTTGTATATGTTAGGATGGATATATGGTTGTATATGTTGTGGAGGTGTATTTAGATATGTATTTGGATTGAAATTTGTGTAATCCCCATTTGAGAAATTGTAAAAGGCGTATGTGCCTACGTATCTGTCGTGAAGATATGAACCCGGGATTGCCGGTATTATTATTGTGCACTCTGATATTTATATGAATGTAGTTTATCTTTACGAAGTAATTGTATTCGAAATATGAATGTGAGACCAGGTTAAAGTGTTTGTGTGAACACCCTATTTTGTCCAGGCCCCACTAAAAAATACAAAAATAATTGATAATGATTGGTGTCCAAATTGGCAATCATCATTAAAAGAAAAAAATAAAAAAAAACGAAAATAAGAAAAAATAAGGAAATCCTCCTATTGATGATTATCGGTGTCTAAATAGGCAATCATCATTGAGAGGGAAAAATTAAAAAAAAACGAAAATTAAAATAAATCTCATATTTGATATGATTGGCATTATCATTCATTAAGGGAAAATAATAAATAATAAATAAAAAAATTTCATTTATATTGATAGGTTTAAATTAGGAAGTTACTTGTGGGGAGAATAATGAAAAAAAAAATTAAAAACGAAAAAATCTCCATTAATGGTAATTAGGTTAAGTTAGGAAGTTTATCAATAGAAAATACAAAAAAAAAAATAATAAAAAAAAACGAAAATTCAAAAAAAAAAATCTCCATTGATAGAGATTGGGTCAAGTTAGGTAGTTCTTAACATAAAATACAAAAAAAATCAAAAACGAAAATAAAAAAAGAAAAAGGAAAAAAGGAAAAAGGGAGCATTTATGAAGAAAACCTTACCTTGAGACTATAAATAGGAGTACAAGGGTTGAAGCAAAAGGGGACAAGAATTTTGGGAGAGCAAGGAGATAAGGTCTGTGGTTGAGTTTTCATCCTTTTCTTTGATTTCACTTTTACATCTCGTTTTTTTTTTCTCTCATCTAATATCCCTTGGTTCATGCTTACCTCATCATTCATGCACTATGAATTTATCCAATATGCATTACATTGCTTCACTTTGTATTATGATGTTGCTGGACGTGTTTTAGTTCATTGTGGTCTTGTGGATTTGCATTTTATTGTCTAACTGAATTATCTCATACATAGGCAAGAGGTATGTGATGTCTTATTTTCTTATGATATTAGGTGTTATGCTTAATAAATATAGATAATATAATTGTACTTGCCTCTTATTTATTATGTGGTTCTATCACCCTATCTCTTATTGTACCGGGTTCAAAAAATAAAAGGTACGCATAAATCTCCTCACTTTTGACTTCTTTTTTGTGTAACTTGTGCTACTTTTCTTTTTTTTTTTTCTCTTAATCCCTTTCTTAGGTCCCCTTTCACTAAGTGGGTAGAAGCCAATTCCTTTACTAGTATTACTCAAAAGGCCTTCATCAAGTTCTTAAAGGCCAACATCATCTGTAGATATAAGTTACCGGAGAGGATCATAACTGACAATGCACCAAACCTCAATGGGGCAGCAGTTAAAGAATTATGTGATCAGTTCAAGATCAAACATCATAATTCTATACTATATAGGCCACAGGTGAATGGTGCAGTTGAGGCAGCCAATAAAAACATTAAGAAGATCATCAGCAAAATGGAAGTGACCTATAAGGACTGGCACGAAATGCTTCCATATGCATTACATAGATACCGTACCATAATGCGTACTTCAACTGGGGCAACCCCTTACTCTTTAGTTTATGGCATGGAGGTTGTTACTCCAATTGAGGTGGAAATACCATCCCTGAGAATCTTGGCTGAATCAGACCTAGATGAAAGCGAATGAATACGTTCTCGATTTGAATAATTAAATATAATTGAAGAAAAGAGGCTCACAGCCACATGTCAGGGGCAGTTATATCAGTCATGAGTGGCAAGGGCCTTTAATAAGAAACTACGACCTAGGTGGTTTAAAGTAGGAGACCTAGTCCTCAAGAAGATCCTGCCAAATCAAGAAGATGACAGAAGTAAATGGACTCTGAATTATGAAGACCCATATGTTGTTAAGCAAGCTTTCTCTGGTGGGGCATTGATATTGACAAATATAAATGGCCAAGATTTACCAAGGCCAATCAATTCAGATGCTGTAAAGAAATACTATGCGTAAAGGGAAAAAAAAGCTCGCTAAGTTGAAAACTCGAAAGGGCAGCTTAGGCAAAAGTTTGAGCAAAAAAAAAGGGGCTCGCTAAGTTGAAAACCCAAAAGGGCGGCTTAGGCAAAAAAAAAAAAAAAGAGGCTCGCTAAGTTGAAAACCCGAAAGGGCGGCTTAGGCAAAAGTTAGAGCAAGAAACAAAAAAGCTCACTAAGTTGAAAACCCGAAGGGGCGGCTTAAGCAAAAATTAGAACAAAAAAAAACTCGCTAATTTGAAAACCCGAAAGGGCAGCTTAGGCAAAGTTTAGAGCAAAAAATTGGGAGCTGTTAAGTCAAAAACCTGAAAGGGCCGGTTAAACAAATATCGAAGAAGGTTATCAGTCCTAGCCCCATGACTCTCTTTACTTTGTCTATTTGGAAGACTCCGTAATCATTCATCGAAAAGTGCATGTCTCTGGCAATTAAGCAAGGCACCATAAGGGGGAATACACGGAACTAAAAGCGAAGGACCTCCTAATAACATCACGTCTACACCAATATATGATCGTCATAATGCATCTACTTGAATATTGGAAGATCATTTCTTTTAAATGAATCTTCATCCTTAGTATCTCTTCTATTAAATCGCATGTCAAACTTTGTGTCATGATTTGTATAAGGGTAACTCTTTTTAATGAAAGCACAACTTTTGGCTGGATAAACACTCACATTGATATGCATGGTGTCCTCTACTCCCATTTAACTTGTGTAATTTCAGGATCATTAGCGAAGGTCCCAACTGGAATTTTTGTTGTGGGGTCAAACAGTTGACAAAGGGGACACAATCTAAACTGAGGGTTCTAGGCTATGGCATCTATGTGAATCTCATTATACACATCTTCATACCTCCAACAAGACTGTGCAAGTAACGGGGTACTGGTTAGGCACCTGGACGAAGATGGAGCAATATCACCTGCCAAGCTATTCTTTAACACCACAATTATTGCACTCATTCTCATTAGCATGTCATCACCTCCATTATCAACATCACCATTAACATCATCATCATCAGCATTATCATTGTATTCATCATCCTCATTAGGATTCCATCATCACTGTCATCATCATTATTAGTGTCATCACCTCCATCATGACATCACTATTCTGATATTCCCTTCATTATCATGGCCATTATCATCCTCTTCATCATCATCGTTGTCATCATCACTGTCATCATTATTATCAATGTCATCATCTTCATAAGCACTACTCCAAGGGGCATCACATATTCATAGCACCCTTTTCAAAGCCCTGTAACGTCAGGCACCCTCAAAGCCCAATAACGACTGGCACCCTTTCAAAGCCCTGTACCGGCAGGCACCTTCAAAGCCCAGTAACGGCTGGCACCGTTTTCAAAGCCCAGTACCGGCAGGCACCCTCAAAGCCCAGTAACGGCTGGCACCCTTTCAAAGCCCAATACTGGCAGGCACCCTCAAAGCCCAATAACGGCTAGCACTCTTTCAAAGCCCTGTATCGGCAGGCACCCTCAAAGCCGAGTAACGGCTGGCACCTTTTTCAAAGCCCTGTACCGGCAGGCACCCTCAAAGCCCAGTAACGGCTGGCACCTTTTTCAAAGCCCTGTACCGGCAGGCACCCTCAAAGCCCAGTATCGGCTGGCACCTTTTTCAAAGCCCTGTACCGGGAGGCACCCTCAAAGCCCAGTAACGGCTGGTACAATTTTTTTAAAGCCCTGTAACGGTATGCACTATTCTTTCAAAGCCCTGTATCAGCAGGCACTCTCAAAGCCCAATAGCGGCTGGCACAATTCTTTTAAAGCCCTGTACCAGCAGGCACTATTCTTTCAAAGCCCTGTACCAACAGGCACCCTCAAAGCCCAGTAACGGCTGGCATAATTCTTTTAAAGCCCTGTAACAGCAGGCACTGTTCTTTCAAAGCCCTGTATCAGCAGGCACTCTCAAAGCCCAGTACTGGCTGGCACAATTCTTTTACGCCCCACCAAAGTCCTTTGCTACTAGGCACTTTGTAATATCCCAAAAAGTGATTAAGGGCTAATGACTTTAAAAGTGGATGTAATTATTGTTGAAATAACACTTTTAGAGAATATGTTATGGGAATTTTGTGATTCCATGCAGAAAAATTATATATTTTTCCTTAAAACTAGACTCAATAAGGGTTTCATAGGCTTTGGAATCACTCCAATTCAATTTTTCTAGAATTAGTTATGATTTTTCAAAGTTTGGGCAGAAATCTGCCAGAATTTCTGAAAAATCCGAAATTGTTGGAAATTAATCATTAATTAAATATCATATAATATATGATATTAAATAACCTCAGCCTTCCTTCTCCAGACATTTTCGTGCTGTTCCAAACCTGAAACAAGAGAGAGAAGGTGAGAGAGTTTAGAGAGAGAAAGGGAAGAAATCTCACAAGGTAAGCCGATTTCTCCGGCGATTTAGCTCCTAACGCGTATAACTCTGACTCTAAGCTACTCCTCTTTATTCTTTAAGGTTTTGAAGCAAATAATTTCTGGTTCAAAGAGGCTAGGGTTCAGCCAAATTTGGGAAAAGCTAGTGGGAGCTTGAGGTAACTTCCAAACTTTCGTATATTGCTTATTCTGGCTGCTGTGGGCAATTTAATCGGTGAAATTTCACCGGATTGCCATTGGTTTTAAAGTTTGGAAATGATATGGCCTAGGGGTTATGCTGCCCAAATTAGGTCTTAATGTTAGTTTTAACCTAATGTAATGGTTAATAAAGTGGTTAGGAGTAAAAAGGAACGCGTTTACGAAGCCGAAATCGTAAAACCCCGATTTTCCCCAGAGAACTCATAAATTTTGGCCAGCTCTAGAAATAGGTCTTAGAGTTGGATTTTCAATGATTTGATGGTTCCATTGAGTTCAGGGGCGAAAATTAGGTGGGGTTACAGTTGGTCACTTTTTCGGAAAAGGCCGAAAAAGCATAATTACGAAAACGCCCCTAAAACCCTTAAAGTGGGGCTGCCAAGGGTAAATTTGTAATTTAACATTGAATTTGATAATTTCGAGTACGGAAATGGATTCCTTGGGTGGAAATATGTTAGGATAGCCCAGATTAGAATTTCGAAAAAAGTGCAACCGGACCGGGTACGGCGGGCCTGGGCCGGGTCCCCGGGGGTAGTTTTGTAAATTTTCATTATAGACTCATATAACCCCAAGTAACACTATGGAAGTGTCTAAATGGTGCATTTGGAATTGTAGGATTCGATATTTGCCGCCCTCGGGAACCAACTGCGCCGAAGGACGTCAGGAAAGGACAAGGTAGTGACTCTCTCTCTCTCTTATACTTTGTGTAATGCACTGTATGTGTGTTGTATCACTGTTTTATGATGATTTCTGATGCTGCTGCGGTTACAGCTGGTGATAGCTGTCGTTTACAACGCAAGCTGTCGTTTACAGCGTAAGCTGTTGATATTGTGATTACAGCGTAAGCTGTCGTGATGTTGATTACTGATTACAGCGTAAGCTGTCGTGATGTTGATTACAGCAAGAGCTGTCGTATTGTGTATACAGCCGTGAGTGCTGTCGTTTGTGGTGAAAACCATGTATCTGTGAATTGCTGCTGCTGTTGCTGTTTGTGATTTATGTACATGCTTTGTGTTTATGCATTGTGTGAGTGGTTTGTTACTACTGAGATTCTCTCGAATCTCATTCTTTCCTATGACTAACATTTCAGACAGGGTGTGTGGCTTAAAGGAGAAGCGGCCAACCCGTAGCAATTAGGACCCTTGGGGGTATATAGTTGAATTGGAAACGTTGGTTATGTATTTTGAACTCGAGATTACTGTATATTATGAATCAGGAACACTACATTCGATTTTGGTTGTGTAATCCCCTAGTGTATACTTATAAACCTTCAGGTTTTTATGCATAGAACCCGGGAGTTGCCGGGAATGCGATTATACACTCTGATATGATTGAATGTACATTAACTGCACAGGTAATTATATTCGAATATTGAAATTGAGACCTGGATGGGAAAAAAGAGTTTTGAAAGTTTTGTAAAAATTTTACTGTGAGACAGAAAGTTTAAAACGAGGTTAAAGCATCCAATGGTCTCTAATCCGATTTAAATATGTGTTATCGAATTATAATTACGTGTTTAAAGTCAGGGGGTTACACGCTTCACTTCCATTTCAGGTAATCATCTATCTCTACTTACGTTCTTCTCCCCTATAAACCAAGTAAAGAGGGGCATGGACACTGTATTTTGTCCAAACCCTCTTTGGTTCCAAGGGGGGCACCTTGTTCTCTGGCCGGACAAAATACGTGTTCTTATCTTTACTTGCTTCATAGACGAGAATCTCACTTTTCTCAGCTACGAAACAAGTAAAGAGGGGCAACTGTGAACACCCTATTTTGTCCAGGCTCCACTAAAAAATATAAAAATAATTGATAATGATTGATGTCCAAATTGGCAATCATCATTGAAAGAAAAAAATAAAAAAAATGAAAATAAGAAAAAATAAGGAAATCCTCCTATTGATGATGATCGGTGTCTAAATAGGCAATCATCATTGAGAGGGAAAAATAAAAAAAACGAAAATTAAAATAAATCTCATATTTGATATGATTGGCATTATCATTCATTAAGGGAAAATAATAAATAAAAAATAAAAAAATTTCATTTATGTTGATAGGTTTAAATTAGGAAGTTACTTGTGGGGAGAATAATGAAAAAAAAAATTAAAAATGAAAAAATCTCCATTAATGGTAATTAGGTCAAGTTAGGAAGTTTATCAATAGAAAATACAAAAAAAATAATAAAAAAAACGAAAATTCAAAAAAAAATCTCCATTGATAGTGATTGGGTCAAGTTAGGTAGTTCTTAATATAAAATACAAAAAAAATCAAAAACGAAAATAAAAAAAAAGAAAAAAAGGAAAAAGGGAGCATTTATGAAGAAAACCCTACCTTGAGACTATAAATAGGAGTGCAAGGGTTGAAGCTAGAGCCGGGAATTCGACGGGCCGGCCTGTTTAGGCCCGAGCCCGTCAAGGGGCCGGGCCTATGATTTAGAGGCTGAAAATGGAAACGGGCCTAAAAGGGCCGGCCCTGAAGCCCTGCGGGCCAGCCCTTTTAGGCCCGTTTAATTTTTTTTTAAAAATAAATTAATAAATATAATATCATTATATCAAATTATCAATATGAGAGACACCTAAGTTCTTAATAGAGTATTAATAACAGGCAAACACTTATTAATTGGTTTGATTTATTTTATTTTCTACAATGTTTTATTCATTTAAACTTAAAAAAAAGGCTAATTTGGATATTAGATGATTATTTTAACTAAAAATTTATGAGTTTTAAAAATAATGTATAGCAATTTAAAGCAAAATAATAAATAAATTTTAAAACTTAAAAAAATTGAATTAAAATGAGTTTAAGCCCGTTTAGGTCCAAGCCCGTGAAGGGCCGGCCCTGTAGGGCCAGGCCGGCCCGTTTTCCCAGCTCTAGTTGAAGCAAAGGGGGACAAGAATTTTGGGAGAGCAAGGAGATAAGGTCTATGGTTGAGTTTTCATCCTTTTCTTTGATTTCACTTTTACATCTTGTTTTTTTTTCTCTCATATAATATCTCTTGGTTCATGCTTACCTCATCATTCATGCACTATGAATTTATCCAATATGCATTACATTGCTTCACTTTGTATTATGATGTTGCTGGACGTGTTTTAGTTCATTGTGGTCTTGTGGATTTGCATTTTATTGTCCAACTGAATTATCTCATACATAGGCAAGAGGTATGTGATGTCTTATTTTCTTATGATATTAGGTGTTATGCTTAATAAATATAGATAATATAATTATACTTGCCTCTTATTTATTATGTGGTTCTATCACCCTATCTCTTATTGTAGCGGGTTCAAAAAATAAAAGATACGCATAAATCTCCTCACTTTTGACTTCTTTTTTGTGTAACTTGTGCTACTTTTCTTTCTTTTTTTCTTAATCCCTTTCTTAGGTCCCCTTTCAAAAAGAAAAAAGAAAAAAATATATTTTGACACATTTTGATAAATGAAAATAAAATGGAAAAACTCTCTTTTACAAGAAAATAAGAAAAAACGTTTTTTGAAAAAAAAAAGAAGTAAAAAACACAAACCAAATAAAAAAAATTATTTTTCTCAAATAAATTAAATAGACATTTTTTCTAAAAAACACAAGCAAAGTGACACGCATTTCTACCACCCGAACTACGTGGGCTTTGATCCCTCTAAAGGGTACGTAAGCCCTAGGTTTTCTTTCTAGGTTAAGTCCAATTTTGTAAATAAATATTTTTTTCTCATTTTCTTGTTGTAAATAAATGTTCTTTTTTTTTTAAATAAATATATTTTTTCTTATTGTAAATAAGTGTTCTTTTTTCTTCTTCTTTAGTTTTTATTTCATTTAGTTTTGTAAATATTCTTTTTTTTTATTTGGGTAAATATAATAAAGTTAAATGCCATAATATTTTTAAATAATTAACCTGGGTAACCATTCTTATGAATGGGTGTTGTGGGGTGCCTAACACCTTCCCTACACGCAATCGACTCCCGAACCCTAAATGGTTTTTGTAGACCAGTTTCCATTTTTAAAAAGGTTTCCAAAATTATCCTTTTTCTAAAATTTTGGTGGCGGCTCCATGTTTTTCTAAATTCTGGGTGCTACAGTTTGTTAAAGAAATTTGTTAAAATCCTATCTTAAGGATGAGAATGTAAATGGATTTTGATTATTATTGGTCTCTATTTCATTTTAATCGTGTGTTTCAGATATAATTACGGAAGGGGGTTACAAGAATGCTTAGAGATGAGACAAAGGACTTTCCTATAAGGATTGACCTACATTAAGAATCAACTTTGAGCCCTTATTTATTTAACCTATTGGTAGATGTTCTAATTAAGCCAATCAAAGAGTGGATTCCCTAAATGCATACTTTTTGCAGATGATATAGTTCTATTAGCTGAATCCATAAAGAAAATTAATTCTAAACTTGAGATATAGAGAAGGACTTTGGAGTTGAAGGGCTTTCTTCTAAATAGGAACAAAACTGAATATATACATTACAATTTTGATAAGAAATAAGTTAGAAGTGAAGTGAAAGTTAAATTGGAGGGCAAGTTATGCCTCAAGTGATATAATTTAAATATTTAGAATCAATTATACAACAAGATGGTGAAATTGATGGATATGTTGATTATAGAATTCAAGCTAGATGGTATAAATAAAGAAAAGCTACTTGAGTTTTTTGTGATAAGAAATTATCTAATAAGGTAAATGGGAAATTTTATTACATTGCTATAAAGCCATCAATGTTATATGGTAATGAATGATGGGTTTTAAAGGGACAACGTGAACATAAAATAAGGATGTCTGATATGAAGATGTTGAGATGGATGTGTGGTCATGCAGAAAAAGATAAGATTCGTAATGATTACATAAGAGAACGCGTTGGAGTGGCCTCTATTAAAGAAAAAATGGTAGAAAATCGTTTCAGATAATTTTGACATATTCAAAGAAGGTCATTAAATGCACCGGTGAGAAGGATTAATCAAGTGGTGTGGACTCTTCTAAAAAGAGGTCGAGGAAGACCGAGAGAACATTCAATGAAGTTATAGAGTGAGATCTTTTGATTAATAATCTATCTAAAGATTTAGTTTTCGATAGAGTATAATGGCATCGTGTAATTTATATAGCTGACCCCATCTAGTGGGATAAAACTTTGATATTGTTCTAACCTTTGACTCAATGGCTTACATTTTATTTCTTACTATAGAATGTTGAGGGTTTAAATCTCCTTGCTAATATGAGGTACACATTATATATATGTGCAAAAAAAACCTTGCATTCAGGTCCCCGGGTAAATGAAAATACGATAAAATGGTCCCTTGAAATTTTAAAATTATATTTAAGTCCCATGAGACTTTTTTACAATAAATTTTAATTATTAAATATCCATGGATTTGTCAATGGACGCACGAGAACTTGTTAGTGGACGCTCATGGAACAGTCACTGGAATTGGAATTTATTACAAAAAAGTCTCACGGGACTTAAAATGCAATTTTGATATTTTAAGGGACTATTCTATCACATTTTCTCCTATTTAGGACCTTAGCGCAATTTTCCCAAAAAAATATCATTTCATGATAAACGAGCAACATGTACTAATCACTTTCTCTTGTATTTAACTTCTTCCTTTAAATCACATAAAGGTATTTTGATTTTCTTTAGATGCCCACTGCAATCATAGTCACTTTAATAAACAGGTGACATATAAAAACACACCATTTTAAAATTAACCAAATTCTAACATTTCTTTTTTATGAATACTGTTTGTGACTTGTAAACAGTAAAATTCTTCATCTAATTCAACTCAACTGGATTTCGCCGTGATTGTGGCCGTTGCCGTTACCGTTGCCGTTACCGTTACCGTTACCGTTAACCTTGTGGTTATCGTTGCCTTCCTTAGCAAAGCTGGAATTTCGTCCGAAATTACCAAAAGACCCTTCCATTTCTTCAAGGGTCTTCCCTTGTGTTTCGGGAAGCATGTTATAGAAGAAGATCCATCCAACGGTTGCAATTCCCCCAAACAGAAAGAAGGCCCCACCGATAGTAATAGCCTTCTGCAACGACAAAAACGTCGATGAGATCACCCCGCTCGTGACCCGATTCACCACCACTCCCGCCGCCGCACCCTGAGCGCGTAGCCTCAACGGAAATATCTCGGAGCTATAAACCCACGTGATGGGGCCCGCACCTATCGAAAATGTAGCCACGTACGACAACACTGTCACTATGCTCAACACTATGGCCCACATTAACTTGGTCTTCGAATGATCAATGATCGTGAGGCTCACCGCCAGAGTGAGGACTGAGAGTATCATACCACCCACACTAGTCAACAATAACGGCCGTCGCCCGACCCGATCCAACAGAAACGTGGCCACAAGGATGAAAGTCGTCTTCACGAATCCGACGGCCACGGTGGCGAGAAGCTTATCGCTGTCGGAAGTGATGCCGGCCTTTTCGAAGATGGTTGGGCTGTACAAGACAATGGCGTCCACACCGGAGGCTTGCTGGAAGAAGTGAATTCCGAGGGCGGCGATCAAGATGTGACGGACGGCCGGCGTTGGGTGGAGGAACAGTTCTTTCCAGACTCCTTCGCCGATATTTTTCTTGGCGGTAACTTGAACGACGTCGTCGTCGCAGCCTTCGGGGATACCAGCGGCTTCCTTGATGTCGGCTAGCCTGAGCTGAGCCTCTTCCTTGGAGTCTGAGGTCTTGTCGAGAATTCGTTTGGCTTCGCCGAGTCGACCACGCATGACGAGCCAGCGAGGCGACTCGGGCATGACTAACGCCGAACTGGCTAAGAGCACTGAAGGAATGGCGCCGACGCCCAACATGAGCCGCCAGCCCAAGCGAAGTGGCAGCTTCGAAAATGCGTAGTTTGAAATGTATCCAAGTAAAATTCCTCCATTGATAAACACCTGAGTATAGTAAAGCCATGAACACGTTAGATGTGTGAGCATCAATAACCGTTGCTTCCATTTCTGTTTCTATTAGGTACAAAATCAATTGGTCAGTATTATCAAAAACAAATATGCAAGAACTTTTTTGTTTTAATTACGGCATTAACAATATAAAATTTCAATTGGGATCGAATCGGCGAC